>CANTUQ010000058.1:14916666-16315833 GCA_947683425.1 Excoecaria cochinchinensis
ATTAACATAACTATTAAATAATAATAATAATAATAATAATAATTAAATTTATAATTTAAAAAAAAATAAACCAAATAACTTACCTCACGCAGAACACCACCGCAAGAGGACACTGTCGGCACAGCAAGGAGGCGGAGCGACCACAAGCGTCGGAATGGCAAGGAGAGGCAGAGATCCACGCGACAACCGACGGAAGCTCACCGGCCGGGGAGATCGGGGGCGGGGGGGAAAGAAAAATGGGGGAGGGGAGATCGGGGGAGAAAAGGAAGGAGAGGGGGAGGGGAGAAGGGGAAATTGAAGCTGGAGGAAGGGGGAGGAGAGATCGACACCGGGGGGGAGGGGGAGTTCAATTCGGGGCCGAGAGGGGGGCAACGGCGGCACAGCCACAGGGGAGATGGCGAGGCAGAGAGAGGAGGGAGGAGAGGAGGGAGGGGAGAGGAGAGAGAAAAAATTGGATATTTATATTGATTTTAGCGACAGAATATTTTTTCGTCGCAATTTTTAACGACAGAATAATATTCCATAGCTAAATTATAAAAATAAAATTTTTTAGCGACGGTATATGTTTTTGTCTCTACTTTTAGCGACAAAATATTTATTTCGTCGCTAAATTAATTTTAGAATAAAATTATTTTTTCTTTGGGGACGGAATAAAAATTTTCGTTGCTACATATAGCGACATAATTAATTTTCGTCGCCAATTTAAATTAATAATTTTTTTAGATTTTTTTAGCGACGGAAACATTTTTCGTCGCTATATTTAGCAACGGATTTAAAATCCATCGTTAATTGTGGATGAAATTATTCGCGCTATTTTTAGCGACAGAAATTTATTTCCGTCGCAAAATTAGCTGGGAATTTATTTTTTGTCGCTTCGAAATTTTTTTTCCATCGCTAAATGGCGACGGACCTTCAATTCCGTAAGGCCCGTCGTCATTTAGCGGCGGTAACCATTTCATCGCTAATTTTGAATTTTCTTGTAGTGCTCCTCCATGACCAGCATTACGCCTAATGAGCTCGCATAATCCTGAAGCCGCCTTTTTGTCCACCAACAATCCTCTTCTTCCCATTTGATGGCAGTAATTTTTAAGGTTATCTCTAGACCATAATTATTGTAAAATTGTTGAGAAATAGCCATGATCATTGACGACCATTGAACTCCATCTCCAATGTCAAAATCAATTACATGTAAAATCTCAGCATCATGAGGCATACCCTTAAGGATTGCTGAATTAGTTGTGTAATGAGTTATCATTCCGTAAGGAAAAATCTGATAATTAAATTGCTTGTAAAGCTCTACCGAAATTCTTCACTGATTCTTGTCTAAGGTTGTCCGAAAACCGGGAAAATGCATAATAAAGCACATGCTCCTTAATCTCACCATACACACTAACTTTGTCGGTGATCCGTCTAATGATCACCTTTGCAAGTTGTGTCTATTTCATTTCCACAGCCTCTCCATAGGCCATGGCTAGGTGGTTCAAGCCAATTCAATTTTCGATCTCCTTGCCTTCAGTTGGTATGGTGAGTGGGTTGCGTATTGATTCATTTCCTTCACTGTATTGTTCGAAGGATAATGATTTTTCTTCATTTTCTTGCTTCAAAATGATTTCCAGTTCCTCTGAATCGAATAATGAGAAAGATGTTGTGAAAATAAGTACCGAATTAGAGCAAAAATCACAGCTAAAATAGAGATAATAAGAAAACACACAGATGTACGTGAAAAACCCTCAAACAAATCAGGATAAAAATCACGAGCAATAGTAGCAAAATTTTACTATAAAAATAGGAGTTACAACCTTCCTATATTTTACATAAGAAAATATGAGAAACATTCTCTATTTGTACTATGAGACCTCAAGAATGAGATTATAACATAACTTAACAAAAGTTGTATTTATAACTAAAGAAAACTCCCCTTCTATTTAATTTTCTCGATGTGGGATGTGGGATTTTCCTTTTTTTTTTCTTTTTCTTTCTTCTTTTGCACCTACAATTGTTGATTTTTTCCTAGCCTACAATTGTTGACTTACAATCTCCCACTTGAAGATTTGATTGAGTATCAATCAGATCTTCACACCACTTTTTCTACCTTGCCATTTTACCTCGCGCTTTGTAATCTTTGAAAACTAGAAACACATCTAACTTTCTCTTGATCGAATATACTCAACATATCTTGGAATAATCGTCTCCTAGGGATGAGACTGGTGTTTACCATACGTCAGAGTTAGGGATGATCACGGGGCGGGGATTCCCCATCCCCGGCGGGGACCCGACCCGAACGGGGCAGGGAATCCCCGAATTTTTTCCCCGCGGGGGGGGGGGGGGGCAAAAGTCCCCGCCCTTACCCCGAAAATATATATATATATTAATAATACATTAATACTATATTAATATATACATATATATAAATATTTGTAATGTTTAAATTGTACGGAATATTTATAAATATTTATATTTTAATTGTATAAAATATTTATATATATTTGTATTTAAATTATATGAAATATTTTTAATTTTAAATTATTAATTATTAAATTTTACAAAATAAATTTTATAAAATATTTTTAATTCAGATAAAAAATGTCCATCGGATTGAAAATTTTTATTAAAATTGAACATTTTTTAGCGGGGACGGGGACGGGGGGGATTTTTCCCCCGCGTCCCCAGCGGGGGCAGGGACGGGGAATCCCCACCCCGTGATCATCCCTAGTCAGAGTGAACCAATTCTAGAACATCATTACTTCTAGAATTGTTGTAACTTCAAACAATGCTACTTATTCATAACACATTTGCAGCTATCTTTTCTCCTTTCATAAGTACAAGCGCTTCTCTTTTTATCTTTATGATCCCATTCTCAATATCTTGCATCTCAAATCATCCACTTGTCCTATAGACATCGGATTCTTCTTAGGCCCTCCACATGTCACATGTTTTGAATAGTACGAATTGTACCATCATACATCATAGAGCATTTCCATCGTCGGAACAACTTGCCACATTTCCTTGAGAATTGGAATCCTTTAGATTCCAGCAATCATTCTTCAAGTGACCCTTCTTGCCACAGTTGTAGCATTTAATATTCTTCTTACTCCTTGGTTTTGATCTACCATGATTGTGACTCCCACTTGAGCCACGTCCCGTTGAACTTCCTCTCATCACCATCAAGGCTTCCACATGCTGTGAACTTATTTGCATGTCTTCCTTATTTTTGCGCTGATTTTTTTCTTCTAGAACAGCAGCTGCAAAATCATCGAAGACTAGAACATCCGTATTATTTGTTAAATTGATGATGAGTTGATCATACGAATCTGGTAAACTTTAGAGTAGAATCTCAGCACGTTCTTCTGGCTCTATTTTAAAAGCCAACGAAGTGAGTTGAGAAAATAGAGTATTCAAAGTATTTAAGTGCTCCGTCACTGAAGTAGATTCTGCCATACGAAGAGTATAGAGTTTTCTTTTTAGGAAAATTTTGTTGTGTAGTGATTTGGTCTCATACAATTTTGCGAGATGATCCCAGATCTCCTTTGCTGTCTTTTTTTCTTCTATACTTGACAACACCCCATTTGCTAATGTCAGGTAAAGATTTGCCATAGCATTCTCATCCATCTCGTTCCACTTATTATCATTTGTGAAATCAACCAGCCTTTGACTTGTAGCCGCTAGGCAATTATCTTTTCTCAAAATAGTCTTCATCTTCAATTTTCACAATGAGAAATTACTCCCGTTGAATTTCTCAATCTCATATTTTGTCGCCATTGCTTCTATCATGAACTTCTCTACTCAAAAATCAGCTCCCACTATTTCACGTGAATAGTAACCGTACATTTGAATAGTAACCGTATAGATGAACAATGACTGTATACGTAAACAATATCGTATACGTGAACAGTATCCAAGAAAAAGTCTTTTCTGATGTGAAAAATCAGTTTATACTACAACCACAGAGTATACTAAGATAGAACATCGGCTCTGATACCACTTGTTGTGAAAATAAGGACCGGATTAGAGCAAAAATCACAGTTAAAATAGAGATAATAAGAAACACACAGATTTATGTGAAAAACCCTCCAAACAAATCATGGTAAAAATCACGGGCAATAGTAGCAAAATTTTACTATAAAAATAGGAGTTACAACCTACCTATATTTTACACAAGAAAATATAAGAAGCACTCTCTATTTATATTAGGAGACCTCAAAAATGAGATTATAGCATAACTTAACAAAAGTTATATTTATAATTAAAGAAAATTCCCCCTCTATTTAATTTTCCCGACGTGGGATGTGGGATTTTCCTTTGTTTTTTTTTTTCTTTTTCTTTCTTCTTTTTCACCTACTTCCTTATTTTTACAACAAAAGATTCATCAGATAGAAATAATTCCAAGACATCTACAAATTCAGTGTTCTCTTCTAATTGTGTAATCATGATAATCAAGAGAAAACTCTACGTCGTTAGAGTAGTTAGGACATGAATATTGAAAATCAACTGATTGTAACATTTGTTTAAGGAACGTACCTAATTAACGAGTATAAGAGTAATTAGCTTGTTTGAGAGGTTTGATAATGATTGATTAGGAGATGGGGAGAGCGTTATATACTTGATCCTAAGAAACTTAGACGACAAAAAGGAAGATAGTTTATTCTAAAACATAAATTGAAGATATTTTGGTGCCAGCACGGTTTCCAACTCCGATGAGATTCTTCGTCGGATGGATGTTATATTTTATTCATTATCTACACGAAAGATTGAATCTTTTTGTCCTAAAAATTAAATTAGTTGAAAGGAACTTCCTTCCATATACCCCGCAAACTTCCTTTGATTTTAATTTTTGTCTAGAGTGCATGAGATTATTCCATGCAATCTTCGACTTCTACTCGGCTATTACGTTGTTGACGCATTATTCCATACATATAATCCATAGCACACACGTAGGAAAACCTTCCTATGGGGCAAGAATTTTCCTTTTTTTAATCATTTTTGACCGTGAGTAACTATACATTGGATGTAGTGAACCAAACCAATTGTATATTGATATTTTGAAAAAAAATTACTTTTGTAATTTTTTTTTAAATGACAATACGTATGCATCACGTTTAGAGAAGAAATTTCACATATTTGCAAGAGGGTTAGGGGGAAATTCATATATTGCATATCATGGAATGCAATAAATTAACTAACATGTTAGTGTGAGTAGGTATGCAAATTAGTCTCTAATGGAATATTCCAGCAGCAGATGCTAGTTTCAATGTATTAAGAGATCTTGAGTTCAAGTCTCGCATTTCCTTCTCCTCTAATATGAAAATGAAATAGTTTTATCATTTAGATTAAAAAGTTATTACATTTGAATGGAAATAGGTCTAAATACTGTTATAATTAAATACGTTAATAATATGTGCAGAAGATCCCATATTGTGTCCTTAGAGTAGACAGGAATAGGTCAATATAACAGTCATTAGTCATTTGGTGATCGGTAAGAAGACTAAAATGAAAGATATAATAAAATAAGTTATTTTTAACTTCGAGTAATATTCGTTTGGCTGATAATAGATCCAAGAGAGTGTTGCGTATTGAGTTTAAAATGGATGGAGTGAGTAAAACGTATAAATACAAATATATAGTATTGAATTGAAACTTTTATTCAATATATATATGTAATTCAGTAATC
This sequence comes from Excoecaria cochinchinensis, assembly GCA_947683425.1. Taxonomy (NCBI): domain Eukaryota; kingdom Viridiplantae; phylum Streptophyta; class Magnoliopsida; order Malpighiales; family Euphorbiaceae; genus Excoecaria; species Excoecaria cochinchinensis. The sequence goes on from CANTUQ010000058.1 coordinate 14,922,335, forward strand.
AATAAGCTTATTTTTCAGTCAAAAATAATAGTAATAATAATTAGATTAGTGGTGTAAGGTACTGAATTTGAATTTCAATTGGATCCTTGTAAATATATAAATATGTGTGAAATTTCACAACTCTAATACTTACATCAATATCATTGAGTTAGAATTTGTTTGTGGGTGTGGATTGAATTAGGAACAAGCAAAACCTATTTATTGTAGCGATAAGTACAATGGTGTGAATATAAAGAGCAAAGCTTTTATTACAAGTTTGATATATATGTTGGTCATTATTATCCAAATAATGTTTAATTTTTTAATCCTACAAAAGGTATTTTTTGAGAACACAATAAAGACGAAGATTAAAACAATGAAGTTGCGTAAGACTCTTACTTTCAACGTTTGTTTATTGATTATTAAGCTTTTAACGTAAGTATTGTAGTTTCATGGAAGCGGGTGGCATTCCATCCATAGAGTACACAGTACCTTCTAATTTAATTTGTGATAAAACACCATTATAATACTCTATTAGACTTAATCATACCATACCACGGTTATCAAAATCGGTTTATACTAACCAATTGAATATGAAATTCTATGAAAAATTTACTAGTTTGATACAATAAATAGTAAAAAATAAATACCCTTCTAATAGAGGAAAAACATAAACATTATCTAATGACTTTTTATAGCAAAACATAATGATTTAGATCTATGTTTCAATTGATATTGAATATGGAGACTATGATAGAAGGAATGTTGTTCCAATGCAAGAAAATAATTACCAGACAAGAAAATGGTAAACGTGGAAGACCTGCATGACCTTATACAAAAGACCCAAAATTATTCCTTGAAGACCCCATGAAACTTACATGTAAAGCAAATATATTATTAAATCATATATTATATAATAAGAAAATTAATATTATTGATGATTACAAGACCCTTCGTGTAGAGATCTAATTTGGTTTACTCAAATTACCTCCACCCAAAAGAAATTACTTTACTTATTCTAATAAATAAATACACATCTAATTGTGGTACCAGGGTCAATGTCCCCACAATTTATTGTTGTGTGCAGAAGACTAATTTAAAACACCTTGGTCTTAAGAATTTCATATGAAAAAATGACAATAATTCCATGAAAAGAGATATAAAAAATTTAATATTATTTCTTGATTAAGACTACATATATATATAAATTATAGTACACGTAATAGTGAAAGGCAATTCTTTTTTGTAGTTATTATTATAAGGGTTTTGATTAGCAAGTTTGTTAGACCGGGAATGCCTTAAGTTTACTGAATTAATTTCTTTAATTAATGGAAATTAATATATTAATTAGAAAAGATTAGGCAATCAAACCTCTTGGATTAAAATATTAAATTTTAGAAGAAGAATATGGATGTATATGAAAGAATGATAAATATATCCTTCAAGAAACTGCCAAGAAAAGTTAGGAGAATAACCTGGGAACTATGTAGGAATTAAACTCTTAAAGAAAGTGAACGATAATGATTGGTTGCCGTTTTTATGCATTGTTCATAATTTCTACTATAAATATCACTCATCTTATAATCAAAATTCTACACCCAAACTCTCTTGCAAAAATCATTTTCATGGATTCTCAACAACTTTTTCAGCCTTCATGGCCATTCGAGGACATCTTGAATTCAAATTTTGATCAGTTTACAGATGTTAATACTTGTGACTTCTCTTCTTCATTTTCCTCTCCAGAGGAAGCTTCCGATTTTTCTTCAATCCCGTGTTTTTCTACCATGTTTGACCAATCTTTGGTTTCTGCTGATGATCTTGATCTTGATCACTTACAAGCCTTGTTCTCAGTTGAGGATTTTTTGCTTGATACAGAAGATCTTGAGCCTTATTTTAATGGAGATTTAGAGATTATGTGTGGGAAATTAAGTGAAAGCCAGGGAAGTTTTCCTTCGTCAAATGAAGGAAAAGAAGGATGGAGTCCTACACCTTCAGTAAAATCTAATGGGTCATCAGCAATTTCGCCGTCTTCACTAACTTTGCCAGGAGAAGAAATGGAAATTGATAACCAATTGAGTGTTCTTCATCTCCTGAAAGCTTATGCAGAAGCTACGGAGAACGGGCAGATTGAGCTTGCAGATGTGATTATGAGATGTGTGAGTGATAAAGCTAGCTTGGCTGGAGATCCCTTACTGCGTCTAGCATTCAACTTGTCTCAGGATTTTGAGAAACAGCATTGGAATTATCTAAAGCAAGAATCTTTCAAGAATTTTGAGGCAGCTTTCAGGGCATTTTACCAAATCTTCCCATATGGAAGATTTGCTCACTTTGCTTCTAATTCAGCAATTCTTGAAACTATGCCAGCTGATGCAGAGACACTACACGTAGTTGACTTCGACATGGGTGAAGGTGTTCAATGGCCTCCAATGATTGAGGCCATGGCAAGGCTCAATAAGAGAGTAAAACTGACAGCAATAAAATGGGACGATGATGATCTCGATCAGGCTCCTTCAATGTGGAGTTTTGAGGATGCTAAAAGGAGACTAATCCAACATGCAAGATGCTTTGGTCTCAAGTTGAAGGTGGATGAGATAGCATTTCAAGATTTGGTGAGTGAGATAAAAAGAACGAATAAAAGAGGTGGCAACAAAGAATGGTTAGCCTTTAATTGTATGGTAGGGCTTCCACATATGGGAAAGGTAAGGAGTAGAAACCTTGTGGAAGAGTTTACAAGGATAGCTAAGGACTTACTTGCCAGTTCTTTAAACTGTAACGCCAGCATCAAGGGTATCATAACATTTGCAGATGGAGATAATTGTGAAACTTTGAAAAATTGCTCAAGTTTCGGGTCATTCTTCGAAGCAAATATTGCAAAATACCAAGCTATACTCGAGTCGATGGAGTGTAGTTTCCCAGTTCATCTAACAGAAGCAAGAATGGCCCTGGAATCTCTCTTTGTAGCACCCTATGTTTCCTCTCAAGATTGGTTGCAGAAGTGGACGGAGAAGGAGTGCTGTATACTGCAGACTGAAACTCGCCTTGAAAGTTGCAGAGTAAGCAGAGAGACCTTGGTGGAAGCTAGAGAAATGGTGAAAGGAAAGCATAGTCTATATGAGGTGAGAATTGGAGGACAGAGAAACAACGAGATGATTTTGGAGTGGAGAGGTAGTCTATTAGTCGGAGTTTGTGCTTGGAGAAATTAAAGCTGTATGAATTTCACACCAGACTCAGAAGCTTATAGGATTATTTTTGTGTGTATATGAACTTGAAACACGTAGTACATATTTGTTCCATATTTGTATAGATTAAAAGGGCAATAAGAAATAATAAGATTTTATATACTTTCAATTTTGATTAATGAGCAGTATCTAAACTCTCAGCCTATTCAGAATTTTTGGAAGATACAGAGCAATGGCGCAGGAAGGCTATAAATGACTAAAAAGCTGGTGCATTAGTGTCGACAAATTTTCATAGGGTTATTTGGGGCTCACCAGCGGGGCTCTCCTATATCTCAATTTTCTCATGTCTATACATGCCACGATGCCTCATTTCCAATTTCTCCTATCATCGTCATCAAAATTTACTCATCTTTTTTTGGGGATCATATTAATTTAAACTAAACACATAAATATGCCTTATATATTCCAGAATTATAAGGTTCAACTCGAAGAGTCGGGCAATTCATTTTTAACGACAACATAGTTATTAGCCTAGAATTTAAAATTTCTGAAAATTCAGATGCACCATACACCGTGATTAACACCGTCCGAGGTTGCAAAGTTGCAGAGTACCAACTGGAGCCAAATTCGGAATTTAGTTTTTAGTCTTTTTTTTTATTATTCTTTTCAAATCTCTGCTCCACATTGGTAATTCTAACCAATGTCATTGATGCCACATTTAACAAACACCAGCTCAGGGTACTATAAACAACAGAACTGAAGAAAAGCTTAATTTATCAGAAAGCAAATTAATTAGACCCAACGATCAAATGCAGCACAAGACAACTGGCTAAACTATAATGAAAGTACTAATAGCAATATTCCCACACACCAACCAAAGGAAATAGACAGCAAGGAAAGTGTAACAACCAAAGATCAAAGTAGTACAGCTAATTAATATTTGAAATAGCAAGATAACAATTATTTCATACACAGTAACCAAGAGATCAAAGTTAGAGCACTAAGCTCTCGCCCTAAAGAACAAGTGCTAATGTTCAGGGGCCAAAGAAACCTACCTGAAGTAAATGGAAATTTGGGGGATATCAATATCATTGTCTTCATCGTCCTCACAAGCAACCACCACATCAAAGTGTCGACGATATGAAGGCAATTCTGCTTTGGCCACTTCCCTAACCAGGTCAACCAACTTCTTGTCCATGCGTTCTTTGTGCCTAGGGAACATGCTGTTAAAGAGCAGACAACTGCCATAAGAAATGCTGTAAGCATTCAACCCCTTGTTCTGTAGCCACTCCAGAAGATCTCTTAATGTGGGATTGTCCCTTAAAATCCACCTATCCCACACCGTCCAGCTCATATCTTGATGTTTGATCACCTTAGGTGGAACCGGCTCGGCCATCGAGAACAGAGGAAGCGCTAGGTTAGCAAAGCTGTTTCTGTAATCCTCCAGTTTGTGCCCTTCATCTAGAACCTTGTACAGCTCCAAACAAACAAGACCAGTTGCCATTGCAGTTGAGGTTGCAATTGCTGGGATGATTCTACCAGCAATGAATTTGGCCTTGAGCTTGTCCACTTCAGGGATGCCATAATTCCTTGCCCTCATATTTGCAAGGCCAGCTATTAAGTCCATATGATAGTTTGTGTCATCATCCTGCACAGAGAATGGCAAGTGCATGATGCATTTGGCACTGATAGAAGAGAGAAGGGGGAAGGTTGCATTTTGAGGATTATTTCAGACGTTAATATCAACAGTGCAGTAATTCTACAGAAGCATGTATTGAAGTGGAGGAGACAAAAGCTAAACAGAAAGAAACTAAATGCCATTCCTTACGTTGGACAATAAGAATACTTTTGCATGCTATGCCTATTTCTTTTACAAGACAATCTACAAGATGTTGAAGACCTGTTACCACAGACCTGTTCTAGTAAAACACAAGGCAAAACAAGGTAGGCAACAACAGCAATACACTTATTATTTCAGGAAAATTCTTTGAACTATGAGAAACATACCACCTTAGAAGATTACTACCTACAGTTCATAATTAGACATAATAGCAATAACCGATACAAGCAAATACAGAAACAGCAAGTGAACCAAGTGCCAAGTTTAAACCCATTTGTAGGAAATAACAAACCCAGCCGAGTAGGAAGCAATGCATGGGAAGCTGAAGCATTCTATCACTTGATGAAAAATAAATCTAATTAAAAGAATAGGGACAAACCTTCTCAAATTGAATGGGATTCATCCTGAAACCAGGCAATAACTGCTGCTGGCATTTTTCCAACTTCCTGATCAGCTCATCAATTGCTGCAGCCTCATCTATGGTTGAATTGGTCGTGCTTGTGGCTTTCTCATCAGTCTCAATCTTCACATTCTCCTTCGGCTGAAAATCAGGTACTATCACTCTGTTAACAGCATCAGCCAACTTCTTCGGAGACTTAACCCAATCAGGTACTGGAATGCCAAATATTTCAGCTCGCAGGATGGATGCTGCCATAATAAAATGGATGTGACTGACATCATCTGTTGAAAATTGTAGTGGGCGGGGGAAGCGCTTTGGAGCAGACCAGAATGGTGTTCCAGTACTTGTTGTTGCATCCTCTGGAAAAGTGAATGTCAATTGCTTCACACGGTTAACAAAATAGTCCTCAAATCTGACACAATCAGAAACATACAATCAGAAGCCTAGCTCAAAAAGAGATAAAATGCGAATTAGGGAAGGAAAAATAAAGGGAAGAAGAAGAAAAGCAGTACTTAAGACGAGCCCAGGTGATGCAGTCTTGGAATTCCACACATCTCTCCTTGTCAAAGCATTCAAGAACACGCTCCAAGTTATCCTTTGCCTGTGCATCACCAGCACTCTTCATTGCAGCCATGTATTCCCTTGGATTTTTCAGGTAGGCATTAACTTCAGCAGGTGTCTTCTCAAGCAAACCCTCAAACTCGGATCGAGCCCATGTCAAACAATGATCAATGTTGTGTGGAAATGAGTGAACCGTGCACATAGGTGCTTGCTTTTCTGGTGGGTCTCGAGAGGCACCATAATTTTCAGTCAAGTGAGGAATGACCATCTGGGTGTTGCACTTGGCACCCAAGGTTCCCGACTCTAGAAGGGGCTTCTGGAAATATAAGCATCTTGAATCAATGTAAAGCCTAGCGTTCACATTATCGAGAGCATTTATAACAACACTGAGATTCTCCCAGAATGTATCATCAAACACATTCTCAGTCTCAGGACTAGCACGGTTCTGCAGTGCTTCTAAATTGAAGTGAGGATTAATCTGAGTAGCAGCTGAAGCAGCAACGGTTGACTTCGCCTGCCCAATGTTCCAGTCCCGGAAAAGAAACTGCCTGCTAAGGTTACTCTTCTCAATAACATCATCGTCCGTGATTGTAAGCTTCCCTCCACCACAAGAGACCCCCATCAAAGCCAAATTCTTCAAGAATTCACACCCAAGGGCACCAGATCCTACCATAAAAATTTTTGCATCTTCCAGTTTCTTCTGAAGCTTTGATCCAAAGACCGAAATTTGTGCATCATAACGGCTGTTTACAGGCTCAAAGTCACCGGCTTCCAAAGGTTCTGTGGGAAGGGACTCCACTGAGTCAAAGTAGAAAAACTGTCCCCAGCAGGAGGGTAAAACATATTAGCAAGGTCGTAGCATAAACAAAAAAGGCATTTGGTACTTATTAAATATCTTTGACTCTACTACTATAATGATTTTTACTCAATTGATATATGCAGTCTTCAAATGGAGTGGGGACCTTTTCAACCAAGGGCCTAAACCATGTAATCATCTCATCAGGGAAAAAATATATAAATAAATAACTACCTGTAAAAGAGGATGAAACTTCCCAGAGCAAGCCTTCACAACTTCCTGTCCGACAATACCACCAAACATAGCAGCCATGGGATTTAGCACAGCCCTGGCACCAAATGCAAAATGACGAAGAATTTTTTGATCAATCTCCTCAAGCCTCCCTTCTGTTAAGCTATCATTGATGTTGGTGAATATAGAAATAAATTTCTGAGCATCCTCTTCTGATCCAGCAACTGGAAAGCATCCAAATTCTGTGATAAATCTATCCAATGCCTGGAATGCCAAGTGTAACACAGGTGGACGATCGAATTTGGAGAAATCACTAAGAAGGAAATCCCCTGGATCCTTGAGTGCCTCCTGCAATGGCTTAAAGTTCAAGACCTTAGGCTGCTTCACTTGTGTCACAATACCACCTTTAACATATGGACTGTAATTTGTGGTGTCGTCTTCAATTTGAAATGAGTACGGTCTTGCATTCTTAACCTTTCTTGGCTTTCCATCATTCAGTTGTATCATTCCCTGAACTTCAGAGAACACAACCAAATCCCCATCCTGAAACTCAACCCTCTCATCATCCACACAAGCCACAAGAGCAGGATTGTCATTGCTGATGGAGGCAATTATGCCCGTATGAGGGTCCTCACCATCAACATCAAGCACAGTAAAGTTAGGTCCAAAGTCACAAAATACACTACCAAAAAGTCCCCGTACTTCAGATTTGATGAAAGCAATAGGAGGCTGGTGATTATGGCAGTAGTCATCAAATTCAGTTGCTTTCTCCAAGTTGATGTCAGTGAATACTACAGCCTGATAATCAGACATTGCATGCCAATATTGTTAAAATGTGAAAACCCGCAACACAATTATAGGAATATGTGTGTTAAATTGCAGAATTTGAAGAGTTTAAAATTATAAAAAAAAAAAATGCACACATTATATTTTCTATGCATTAATCATTGATATATATGTTGACAACTGAGACCAATTACTAAATATGTAACACTTTTAAAGCTTGTAGTCAATGAACAAAAGAACCATGAATATTTAGAATGGATTTATTGTCATTCCCAATGAAGATAGTCATTTCAAATGAAAATTCGAACTTTTATTTTGCCCATCTCCTAACCAATAAATGATATGGTAAAATAAAATCACAAATGTAGGACCAATTATCTGTACACATACACTATCATCTCAGATGAACTAATTGAGAAAGTGCCAACGACTTATGAGAGCAGCAGAGGACTCTGCATAAGAATCTAAGAAACAAAGATTACCTGAAAATCAGATAGTTGTTCCTTGGTCAATTCAGTTGTTAAAGTGGATATCACAACAGAATTATTCAATTCTTGCAACTTTTGGACAGAAGCAAGGGCTCTATTCTTCCCGACATCATCTTCGGTAAAAACAAAATTGCTGGACAAGTCCCAGAGTTCGACCACTCCCTCATCATGCAAAGTCACTGACTTGACCCCGGCAAGAATCAAGTTCTTTGCTGCACGAGATAGAAATCCAATTTCCTTGAAAAATCAGTTTCCATCCAAAAATCGATCTAGCATGATCATCAATTCGCTAACATTTCTTCATTTATTATACAGCTAGTCCCATTAAATATTCATTTGCTGTCCATCTATAACCCTAGTAAGAGAGTGCAACAAATGATAATTTGTCCGTTAAAGCAAAATGCAGTCCATCTGATGTTTGAATAGATGAAGTATTCCACATATTAGCTTTGCTAAACAGGGCTATAAACGCAGAATCTATCTACATTGGCAAACAGTTCTCCGCTTCCCATAAACAAAAGCACACCGACAATCACTGCTAAATTACATTTGAGATACTACATACCTATCTCAGCGCCGAGGCCTTGCAACCCCGAGATGAGGATATTAGAAGCAAAGAGGCGCCGCATAGTTTCGCGGCCGTAGACGGCAAGCTGACGGCTGTGGAGATCTTCATCAATGTCCTGCGAGTTTCCGTTACCTAAAGTCATGATCGGCGATTCAACGTTGCTGCTACTGTGATTGTTGTCGCTGTTGTTGCTACTGATAGCGGTTCTGTTGCTATCAGTACTCTTAGTGTTCCCCGTCGTTGCAGGCGATCTGGTGATGGCCGAGGCCGAGGAGACGGATTCGATGCGAGGCTTCTTAGTCAGAGAATCGGTGGCACAGCGGATTGGTCCTTCTTCTTCAACAACAACCTCTCCTCCACCAGCTCTCTTGCTAGGAAGCATATAGTGCGGTGAACTGCTCATTTCCAATTCAATTTTCCGTCAAAATTATCAATAAATTACATCAATCCTTGTTAAAAAAAATAAAATCTTAAGATGATGCTTTAGATTCAGCAGAAATTATCAATAGCCTTATTACTTAATTTTTTTTTAAAAAAAAATCATTAAACAGCTTAAAATCAACGCAAGCTGATTAAAAAGCGGCATTTATTTCACGCTCTCACTTTCATCGGAAGCCAAATTAAGTGATTGAACTAGCAATAAGAAAGATTAAGTAAAACTGGAGAAATTAAAAAGAAAGAGAGAAGAGGAAGCAAAGAATGCTTGCGGAGATACCGTGTAGAACAAAGAAAGGAAGAGAGCGATCGCGAAAGAGTGAAGGAGATGAACAAGAATCAGAGGATATCTTATAGCTTAGGTAAAGTGGATATGGTAGAAATGGGTTAGGGTTTGGGAGAGGTCGATGGGATTTATGCTTATGGGGATTAGATCGGTGGGTTCATTTCATTTCATCTCTCTTTGTATAGAGAGAGGGAGAGAAGTGAGAGAAAAGAAGGAAAGGGCTGGCGTGGGCCGAAAAACAAGGGTACGTATGGAGGTAAATATCAATACCTCTCCGCCCCTGTTTGGTTGCGTGCCGTGCCTTGCTCCTGTTAAGAATATTGGTGGATCCATAATCCATTTGTGTCTCGTAATTAATTGTTGGTGGAATATCCATTTTCTTTTCTTTTTTTTTCTTAAAATATTCTAGAGATTTCCATTCGGCGTTGATTTTTTCAATACTCAAGTTTCAAACACCAATTTGGCTACAAGTTTCACTATCAATTTTTTTTTTTTTTTTAAGATGAAGAAAAAGAAGAAAACAGCTAACAAAAGAAAAGAAACTCAAACACAAACTAGCATGGGAAAAGCCACTCTCAAAGCATCAGAATGAAGAATAGATATGAGATCTTGCGGGAAAAAAGTATGCCATAGGAACCTATACTCCTGATTGAAGGTCTAGTTCGCCATGAAATCCGCAGCTTTATTGGCTTTTCTGTAAATGTGATTAATAACCATTTACCAATCCTTACTCAGTAATTCCCTAATTCGTTGAAAAACATGATTATAAGCAGGAAAAAAGTCTGGATTAAGACCAAAATTGAGCGTCGAAACCACACCTTTATTATCAATCTGGATAACAAGTTGTCTCCACCCTTGCCTCCATGACTCCTGAAGGCCCAACAACACCCCCCAGGTTTCCGCAATATAGGCATTATCTCCATTAACGTAAGCAGAGAAACCACCTAGCCACCGCCCCGTATGATCACGAAACACCCGGCCACAAGCAGCTTGGTGACTGTCATGCTTATACGACCCATCGGTATTAAGCACGATCCAACCTTGAGGCACAGCATCCCAACCAATTAAAATCTCTTGTTTGTCACCAAGCGCTCGATTAACTTCAGCCATATTAGCTCTGGCATCCATAAAGGCCAAAAAAGAGGAATGCGTTTTGTGTTGCAATTTTTTGAATTTGATATTGTTTTATTTTTTTCGTATGCTTAATTCAACTTACTCATGTATATGACGAGTTACTTTTAATTTTCAAGGAAATGTGAAAATTTTATTATTCAGCTCTTTCTTCTAGAGCTTAAAAATTATATCATGAATGATGTAAATTTGTTTTTAGATTTTTAGGATTAAACACATATTTGTACAAAGTTTGTTGATGAATATGATATTTGTTGGAAAAATAACTTTCTAATAAATGCGGAATAAATCAAGAAAAATCAAAATAAAAATCACAATACACGAAATTATAGTGAAAAACTCCAAATCGGAGAAAATTACTTGTTGTCCGAAGACAACTAAAAAAATTTCACTAAATATTTGAACAATTTTTACATTCACCCACTCTAATATTTTCTCACACACCCAATAGATGGATATAAACCCAAGAGAATTTCGCACAAATCCTCTGAGTTTCAAAGCTTACAAACAAACTTTCATTAGAATCCTTCTTTTTTGAATCCAACTTCATTTGAAAAACAATCTCTTGCCTTATATAGGCAGGAGGTACCACATTGTCAGCCAAACATTTGTTGGCCCCACCTCCAAATTTGACGTTTCCAAATTTGATGCCTCCATTGTTAACTTCATCTGTTGGCCACCAATTTTTATTTCCTACATTTTTTACTTTCTTTTCTTTTCTTTTTAAATTTAATACAACAATCTCCACCTAAATTTTAAAAAAGAAAAAACTACTATCGCCTATACTAACGAAATAATTATTTACAACCGATAATTAAAAAATACATACTCCATCATACAAAATATTTCACTTAAAATTAAGAAATTTTAAGTTGTTAATCATTGGCAACATGTCGAACAAAATTGTTGAAATTATGGTGCAACTCTCATGCTTGATTTTTTCGAGAGTTTCTCAACTATCGACATAAATCTACTTTATGCCTTGCATTTTGATCAAGCCAATGCCCGTGTGAAAAACCCGTTAGTGGTAACATATCCTCTATCGTAGTAACATATTCTCTATCATGGCAACTTGTGGAGACTAACGACATGCCATAAGGACATTCATGTTCTTTTTAGAGAATATCCGCAAAATCTACCTCACCCGAAGTAGACACAGCTTCACCAACCAACAGAATTATACTGGAGTTTTCAGCTCCACCTTTTCGACAATTTCTTTTTCCAATGCCTTGTGTAACCCGGATTGAATCAACAAATCATTGACTTGAATTTGCCACAAACCAAAATTAATTATTCCGTCAAATTTCTCCACCTCAAACATTAATCCCGACATATTAGAATACGTGAATAGTACCGTATGAACAGTACCTAGCTACAGTACCGTATGAAAAGTATCCAACTACAGTAACATGAATAGTACGTTTGGCCCACCTACAGTACTTTTGAACAAAAAAACTACAGTACCATGCAAATTTTGAATGCAAAATTTGCACTTTGAACAGTACCATTATTCACCAAATTTCTCATTTTACACCCGTTTTCAAAACGGATCGTACCGAAAAAAATTTTATATTTTTCACTTCCTATCAATATAATTATTTTTTCAAAATTCGCTACTTTCCTGGACAGCGGTCTTGATGCAGTGTCGAAAAATAGCCGAACCAAGGTTCTGATACCACTTGTTAGAAAAAAAATAACCCTTCTAATAAATGCGGAATAAATTATAAGAAATCAAAATAACAATCACAACACAATAAATTATAGTGAAAACTCCAAATAAGAGAAAAATCACTTGTTGTCCGAAAAACGACTAAGAAAATTTCACTAAATGTTTGAACAATTTTTACATTCACCCAATCTAATATTTTTTCACACACCCAATAAATGGATACAAATCTAAAAAAAATTTTTACAAATTTTATAAGTTTTAAAGGTTACAAACAAGTTTTCATTGGAATCTTTCTCTTTTGAATCTAATTTCATTTGAAGAACAATCTCCTGCCTTATATAGGCAGGAGCTACCGCGTTGCCAGCCAAATATTTGCTGGCCCCGCCTCCAAATTTGACGTCTCCAAATTTGATACCTCCATTGTTGACTTCATCTGCTGGCCACAAATTTTTACTTCCTCCATTTTTGACTTTCTTTTATTTTCTTTTTAAATCTAATACAACAATATTCTCTTCCTTTCAAATTCATATTGATGACTATAATTACAAGCTTTTTCATTATTATAATATCATAGGGTGAGAAAAAAATTTGAAATTTTGATTAATCGAAAAATTGATCCAAAATCGAATCGATTTTTTCAATCAACCGGTTTAATGGATTCGATTTCAATTTTTATTTTTAATATTTTCGATTTCGATTTTTAGATACCGGTTATATATTATATTTTTATTTTTATAACTAAAAGATTTTTCTTTTTTTTTTAATTTCTCTATAAAACTTACTTAGAATATTACTTTAAAATATATTTAAATTATATTTTTACTTTTTACCTTAATTTTTTTTATTTCTCTGTAAAATTTATATATTACTTTAAACGATATTTAAATTATGTCATTCTTGTAATTATATAGAGTAATATTTACATGGAGTAACTAATTTTATATTATATATATTGGTGTCGATATTTTGCTTGATAGAATTAATAATATTTTCTTATATTTTAACATTTAATTTGTCTCTAAAATTTTTCTTTGTCTTAAGATTAAGCATGCTAATTTCCAACAAATCCATTTTATAATATTAACTATTAATCTGTTGAACATAAATTTTGGCTAATTTATTATATTTGTTTTGTGATTTTTATTTTAAATTACTTTACACATTTGAAATTTAATTGAATTTTGCCTTTTTTAATTATAAGTTATAAATGTTAGTAGTTAACCGAAAAAATATTAGTTAACCAATCCAAAAAATCAAAACCAATAAATTGATTAACCGATTATAATTGACTAATTAATGGTTAATAATTTAAAAAAAATTGATGTTAATGAATTGGTTTTTTTTTTTTTTGCTAATGAATCGATTAATCGATCCATACTCACTCATATATATGCTCTTTCCATTATAAAACAATAAATTTAAAAAAATTATTTTCATATTTTTCTCCGTTATTCAAACAAGCAAAGCAAACCTAATCAATTTGTCAACCAAACTTTGATCCTATTCCCGTTAGAAATGAGGCAAATATAACACAGGCGATACACAAAACACAATAAAATATTTTTCGAATGAATTTACTAAGAGTAATAATAGTAAACAAAATTACAACAAAATCATAATAAGCATAAATTGTCCAAATATGCACAAATCGAGGGGGAAAGAAAAAAGCCAATACAAAGCGCCAAATTTTTTTAAGGTGGCAAAAACTCTTTGATGTGAAGGATAAAAATCATGTAATCTCTCATGGTTCACAAAAATGAAATTCACAATCAAAAATAATATTTTAGAAAGATTCTATAAAGCCACAGCAGTCCATAACCAATAAATCAATCATAAACAACTATAAAATAAAGAAATAACCAAGATAAGGAGAAAAATCACTAATTGAAAGTTTTTGTCCAAAACAACTCAGATAAGATTCTGGTTATCCAAATACAATCTCTAATGTTTAGATCAAACAACAAGAAATCTCAAATATACTCACCAAAAATTTAACCTGATCGGGTCATGGATGACCGCTTGATCGTCGAAAATGATGAAACTCATTACTGTAGATAAAGCATGTAAAGTTTGAAAATTTTTTCCTTTTTCTCTTTATGTAATGGTTGAAAGTATTAACTAAAAATGGCTCTCACTCATTCTATAGTCTTGCTCGAAAAATTATCAAGACAAAAATTAATTCTAATGGATTTAAAAAAGTGGACTTCAATAAACTTGAATTGAAGTATAGACAAAATTAATCCTAATAGCCAACAAACTTAAATTTTACCACATAAAAGATAATTCAAACCCAACAATATTTTCTCCAACATTAGTTGGTATCATATTAATCCTAAAAAATTATTCAACTTATAACTGTGAAATTTGTTACTTGAAACTCTAAATTTCTAATTTGGATATTTTGCTTTAAAGTATATTATTTCTTAATTTCTTGTAATATTTGATTATACATGTCAAAATTAACCCAAACCCAACAATTCACCCAAACCCACCCAAGAAAAATTGACCCAAACCCAACCCAATTAAAAAATTGACCCATTTAAACCCACCCAAAATCTACCCACATAAAATACAACCCATTTGGGTCATTCTTCCTTGACCCAATGGGTGTTTTTGTTTTTTTTTTTATTATTTCTTGAATATTAAAAATTTTTGTCTTAATGAACAAGATTTTTTGATTATACTGTCCCGCTATATTATTATTGTGTAATGTGTATGCATGTTTTGTTGGTTAGATTTGTAATGGCCGAGTTATCGGGTTAGTCGTGAATAGTATTTTTTGATGGTAAATAGTGCACTGGCAACAAAAATTACACCCGGAGGTAAAAAATATTTTATTTGACCATCGGAAAATACTAGTCATAAGGAGCCCGACGGTAAAATTTGGAGAAAAAATGAGGTCAAATTGATCTCTAAAAGTCAAAAATAAAAAAAAAAACCCGGCTCGTTTTAAAGGGTAGCCGGTTTAATCAAAGTTTGACTAGACCTCTAAAAACAGCAAATGACCTCTAAAAATTGTTTTAATGGTA
This sequence comes from Excoecaria cochinchinensis, assembly GCA_947683425.1. Lineage (NCBI taxonomy): Eukaryota > Viridiplantae > Streptophyta > Magnoliopsida > Malpighiales > Euphorbiaceae > Excoecaria > Excoecaria cochinchinensis. The sequence goes on from CANTUQ010000058.1 coordinate 14,937,713, forward strand.
TATATAGACTTAAATTAATATTTAGAAATTTTTAACAGCAAAAAATTAATTTTTTGGTAACACTGAAAATTATCGAAACGGACTGATTTAAATATATCAGATCGAGAAATGGACTCTATTTGAGCTGAAATTTTGCAAGGAAACTAATTTATATATTTTAAGAATTATAAAATTAATTTTGGGAGAAATTGAGCTTAGAAAGTAAGTGAAATAATTTAGGATTACATAATTGGCTTAAAAATGAAAAAAGAGTCACTTGGTTTTTGAATTATTGTGTTGTTGTGCCCTGTGTGTGACTGTAGATTGTTTGAATTGCAAGAAAGGTATGTTATATATATAGCCATTATACTACCAAAATTTTTACCAAATGAATAGTAAATTGGACAGGTATAATTCAACCGATATCCCGATCCGTTTGGATCTCCACCGACTTATTTGAACCAACATTTTTATAATAATTTTTTTAGTATCCCGTTATTATATCGATAATTATTTTTCATTAAAAAAATATCAGATGGGTCGACCCAAACCCACCCAACCTATTTGGGTATTGACCCATTTATGACCCATATATTTTTGACCCATTTATGACCCACCCATTTATGACCCAACCCATTTATGACCCAACCTAAACCCGCCCAACCCACCCATTTGCCACCTATATATTTGATTATTATGAAATGAACAATGACATAATACAATATATTATTAAAATTTATATTTTTATTAATGCAGTATAATTACATATCGATGTGATTATATTTTCTTTTTATAAAGCCTGAATTTTATTCAATGAAAAATGACTAATTGCAATATAAGGTTATAGGAGTATTTTGAGGACTAATCATATAAATCAAAAACTTTTGCTAGAATTTAATAAGGTTGAAAGTGCAAAAATGTCCTTCTACTATTTCAAAAAGTGCAATTTTGCTTATGTGGTTTAATCTAGTACAATGTTACCTTACACAAATGAAATTAGTGCAATTTTTCCCCTGCCTCTAACTTCCGTTAAAACCATCAAAAATTCTGTCAATATTAAGTTGATGTGGCATTACTCTTTTTGAATGGATAACATGTGTAAGCAAATTAAAAGCAAAAAATCCTACATACCCTTTTGATAGAGTTGGGATACGGCCATGACTCTATAATAGATTGAGTTCCAATGCAGGTTAAATTGAGTTATTTAATCTGATTAAAATTACCAAATTTTATCTCAGAAAGAGTCTGAATTAAACTAGAGTTAAGACTCTAGCTTTTAGAATCTCTATAAATAGAGGTGAGGTCCTCATTATTTGGTAATGAGAAAACGTACACGTCGCAAGGCTGCTCGTTCCTACTCACAAGTTTTCTGTCTTAATTTTCAGGGGTATTTAGATTGTGATCTAACTGCTCTTATCCCGAGTGGGTAAAAGCCGGACCAGTGACCAAAAACAAACGGAATCTTGGTAGACGCTTCCGTAACGAGTTTCTGCGCTACAAGAGGTAGGTATCATTTATTAATGTTACCTCCGTATAAACTATATTTAATTTAATTTTTCCAAATCCATCATTGGTATCAGAACCGTTATTTTTGCGTCTTGGCATGTGGATAAATAGATCTAAAATTTTATGTGTAAAATTATTAAATCTGGGATGCATTGAACACAACAAAAATTTGTTTTTTATGTGAAAAATATATATGCATGTATATTTCGGCTCGATTTCGTGTATGTGTAGACCGAAACCCGAGGAGACGAATATGAGTGTTCAAAACGGCTAACTAGAAGTCGGGATTTTTGATTTTTAATCACACCACTGGCTTCACAGACCCTAAAAACCCCCCACCGGCAGGAACCGAAGCATCAGATTCGGCAGGGAAGGCAGCGCGTGGACTACACGCGCCACATACATTCGGCGCATGCGCATGGGCGGTGGCCCACACGCGCATTGCCATATGTCAGCTGTGATGCGTCATGCTGACACGTGGCCCAATCGCTGAGCGCCACGTGGAAGGCTGAAGCCATGCCATGTGGCAAATGAGTGGGGTGGACACGTGAACCAACCAGAGGGTGACACGTGGAAGACTGTGGTCATGCTACGTGTCCCAATCATATGGTGCCACGTAACCCAATTAGGGGCCGCCACATGTCAGACCGAGGTCTGTCACGTGGCAATGCTGACGTGTCATGTGTGACACGTGGTCCAATAAGACACCGCCACGTGGATGACACGTGTCATGTCACGTGGCGGTAACGTGTACCATGGTGCCATGTGTGCACCAGTAGGAATCGGACACGTGGCGCTCTGTGGTGTTGACACGTGTCTGGTCGAGTGGGAGGCCGCGCGTGTGGCGCATGAGCGCGCCTACCTCCCTCTTGTCGGCGAGTGCGACATCTTCCGACCACCATTTTAGCTCCGATTTTTGTCAAATAATTTTTCCAAATTATTTCTGATTTTTTTGTCTTCTTTTCAAAATTTTTTAATGACCAAAAAATTAATTGTGTATTTTTTGATATTTAAATGTGTTTAATTTCAAAATAAAATATTAAAATGTGTAGAAAATGTGTGTTTCTGCTTTCGAAAATTTTTAAATATATTTTAAAAAAATTTTGAGGTTTTGTCCTTACTAATTGATTGAAATACGTTTCAATCATGTGCATTTATACATGAGTGTATAAATTTTTTCTGTAATATGTTATAGAAATGCTAAATAAGGGCACCGATTCTTCCTTAAGAAATGCATAGGTTGCTTTAAGAATTGCAAGAGTACAATCAATAAGCAACATGAGAATGCGAAAGAAGATTTGAGCTGATAACATTGATGCAATAGTGCATCATAAAATACATGTATGAGAACAAATGTAAGAGTGCATTTAAACTGGTGGTCTGAGTATGGAAATGGAACTTTGGTTCGAGTTGCCAAAAGGGAAGTATTGAAAAGCAACACTAAAATATGTGATAGTATTGAGAAATGGACGGAGCGTGCATCGTCCATGGCTTCATCAATTGACTTATGAGTTGCTTGATGAATTGATAAAATCGGTCAAAGAAATAATCCTAATAACTAAAAAGATTTTATGAAATCTGGACTTCTATAATAGTTGACATAAGTGTCAATTTGAATTAGCGTTTATTTTTGTTAAATAGGATTTATGTTTCCTATTAATATTTGACATGATTGTCTTATTTTGAAATTATTGGATTTTATTTATTGGTTAAATAAATGTATTTATTTACTTATTATGATGGCATTTAACTTTATAATAAATGAGTTTATTTTAATTGCTAATTGTCTTGCGATATTTTATGAGTAAAATTATTGCATGCTTATTGAGTAAAGCCTTAATAAAAATCCCCTCATAAGTTTGAGAACTTAATAATCTAATAATTCAAATTTATTATGCATGAAATTTTAACTTGTAAGGTTGGACATTAGGACTTAGAACGTAATTGGATATTATAAGTAGCCTTTTCGAATTTGAGCCTAATAGAAAATTTTACTAGGTTATTATTTCAGGTGCATAATAAATTGCATGTGTTGCCTTATCTCCCGTAAATATGTGCAATATTATTCCATTTGAGATCAGAGGATCCTAATGGATGTTGCTTCCAAGTTATAATTATGAAATCTGAAATACAAAGATCTAGTATGTGCTTGAAGAGCAAGAGGCTCTTAAATCCTAAAATTCGGTTATGGCTGAATCTGAGGATGATACTACAACCCAGTATAAGCAGGATCAGGATGCCTATGTTACATCACATCATTAAGCAATTTCGCAAGTATCAAAATGCAATGGATCTGTGGATTGCTTTGCAGGAGAAATTCGGAGATGTGACTCTAAATAAGCTCCGATCATTAAAGATCAAATTTGATACATATCAGAAAAGTCTGATTATTCGATGCGGAAACATCTAAGAGAGATGGAAAAGAATAAGTGAGCTTAGTGAACTTAGTCATAAGTGACTGATAAGTAGTATGTCCAAACCGTTATCCGTTCTTTACCCAAGAGTTGGTAGCATGTGAAGATGCAACTAACTCACATAGATAAGCATATAGACATTTGAGGATGTCGCTTGTCATTTGAAGCTTAAAAGGGACCGTTTGACAATGATTAAGGTCAATGTCATAGTGCCTATGGCACAGTCCTGTTCTAATAGAATGAGTTCTCACTAGAACAAGATAATAAGTTTCATCAATAGGGATAAAGAAAAAGGCTTGAGAGCTTGAAAAGTAAAAGGAATAGAATCACAAAAGGTCCCAAGGCAAAAATGAGGTAAACACTTCAAGAGTGAAATGTTTCAATTGCCTATAGAAATGACATTATGCAAGAGATGCATTATGCCTAAAAAGATACACTATTCTGACTCAAGAGTTAGTGGAATTTATGTATCTAGTTCTAAATTTCATCATTTGTGGGTGATAGATTTAGAACCAATGGACCGTATAACAAGTGATCGAGATACCTTTGTTATGAAATTTAGGTTATGTTCTTACTTTATTGAAATTTATTTTCAATTTACATTTTGAGGATAACAGTGTACAATTATGCTTGAATGATATATATTCTGATTCTGGTTATATTCTGAATGATTTTATTGTTATGGATGTGGACCACAACTATTTAAGTAAAACTAATTTTTCCTTTAATTGCTTATTTTTCACATTGTTATGAGAATAATGTGAAATTATGGTATGTTGTATTAAACCATATTGGATAATACCGAATGAGTTGGTTAGTCAAAATAGGTTTAAAAGGTAATTTAAATAAGTTTGATTTGCCTATGTGTGAGCGTTGCCTAAAAGGAAAAACTAGTTAGAAAATCATTCGAAAAAGGTGCTAAAGCCAAATTTCTATTGTAGTTAGTCAATTTTGACGAATGTGGTCAAATGAATGTGAGGGTAAGGTATGGGGCCTACAATTTCATCACATTTATATATGACTGTACTTGGTATGGTCATGTCTATTTGATTTCTCACAAGTCAGAAGCATTGAGTTGCTTCAAAACTTATATGAGTTTAGTTGAGAATCAATTAGACAAAAGGATTAAAGCTTTAAGATATAACAGAGGTCGGTGATATCTTACAGAAAAATTTAAAGCTTCGTGTGATGAAAAAAGAATTGAACATCAGTTGTTCATTCTTAGAAATTCACAACAAAACGGTGTTGAGGAAAGGAGAAATAAGACTCCTATATATATAGTTAGATCTATGATAGCAGAGGCAAATTTGCCTATCTCCTATTGGAGAGATGTTTTATTGACTGCCATATATGTTATGAACTGTATGCCCTCTAAATCTGTCATTACAACAACTTATAAGTTGTGAACTGGTCGACAAGCTGACCTAAGCCATTTACAACCTTTGGGTTATAATGCTTACGTCTATGATACCTCATTTGGTAAATTTGAGACCAAAAGGTAAAAGGAGTATCTATGTGAGATATTCTGAAGTATCAAAAGAATACATTTTCGTGGGTCAGTAAGAAAATGGCATAATAATGGAATTTGAATCACAAGACGTCACATTCTTAAGAGAATGCATTTCCTAAATTGGGCGAAGTGAATTGAGATTTCACTTTATATTTATCTCAGGAAGAGAATATCAGGATCACTCCATCCGAGTGGGAGGGATTTAGAGGAAGAAGGTTAAGACCCTCATCCTCCAAACGATCCGGATGTTCGAGACCTGATATAAGTGGGAGTATTCTTCACTCCAGTGGGAGGAAAGAATATAGTATTCCTAACTCCAGTGGGAGAATGGAACATGATCCCAGTGGGGACATTATGAATCACGATAAATATATGAGACATGTTAATCAAGATCCAGAACTGCAAAAATCTAAAAGGATAAGTATTCCATGCTGATGATTTAAAATCGAAGGCTGAAATGAAGCCCTTTTAGTTATCCCACAAGACAAGAAAAAGCATAAAAATATTCAAAAGGCTTTTTCATGCCCATCTAAGGAAAAATATATTAAAGTAATAGAAGAAAAAATGACATCTATGAGATCAAATCATGTTTAAGAGCTATTTGATCTACTGGAAGGACATAAATTGAGAATAAATGTATTCTCAAAGTAAAGCGAAATGCTGAAAGAGGTATCGAAAGATATAAGGCTCGACTAGTCGCTAAGGGGTTCATACAACAAGAAGAGATTGACTATGAGTAGACTTTCCCATGTGTTGTAAGATTTACGTATATAAGGTTCATTTTAGCCATAGTGACGAGTTTGAACGTAGAGCTTCATCAAATGGATGAAAAGACTGCTTTTCTCAATAGAAAAATGGATGGAACAACTTATAGGTTTCATTAGAAAAACAGCGAACATAAGGTTTGCTGATTGACGACTTCAATTTATAGCTTTAAACAGTCTTCAACACAATGGTCCTTGAAACTTCATCATACAATGATGTGGAATATGTTCAACATGATTGATGAAAATCATTGTGTTTATAGTAAAATCTCTGAAAATGAATTTGTCATTTTGGCATTGTATGTAGACGACATACTTAAAGCTGAAAATGATAAATGGTACGTAAATGAAATCAAAGATTAGTTATCGTCCAATTTTGAGACAAAGGATATGAGTCATGCATATTACATTCTTGAAGTTAAGATTTCAAGAGATCATTCGAGAAGATTGTTGTCTGTTTCTTAAGAGAAATATATCAACAAAGACCTTGAGCGATTTAATATGCAAAACTACAAATCCATAGATAACGTCATTGCCAAGAATCAGTTTCTTAGTAAAGATGTGTGTCCTAAGATGCCAGCAAAGAGAATGTATGAGGAACGTTCTATATGCCAGTGCCATGGGTAGTCTTATGTATGCAGTGTTGTATGCAAGATATGATATATGCTATGCAGTGGGCATGGTAAATAAATATCAATCTACCCAGGCAAAGCACATTGGAAGCAATTGAAATGATACTTATATACCTTAAAGGTACTGCAAACTATTCTCTCTATTATCAACAAAAGGATCTGCATTGAGAGAATACATAAACATTGATTGAGCAGGAAATGTGGATGAGAGAAAATCCACCTCAGGTTTCATATTCTTGCTTGGCAAGAGTGCCATTTCGTGGAGTAACAAGAATTAAATCTGTGTAGCCCTATCAATAGTGGAAGTTGAATTTGTCACTTCCTCAATTGCAGTAAAGGAGGCAGTTTGGCTGAAATGGTTTGTGAGCCATTTAAGAGTAACCGTCTCAGAGGTATCAGTGACAGTCAGTAGTTGATAGCTTATAGTAGAACTAAGCATATCGACATTAAATATCAATATACGAGATATATTGTTGCACAAGGGGAGATATGAACTTACAGTACGTTTCTACGCATGCAGATCCGTTGAGTAAACTTGTAACGAGAGATGTGTTTTGAGGAACACATTAGATCTCGAGATTTGCGTAGAATTTAATTGGTACTATTATATTTTATATAATCCCTTAACGTTATTATTTGCGAATAATAACTAAAGTTCATTGTTGGCAATACATGAGTGTGAATGTTTATGTTTAAATATTTACTGTTTTTGATATGAGATTGAGCATATCGGATAGAGAAGTAGCCCACTTACAAGAGTGTTTACCTTAATTTTATCAATGAGTTGGCAAAAACTAAGATGAGGCGATTTTTGAACATATGAGAATGCTCGAGAGCCTGTTCAAAATAAAAGTGCCGTCTTGTAGAAATTATAAGATGAGTCTTATTAAGGTGCGAGATAAAGACATACATGAAGTTGTATGCTTTGAATTGAGATCAAAAATAAGGATTGTATGGAATCCGATGGTTAGTTATATGTAACAACCATGTTCTGTCTAAAAAGCTAGAAGCAGTTCTTAAGTAAGCGGACTAAAGTTGGGTGCTTCGGTGCATCGCAACCTTATGCTTCTGTATGGTGTTTGATATACACATTATTGAAATGTGAGACATGCGCTCCTTTAAGGGAAGAAAATAACACCATAACACATGTTTTATACCGTGTGTGTTTATGTGACCTAAGGGATGGGAATTTAATTATATTAATTATCTCAACTTTCCCTATTGTGAGATCCTACTTATATTTCGACCCTTAGAACCCTTAACTTATCCCTGAAGTATGGTTCAATGTGGCTAACTTAGTTAGTTTCCAAGAAGTCTGAAGAAAAATTTAGGCCTGGCGGATCCAACTAGAAAAGCGAGTTGAATCATGATGGATGGCATACAGTAAGAGGGGAAGATAGCCTTTTGATCACTTTTATAATGTTTCGTGGTTCACTGGCATGCCTATTATAGTTTCTATGAGTAGAGACATAATAGTGAACACGAAAATTATTTTATGAGATCATAAGTTAAAATAGTGAATGTGAGAAGACAATCTAGGGTTAGGCATACGTGAAAAGGAGGATCTTATTTTTTCAAGACGCTATATATCCCTAACAGGTGTATAGCACTAGTGCTCTCGAGGTATGCTAGTCACACAATCTATTTGCCAGTATAACTGAAGATTAAGACTAGAATGTGTTCTGTCATGTGCGAGTGGGAGATGATAGAGTTGGGATACGCCCATGACTCTATAATGGATTGAGTTTCAATTCAGATTAAATTGAGTTATTTAATCTGATTAAAATTACCAAATCTTATCTCAGAAAGAGTCTGAGTTAAACATTAGAATCTCTATAAATAGAGGTGAGGTCCTCATTATTTGGTAACGAAAAAACGTACACGCTGCAAGGCTGCTCGTTCATACTCACAAGTTTTCTGTCTTAATTTTCAGGGGCATCTGCTCTTATCCTGAGTGGGTAAAAGCCAGACCAGTGACCAAAAACAAATGGGATCTTGGTAGACACTTCTGCAACGAGTTTCTGCGCTACAAGAGGTAAGTATCATTTATTAATGTTACCTTCGTATAAATTGTATTTGTTATAATTTTTCGTAATCCATCACCTTTCTATTAATGGAAGTCGTTTTCCCTAATCCATCCATATTCTTAAACCCTAAACACACTAATAACCTAAATCCACTTTTTGAATATAGCTTCATATTTGCATCCTCTTACAAATTAACCATAAAAATCAATTAAACATCAATCATTCATCATTGTAAAGTATTTTATTGCAATGAAGAAGGATTAATAAGGGGATTGATATAGAAGAGAAAAGGAAGGGAGGGTTTACACTGTGACTTTAGTGGAGTCAGGGGCATTTTGTGAAAATGTCGAGTGATTCTGAGGATAGCAATAAGTAAGTTCTCTATTTTTTGACTAGTACAAAACGTGATTTACTTAATATGATGGAAAAAGGATTTTGAGCGGCAAAAGAGAAAAGCCTGTCTATTTTGAAAACTAACTAAAAGTGAAAATTGTAGAAGTTTTGTTTATAGATAAGTGTTTACAATGCATGTAAATTATTTTATTCATGTGTGCTCCCTATGTTGTTGACTGATTTTTGTCTTCTTAAAATACTAAGCTTTATTTATGAAATTTGTTGTCACCGTTTGCAATATTTTATTAATGCCCTTTTTCCTTTTTCTTTGTATATATTTTCCTTTTTCTAGGTAAATAAGAGGAATTTGAGGATAAATATATATTTGCATTAGGATGGCAAATGGGTGTTTATGGGGTATTCATTGTGACTATATACATGGTAGATGTGAGATATATTATAAGTATGATCTTGATTTATTGTATCAAATAAATATTTGGAAAACATTTAATGGGGGGCTGAATATGAAAGACTTGAAACATATTATAATGTTGGAGGGTGGGAAAGAAATGTATAAAAGGCTATTTTTACTTAAGGAGGGATGCTAGTGCCTATAAGATTATAAATACTCTAGACCTTAAAATGAAGAATATTGTAAATTTTTTTTCCCATAACTGGTAATGACTTGAAAGACCTTGCTCTTCACATGTTGGAACTATTAGGCTTAAGCAATGAAGATGTCTCAATTGTTGTAAATGGGATTAGAGGGGATCTTAATGGGCCAATAATGTTGGTGGGCCTTCTGCTCAAGGTAGGGATAATAATAAGCCTAATAATATTGTTGGACCTTTTAGTTAAGTGGGGATAATAATATGCTTAATAATGATGATGTAGCCTTTTTAAATGTTAGTGTTTTTGAAGAGGCTGATGCATTTAGGGCATGAATTCAGAATTATCTGTTGAGGAATTGGGAAAAATTAGTGAGGATAAGGGCTCTGAAGTTGAGGTCTGTACAAATGTTGAGGTTGGTTATAAGGTTAAGGCTGGCTATAAGTTTTAGGCCTCTATAAGTGATGAAAATAGTAGTGATATTGTATTTACAGACAAATATAAAGATGGAGATGAAGAAGAGGTAGTAGAGGTAACATCCAAAGAAGAAGATCTAGGTGAGGTTGTTAGTGAAAGAGAAGTTAGAATTTCTAGGCATAACAAAACTGTTAAGTATGATCGTAAAAATGGCACGTCCTATTTTGTTGTAGGGATGACTTCGACAATGCAAAAGAGGTTAAAAAGGCACTTACTTTTTATTCAATAACAACTGGCAAAGATGTGAAGCTTGTGAAAAGTGAACCAGGAAAGGCTAGGCAGTGTGCAGGAGAAAGAGATGCCCATTTGTGTTTCTTGCATTTAAAGAGAATGGAAAGCCTGGATGAATGTTAAGACCTATATAACTAAGCATAGATGCTATAAAATATACAAAAATAGTAGGGTGAGTTCTAGGTGGATTGCAAAATAATGGAGGGATAGAATATAAAAAGATCCATCAATAAATTTTGAGAAGATAAATTTGACGTGCGCCAAATCCTGAGAGCCCCGACGACCCGCTTTTAGTGTATTCGAAAGAGGTTCACAAGACTTGCAAAATATTGCAAGGGCGTCTATTTTGGGCAACAAGGAGGTATTTTGGAGTCGCTACCCAATAAAATATTGAAAAATGTCGTCTAATCTCACTGAGGCTAAGACAGCGCATGCGTGTCTATTTTGGGCAATCAGAGATAGTTTGGACACCTTCTTCCAATAGAATTTTGGAAGGATCGTCTAATCTCGTGAAACCTAAAACGATGTATATACGTCTATTTTGGGCAAGCCAGAGATATTTTGGACACCTCTTCCCAATAAGACACTGAAAAGTTCATCTAATCTCGTGGAGTTTAAGACAATGCAAATTGAGACTATTTTGGGTAACAAGATATATTTTGGAAAATCCACCCCAATAGAACATTGAGATGGTCCTCAAACCTCGTTGACCCTAAGAACAGAAATGGTTCGTGACTTTTCATTTATTCATACCTTGATTAAAGTTACGATTGACTTTTACAGATAAAATTTCATCCATTTTCTCATACTTTTCAATGCAATAATTAAAGTGCAAATCAATCATGTAATGGAAGAGGTAAATAAAGGCAAGATTACAATAAGGTAAGTAAAAATGCAATAAATTACAATAAAATTAGGCGCGGAATACAACACCCAATATAAAATAAATGCGAATCATGCATAAAATGGGATATTCATTAAATTTGAGGACATTGGTCCTCGCATGCATATTTAGAAAGAAAAATTTTAAAGTGACAATTTTATTTGGATGGAAAAAAAACTAGGACATTGGTCCTATTTTATTAGAAAAAAATCTCAATTTAATTAATATAAATATTTTTGTGATTTTTAATTAAACGTGCAGAAAATAAATTATTTTGTTACTAATTACAAGACAAATAAATTAAAAAGGCAAATAAAGAAAAGACAATAAATACAATAAAAAAATGATTCAATAAAAATAAATCCCGAATCTCCTCTTGTGTTCGCATGGGTGCTCAAGAAGAAAAGAAACAAAGATTAGAAACCACCAATAAACACAAATAAAATTAATGTTAGAAATTAAATCAAGAAAATCCATTAAATACATGAAATAATAAATAATAAATTAAAAGAGATAAAAAGATGCATTATGGATGACAAATAAATTAAATAATATGATTGAAACAAATAAATTAAGCATACGAATAGGTTAGTACATAAAAACATGAAATAATAATAATAATAATAATAATAATAACAATAATAACAATAATAATAAAAACGATAATAAAACAATAATAATAATAATAATGATAAGTAACTGAATAAATAACAATAATAATGAAAAATAAAAGAAAATGAATAATCAAATACATAAAAAAGTAACAAAGAAAAAGATCAAAAAATCAAATCTATATCTAAAATAATATAAAATAAATAAATAAATAATAAATATAAAGATTTACATGATTACTAATTAAATATGAACAAAAATAAATAAAAGAAAAATAAAATTAAGAAATCGAGTCTTAAATGTTTACCTTCAGATTTCAGATTCGATAGAATAGGTAAAAATAATTGATTTTCTTTATTTTGATTCACAAAATAATAGATAAAAAATAATCTCAAAACTTTTCTCTAAAAAATTGTAAAAATCTTACTTTTATGAAATCAAATAAAAAATTGGATTTCAATTTTCTTTACTTTGATTCACAAAATAATAGATAAAAAATAATCAAAAAACTTTTTTCTAAAAAATTATAAAAATCTTATTTTTACGAAATCAAATAAAAAATTGGATTTTAAAAACAAAAAATTATTTATTTTTTTCAAAATTAATTTTTCATCCAAAAAATAAAGTAACTCTTTGGAAAAAAAATCAATTGAAAAGAAAAAGATTAAAAAATAACAAGTGAGAAATTGGATTTTTAAGAACAAATTTTTTTTTTGTCTCAAAATTAATTATTTTTTAATAAAATTCAATCTAAAAATGTTTAGAATAAATTTTACGGGACATTTTTTTAAATAATGTGTTTTGAAAAAAAAAATTTGAAATCTTGTGTATGTTAGAAGTTAATTGGGAGAGGGGGGCTTTGCTGCCATTTCCGCAGCACTCTGCTGCGAAAATGGCAGCCCTTATATATATTTTTTAATTTTTTTCTTTGTGTGGAGCTTTTCCAAATGGAAAAGCTGCCCCTCCTTTTTTATTTTTTTTTCATTTTACTTTTTTTTGTTTTTTATTTTACTTTTTTGTTTTATTTATTTTGTTTTGTTTTTAATGAAAAAAATTCTTAAATTTATTAATATGTGAAATTTTTTTTATCCAATTTGATAAATGGCAATCTTTTATTAATATAATTTTTTTATTTTATTCAATTTGACAAATATGGTAACTTTTTGTTAATATTTTATCCAATTTGCACAAAATATTACTAATTTTAGATTTTAATATTAAAATATTATTTACAATTAATTTTAATTATGTAATATAATATTTTTACATAATTAATTTTATGTAATATAATTAATTTTACATATAATATAATTTCGTTATGTAATATAATATTTTTACATAATTAATTTTATGTAATATAATTATGTAAAATTAATTATGTAAAAATTAATTATGTAAAAATATTATATTACATAATTAAAATTAAATATAAATAATATTTTAATATTAAAATCTAAAATTAGTAATATTTTATGCAAATTGGATAAAATATTAATAAAAAGTTACCATATTTATTAAATTGAATAAAATAAAAAAAATTATATTAATAAAAGATTCCCATTTATCAAATTGGATAAAAAAAATTTCACATATTAATAAATTTAAGAATTTTTTTCATTAAAAACAAAACAAAATAAATAAAACAAAAAAGTAAAATAAAAAAAAAGTAAAATGAAAAAAAAAATAAAAAAGGAGGGGCAGCTTTTCCATTTGGAAAAGCTGCCGTGTGCAGCACAAAGAAAAAAATTAAAAAAAAATATAAGGGCTGCCATTTCCGCAGCAGAGTGTTGCGGAAATAGCAGCAACACCCCTCTCTCCTAATTAACTTCTAATATACCCCAGTTTTCAAATTTTTTTTCCAAAACACATTATTTAAAAAAATGTCCCAAATTTTATTGAAGTAAAAAGAAGAAAAATAATTGAAGAAGAAGAAAAATGGCAAAAACTCAAGAAGAGTAAAGAAAAAATGCCTCCAAAAAAATTTCCCCATTTTTCATTCCATAATTTTTTATTTATATCAATAAAAATGAAAAAAAAATCATTAATTGAGAAAAAAATTGAATTTTTATTAAAATTTCCTTAATTTAGGTCAAAAAAGGAAATTATTATTAAAAATTCCGTAAAAAAATGGTGAAAAGTAAAAAAAAAAAAATCAAGAAAAAATGGAAAAGGGGCAAAAATCGCGTTTTCGGCAGATCAGGGCCGACCTACGCCTGTCGAAGGCGAGCGATGGCCGTCGGGAGAGCGACGCTCCCCGCGCGCAGCACGCTGGCCCTGCCGCGCTCGAGGGCTGCCAACCCTCGCGCGCGGGCTGCTGCAAATGCCAAAATATATATTTTTTTTAAAAAAAATAACAGTTTTGATTACAATACTATAATTTTCAAACTCCATTTTTCAAATTTAATTTTTAATATATTTTTTATTATTTTATTATTTTATATTTTGAAATGCAAATTTAAAATTCCCTTAATTTAGGTCAAAAAAGAAAATTATTATTAAAAAATCCGTAAAAAATGGTAAAATTCAAAAAAAATCAAGAAAAAATGGAAAAGGGGGCAAAAATCGCATTTTTGGCAGATCAGGGCCGACCTACGCCCGTCAGAGGCGAGCGACGAGCATAGGGCGAGAGACGCTCCTCGCGCGCGAAGGCTGCCAATCCTCGCGCGCGAGCTGCCCCAAACGCCGAAATATATATATATTTTTTAAAAAAAATAACAATTTTAATTACAATACTATAATTTTCAAACTCCATTTTTTAAATTAATTTTTAATATTTTTTTATTATTTTATTATTTTTTATTTTAAAATGCAAATTTGACAAGAAAATCATCACTTTTAACTTTTTTGCCTGTGAATAGGCATTTAATCATCATTGGGTAACTCTGATATGGGCTGACTCAGGATCCGGTGTTTACAATAAAACCCACAATCAAGCAAGAAATGTTTGTGCACGTGTCAACTGATGAAGGCAAAAAGAATGATTTTGAATTAGCTGTTATGTGGCTGGCAATATGAGTTTAAGATTGTTGAGGCATATGCTAATGAACTTAGGGTTAGTAATCCAAGTAACCAAGTCATTGTTAAGCTATCTAAAGATACGATGAGAGAAGGTAAGAGGGTTTTCAAGCATATGTTTATCTGTTTTGATGCTTATAAGAAGGGTTGGAAGAATGAATGCTGGCCAATTATTAGTGTAGATGGTTTTTTTTAAAGACAGAGACCAAAGGTATGTTAGTAGCAGTTGGACAAGATGGTGATGAATCAAATGTTTCCTATGGCCTAGGTTGTGGCAAACAAAAAGACCATAGTGAATTAGTCATGGTTCTTAAAACTACTAGCACAAGAGCTTGATCTTCGAAATGGACAACATATCACAATTATGTCAGATATGCAAAGGTACATTGTTATTTGATTATTTAAAATTTACATATTATCACATTAGATGCTATGCAACTTTGACATGTTATTTTTTCTGTTAAATAGGGTTTATACAAGTTGTTATGGATATTTTGCCTCAAGATGAGCATAAATGATGTGCTAGGCATATCTACTTAAATTGGAGTGCAAGATGAAAGGGGGAACAACTAAGAAAGTTATTTTGGATATGTATATGGTCTACATATCATGAGGAATATGAGGACAATCTAAAAGAGTTAGGCAATCTATCTAAAAAGGCAGCAGAATGCTTGGTTGCTTATGCACCTAGGACATGGTGTAAAGCCTATTTTAATAGTAGGTGTAGGAGTCCAATGATGGACAACAACATAGTTGAGACATTTAGTAGTTAGATATTGGCTGCTAGGTTCAAGCCTATAATTGCTATATTGGATGACATTAGGGTGCAGGTGATGAATCTATTTGTGGAGAATGAAAATGAGTTAAGGAAATGGATTAATGATTACAGTCTTGAATGCATGGAGTTGTAAAAGAATTGGGCTGAAATAGTTACAGGTTGTAAGGTTGAATTTAATGGGGATGATGGATATGAAATCATAGAAGGAGATGATAAGCACACAGTCACGTTCATATGCAGGGCATGAGACCTGACGAGAATCCCATGTCCTCATGCTATTGTAACATACTATCATTGTGACAAAGACCTAGTGATTGAAATTTCTATATGTTACCATAAAGATACATGCAAGAAAACTTATAAGATCAAGTTGCAGCTTGTTAGAGAAATGAAATTATGGAAAAATGATGATTTTTTGCTTATTAAACATCCTTCAATACCTAAAAAATGCCAGGTAGGCCAAAGAAATCAATAAAGAAAAACAAAAATGAGCCAAAAAAAGATTAAGAAAAATGGGAATCAACCACAATAAACTGGTAATAACAGTAAACAACATGAAGTGCGTAGGTTGCACCAGACTAAAACCACATAGACAAAATTGAACTTTTTAGAATAGTAAAGAGACATTTTTGCACTTTTGGCCATTTAATAATTTGAATCTAAATTTTGTTTTCAAACTTTCTCTACCAAATAGTAACCGTGGTAGTTAAAAAAAATGGCAACTATCCTATATTGGCTCCATTACTTTTTGTTTATTTGGCGAAAATCATTTTCAATTTTATAAATTTTAATTTTTTTATTTAGTTTTTTTAATTCTTATTATATTCTATTAAAAATTTTAATATTTATTTTATTACATATTAAATCTAGTCTAAGTAGGAATTTAATAAAAAAAATATCTAAGGACTTTTGTGTTTTTAAGATAATATAAGGCCAAGTAAATATCTATAGACTCCTTCGAACCTAATAGTAGTAATTAGAAAATGAATTGGATATGAAAAGAAGTAAATTTTAGAGACTGAAATGTTTTTTTTTTGCCACCTAAAATAGCATCATTTTGCCAAATTGCCCCTAAAATTAACTTTGTTCCATTTAAAGGCCTAAATTTGTTTAAAACACTTATTTCAAATACAAAATACCTCTGGTTATGATTTGAAAATGCGCTTATGCCACAATCTTGCTGATGTGGATTTTGCCACTAAATACACGAATAGAAAATTAACACGTGTAAAGGTAAGTGGGCAGAGAATACATAGAAAAATACGTGCTCTCTCTATCGATGGCCTCTCTTTTTTGTATCATTCTCTTTTCTTCAATTAATCAATAGAAAGCTTATACAAGAGAATCAATTTAGAAAATTTACAGGCATGGCTTTGGAAATCAAAGATTACTGTTTGTGGACTAAGAGTTGGTGAATATTAGACCATAAAGGCATGGTAAAGGCTGAAAATGTCATTGTTGATAATGATTTTTTTTATTCTAATGGCTATCTTGTTATTTAGTTGTAACTAATCGATGTTATTTTGCAAATAATGGCTTTCCATAGATATTAATTATTATTTTTGTGCTTTAAAATTAAATGAACATAGTGTTTGGATAGCTTCTTATAGTAATTTGTGAATACGGGCATTGCTTATTTTGGACTAGCCTATTTGGCATGATGGCCAGATACTTTTGTTTGCTCGATGAATGTAATCACAACAATTAGTGATGTTATGGAAAATTTACAGCATTTTTCAATTCCAATTTTTTATTATCTAGTGTTAGTAGTTTGATTAGTCTGTTTCTTTATAAATGCAATATAGACAGAAACAATATTTCCATTGATTAAGTTACAGAATGCAAAGCCATCTTGTTTCATTCAAATACATAATTTGTAATAACCCGAAAACTACCTTAATAGCATTGTGCATGATTAGGGTGAGTAGAAAAGTTTAATTTAGAATTTATAATTTTCGGACTAAATTGTAATTGAGAATTAAGGACCTAATTGTATGAAATTAATAAATTAAGTGACTAAAGTGTAATTTTGCATGATTAGTGTTAAGTGAGGATTAATTAATTTAATATTGATTAATTAGGCTTAAATAATCTTTAGTGGATTACAAGTGGCATGTGGTGGGTTTGACACCTAGCATATACATGCATATTTAAGAGTTGGGAGGTTGGTTTTGTCTCTTTTGTTCTTGAAGATTGGTCGGTCATCTCCCTCTAAGTGAAAGGTAAGTTAGCTTTGTTCTTTCTTTTCCTTTGTTTCTTTAGTTTGATTTCATCCAAGGGTTAGTTTGCTTGTTTTCTTTCCTTTGTTCTCCATCTCATTCAAGAATATGTTTCTTTGAAGTTGAAGAATCAAGTAGGAGATCAAAGGGTAAAGAGAAGATTACTTGATTTGTGAAGTTGAAGGAGATAGCTTCTAAAGGTTTGGGATTTTTAACTCTTTTATAGATATATGAATAGTTAGTTTGGGTGATTTATGGGTTTGAAGGGTTCAATAACTCTTATATTTGTTAAATTGTGCTTGGGGATGGTATTCTTGAGTTGTTAAAGTTTTGTCGATGAATTGAAGTTATACTATATTTTGATTGTTTGCATACTGGTTATGTTGGTTATAATTTATGTTATTAGAAAATTAACATGTAGGTGATCATTTGGTTAGAAATCCTTATTGGCTAAAAGTGGTGTATTTGTTGGTTTGAAAGTCACATCTATTGAAGCAGGAAAATGCCTAAGAGAGGTAAGTGTTGTAGGAGCTTGAGTGTATGATTTAGGCTATGTCGCGAGCGCGACAAAGGGCTCTATAGGGCAGAGTTTTGCCGGATTGTGTTTTGTCTCGAGCTTGAGACTTAGCGCGAGTGCGACATAAGCATTTTGCTTGTTCTGTCGTGTGCGCGACTTGTGTCGCGAGTGCGACAGAAGGATTTTTTGAGGTATGTCGCGAGCGCGACGGAGTTCAAGTTATAAATACTTGTTAATTTTCCTATTTTGTGTGACTCATGGTATTTGGCCTATAAATGACTATGCATGTGGTAATGACAAATGTACTTATTTATATGAACATTAAGTGGATTAATAGTAGAGCCTGCAAATCGAGTCGTGGATAGGTGGGCATGCCTATAAGGGTTATTGGTTGCAGCTGCTATTGTTAATGTCGTTTGGTATTTAGGGTTGATGCTGTTTAGTATCTAGTGATTTGAGACTTGCATATTTCTAGTGTTCATACTGTTTTTTCCCCAGTATCTAGTGATCAATACCCGAGTGGTATCCAGTGTTCTCGTTATCCACTGTTATATTGATTCAGGCTATACTAAGATTGTTATTTCATTGACTGATTATAATACTGTGTTACATGTGATATGTGCCATGATATAGTAACAATTCAGGGTTTACTGCATCGTTAACATGTAGTGATATTAATGATGTAAAGAAGGTATTATTGAATATTTGATTTATTATTTATTTAAAGTGTATTATGCTATTATATGTTTAATTCATGGTTTTCTGTAATAGTCTATTTATTTTTTTATGTATGTATTCCCACTGAGTCATAGTTTAGCACAGGTATTTATCTCTCGTATAGGTTCTTAGCTTGGCAGCTCAAATTTTTGAGAGGAATATCTGCTGGCCACTAGGAGAAGTCTTGAGGTCTTTTAGTTAGGTTTTTTTTTGGTTGTATTGTATAGATAATGTTCCATTTTTTTTTGTATATCAAGAATATGTAATTGTATATTGTAAAATTTTGTACTTATAAGATGTAAACTTTTGATTAAGTAATGTTAATGATAAATTTTGTTATATAAACTCATCTCTCATTAGCATGTATGTTTTTAGTTACTATGGGTAGAAGTTGTGTAGCACTCCCTTATCCTTCTAAGGGGTATTGGGGTGTTACATAATTAGTTCTAACATTCTATATATCTTCTTCCAAGGTCGAAGAAATTTGAATCTTAGCTATCAGCCCATAATCACATACTTGCAATTTCGCCATTGGTATCGATTTGCTTGTTCTTTCCTCCCAAACATAGTGATTCAAATATAAATTTAATCTAAGTATCAAAGTTTGAAATTTAATCTGGAGAGATGGATGGAGAAGTAGCAACTAATGGAGGAGACAAAATGATAATTTTGGAGAATTTGAAATAATGGAGAAGAGAATAATGGAAGATTTGTGAAGAGAATAAATTTTATGTCCTCTTGATTCTCATGCTCCAATTAGAGCGTGCACTTCAGACTTCTTACCGTGTCAACCCTTAAAATGTTATATCAACTTTCTATCAAGCAAGAAGTGTTTAAAATTATGGTTTTAAACAATTTTAGGTGTTTAATGGGACAAACTTAATTTTAGGGGGCGCTTTGACAAAATAGTGCAACTTTGGATGCCAAATTATGTATTATGCCTCTTTTTTAATTATTTTTTTAAAGTAAAGTTAGGACAATTTTTTAAATAATATATTTTTTAAAAAAATTATTTAGAAAGCACGGATAGTTTGAAAAATATTTGTGATTTTGAGATATTTTGGGTCAATACCGTAGCGGACTGCTGCGGACGCGACAACTTTTACAACTGCCGGTTTGACACCTTTTTACTTTTTATTTTCTGGTCTGCAGTTTTTACAGTGTCGTTTTTTTTTTTTTTGCCTGTCCAGTTTTTCAGTTTAGGTTTTTTCTTTTTCAAAGATGAATTGTTATTTTTTTTTCAAAAATACTAAAATTTGCACATAAGACTAATGCAAGTATAAATATTTTATTTTGAATATATATTGTTGTTGTTTTTTTTGTAAAAAAAAAATACAAACCAAATCAATAAAATATTGTTACATACACTAATTAATTTGCAGGTATTACCAATTTGTTAGTTTGTAATTAATTTGTAAATGTATTTGTATATAGTTTAGATAATATATTGTTGTATTTCTATTTGTTCAATACTTTTTAATTATATATTTATCCAACATTATTGAAAATAAATAATAGAGTTACCATTTTATATTACTGTTATATAATTTTTTTTAAGAAAATCAAAAAACTATTACATGAAATTTTCTAAATAGATAAATAAATACAAATTGATTTTTGTAACATATCACTTAATTTTATTATTGTGTAATTTATATGTGTATTTTGTTAATTAATTTGTAGATGTATTTTGATACAATTGTATATTTTGCAAAGAAATTATATATTTAGTAAAATACAAAGATTATTAATTCAAAACGACATGATTTTGCATGTTAGAATGAAACAAAATATTTTAGTAATTATAGATTATTTATTACATCACAATTCTTTCTAATTTGTTCAGAATTTCTTTGAAAAATTTCAATTGCACCAATTTTCTGAATGGAAATAGCAAATTTTGTGAAAAAAATTGGACATTTTCAATTATTTCACTACCTTGACTGATTTTTAATCAATGAGAATAGCAAAAACATCACACACACTGAAATTGCAACAGTATATTGCGACTTTAAACGTATTATTATAATTTCTATTTCACCCCAAATCCACGTACATTTTACCAAATAACCTAATATTCTAAATATTTTTTAAAAAAATATTATTTAAAAAATTGCAGCAAAGTTGCCGTCACTTCTGCAATTATGGAAAAGGCGAAAACAAACGGTGGCGTCTCGTAAATTTTTTTTAAGCATGTCAAAAATATTAATTTCATTTATTATTCAAATCGATCAAAACTGTTGTTTTTCCCTCTCGGCGCTTCACCTCTTCACACTCTCTCCATCTCCTTTCAGCTCTCCACGATTGTTCTCCGCTATGTCCTTTTAGATCGGAGCCCTAATATTAACTGTTTACTCAATTTTCCTGATCTTCAATGCCCTTGAACTCTTAATTGATAGAAAAACTCAGAACCCTAAGAATCCCATAATCCACATCTCACTGTTTTTTGAAAATGGGGGATTTTTCTGGAAAGATCGACGTGGAGAAGTTAATCTCCTACAGCGATGACCTTGTGTTGGTGTTAAAGGAGAAAAGGGATACGAACATTTTGACGCAGTCTCTTGAGCAGTTTAAGGCTCTTCAGTCTTCTTGTGACGCCGAGTTCAACGGCGGTCGGAGCCTTCTGGAAGGTCTATTTGCTTCCTTCTCTTTTCTTCCTCCTCTGACTTGTTAATTGCAATGGCGGTTTCATTTTTCTAATGATGTTTTAAGTCTACAAAGTTTTGCCAGTGTAGACCGAAAAAATTCATTTTTTTTTTTTTTATTATATGGGTGTCGTGCCTTTTTTTGGACGAGAGGACCAAAATCCTGAAAAATCTCTGTGCTCATATTGCAGTGGATGTTATATATATATTTGATTTGTATTCTGCATTTGCATTTAGAATTCCTGTAGGTTTTAGTGGTTTTTGTGTAATGTCTCGCTGAGAGAATATTGAAATGTCTCTCTGAGATATCGGTCAAGGTTTTGGTTTGCATATTCTCTTATAGATTTTTGACAAAGAAAATATTTGGTCGTGGAATTCTCACTGACTGCTAGAACTGTTTTTGAAAATCTTGTTAGTTGGTGATAAAGTCATATATGCTGGATTATTTAAAATATAGTTTTTCTCTGTAGTCGATTTTTGAAAAGATTTCCCTTTGTGCTATAATGATGTTAGAAACATATGATGCAATGGTTATCAGCATATCGAATACCATTGTCGAAAAATTTCTGAAGCGTTGAGCTATATTGTATTTAGTTAGCTTTTATGCCTTGTTGATATATTTGTGTGCTAAGCAGATTATCAGAAGAAGATAGATGAATGTAGGCAGAAAACAGAGAAGGCAGAACTTGAAGTTCCTCAAGATACCGAATTGGAACTTCTTCAGAAGGAATTGGAAGAGGAACGTGCAAAAGAACTTTTGCTGATGGAGGAGCTCAGATAAGTAGATGGTTGGTTTTAGTTATTCAGTTACTGAGGTATTTATGCAGTGGTACTGATTGACTGTTTATCTCTCGTTTATGTAAACACAGTTATCAATAATGAGATTAATGATCTTGAGCGGCAAAGGATTTTCATTGAAGAACAAAAGCAAAATCTGAAGAAACACGAGCAAGAAGAGCTGAGGGCACAGTAAGAATATATACAGAACCTTGATGCCATCATTTTATGAGCTGTGAAGTCTTTTAAATATGAGTTTCTTGCATCGATCCTTGAGTTTTTACTATAATCATAGAGTGTTCGTATTATAGTAATTATTTGTGTTATCTGGTATAAATGAGATAAAAATAAATATGGCTCGATTAATAATATAATAACAGTGGTCTATTTATTCATATGTCTGCAGAATGAAGGAAATGGTTATTTCTATTTATAGATATCCATTGCGCTCCTTTATTGTTCTTTTCTCCTGAATGTTTCTAATAGCCACGGCATGGAGTTGTTGATAGCAGTATTGTTTAAATTCATTTCCCACAGATTATAGAATGAAGCATATCTGTTTCGTCTTGCAGGAGGAAGCTTTCGATGTATGCTTCTGTCTCTACTATCATTCCCAATTTGGATGATCCCTCCAAAATCTCAGGCAGTATCCTTTTTCGCAGCTCCTTTCAGGTTATGTATTTATCTATTTTGTTTAATGTCGTTCATAGGATCTCTGTGTGCTGGTTTAAGGTGAACTGTGGCATATGGATTGTCCTTAAGGTTAATATCAGATATAGTGGATAGAGCGAAAAGGAAAGTTGAGAAATTTGAATTTGACCCAACAAAGATGACCGCATTTGATACATGCCAGAACATTTGGAAGATGATAAATCTGTGAAAGATGTTGAGCAGCATTTTTTCATTCAGCTGGATACGTGATAATGATTACGTGCTTGTTAGTATTGTATATGTCTTCTGCAATAGAGTTGTCATTAAGTGGCATACACCACAAGATGGCGTACGTGGCAGGTTTACTCTAGTGATGGTAGTGCTTAGGGCTTGTTCGCTAAGTTGTGTGCTGCAGAGGTGAAACCTGATCATTTCCCTAGTATTATTGGATATCACTCGATATCATAAAATGTTTTAAGACATTCATTCTGGAGTTGCTTGTTGCTTAAAAAACCTTTTTGTCTATTTCTTTCATCCTTTTCTTTCATAAGACCAACAGATAAAAGGAATCGGGTAAACAAAGAGGGAGAATTCAGACTGTTTTAGGGGGTATCATTCCAAGGATAAAGAAATTGAAAGGTCATAAATATGATTTTTTTTAAATACAGAAATCAGACAGGAAATTGAAGAATATGCAGATCCAATCATCAAGAGCTTAATTAAAATGAACCCTGGACTTATCCATCATATTGTTATGGTTTTGTTTTCTCACCACTTGGTTGAAGAATGTTATGAAAAAACCAAGCAAATGCAGACTAAATAATCAAATCAGAGATCAACCGATCACAATATAGAGCAAGCAAGGAAGAGGAAACCATAATTAAAAGTCATGCTTTTGAGATCTCTGACATTGTTCGTTATTCAACATTTAAGAAGACATTGATCATTTCAAGGAAATTCATACTTACAATAAAAAAAAAAATTAGACAGACTTTGGCATCCATATTTGTTTCAATTGTTTGAGACTTTCAGGACAATTAACTTACAAACCCGTTGTAGATTAATTAGTGTCAATCAAGACAGGCTAGCTAAGAAGCAAAATTACAAGAAAAATGCATAAAATGCAGCCTGTAATACATCCATGATCATCACAAGTATCTATTCTAAGCCTGTAATCCTTTTGCAAGGCCTTCTGCTTGCCTGCACCTTGATATTCTCTTTAGTAATATCAGATTACGATGTGAAATTTGTAGATGCACCTCTGTAGCAGACTGGGTATGCCTGCCTAATTAAGCTCATATCCGCTGCAATGTTTAGTTTGCAGGCACTAGGTATGATATTTCCTTTGTATGCATTGCAGACGTAGGCCGTAAAGTTGTTATAATCCTGCATTCAGGGTAGCAATGCTGTCAATGGCATGCGCATGCACATACACAGAGAGGAGATAGGGGTGAGTTTTAGAGACTAACATATCCAAGTGGTCGATTATTCACAACTACCCATGGCACAAATGTTTGAGGAGGATTCAGGTGTGCAGTTTCATAACCATATAAATTATTTAGCTGCACCATTCATTGTCACTCAACATGTTAATGAACAATAGTAAAGAGATGAGATATTTAAAACTTTTTATGATTTTGTTTTTCTGCAGCTTAAGAAAGTAATAACCTTTGTTCCAGTGCCATTATTATAGCATTCCAAAACAGGCGTTTTAGATAATCCAAGTGAACTGAAACAAGTTTGCCAATTCTGATGCCGTCCTTCAATTGCTAGGAACTCGATGCAGTAAATAAAAGCATAATTTTTGTTCTGGTTTGCGATTGTTCGGTTATCATATGTTATCACCATTGGAATAAAACAATAAAGAAGAAAAGATGGAATTGAAAATGACCAGCTCTTGAAGAAAAGAAACAAGAACTTACCACATCATGCCATACATTGATACCACAGGCTTGTATTGTATTTAATTTGCATTCCTCAAAACCATTCTGCGAATAGTACAATAAATTTAGAGATCATATTTGCTTTAATAAATGCAGAGTATGGTGTGAGCCTAACATATCCATGCTCATCTGACCTTGAATTTATCACATCTGATGCATAGTTACTAACAGGACATATCCTTCTAAAATCTTTAAAGCAACAATGTGAATTACAATCAAGCAGAAAGAAAAAATGGGCTCTGTTAACTAATTATAATGTTAAAATATATACCCAAGTTCCAAAATCAAGCTTCAGTTTCCTTATTTTGAAGGGAATTGGAAAAAAAAGAAGCATAGAATATGAAAACTGAACCTGGCAAACCGTAGTGTTGTTAAGTGAGGTGAAATGTGCATTTCCCCAAGGAATCATCCTGAGATTGATGATGTTGATGAGGCCATTGTTGAATATGTTCATTAGATTTTGGACTATGAAATATGCACAGGATGGACATAGAGTTTCATAGTACACTGAAACATTTACTTTTCCTGCATAACAAGATGAAGGTGTGAAGACTATGAATAGGAAAGGAATAATGAATGAGATTACCCATTTCCGATAATTCATTTTTCTGTCTGCTTACTATAAAAGTATGCCTTAAATCTCTTTCCTTTCTCTATATAAAATTACAGTAGCAGTGATATTTTTCTAGGAACATGAAATGACAAAAATGCCCTTTAAATAAATAAATGAATCTCGTAGATTTACTTATACTTATATGGACTGGGTTGAAACAAGAAAAATTTATTGATTTGATGTGTGGGATTGTTCAGTGATCAACTTGTCCATCAATGCTTTGTTGTTTAATTGGTAGTTTCCAATTCCAATACTGTTATAATTATTAGAGGGGGCCTAATTTGTCTATTATTTGAGAGATGATTTATTTCAAGGTTTGGATGATTAAATGCATTGTGGTAGTGCAGCTCTATGTCTAATCTGGTCTGGTTGGTAAACTTGCTAGTAACTCAGTAATACAGTAAATAGTAATTGTAAATAATTTGGCACTTTGGTTAAAATTAATTCTCCTAATTTCGAGTTAAGTTTATCTGTAGACACTTAATTTTTTCACAAATAATATTTTGATCAATATATTTTGATTGGTAATAATAAAATAATTTAAATACTATCAGCTAAAAATACTGGATAATTGAATTTTCAGTCATCGATATACATAAAAATTGCTGATTCAATAAAGTTAAATATTATTTTTTTTCTCTTATACCGAATAAATTAGATTCCGTTTTATTTATCTTATTTCTCACTCTAATCAATGGTTGATTAATCACTTGCTAAGTGATTTTACATTTTTTACTCGCAAATGCTAGTTTTTGGCGAGTCATCTGAGGTTAATATAAACAAATATCCAGACTCATCATCCAATCCAGTCCATACCATGTCAAAGCAATAATCGCAAAAAATATTACCCTCTAGGTGCCACACCGAGGAAGGCTCACTGTCGCTAATAGATTAGTAATTTCTGTAATTTTGCTTTCAATAGTTGCATGAATGTGGCAATATATTAAGTTGTCAAAAGTTAGGGGTTTTGAAAATTCCCTTTTCAGAAACAATTAATGTACATGTCTATATTTTTTAATAAAATTCACATGCTGTTGTCTGATGTTGTGGTAAATATTCGAAGAAAATGAAGCTTTAATTTCAAGGTTGGTTTTATACTTTTGGATGGGTATAATTTTGTCTGGTGTGTAAAGGGGTAATTGAATATTTGGAGAATGCATTTATTTGAAATTTGAGATGGGAATTATAGCATTATTGAATTTGTTTTAGTTCTGATGCGCTCCTAGTGCGTGCTTAAAGACACATATCGAGATAGAAGTTACTGAGCATAGTTTCGTCCATTTGCAATGTAGTAGGATATTCAAATACTTTTTAAAAAATGCAAAATATGTATTAAGTCATTAATAAAAATGTCATTCTATTCACCAACCGGAGTATATCCCTAAACAAATGAAACAAATATTGTTATCCACATATACCAAAAAGTGCCAAATATTTCTTATCGGCTAATTTGTACAATCATCACTTTATGAGCTAATTTTTAAAATGTAATTAAATTTAAATTCATTTTTTTTTAAAAAATGGTACCAGAGTTATCAATTTTGAGATATTTAGCTACTCGTACACGTGCAATTCTGAAAACTTCATATTTCATTTTTTTTTATCTTAAAAATAAAAATGATGTATTATATATTCTATACAGGATAAATTGCACAATTTTCACTTTACAAATTAATTTTTAATTTTTTAAAAAGGGTTACATCCAAATCCATTTTATTTTTCCAACACACCAAACCCAGCCTGTGACAACGTAGCATTTATTTGCTCAATAAATGTGATGCAACTTTTGATTAATTAGCTTGAAAATCTGGATTGGATTGATTTACAAGCGAATGCATAGCTCGACTTGAAAAATTAGTTTAAAAGGGAGCCCTTAGTCATTATTAATTGGTTAATTTCGACCAATCAACTTGTCTTATATATTGCATTAGACGTTGATTATTGAAAGATTTTTTTTTTTTTTTCAAATAGGAACTCCTAACTGAATATTCATATGTGAATATGATTCAAAACGATATGAAAATCAGTAATCTAATAAATAGAGAGCAGAAATTCGAAATGATCTAGCTCCAATCTTCTGAAAACAAAAGGATGGATTATCATCAGAAGCAGTTTATAGCACATGGCTTAATTAATTCTACCTCTATTACATGAACACTACTCGTAAGAAAGCAGGAAGACAGGAAGTTATTATATGTGCAATTGATGATCATGAAGGCTTTGATTGAAGTCATAAATCAATTCATGGGTTGATGAAGTGAAATTGGATGCTCTGTGAGCTAAGCAAAGTGGAGTTTTAGGATTTTCATTCCACAATTTATTGGTGTGTTGTGCAGGGAGTAATTTATTGCAGGCCTCCGGTACTTGAGTTCTCCCTGTATAAGCTTTGCATATATAGCTCACAAAATTCTGGAAGTCCTGTACCAACATAAACATTTGCTTTCTCACTTCATAGATATAATTGTTATTGAGAAAATTTTATGGTTGAAATGTGCTTTGATTACCTCTTGGAGGGGCTCACTATTTACAACAACCCACGGTACAAATCTGTGAGATGGATTGAGCTGTGCTGTTTCAACGGCAAACTGTTTTTCCAGCTGCATTTATATATATATAAATGTGAAATTATAGTCTACCACATCATGGAAAGTCAAAAAGAAATATCTTATAAAGTCGATTTTCGTTCTACTTGATCTCTTGCAGCGCTACGTGTTAGCTACATATCAATATTTAACTGCTTTGTCAACATAAAAGTCGCCAAATGGAACGAAGATCAACTTTAATTTATAAAGGAGCTTGCAAGGAAAAATAAAAAACTGACCATATTTCCATGTCCGTTGATGTAACAATCAACGATTTGTTTTCCACCTCCAACAATATCAAGGCAGTTAACCCACTCGTCTACTTTGTTCTTTAACGAGAGAACCTCAACACACTGCAAAAACCTGAAATGTGTCTCCTGCCAATACCACATTTTTGGGCACCAAAATTACTTGTAATTAAACGAGTTTTTATCAATTTTGCTAAAAAATGCAAAACCCTAATTTACTAATCCAGTGTTAAAAGTAATTCTTATAACACTTTAGAATTTAAGAACTGACTATTGATATTCTAATCAATAAAGAAACATAATTCATTAAAATTGTTAAAAAGGAAGACTCACCACATCAGGGTAGATGGCTATGGCGCAGGCTTCAATAGCGTTAAGAAAGCATTCATTTGGTCCATGCTGCAACGTCTCGTAAATAATAATAAAATTCTAACTTTTTATTAATAGAGAAAATTAAATAATTTTACCATTGACAATAATTTTAGTTAAGGAAAATTAAATATGCATATATATAAACCATGCTAAAGAACATCAATAGAGAAAATAAATCATAAATTATTTATTTGTAAATTGTAATTCTATTACCTATTTATATTATAATCCATGTTTATTTTTTTAAGAATATGAAAAAATCTACATTTTTTTGGTATTAATTAATACCGAAAAGATTTATATTTCTTTTACTTATTAAGATAATTTAATAATTAAGTTTTGCATCTATATTTCAATTGTAGCTTATCTAACAAAAGTTGTCCATATTAAGAATAAAGATTAAAAATAGCTAAAATTAAAAAAAATAAATTGGATTTTGAACCTGTTAGGATTGAGGGGCTATTTAGACAGTGATTTTAATGGCAATAATAAAGAAATAGCCAAAGTATAAGAAAAATAAAACACACAAAAATTTACGTGATTCGACAATATGCCTACGTTCACGAGAGAAGGGGAGCAATGAATTCACTATGGGATAAACAATATTACAAGTGGAGTAACTCTCTACCCAAAACCCAATTACACCCGCTCACTGAATGCTCTCTTAATTAATTAGAGTATTAACTATAATAATGCAACACAACTCTCTTAACAAAACTCTCAATTTTTGTGATGCAAATACAAATGGCAAGGGAAGCCTTTTATAGGCAAATGAAATGCCACAAATTCAATGCATGAATTCGGTGCATTGTGAAGGTTCACTACAAGAAATTGTGCTTTTCCCGACGGAAATTCCCGACGGAAAATAAGGAATTTCCGTCGGGAAATAAAATTACCGACGGAATAAAATTCCGTCGGGAAATTAGGCGTAGGCAAATTTCCCGACGGAAATTCAATTTCCGTCGGTAATTTTTATCGACGGAAATTCAATTTCCGTCGGAAAAATTACCGACGGAAATTGAATTTCCGTCGGAAAAATTACCGACGGAAAAAATTCCGTCGGTAATTACCGACGGAAATTGAATTTCCGTCGGTAAATTTGCCTACGGAAATTGAATTTCCGTCGGTAATTACCGACGGAAATTCAATTTCCGTCGGGAAAATTACCGACGGAAATTCAATTTCCGTCGGGAATATTTACAAATTAAAAAAAAAATAATTATAATAACAATACCAATTACCATAAATAAATAATAATAAATTAACAATACAAATTAACATAATAATAATATTAATTAAGGTACAAATTTTACTGATTTTAATTTAATAATAATAACATATTGAATAATAATAATAATAATAACTAAAATTAACACAACTTCTTAATAAAAATAATAACAACACTAATAATATATCTACTTAACATACCCATTAAATAATAACAATAATAATTAACACAACTACTTAATAAAAATTATAATAATCAGAATAATAATTAGGATAAATATTTAATAATATTAATAACAATACCAATTAGCATACCCAATTAACAATAATAATAATAACTAAAATTAACACAACTTCTTAATAAAAATAATAACAATAATAATAATTAAGATAATTATTTAATAAAACTATTAATAATACTAATTAACCTACCCATTACATAATAATAATAATAATAATAATTAGCACAACATTACAATAATCATAATAATAATTAAGATAAATATTTAATAATACTCATAATTATTATAATTAACATATCCATTAAATAATAATAATAACAATTATACTAATAATGTTAATAATAATAATAATAATAATAATAATAAAATTTATAATTAATAAATAAAGAAAAAAAAAAAAAACCTTACCTTACCTTCCTCGCCGGTCACCACAGCAGGAGGCCACCGGAGGCACCACAGGCGACCGAACGGCAGGGGGAGGCGGAGATCCACGCGTCGCCGACCGCAGCACCCACCGCAGCTCGCCGGCGAGGGAGATCGGGGGCGGGGGGAAGGGAAAACGTGAGAGGGGAGCGGGGGAGGAAGGGAAGGGAAAAGGGGGAGGGGGGAAGGGGAAAACGGCGCCGGAGGTGAGGGGGAGGGGAGATCTGCGCTGGGGAGGGGAGGGGGAGCCGGAATGGCGGCCGGAAGGAGGGCAACGGCGGCACAGTCGCTGGGCAGAGAGAGGAGGGAGGAGAAGAGAGAGGGGAGAGGGAGGGGAGGGAGAGAAGGAGACCGGAGGTGGGTGGTCCGACTCGGATCGGCGGCGGAAGTCGGTGGGCCGGCCGGATCTACCGGTGGAGGCACGCCGGAGGTGGGCGGCGGCGGAAATCGGTGCAGAGGAGGAGGGATCGGGAGGGAGAGGGAGAGGGAGAGGGAGAGGGAGGAGAGAAGAGGAGAGAGGGATGTGGGATTTAATTTAAAACTTTTAGCGACGGAAATACATTTTCCGTCGCTAAAAGTAGCGACGGAAATTGAATATCCGTCGCTAAATTTAGCGACGGATATTAATTTCCGTCGCTAAAATTGTAAATTATTATTTTTAAATAAATTTAGCGACGGAAATTAATTTCCGTCGCTAAATTTATAAATTATTATTTTTAAATAAATTTAGCGACGGAAATTGAATTTCCGTCGCTAAATTTAGCGACGGAAATTACATTCCGTCGCTAATAATATAAATTATATTTTTTAGAAAATATTAGCGACGGAAATTTGATTTCCGTCGCTAATTTTATCGACGGAATTTTATTCCGTCGCTATTTCGGTCGTTAAAAATGGAGGGAAAGTACTCCCGCCATTTTTAGCGACGGTTTATTTTTCCGTCTCTAATTAGCGACGGATTTATATTTCCGTCGCTAATTAGCGACGGAAAAACAATTCCGTCGCTAATTAGCGACGGAATTTGGTCCGTCGCTATATTTCCGTCGCTAAAAACCCATTTTCTTGTAGTGGTTTGGCAATTATTCAACAATTGTTGTTTCTTCTTTTGACAAATGAGAAATTGAATGCAAAATTCAAGGCACCAATCAAGGCATCTTTTGACAAATCTCCACCTTAATTTGAATTTTACTAATAGTAAACTTAGCTCCACCTTCTCCAAAAAACTTTGAGTGCCACGTACATATACCAATTAAGTCCAAACAATGCTTGAACTTGGTAGTAGGAAGAGACTTCGTCAACATGTCAGTTGGGTTGTCTGCAGTACCGATCTTTTTAACCATAACATTTTCTTATGCGATAATATCTCGAACAAAATGGTACCTGATGTCAATGTGCTTCGTTTTTCCATGAAACATCTGGTCTTTGGTCAGATGTATTGCACTTTGACTATCACAGAAAACAACAGTCACTTGATGATCTGAATTAGCTCATTGTATAAGCCCCTTAACCAAAAGCCTCTTGGATAGCTTCAGTCATTGCCATGTATTCAGCTTTTGTTGTAGACAGCGCAACTGTGGATTGCAACGTAGATTTTCAACTGACAGCACTGTTTCCAAAAATAAATACGTAACCTGTCAAAGATCTCATTTTTTCGAGATTTTCTGCATAGTCTGAGTCGACATAACCAACCAAACTACTATCACCACTACTGAACTCCAAACAGGTGTCAACTGAGCCTTTTAAGTATCTCAAAATCCATTTTACTGCTTGCCAGTGAATTTTACTAGGATTTGCCATGAATCTGCTCACAACACTAACTGCATGAGAAATATCAGGTCGAGTACATACCATGGCATACATGAGACTGCCTATTGCATTGAAGTATGGAACATAATTCATGTATCTCTGCTCTTCATCTGTTTGTGGTGATAGTGCAGTTGAAAGCTTGAAATGAGCAGCTAATGGAGTACTCACATGCTTTGCATCTTTCATGCCAAAACGCTCCAGAACTTTCTCAAAATATTTCTTTTGAGTGAGGAACAACTTCCCTGCTTTCCTATCCCTCTGAATCTCCATCCCGAGAATTTTGTTTGCTGCTCCAAGATCTTTCATCTCAAACTCTTTACTTAATAAGACTTTTAGCTTCTTAACTTCAGAAGTATTCTTTGCAGCAATCAACATATCATCAACATATAACAATAAATATATGAATGATCCATCAACTAACCTTTTGAAGTAAACACAATTATCATAATTACTCCTTGAAAAAATATTACTGGTCATGAAAGAGTCAAACCTCTTATACCACTGCCTGGGTGACTGCTTAAGGCCGTATAGAGATTTTTTCAGCAAATAAAAATGGTCCTCCTTGCCTTCAACCCTGAAACCTTCTGGTTATTGCATGTAGATTTGCTCTTCAAGATCACCATGTAGAAAAACAGTTTTCACCATGTAGAAAAGCAGTTTTTACATCTGACTGCTCCAGTTCTAAGTCACCATAGCAAGAAACATGCGAATGGAACAATGTTTCACAATTGGTGAAAAAATATCATTGAAATCCACACCTTGTACTTGTTTGAACCCCTTTGCAACTAAGCGAGCTTTGTATCTTGTTTCTTCAACGCTTGGGGTGCTTTCCTTTTTCTTAAATATCCATTTGCAGTCGATAATCTTCTTTCCCTTTGGTAGTCTAACGAGCTCCAAAGTACCATTCTTATGTAAGGACTCCATTTTTTCTCGCATAGCTATCAACCATCTATCTGAGTTGACTCCTGAAATGGCTTCTGAATATGTGAATGGCTCTCCAACATTGTTGATCTCCTTGGCTGCTGACAAAGCAAAAGCCACCAAATCTGCATAATCGTTATATTTTATTGGCTTCTTTATTTCTCTCCTTTCTCTATTTTTGGCAATAGAGTATGGTTGCTCCTATTCAACTAAGTTAGGTTCTGAATCACCTTACTGAGAGCTGGATGGTTGTGAATCTAACAGTGAAGCAGAATCTTGCTGAGTAGGATAGTCTTCAACATCCATCTCCTGTCTCTGACTGGCCTCTTCCTGCTTATCAGAACTGTAAGGTACCAATACTTCATTTTTTGAGTGAAGCATGGAACCTTCATCAAACGTGACATCTCTGCTGATTATAACTTTGGATGATTTGGGACACCAAAGTTTATATCCTTTCACCCCTGATGGATATTCTAGAAAAATGCACTTCTTCGCCCTTGGTGCTAACTTGCCATCATTGACGTGCATGTA
The DNA here is from genome assembly GCA_947683425.1 of Excoecaria cochinchinensis. Classification (NCBI taxonomy): domain Eukaryota; kingdom Viridiplantae; phylum Streptophyta; class Magnoliopsida; order Malpighiales; family Euphorbiaceae; genus Excoecaria; species Excoecaria cochinchinensis. Next base: position 14,971,917 of record CANTUQ010000058.1, read on the forward strand.
TGCTGGGTAGCCAAAGATTCTCAAATTCGAATAATTTATAGGTTTGCTAGACCAAACTTCCTCTGGGGTCTTAAAGCCAATTGGAACTGATGGAGAACGATTGACTAAATAGCAAGCTGTTGAAACAGCTTCTGCCCAGAAACTCTTTGGTAATCCAGCATTTGAAAGCATACACCGAGCTCTCTCAATAAGGGTTCTGTTCATACATTCAGCAACTCCATTTTGTTGGGGTGTCATTCGAACTGTGTGATGCCTCACAATGCCTTCATTTTTACAGAAGTTATTGAACTCACTAGCACAAAACTCCAAGCCATTATCTGTTCTCAGCCTCTTTATTTGCCTTCCTGTCTGCTTCTCTATCATGGTTTTCCATTGCTTGAATGTGGAAAATACCTGATCTTTGTGTTTAAGAAAGTAAACCCAAACCTTCCTCGAGAAGTCATTGATGAAGACAAGCATGTATCTGGCACCACCTTTTGATGGAACTTGTGATGGCCCCCAAAGATCAGAATGGATGTAATCCAAAGTACCTTTGGTTGTGTGGGTACCTTTGTTGAAACTGACACGTCTTTGCTTTTCGAAAATACAGTGCTCGCAAAAATCAAGCTTGCCAGTATTTTGTCCACACAAAACCCTTATTGCTTAACAGAGTCAAGCCTTTCTCGCTCATATGGCCTAACCTCATACGCCACAGTTTGGTGATGTCGGTTTCAGACATTTGAGTAGTAATTGCAGCAGCAGCTCCTGTAACTGTGGTTCCTTGCAAAATATAAAGACTTCCAACCTGGTCCAGCCTTCATCATTACCAGAGCACCTTTGCTAACTTTCAAGACTCCACTTTCACCTGAGTATTTGCACCTACCAGCATCAAGGGTGCCCAGAGAGATGAGATTTTTTTTCAAATCAGGAACATGACGAACGTCTGTCAAAGTTCGTACCATGCCATCATACATCTTGATTCGGATTGTGCCCTTGCCAATTACTTTACAAGCTGCATCGTTGCCCATCAAAATAACTCCACCTGCAAAAGATTCATATGTGGAGAACCAGTCCCTATTGGGACATATGTGATAAGAGCAACCTGAATCCATAATCCAATCATCCTTGAATCTACACCTTTCACTGTTAGTGACTAAAAGAATATCAGACGTGGGCTCATTTTTGGCAATACTAGCTTCGGCGGATTTTTCCCTTCTTTCTTCAGTTGATTATTTATTTTTCAACTTATAACAATCAGCCTTAATGTGTCCATTTTTATGACAATAGTTACATATCAAATACTTTGACCTAAACTTGCTACTGCCAGAACTCTTATTTTTAGACCTTCCTCTAGCAACGGCTTTCTGCTACATTATCCTCTTTAGTACCGACAATTCCTTTATCAATTATAATTTTAGAGAGTAAAGCTGTCTTAACCTCCGCCAAAGACACACTATCTTTCCCATAAAGCATTGTGTCCCTAAAACTTTTATATGACGGTGGTAGTGAACACAACAATTTCAAAACAGTATTTTCATCATCAATTTTAGCACCAACATTTTCTAGATTTACTAAAAGTGATGTATATTCTTCAAGGTAGATTTTAATAGAAGTACCTTCCTGCATTTGAAATGTGTAGAACTGCGTCATGTGGTACAGCTTGTCGGTCAGGGTTTTGGACATATATAAGGACTCCAACTTTGCCCGTAAGCCAGCTGCTGTATCTTCATTGATGACCTCCTGAAGAACTTCATTAGACAAACAGAGCTGAATCGTGGAAACTATCTTGTTGATGATCTCCTCCTCCTTTTCTTCAGTCATTGACTCTGGCATTCTATTCTTCCCCAATAAAGCATTTTCAAGCCCATTCTGAATTAAGATGGCACGCATCTTAATCTTCCACAAAGAGAAATTTATGTTACGATCAAATTTCTCAATATCAAATCTTGTAGTTGACATTGCTTCAGTCACGAACTTCTTTTGATCAAAAAAATAGCTCTCACTATTTCACGTGAATAGTAACCGTATACGTGAATAGTACCATATAAATAAATAGTACCGCAAAGGTGAACAGTGTCTATGTAAAAATCTTTTCTGATGTGAAAGATCAGTTTATACTGCAACCACATAGTATACTCAGAAAAAACCTCGACTCTGATATCAATTTTTTAGGATTGAGGGGCTATTTAGACAGTGATTTTAATGGCAACAATAAAGAAATAACCAAAGTATAAGAAAAATAAAACACACAAAAATTTACGTGATTCGGCAATGTGCCCACGTCCACGGGAGAAGGGAAGCAATAAATTCACTATGGGATAAACAATATTACAAGTGGAGTAACTCTCAACCCAAAACTCAATTACACCCGCTCACTGAATGCTCTCTTAATTAATTAGAGCATTAACTATAATAATACAGTACAACTCTCTTAACAAATCTCTCAATTTTTGTAATGCAAATACAAATGGCAAGGGAAGCCTTTTATAGGCAAATGAAATGCCATAAATTCAATGAATAAATTCGGTGCATTGTGAAGGTTATGCAATCATTCAACAATTGCTGTTTCTTCTTTTGACAAATGAAAAATTGAATGCAAAATTCAAGGTACCAATCAAGGCACCTTTTGACAGAACCACTCGGCTTTTAAACAGCAAAATCCATCAAAATAGCAAGAAGAGAAAAAAAAAATCAAATTAGGGTGTTACAAATTTACAATCGTAATCATAATAATAATAGTAGCATAATAATAATAGTAGCAGCAGCAGCAATAAATCTCATGGTTCTAAGGTGTAAAGAGTAAGGAGTAGCCATCGACTGAAGCAGAAGAATTTATAACTCTGAGGTATCGTGCAGTATATTGGGGGGTGGGGGGCCTTGTCAGCGTCAGCACAGCAATTCATTAACTTCTTTTTTAGTCTAAATTCGATATCATGTTAATAATGTATAACTTATGCTAAATTAGATCGAAAGAAGGAATTGAATAATTAATATGTATAAACGACAATATAAGGTTAATTTGATATACATAATTTAATAATTTAATAATATTTATGCCTCAATATAATCTAATAATAATGATAAGTATACAAATGGGTTGAAGGAAGCACAAAACCCATCAAAATGGACTCTATTGTGGTTACTTAATTAGTTAATTATATATACCAAAATTAACTCACTTTATTTGAGAAAAAGCAATCTAGCTAAAAGTGAGAACCCTATCAACAATAGTAAAGCCTAATTACTGAATTATTTCTTTTAATTATCTGTTGTTTTATAAATTAAACATGAATGGATATCTGATTATTCACAAATGAAAGTAGTAATGAAATTGAAAATGTGAAGATGAACCTGGCAAGAGAAGGCACCATCAGGTTGGATAAAAGAATTGCCCCAAGGAATGAACCTGAGATTGAGGATGGAGATGAGTTGATTATCAAACACCTTGGCCAAATGATTAACTATGAAATCTGCACAGTAAGGGCAAAGAGTTTCATAGTACAAAGATACTGTCACTTTTTCACTGCTCCAACTACAACCCATGTGACTCAGAACAAACAATCCCAACACTACTAGGCGGAGAAGACAACCCATTTCTTTTTTTGAATCTTACAAATTACAAAGAAGAGAAAAGAGAAGCTCTAGCTTGTAGTGAATCTTGTTGAAGATCAAAACACTACATATATTAATATCATTACTATTATTATATATATATATATATAAAGGTTACAGTCTCATTTTGCAGTGGACGCCATGCCACCATTAAAAAAAGCTCCACCGATTGCTTAAATGTTCTTCTCTCATGCAGTGGCCAGTGGGCCTCTTTTATTTGCTTTTTCAACTTTTTCTTTTTATTACAAATTCCTTGTTTATTGTTTCTCATGAGTCACTATTTTAAAATATTTTGCAATTTCTTATATATGAAAAGAATTATCTACAGATAATATTGAAGTAACACCACCAGTAAAAAATAAAAATAATAATAATGTAAAAGTAACCGTGGTCTGTGATATTATTAATTATTAATCTTTCCATTACCCTTTATTATAATCTTTGCTATGTTTAATCGGAGTTTAAAGAATAAAGGATTTGCATTAAAATATTATAAACCAACAACATGACTAAAGAAGAAATAATCAACGTTGGAATCTGCTTCGCTTTATAAAAAGTTAATAAAAACCTGGACCAATTTCTGACCCTACTAATAACTTTGGTTAAGCTTAAGCCTTATCTATGTAATTTCCAAACAGATTATCACACATATAACTCATGTTCTGACTTAAAAATAAAAATGAAAATATGTTTAAAATCATGTGGACAGAAATAATATCTAAAAATTTACTGTGATGAATAACAAGCCAGATTTAACTTCGGATAGAGAAATTTAAAAACAGAAAATCTATATAGTTGACTCAATAAAAGATTAAGGCTTAATTTTTTGTTGACTTTTAAGTCAAACCTTTGATCACTAGGGTTACGTTTATTAGGCTACTAAATTAGTCGACAAAAAGCCCAAAGGCCCACGAATTCAAATTTACAAAACTACAGCACTTTGTGTGTGGCCCATTAAGAGCCCTAAATTGTGTTCTCACTCTCACACACTCTCCTCCATCAATTTTCGGTTCTTCCATTTCCAGCTTCAGTACTTAGCCAGTATCCGTAGATTAACCAAAACCCTCTACCTTTGTCTCTGCATCTGTAATAATGGCATCTATCAATTTCAATTTCTTCGACAACTGGTTCAATAAACCCCCCAACCCACTTCCTCCTATTAATATTCTCCCTCTCATTCACTCCTTATCCACTAAAACCTCTCGCTCTCCAAATTTCGCTTGCATTAGCTCCTCAAATCCACTCAATAAATCGAATACACCCGAATCCGAGTCCAATGAACCTGGGTACTGGCAGAAAATGCTGGACCAGTTCTTCTGGGAGCAAGAAAACCTTCCCGATTACCGTCACGCCCCAGAAGTCGAAAAGATCCTAAACGACCACCCCTATTTGGAGAAAAAGGAAAACCCAACTGAACAAGAAATCAAACAGAACGAGAAATGGTGGGAGGAGTTCCGGTCCAACCCGGTGACTCAATTTTTGACCCGAGCCGAGGAAATTGCGGACACCATTAATGAAATGGAGCTTAAAGCCAACCAGCTTCCGTATCGGTGGGAGGACAGGGATGTATGGCGAGACGTGCCGAACGTAATTGGCCCAGACGGCCGGCCAATGCCGAGAAAGGCGATAAAGACTAAAGAAGAGAGTGATGATAAGTTTTGGGATTTTGCAAGACAGTTCTTTTTTGGTCTTTGGGGTTTTAGACAGAGACCATACCCGTCTAGCAGACCCATTGATGTTGCTCAGGCTATTGGCTATAAGCGGCTAGAGAATCGATACTATGATTGTAAGTTTGATTTTGTGGGATTTTCGTGCGCTTGTTTATTAAAATTTCAATCTTTTGTTTTGTAGGACCAATTTAGTTGTATTGTTACTTTCTTGGTTGTTTATTGGTTTAGTTTATGATATGTTATCATAGTTATAATGAGAAGTGGTGGGTGGTACTATAAGGATCGGTTGGGCAGGACACGAGGGCCAATGGAGCTTATACAGCTTAAAACTGCATGGGGTGCTGGGATAATTGATAAGGACACTTTCATATGGGGTGAGGACATGGATGAATGGGCGCCCATACATATGATTTATGGCATGGAACGAGCAATTGCCACTTGGGAAGGTTGGTGCAGTTTCAAAATTTGTTTTTGTTATTTGTGTGTCTTTACAGTTAAGTGATTACCATAATGTGATTTTGGATGTTAATTCATTTTTGTTTTCTGGAATGATACTCTAGGGGCTAAATTTTAGATATAATAAAAAATTTTAGAAAGGGTCCTCGATAGACAGCACTGAAGCGCTTGAATTGCAATTGCAAGACAAAAGCTTCTATGAATTTCTCTGAATAAATAGCTCTAATAAAGATTTTTATTATAATTGTAATCAAGGAAGAAAATATTGGCAATCAATAACTTGTCTAGATCCATGGACTTAAAGGCCATCTTTCTTTTGTGTGATTTTTAGTTGTGAGATGTTGGTAACCGAAAAGGGAAGCTCATCTTGTATTAATCAATTGCAAACTAGGCTACTATAGCATGTGTACACATGTACACTCCTGCATTCAGTATTTTATTATGCCTGAAGTCTGTGATCAAACCTTGAATTTACTGATGCTTTTTTAGGTTTTTTTTTTATTTATACTGACAATATGTTGTTTTCTAAGTCATCAACATGGCATTTTTGATGGATTAAATCTTGGATTATGGTTTGGCTATCTCAGTTAGGCTTGGTGCTGCAGCAACAGTTTTCCTTCATAAACTTCAGAAAGGAATTCCTCCATGGGTCCCTCTAAAGGGACGTGAAAAGAAAACCTATAAGCAGCTGCAACAAGAGGCCATAGAGAGCAAAAAACGGGATTTAGCTGTTCTAGAAGCTAATGATGGTGTATGGCCCGGAGCTAGAATACCTAGCCATGCCCTCTTTCTCTGGGCTAGTGGTGCCGAGCTTACTAGTATTCTAGAATCTGACCATATGCCAAACAAATACATTCCAAAAGATCTCAGGTATTTCGACACTAGCTTTTTTGCTTGACCATCAAATTGCCTCTTATCTGTTTGAGACATGCTTAAATAATTCACTTACATAGCCATGTAAAATATTATTGCATCTTGGAAGCAGCTTGTAACAGTTATTTAACATTTTTTGGGTTGCTTTTGTGAGTTAGGATCCAGTTGGCTAAAATAATCCCTGGCTTAAGGCCACGGGAAGTTCTAAGTGTTGAGCAAGCAATGGATAAAATAACTTATGGTGGAAAGTGGTACCGGGAACCTCTTGGCTCATATACAACAGGTCCACCATACATCAGGCATTGGAATAAGGATGTCATGGTAAGTTTTGCGTCTAGTTCTTGTTTCTGGTTTGAGCTTTTTATAGCTAAAAGCTATGAAATTTAGGCAGTTGCCAGGAGCCATTGAGGGTGCATGCTGCATACTTTCATGTTTACACGTTGGATGAATGCACAGGTCTGACCATAGTAGTGGTAGGCTACCTTCTGAGGAATGCTTTAATTAAGAAAAAGAAAAATTCAATTTTTAACTGTAAAATTCCAATAGTAAACTGCATGTTGTACATTTGTAGAATAATCTGTTGAGAATTTTGATGAGCTATCTTTGCATATTAGTTAGAATGCTGCTCTGACTTCTACATGGATCATTTTCTGCCTCTGCAACTCTTTGCTTATTATTATGCCTATTCAATGCATGTGCCTTAGCTTTCTTCGTTTACTCTGCCTGCAGAGAATATTCCGAACTTTCTACAATCTCAGCATCCAAGTTTACAACAAACTGGAGAGGACGATTCCTGGTTTCAATGCTATAATGGAGAAAGTCAAGGCTGATGCTGCCGCTAGAGATGCTAGATGTAAAGAGAGGAGTGAGGCGCTAAAGAAATCTGAACAGGATATGATGTTTGAAAAGCAACTTGGACGTCGTCGATAGTGCTGGTGCAATCTAGAAATTCCTGATTTTGGATGCCCTAATGGTAAGCCACTAGCTAGAAAATTCTCGACTATCATATTTTGAACAATTGGTTTGTCATTGTTCTTTGAAATGAGAGGCAGTTCTTCACTTTTGGAGTGGTAAGCTTTAGTTTTTGTTCTCTAGGGTTGATAGTCCTTGTAAATGACAAGTGAGTAATTAATGCCTGTGACAATTTTGGAATTGCGTAAGCAAATGGTAAAATCTAACTTATGAAGCTATAATGTCTGTGGATGCTCAGATGTGAGGTAAATTTCATGGACAGTTTTTGTATTATATTTGATATCAAGGGGGGTAAGCATTCAGGAATTTACTTCAGTGGGTCAATGTACATGTATATATACACAATATGATATTTATATATTTTGTGGCATGAATGATATGTGCAAGTGATAATAAGAAAATTTAACCAAGGTACTTGTTGAGGCAGTAAGGAATTGTTGTGTTCTTTGGAAAATTGCGATATATTTCAATCTACCCCACGCTAAATTCTTATGTTGTTCCCTAACCTGGTTCAGATTGGAAAGGTACGGTTTGGGGTCAGGTTGCAGGAGGAGAAGGAACTTAATCAATACAAGTGCAATTGAAAAATTAATCAAGTTGGAATTTTAAAGTTTTGACAAATAATAAGTTCATTTCTTGAGACTACTTTGGTATTAATATGAGCCTTGTTTAAAATTGATCCATAAGTGAATTTTGTTGACTAAACATAAACATCTTAAATATTGAATGTTACAACACTCACTAAAGGCATTTGGAAAACGAAAAGAAAGCAGGATTTTTCATCATGGCATATACCTGAATGTTATGCAGAAGACGAACCTGAGATTTAACCCTAACCCTGAAATGACAATAGGAGACAATTTCTCAAGGTCTACCACCTTTTGCATTGGAATCAATCATAATTCTTATTTTATACGATAAAAGGTAGCACGTGTCGTGTGTTGATTGGAGATTATGAGATGAGTGGTACAATATTGAAAAGGTACGTGTAACATAAATATAGTTTCCTTGAAAAAATAGTACTGTGGGAAAGACGTTTGCCCCTCACTCACCCGCTTTTATATATTTATTTAACAGTGGCCGCCTCATAAACAAAAGAGAAGTTAGATATGGAGGATGGTGTGACCGAAGCTCAGAGCATTCTCTATCCCAACGAACAACAACAAGAAGAAGAAGGTAAGGGAGAAGATAAACCAAGTGGTTCAGTAAACGTCAACGTCTCGAGCTTGGTATCTTCTATTAATGTTGATGAAGTAAAAGAAGAAAAGGGAATCCTGGATAATATTATCTCCCACTTAATTTCTCCATTGTCTCCGAAACCAGATCCTCATCCAGTCCGATCTTTTCAAGTTCAAGAAGAAGAAGACGAGAAAGTTAAGAGTGGTGAAGAAGAAGGCGGTGGAGGCATCATTGATAACATTGTTTCTCACTTCCCTACATCTCTTCCAGGTATTATTTTATGTTTAATTCGTAACATGAATTTATTATTGATAGAAAACAACTATGATATGGAGATTGATTAATATTTGAATTCTGTGATTGTATATGGTAACAGATGGTGCTGCTCCCACAACCGACTAGGCCTCCATTTTGATTCACTCCATTGTTCGTGATTAATGCATCACTATTGTATCATTTCTAGAGGTTTTCTAATTTCATGTGCTATGTATATTCGGTGATTTTTGATTTCTCGATTATTAATTATTTTCGGTTAATTTAGATTTTGTTTATACCAACGCATCATGTGGTTGGTCTTGTTAGATGTGTAAAATGTTTCCCTTGTCATGTTTTAAATCTACAACTGCTATTTTCTCAAAAAAAAAAAAAATTTCTACAACTGCTATTTCTTTTTCTTGCCTTTTTTTTTAATTATTATTTTTCAGTGAAAAAAAATGATCTTTAATCCTAATGTTAAAACTAGGGGTGTTCAAAAATGAATTTGATGGTTTATGATAAAATTTGAATCAAATTTATATAATATATTTTGTGAGATTATGTATAATTTAATTCCATTTTTCTTCTAAAAAAATTTAATTGTAACCCATCTAACCCATTTTTGAACACCCCTCATTCACTTCTTTCACTGTGCCATTTGACTGACACTATTTAATTGTTAAAACCAGCTAAGAAAATGTCAAATTCAATATAAAGTAGAGCCATATTTTCCAGTATAGAATTGATATAGTTTTAGTTGTAAATCCTATATATATCTTTCATATAATTTTACTTTCTTGCAAAAATAGTAACTGCTCAACTTTTGAATTGCTTGTAAAACATGAAATTCAAAACCAAATAGAATAGCATATTTAATGAGACTCGTTACATTAATTGCATGACATAAGATATAGGATTTTCTTTTTTTTCTTTTTAATTTTATAATCCTTCTATTTTTAAGAATCAACCAAGCAATTTTTTTTTAATCAAGTGTTAGTGGATTGAGATACGATATATTCATGCGTATTTGAAACATTCAATTTAATAAATGTAAGAATTTGACAGTTAAATTGCTCACATACCATATATTTAAGAATGATCATGGGACGGAGATTCTCCGTCCTAAGTGGAGATCCGATCCGAACGGAGTGGAGAATTTCCAAATTTTTCTTCCACGGGAGTGGGGGTGGGAAAAAAAAATTCCGTCCTTGAATTCGAGACAGGGACGGAAAACAGGGTCCCTGCCTGGAAAAAAAATAATATTTTATTATATATATATATATATATATTAAATTTTTTCAAGTTGATATTCATTATTGTGAAAGTTGTTCAAGTAATATTATTAATATTTGAATTGTATGAAATATTTATAAATATTTGTATTTTAATTTTATGAAATATTTATAAATATTTGTATTTAAATTGTATAAAATATTTTTAATTTTAAGTTATCAATTATTAAATTTTGTAAGATAAATTTTGTAAAATATTTTTGATTTGGATTGAGAATCTCTATCAGAATCGGAAATTTCCATTGAACATTTTTATTGAGAACGAAAATCCCTATTGGGGACGGAGGCGGGACAGTAGGTTGGAAGCCACTCTCGGCTCCCATGCGGTGATCAACCCTGGATATATCCGGTGCATTGATTTGCGCATTGATTAATCAGTTAGCTTTAAGACTTAATAGTTACCAACCAGTCAGAGAAGACGCTCACAAAACGCACAGCTGAACCAACAAATAAATAGGAAAATTGTCCAGTTGCTGATAACGAGGCATAATGAGGCAGAGGCCTTGCCCTAGGTTAGGCACTTGAAATTAGGGGTGTGAAAATATATTGGTTAAAAAGGATAATTGAATCCAAAATTTTCGTTAACCGATTCATTGCATTATACTTTGGATTATATTTTCCGTTAACCAATTAGACGTGGATTTTTATTTTCTAGAATCAATTTTTTTTTTATATATATTTTATCTCTAAAATTTATATAACATTTTCATATCTAAGTACATTTCATTTGACTTTACTCTCCAAAAGAATTATTTAAATGATATTTAAATATTTTTTACATAGTAACATTTATTGACATTTTTAACTATATGTTGATTTAGTATATAATTGGTTACTGGATTATAGCTTTTATATGTTATTATTTTGCATTTTTCTTTAAATAATTATTTTTAATTTAGCCAGTTTGTATATTTTATTTTGTATTTTCAATTTACTTTAATTTGCATAAATTAAAATGAGATTTGTATAATTTTGTTAATATTCATATGCTTAAAATTTTGGTTATCAAATCACAAAAATCAAATCAATTAATTGATCGATCGAAAGTAAATGGTTAAATTTATGGTTAGTAATTTTTAAAAATTAATATTAATGAATTGATTAAAAAAATTATAACTAATGATTGTTAGTTCGAATGGTAAGAAATTCAAATTCCTTTAAATAAGATTTCAGGTTTAATTTTTGTCTCATACATAAAGTTTATGTCATTGGAAAGACCGCTCCGATTATGAGTCTGACAGTATCCGACTCTAAATTAATAAGTCATGTAACTTAAAAAAGCCAAGCGTATCCGAGCATCAAGATAAAAAAAATATTTATAAATAGATGGATTAACAGGTGCATACACAACTTTGGCTGCTTAAAACAGAAAAATAGAGTTGGTAAAATGTCACTGAGGACAGTCCGGGTCGACCATCCCATGCTTCAATCTTCCTAAATCTGCACATTAAAAAACATCTTGAAAACAATATCTGGAGAACCTTATTAACACCAAGGCATATTCTCGCTACTGCTCTTTGAAATGATTAATAATAATTTAAGGCCAATTTAGAGCTCTTCGATTCGATGTCTATGGCATTATTATTAAAATGCGCATTAGGAGTGAAAGTGAGGTATGATCACAAACAGAAGCCAACTCAAGGAAACACCAACCAACCGCTTCACTTAGGTCCCATTTAATTCAATAATAATTGGGAATCTTTTGTAATGGAAAACCCAATTATGCTAAGTCCAAATTATATTTTGTCTGCTTACTCTCCCGAATTTTAGTGCACTCAACTAATTTAAATTCACCTAGAATATATTTACAAAATAGCAAAATATTTCCTTTCAAATAGTTATCTGTACCCAAACTCGAATCTAAAACCTTAGGCCAACCATGAATGCATCTGTGCCCTTCCATCTTTCTTTAGAAGTAACTAAAATTTACAGTATCCCAACCCTAGTACCATTAAAAAGAATTACTACATCAAGCCAAAATGTATACTACACATAATGACTCTCCTGTCTTCACCAATGTTGTTTTATGCTCTGTCGGATTCACTTGGTTGCTAGCTTAATACTTGTTTATTACAAGAGAGCTAGAAATGAAGTTACAAAAACTAGAAGGAAATTAAGAGCAGAAGACGTGTGGAGATGGAGAGATTTCTATTCTCAACTAAGTGCATGCTTTTGAAGCTCACTTCAAGGTTAAGAACCAAGTCTAGAGGTAACAAATTTGTGTTTTCTTTTAATAACTAATTTCTTAATTATTTACTACAATACTAAACATAGATAAATTCATTAATCTCAAATGTCGTCGACAATGGCAGGGAACAATCATAGGCTTGTGGGTCTTTACAAGGACATGGAGTCTTGTGGAGAATATACTGATATACAAGTTATGTGGGATATGATTCACTCTTCTTGTTCCAGAAATGATTATTGTAATAACCGAAAGAAAAAATCTTATTGGAAATTTTGTTTCAGCCCAACATGAATTCTCAATCTGCACCCAAAGTGGGTGAATTTTGCTGTTATGGAAATTTAACTTTTTCTTCAAAATGATTGTCAGAGAAATAGAAATATGCATATCCATATGCATAAAACCAGATTAAATTCTGTGTGATTGGCTCCTTCTGTGAAGTCTTTTTGTGATTGATTTATAAATATCACTTCACTTCAGGAAAAATTGTATTAAATAGAATACAAAAAATAAAACATAATAAAAACATTGCTTGGATAACATCTGAAATTTCTGCATTAGCAGTGCATAGTACAAATATTAAGAACAAGAGAATGCAACATGAGATGCTTCACATATATTTTAACACTCTGAAACCAAACCTATCAACAACTAAGCTCAGGCCTCTAACAGCCAAAACTCAAAACTCCTCGTTATTTCAAACATGATTATCACAATAATACAAAAGAACTAACTGCCTCACATATCCTCGATGCACATATGATACCAGCAATTTATTATCCCAACTAAACTAAGCTCCCAAGCTAGAAGTAATCCTACAATTTCAATCGCAATTGACGTGTTCTCATCATGCAGCATCGCCCTCGTGGAGAAGCATCTGATCGAAGTGCCACACTCCTGCAGACCATAAACATTCATCATCAGACGAATAATAATAATTATTCTCATAACGGAAATCCTTAAGAAGGATAGTTGAACAGACAATCGAAATTGTTGAAAGAAAAAATGATGAAGAGCTCGTGCATACCATGGCCTTTGCCAACCCTTCTTAACTGACTCACATATTCTGCTATCTTCTTAATGTCTTCAACCTATTAAAAAACTCGAATTAGACAAATCATACAACATAATATGTAAATTTTTAATTGCAAATTATTAAAAAAAAAATTATAGAATATAGCATAATGCTCCTTCCTATATAGTTGTTGGATTTTGTGCTTGATATTGGAGAACAATTGTGTAATTGGTTGAAAATGATAAGGAATCAGTAAAATGGAGAATTATGTCTTATCTAAGGTTTTGATAGCAAATAAAACAGCCAACATTTTTTTGGGGGCATCAGTTTGCATATTCCTGAATTGTTGCTTTTTAAATAAAACTATTGGTTCCGGGAAAGAGGGGAAAAAAAGGAGAAATCTTTGAGCTCACCTGTTCTTCTAAAAACTCACTCTCAACGAAATTTGCCATCTCAGGATCATTGTTCCGCTCTGCCACCTGTGTTTATGAAAAACATAGCATAGATCATAAGCACGATTGCAGAACCACCAAAAATTGCTAGACCTAGTTGTTTTATTAGCGTAACGAAACGCCAATGAAGTAAAAGCTGCCTTACACTGTGTAAATTCAGCAGTTTATCATTTGTCAACTTCTCTAAAGCCAATGCCAATTCCATCGCTGAATTAAAACAACGACAGTTGAAGTCAATAGGGGCATTAAAAGAATGTTCAGAACATTTCACAATCAGAGTTTGACAACTTCACATAACCTAATACAGAACACTTGCAAACAATTGGCCAAAAAGACAACGTTGCCACATAGGCCTAAATATCGAAGTCATAATGTGATGTTGACACCATTAAAATCGAGTTCATTGCAGCCCAAAAAATTTACATATCAGTCAATACTTTTTATAATATATTTAGCCATATTTCTAGCATTCTAAAGAGTTGCACAGACATTACCATATAATGCATCTCCCTTCTCTACATGCTCAAACTCCGAGAGAGGCGGCACTATACAGTGCAGTTTTACTCGTCCTCCACGAACGTTCTGATCATAAGTCAAATACACCAATTAGGCACTCATCAAACACTTTAAAAGAAAACTGCAATCACGGTGACATTTGAGGAGTTAAAAAAAAAAAAAAAATTGTACCTGATACTCCATTAGCTTCTCAGCATGTTCTCTTTCATCCTCGCTAGACTCCTTGAAAAACCTAATTCCAATTTCCACATAGCTCAGTTCATTTTACAAACTGGAAATTTCAAAATTAAATTAAAAAAAGAAAAGTAAGGGGGAAATTTACTTTGCTAAGCCCTTCAGGGCAACATAGTCTCTGTCAAAATAAGCAAACAAGGCATGGTATACATAGGAATTATTGTACTCCACACTGTAGCACACATAAAACAACAGATTATCAACTATAAATCTATAGAACCAACCTTAATTAGAAAACGGAAAAACAAAAGATACACAATTTATATCAATCAAAATGAAATAAATAAATGAATAAATAAAGAGACCATAAATTGAATTAAAATACTGACTTGATCTGCTCGTTTACTGCAGCTTCACACTCATCTGCATATAACTGGCGACCAAGAGAAACATTGTGGCTTATAGGAACCATATAAGCATCCTTCTTGACCTCTTCAAAAGGCTCAAAAACTACCCCAGTAAGCTGCAAACTACTCTCCGCCGCTGCTGAAACCACTAAACCGCTTATTTTCCTTCTCGGAGATAAACGCAGGGCCTGAATAGAAGATGAAGAATGGCCGTTGATGGGGCTAATAGATGAAGAATGGCCATGCTTACTTGTCAGAGGACAAATCGGAATCCCTCTTAACAACATTTTGGTGCTTGGAACAGAAATGGGCATCAATCAAAAACAGAGATTTATGGCTAGAAATGGAGATTGGAGGCTGAAGAGTCGGGGACGGAGGCAGTGGATATATATAGACAGACAGACTTTTCGAAAGAGTACCAAGGTGGAAGGGGTTTGTTTTGGACCGTTGGATTATAAAAGTAGTGAAGGGTTAGATCTACACCACGTGTAGGTGGCGTGTGGTGACCTCGTGGTCTTATCTTGTGTGAATAGGATCTTGCATCTCCTAAGAACTATCCAGTCCACGATAGTGCTGTCGTGTCCTGGAAAAGCTTTCTTTTTTATAAATTAGCCACTAGAGCACTCGCTCGAGTATTATAATCAGATTAACTCGCTTTGAATGGCGGTTTTATAGCGAGATTTAAACTTTTAGCACATCGCCAACCTCAAGTGGTATTCAAATGAAGTTTGTGCGAGTAGGTTTCCTCTGTCGGTTAGGCACACTAGCTGGAATTTGGCCAAAGAATTTTTGTCTTTTTGGTAAGACAGAGAAATGAAAGGCTGGAAAAGTTGATTAAGGAAGAGATTCGGTGTATCTGCCATTTCCCATTGGAATTATGGGATTGGGAAGGACACTACAAGAATTTGGGCTTTTAACCATCTCCTGTTGTGACTTGGTGGGCTGGGCTTCGTGGCTAACTCTAAAGCTCAATGGTTGGATCTGGTGAATGGAACATGAAGGACTTGGGCCTTAAGCCATATTTAGACACAGGGAAGTGAAAAATCCAACCAAAATGGGATATGAACCAAATTGAGAGAAATGTAGATTCATCTTTTATTGAAATACCAGTCTATTCGGTATAATTTTTGTTTACACTTATTCAATTTGATTTCTGCTGAGCAAAAATCAATATAACCAAATCGACTTGTCATTTTTTTTTCTGGCTTGAATTGTTTTTAACTTATCGTGATTGATAGTAAAAGGCATGGCCTAATTAAGGTGTGAATTGAAGGAGCTCATAAAAGCAATCAGTATTAATGGGCGATCGAAGAGGGTCCTTTCTTTATGGTTATCGTTTTGAGGAGTTTAGGCAAGACATAATTAGGAAGCATTCAAAAGAATATTCGAAATAAGAAATAGATGTGTGTGGAGTTATAAGATAAGGATGGGAAAGGAGGGGACCTGGCTATCTAATAATTGTGAATGGAATTGGGTGGATATTGAAACTACAGTATATAAAGAGGCTTGTGGATACCACACGTATGGTACGCAACATATTATTGTTTTCTGAAACTGATGTCCTTGTTCTATCTGAATCCAAGATTTCTCAAGCTTCTTTATATACTGTAACATATTATTGTTTTCTGAAACTGATGTCCTTGTTCTATCTGAATCCAAGATTTCTCAAGCTTCAATTAAACACCGTCCACTCTTGTGGCCAACACACGTCTCTATACTCTCGTCTTTCTAACTTGGATATTGTGGTCACAGTTTTCTTTTATTCTAATCCAACGCCTTTACTTCACCCTCATCGACAATACAGTTTTCAAGATTTTTTTCTATAATGCACCACCCTGATTTCCATTAATTATATGTATTTTTCTTTTTCTATTTTCATACTGTGGGAAATAATTATCCAAGTCCTAGTGTTTTTATATTATAGATAAAGTAAAAATTATCCCTAAAAATTGCAGCCCTTTTTTAAAAAAAGATATTGATAAATGGACACTTGGTTATGGAGTCAAGAGAATCGATTTTATGGAAATATTCATTCTCTAAATAACTCGGTTACCTATATAGTTCGATATTCAAATATTAAAGGAAATTTTTTTTATTTATGGGTACTTTCAGAATTTTCAGAAAATTTTAATTTTATTTTAACCAAAATTATTTAAAAATTATTTTATTTGAACTTATAAATCAAAAATTAATAAAAATATTATTTGATCAGATTCTCCGTTATCAAAAATCGGTCTCCGTCCAATTTTAAGATGACATGTTCAAGATGACGGCCTGAAAATCCTTTCTGTCAGTAGATATTATCTCGTTAGGAATTTTATTATTATTTTCTCTGCAACTTGATGATTCTCATTTCTGCTCCACTTTGAGTGAAGTCTCTTTCTGAATTCAGATCAAAGATAGACAATTTTGTGCGTATGGCGACAATCAATTCCAATCAATATTCAACCCGAAAACGATTCTCAAGCCTCAATCATCCACTCCCTTTTTTAAACCCCAATTCTGTCATTGCATCTTCCATTCAATCTCTCTCTCACTCACCATGGCCACTGATGCCTCCCCAAAATATCGGACTCCCGATTTCCACCACCCCGATATCCCCGATATTTCCGTCTCCCATGACGGACTTCGCTTCTGGCAATACATGATTGCCGGCTCCATCGCTGGCTCCGTCGAGCACATGGCCATGTTCCCTGTCGATACGCTCAAAACCCGCATGCAAGCGCTAAGCGGGTCTTGCCAGACCCATTCATTGGGAGTCCGGCAAGCTTTCGGTTCTATTTTGAAACTCGAGGGCCCGGCCGGACTCTATCGCGGTATTGGAGCCATGGGTCTCGGAGCTGGACCTGCTCATGCTGTGTACTTCTCGGTTTACGAGCTGTGTAAGCAGTTTTTTTCTGGCGGAGACCCGAATAACTCGGCAGCGCACGCCGTGTCGGGTGTATTTGCGACGGTGGCCAGTGATGCAGTGTTTACGCCGATGGATATGGTGAAACAGAGGCTGCAGTTGCAGAGCAGTCCGTATAAGGGAGTTGGGGATTGCATTAAGAGGGTTCTGATGGAAGAGGGAATTGGGGCGTTTTATGCGTCGTATAGGACTACAGTGATTATGAATGCACCGTTTACGGCGGTTTATTTTGCGACTTATGAGGCGGCGAAGAGGGCGTTGATGGAGGTTTCGCCGGAAAGTGCTAGTGATGAGAGGCTGATAGTTCACGCCACCGCTGGTGCAGCTGCTGGAGGTTTGGCTGCTGCTCTTACTACCCCACTTGATGTGGTCAAAACGCAATTACAGTGTCAGGTAATTGATTTTAACTGGTAATCAATTTTCATTTTTGCCCCAAGACTTTTTGGACATTTTATGATTCTAACAATTTGTTTCAACTTTCAAAATTAGTTTTAATTTTGATAACAATTCATAAAATATTTTTTAATCTTTTATGATTATAATTTAACTACTCATGGACATTTTTTCTTTATTTTTTACACAAACAATAAATTGAAACCTAAAAAATCAAATTCAAGACAATGATAATCACTAAAAAATTTATGGGCAAAATTGAACTTTCTGCCTTTTCTTAGCACTAATGTGTGGAAAACAGGGGGTATGTGGATGTGATAGATATACAAGTAGTTCAATGGGAACTGTGGTTAAAAGCATAGTAAAGAAAGATGGATACAAAGGTCTTATGAGAGGATGGATCCCAAGGATGCTCTTCCATGCTCCTGCTGCTGCCATTACCTGGTCCACTTATGAAGCTTCCAAATCCTTCTTTCAAACTTCCAATCCTTAACCAAATTTAACTAACAGTTTCCCTTTACATTTATTACCTCTGTGAATCGAAATGGTGATAGCTACAGAAAATCATCCCTGCTGCTAAGACATCCCAATGTAAAAGAAACAAAGATAAATATGATTTGCATATGTAGATCATCAGGGAGGTTGCTGCCCTCAGCTTCAATAATACTAAGGAAAATGATTGTATGGATTTTGCCAATTTGTTTTACGCTACCTTTACTCGCATTTCATTTCTTATAATCAAATTTCCTTAGATGTAAGCTAATAATTTAGCACTTAACTTCCGTGGCTGGTCAGTATCAGTAACCAGTAACTTCTATTTTCAGATAGCGTATGCAATTGGTAAGATTTGTAGTCCGCCTGTTTATGTAATTGGTCAAAATAAAGGTAAATGGATACAACTGCAAATCTAACATAGAACTTAATTACAACATTCTTTTTCGATTCTTTAATACTCCTTGGATATGGATGGCTGTTTATTTGTATAACCCAAATATTAGTCCAATTGAATGTATGTCGTCAAATAAATAATACATGAAACAGAAAAATAGGTTGCGAAAAGAGCAGAAAACCGAACAACACTTCTCACCTCCTTAAGTATTTTATTTAGGGGTTTTTATGGGGTGAATTTGGAAAGAATTTAGGATTGTGTGGCTATAGTAAAAGAATTTAAATTTTTTGTGTGTCATTCAGAGCAGGATTCACGCCTATTTTTCAGATTTTTATAAAAAAGAAGGCATTAATTGTTGCCGTTTGTTGGAATCCAACAAACGGCAACGTTTTGTGAAAAAAATTTGGATTGCGTGAGTGGGCTCCATTCCGAGTGAAAATGGCACCCTTCATTGACGTTTTCTGTAATTTTTTTTTTAATGTACAAGGATGCAACCTTTTACCGTCAATTGACTAGGACAAAAATATTTATGCCTAAATTGAATATTTTGGCATGGGTTAATAGGAGTTAATAACATTTAAATTAGAAAAAAAAACAGTAAAATCAGTTGAATCTTTTAGTTTACTTTTCTTTTAGATATAGTAATATATATAAATTAAATTTTATTTTATAAAATAGAATTTAATCATTTAATTATATATGAAATATGAAGTTCACATTTTTAATTTTTCAATCAAAATTAACAGTAATTTTTTTAAATTTTTTTTATCTATTAATAAAATAACCTTAAATATTTAGTACGATCAAAAAAATGGTATAATTTTACTTTTTTTAGGAATAGCATGCAGGTTCTCAGAGTTTTGACTTTTGAGGGCCATGGGCTCCACCATTATGGATGGAATGTCCATTTCAAGAAAAAAAGAGGATTAGTGCGAACTTAGCTGAAAAAGAAGTACCCAGGATTAAGGGTGACAAAAAAAAAAAAAATCAATTCATACCGTTAATCAAAAAATTGATCCAAAATTAAAATGATATAATGTTTAATCGATTATAACGGATTGATTAATAATTATTATTTTAAAAAAATCGATATTAATAAATTGATTTATTTTTTTATTTATTGATCGGTTAACTAAATGAAAAAACCGAAATATGATCACCCATATAATTTATTAACTTTATTTCACTATTTCTTTTTTTATTACAAATTTTTTTATTTCATTATTTTTATATTTAATTATTTATATTTTTTTAATTTTTATTTACTTTAAAATATATTTCAATTTCATTTTAGTTTTTTAAAGATATTTTAATTAATTTATTAATTATTCAATATGTCCATATTTAGTATTTTCTTATTATTTCTCGATTTATTAATTTTTTATTAATAAAAATCAGAATATATTCGAAAAGTTATATAACATAAATATATTAACTAAAATTTTTAATAATTTTAAAAAAAAAAACTAAAATTTTTAATATATGTAAAAATAATGTGTCTCAAGTTAAAAAAAAAAATAAAAGAAAAGAGTTGTATTGGATGTATTTATATTAATAATTTTTTATTTTTTAAGTACTTTTTTTTGCATTTTTTTTCATTATTCTAATTATTTTGAAATTTTTAAGTTTTGTTTTAATTGGTGATCGGTAAATGTAACTATTTATTTAATTAGAAGTAATTATGGATCGGTTAATTTATTTACTTATTAAATCTTAATTTTTAAAAATAAAGTTACTTATATCCACCAAAAAATTTTATTTTAACAACAATAATGTTATATTATAGTGAAAAAATTTTAATTTTTAAGTATTTTGAACATTTTAATTTTATTTATGAATATATCTTATAATTGTAGTGATTAAACAAAATAATATTGGTTAATCGATCCGAAAATTCGAAATTAATGGACTAATTAACCAATAATAACGGACTGATTAATGGTTAGTATTTGTTTAAAACCGATATTAATGGGCTATTTTTTTTAGGCTTATTGACCGGTTAACCGATTCATGCTCACCCCTAACCGGAATAATAAGGTTATGGCTTGGTGGGATGTCACTTCTAAGAAAGACAAGTATAGCAATATTGTATTTTCAATAATAATAATAATAATAAGTCACCTTCTTAATATGTTGTTTTAGATAAGAAGAATAATACTTTATTTATTAAACTGAAAATTTTGAAATTAATATTCCAGTAATCAAGCTTGTCTAAAATTAATAATCCATTTGTGATGTAAATAATAATAATCAAACTTCTACTTTTCGTTAAAAATTAATTAAAAAAATTCTACTCAATTAAAAATCTTATATTCCAATTATATATATATATATATATATATATATATATATATATATATATTCAGATATTCATTTGTTATGTCAAAAAACATATATTTATTGATCAATAAATAATACTATAAGCTTAAAAGCATATAATAAAGAACCATTTCTTTATGTGGGGGCCAAAATCGATATCAATAATCTTTATCACCACCGTAGGAAAAAATATGAAATTGCTCGAAAGAAATGTGGCATTTGAGTTTGAACATTCTTTCTTTGATGCCCTAGTCAATTGATGGCAAAAAAAAAATACAGAAAACGTCAATTAAAGGTGCCATTTTCACCCAGACTCGAATCCACTCACACAATTCGAAATTCCTTCACAAAATGATGCCATTTTGGATTCCAAAAAAGGCAACAATTAATGAAAAAATCTGAAAAATGGGCATGGATCCCGCTCTGATAGAAAATGGCAATATATTTACCGTTTTCCGACATACTAAAAACCGAAAATTTTTTACTGTAGTATCACAATCCTAAATTCTTTCCAAATTGATCCCAATTCTAAAAAAATCCCTTTTATTTAAGGCTTTTTTATAAAAAAGAAAAAAACAAAGAAATATTATAAACCAAAAGAAGAAGAACAAACAAAGAGAAAAATGAATCCATTGCACCCAAACTAGCATTCAATCTCTTCATTGTTACAAGTATGCAAAACATCCAAATTTAAATAGAAACAATACTTGTTACTGCAAAAATCCAAGTGACATAGTTTGTAAACAATACGACTACCCTAACAAGAGAATAAACGACCTTATTAATTAGCATATCTGCGAGTTTAAGAAAAGGACAATCTTTGAAATTGATTTTTCAGAGCCAAGTAATCCAAAATTAGTAAACCAATTTCAGTAGAAATAAAAGCTGAATTATTCAATACATTAAAAAGCTCTATTCAATTCATCTCTTCAACCACTTGATCAAAGTTGAATTATTTAAAGCTTAATACGTATAAAAATAGTGTAAATTTATATTTATTATTTTTAAAAGCTAATATTATTAAAATTTAAAGGATTAAATAAATTACGATACAAGTGTAAATTTATATTTATTATTTAAAAAAATTAATATTATTAAAATTTAAATGATTATATAAATTATGAGCCAAAGTTAAAGTGGATGCATAATTCTTTAATTTTAATTTGTAAGAAATAGGAAAACGAAAATCAAAATCAGAGAAAGAATTGATAACAATTTGGGCCGGCCTTTAAGCTTTCTAATTCATTGGCCTCTATTCTTTTGTTGTGACCATACATCCCCATACTTGTTTTTGATGAATTTTTTTGTAATGAAATGTTGATTTGAGGCACTCAAAAAAATGAATTCTGGCCTTGTGGAATTTGGAATTCGATCTTTAACTGGAGGAATTTTGACAGGAAATTAGTAGATTTGAATAGCTTATGTGGAAGAAAAAAAAAGTAGGCGAATTAAGTTCAAAAGATTGTAAATTTTCTGAGATCTTTTTAGATAGCGTTAAAGCAGAAAATTATTTTAAAAGCAAAATATTTCTTTAAACTGTATGACACAGAAGGTAACATGAGAAAGGTCTGATGAATGGGTGTACGCGGCTATAATTATAGGATCTACAGAAAAATCATCAAATTGATAAGATTCTCGTAAGAATTCTATAACCAGCCTTTTTAATTCCTATTGTTTTATGAGAAGTTTTTTTTTAAAAAAAAAGCGATTTATAAGGAACTTGATTTGACAGGCAAAGCAATCATAAGTTCTTTGACAGGCAAAGCAATCATAAGTTCTCGACCACCCTTTGTGGCACAGTTTTATGTGGCAAATTTATGACATTTGTTGCTGTCTTTTGGACATTCTTTATTTCATTCATTTGATTTGAAATTTATTGAAGATTGCACTTCTTTTTAATAAAATTGGTATTCCCTCACAATAACTATTTTCAATCAAAAAAGCTAAATAAAAAGGAAAAACTTGAAACTACGATACCTGTGAAGACAAATATGTTGGCGAATATAGATCAATTCACAAGCTAGTTTCACTGCGTTTGAATGAAATTTATAGGCCTAAGAATAAAGAGAATTCACCATATCACAATCACATCCACAGGAAACAAAAAAATGCAATCAACCCCATGACCATATTTATAATCGTACAACACTAAGCCCAGCAAACGGGTTCAGAAGCTATATATATATATATATAGAGGAGTTATTCACAATAATACATTGTACTTGAAGAAGCATATTGACCTCTTTAGAACTTGTCCACACTCACTCCATCTCTAAGGACCTCATATGCATCTCTACTCCTTGTTTTCTTCATCCCTGCAGTGAAATGGAGCTTCGATCCATCAGAAGTGATACATGTTACTTTTACCCAAATCATCACCTTAGTCTTCATTCCCTCTATATCGACTAGTTTCCCTTTCTCCAAATACCCAGTTACAGTAGTGGAAAAACGCAGGACGGATGAATCCTTGTAGCCCACTTCACAGATTGCGGGAATAAAGACTGTAAGCTTTCCTGTCTCCTCATTAAACTCGTAGTTAGTAGCATCTTTAGGGAAAATTCCGACAGCCAAATCATACTCCTTGAGCAGTTCTGGCAATGGCGTTTGCATTTTTCCTGTCCACCAAAAGCTATTTTATTGACAAAATGCTAAAGCTCGAGATATTCGACAATACAGTTTCTGAAGCAGAAACCAGCAAATCAAAAAACCAATAGAACCAATAGCTTCAATGGATGGCCATTTTCATGAAAGGCTACCAGCCATGCATGTCATTGAAAACAGTGGAGATGAAAACCTAACAAAATTTACATTTATGGATTAGCGTATAAACTAGAATGGCATCTGATACCAAGAAACTCCAGTGGCAATCACTCGAACAATTCGCCCAACATCTTCCAAAAATAATGCATGTACTAGTCATATTGCTGTTGGATTTAGTCAGCAGCAAATAAATCTTTCAAACCAGGAAGATGTTAAATCTAGTAAATACTTAAGCTACTGAAATGTCCTTCTTACCTATTTGAACTAGTTATTAACATTGGTATTAAGGAGGAGAAAGGAAAGAAGTGGAGAGCATACCAAAACATTAATAAATTGCTCTGCTTTTGAACTTATTTTGAAGTGCAATGAACAAAATTTCCCAGGGGAATCCCAAAGTTGACACCTTCCAATTAATCGGGGTTATCATAAAAGGAAGGGAGTACTCATATATTTTAATATAATAGAACCCTGCTTAATAATTGGAGCAGTAACAAACAGTTGTAGTTTAGAGCTAGAATTTAACACATAATTAGACAAGGTAAAGAAAAACAACATGAGGGGAAGTGAAGAGAAAGAAGAAGAAAGGGAACTGAATGGACCAACCTTTTAATTTATTGACTATCCATTTGGCTCCTCCTTCAATACTGCTTTGCAACGACTGATGAACAGAACGAAACAAAAATGTCAGCATCAAAAACTGCAGTGAAAACTGATTCATAAAAAGCTAGGCACTTGAGTGTAACCCAACTTACAAAAGGAAAAATATTCATAAGCATATGTGCCATCAAGAATAAAAGTTACTAAACACTCTCTGCTTTAGGAAAGGAAAGAGAAAAATCAGGTGGATTTACAAATTTTCAAGTTATACTTGTAAGGTGCCCAAAACCCTGGGTCCTTCAATCCAAATATGCTCTTGTATCCTCAAGTTACTGAATAATGAAGAGTTGAGAAAGAAAAAAGGAAATAATTCAGATAGCATGTGAAGTTTGCATGATAGCCAACACTAAAATTGAGGAAACAGGAAAAATTATTGGACAGAAGTAGAGTCTTTCCCCATAATCTCTATGATTCTCCATGACACAGTATATGATTTGAAAATATAGAGATTAATTCAACACCTCATATAGCAATTCCCAACATCCAATCGTACTTTCCAGTCAAAATTCAACCTTATCAATTTGCCTGATAGAAATTTACAGCCATGTAACAACGAGCAAGTTATTTTTTGAAATCATAATGCTGCTATAATATCTTCAACCATCTTACATCATTACAAACATTTACACCGTTCATTTCTGCTCTAAGCAGCAAAAAAAAGTCAAAGTTTATCATCCACAGCATCACCTCATTACACAACCAAAAGATGAGTAAGCTCCGATTGAATTAACATAGGCAAGCTTCAATTTGCATTGAAAACTTCACTTCAGATTTGCTTTACCAGAGAATGAAATCCATTAATTAAATGTTCTCTTAAGAAAAAAGAAACCTTATTTTTACATTCAAGTCAAACTCAGCCACAAATAACCATTTTCACAAATATCGTAATTCCGTCATTAGATACAGCAATAAAAGCGGTGAATCGAAGAAAATCTCAGCATTAAAGTTTATGAAGAAGTAAATAAGATAAATCCTAAATCTTAATCCCAATCCAATCAACAAATATACATAATATTACCAGACTCAACTCATAAAATGATTTATAAATTGAATTAAAGGAAACGAAAATGGAAACGAAAGAAGGGAAAGCAAAACGCACATTGATATCATCGCCAACGGAATTGAACTCCTTGTTGGCCCTTTGGCCCAGCCAATAAGATCCAACCTTGTTTAGTATCTGATCCATGTATGCTTAACGCTCTCTCTCAAGTCAGCGATTGATCTACAGATTTATCGTGATCTTTTCTCTCCTCGAATGCAATCGATCGATTCCCTCTCTCTCTCTAGGGAAATTTCTGAGGAAAGAGAGAGAGGCGCACGCTATTGGATGGAAGCCAGACAAGTCCTCGTTCTTCCTTTAGTTTTCCTTATCTTTTTGGAAAAAAATTACCTGGCCCAATATATGTAGCCACGTCAAATAAAATCGCCACATCAGATGCTTTATTATTTATTTTAACAAAATAGAAAGAAAAAAAGTCTTAACCCTGGTTAACATTATACCCGCCCCGCCTCTTCCCTCCCCCACCCCCCTCGCACCGTTCTGCCTCGTCCCAAGTTATTCGTCCCCAAAAGATGAAAATATGAAAATCACAAATCAGCCAATTCTTCTTGCCGGACCGTCGTATACCTGACATAATTGTTGTTGTTGTTGTGGAAACTCGGGTTGATTTTCACTAAATTCAGCTCAAATACTATTGAGCAGGTGAATAAAGCGTAAACGATTGTACTGAAAAATCACACAAGGTAAAATTCTCAAGATAGAATTTTACTAAGTAATTTAACAGCACAATAATTCACTAACAATATACCCGACAATAGCTATTAAATAGATAAATAAAGAACACCAGAATTTAACGAGGTTCGGCCAATTATGCCTACGTCCTCGGACACTACTAATATTATATTTCACTATTTCAAAGAAATAATATAAGTGAAATATTTACTAATTGCCTTAGAAAGATTGGCAATTTTGGGATGGATTGAATTAGGAAAGGGGAGCTATATTTATAGCTTAACAAACCCCCCTTCCCCTTACATTTTCCCGATGTGGGATTGTGAGGAGAATACAAAAAATTTTTTTTAGTCAAAAAATTTCTTGACTTTTCAACAAATCTCGACTTTTCAACAAATCTCCACCTTGGCGAACTCCACATCTTCAAATCTCACAAAACTCAGTTTTCAGTAGTGTCACCAAATGCGCTTCAAAGCGCACAACTTCAACTCTTAACAATATTGATCAAGCCCAAACAATGTTGCAACTTGACCGCAGTCACCACTTTTGTGAACATATCAGCAGGATTATCAGTGGTCATAATCTTCTGGATTGTTACTCCACCTTCTTCCAGAATCTCTCGTACAAAGTGATAACAAACATCGATATGTTTCGTCCTTGCATGGTAAACTTGATTTTTTGCCAAATGAATAGCACTCTGACTATCACAATGCACTTTTATGTGCTTCTATTGAACCCCTAATTCACCAAGCAACCCTTGAAACCAAATTGCCTCCTTCACAGCCTCTGTAACTGCCATATACTCAGCCTCCGTAGTGGACAAAGCAACTGTTGACTGTAAAGTAGACTTTCAA
This sequence comes from Excoecaria cochinchinensis, assembly GCA_947683425.1. NCBI lineage: Eukaryota > Viridiplantae > Streptophyta > Magnoliopsida > Malpighiales > Euphorbiaceae > Excoecaria > Excoecaria cochinchinensis. The sequence goes on from CANTUQ010000058.1 coordinate 14,999,466, forward strand.
CTAACTGGTGCCTTCGCAAGAGTAAACACATAACCAGTAGTTGATCGCCGTTTGTCCAAATCACTAGCATAGTCAGAATCACAATATCCAACTACACATTGACCATCTTGACCATTTCGCTGAAATACCAAACCAACATCTACGGTGTTCAGAATGTACCGCAGAATCCATTTCACAGCTTGCCAATGCTCCTTTCCAGGATCATGCATATACCTGCTCACAACCCCAACTGCCTGTGAAATGTCGGGTCTTGTACACACCATAGCATACATCAAGCTACCAACAGTATTTGCATACGGTACTTTTGCCATGTATTCTCGTTCTGCTTCATTCGTTGGAGACAAAGATGCACTGAGCTTGAAATGAGGAGCAAGAGGAGTACTAACAGGTTTTGACTTTTCATTCATGCCAAAACGCTTTAGCACTTTTCTCAGATACTGTTTCTGAGTCAAACAAAGTCTCCCCAATTCCCTATCTCTGCTTATCTCCATACTGAGAATCTTTTTGGCTTCACCTAGATCCTTCATTTCGAACTCCCTGTTCAGCTGAGTCTTCAACTTCTCAATCTCTGTCAGACTCTTGGAAGCTATCAACATATCATCAACATAAAGAAGAAGATATATGTAGGATCCGTCTTGTAGCTTGCGCAAATACACACAATGATCATATTTGCTTCTTGTGTACTTCTGCCCCATCATAAACTTGTCGAATCGTTTGTACCACTGCCTCGGAGATTGCTTCAATCCGTACAATGATTTTTCAAGCTTGCACACCATATTCTCTTTTCCAGCAACTTTAAATCCTTCGGGCTGAACCATGTAGATTTTCTCCTCCAAGTCTCCGTGTAAAAATGCAGTTTTTACATCCAACTGAACTAGTTCCATATCCAATTGTGCTACCAAAGCCAACAAAATTCGAATGGAGGAATGTTTTACAACTGGAGAAAAAACTTCATTATAGTCAATTCCCTCCGTCTGAGCGTAGCCTTTAGCCACCAGCCTTGCTTTGTAGCGAACATCATCCTTATCAGGAAATCCATCTTTCTTTGTATATACCCATTTGCATCCAATTGCCTTCTTTCCCTTCGGCAGAGTAGCTAACTCCCACGTCTGATTCTTATGAAGGGACTGCATTTCATCATTCATGGCTTTCCTCCACTTTTCTACTTCTGAACTTTTGACTGCTTCATTATAAGTGATAGGAATGTCATCTGTTGCAATTTGGAATGCGTAAGCCACCATATCAATATAGCGAGCAGGCTTTTTGATTGTTCTCTTTGGCTTACTTAATGCAATTGATTCAGGTTGCTGTGGAGGTTCTTGGGTTAAAACCTCTTCTTCATCTGACTCTTCATCTACCATAGGAGTTTCTGCATCTGCTTCATTATTTGCTGGGATAACAATTTTACTTTCAATCTCCACCTGTTTTGGAGTACCATCTGTTTGCTCAACACTTTCATTTGTCACCTTTCTCAACATGGTAGATTCATCAAAGGTAACATCCCTGCTGAAAATTATTTTCTTTGATTCTGGACACCAAAGTCGATATCCTTTCACACCAGAGGTGATCCCCATGAAAATTGCTTTCTTTGCACGTGGATCCAACTTCGATTCCTTAATGTGATAGTATGCAGTGGAACCAAATACATGTAAGGAATTATAATCTGTAGCAGGTTTTCCAAACCATTTCTCCAATGGCGTTTTACCACCAATAGCACTAGATGGTAGGCGATTAATGAGATGACAAGCATATGTAATAGCTTCAGCCCAAAATTCTCTGCCCAACCCAGCATTGGACAACATACACCGAACTTTCTCCAGCAATGTTCGGTTCATACGTTCTGCCACCCCATTCTGTTGTGGTGTATTTCTGACTGTGAAGTGTCTGACAATGCCTTCATCTTCACACACCTTCATAAATGGATCACTCCTATATTCCCCGCCATTATCTGTACGGAGATGCTTGATCCTTCGGCCTGTTTGAGTTTCCATCATCTTTTTCCATTTAAGGAAAACTCCTAGCACTTTATCCTTAGTCTTCATAGTATACACCCAAACTCTCCGGGAAAAATCATCAACAAAGGTCACATAGTAGTGTTTTCCTCCCAAAGAAGTCGTCTTGGAAGGTCCCCACACATCAGAATGAACATAGTCCAAAATACCCTTGGTATCGTGGATTGCTGTTCCAAATTTCACCCTTGTCTTTTTCCCTTTGACACAATGCTCGCAAAAATCCAATTTGCAAGTCTTAACTCCTCTCAATAATCCTTGTTTCACCAAGAGATTCAAGGATTTTGCACCTGCATGCCCCAAGCGCATATGCCATAACCTGGTTGCTTCCAACTCCTTTTTATCAGTAGAAGCCACTGCTGCGGTACCAATAACAGTAGTACCTTGATAGTGGTACAATCTGTTATTCTTTCGAGTTCCCTTCAACACTACAAGTGCACCAGAGATTATCTTTATTACTCCGCCTTTTGCTCATACCTCGAAACCCTTTTCTTCCAGAGCTCCCACGGAAATGAGATTCTTTGACAAACTGGGCACATAACGAACATCCTTCAAGATTCTGATTGATCCATCATGATTTTTCAAACGAATGGAACCAATCCCATGTGTGTTGAGAGAGGCATCATTTGCTATATAAACAACTCCATTTTCTAGTTCTCTAAATTCATAGAACCAATCCCGATGGGGACACATATGATGACTGCAGCCTGAATCAAGTATCCATACACTAGAAGAGCTCGTTGACGATGTAACAGCAAGTGAGAAATCTGAGTCATCATCATTACACTCAGCTACATTTGAATCTGTAACAGCCTTTCCCTTATCAGGTTTGCCTTTATTCTTCAGCTTAGGACAATCTTTCTTCCAATGCCCTTTTTCTCGACAAAAGGCACATTCGTCTTTGCCCAATTTGGGCCTCGACTTCGATCTTCCTTTCTTTCCTCTAGTCTGGCTCTGCAACCGACCTCTCACTACTAGAGCTTCTGTAGCTCCACTTGTGCTTTCTTTCTTGTCCTTCTTTCTCAGTTCATAACTATACAAGGCAGCACAAACTTCACTGAGAGTCACAGCAACCTTCCCATGAAGTAGAGTCGTTTCAAGAAACTCAAACTCCTCAGGAAGCGATCCCAACAACATCAAAGCCAGGTCTTCATCTTCAAATGTCACATCCAAATTCAATAAATCAGCGACTAACTGATTAAAACTGGTGATATGATCATTTATTGTGGTACCCGCAACATAATTGAAACGAAACAGTCTTTTCTTCATGTGAAACTTGTTTTGACTGCTTTTCTTCAAGAATTTTTCCTCCAGCGCCTTCATCAATTTACTTGCAAAAGCTTCTTTCGAGAAAGCATACTTTTGCTCTCTAGAAAGGCACGATCGAATTGTACCACATTCCAAACGATTAAGTCTCTTCCATTCTTTCTCATCAACATCATCTAGTTTACTTTCTTCAAGGGCAATGTCTAGACCTTGCTGAAAGAGAGCGTCTAGAACCTCAATTTGCCACACACCAAAATGACCCGTACCATCAAAAATTTCCACCGCAACTCTTGCATTTGCCATCAAATTGGACGACGACGAAGAAGTGGATGGATTTGTCATTTCAGCTACAATTACTATTCAATAGCTGTCGATGCGGAATGCCAATAGCACAAGGAAAAATCTTTTCTGATGTGGAAGATCAGTCTACGCTGCAACGACAAAGCATACTAAGAAAGAACCTAGGCTCTGATACCAATTGTTGTGGAAACTCGGGTTGATTTCCACTAAATTCACCTCAAATACTATTGAGTAGGTGAATAAAGCGTAAACGATTGTACTGAAAAATAACACAAGGTAAAATTCTCATGATAGAATTTTACTAAGTAATTTAACAGCACAATAATTCACTAACAATATACCCGACAATAGCTATTAAATAGACAAATAAAGAACACCAGAATTTAACGAGGTTCGGCCAATTATGCTTACGTCCTCGGACACTACTAATATTATATTTCACTATTTCAAAGAAATAATATAAGTGAAATATTTACTAATTGCCTTAGAAAGATTGGCAATTTTGGGATGGATTGAATTAGGAAAGGGGAGCTATATTTATAGCTTAACAAACCCCCCCTTCCCCTTACATTTTCCCGATGTGGGATTGTGAGGAGAATACAAAAAATTTCTTTTAGTCAATATAAGTGGGTGAGTGAGCCACATATCTTGACTTTTCAACAGTTGTTTCCCTCGCCAGACAGTCACGCTGCAAGAACGACTACTTCAGGACATATGTTCCTTCCTGGTTCTTGTTGATAGAGCAGTATCTTGGAAGAGCTGTAAGCAAATTATAGTTGCCTTGTCTACTATAGAAGCATAATTCATAGGTTGTTTTGAGGCTTTATGGCCAGAGAATTTTATCGCAGGCCTTAAAATTATTGATTCTATGGCAAGGCCCATATCAGTATTATGTGATAATTCGGCTGCAGTTTTCTTTCTCAAAAGAATAATAAAAGTCGAAATAAGCATATTTACATCAAGTATTTGAGTGTCAAAGAGCATGTAAAGACGACAGAAGTTCATATTGAACGGATACAAACTAAGCTAATGATAGCAGATCCCATGACTAAAGCATTGCCGGCTATATCGTGTAAGAGTCATGTAAAGAATATGGATGTAGTGAGCTCTTTGTTATTGGTGTCATGTAGACATTTGAATATTCATTTGATTTTTTGCACATAATAATGCTATATCCAACATCATATTTAAGCATATGTAACAATTCCTATCTGTACTGGGCAATTACGTTTTTGGTATAGGATAGAAGATATTTTATGAATGTGAGTTGAGAGAAATATTTGTGTGAAAAACTTGATCAATCATCGCTGAAGTTGGACGTAAGTAATTAAATTCTTATTTAATTATATTTGATTTTTTTATAATGCAAAGATAATAAAAACTATTTTATGTTTTATTAAAAATAAGAAAACAATATTGCATTCTCAAAAATAAATAATTTATAAACTTTTTTCAAGGCATGCATCATTGTCGATAATCAATTTATAAATGCAATTAGCATGGAATATATTGATTCTAAAACAGTCTAGAGAATATATTCCATTATTAAGTGATATATTTATGATTTTAGAAGGGGGTGTGGGGCGAAAGAAACAAAAAGCCAGCCGATTTTAATCTTGATATAGTAAGCAAGGCACGAGAGCAACAACGGAGTGGAAGATTCGTGAAGACAAAGTTGTTAGCTTTCTATGACCAACTTTTAAAATCCACTATCAATATTGTCTTTCCTCAACTTGATTTCACTTTCATTGACAACTCTATATCTATTCTTTATCACGCCAATCTCATAAGCAATTTTCTTCCATCAATTGCTGAAAGTTTTGTTGCCACTCATGACGGGGATCCATGCATTCTTCCAAGTTCCAATATTAAAAACATAAAATGAAAAAAAAATATTGATTATAATATTTGCTTAGTAGTACGTAGTTCATGAATTCGAGAACCCTTTTTTTTCATTGTTATGAGGAGATAATTGCAAGAAGAACATGAAATTTTTTACTTTCTTTCTATTGAAAAGGCTGAAAGAAACAACCAATGGTTCGCTCACATTTATTCTGATAAACAAATAAACTCTTTATAATTCCATTAGATAAATTTCACCCTCAAATAATCAAATGGAATAAAGATTAAATTTTGCCCCTAATTAAAAATGATATAAATATAATTTTTTAACTTATTTTTTAAAAAAAATCTTAAAGTATTGAAATGGTATATATTTAGTTATTTACCCTTATTTAATAATTCAAGGTGCAAATATATCCATTTTCACATTTGTTGTCAATAAGGTCATCCATATTTGCCATCATAAAAATAAATTTATACGTTTTTCAATAATATTTTATTGACAAATTTAACCATTATCCTTATCAATTGTGTGAAATATACTGAAAATATCTATCAGTTACGTCAATCAAAGATTCTATTACCTAATTAACAACTTTTTTTTATCTCTTATTTAAAACTTTAGTTTAATTTTTTTTTTGGGTTAAGGGTGTTTTTTGCCACATTTTATAAATAGGCTAAAAATGCCCCTAAATTTTTTTCCCACATTTATATACCTAAAGTAATAAAACAAAAGGAAAATACTTGCATTTTGGACGGAATTCATAACAAGCAAATGGACTTAACGAAATTCAATACCGAGATGACACATTAGCACCCACGTGACACCACATGGCAAAAACGAAAAAAAAAAAGAAGCACACTTCTCCTCATTCTCCTCCTCCTCTTAGACACCGATGAGACTAAACAAGAGCAGAATTCTCATTTGGATGAAGGAAATAAGGATTTAAAAGTGTCGGTTGATTTTATCTTATCAGGAGCCAAGATAACTATGGATCTAATGATCATATGAAGAAAATCACAAAAAAAGGATGATTTTTGCAAGAAAAATGTTGTTTGGTTTGAGAGAAATGCAAGAAAATTGCTGAGAAAAATTGAGGGAATTTACCAAAAATCTTTATATTGCAAAGCACAAACTTTGAGGTTTAGAATTTCATTTCACTCTCAACTCCAAAACCCTTCCTCAAGTTTTGATTTCTATTGATTTTCCTCCAAAAATATGAATTTGATTCAATCAATCTTCAATTTGGAATATTTGGTTCAATATTATTCAGGTCAGTAATGTGATAGAAAAAACAAATTAAAATTGTCTCACATTATCTTTGATTTTCTTAGGCTTTTATACTCCAATTTGCTCAGCCTTCACCTGACTTAACTACTGTATGTTTACCAATTTCAAACCTATCACTTCCTATCCCCATATTTTCTCATTAAACAAACATGAAAAAACACAACAACCGAATTACCCATTTCTTTCAGTTTGCCATTTTATCCAAAATTAACCCAAAAACCAAGAATTTTATCTACCAATTTTAGAGTCATCAATCTTGTAGAAGAAAAGAAGTGGGAGGATGAGGAGAGAGAAGATGAAGAGGAAGAGGAGGAGGAGGAGGAGAATGAGAAGTAAAGAGGAGAGAGTGTGTGTTTTTCTTTTGTTTTTGCTTTTTTTTTTTTACATTTTCGCCAAGTGGATGCTAATGTATTGTCTTGGTATTAGGTACCGTTAAATTCGTTTGGCAGCTGTGTATTATATCCAAAATGAGGGTATTTTTTTATCCATTTTCATTACTTTAAGAGTATAAAACGTGTAAAAAAAATATTTTTTTACCCTGTTTACATAGTTTGAGGGAAAAAAATATTCTTAACCCTTTATTCTTTGTATTCCTTAAAATATAGTTGTATGTTCTTTGATATCTTTTTGTTATTTTTTAGCTTGTATAGCTATTTATACTTGTAACCTTTTTCTTGAAATAAAATCTGAAGGAAAAGTTTTCCAGTACTGCAAACCTTTTATGGTATTAGAGCTGCTATACTCAAACGAGTTCGGATCCCATATGGCCAATAATAATCATAATATTCCACCACAAGCATAGGCGGAGCCACGTTGTCCCGAGAGTGTGCACATGCATACCCTCAATTTTAATTTTTATTTATATATATATATATATATATATATATATATATATATATTACACTTGTGATCCCCTTCATTTATTTTAATTTAGTGCACCCTCTTAAATTTTGCCCCGATATTTTTGGACACGTAAATAAAATTAAAAATTTAATTATAAGTGAGTATATTTATAACACCATTATTCGAATAGTGCGGGTGAAAAATCTGATATTTCTGGGCATATAAAAAAATTCTTGCCCCCTTACCCCTAAAACAATGTCGTTTTGCTCTAGCTTTTCTCTTTCCTTTTCTTTCTTTCTCTTTCTTTTCTCTTTGCTTTCCTTCCCTGTGTTCCAGCCCCAATTTTTTTCCATGATCTAGCCCCTCCTTCAGCCACTGCCATCGTCCTCTTTTGCTTTGTCCAGACGCCGTTAGTCGCCGGTTCTCCCTCCCTCTTTTTCTCTCTCCACGCACGACAGTAACAACCGTTCTTTTCCCCCCTTTCCTCTTGTGTTTTTGCTTCTAGTTGCAGCCCTTATTTAGCCATTTTCTGTCTCCATCGGTCACCGGAGCACCACCGGTCATTTCCTTCTTGAACAATGACTACAAGGGTGAGTATAAGTGATGAAAATCCTGAATTTTTGAGGAAATCAATAAGGGGACAGAATTGGTGGTTAGGGATTTAAACATCAAAGTTTGGGGATTTGGTGTTTAAAACTTAGGATAATTTAATTTCATTATTTTAGGCTATTAATTGTTCATTTTAATGACATAATTTATGTGTATTGTTGAATTAAGGACGCTTCTCATTGTCTCATTTCTGCTCCCTGTTATGGCGCTCTTGGCTTCTTGATTTTGCCCTAATTTGTTCAACTTTGCCCTATCTGTAATGATTTTATCTTCTAATGAATCCAACCTTGTTATTATTGCTAGTTAATGCACAAATTAAGCTTATGTGTGTCGGAGTTTCTCAGTATCTGCATTTGGCTTTATTATATATATACATTATAGTGTTGCATTTTAATAATAGTGTTGTGCAGCAATATCTCTTACGTACCTTTAAGTTTCATATTATTCCCAATAACTCAATCAAAGTGATTCTCAAATTGACAATTTAGTAGGGAGATAGAATTGGGAGTTAGGGATTTAAACATCCAAATTTTGGGATGGTGTTTAAAGTTTAGGATAATTTAATTTTATTATTTTAGGCTACTAATTGTTTAATTTAATGACATAATTTCTGTGTATATTTTTTCATTAATGAGACAAATACGGAATTGATTTTTTGTTTAGCATGCTTAGCTCCTGATAACTCATTTTCTACGTTTGACAAGCAAAGGTTGATTCAATTTGTTAAATTTTATCCACATGATTTTTCAGCTACTGATTTGATGGTCTTTGATAATCAATTAGAAACATATATCATTGATATGTGGAGTAGTGAAAACTTTTCTAATTTAAAAGGAATTGGTAGCCTTTCCCAAAAGTTAATTGAAACTAGAAAGCATATTGTTTATGCATTGGTTTATTTGCTTATCAAATTGGTTTTAGTTTTACTTGTTGCCATGGCGACCGGAAAGAAAGCATTTTCTGTAATGAAAATTGTCAACAATCAGTTGCGTAACTGAATGGAAAATATTTGGATGAATGATTGTCTAATCACGTATATAAAAAAAGATGTATTTGATAGTATTAGCAATGAGCTAATTATTCAACAGTTTCAAAATATGAAATTACGTCGAGAACAATTGTGAAAGTTGTATTTTTATTTTATTTTATTCATTATCTTTTTTTTTTTTAATTTTAAATGAAATATATTTTTATGGTATAATTTATATATGTTTTAAATTTTCATTTTTTATAATAAAATTATAAGGTGTGGCCCCTTTGACCCTGGGATCTTGGCTCTGCCACTGACCACAAGTTTCCATTCCACTTAATTCACAAAATGCCCTAATTGCTATCAAAGGTGCTACATAATTGCCCCTCAAATTATAAGCCAACAATCCTTTATAGCGTGCTCAATTTTTTACCTTTCTTATTGACCACGATCTAACTAGATATATTCCTAGGATAACATCTTGTCCCTCTACTTCTGATCTAGCCTATATTGTTTAACTATGTCAAGGCAATCTTCTTCTTCATGCCATATTGGCATCAGTTTTTGATTCCATAGTTTCGCTAACTTCAGCATCACAAACATCTAAGGAAGCTTAGGATAAATTAGCAAACACTCTTTGCTAATAAGTTTTGCTTTCTTGTCATGCATCTCAAGGAATGACTTTCACAACCTCGAGGCTCTAAGTTAATTATTAATGAGCCTAGTCTAATTGATAAGCCATTGTCTGATGATGATCTCACAATTCATGTCATTAATGGTGTTGGGATAGAGTTTCATAAACTGACCACTGCTATTCATGCTAGAGAAACGTCTATTACCTTTGAGGAACTTTATGAAAACTTATGGACTTTGATACTTTTCTCAAGAAAGAAGATTCAATTGAATTTTCTACCATCAGTGTTAATGTTGCAAGGCGTAGTACTCAATCTAAAAATTATTCCAACACTCAATAATCAAAACAGTCAGTTTAATAATTATTTCTAAGGATAAAATTCTCATTCTTCACAGCCCTAAAATATTGGCTCTTGCACACAATCTCTAATCCAGTGCCAATTTTGTGATAGTTATGGGTGTTTTCGCTAAAACATGCTTTAAAATTAAGAATGGTAGCGCACAATTTCCCTCCATAAATGCAGCTATTACAAGCAACACCAACTCTTCTTAGTGGCTCCTTGATATAGGTGCTTCTCATTGTGTCACAAGTGATCTGGGCAATTTGTCTGTTCATTTAGAATATATGAGACCTAATGAGATTCTCATAGGCGATGGTTCAGGTTTGCCATTTACACACATAGACCAAATAACTCTAACTCATCCTTTCATTTCCTTTCAATTGAAAGATATTTATATGTTCCTTTTATTAAAAAAAATTTATTGTCTGTTTTGCAATTTTATTTCACCAATAGTGTCTTAATTGAATTTTTTTTCTCTATTTCCTAAGGTGAAGAATCCCAAAATGGGGGCGTCTCTCATTTAAGGCATGGGGTAGAGACGGCATTTATAAGTGGCCTATGAAGGATTGTCCATCTATTTCTACACCAACTGCTACAACCAGTGTCATGATTAATTGGCATCATCGTCCCAGACATCCATCTCAAAAAGTTCTTAATCATTTGTCCAAAAATAATTCCTTTATTTTTTCTTATAATAGTTCCTTTTGTGAGTATTGTTCATGTAATAAAAGTCATCGGTTACCCTTTGGTAATTTGCAGCCTTCAAATCTTTTTTGGAAAAACATGGCATACAACATTTACTCACTTCATCCCATACACCACAACACAATGGAATTTTCAAAAGGAAACATTGTCACATCGTTGAAACTGGTCTCACTCTTTTTCAAACAGCTTCCAAACAACTTGCTATTTAATTGATCACCTTCTAATTCCAGGTCTTTCTATGTCTTCTCCAAATCATAAACTTTTTGGCATAGCTCCAATTGACTCTAAACTTTAAATTTTTATCAGTCTCTACTTTCCTTGGCTTTGACCATACACACATCATAAGTTACAACAAAAATCTTTCCCATTCATTTTTTTAGGCTATTCAAATACTCAAAATGCCTATATTTTTATTTTGATTATAAAATGAGAAAAATCCATGAATCCAGACCTGTAGGTTTTGAAGAGTCCAATTTCCCTTATGCTTCTCATAAATTTTGTCTTCCAAGGATTATAAATTCTTAAAAATCATATTAGGTTTCCTCTATTTTTCAAACTCCTCTATTCTATAGTGTTCCAATTATTCATGGCATTTCACTAGAAAAAACAAGGAATTAGCGACGGAAATTTCCATCGCTAATTGAGAAAATTTCGTCGCTAATTCCTTTTAGTGACAAAATGACTATCCGTTGCTATTTCGACCGTCTTAAGAAAATTTGCAACTAAAATACAAAACATTCGCTAAAAATAGCGACGGAATAGCGACTGAAAAATCGTCGCTAATTAACCCCCAAAAGTGGTAGCCATTAGATTTAAAAAAATATTAGCGATGGATATTTTCGTCGCTAAATTCCATCGAAAAATAATATTTTTAGGATGCCAGGTAATAAAAAAAATTTGTGACGGCATAATCCGTCGCTAATTTAATTTTAATATTTATTATTATTATTATTTGCAAGTTAATTTTGTTATTGTTGTTGTTGTTATTATTATTATTATTATTATTATTATTATTATAACCTTCAAAATTTAATTTATATAAATAGCAATTCTCCAATACTATTATTTTAAAAAATATAATATAATAAAGGTACATTAAATTGTATAGTACTTAAAAAGTACTTAGAAAAATAAAATCTTAAAATCGTTCATCATATAAACTAACAATTCAACCGATCTTTTTCTTATATATCTATGCTTCTGTCCCTTTCCCAAAATAGATTTGACTTTTTGCAGACTCCTTCTAGTTCGGCAACTAAATAAATCCTGCAGCCAATAAAATAAGTGTAAACAAACTAACATACTTTATTATCCCTTAAAAGTTAATATGATACTTTTAATAACATTGTAATTGAAAAATTAATAATAATTAAACGAAATAAGAATAATTGGAATACATGCTTTGTAACACCCCCATACCCCCGGTAAGGAATATCGGGGCGCTACGCGGACATATACGTGTACATCTACATGCATCAGCGGAAGAGATGAAAATAAACCATTAAAAATAAGTTGGGCCCAAACAAAATTACTTTTATTATACATATAAACTATACATATACAAAAGTTATATAGTTATTACATATTCATTTACGTTACATATACAAATACATTTAACGATTATATGTCGAGACTAAACTCTCTATATACATAATGATGTTACTCAAAACATCAGAAACTCTAATTCTATCTTATACAAAAAGGGTATATCAAAAAGCTCCTAGTGGCCCTCATTTGCAGATGAACGCTTTCACTGGTCCGCACCTGTCAACCTACACGGAAACAAACATCCGTGCTAAGCGATAACGCTTAGTGGGGATGAAAATAATGCAAAGGACTTCTTTCGAAGTCACTAATAAAATATACATGTCACATGCACTGCTCAAATAACTCATGCATATGTTTTCACAATCATGTAAATCATGGATTCTAATTCATGTAAACATGTGCTGGTACATATAACTATCATGTAGCATTCATCTCATATACTTTAAACATTTACTTATAACACTACATATGATCATTTCATGTTCACTATACACTAGCAATAACAATAAGCCTGAATTCCTTTCATGGTGGATACGGGTAACTCTGGATACTGTTTACAGTATCTTACATATGGAGAATTAACTCAAACTTTGTGAAATACACGAGGTATTCCGAACTCTGGGCACAATTAAGGCCAACTCTAGCAGCTGCACTCTAGCCCTTTATAAGCATGCTTATCTATCCACTATAACGGTAATCAGGCTCTAACAACTCATATACTGTGCACTGATATCAATTTATTTACTATAATTCAAATACATTTAATTACATGTATAACTTTTACAAATCATGTACATTTAATTACTACTAATCATGTAAGAGGTTTAAAAGATAATTTAAAACCAAAAACAAACTAAATGATATCATACAAGATCCATTTAAACCTTTAACAATTCACAACAGGAATAAAAGGCCAAAACAAAACAAAACAGGCGGAAAAAGCTCACTGTCGCGATCGCGACTTGTGTCGCGCTCGCGACAGTAGCCTAAGGAAACGAGATCGTCGCGATGCGCTCTCGCGATTGCGGCTCGCGACGATTTGCTTCTCTTCACGCCCACCTGAAAGAAAGATCACGGCGTGATTACCCCTCACGCCTCGTGACAGGATCCTCACAGCGAGAGAGGGACATCACGTGGCGTGATGCCATCTCACGCCTCACCGAGGGAAGGGTCACGGTTTGGTTTTGTAACCTCCCAGAGAACTCTATCTACAGCTTTGAGCGGTTCAGTGACATGTTCATTGCTAAGTTTGTAGCCGCCATAAGGCCGGCAAAGGTCTCGATCGACCTTACAATGGTCCATCAGGAGAAAGGGGAAACGCTCCGAGCTTATGTGAAGAAGTTTAATGCTGTGGCTATGGACATCTAGAACTTAAACTTAGAGGTCACTATTAATGTTCTCATCTGCAATACGAGGTGTCAAAACTTTAGTGATTCCCTACGCAAGAAACCCCCTGGTGACTTCATCGAGCTCATGTCTTGGGCTCACAAGTATATTCGAATGGATGAGGCTCATCGACTCAGTTATAACTCACAGCTCAGAGACTCGGATAGAGGGTTCCGCACAGGTCGGGATAGGAACAGTAGTGGTCGAGACGAGGTCAGAGGAAGAGGGTCTAGCCATTCCAATCGAGCTTTTCTAGTTTCAAAGCCGAGCGTAAGAAACAAGCAAGAAGAACGGTTCACACCATTAACAACTTCGAGGTCCCAAATCTTGGCCTAGATAAAAGAGAATGAATGGGTTAACTGGCCGCGGCCCATGATAGACGACCCTAGTAGGGACCTAAGCCTTTACTGCTCCTTTTACAGGGACAAAGGCCATCAGACGAATGATTATCACCAGCTAAAATGAGAAATCGAGCATTTAATTCGAAAGGGCAAGCTCGGGCAGTTTGTAAAGGGTACAGATAGGAGTGGGCAAGATAGGTCTCCTTCACCGAGAAGACAGAACAATGGAGCTAGTTCAAGTAAAAAAGCTCCAGCCGGGGTGATCCACGTGATTGCAGGAGGCCAATATTATGATGTCTTCGAAGAGTCCAGAAAGCGAAAGGCCAAAGAAGTGTTCTCTGTGGGGGCAGGTTGTAGAGCAGGGGGATACGAGGTAACATTTTCTGAGGCGGATGAAGCTTATGTCCAGACCCCTCACACTGACTTGCTAGTTGTGGAAGCCCTGATACAAGACTATCTGGTCCAGAGAATCTTGGTAGACACAGCAAGTGCGGTGAATCTTATCACTTTGCAGGCTTATAAGGCATTGGGGCTGTCAGCCAACAGGTTAGAAACCATTTTAGCACCACTCATCGGTATATCTGGGCAGCAGTTCAAAGTAGAAGGCTCGGCCATATTAGATTTGCAGCTCGGAGATGAAGATCAGGTGTGTAGTTGTAGGAGGTGTTTTTTGGTGGTTGACATACCACTCGCTTATAATGTGATCATTGGACGGCCTCTCTTAGTTGGGGTGGATGCCTACATCTCAATGCGTAAGCTGCTAGTGAAGATACTTATCCAAGGAGGTGTGGCCGTACTAAGAGGTAATTAAAAGGCAGCTCGGGAAACTTACGTAAGCATGCTGAAAGAGGCAGACCAGGCGTTACCATTGGATGCACTGGATATTCCAACTGCAAGGAATATGGAACCCATGGATTCACTTCGGGAGGTAGAACTCTCACCAGGAAAGGCGGTCAAGATTGCTGCTAGTAAAGAGGGGAAAGAGAAAGAAGCACTGGTAGCAGTATTGGCAGAATATGAAGACGTGTTCACCTGGCAATCCTCAGACATCAAGGGAGTTTCTTCCGAGGTAATGTATCATGCCCTTAATGTGCAACCTAGCTGTAAGCCTGTTAAGCAGAAGAAGAGAAATCATGCTCTTGAGCGGCAGCTGGCAATATCAGAGGAGGTTGATACACTGTTGAAAAATGGGTTCATAAGGGAAGTGTTATACTCGGACTGGTTGTCAAATGTGGTGCTAGTAAAGAAGGCCAACGGAAAATGGCGAATGTGTGTTGATTTTAAGGACTTAAACAAAGCCTGTCCAAAAGATTGCTACCCACTGCCCAATATTGACCTCCTAGTCGACTCCACTTCGTGATTTGAGGAATATGCCTTCCTGGACGCCTCTGCAGGGTATCACCAAATCCCTATGAAGAAGAGTGATGAAGAGAAGACTGCTTTTGTCACGCACCAGGCTACCTATTGTTACCGGGTCATGACCTTCGGGTTGAAGAATGCTGGGGCCACCTACCAGAGATTAATGAACAAGATGTTCGCGGGGCAATTGGGGAGGAACGTAGAAGTATATGTTGATGACATGATCGTCAAAGGCAAGACCGCAGCGGACTTACCCCGGGAGCTGGCAGAAACATTCGGGGTGTTAAGGGAGTTCAGTTTGAAGCTAAATCCGGAGAAATGTGCTTTCGGTGTCCAGTCTGGAAAATTCTTGGGGTATATGATTTCAAAGAGGGGAATAGAGACTAACCCGGAGAAGATTCAAGCCATTCTGAGGAATGAGCCACCAAAGTCGGTAAGGGATGTTCAGAAACTCAATGGAAGGGTGACAGCTTTAGGCAGATTCATTTCCTGTGCGGCTAAAAGATGCCTCCCCTTTTACAACACCCTTAAGAAAGTGAATGGTTTTGAGTGGACATCAAAGTGTCAGAAAGCGTTTGATGAATTGAAAATTTTTCTTAGCACCCCACCTCTTTTAAGTCGGCCACAATCGGGAGAAACACTGTATATGTACCTTGCAGTCGCATTGGGAGCCTTGGGTTCGATTTTGATAAGAGAAGAAGGTAATCAGCAATTTCCCATTTATTATACCAGTAAGGTTCTTAGAGGCGCCGAACTGCGGTATCCTATACTCGAGCAGCTTGCTTTCGTATTAGTGATATCTGCCATTAAGTTGCGCCCATACTTTCAAGCACATACAGTGACAGTGAGGACGAACTCAAATGTTAGAAAGGTTATGCAGAAACCCTAGACATCGGGGAGAATTACAGAATGGGCAGCTCGGTTAGGAGAATTCGATGTCAGGTACGAGGCTCACCCGTCCATGAAGGGGCAAGTTCTGGCCGATTTCGCGGCAGAATTGCATGCACCTCCTCATGAACCTAGCTCTTGCTCATGGAAATTGTATATTGACAGCGCATCCTCGTCCACAGGTGTCGGGGCTGGGGTGATTCTGATCGGACTAGGGAAGATTGTGATCCGGGCAATGGCTCACATAGCATTCCAGGCAACCAACAATGTGGCCGAATACGAAGCCCTCAGTTTTGGCTTACAACTAGCTTTGGAGGTAAAACAGGACTCGTTAAATATTTTTTCTGACTCGCAGCTTGTCGTTAGCCAGGTACTTGGGAAATTTGAGGCCAAAGACCATATGATGATCGGATATAAGGAATTAACTGCTGCACTTTTCTCCCAACTTAAAAACTGGGGTTGTGCGTAGTCTATTGATTAGGTACCAAGGGCGGAAAATATTGAGGCCGATGTGCTGGCTAAGCAAGCTTGCCTCCAAGATCAATCAGCCATATCAAATATCATCTGGTCTATTATATCTGCCCCTACACATGAGACATATAAGGTACACTTGCAAGAGATGATGGATGGATGGCGGCTCCCCATTTACACATATCTGAGCAGCGGAGATCTACCCGAAGATCAAGTGCAAGTCCGGAAGATAGTCCGACGATCCAGTCGGTATGCAATCCTAGATGATCAATTGTACAAGAGATCATTTTCAGCCCCATGGGCAAAATGTTTGAGCATAGAAGAAGACGAATACGTGTTAAGGGAAATTCATGAAGGTATTTGTGGGGCTCATGAAGGAGCACAGACAGTAGCTCGAAAAGCATTATTGCAAGGGTATTATTGGCCAAGCATGGAGACTGACGCAAAAGAACTAATTAAGAAATGTGATAAGTGCCAGCGGTTCAGCAATCTCAATCATCAAAAAGCTGTTCCTCAGGTCTCAATACATAGTCCTTGGCCATTTGCCCAGTGGGGGATTGATATAGTGGGCCCTTTTCCCTTAGCAACCAGACAACAGAAGTTTCTAGTGGTAGCGGTGGACCACTTCACTAAGTGGGTAGAAGCAGAGCCTTTGGCAACAATAACCCCGGCAAACATTATCAAGTTCGTTCAGAAGTTCATCATTACGAGATTTGGGATCCCACATTCCATCATCACAGACAATGGCAAACAGTTCGATTCTGCAGCGTTCAAGGGATACTGCTCTGAGTTAAAGATCCAGCTTTGCTTCACCTCGGTGTACCATCCGCAAGCAAACAGCATGACCGAGGTAACTAACCGAACTATTCTTGCAGGTCTGAAGAAACGACTTGATTCTGTAAAAGGTCTCTGGGTGGATGAACTCTACAATGTCCTGTGGGCCTACTGAACATCACCAAGATCAGTAATGGGAGAGAGCCCCTTCTCACTCACATATGGGATAGAGGCAGTTATCCCCTGTGAAATCGGTATGCCAAATATCCGGACCTCCAGTTTTGATGCGGCGGCAAATGATGCTAACTTATTATGTCAGTTGGATAGAATAGAGGAACGGAGAGAACATGCTCAGATACAATCTGCTGCTTATAAACAAAGGATGTCATCTTACCACGATCGGAATATAAAATCGAGGACATTCAGGATCGGGCAGCTAGTCCTCAAAAAGGTAGTTGCTTCCCAAACATCTGCTGGAGTAGGAAAGCTAAATCCTAACTGGGAAGGCCCTTATATAATTCATAGAGTTAAGGGGGGAGCATACAGGTTGAAGGATTCCTCTGGAAAGATACTTCCTCATTCATGGAACGTTTTAAATTTGAAGACCTATTATCAATAGCTCGGCTCTAAGTTCTTATAGCTCACTTAGCTCTTACACCATCGAGCATTTTTTTTTTCAAGTTATTGTATTTCACTCAGCTCGGCTTTTTCGCCATAATAGCAATTGTACTTGCAAAAATATCAATAAAAGAGGTATATTCATGAAAAAACTATGTCTTCTATTGTGTTATCCGCACTAGTGTTGCTCTGACTCGGCACTTTCGCCATTAAGCAACCAAACGTTGTTGCAACAACACCAATTCAATAATACCGCCGACAGGGCGTACATTCTCATACTTAACATTAAGTACATCTTTAACGCTCACTCGGCTATGATGCCATCGAGCATTTTGTGACCTAAGTGTCGATTTTCATTACGCTCGGTGATAGCTCTTGAGAACCCTTTATTTATATTACTTACCGTAGAGCTCGGTTATATTCATAAAGATATATAAGCACAAGCATAGCCAAAAGAGCTCGTTCGGCAGCAGCGCCATAAGAACATTGGTTCATTCTATTACAACTCATCAAAAAGCTTATCATGTTTGCTATTGCATTCAAAGTGTCATTCAAATTGTGCAAAAAGAACATTTAAAGAGCTCGGCGATAACAGGTAAAAGAAAACTCAGATTTCATTAAGTTAAAGCAAAATACAGGACCGATCTATTCATTTGGATATACATCATCTAACCAGGACCGGTCCATGTCGGGATGGCGTCCTTTGATAGCATATGAAAGTTTCTGACTAAAAGGCAGACACTTGTTGACAGCCAAATCCATGGATTTATACTCAAGGTCTGCGAGCTTCTCCTCCAGTTCGGCTCTGCCACTCTTAGCCTCCTCAAGCTCAGCTCGAAGACTCGACAGCTCGTTCTCCATTTCCTCCTTCCTCCGATCGCTCTCCGAGGCCTTTTCCAGTGCCTCAGAGATGTTATTCTTGGCCTCTTGTGCTTTGACCTCAGCATCAAGAGCTCTCTTTTTAGCCTTTTTTAGCTTGGCTTCGGCGGTATTAGCTCTAAAGCGCTGCCCAGCAACAGATCGGGCCTCCTTGTTGAAGGCCATAATCAGGGAGTTCATCTTCCCTATGACTGCACTGCTCAGCATTGAACCCTACACAAAGTGAAAAGATGATGAAAAGAGCACGGTCTATTTCAAGAGACAACTAGAGGAAGGATATCACAGAATTACTAACCTCAATTTGGTGCCTCTTGAGGGCAATACTCAGGTCCTCGGCTTTCCAGCGCGTCATAGGGGTGACTCTATGAGGAATGCAGGCGAGCTAATGCACGAAATCGCAAAAACCTAAATTTTGCTCGGAATACTCATCCCCTTCTTCTTTCAACTGATCGCATATTTTATCAGCGAAGGCTCTTAAATCCCTTTTCTGGAATTGGGGATTCGAGGTTCCAACGGTGGCATCGCCTTCGGGAGATTGAGCTCGAGTGGGGTCTGCAGATCCACCGACGGCATCCGAGCAGTTGGGGTTGGAGGCGAAGTGTCCTCCTGCACATTGGTTGGTATTGCACTGCAAGCTTGAGTAGGCACGGCTGGAGTTGGCTCGGCGGCAGCAGCAATGGCCTCCATGCTGGACTCTCCTGGCGCTGGCCCAGCAGTTTTCTTCTGGCATTTTGCTTTCATCATCTCAGCCATGATCGGTCTGTCTGTTCGCTTCATTTCTGCAAAAAACCAAACAATGAGAGAGTATTAGAACAGAAGAATTGATAAAAGAAAGTACCTCTTCTTTGGCGACGAGAAGAGGTTGTTCGGTCCAAACCGAACATGAGCTGATCTCTAATGTCGATCTTGTTTGCCGCCAAAGCCCTCCATCAGGCTAAAGTTCGTTCTTCCTCCTCGGTAAGAAGGATGGGGTTATCGTTCTTATTCACATACCGACCCCACGTTGTTCGGAAAGGAAAATTATTATCGCTCTCAACGACAAAGAATCGGTTCTTCCAATTCTTCAGAGACTCCAGATTTTCCTTGAACACCCCGTAACCAGCTCGGGTGTTAGGCATTTTCTATATATGGTTATTGACCGCAAGTATACGGTGTACCACAATAGTACTTAGGATGTCGATCCCACGAGGAACGTTTTTACACACTATTACTAATCAAATTTTAATCTTGTTTACAATGATAAAATGATGGAAAAGTGATTCTAAACTAATCTAACATATAAATTAATTAAACCGAATTTATGAGAATCCAAGAAGATAAAAAAGATTAATGATGCTAAGTATAAAAATGGAATTTGAATTAATTGTTCTTAATGATTTTAATATTCTTATCTTGCAAGCCAAGTTGAATAAATTTCCTACTTACTTTCTCAATATAAATAGGACTGTCTAAAACATACACTTATAAGTCTAATTCCAAACTTTTATTTAAGAACTAGATTATTATACATGCAAATCTTAGGAATAGAGCACAACCTATAACAACCATTTCAATATTATGATTTCTCAAACAATATCTTAATGACGAATTTCCAATTAGATGTAAGAATGAATTTATTTCTCAATTAAACTCAAACTTATAATGATCATAAATAATGTACTAATGAGGAATTCTACAAGTAAGAACACTTAAATTAATATGAACAATAAAATACTTGATATTAACATTCAAGTTCAGAATTTACATCACAAAAGTACAAAGAAGAATCAAAAGATAAGAATTGAAGAAGGAGATTTCTCAACCCTTTTCAAGTCACCAATTGTAGTCCTCTTCCTTGTATGTTACCTTCTCTTCAACACATAAACTTAACTTAAGTAAAACTAAAGAAAACTATTCTAACTTACAGAAAATTATTCAAATGTTCAATTCTCTTTTTTTTCTATCTGTAAATTACAGTTAAAAATAGTATTTATAATATCAGCTCATGCCCCTTCAGATGCCCTTCTACAAAGGTTGTAATAGTTGATGGAAAGGTACAACTTTTCAAGTTCAAATTTGAACTTTAGTGTCTAACGGATCCCTCTGTCGCGATCGCGACACCTGTCGCGCTCGCGACAGAGCACGCCTTCATTTTCACTCGCCTTTCCTCGCGTGTGGCTTCTCCGCGCCCTGTCGCGACCTCGTGATGCCTTCCTTTGGTCGCGACAGGTTCTTTTCTCCTCATTTCCTCTTTTTTTTCTTGATCTTCCCTTAGCGCGCTCTGTCGCGCTCGCGCCGTCTATCGCGATCGCGACAGAGCTTTTCTGCCTTGGCTCAATTCTTCTTCTTTTCTCCATTTACTCCATATTTTCTCCATTTGCCTCCTACATACAAAACTTAATAAAACACATAAAACATACCTAATTCCAACAAATAAAAACACTTAAAACATTACTTATAACCACAAAATATAATTTAATTATGAGCTATTTAAGCTCATATTAAACCCCCACACTTAAACATTTGCTTGTCCCCAAGCAAACAACTTCAACAACACAAAAACAAAATACACAATAAACACAATATTTTGGAGCTCACTTAGACATTTGACAAGCATTTGAAAACACCATGCATAGACTTATCCTTCTAACACACTAGCCAAAATATGCAACTATTTAAACATTCCCATCATTCATTAAACTTTAACCTCTATGCACAATTGGAAAACCATGAAATGGCAAAACACAAGGATGTTGGATCTCAAGAAATCAAATATCTTAACACATGTATAGATTATTTCACACAAAGCATTGCCTAAGATAATTTTCACTCAACACTTATTTTTATAAACACTCAATTACTCAAGTATATAAAGGTTAGTGTTTTCCATCATTCCTTGATTATGCCATTACATACCATAAGCTTGTAAGTAGTAAAAATCTCCACTACTAGTATAAAGTAGTAAAGAGGATCAAAGGGTCTTAAAAAGGGTTTTAATGTGGCTTAGGTTAGGGTAGGAAACTTTTGGATTTAAGTAGCTAGTATTGTGTAGAGAAAAGCATCAATACAACATAGGAGAGTTAACCAAATCAGAATATTAACAAGCATGATACTTTTAGTCTAATTCCCTTCTTAAGAATACAAATTTTCTGCTAGCTCTTAATTTATACTTACTATTATTTTTTCTTTTTTTTTTCTTTTCTTTATAGGATAGTAAGAGAATTTAGTATGGGTGCGTTTTACGCTCCATCCCACACATAAGCAATTTTAGATGTACATCTTGCTATTCCCATTTTTTTTCATTTTCTTTGCTTTTATATATTTTATTTTTTTTTACTAGCATTTGTAACTCTAACTTTGAAAAGGAGGGAATTTCAATTGCGAATTTTTACTAATTTCATGCTTTTCAATAACAAATATATCTCCTATGATATATCAATCCTAATCCCTCCATAATAGGGTAATTAACAAGAAATTGGGCCTTGTTTAAGCAAAAAGATTGGGTGATTTACATGTTTAAACACAAAAAACAGGATATAGGCTCAAAGTTGGTTACCTAAAGTCAAAAGGTAAGTAATTGAAAAGTAAGCCAAAAATAGGTCATTTTAAATGCCCTTATCATATCCCGTGTACATCCCATACTAAAATGCAGTCTCAAAATTTACCAAAAACAAGTTCTGGAGGATATGACATAATAAGGCTCTCATACAAAGAAAAATTAGTGTATAAGGCTTCAAAAGCTCACATGGCTATAGGTCAAACTATCATAGGCAATGAGTTGGCAAAACAATCCTTATTTATATGTAAAAAGATACCTCACTTAAAAAAAACTTACACCAAAGTGTTTTGCTAAGTCATACCCTTCACTATGTACAATAGAATGCTAAAGTGAAACAAATAATGAAAATGGTCAAAAAGTTACTATTTAGGCTAATGGCAAAAAATATAAAACCTGTACATGCTCTAATTCTCAAATAATTATCAAATACAAGCTCCAAAACAGAATATTAGTGTAAAACAATCTAAAACAATACATACCTAAATCTAGCAATTCATGCAAAACACAAGCTACACTACTCATTTATGACAAATATAACCATACATACATACATGTGAAACAAAATCAAAACACAGAACTCCCCCCACACTTGAAGGACACAATGTCCCCATTGTGTAAAAAGGAATAAAAAAAAACAAACAGACATAAAAACACAAAAGAAAACAAAAACAAACAAAACTAAGAAAACAAATAGAAAGGGAGAAAAGTAAAGGAGACAAACTCAAAAACTCCCACTAAGGGAGCTTGGTAGAGTTGGAGAAAGATCCACATTCTGGTTGCGGAAAAAACTGAGGAGCTTGCGACCCAAACTCTTCTGATTTTGAAGCATAGCCCGCACATTTGATTCAAGCACATCCATTCGCGCTGCCATACTTTGATTGGCAGCCTCAATACCATCCAACCTTTGTAAAACCGGCTCCAAATCAACAGCAGTGCCACTATCATTCCTTCTCTCATCAGCATCAACACCAGCAGCCGCCTCGTCCTCACCCGAGGAGTCATGAGCATCAGCTGCTGAGGCTAATTCACGTGCCCTCTCATGTGGCACACTCAATCCAGCCATACTTGGTTCAGCCCTACTAGGTCCACCTGCAAAACGATCAATAAACCTTGGGGGCCAAGCTTCCTTGGTTAAAATATTAGCTCTCCGCAAATAGACAACATCCAGCAAAGGAATTGATTCATTTTCATCCATTGCAAAATTATTCAAATCACCCATACACCCCAAAATAATACCCGTCACCATATGACACATCCCCACTGATTTACTACGAGCAATAGAGGCATGATAAAGACCTTCTAAAATGAAATCAATGGAGTCAGGGGTTTTATGAGATTGCAATAGGTCTAAAACAAACAAATCCTTGGTTTGCACCTTGGTACTCTCTACCCTCCCATACATAGCATGACAAAGAAATTTGTGAAAAAGCATTAATGCATTATCTTTGATTTGCCTGTTAGTGGAATTTTTATTATTAAAACGCTCTAATCCAGACAGTCTATTCCAAATAGGTGAAGGTTGAAATATATGGGAATCAAATCGTTTTCTATTTAATGGAAAACCAAACCAAGAATGCAAAGCATCATAGCTAAAGGTATAACTTATGCCCTGATGTCTAAATTTCATAGAATCCCTACGTTTATCCACATAATCTAGGGTGACAAAAAACTCTACAGCCCAATCTTTCCTTACAGGTAATGAGAAAGTGATAAATTTTCCC
This sequence comes from Excoecaria cochinchinensis, assembly GCA_947683425.1. NCBI lineage: Eukaryota > Viridiplantae > Streptophyta > Magnoliopsida > Malpighiales > Euphorbiaceae > Excoecaria > Excoecaria cochinchinensis. The sequence continues at coordinate 15,023,798 of CANTUQ010000058.1, forward strand.
AATTTCATATATTTAAGAAAACTATTAATCTGATCATTCAAGCCCATCGTATTTAAAATTTCAAAATCAAGAGCCCACATACCCACATACGTTTTCTTGGCAAAATATTGGAATTTCTCACCCTCTTCATCAGAAAAAATTGGAAAAGGGCAGTCGTACCTGTTTTGAAATACGAGTGAAGTAGGAGTTAGTTCATCTTCCTGATTGCTGGACTCCCCCATAGGTCGCTTCCCCTTGCTCTTGTCTCCCACGTGCTTTGTTCTTACCATCTTAAAATCGTTTTACCACTTGATGAACAAAATAAGAAAGAAATAAAAGAAGAAGAATAGGAAACTAGAGAAGAAAGACGTGATTTGCGTGAAGAAGTTGGAGAGAATCGTGATGAAGATTTTGAGAGAGAAAAGAGAAATTAAGGAGAAGGAAACCGAAAAGGCAAAAGAAATTAGAAAGAAAGAGTAATTAGGGTAGATAAAAGAGGAGTTAAGGAAATAAATGAGATCCCAACGGTTGGTTTGACAAAAAAAAAATTCAAATATCGCGTTCTGTCGCGACAGAAGCAAATTGAAAAATTTAAACATCGCGATATACGTCACGGCATCGCGACAAATAAACCACTTCGCCATCGCGACCTCGCGACAATGTCGCGCTCGCGACAGAAAGCAATTGTGAAAAATCACAAAAAAACTGTCGCGATTACACTACCCGTCGCGCCGTCGCGATGAAGTCTAAAATACACTTTCCTCTTTCTATCGCGCTCGCGACAATGTCGCGTTCGCGACAGAAAGGAATTTGAAAAATCAAATTTTCTTCTCCTTCCAAAAACTTCACACGAAGGTACATAAAATGAACTTTCATATTAGAAACATCTGTGGAACAAATAGAATGACATTAGTACATATAAATATCACACATATAATAAAAAAATTAATTAAAAAGAAAAATAAAGCCAAGTAACTATCAAACCATTTTTAAGGAAAGAAATGAAACCTCCCTTCCATGAAATGTTTCCTCCAAATACACTTTACATCTTTGACCATTGGCTTTAAATTAACTCCCCTTTTCCATTTTTTAGCTCTAAAATCCCTTGATCAAAAACTTGGGTGACTTCAAATGGTCCACTCCATCTAGATCTTAATTTTCCAGGGAAGAGTTTCAATCTAGAATTATACAATAGAACCTTGTCCCCAATATTAAAATTTTTAATCCGTATATGTGCATTATGCCATTTTTTAGTCCTTTCTTTATAGATTTTTGCATTTTCAAAAGCAAGAAGTCTCAATTCATCTAGCTCATTTAATTGTAAACATCTTTTGACACTTGCATCTTTAAGATCATAATTCAAAGTTCTAATGGCCCAATATGCTTTATGTTCTAACTCCACAGGTAAATGACACGCTTTTCCATAAACCATCCTATATGGTGTCATACCAATTGGGGCTTTGAATGCTGTGCGATATGCCCACAAAGCATCATCTAATTTATGCGCCCAATCCTTTCTAGAATTATAGACTGTTTTTTCTAATATCCACTTTAACTCCCTATTGGACACTTCCACTTGACCACTTGTTTGTGGGTGATATGGTGTAGCTACCCTATGATGAACACCATATTTATGCAATAAGGAATCAAAAGAACGGTTAATGAAATGCTTACCTCCATCACTTATGATGGCTCTTGGCACTCCAAATCTTGAGAAAAGCTTCTTCAAAAATTTTATCACCACCTTTGAATCATTGGTAGGTGTGGCTTTGGCTTCAACCCATTTTGATACATAATCAACTCCAACCAAAATGTAGTTTTGAACAAAAGAAGTAGGGAAGGGACCCATGAAGTCAATCCCCCACACATCAAACACTTCAACTTCCAATATGTTATTCAAAGACATCTCATCTCTTTTCCCAATATTACCAGCCCTTTGACATTTATCACATTTGGCTACATACATCTTTGCATCATGAAATAAAGTTGGCCAAAAGAATCCACATTCAAGCACTTTAGATGCAGTTTTATTGGCACCATTATGACCCGAATACAATGCAGCATGACAATGCATCAAGATGTTTTGATAATCCCCCTCACTTACACAACGACGAATTATACCATCCCCACCTATCTTAAACAAGTAAGGTTCTTCCCAAAGATAATTTTTAACATTACTAAAGAATTTCTTCTTTTGTTGCCATGTCAAATTTTCAGGTACAATTCCAACAGCAAGATAGTTAGCAAAATCAGCATACCAAGGTACATGCATATTCAAAATTGACATCAATGCTTCATCCGGAAATGATTCATTAATTTCAATACCATCACCTAAAGTTTGTTCATTGCTTTCTAACCTAGACAAATGGTCAGCAACAAGATTTTCACTTCCCTTTTTGTCTTTAATTACAAGGTCAAATTCTTGCAATAACAATACCCAACGAATCAACCTAGGTTTAGCATCTTTCTTTGCAAATAAATACCTCAATGCAGCATGATCAGTATAGATTATGACTTTAGATCCCAACAAGTAAGATCTAAACTTGTCACATGCATAAACCACAACTAACATTTCTTTTTCAGTTGTTGTATAATTAACTTGAGGAGGAGATAAAGTATGACTAGCATAATATATCACATGCAAATTCTTACCATGTCTTTGACCTAATACACAACCCACAGCAAGATCGCTTGCATCACACATAATCTCAAATGGCAATTCCCAATTAGGAGCAGCAATAATAGGAGCACTTATAAGGGCCTTCTTCAAAGTATCAAAAGCATGCATACATTCTTTAGAAAATTCAAAAGAAACATCCTTAACTAGCAGTTTAGTTAAAGGTTTAGCAATTAAAGAAAAATCCTTTATAAATCTTCTATAAAATCCAGTATGTCCAAGAAAAGATCTTACCCCCTTAAGTGTAGTGGGTGGAGGTAACTTCTCAATTAATTCTGTTTTTGCTCTATCAACCTCAATACCCCTACTTGAAATTTTGTGCCCTAAGACTATCCCTTCATCTACCATAAAATGACATTTCTCCCAATTAAGAACCAAGTTAGTTTCTTCACACCTAGCCAATACTTTGTCTAAATTTTGTAAACAAAGCTCAAATGAATCCCCATATACAGAAAAGTCATCCATGAAGACTTCCATTATATCCTCTATCATGTCTCCAAAAATTGAAGTCATACATCTTTGAAATGTGGCTGGGGCATTACAAAGCCCAAAAGGCATTCGCCTATAAGCAAAGGTTCCATAAGGACAAGTAAATGTAGTTTTCTCTTGGTCACTAGGGTAGATAAAAATTTGGAAATACCCTGAATATCCATCAAGAAAACAGTAATGAGAATGGCCAACAATTCTTTCTAGCATTTGGTCAATGAATGGTAAAGGAAAATGATCCTTTCTAGTGGCCAAATTAAGCTTCCTATAATCTATACACACCCTCCAACCTGTGGTGGTTCTAGTTGGAATTAAATCTCCATTCTCATTCCTCACTACTGTCATACCCCCCTTCTTTGGAACACAATGTATTGGACTCACCCAATCACTATCCGAAATGGGATAAATGATTCCAGCATCAAGCAATTTAATAACTTCTTTTTTCACTACCTCTTTCATATGAGGGTTAAGCCTTCTTTATCTATCAGCCTTTGGTTGATAGTTATCTTCTAAATTTATCCTATGCATAACAACATTAGGACTAATACCTTTCAAATCAGATATTTGCCACCCAATACTTTTTATCCTTTTTCTAACAACTTCTAATAATGCATGCTCTTGTTCTTTATTGAGTTTATTAGAAATAATAATAGGCAAAGTATGATTAGATCCAAGAAAGGCGTACCTCAAATGATTTGGTAGCTCTTTTAGATCAACATTTAGAGGACTTACAATTGAAGGTGGCAAAGGTGCTTCATTACGATAAAGAGGTTCACTTCTAAAGCTTTCTTGCTCCACCTCTTTATGAACTTCCTCTTCCATTTGGACTTCCTCTTCATCTGCATTTTCTAATACTTCCACAACACACACATCAATGATATCTATTTTCATGCACACATTTTCATCCATTGAGTATTTTAGTGCCTTATCCATTTGATATTTAACACTATCATCCCCTACTCTTAAGACTAATGTGCCCTTATAGACATCAACTAAAGCCTTACCAGTCCTCATGAAAGGTCTACCCAATATTAAGGAACATTTCTCATCATATGCAAAATCCAAAATGACAAAATCAGCGGGCAAAATAAATTTATCCACTTTTACAAGCACATCTTCAACTATTCCATATGGTTTCTTAATAGATTGATCAGCTAATTGCAAAACCATGGAAGTAGGTTTAACATAATCTAAACCTAACTTTTTAAAGATAGAATAAGGCATGAGATTAATACTTGCCCCCAAATCACATAAGCACTTAGGAAACTCTTTATCCCCCAAGGTACATGGAATGGTGAAACTACCATTATCTTTAAGTTTTGTAGGCAAATTATTTGTGATTATAGAACTACATGCTTCAGTCAATGCAATAGTGGATATATCCTCCCAACTTCTTTTCTTAGAAATTAATTCTTTAAGAAATTTTGCATAGTTAGGAATTTGTGATATGGTTTCAATAAAATTCAAATTTATGTGCAAATGCTTCAATTTATCAATAAAAGATTGAAATTGCTTATCTTGGTTTTGTCTCTTTAGGCGTTGCGAAAACGGTAGGCAGGGTTGAAATGCCTTAGGAACATTTTCCTTAGAAGCCCCCTCTATCGCGACCGCGACAGGCGTCGCGATCGCGACAGAAGGCTCTCCTCCTGCTGTCGCGCTCGCGTCTGGTATCGCGCCTGCAACATTGGTCGGCTTCTCCTCTGTCGCGACCGCGACAGGCGTCACGCTCGCGACAGAGGAGTCATTCTTCTTTTTATTTTCCTAAAATTCTCCATTCTTGTTAGTAATAACAAATTCATTGGTGTAAGATTTACCTAACCTCAAATTGATAGCTTTTAGATGTTCCCTTGGGTTCTCCTCTGTATTACTTGGTAAAGTACCTTGTAATCTTGAGGGTAAAGCCTTTGCTAATTGTCCAATTTGCACTTCTAAGTTGTGAATGGATGAGGCTTGATTCTTTGTGATTTGATCAAACTTATTTTCCAACCTCTTTTGGTTCTCCTCTTGTGAGTTAAATTTCATATTAATCCCCTCTAAGAACCTATCCATTTTAACCTCCAAGGCCCCAAACCTATCTTGAGGTGGTTGAAAACTTACTCCTTTATTTTGATTACTACTATTCCCCCATGAAAAATTGGGATGGTTCCTCCATCCAGGGTTATATGTATTGGAAAATGGGTTACCTCTTCCTTGCCCTTGGATAAAACTAACTTGCTCCTCCGTACTATTTATGCCCAAATTACATACCTCACTTGGATGTCCTTGTTATCCACAAATATTGCATCTATTTGGTTGTCTACTTCCCATACCCAAATTATTGAGTTTGTGAGTCAATGCTTCCACTTGAGCTTGCAATGCAACCACTGAATCAAGTGCATGAACTCCTCTCACATTAGTAGAATTTGAATCTCTACTTCTCTCGGTAAGCCGCATGCAGTTGTTCATGGACATCTCCTCTAACAATTCAAACGCCGCTTCAGTAGTTTTTCTCATCAAAGAACCTCCAGCAGCAGCATCAATAGTTCCTCTTATGGTAGGATTAACTCCATTATAGAATGTTTGCATCAACAGTTCTCTTGGCAAGTTATGGTGTGGACGCATCCTTTGCAATTCCTTGAATCTTTCCCAAGCCTCATATAATGATTCATTATCATTTTGAACAAATGTAGTAATATCCTTTATGATTTTTACAGTTTTGGCCAATGGAAAATATTTTGATAAGAATGCTTGGGCCAATTGGTTCAAAGTAGTTATAGATCCCCTTGTTAGGGAATTCAACCAAGCTTTTGCTTTATCCTTCAAAGTGAATGGAAAAAGCCTAAGCTTGATTGCATCAGCCGAAACCCCATTTATCTTAAAGGTATCACATATCTCAAGAAAGTTGGCTAAATGAGCATTTGGATCCTCATTTGCCAAACCATAGAATTGAATACTATTTTGAATCATTTGTAACAATGAAGGCTTAATTTCAAATTGATTTGCATTTACCGTTGACCTTACCACTCCTTGTTGAGCACCACTCAAAGCAGGTGTGGCAAAGTCCATCAATCTTGGCGAATTTTCTTCAGCCATGATAATTGATCTCCTATTTTTGTTCTTCTTTCTATTTGACTTCCGGTTACTTGACAAGAATCTTTCAATTTCAGGATTTAAGGGTTCAAGCTCTTCTAAAGAACTCCTTGTACTAGGCATGAACTTCTAAATCCTGTAAAACAAAAAAAAACACAACACAAAATTAATTTAAACACACAAACAAATTAAAACAAACAAAATATTGTAATCCAAAATCATAAATCAATTTTCAAAATGGCAAACAACCGTTTCCCGGCAACGGCGCCAAAAACTTATTAGGCATTTTCTATATATGCTTATTGACCGCAAGTATACGGTGTACCGCAATAGTACTTAGGATGTCGATCCCACGAGGAGCGTTTTTACACACTATTACTAATCAAATTTTAATCTTGTTTACAATGATAAAATGATGGAAAAGTGATTCTAAACTAATCTAACATATAAATTAATTAAACCGAATTTATGAGAATCCAAGAAGATAAAAAAGATTAATGATGCTAAGTATAAAAATGGAATTTGAATTAATTGTTCTTAATGATTTTAACATTCTTATCTTGCAAGCCAAGTTGAATAAATTTCCTACTTACTTTCTCAATATAAATAGGACTGCCTAAAACATACACTTATAAGTCTAATTCCAAACTTTCATTTAAGAACTAGATTATTATACATGCAAATCTTAGGAATAGAGCACAACCTATAACAACCATTTCAATATTATGATTTCTCAAACAATATCTTGATGACAAATTTCCAATTAGATGTAAGAATGAATTTATTTCTCAATTAAACTCAAACTTATAATGATCATAAATAATGTACTAATGAGGAATTCTACAAGTAAGAACACTTAAATTAATATGAACAATAAAATACTTGATATTAACATTCAAGTTCAGAATTTACATCACAAAAGTACAAAGAAGAATCAAAAGATAAGAATTGAAGAAGGAGATTTCTCAACCCTTTTCAAGTCACCAATTGTAGTCCTCTTCCTTGTATGTTACCTTCTCTTCAACACATAAACTTAAGTAAAACTAAAGAAAACTATTCTAACTTACAGAAAATTATTCAAATGTTCAATTCTCTTTTTTTTCTATCTATAAATTACAGTTAAAAATAGTATTTATAATATCAGCTCATGCCCCTTCAGATGCCCTTCTACAAAGGTTGTAATAGTTGATGGAAAGGTACAACTTTTCAAGTTCAAATTTGAACTTTAGTGTCTAACGGATCCCTCTGTCGCGATCGCAACACCTGTCGCGCTCGCGACAGAGCACGCCTTCATTTTCGCTCGCCTTTCCTCGTGTGTGCCTTCTCCGCGCCCTGTCGCGACCTCGCGACGCCTTCCTTTGGTCGCGACAGGTTCTCTTCTCCTCATTTCCTCTTCTTTTCTTGATCTTCCCTTAGCGCGATCTGTCGCGCTCGCGCCGCCTATCGCGATCGCGATAGAGCTTTTCTGCCTTGGCTCAATTCTTCTTCTTTTCTCCATTTACTCCATATTTTCTCCATTTGCCTCCTACATACAAAACTTAACAAAACACATAAAACATACCTAATTCCAACAAATAAAAACACTTAAAATATTACTTATAACCACAAAATATAATTTAATTATGAGCTATTTAAGCTCATATCATTGGGCTTGGACATAGTTGTGATCCTCAGTAGTGATTCGGAGCCCCACCACGTGGGTAGCTTGGAAAAACCGAATTGTTAATTCAATTTCGTTGTCTACCGCCCACATTTGTAAGGCGGATATGGTTCGCTAAGTGTTGGGATGAATTTGGCCCATGGTTAGGTCGTAGTAATTCATCAGCTCGATCTCAAAAGTAGTAGGGGGAAGGCTCATCCCAGCTTCAAAATCGGCCTCATAGACAGCTATTGTCTTCCTTCCTGAGAACTTGGCATTGGCTCGGAGACTGGCCCCAGGCACTCAGATCCTATAGCTCTCAGGAATCCCCAACCTCTCGTGCAGCTCTACCATTTCGCTGGTTTTCACAATCGAGCCGATGCTCTCTACTTGAGGATTCCTTCTCGGCTCTTTCCTTCTAGGTTAATCTGGATGACTGGTACTGGGAGACTCTCGGATATTTTCGTGTAAAAGTCCCTCTTCCACCCTTTGGCTCTCAGTTGAACCCTCAGAAGCACTCATGGCAAAAAATAGAAGAAAGAATAAACACTAACCTGAAATAGGAAAGAAAGTTGTAGAAAACGCACGATCAGAGGGCTAAATGGAGGCCTGATGCAGTTGAAATCGCATAAGAGAAAAGCAAAATTTATAGTTGAGAAAAATACGAAATCCCTAAGAGAATCGAAAATGGAAGAGAGAAGAAGAAACTAATATTTATAGGAGATTGGAGCCACTCAGATGATGATAGATGGTAAAAGCTGATTGGGTGCACTGGCAGCAATTACTCCTTGCGCAGTTGCCAAAGTGGCGCCATCATTTTAGGGCCTGACACAGTCGTTGGATCGCAGTTCACAAAGCGCTTGTCCACAGTGAATGAAGCGCCTGTCCACGCTTTTTAAGGGTCATGCACACAGCTGTCGCCAAAATATCCTGAGTTGATGTCCACGCGCTCTCTTTGAATGACAGATTAACGCTCTAATGACATGAATGTCATATTCTGGGGGGGGGGGGGAGGGGACTTACGATAACTGGACTCTCTATACAAGAGATCGGTAGCGCCCCTCCGAATAGGGGTTGCAACCGGACTCTCATGTGGAGAGTTGAGTAACAGGGCTCGTTCAGATATTTGTCGTATCAGTAGCTCGGGTACCATAATAGCTCGATATCAGAATATGGAAAGTTATTATTCATGGATATTTTTCAGATATGGCGCAGATTCTAATCCCTTAATGATGGAAAGTACCAAGAGTCACTCAACAAATCTTCACAAATTGGGAATCAATCACCAATCAAGAGACTAAGGTGATTTTCTCCTATTCGGGATCTTACTTCCTATTTGGCATAGTGACGGGTCCTCGGCAAGTGTACCGAATCGACAAGTAATAAAGTGGGGGTATAGTTAGGACCCCGAGTTATCGTACCCAAGGGAACAAGGATTGTCACGTTAAATATCTATAGATGAGTGAATTTGAGATGTCCCCAATTTGTTTGGTGGAGAAAACTAAACTAAGCAAGAAAACAAATTAACAATTAAATATAAAATTGGTCATCAAGAAATTACTCAAGGATGAAATTAAATGCTTAGGAAATTCTATCCTCATAAATGTAATTGAAAATTGGTAAAATAATATAACATGAAATTCTGGACAACCCAACTAAGCCCAAGCCTACCATCTCGGATTAAGCTATTCTAATTAACAAACCTACCATCTCGGATTAAGTCTATTAATTAGCTTAAGCGCGGGTTACCAAATCCTAGATCTAAGACAACCTACCATCCCGGATTAAGCTATCTTAAACCTATCTATTCCTCACTATTCTTAATCTAATAACATTAACACCCACAAACCAACCTACCATTTCGGATTAAGCTGGAAAGATAAATGTCAATATTAAAAGAACAGAGCACTTGCACAACAACAATTTTCGGATTTAGCTCCAATCATCATTATAATTGCAAACAATATATAACAAGAGGAATAAAAGAAAACATGGAAATATTTATTAAATCCAAATATTCAAAATACAAATATGATTCAAGAACTCCCAAGCATGATTAACTACTCTAACATCAAGAATATAAACATAAAAGATGGAAAATTAGAGTTTAGAATACACCCTTGATGAGAGAGAAAATAGATCTTGAAGTTCTTGTTCTTCAACCTTTGAATCCACTTGAATCCCCAAAATATAGATTTAAACTAAATTGATCTAAATTATTTAAGAAGGAAATTGCAATTCAAAATTAAATCTAAGCTAAACAGAATTTAAAAGGAAAATTAAAACATGAAAATAAAATAAATTGTTGCTGGAAATTAAAGAAAAATAAACCTAAGTCTACTGCCTAAAGGAAAGAAAATGAGAAAACAAAAACTAAAACTAACTAAAAAAACTCTCTCCTTTGGTATGCAGCGGCGCTTCTTTTAATTGTCTGAAGAAAAGCACAGCTGTGCTTCTCAAAGCACAGCTGTGTTTTGCTAGGTTTGCGTCGTGTGCACGAGGGAACAGCGTGACACAGCTGTGCTTTGAGCGAAAGCACAGCTGTGCTATGGCCGAAAGATTGCGCGTTGAAGCTCCGTGTGCGCTCGCCTCCAGCTGCGGAACACAGCTGTGCTTTGCGAGGAAGCACAGCTGTGTCGTTGATTTTCTAAGTCCGCGCACGCCTCTTCAAAAGCACAGCCGTGCTTTGTAAAAGCACAGCTGTGCTTTAGGCCCAATCTTGCCCTCTTTCCACAATTTCTTCTAAAATCAACCCCGAACCTCCAATTTAGCTCCGGATTAAAATAAAACACCTGAAAACATCCCAAAACTTATTAAAAATTATAAAAATATTATAAATTAATAAAAACACAAAAACTAATTAATTATTATTAAAATTAAATAAATAAAACACATAATTATGCCAAGAATTAATCTAAAATCTTAATATAATTGCAACTTATCAACTACCCCAAACTCAAACCTTTACTCGTCCTCGAGTAAACTGAATGAACCACATTCTCAATCATCTCAATCTCAACAAAAGAAAATAAGGAGTCATTCTCAATTAAGGAACAAGAAAATAGGTTTGCAATTACCAATGCTCACTAAATAACAAATAAACACAAAAACATACTAAACAATTTCTGTGTGTGTGTGCAAAAGGCCAAAACATAATTTTTATAATTTAAAAACAAAACTTCTAGGTACAATATTGGGAAAAGGAATCAACTCGAATGCATGAATGCACTCATGGCTTTTCACTAAAAGCTCAAGAAACACCATATGCCTCTTCTTACGTACCAAACCTTACTAGAAGGTCATCTCCACTAAATAGAACAAGACAAAACAAAGAATCAAGAGGTCTTAAATTTTGGTTGTAACGTTAGGCTTAGGTAAATTGGCTAACAAAGAAAGATCAAGTTACTAGAGAAAAATAGCCACTACCTAAACAAAACACAATCACCCAACTATACTAATAAATATTCCCAACTCAATTTCATATAATCAAAATAAAATTGGCCTTAAAGACACCTTAGCATCATCAAACTCAACTCACAATAACAAATGCCACATACTATTCAACACCGATTTTCACAAGGCATTAGTTCAAGTCTCACTAAATTTTGTACCCCAAACTCACATTTTGCTCAATTAGCTAGGAAAAACTTACAATGCTTCTTCTTTTTCAATTTTTTTATTTATTCATTATTATTTATTTATTTATTATTATTTATTTATTTATTTATATATTTTTTTTAGAAGCATAAAAACCAACTAGCCATTAACAATAAATAAAGTACTTAATTCGTCTATAAATCCCGACAAGAACTAAAATTGACCTCTAATTTTTAAAAGACTAATAAACCACTTAAATCACATTCCTCTATATCAACCCCAAACTCATTTCTTTAAATGGGCCCAACTCTCCATTACACACACCAATCAATTCTCAAACAGAAATTTACACCAAGAATTGACAAAATCTAAACTCCCTTTTACCCAAAATAAAAACCCAACCTTATTAGAGTGGCCACTCTTCTAAGGGGAGGCAAAAATTATTTAAAGTTAAAGGTAGTTTTAATATGTGTAACAATAAAATAAGCACGCATTCAGCATACTAAATTGATAGGCTCAACGGGCTAACAAAAGACAATGAAATTAAGGTAGGAAAAGTCATTTAAAGTAGCTATACAAAGAAGAGTTGCCTAAATCATTTTCTAAGTTGTGTCTCATCTGAGGTCGCTTCGATGGGTAATCAGAAAGGTTCTAGTGCTCTTAGTGAGTTTTCATCTAATCCCCTAATTGCAACTAGATTTTTCTCAATTTTTGAAAACAGGCCCATAGTGCTCAAAATTTAGAAATTGCAAAGTATAATCAAGGTTTACATGCAGTCTAACAAACAAAGATATAAACATGACTATTTCTCACTCAACTTAATATTGAATGAAACACAAATTTCTAAACCTGAGATCAAAATCATTCACAATTGAGAACTATTAGGACGAAATAAAAAATTTAAATCGAAGGAAAATCAAAAAGAAACAACCATAAAAATATTTAGACACAAACTTGGCACAAACACACTATAAACAAAACAAAAATTAATTAAAACTACTAAAAATTTAAAAAGTTACCCTCAAGATATATATAAAAAAAAAAACACACACAACTAAAAAGATACAATACAACGGAACTGGCTTTGATTTGAAGAATTGAAATGGTACTCCACCCCAAACTCAAAATGTTGCACTGTCCTCAGTGCAATAAAGTGAAGCACACAAAGATATTTTTCAAAAAATTTTCCCTCATGCTGTGCAAAAACTCATTGCAATTTAAAATCAATTGCAAGCATCTCAAAAATGACAAACATAAAATAATTACTGTGCAAAATTAACAACCATACAAAATTTCTGCATGCCACCTGTGCAAAATGAAGAAAATTCAAAACCTGTGCAAGAATCCAATAATCACTGTGCAAAATGAAATACTCTGAAATCTGTGAAATTCATAGCCAACACAAATAATATCTATCCTATCACACGGCATTGGCTCAGCCACACAATTCCAAAATATAATAAAGTAAATGAAATCATACATTGCCTGACTACATCAATTTCATTAACTAAAATAAATAAATAAATATATACAACATCTATTATGTACGAATCACTTCCTGAAATATATACAATATTTTACTGTGGTGGTCGTCTCAGATGTGGAGGAAACACAGTGGAAACAGGAGTGAAAAATCCACGAATCTCAACGCTCAACCTGTCCAACTGTGTCATAATCCTGTGCTGGTAAGATCCCAAAAATGCATCTCTCTGCTCAGCTCCCAGGACCATATCTCGGCGCACCTGCTCCATCTGAGTCTCAATAGAAGCCAGTCGCTCCCAAGCTCGCTGTACCGATAAGTCCATGCCAGAGATCATCTGGTCACTCTGAGAGGTAGCTGCCCTGACCTCCGCCAATCCTCTGCTCAGCTCATCCAATCTCTCCCACACCCTCTCCTGGAAGGCTGCCTGCTCCCTCCTCAACTCACTAAAAGAAGTCTGAAACTGCGTCATCGATGCTGTCATAGACTGAATCTCAGATATCAAAGTCTGCACCAAAGAAGCATCTAGATGTGGAGCTGAGGGTGGAGGGGCTGTAGAAGAAGATGGCTCATCATGCCCCTGAGCATAGCGGCTCATATCTGGAGGGGAGAATGGAATATCACTCCTCCGTCTCACCCTCCTACTGGAAGTAGTGGTTGTCGCTCTCTGTGGCGGAGGTGGTGGTGGAGCATCAACATCGTGCTCAGCTGGCGGATGGGCATCATCAGAATCGCCCTCTCCATCATCACCCAAGTCATGTGCCTCCATCTCCTCCGCTCTCCTAAGTCGATATCCACTCTCAGAAGAAGGATCCTCTATAGCGATCCTACATCTGAGCACTACCTCCTCATCAATCAAATACGATGACCCTAAAGCTGGTCCCATGTTAGGAGTAGGCAGATGCAGGGCTCTCATGATCAAGGTGATCAATCCACCAATCCCGATCCTCTTCCCTGAAGTAGCGGTGGCTCTCTTCAGTTGCTTACACAACCAAGGTACGGCATTAACTCTGGTGCCGGTCTCCATAGCATATAAAAAAAATAAGTCTGGTGTGCTCACATTGCTAGGACACCCTGGTCGCATAAACACTGAGGAAGTCATCACTCTGTGTAGGTACTGATAGACTGGAGAGCGGAGCTTTGTTGACTTGGTGTTTCTCGCATGAAAATCCATATTGGGCTTCCCAATAATAGCCCAATGCACAGCTGAGTCACCCACAACATGTACCTCTCCATCCTCTGGCAACCTCAAGTATCTAGCCAGGTCAGAAATCGATAGAAAATAAGGGATATTGCGCACTCTAAACTGAATGGTATACCGATCATCCAGAGATAACCTAGGAGAGTACTGAAACGTACTAAGGAACTCCAATGTTATCTCAGGATAAGTCGGACCATTCAGAGAAAAGAACTCCTCCCATCCAATGTTCCTCAGCAAAGATAATACCCTCTCTTGAATGCCCAGGTCAATGAGTGTCTTCATGCTCATAAACCTACTCGAAATAATAATCTTTGCAGCCAGCTTATTAAACAGGGTGCGCTGCTCTGGAGTCAACCAATCAGGAGGCTGAATGGGCGCTGATGGTTGCTCTTCTCTGTTACGAACCATGGTTCCTGAAAAAGAAAGTATAAACTTTGTTCACAACATTCTTGGTTTCATTAAGCGCATACCACATCTATAACTAAATTGGAAGAATAATATCAAAACTCACCAAAACTTCACAACAGAAATTTGCAAAATAAATATACTTTCTAGCTAATGATGATGCAAAAATTGAAACATTAAGCATAAGGCAAATGTATAAACCTATTAAAGTACAAATTCTATGCACAAAATAGTAACAATTGGAAGATTGCACAAATTAGAATTTAAATAAATTAAAAAATGAAAAGTACAAGGTGGAAAATAAAATACGCACAAGTAATTAATCATTGAAGTGCAAATGCCAAGAATAAAATAGATGCAATTAATGAAGAAAACTAGAGAACAATGCACAGTTTGCTTAATCAATGCTCTTTTCAAAGCAAAAATATGTAGGAACAATTCAAAGCTGCATGTAAATAAAACTATGAAAATTTGGCATCAATTGCAACTTCTCCTAATCCCATCAAGTTGGGAACTAGCAAACATGCATTTACCTCAACACAATAAAGCACAATTACCAATTGCATCTACATTAAAAGCTTAAAAGCAAAAGCAGCAGCAACCTTAAAACAAGATAATACCAAGCATAATCTCAAGCAATTAGAATTTAACTTGCAAAAATTTTCTTTCCATATTCACACTATCGCATAATGCCCTAATTATATCAAAACAATTCAATTCAGAATTTTCTAGCCCAAACTCCAAATTTCCAGCAGCTATATTTCAAAATAATAGTGCCATAACATACCCCATCTAACACAATGATTTTTAAGCTCAAACTCAATTAAAATGGCACCCATCAACTCAACACTGTCATAATGAGCAATTTAGCAAAGAAGCAAATATGAAATTAGGCTCAAAATGATTGCTCAAAATACTAAATGCTAAGATAAATTCCAACAGTTAAAAGCTCCAAATCAGCAGTGAGTACACAACCAGATTTATGCAAAATAAATCTGAAACTATCCTCAACAAATCATATTGACAGAGCTGGGGCAAAATAAATTGATAAACATGTTGAATTAATCACATGATCAGTCCCTTTAATTTACTTGCATTTCTCATTCAGGCATTTCATCAAACAGGTGGTGAGCATTATTACAACTAGATTTTTAAGCTCCATCTTTCCAATCCTAAACACCCATTCTGTCCATGTTGGCCCAAAGAAGCAAAACACATCAAAAATTACAACTAACACAACAAAATTACCAATTGAAGATCAAGCACAGTCCACTAAAATAAGAAAATAAAAATGCGAAGAATGAGGAAATTACATACCTGGAAATGTCAAATTTTAGCTACTGACTTAAGAAAATTGGAAGATAAATAATCGGGAAAGAGAGAGAGAGGACTCTTAATTCTTTTAATCCCAAAGAAATCTGGAATTTATTGCATAAAAATTTGGGAGAATCGGAATCAGCATAAAAGAGGAAAATGAAGAAAGGAAATGAAAAGAATTCCATTTAAGCTCTTCATAATTGCATAAAATTAAAATTACCTGAGATTAGCTTGGTTTGTCAGTGAAGATCGAAGAGAAGATTGAGAGAAAATTTTGAATTTGAAGATTAGGGGGGAACAGAGGAGAAGAAAAGAGAAAAGAGAAAGAAAAAGGGGGTTGTGCGTTAAAGGGGGCTGTGCGAAAACGCACAGCTGTGCTTTTGAAATAAGCACAACTGTGCTTTTGACAGCGCTGCGTTTCGGCGTGCGTTTAATTGAAAGCACAGCTGTGCTTTCGATAGAAGCACAGCTGTGTTTTTCAACGCTCTCAGTATCGCCGTGTTTTAAATTAAAGCACAGCTGTGCTTTTGAAAAGCACAACTGTGTTTTCGCGCTATACCTGATGCTACTGCCCTCCTTGTCCCAATTTGCACTTCTTGGCTCTTGCTCCTCAATTGAATTTTTCTTCCTTCTTAACTGTTAATTTCCAAAACAATTAAACAAATCAAAACCAAATACACAAAATTAAATTCAACAAATTAAACATTAAAAATAACAAATTAACATTCTAACACACTAAAAATTTAAGGAATATTATTTTATAAAAATACATATAACAATTTTATTTTATTATTATTATTATTGTTATTATTATTTTTTTTATTTTTATTTTTTAAGAAAAATAAAAATACAAATACAAACAACTAGTAATTAAAATTTAAAACATAAACACAGAAAAATGACAGAAAATTAAATAGGAAGGGTTAAGAAAAATAAAAGTTCTGGTTTATTGAGTCCCAGCTCGACTCATTTCACTCTCGGGTGGACGAGCTTGTGAACCAAATAATGGTCTTTCCGGTTTTTGCTCTTCATTTTCCCTCATCAGTAGGAGAAAATCATCGAAAGCTACCAAGGTGGAAAATTCCATGTCTTCGATGAAGTATGACTCCACCTTGGGTTCACTATACACGAACTCTACCGGCTCTTCAAGCCTAAATAAATCCTTCAAATGGATTGAATTCAGTGTTTCCATTTGAGAATCATACAACTCTTGCTCCTTTGGTGCACTATCCTGCACAGAAAAATTGAAATTAGTTTCTAAACAAACACAAGATTTGTCTTCGACTATAATTGGCTCCTTTTCTTCTTCATGCAACCCATCCTCAAGAATTTCAATATTCTCATTAATCTCTATAGGTGCATGACTCAATTCACCACCATCTTTTTGATCACTCGAAGAGACAATTAAAATTTCTAACTTGGATTCCAAATTTTGGATCTCCAATGCTTGACTCTTTACTAGATCCCCTTGAGCCTTGATCCTCTTCTCTTGATAGTTGATTGTAGCCTGTAACTCCCTCCTTTCTGCTTGGTATTCCTTCTCTCTACAATAAATGTAGTTTGAAAGACGTTCGATATGGGCAAAGTGAGACTCTTGTGATACACATGAAGAGTGAGGATCTTCAAAAAACGGTGAATAGGTGACTGGTGAAGTTGAATACATTTGTCGTAACTCTTGCATCTCCCTCATCATATCATTCACTTGTTCTCGCAAAAGGAACAACTCATAATCTTGATCACTATCTTGCATCATTTTGAAAATGTCTCAAAATTTTCCTGCAAAAATAAACACCAAATTAAAATAAAAAGAAAAATAAAAACCTCAAACTAACTCAACTAAAGATATAAAATAAACAACACCGTGATCCCCGGCAACGGCACCAAAAACTTGACGGGTCCTCGGCAAGTGTACCGAATCGACAAGTAATAAAGTGGGGTATAGTTAGGACCCCGAGTTATCGTACCCAAGGGAACAAGGATTGTCACGTTAAATATCTATAGATGAGTGAATTTGAGATGTCCCCAATTTGTTTGGTGGAGAAAACTAAACTAAGCAAGAAAACAAATTAACAATTAAATATAAAATTGGTCATCAAGAAATTACTCAAGGATGAAATTAAATGCTTAGGAAATTCTATCCTCATAAATGTAACTGAAAATTGGTAAAATAATATAACATGAAATTCTGGACAACCCAACTAAGCCCAAACCTACCATCTCGGATTAAGCTATTCTAATTAACAAACCTACCATCTTGGATTAAGTCTATTAATTAGCTTAAGCGCGGGTTACCAAATCCTAGATCTAAGACAACCTACCATCCCGGATTAAGCTATCTTAAACCTATCTATTCCTCACTATTCTTAATCTAATAACATTAACACCCACAAACCAACCTACCATCTCGGATTAAGCTGGAAAGATAAATGTCAATATTAAAAGAACAGAGCACTTGCACAACAATAATTTTCGGATTTAGCTCCAATCATCATTATAATTGCAAACAATATATAACAAGAGGAATAAAAGAAAACATGGAAATATTTATTAAATCCAAATATTCAAAATACAAATATGATTCAAGAACTCCCAAGCATGATTAACTACTCTAACATCAAGAATATAAACATAAAAGATGGAAAATTAGAGTTTATAATACACCCTTGATGAGAGAGAAAATAGATCTTGAAGTTCTTGTTCTTCAACCTTTGAATCCACTTGAATCCCCAAAATATAGATTTAAACTAAATTGATCTAAATTATTTAAGAAGGAAATTGCAATTCAAAATTAAATCTAAGCTAAACAGAATTTAAAAGGAAAATTAAAACATGAAAATAAAATAAATTGTTGCTGGAAATTAAAGAAAAATAAACCTAAGTCTACTGCCTAAAGGAAAGAAAATGAGAAAACAAAAACTAAAACTAACTAAAAAAACTCTCTCCTTTGGTATGCAGCGGCGCTTCTTTTAATTGTCTGAAGAAAAGCACAGCTGTGCTTCTCAAAGCACAGCTGTGTTTTGCTAGGTTTGCGTCGTGTGCACGAGGGAACAGCGTGACACAGCTGTGCTTTGAGCGAAAGCACAGCTGTGCTATGGCCGAAAGATTGCGCGTTGAAGCTCCGTGTGCGCTCGCCTCCAGCTGCGGAACACAGCTGTGCTTTGCGAGGAAGCACAGCTGTGTCGTTGATTTTCTAAGTCCGCGCACGCCTCTTCAAAAGCACAGCCGTGCTTTGTAAAAGTACAGCTGTGCTTTAGGCCCAATCTTGCCCTCTTTCCACAATTTCTTCTAAAATCAACCCTGAACCTCCAATTTAGCTCCGGATTAAAATAAAACACCTGAAAACATCTCAAAACTTATTAAAAATTATAAAAATATTATAAATTAATAAAAACACAAAAACTAATTAATTATTATTAAAATTAAATAAATAAAACACATAATTATGCCAAGAATTAATCTAAAATCTTAATATAATTGCAACTTATCACATAGCTCTATATAAGGAAAACCATCAGGTACATTTATCTCTCTCTGAACTTTTTACACAGAACCCTTATTTAGTCGTTTTACTGACTTGATCGTCAGAATCTCTCTTGTCGGAATACCCGACGGTTTTGTTATATTTTTCAGGTGATTTAAGCAAGGGAAATACTTCGAGAAATCCAACTGTTATCATTTCTTTTTATTATTTGGCTCTTTATATATATATATATATATATATATATATATATATTTACATACACACATACTCATATTTAGTTACTTATTTAGCTATATATTTAATTTTGTAGATTTCCAAGAAAATTTTGGGTTTTTTTAGTGGTCAAAGTTATTAATTCAAAACCCAAAAATAGTATAACACATATTCCTTAATAAATTTTTTTGTTAATATTAATTTTAGTTCACCCATCTAATATTTTCATTAAATTTTTAAACAATTGAATAATAAAAAATTTATTTTAGAAAAATTAAAAATAAAAATAAAATTTATTTTAGACAAATTAAAATTCATGTGTAAAGCAAAAATATTAAAAATAATTAATAACTATAAGTATATGTGCATACTTTTATTAATATTATAATCAATTTTACCGACGAAATAGCGATGGATTATTCCGTCGCTGAAGTATCACTTTAATTTCTGAAAATTATTTTCATATTAAAAAAATTTGAAAGTTTTTTAGCGACAAAAATATCAATCGCTATTCTGTCATTAATTCACGTGTGTTTAGCGATAACAAGTTTAGTCGCTAAATCCGTCGCAAAAAAGTGGCTAAAATTGCATCCAAATTTAGCAACTGATACTACCGTTACTATTTTAGCGACGGATTTTTTAGTCGCTAAATTAGTTACAAAAATTAGCAACGGATTTTTTAGTCGCTAAATTAGTCGCAAAAAAAGGCGCCATAAATTGCCACCAAAATTTAGCGACTGTTTCTTTTTTTCATTGCTAAATTAGTCGCAAAAACTGAAAAATAAATTTTCACAACCAATTCTTAAAACGGTCGCTAATCCGTCGCTAATTAGCGACAAAAATATTGCAGTCACTAATTTTAGTCGCTAATTTTAATTTTTTTTCTTTTAGTGTTTCCAATCTTCAACAAATTCATCATAAGGTGGACTCTCCTTTAACTACTCAGTTACGTACGTTATCTACTCTTATTTTGACTAATGAGCACTCTACAATAATTATCTCCAGCCCCCAAAATACCAAAATGCCATACCAACATATTTTTCTCAACCTACTACTCATATCTACACTCACAACATGACAACTCGTGCCATAAGCAACATACATAAACCCAAACAGATTAACTCCATTACTAAACACCATTTGCCTTATTTACTTAAGCATACCTGTGTCACTCAAACTTTGAAAGATGATAATTGGAGAGATGATTTGTCTACTAAGTCTAATGCTTTGATTCGAGATGGAACATAAAGCCTTATCCCTTTACCTTTTGGCAAACAAGCTATGGAATGCAAGATCATAAATAAATGAGGCCGGATGAAGGGTCGATCGGATTGTCAAGACAAGTTGAACCTGCAAATGAGAGGCATAGTCGGACCAAATGTGAGCATTCCAAAACTTAAGTTAGAAAAGTTTAGAGAGAGAAAATTTAGAGAAAAAATGTCTCAAGAAATTAATACCTAGCTCATATATGTTTGAGCTATTTATAGTATATGATAAAAGTCTTGTGACACCTCGATACCCCCTTTGGAAGGATACCGGAGTGCTACACTCACACTTACTCTATAAATACATACATACACAATACATATACATACATATAAGCGGAAGCATTCAATAGGCAAAAGAGTAAGGAATCAGAATACAAATATATATACATATATATAACAAAATATACATTACTTACAAAATTACAGAAAGATCCTTAAATACATATGCCACTATACCAAAAAGGATTACATAATTACAAAAATAGAGGAGCTGATATACAAAAATAATAACTCTAACTCCTACTGGCCGACCTTGCAGATGCGCGACTCGAACCGGACCTGCCACTTACACGGAAAAACACTCGTGCTAAGCGATAACGCTTAGTGGAGAGGAACAAAGACAATTAGCAACAATAACACTATACAAATATATCAATATAAAGATTACTAGATTCAAAAGCATCTACACACAGAAAACCTTACCATAGCAAAAGCAAAGGAAGCGTATGCATAATCACTACATCAGGACGATCACCAAAATATTAATGATCATAACATGAGTAAACACTAACCGAAGGCACTTGGATAAACATAACACTTCACTAAAATAAAACCCAACATATCATATAACAGCCTGAATTTCACTGGTGGTGGATACGGAAACACTACAGGGGAGACCGAAATCTCAAAAATATTTTATACACGAAGGTAGCAAGGGAGACCTAAGTTTCAAAACATTTTCCACTAAGACCATAACGGAGGTCGCCGTAAGACCTAAACGGGGTCGACATAGGCAGCTGCACTCACTATCCCTTTATAAGTATACTTATCTATCCACTACTATGACACTTCAGGCTCAACTCAATCACTCGAAACATAACACTAGACAATATCAAAACCAAGAGTCAAAACACTAGTATAGCAATAATCACTTACTCCATTGTAGAATAATAGCATTAACAGGGCATAAGCAAAAACATGAACCATACACTAGTGAGAAACCATGCAAAATGAGATAAGAAAATCATTTTAGAAAATAGGGTAGAAAATAGGGCAAGCAGAAACGGGGTCACTGTCACGAGTCGTGCTTAGTGTCATGACTCATGCACTATATCACGACTCGTGACACAAGATGCACGAGTCGTGCCATCCCTCACGACTCGTGAGGGAGCTTCACAAGTAGCTTCACGACTCGTGAAGAACTTCGTGAGTCTTGCCTCCCCACTGTCCAGAGAGCATTTACACGACGGTATGGGAAAGCTTACCACCATGTGGCTCAACGGACCAGCAAAAATCACCATTCCAAAATGCAATTACACGGCGGTATGGAGATCCCTTACCACCGTGTAAATCATTGCAGCCCAGATTTTTGCAGAAAACTCATTTGTTTCAAACCCAACATCCTCATCTCATGCATATAACTTCAAATAATAGGACATTTAGACTCTACTCATGCTTTATAATCATAACACTCAATTACACAATAATAATACACAACAAAATGACATAAGATTACAATATTTCAACATAACCAACAAATACATCCTAAACTCATGCTCATTAACTTCATAAACCACATACAAACCATAATTTTAACACTAGCATATCACATTCCCATCACTACTCAATTAACACATTTATATACACATATATATAGCACTCAAAGTTTCTGTAAATCACAAGCTCCACATAGACCCAAAGCAAGAATAGGGCAAGACAACTCCCGAACTAAACACAACCAAAAGACAAAACTCCCAAACCTAGAAATGAAACTTTAACAACTCTTGATCAAGCCTCAACTTTCTCTTTGCCCTTGCTCTTCCTTCTCTCTTCAGATTCCTGCACAATAAACCCAAAAATTTCTCTTAATCCAACATCAAAATCCCAATTCAAACCAAAAGAAGAAGAAGAAGAAGACCACTAACCACTTACCTCTTGGAACCGGTCTTAGCCTCTAAAAACCCAGCTCAAACTTGAAAAACAATACATGCAAAGGTGAAGAACAGAAAAAAAAATGAAAGAGGAAGGGAGGAAGAGGACGGGAAGAGCAAGAAAGAGGAGGAAGAGATAGCTTCCAAGGGAAGCAAGAAAATTCTGCCTCTTCTCCCTCTCTTTCTTTCAAATCCCATTAAATGTCCTCAACCATCCAAGCCACATGTCACATTCCAATAGGTTCCCTTGGTCAATAATCTTGACTTTACACTTTGGTCCTTGGCTTTTCTCTTATAGGTCTTTCTTAATTACAAATCACTCACTAAAATAAATTCTTTCTTTACTCAACTGTAGTTCACTTTCAATTGGGTCCTCAAATAACACTATAAAAAAAATTGAAATTAGCGACTAAAATATTTTCGTCGCTAATTAGCGACTAATTAGAGACTGTTTTAAAAATTCGTCGCTAAATGCCATTTTTCATTTTTTTGCGACTGAATTACCGGCTAAAAAAAGAAACAATCGCTAAAATTTGGCGGCAATTTATAGCGCTTTTTTTGCAACTAAATTAGCAACTAAATAATTTGTCGCTAATTTTTGCGACTAATTTAGCGACTAAAATTTTCGTTGCTAAAATAGCGACGACAAATTTAGTAGCTAAATTTGGAGGCAATTTTAACAATTTTATTTGCGACGGATTTAACGACTAAAATTGTTGTCGTTACATACTCTTGAAATAGCAACTAAATAGAGACTAATATTTCTATCGTTAAAATGTTTTTGGAAATTAAATGACTAATTTGGCGATAAAATAATTCGTCGCTATTTGGTCGGTAAAATTATTGATTACCACTAGGTCGCTTTCGGCCCATACCTGTTCTCTCCTTTTCTTTCTTTTCCCTCTTTCTTTCTTTTCCTTCTCTCTAGTCCCGATCCCCATTTCCATCCGCCTCTCCTTCCCCCGATCTGTTCCTCCCTTCCCCGTCACTCCCCGCCGTTCAGCCCCTTCCCCCCGCTATCAGCCGCCGGCGTCCCCTTCCTCTCTTTCCTCTCTTCCGTGTGCGACGGCAGTAGCTTCTGCCCTTCTTCTCGCGCATTTAGAGTCGGGTTTTAGCCCCGCGTGACGTCTCCTTCTCCTTGTCGCCTGTAACGCCCCGTTATCCCCGTTGGAAGGATACCGGAGCGCCACGCGAGCAAACACATAAATGAAACCCAAATACATACTAGAAATTAAAACCAAACGAGATGTAAAGAAACTTTTAATCATAAAATAGCAAATCCTTTAACATACATCAATCAATATCGTTTTACAAAAAGGGCTCGTAAGCAAATACATATACCAAAATAATTGTTCCTTTACAAAAGATTCATTTTGCTATTAACAAGCCATGTACAAAATAACAGCGGAAGACTCAAAAATAACTTCATCCAAAAAGACTTCTAGTGGCCGACCTGCAGATATCTGACTCCAAACCGAACTCGCCACCTGCACGGGAAAAGAACCCGTGCTAAGCGATAACGCTTAGTGGGGAGGAACAAAACAACGGACAATACGCATATACAATATATACAACAATAATTTAAACTCAAACATTCATCATAAGTAATAAACGTTCAATTAAGTTTTGATTCAATAGCCAAAGGCATCAAAATCACATAAAAGCATATTTTCATGTTCTCTTTTTGACATGCATAAACATACATTACAAGCAATTACTACTCAATTTAAACTTAGGATTAACGAAATTCTCACCAATCTAAGTACACATATACAAGGTGCATAATATAAAGTTATGCAAGAATTCATGTGCATCATATACTTTTATTCCTGTCAATATGCATCTCAACATATGCAAATACAATTTAACATATAGCCTGATTAGTCTGAAAATACTCTCTACAAGTGGATGCGGTCCTTTGGATACTGATTGAACACAGTATCCCAAGCATATAGAGACATGAGTCTCAAACATGTGATTTTCATATAGAGACCGAAGTCTCGCATTAATTTTCATATGTACCCAAACGGGGTCAAAACAAGGATCCAAACAGGACCCGCATGTAACATTTTATCGTATAGCAGCTGCACACACACCCTGACCTAAGTAAGCGCTTACTTATCCACCACTATGACTATTCAGGCTTAAAATAACACAACTTAAAAAGAAACTCAAGCAATAATCATATCATGAGAATTGCATTACATATGAACTTATAAGTCATGTATACATGTATATTGTTCTAATTTAGAAACATATAAATATATATATATATATATATATATATATATATATATATATATATATATATATATATATATATATATATATATATATATATATATATATATATATATATATATATATATATATATATATATATATATATATCAAATACATAAGATAATACGAACATATAACTCACATTGAAATATCCATTTTCATGTAAATTTATAATATTTACATTATGTACATTAATTATTAATCATGTATACAAATCTCATAATCAAACAATTATTAAATTATAACTCAAATTTAAACCTGTTCTTGAGTCAAATAGTGAAAACCCCATGCAATAGAAGCTTAAACTTTTGCTTTTTAAAACAGGGCGGCAGGGAGGGAGGCCAGTCACGAGTCACCCAGGCAGTGGCGACTCGTGATGCTGGCTTCACGCGAGTGCCACACCAAACAGGGGCAGTCACGAGTCGTGACCATCCGCACGTCTCGTGACGCCAGAGAGGAGGGGAGGTCACGAGTCACTCGGGCAGTGGTGACTCGTGACACGCAGGGAATGGGAGGGTCGCGAGCCGTGACTCTACATCACGTCTCGTGACTTCCCCAGGGAAGCAGGTCACGGCGTGATGCTGCATCACGTCTCGTGATCCTCTTCAAGGAAGAGGGTCACGGCGTGATTCTTCATCACGTCACGTGATCTTCTTCTCTCACTTCTGCTTCTCCTTCTCAAAACTCAGAATTTCCAGAAACGTAAAAAACCAGAAAATCATGAAAATAGAGTACAGCCAAAACTCAAAACCCCACTTTGTCTAAAACCATTTTTCATGCAATAATGATTCGAATACATACCTTCAAGTCTCCAGAGCACATTTACAGCAATTAAACACTCAAATTATTCACATTATCACACAATCAATAATATAAACAGAGAGAGAGTCACAAACCCAGAATCTTCCCTTTTTAACTTACAAGCATATAGACTTCCATTTTAACGTATAAAGCAACAGAACTTTCACACTACTAATCATACATATAATTTCTATTACTCATGCATTTTGATAAACAAACACACGTAAATAACATTGATATCAGAACAGTAACCAGGATCCAAAGATGAGGAAAGACAGACACTCCCAAACCTGTTAATGAAGTTCAAAATGACCACTGCAACTTTTAATCAACGACCTTCCCTTTTCCCTTCTCTTTTCTCTTATCTTCAGATGCTTGCAAACAGATAAAACCACATTCCATTAACCCAAGAAAAATAATCTTTATAAACCCAAAGGAGGAGAAGAAGGAGATTTAACCATAAGAACGTAAAGAACTTCTGCCACTTACCTTGAAATCCCTTCAAAGCTCAAAACCTTAGCTCAAAACAGATGCACACACATGCAAATGAGGAAAGAACGGAAAAATGAAGAGGGAAAGAGTGGCAAACGTGAGAGAGAGCAAGAGAGAAAGAGACTGAAATCTGATGGCTTCCTTCTGAAGCTACGCAAAATTTCTGAAACCTTCTTTTCTCTCTCCCACATGCACACACTCACCTTTCCATTTGGCATACATGCACTGATTCACTAATTCCCATGATCCTCTTTTTACCATATGCTCCTTAATCTTTTAATAGGTCCTTATTAATTACTTTTTACTCACCAATAAAAATCTGCAATTTAAATACTTTTATTTCCATGCAATTAAATCCTCTTTCACTTGTAAATTACCCAATTGCCTTGACTTACCCTTGTAACAATTACCAAAATATCCACATTTTCCAATTAAAAATGCCAATTCCAATTAGGCCACTTTTGGGGTGTGACATCGCCGGCCACCAGTTACACCACCAACCCCTTAAAGTGAGTAATCTTAACTCCAAATTTGATAGTTTGAGGAAAAATAATTAGGGGCATTTTAGGAGTTAGGGACTTGAAATTTTAATTTTAGGAATTTGATGTTTCAAGTTTAGAATAGGTTAGATTTTTGATTTTTAAGTGAAATAATCAAGTTAGTTTACATAATCTATCCATAACCATGGAGGGATGCCAAGACAGTCGTGTTGCACTGCAAATCCAATTTTGCCTGCAATTTTCAAATTTCTTTTGAGGGATTCAACATAGGACAATTTTTAGAGAGTTTTCTACTTGTTCGGGTTTCCAGCAGAGTAATATAGTCTAGATTTAAGGTAAATAATAGATTTAATTTCATTTTCTTGTAAATAGTTCATAGATAAAAGTAGATTTAGCATAGTTTTGGCTTTTGATCAAGTAAGAATAAGAAGGATTTCAAGATCTACTTTCTATCTCATCAAAAGTTGTAATAGATTTTCACTCTTTTTTTCTTGATGTTATTTACTTTGATGACTAGGTAGTTTTTCTGGCTTTGTGTTTCTTGAATCATTACTCGTATGTGGATTTCGGTTTAATTTCAATATAATTTCAGTTTTCTTCTTTCTCTACTTGTATTTAATCGAATGGATGATTATTGATGTTGGGTTTATTCTTAATGAGTTCTAGAATAGCTAGTTATGCAATGATTCTGAATTTGATAATTACTTGTGCGTAGTTTTGGTGGTTGGGGTTATATATTTTTCCTTTCCGTTTGCCAAAATGGTGGGTTTGGAATATGGGTATTGCCTATATGCTTTTCACGCGTTCATTATGAATTTAGTATTTTTTGAAGTTTGATCTCAAGAAATTCTTATTCTTTTACTTTGTTAACGATTGTTCTTAATCTAATTAGGTTATATGCATTTTACATGCGTGTTGCCTGTTTACTAAATGATTAGCAGACAAACCTATGCCTATTTGCCTTTTCATCTTAAGTTCTTATTTCACTTAGCTTGACTGAATATCTAAATTTGTTGTTCTAGTGTTTGGTTAGGATATAATGAAACTCATGGGAACTCAAGAATTTATCTTCCCTTCACAAGTTGACTAAAGCCAATCCAATGTAAGTTTATATTTGATATGTATGGTTTTTTAGGATGTTTAGAATCTTATATTACTTTTTATTTATTTATTTTTATCTCAAGCTTGTGTTCCCATTCACTTTTCTGAACCATACTTTGGTGGTCTACTGTCTGCTTATGGGTCACAGGCACTGGTGAGTAACTTGCCCTGTAAACTGATGAAAATTTGTCAATTCAACTTTCTATAAATTTGTCAATTCAACTTTCCGAGTGTGTGTGTGTGTATATATATATATATATATATATATATATATATATATATATATATAGAAATTTGTTTAAAAGTTTGCTGAAATCAATGGGGGATAATGCTTTCAGAATTCACATATAAGTTTTTATTTGAATTTGCTATTACTATCTTTTGTTTCTCTGTTACCTTGGTCATCAGCTTTGGTGTTCTCACTATGCTCTCTTTCTATCTTTCCTTGAAAAAAAAAATTAAGAAATTGCAATTAGATCAACTATAACTTTTGTTTGTGAGTTTACATGTCTTTATTTGAGTTTTATTCTAGTTGTGAATGCTGCTTTAGCCATCATCATATTTAAATATTCTCAGTATTTATTCATTGTGTTCTTTATAGGCCATTGATCCAAGGACTCGTATGGTTTTGTACAAAATGACGAATCGGGGTGTATGTCAAGACGTTAATGGCTGCATTTCAATTGGAAAAGAGATATTTAAAGTCCATTTTGGCAGCTAGATAAAATTAGTTGGTTTAATTTAATTTTATTTGTTATTTGTTGTAAACTTTAATTTTATTTTTTCTCATAATTTATAAATTAGGTGATTCGTGCAGTAATTAAAGATGCAAACTGGTGGCATTCTATGGATATTTCAAGATTTTATAAATTATTTTTTTTGTTGTAATTTTTAAATATTTTATGACATTTATTTGTAAATTAATTTTTAATTTTATATTATTAAAGAAATTCGGATATTTCGAGTTTATGATATTATACTTTTTAAATTTATAGTATTATTAATAATATTGCATAATTATTATTTATATAAATTAATTTTTTGATATAATAATAATAACATAAAATAAAATTTCAAATATTTTTAGCGACGGATTATCCGTCGCTAATATTTTTTATTTTTTCCCACCAACTAGTTTTAGGAACTATTTAGCGACTAAATTTTTTAGTTTTAGCGACAGTTTTTTCGTCGCTATTTTTTAGCGACTATTTTCTATTTTAGTCGCAAATTTCTTGCAACGCCCCGTCGCTAAAATTAATTAGCGACGGAAATTGCTCAATTAGCGATGGAAACTACCGTCGCTAATTGTCTTTTTTTTAGTGTAAATTCCAATTTTCCTTGCGTAATTACCAAAATACCCTTAATTATCCAATTAGACATGCAAATTACAATTAGACCATTTTTGGGATGTTACAAGTCTACTTTAAACGTACTCAAGTGTTGAGAGTAGCTAGACTATATCAGCATAGCGAGTAGAGTGTGTCAATAGATTTGACAGGGTACGGCTGTCAATCTGATCAAACTGCCCATAAGATGATGGCCAATTGGGTTGGACCTATTATTTGTTGGGTTTTTGGGCACATAATGCAGTCAGGCTCAAATGATAATGAGTATTTTCATATTCATTTTAAAAAAATAAAGATGAAATAGTAAGAGTTCATTTTTTTAGTTAGAAAGTTTAGATTTGAATCCTTATTATATGAAGCATTTTTAATTATTTAGAAGTGATTGCTCTGCCTTCTAAATTAATCGAATAAGTGAATTTCAAATAACAAATGATTATAATTCGCGTATCTAAAAAGATTTTTTTTTCTATAGATTTTATTTTTGTTTCTAGAGCTGACTATTGTAACAAGAGCAGAAGGTCTAAGGGGATCTGCATGATTCTACAGTTAAACAGCTCGTGCAGTGAGAACCAAACCAGCCATTTGTTAAGAATGTAAAATCTTTTAAAATATAATGAGAAGCATTATACTCCAATTTAATCTTTTGAAAATATATATATATTTTTTTTCTTTCTGTTTTAGTTTTTGCCTATTCATTTTGTCGTTAACTTGATTACAAACCGAGAAAATTCAAGATGGTATTTAGAAATGTCCTTTATCTTCCTGAAAAGGTACGTATTGTAAGCATGCATTGTTCTTTCTAGGCTCAGAAGGTCGCACGCAGCTTGAGGTTCATTTAAAAATTCAATATTTTACAAGATTCAAAAACCTTATTGCATCATCTTCTTCAAATCGAAAGTTTAAGCCATAATTGTCGTTTCGCATTTATGCAGATCACAAAAACTGTATGCATGGGAATCACACACTAATGCCATTTACAAAACACACTTATTTCTTACAACATCATCTACAAAGATCTATATCGGTGTGTGATGACATGTAGTTAGGTTGCAGTCACACGAAAAAAAAAACACTTCAATGAGTTTTGATAGAAAAAATTCCAACCGTCAAATTAGTTAAAAATAAAGGTTAAGTATTCTGGAAGATAGAGCTTAAAGAGTTTATATAATAGAATTGAAAGCCTTTTATAGTGTCTGATTTTATTGCATTATTGGTCCTTAAATTCTTAAATGCTCCTTAAATTTCTATAACAATCAGATAGCTTGGACCATAGCAAATTTAAGAAATCTTTATATAGTTCCGCATCAGTATATGTATATAGTAGCTTATAGAGCACGTGTATGTATAATTTGAAAGAAAGAACATAAAAAGAAAAATATTCCAACATCATAATGTCAAGATATAATTAATTTTTTTTTCTGGTCATTATCTTTTTTTTTTCGATCGATCTTCATAAGTATACTTCATGTTCATTCTTTTTATTTTTAGTCTATTTTCTTTTATATATAAAGCATTTTATTTTATTTTATTTCTTTTTATATGTAAACAATGGTAGAATAATATAGCCAATGATATAATTGAAAATGATAGAATTGAAATAGACCTCTCTTTCTCAATTTTAATTCGAAGTACTCCTTAAACTTTATTTTTCCACTAACGTTGTAAACCATAATCAAGAGAGAGCTGTCTAAGGATAAATAGATTCTTGAAAATAGATGAGTCTCTGCCAGCTTATTTTCTACTTTTTATTTTTATTATTTGGAGTAGATTAATTTGAGTGTTAATTCAGTGCATGATGTCATGCTATGTATAGTTTAATCGGATGATTAATACATATTAATTATTTTGGTCATTCAATTGAACAGTATAGAGTGTGCAGTGCATCTACATACTACGGATTGGGTGATTCATTTATATTATTGTTTTTCTACCAATATCAATATCTTATATTATGCTCCATATATGTATAATTATTACCCTTGTGCTCCATAAATAAAATTCCAAATCAACATAGATAAATGAGAATAAAAGTTGGCCACCACGTTACGGATGTTATATTCACTATCTAATTCAATAATTGCTTCTTCTTCTTTTTATTTTTTCAGACATACTTTTATTTTAAAAAAAAAAAAGACAAATAATCAGTCAAAATATCAAAATCATGAGTTGGGTAATGTTTGGTTCAAACTTTTCTCTTGAATTCGTTGCATTTATCGGATAAGAAAATTGCCAAATAAAAGTTTATCTTTTCATTGAAAGAGAAATATGCCTTTACAGTCTTCAAAAATTTGAAGCATCCGATTCAATAGGCGGCAACGTCGTTCTTTTTTGCATACCATTTTATGAAATTATAGACGTACTGTAGTTGGAATAATTTTATTATTATTTTTTTTAATATATGATATGAATGTCCAGCTCATGATGTCTATATAAAATTATTATGAACGTACAAACTGCAAATTTTCAAAATCAAATTGGATTAAAAACTAATTAAATGAAGGAAACATGTATTGGATTCACGAACAAGTGGGTTAGCTAGGGCTTGAATTAGTCTTATAAATATCAAGTGGAAAGAAGCTGTTAGAGAATATTATATGCGTAGGCACAAGAGAGATGAGAGGAGAATCACTCTAGAAGAAAGAAATCTTATAAATTGAGAAACCACTTAAATAAATATGTACGTACTTGCCAAAACAAGAATAAAATAAATCAACAAGGTTTTATATTAATGCACCAATTTGGAATTAAATTGTCGATCGATGTCTTCAACTATACCTATAGCTATATTTTTATTTATTAATGTCATTGATATATGAGAGATAAATCACATATATTAAAAATTATCTGATTCAGATAATGATTATAAATTTAAATAAAAATCATAATAATAATAACAATATGTTCTCTTATTCTTATTCTTTTTGAAATTGAAATTCTAATTATAATACTCTTAAATTAATGTATTAGAGCTCTAAAATTAAATAAAAACTACAAGGATAATTAAGTTATCAAATAAAATTAATGAATCTTGTCAATTTAATGAAATTGAGAAATTTTTCCATGTAAAAAAGGTTATAGAAAATAAATAAATTACATTATATTAGGGGTGAGCCCCAATATATTACATTAACCAGTCAATGAGCTCAAAAAAAATTCAGTTCATTAAATATCGGCTTTTGAAAATTACTAACCATTAATCAGTCCGTTACTATTGGTTAACCAGTCCATCGGTTTCGGATTTTCGGATCGGTTAACCAATATTGTTTCGGTTAACCACTATAATTATAAGATATATTCATAAAAAAATTAAAATGTCCAAAATACTTAAAAATAAAAATTAGAAATCAAATATAATTTAATATAATATTCACATTATAAATATAAACTAAAAATGTTGTGTCAATATGCATGCATTGGATAGAAAAATATAATAAATGGAAAAATTGTAACTTATTAATTTTGTTAAATATTAATTATTAGTTGCAACGATTTTTTTTTATTTTTAAAATAAAATATATTTAATTCGAAATGTGAGTGTTAAATGCTACCTATAAGAATATTAAAACTAAAATTTTATATTTTAATTAAATATTATTTATCGTATTAAATTTTAATAATTTTAATATAAAATATTTTAATTAAAGAGTTAAAATTATTAAATTAATTACAATTAGAAATTAATTATATATATTAAAAAGTTTGAAAGGTGAAAAATTTTGTGTATGTGAATATAAAAATTTATCACAGATATAATTTTTCGTTAATATATTAATATTATATAAATTTTCGAATATATTATAATTTTCATTATTGAAAAATTGATAAATCAAGAAATAATAATAAATACTAAATATGTACATATTGAATAATTAATAAATTAACTAAAAATTTGGTTATCGGTTCGGTTAATCGGTTTTATGAGACAAAACCATTAACGAGTGCATTAATATCGATTTTTTCAAAATACTAATTATTAATCAGTTCACTACAATCGATTAAACAGTCAATCGGTTCGATTTCGAACCGATTTACCGATTAATATCGTCAACCGATTTGTTTTACTGACCCTACATTATATATAGTATAGATATTGAAATAATAATAAGAGGATGCACGGGAAACTTGATGACACAATGGAGGTCCAAATCAAATCAGCCACAAAGATTAATGGATGGAACCCCAACCAAATTAGAAGAGCCAAAGGATTAAATAATGGGACCCAAAATATTAATTAAACAAAAATAAAAATGTAGCAGTGGATCATGTGCTTAGGGCTCCAACTTGGTTTTTATTTAATAATAAATAAATGGAAAAGAAATTGTTTTTTTTTTAAAAAAAAAGTTCCTAATTGTGCAAGTGTGTATGTTTTGGTACTTGAACAATTTGAAGAAAAAAAGAAGAATCACGTTAAAATAAAATAAAAAAGCCAGAAAAAGTAATTAATAAAGAGGAAAATTGGTAAAATATAACACGGGTTAGCTATTTTGGGTTGACCTGGACTGGAATACAACCCTTAATTGCGACCACTAATCCAACTAATCCTACTTGTTATTATTATTATTATTATTTTCAAATTAATTACTTTTTTCAAAATTATAAATAAATATAAATATATATTTGTCGGATTTTTCTTTTTCCGCTCTTTTGAATGGCCCTCTTATCCCCCTGCTTACGCCTCTGCTGCAAGTTGATCCCTCTATTTTCCAATTTTCTCCTTTTCCTTTATTTTTATTTTCCCAAAATGCCACTACTGCCCTTTTCACTTTTAGTTTGATACGTACAAAACATTAACTGCATTGTAACATTGTTTATAAATAAAATACAACGGGAAAGTATATACTAATTTTTACAAGGCTAAAAATAATTAGGCAAAATTCACTCTTTGCTCATTAAATTATAACAGTCTGTCACATTTCCTCCTTCAACTTTTATTTCACTCATTCAAAATTGCTAAAAATAATTAGGCAAAATTGCTTTAATAAATATATAAAATCAAATCGATATTAGCAATTTTGGATCCATTTTGTGCTTAATTGGATTTTCAGACTTTGATGTAAGAGATGAATTAAATAAGAAAATAAGGGGTAAGTTGGTAATTAGAAGAAGGAGGCTACTATTTGAGTTAACTGGCATTAAAATGCATAAGACCTTTGAATCTCCAATAGAAGAATAAACATCCTCCCACTGCAGCACAACTCTCTGACTCAAATATATACATACAACTTCCATTGAAATACCTTAAACCCCACTATTTCACTCATCCAATGATCACCGAAAAAATGCCTTCTAACCCTCCTAAATCCTCTTTGCTCCTCCATCGGATCAACTCCTCCGCCACTGACTCCTCTTCTCCTTCTCAGAAACGGTGGTCCCCTCTATCTTGCGCCATACCTGTTCCCGACACCGTCGCACGCTATCACATCCACGGAGTAGGCCCCAACCAGTGCTGCTCCGCCGTCATAAAGCAGATCCCTGCCCCCGTTTCCACCGTATGGTCCGTCATCAGACGATTCGATAATCCTCAAGCTTATAAGCACTTTGTCAAGAGCTGCCACGTCATCGTCGGAGATGGCGATGTAGGGACTCTCCGTGAAATCCACGTCATCTCTGGACTTCCAGCTGAAAACAGCACCGAACGCCTGGAGATTCTAGACGACGAGCGCCACGTCATCAGCTTCAGCGTGGTCGGTGGGGATCATCGGCTGGCGAATTATAAGTCGGTGACAACGCTTCATGCTTCTGCTTCGGGGAACGGCACGGTCGTGATCGAGTCTTACGTGGTGGATATTCCTCCCGGAAACACCAAAGAGGACACATGTGTGTTTGTGGACACGATCGTTCGGTGCAACCTCCAGTCACTGGCTCAGATCGCCGATAACTTGGCCAGAACCAGTAGATCTTCTTCGTGAGTAAAAATTAAAAGAGAAAAAAATTCCATGACAATGCTGTCTTATAAATATTATTATTATTATTATTACTACTATTATTACCTTAATTGTTATAAATATATTAGCGTTAAAACTGAAATGGCTTTGGTAATACACAGTCGTTTTGTGAGTAATCGGATGTGAGTTTGCCAATGAAAAACTTTGAATTGAAAGCCAGTTTTCCATGTATTATAACTGCTATTTGCCGTCATCACTTAATTCTATTTGTTTATTTTTGTTTATTTATCAGTTTGTGAAATAGAAAGATAATGATGACACGCCCACCATTATCATTCTCGTAGCTTTCACTAATTTTCTGTCGTCTTTACCGGCGATGCTGATGGTTATTTTTAAAATACTAATGGCATTGTTGTTTTCAGTACCAATAAATTAGTATATCATGTAAGAAAAACAATATTTTGTTATGTCCTTTTTCATGGTATTGGTTTATGAAGGGTTTGGACCAGTAATGTGGTTAGCTTAAGTTAAGCCGTCAATGGCGGCCGGAAATCGGTATTTCTCACCAATTTCTTCTTTCTAATTCGAATACTAACCCTCTTTCTAAAATTTTAAATTTAGAGAATAATGTTTGTGAACATTGTGCAAGTTGCATAAACTATAGGGTTGGAATCTTTACATGACATTATATTTTGGTTTCTAGATAAAATCATATATATATATATATGTATAATTAACATTTGCATCTTATTTTTTTACCATCTTATAGATAATCTTAAAGTGTTGAATTCTAGATTAATTGTTTGAAATAAGTATATTTAAGTGATGTGAAAAAGTTTTAGCTAGATCCGGTAAATGAAGAGGTTTATATTGCAATTAAATAGTATATTGGCATTTAAGTAGAAGTGGTTAAAAAATGGGATAAGTTGGAATTGTGAATAAAAAGAAAAAGAGAAATAGAGAAACGTAGAAATTTCCAGTTCAAGGCATACAGGAAAGAGTAAATACTAAATAGTATGCAGGAGAAAGGAGTGGGAACATGTTGCGATTTAAAAAGAAAGAAATAACGTGAAGGGAATCAAAAGCTGCCTCCTGCAACTTGGACTTTGATAACTCAACTAGCTAGTAGCTGTTAAAAGAAAGAAGCAAGTTGCATATATAATATATATTTATAAATACAAAAAAAAAGCAGAAGAAATGCAAGTTGCAATAAGAAATGGTGTGTCTCTTCAGTTTTAAAAATTTTGACGAATGGGACGGTTTAGCAAGTTGGTAGGCAAGTGGGAGAGGTGAAGGCTGCTTTTAATGTTCTCTCGTGTTCTTTTGTCCGCTTTTGAATCCCTCCACGCAACCCACCTCTCATTCTTCTCCTACTCTTTTTATTTAACTTCTCTCTTTTTTCTTTTATTAATTTCCTTATTATCAGTTACTCAAATTCCAATCCATGAATCCAATTACAAACTCGCATCACATCTGCTACACTCATTGCTTACTATTATAATGCCCATTAACTACGCATGCATATAACATTACAGCGGTTTGAACATTTTATTGCAACACTTAAATGGTTGTAATATTGTAAATATGATGCTAAATTGTTATTTTATACAAATTAAGGCAAAAATTTGAAATATATGCAGCTAGCAATGTCTCGTAGTAGACTTATTTTGTAATAGTATGTTTGTTTACGATAGGGCTGTTTCAGCACATATAAATGTTGTCGTGTACCTAGCTCATCTACGTGACAAAACTGAAATATGAAATAAGTTAATCAATATTACAAAAGATGTAGAGAAAAATAAAGAATAGTTGTCCTAATCTATGATAAAATGCAGTTATTTAAATCAATTATAGAATATAATTGATTTTATAAATATTGTATTTATGATCAATTAATACTAAAATTATAATAATAAAATATTAAATTGAACAAAAGTAATTTTTACAGCAAAAAAGAAAAATAGATGCTAAAATTCATCCTAACAATACATGTAAAACACATATGGACACAGACAAATAAAATCTTTAACTTTTGTTTTGTACCATGTTAAATGCGAGATGCGCTACTGATATGCCTTTCTCATTGAATTGGTGCTGCCATAAGTCACCATACATTAGTTTGGATTCTACATGTACCACCAGGATAGAGTTTTAGTATCCATGTGCTTTTTGTTTCTTGGTGAAAGTTATTTTCATTCAAAAAAATCTCAATTCATCGTTATTAAATTTTTCTTTTTATAAATTCAGTTTTAATTGGTATAAGCTCAGTAAGCTTACACCATATACCGTATAACTGGTCAAATAAAATCCTTGGTTTCAGCTTTGATTAATTATTCATTTCTATATTGTGATTATTCTTCGAGCATATTGTACACATAGCACATATACCTGGTAGAATATTCAACTTTCGCATCTTCAAAATGGTTTATTATTATTATTAAGAAAAATGTATCATCAACCCCTATGAACTTTTTTTATTTTTTTTCTATTAAACTCTTATATTTTTATTTTCTAATATTAAATCTCTAAATTTTTACTTTTTTTACATATTAAACCGTTATGAACGCAAAATATTAAATTAAACTATATATACCATTTGACACGGATTTAATATTTGCATCCGAATCTCAATTTTGTATGTCATTGCATTCTTATCATCAATTTTAAATTAATCAGAAATTTTATTTTTTATTAACAAATAAACAAATAATAATATAATATAAAAGTTTATCAGTTGCTCCAATGGACAATTTAGTGTAAAAAAATTAATTAATAAATATAAATTTTTATAAATGTATGAAACAACTACCATAATCTAATATAAGCACTAATCAATAAATAAAAGTAGTAATAATAATAGATAATTTACAAAAATAAATATTGATAGTAATGGATAATTAATTTATAGTAATAGAAAGTTTATGTATCAATTATAAATATATTTTGTAAATAGTGATGAGTAATTTTTATTTTGTTTCAAATAAATTAGTAGCAGAATCTTAAAAAAACCATCTAAAAAGCTCTAAAATGGTGCTTTTTGGAATATCAGCTATTTGAAGGATAAACAACTATAAACTCCT
Source organism: Excoecaria cochinchinensis (assembly GCA_947683425.1). Taxonomy (NCBI): domain Eukaryota; kingdom Viridiplantae; phylum Streptophyta; class Magnoliopsida; order Malpighiales; family Euphorbiaceae; genus Excoecaria; species Excoecaria cochinchinensis. The sequence goes on from CANTUQ010000058.1 coordinate 15,062,248, forward strand.
ATTTTAAAAAAATTAACCAAATACGTAAAAGGAGGTTGTAGGATAGAAAAAATTACCATCCGCTTCTTCTTTTTTTTTTTTTTTTTGAATAAAACGGAATTACATTAACTCAAGTCAGCTCTCAAGGCTGAAACAATACAATTAGGGGGATTCAAATCCCAAGTAACAAGACCTATCATAGAATAAGCTGCCCTAGCTAGACGATGGGCAGCAGTATTAGCAGATCTTTTCACAAATCCAAACTGGATTTCCATCGACGAAGAAACCAAGCCTAAACAATCGTTAACAACTAAGCCAAAATCAGATCTAGTAATACTCTTATTGACTAAAGCATTAATGACTATTTGAGAGTCTGATTCAATGAGCAATGAAGATAAATTCGAGGATTTAATCCAGCTTAAAGCCTCACAAATACTGATGACTTCAGCAACCAAGGGATCAACAACACCAAAGAATCTGCGACTTCCTGCAAATTTGAAAGCTCCTTCATGATCACGAACTATAAAGCCCACACCTATTTGCTGTTCTTCTTCAAAAATGGCTGCATCAGTGTTCAATTTCAAAAAACCAACTGGAGGACGACACCACCGCTGGAGGACTAACTGAATCCTCTCAGCATCTGCAACAGCATCTTTCCTAGCTAATCTCCATTCCGACACCACTTGAGAAGCCATGATGTTAACAGAGTTAGCTGTGCCTCTTAAACTATTCCACACCCAGTCATTCCTTGCTTTCCAAATCACCCAACAAATAGCAATTGCAATACCACAATGATCTCGACTCAAATAAATAGAAATAATAGAAAACCAGCTAGACATATCAGTAGAATTGCCTTTAATAAAACCACAAGCTGATCTAGACCAAACCTGATAAGCAAAATCACATTCAATCAGCAAATGAAAAGTAGTCTCATCATTATTCCCACAAAAAGGACAAGCCAGAGTAGTCTCAATTCCTTTTTGAATTAACAAAGTACGAACTGGCAAGCAAGATTGAATGGCACGCCAGAAAAAGTGTTTCATTTTAGGAGGAATGAACAGAGACCAGAATTTATTCCAAAGTTTAGTAGAAAGAGAGATGGAAGCTGAGTTAGAAGTAGAACTAATTAGTCTATAAGCACTCTTAACAGTGAACAAACCGTCTCTTTCTAGCCTCCATTGCCACAAATCCTCCCTTCTTCGCCAACTTAGGGGGATACTATAAATTAGATTTTTGTCCCTCTCATTAAACAAGTCAACAATCAGTTCTTTATTCATGAGTTAGTATCTCCCAAAATCAAATCCTGAACTTTCAGCTCACTCATAGCCATGATCGGGGGAGTAGTGACAAACGCATTATTAACATCAGGAAGCCAAGGATCCTTCCACACATTTATTGTATCCCCTTTGCCCACTCTCCACTTACAACCTAATTTGATAGCATCTCTGGCTTGAAGGATACTTCGCCAGGTATAGCTTGGATTAGTTCCTAGAGTTGCATCCCAAAAGCTACCATTAGTAAAATAGCGAGCTTTTAACACCCTAGCCATTAAGGAAGACTTATCAAAAAGTAAGCGCCAATATTATTTGCCCAATAAAGCTAAATTAAACTCATGAAAGGAACAGAAGCCAAGCCCACCCAACTTCTTCGGCCTACACAGCTTTCCCCAATTAATCCATGCAATTGTATTCTTATTAGTGCCCCACCAAAACGAGTTAAGCATTCTTTCTAATTTCAAACACAATCCCATGGAGAGAAGAAATACACTCATCGTGTAAGTAGATAGAGATTGAGCCACTGATTTAAGAAGGATTTTCTTCCCTGCTCTTGAGAGAAGAGTGCGATTCCAGCGGCTGATATGGTTCCAAATTTTATGCTCAATGAAAGAAAATACCTCTTTCTTATCCCTTCCAATCAGAGAAGGCAACCCGAGATAAGAATCATGAGAGGATTGAGGATCAATGGATAATATAAAGCAAACTTCCTCCCTAGCCTGTCGTGAAGTATTAGAACTGAACTTCAAAGAGGATTTATTAAAGTTAATCAATTGACCCGAATCCATAGCATAAACTTTAAGGATTCTCTTAACTGCATTTGCTTCTTCAGAGTTTGCCTTAAAAAAGATATAACTATCATCTGCAAAAAAGAGGTGAGTAACAGCAGGAGCCCTCCTTGCTACACGACAACCAGTAATTAGTCCTTGCATCTCATAACTGTTTAAAGAGTTTAGAGAGACCTTCAGCACATAGAATGAAAAGGTAGGGGGAAAGAGGATCCCTTTGTCTAAGACCCCTACTAGGAGTGATAGGACCCCAACAGTTTGTGCGAACAAGAGATAAAATAGCAAACCGATTGAACACACATTTTAATCAATTTAACCTAGCGAATATTAAAGCCCATTCGAATCATTACCTCCTCCAAAAAGTGCCATTCAATGCGGTCATAGGCCTTACTCATGTCAAGCTTTAGAGCAGCCACTCCACTCTTCCCCTGAGTCTTGCGCCTTAAGAAGTGCATAACTTCATAAGCCACAAGGAAGTTATCTGTAATAAGCCTATTAGGAACAAAAGTGCTTTGGTTCGGAGAGATGATTTATGGCAAAATACTCTTCAGCCTTGCAGTGAGCATCTTAGCCACTATTTTGTATAGGAAGCTGCATAGAGCAATTGGCCTCAAATCTGCCATTGAATCCACTCTTTTCTTTTTTGGAACCAGAATGATGGCTGTTTCATTTGCACCTTCAGGCAGACAATAATATTAATGATTCTGAGACACTCCTTGGCAACTGTGACGCGCGCCGAACCCGATACAACCCAGCAAGGGGCCCTCTCTTTGAATCCGCTTTAGGATTCGAGGTATGAAGGTTCGCGTCTTTTGATCATGGGCGCCATGAGACATCATCGGTGTATCCCTCCCAATAGAACATTGGGGAGAATAACCTAGCCTATTGACGCCTAAAGGCACCTTTGAGGTATTTGGAGTCGCCACCCAATTTTGCAAGAAATTGGGAAAAGGTTTCTCACCTCTATTGGTCTAAACCAGAGATATGGTGTCCGGAACTTCCCTCTTATTTATGCTTTGGTTAATTATAAATGGTTTTTTAAATTCTTAAAATTATATCTCTCATCTCACACGATTAATGCATTTAAATTAAATGGCGCATTGCAAGCACTCAAAAAGCGATAAAGGAAAGCAATAAATAAAGCAGTAAAAGAAAGCGATAAATGAAAGCGATAAACACGCAAGCACGCAATTACAATAGAAATAGGGGCAGAATACAACCCCATTAAAAGGAGATTAAAGATGTAAGTGGGACGGAATACAATCCCCAAAAGATAAAGTTGCCCCAAAATTAATTACAAGGGCCCCAAAAGAAATGAACTTGAATTTTAAAACACTCACTTAAGATCAAAATAAAAGAACATACATAAATCGGGACATTATTTGAGGAACGTTGGTTCCTTCGCGCTTGTTCGAAATTTAGGAACATTGGTTCCTTCGTATTAACTTGAAGAGGGTTCGAAGAGTCATTTTTGATTGCTTGAATTGAAAAACCGGGATGAGTGCTCCCATTTTTGTAGAAAAGGTTGACTCTTCGTTTTAATTGTGACATTTTTATTGTCGGGCTAAAACAAGGGACATTGGTCCCAATTTTATTAGTGAAGAATCCAATTTAATTGTAAAAATATTTTTGTGACTTTTTATCACACGCGTACAAAAATAAAACAAGTACTTACAAGTAAACATGTGACACATAAAGAGAAGGAATTAAGAAAGATCTCACCGAGCAAGGCGATATTCCACGTGTCGCGACCCATCCGGGGAGCCGTGAGAACGCTTACACTACCCGACCCAAATTAAACTCATACAAAGATAATATCGAAAATAATATTAGTAAATATTTTAGGCAAATTAATCAAGCAAGTGCAAAATATAACAATAATAATAAATGATAAATAATGATAACGACAATAATATTATGATAACAAATAATAATATTATGTGGCACATAAACATTAGCATGACAATAAGTAGGTGATGATAATACTAACAATTATAATAACATAAAATCAATAAATATACAATGAATATATAATAATGATAATAATAAAAAAGAGATGATACATAGCAAATAAATAAATATAATAATAGCGACGATTAGTTAATAATAAACACAAAATACATGAATATATAATAATAACGATAATAATAATAATGGTGATAATAAGGGAATGGATGGCCAATAGAATAACCATAATAATAACTACGTGAGATAACAATGAATAATAAAAAATGACAATAGCAAACAATAACGTGAGCCTAAATATGAACACAAGCATGAATAGTGATAATGATAAATAATAATAATAATATTAGCAGTGAACATGAAAACCCATTTAAAGCCAACAAATAACATATTAATGATGGTATTGACACAGTGAAATGCTAAAAAAAATAATAGACAATATGTTAATAGCAAACAATATCTATGATAATAATAGCAAAAAAAAACAATATTAACAATAATAAATAATGTACAAGAAAATTAAAAGAGAACAAGTCGAAGAATTGTTTACCCTCAGAATTTTTAGATTGGGGAAACGGTGTCCCGATCGATTTTCCTTGTCAGATTTGTGGTGATAAATACTTGAAGAAAATGTAGAAATCAATATTTTGAAATAAAATCAAGAAAATATTTTGATGAAAATATTTTTTTGGTGGATGATTTGAGCAAAAGGAAATTAATTTTCCAAACCCAAAATCATTCAATAAGATGGATTATCTATTTTTTTGAAGAGCAAATCAAGATTTTTTAACTTGAGAAAAGAGAGAAAAACTCAAGAAAATGGCCCTTGGAGAGAAGAAGGTTCAAAGAAAAAAAAGCCCCCTCATGATTCTCGTCCTCCTCTGTTTTTAAAATGAAAGGAAAAAAAAACATTTAAAGTTGCCTTGGCCAAAAATGGCAAAAGACAAAAGATCTATTATTTTTGGTTAATTCAAGATAGCATAAAATGGTGAAACAATGGAAAATGTCAGACTGGAGAAAAATCAGAAAATCAGACTGAAAATAGCGAAAAAAGTGGACAGGCGAAACAGGTCGCGCGGAGGAGGCAAGGGCGCGCGGCAGCCTGCGCGTGGTGCCCTTGCACCGCGCGCGGCAGGCTGCTGCGCGCAGCCTGCCTCACGCAGGAGGGTCGCGCGAGGCAGCTGCCTCGCGCGCAGGGGGTCGCGCGAGGCAGCATGCCTCGCGCGCAGGGGGGTCGCGCGAGGCCCCCGCCTCTGCGCGCAGGGGCGTCGCGCGAGGCGCCTGCCTCGCGCGCAGGCGCCCCTGCGCGCTGGGACGGCCTGCCTCGCAGGCACCCCTACGCGCTGGGGCAGCCTGCCGCGCAGGCGGCCCCGCGCTGCCGCAGTGGCACTCGCGACCATTTTTTTTTTATTTTTTTTTTTATTTTTCTATTATTTTTATTTTTGACACAAAATTAATATTTTTATTTTACTTCACTCCATTTTAATTTTTAATCTCTAAAATATATATTTTTAAATTATTTTTCGAAAAAACACACTTTTGACAAGGGAACGATCGATTCACATTTTTCTTGCCGAAAATCGGTCTTCTATTTCATCATCGGGTAATCCTGATCTTGGACCGCCTCGGGACCCGGTGTCTACAGTTGCCCCCAATTTTGGGGAACTTAGAACACAGGTGCCTAAGTGAGCCAAAATTCAGAAAAGAAGGGAAGAGATGCGTACCTGAGGCGGTCGCTTTCCGAACTTGGTCCTGCCAGCTTGTCGGCGTTACGGGCTTATTGTTGGCCACATGATTGATGAAACACCAGCTTGTCGGCGTATGAAACCACGGCTGAGCGACTGATAAACACCAGCTTATCGGTGTGTGAAGGCGCCAGACTTTGTAGGACGTGATTGATAAAACACCAGCTTGTCGGCGTGTGAAACCACGGCTGAGCGACTGATAAACACCAGCTTGTCGGTGTGTGAAGGCGCCAGACTTTGTAGGACGTGATTGATGAAACACCAGCTTGTCGGTGTGTGAAACCACAGCTGAGCGACTGATAAACACCAGCTTGTCGGTGTGTGAAGGCGCCAGACTTTGGAGGACGTGATTGATGAAACACCAGCTTGTCGGCGTGTGAAACCACGGCTGAGCGACTGATAAACACCAGTTTGTCGGTGTGTGAAGGCGCCAAACTTTGTAGGACGTGATTGATGAAACACCAGCTTGTCGGCGTGTGAAACCACGGCTGAGCGACTGATAAACACCAGCTTGTCGGTGTGTGAAGGCGCCAGACTTTGTAGGACGTGATTGATGAAACACCAGCTTGTCGGCGTGTGAAACCACGGCTGAGCGACTGATAAACACCAGCTTGTCGGTGTGTGAAGGCGCCAGACTTTGTAGGACGTGATTGATGAAACACCAGCTTGTAGGTGTGTGAAACCACGGCTGAGCGACTGATAAACACCAGCTTGTCGGTGTGTGAAGGCGCCAGACTTTCCTGCAGAAACAAAAAACTTGTATGCAAGGGTAAGTTATGCATATGCATGTGCATATGTTATGCAGAATGCAGGTGACACCATTCATCTGAGTGGTCTAGGGGTCGAGGTGTGATAACTTTTGCCGAAGCGACTCATGGCTCCATGAGGTCGCTCATGCCCCCAAGCGTCTGTAAGCGATGTCCTGCTTTATGGACTGTGACTCATAATTCTTCAGGGAGGATTGCCCGATGCGTGTCTTTGTTTGAAAGGGGTTGCCCAAGGTAATGCTGCCTTATCACTCCAAGCGTCATTGTTTTAAAGGTAGTGCGTCCCTCGTGGATTTTCACACTAGCTTTTCTTAGCGGGAGATGCGTCCTTGTCGGATTTTCACATAACCCTGTGCCTTATTTTTTGCCTGGAATGGACCCAACCCAATCCAGCGGCTTTTATTCATTTCATTTTTTTGTAGGGCAGACTGCCCGTTGCCAGGTTTTCACCCTGCCCTTTGGCCTAACTTTTGCTTAGAGCGCCAGTCACGGTTTTCATCTCTAACGACCTTTTTTTTTTTTTAATAAAGTTTTTGTCGACGTTGACCGGCTCCCTGAATTCATTCCCATCACCATCTGTCAGGATCGCAGCCCCTTTAGATAAAAGCTTCTTCAGAATAAAGGGTCCTTCCCAAGTGGGCCTAAACTCGCCTCGAAAGTCCGGAACCCCTGGCCTCATCTGTTTGAAGACTAGGTCTCCTTCCTTCAATGGGTGTTTTCTTACTTTCTTCCCAAATGAGCGAGCTAGCCTTTTCTGGTAGATCTGGTTATGGTAGTATGCCCGCATCCTACCTTCGTCCAATAGGTTCAACTGTAGTAGCCGCCGCTGGGCCCATTCGGCTTCGGGTAGCTGAGCTTCTGTTACCACCCTTAATGACTGGAGTTCTATTTCTATCGGTAGGACTGCTTCTGTCCCGTAAACCAAGGAGAAAGGGGTAGCCCCTGTAGATGCTCTGGCAGTGGTCCTGTAGCCCCAAAGTGCAAATGGCAATTTCTCTGCCCAGTCTCTATAGGTTTGCACCATTTTAGCCAATATTTTCTTGACGTTCTTACTAGCGGCCTAGACTGCTCCGTCGGCCTGCGGTCGGTATGGAGAGGACTTATGGTGTTGGATGGCGTACCTCTTGAGCATCTGCTTAGTCTCAACTTAGAACTGTACCCCATTATCTGACACGATGTGATGCGGGAGCCCGTACCTACAGATCAAATGTCACTCGATGAACTCGGCCATTTCCCGGGCGCCCAACTTCTTGAAGGATTCAGCCTCGAGCTATTTGGTGAAATAATTGATAGCAACCACAATAAATCGGTGTCCATCGGAGGCTGTCAGGTGTACTTCTCCTATAATGTCAATTCCCCATGCTGCGAACGACCATGGAGATGCCAGGTTACACAACTCCGAAACTGGAAGGTGTCTCAGATTAGCGTATTGTTGGCATAATTGGCACTCCTTCACATATTTAGAGTTGTACTGCATTGTCAGCCAGAAGAATCCTTGCCGCATTATTTTCTTTGCTAGGGCTAGACCATTCATATGGGCCCCACAGACCCCTGCATGGGTTTCCTCCATAACCCTTTTGGCCTCTTTCTCATCTAAACATCTGAGTTGTATGTCATCGGCTTGTCTCTTGTACAACACCCCGTCTACACTGATGAACTGAGTGGACAACTTGCGAATCATCCTCTGGTCTTTTTCAGTGGCTTCTTCTGGGAATACCACCCTTTCCAAATAATTCTGGACATCATAGTACCATGGCTTTCCGTCCACAGCCTCGACATCCCCAACTCATTCAGTCTCAAAGTATGGCTTGTCTGCACTAGAAATGTGCACAGGAATCATGGCTATTCCCTTGGGGTTATCCGACATGGATACCAGGGTGGCTAAGGCATCTGCCAATTGGTTCTCATCTCGGGGCACGTAGTTAAAAGTGCAAACTCCAAACTGGCCACTTAGTTCTTTTAAACACCTCACATATGGCAACAGCCGCTCTTCCTTAACGGTCCATTCACCCCTGACTTGGTGGATTACTAAGGACGAGTCCCCGAAGACCTCTACTACTTTTGCCCCCATGGCTGAGAGTGCTTCTAACCCAAAGATGCAAGCTTCGTACTCAGCTTCGTTATTTGTGGCTTTATATCTCAGTTTCTTAGCTAAGGGGAGCTTCTCACCATCTGGGGTTGCTAGAATTACTCCCGTCCCGACCCCTTCGTTATTTACTGCCCCATCAAAATACATCTGCCACTTCTGTACGGTGATGGCCACCACATGTTTGTCGGGGAATTCATATTCTAGCCGGCCTGCTCCAATTGGATGGTCGGCAAGAAACTCCGCAACTGCCCGACCTTTGATGGTCTTTCTTGTGACATACTCCACATCAAATTCCTGCAGCAGTATTAGCCATCTTCCCATCTTCCCCAACAACGAGGGCATTGCTAGATTCAGTGAGATATCAGATGCATTTATCGACGGATTTTGGGGTGTGTTCTCCTGTGCGGGCTTTGTCAAGCTACTTTCTGTATCATTGCCCGACGTGCTCGTCAGCTCGGGATGACCCAGGACCCAGCTAGGGACCCATTATCGTTCCGGGGAGGAATCCTTTCTGCAACCTTTACCTCTCGCTATCAGGATCTTTGGAGCCAACCGCCGGCAAAAACTGTCATACCCCTTTCGGTACCCATTCTGTAACTTCTACTGGTGAGTGCAAAAGATGGATATTCAGTCCGGCACCTGACAACGGGACACGACAACTTAGGCATCTGGCTGGCGAGAGCAGGAGTAGAGTAGCCACTTAGATTTTACTTTTTATAAAAGAACTAGGAAATGATGAGTTAAACTGCTTTTGCTTTATGTATTTGCATAAAACTGTGTGCATTTCAGCACGATTTCTCTATACATAATCACCATTTAACATGGATTCAGAATGCAAGAATTACATCTAATCTCGGATTGGATCTTGTAAGCATCAGACTCCTGTTTCCAATCAGCCCTCGCGGGTTTTCTTGATTGAATATTTTCTTTTTTTTTTTTTTTTTTTTTTAAGCCTCCGCCATGGACCCTCCTTCAGTTTCTCAGCATTGGTTGAATTCGCTTTCATCTTCATCTGCCGGGGGGACTGCTGCTTCTGAGGGTGGCTCCTCTTGGTATCAAAGTCTTGGTCTTAACCCTTGTGCAGACTGGTCGAGGTAATGGGTTCCTTTTTTGGGGTTTGAATATGAAGTTTCGCGTTTGGCCTTTGTTGGCTTTGGCGGGTCAACCCTGGAATGGCCTTTCAATGGCTGAGATAGGGTGACAAGTTGGGCTTGGATGATCTGGGGTACTTTTATCGATTTTGGTGGTTCGAACCCTGGAATAGCCTTTCAACGGCCGGGATTGGATGGATGGTTTGTGGGTTAGCCTTTTAGATCCTTTTCAGTAGCTAAGAAGAATGACAACGGGCAGGTATGTGTAGATCAACAGAATTTGAGCGAAGCTTTTCTTCAAATGGTATTCCCTTGCCCCCTGATCAATTCTCTCTTTTCTTCTCTCTTCTTTTTTTTTCTTTTTTATTTATTTATTTAATTAATATTTTTTTTGAATTTTTTTTTTAACTTAAGTTTTTTTTTTTTTTTTTTTTTTTTTTTGCAACCCAATTTTTTTTTTTTTTACAAGCTCTGCTCAAGTCCTCAATTTTACACATACGTGCACTTTTTATCTTAACCACTGGGACCATGTTGCTCAATCTAGTCGGGCATATAGTTTTAGCAAGAATTTTGGCTATAAGGGTTCTGGATGGTTAAGAGTCTATCATAATTGTTTTTGGGGTACACATTTCAAATGGTTGATAGGAAAGGGTTCACGTTGTTTGGTTTTGATGAGTTGTATTCTGGTGAGTTATGTTTTCTTTGTGAAGGTCTTGAGTCTCATTCGCCTAACTCCTGATGTAGCTTTCGAAACTTGATCTTATTTGGTGGCATCATATGCATCCCAGATGTCGCGGGAGTGCAAAGAAATGGCTTTCAACATTCGGTTCGTCGTCATGTTGGCTCGTGGAAGTAGTATTAATCTCAAGAATGTCCTTATCAATTTTCAGCATGTCATACCAGATCCGGGCAAAGGCTTTTTTTTTATTATCTCTCAAGTTTTTATCTCACTTCAGGAGTCATAACAGATGCTATCAAGATTTTCTTTGGGTTCTCCCAAAGTTCCGAGATTGAATGGAATGGCATTAGTTGAACCAATGTCAAATGTAAATGTGCCATGATTATGCATAATGAAATCATAAGAAACATCACACAAGATAGCAAAACCATCCATTTCATTCAAGAAAACTATAATTAAAACTGTCATCATTAAATAGTTCAGAAATAAAAAAAGAACATCTAAATAGCTACTTTCTTCTTCTCTTGCCAATGCGGACGCTGCAGTCGACAGTCTACTATCACTTTCGGGAACCCCTCAGCTCCTCATTCCTCTCATTTCTTCCTCCATGAGACGGTGCACTTGTTTCTTCAAAGCCTGGCATTCCTCAGTGTCATGTCCAGTCTGCTGATGATAAGTACAATACTTGTCCTTTTGGCGATTAGGGTGCCCTTGGTTCCTGGTAAGTTTGGCTGTCTTTGACTGCAACTTCCCTTGCTTAACGAAATGAGCGAACTGTTCAGATAAAGGCTTTCCTAAGATAGGATAGTCACTTCGAGTTACGCTTCCAGGTGCAATCTTTATGCCTTGAAAACTTATCTTGCTACCCTCTTCACGGCTTACGCTCTCACCGATCTTCACTTCAGGAAGCATGGATGGTTCAACACCCCAAACCTGCTTTCTCGGGACTCGCCAGTCATCGAATAGGCCTGTGACATACCGATGTGGATCCATTACCCCAAAACCCATAGTCGGCTCAGTTGACCGTGTCGGAGGGAATGACTTGCCTACACCAAATGAATATTTTTGGGCCACTCTGACCACCGGATCTTTCTTGATACCCTGAATACCGATAGAACTGTCCCCTCTGCATAGATCAATTTCTGGACTTGAGTCTGTGGCACCAAAGGCAAACTTCTTGTAGGCATCTTGGGTAGTCGCTCTTTTGGATCGCTGAATTGCCTCCTCGAGGACGTCTATTTTTCTCTTGGAGCCACTCAACATCGACAACCCGAATTCCTCTTTACCAGCGCATCCTACGCCTTTTTGCTTCAGCTGCGGAACACAAGGCATTTTTCCTCTTAATCCATATCCTGACATGCGTGATGCCGCAGCCGGGCTGCGCTTGCTCTGTGACACAGCAAGGCTAGCGTACTGCGCCTTGGTAGTTGGCGCAGTCGCGGCGGCTATGTCCTCCTTCATAGTTTCCATCTTGACCTCAAACTCTTTCAACTTTCTCTCTAAGTCCTGCGCTCTCTTCTCCATTTGGTCGATAAGGAATGCAGGGGTTGCGCCCAATCTGCTTGATGGATTAGCCATTTCTAATGACAATTCTGGAACCAGGGATTCGGGGCTAGAGATTCTGAACTCCAATACGAAGCTTGCTCTGCTGACTTAAAGGAAGATCTTCTCTTTACCGATTGGCCACCTAAACCCCTAGACCACGGATTCGTACTTATGATGGCTGAAAAATCCAATTCGTTAGTATGATGCATGGATGACATTAAGAATGCATGGTCGTGTTGATGCAGCATCCACAAACATGCACAAGCAAACAGACCCTTCCAACCTTATTCCTCCCGCACACGGGGCAATGTGGTCTCTTTCCTAGGTAGGCTTAGTCCATGGGTCAACAGGGGACCCTACGAACACGTGAAGTGCACGGCGAAAAGCCGGCAGCATGACAGCTCTAGACTAATGTACACGCGTATGGGTTTTGGCCATTACGTATTTGGACAATTCAATCTAGTTAAGGTGGGCTCACCGGGGCATGAAAGCCTTTGATAAAAGACCACTTAACTTGCTTGATTTTGCTTAATACGCGACGGCCCATGTCACAAGCATCATATTAAGGAACATACCACCTAGTGGAAGTCTCTATTTGCCATTAGATGAGCTTTAGTCAAGGTAATGAAACTTTTAGGGCTACCCAAGCATGGTCCGCGCCGACGGGTCTAGCTTATCACGAGCATAACGACCGATCGGGGCACCATTTTGATATACCAAAAGGTACAAGGCTTGGGCTGGTGATTATCCTTAACACTTCCCTACAATGAGTGAAAGTAGGGTCGTGCTTCGGGAATGCACCGGGGTAAGATAGGGACCAACTAGCGTAAGTCTAAGGCTCTAAAATGATATGATGCAATTTTCGAAAAGAGATAGAATTTTAAGTTTCAAAAATCCAATTATAAATTTTAACCAAAGCACTTTCGGAGTGAAGTCTCAAACACAAAGTCCCCAGCGGAGTCGCCACTGTGACGCGCGCCGAACCCGATACAACCCAGCAAGGGCCCTCTCTTTGAATCCGCTTTAGGATTCGAGGTATGAAGGTTCGCGTCTTTTGATCATGGGCGCCATGAGACATCATCGGTGTATCCCTCCCAATAGAACATTGGGGAGAATAACCTAGCCTATTGACGCCTAAAGGCACCTTTGAGGTATTTGTAGTCGCCACCCAATTTTGCAAGAAATTGGGAAAAGGTTTCTCACCTCTATTGGTCTAAACCAGAGATATGGTGTCCGGAACTTCCCTCTTATTTATGCTTTGGTTAATTATAAATGGTTTTTTAAATTCTTAAAATTATATCTCTCATCTCACACGATTAATGCATTTAAATTAAATGGCGCATTGCAAGCACTCAAAAAGCGATAAAGGAAAGCAATAAATAAAGCAGTAAAAGAAAGCGATAAATGAAAGCGATAAACACGCAAGCACGCAATTACAATAGAAATAGGGGCAGAATACAACCCCATTAAAAGGAGATTAAAGATGTAAGTGGGACGGAATACAATCCCCAAAAGATAAAGTTGCCCCAAAATTAATTACAAGGGCCCCAAAAGAAATGAACTTGAATTTTAAAACACTCACTTAAGATCAAAATAAAAGAACATACATAAATCGGGACATTATTTGAGGAACGTTGGTTCCTTCGCGCTTGTTCGAAATTTAGGAACATTGGTTCCTTCGTATTAACTTGAAGAGGGTTCGAAGAGTCATTTTTGATTGCTTGAATTGAAAAACCGGGATGAGTGATCCCATTTTTGTAGAAAAGTTGACTCTTCGTTTTAATTGTGACATTTTTATTGTCGGGCTAAAACAAGGGACATTGGTCCCAATTTTATTAGTGAAGAATCCAATTTAATTGTAAAAATATTTTTGTGACTTTTTATCACACGCGTACAAAAATAAAACAAGTACTTACAAGTAAACATGTGACACATAAAGAGAAGGAATTAAGAAAGATCTCACCGAGCAAGGCGATATTCCACGTGTCACGACCCATCCGGGGAGCCGTGAGAACGCTTACACTACCCGACCCAAATTAAACTCATACAAAGATAATATCGAAAATAATATTAGTAAATATTTTAGGCAAATTAATCAAGCAAGTGCAAAATATAACAATAATAATAAATGATAAATAATGATAACGACAATAATATTATGATAACAAATAATAATATTATGTGGCACATAAACATTAGCATGACAATAAGTAGGTGATGATAATACTAACAATTATAATAACATAAAATCAATAAATATACAATGAATATATAATAATGATAATAATAAAAAAGAGATGATACATAGCAAATAAATAAATATAATAATAGCGACGATTAGTTAATAATAAACACAAAATACATGAATATATAATAATACGATAATAATAATAATAATGGTGATAATAAGGGAATGGATGGCCAATAGAATAACCATAATAATAACTACGTGAGATAACAATGAATAATAAAAAATGACAATAGCAAACAATAACATGAGCCTAAATATGAACACAAGCATGAATATTGATAATGATAAATAATAATAATAATATTAGCAGTGAACATGAAAACCCATTTAAAGCCAACAAATAACATATTAATGATGGTATTGACACAGTGAAATGCTAAAAAAAATAATAGACAATATGTTAATAGCAAACAATATCTATGATAATAATAGCAAAAAAAACAATATTAACAATAATAAATAATGTACAAGAAAAATAAAAGAGAACAAGTCGAAGAATTGTTTACCCTCAGAATTTTTAGATTGGGGAAACGGTGTCCCGATCGATTTTCCTTGTCAGATTTGTGGTGATAAATACTTGAAGAAAATGTAGAAATCAATATTTTGAAATAAAATCAAGAAAATATTTTGATGAAAATATTTTTTTGGTGGATGATTTGAGCAAAAGGAAATTAATTTTTCAAACCCAAAATCATTCAATAAGATGGATTATCTATTTTTTTGAAGAGCAAATCATGATTTTTTAACTTGAGAAAAGAGAGAAAAACTCAAGAAAATGGCCCTTGGAGAGAAGAAGGTTCAAAGAAAAAAAAGCCCCCTCATGATTCTCGTCCTCCTCTGTTTTTAAAATGAAAGGAAAAAAAAACATTTAAAGTTGCCTTGGCCAAAAATGGCAAAAGACAAAAGATCTATTATTTTTGGTTAATTCAAGATAGCATAAAATGGTGAAACAATGGAAAATGTCAGACTGGAGAAAAATCAGAAAATCAGACTGAAAATAGCGAAAAAGTGGACAGGCGAAATAGGTCGCGCGGAGGAGGAAAGGGCGCGCGGCAGCCTGCGCGTGGTGCCCTTGCACCGCACGCGGCAGGCAGCTGCGCGCAGCCTGCCTCGCGCAGGAGGGTCACGCGAGGCAGCTGCCTCGCGCGCAGGGGGTCGCGCGAGGCAGCATGCCTCGCGCGAGGCCCCCTGCCTCGCGCGCAGGGGGGGTCGCGCGAGGCGCCCGCCTCTGCGCGCAGGGGCGTCGCGCGAGGCGCCTGCCTCGCGCGCAGGCGCCCCTGCGCGCTGGGGCAGCCTGCCGCGCAGACGGCCCCGCGCTGCCGCAGTGGCACTCGCGACCATTTTTTTTTTTTATTTTTTTTTATTTTTCTATTATTTTTATTTTTGACACAAAATTAATATTTTTATTTTACTTCACTCCATTTTAATTTTTAATCTCTAAAATATATATTTTTAAATTATTTTTCGAAAAAACACACTTTTGTCAAGGGAACGATCGATTCACACTTTTCTTGCCGAAAATCGATCTTCTATTTCATCATCGGGTAATCCTGATCTTGGACCGCCTCGGGACCCGGTGTCTACAGCAACATCTTCACCAATGACATTCTAGCATTTTTGGTAAAAAGCCGCATTCATCCCATCAAGACCCGGAGCTTTATTCGGATGTAGAATGAAAACCGCCTCCTTAACATCTTCCTTAGAAAATTGCTGGAGCAATAAATTATTATGTTCATCAGTCACCCTTCACTTAATACCAGAAGCCGTTATCCCTGTGTTAGTATTAGTTGCAGAGAAAATATTTTGAAAATAGCCAACAATGACTTCCTCCAACCCATCATTCCAACCACATAATCTGCCTGTAGGATCTTTCAGTTGAGAGAATTGATTCTTTCTCTTACATTTAGAAGCCACCACATGAAAGTATTTAGAATTTGAATCTCCCTCCTTTAACCTAAAAAGTTTTGCTCTTTGTCGCAAAAAAATTTCATTTTGTCAGAGCGTTTCCAAGTACTGTTTCTGAATATTGTGAAACTATACATTACTATGGGCAGAAGAATCACGCTTAGCCATTCTCATCTGAACGCGAAGATTTGATAATTTCTCTCTAAAATTCCTTGTAATTTGCTGACCCCAAATGGAAAGGCACTCACTATAATTTTTAATTTTTTCAAAGATTGACAAATTAGGATTAGCCAACCAGGAGTTCCGCACCACCTCAACCAAGTCAGGATTGGAAAGCCAAGCTTTTTCAAATTTAAATCAAAATAAGGAGACACAAGAAAAAGAAGGGCACGGGTTGAGAAGGATTGGCATATGGTCTGATGAAGTTAGATTCAGATGACAGACCTTAAAAGTCAAAAATCTTGCCATCCAGCTTGCATTAGCTAACGCCCTATCCAGCTTTTCTTCAATGAAATTTCCATTGCCATCACCTCTACTCCATGTATATTGGTAACCTTCCATACCGAGGTCCACAAGCTGAGCAGCTTCCATGGCATTTCTGAACCCTTCCATCAAATGCTCTGGTTAAAGCAAGCCACCTCTTTTCTCTCTCTGATGGGTTATATCATTGAAGTCCCCAATCACACACCAAGGAAGCTCAGATTTATCAGCAAGAGATGAAAGCAGAGACCAAGAGAGATGTCGGTTAATTCTATTTGGCTCACCATAAAACCCTGTAAGTCTCCACTTCTCCATTCTCTGAATTCGAACTTCAACATCTATATGAGATTTTGAAAACCAATGAGTTTAGCTTCCTGTTTGTTCATCCAAAATAAGGCTAGTCCACCACTCTGGCCCATTATGTCTACACAGAATAGACCTTCATACCCCAAAGCTATTTTTATTTTATCTAATTTTACTCTACTACAAATTGTTTCTGCCAGAAAAATGAAATTGGGCTTTTTGAGGGAGACAATCTCCTCAAGCACCCAAATTGCCTGTGGGTTGCCCATCCCACGGCAATTCCAACTTATACAACTCATGAGGATAGGCGGGCCTGGTCCCCAGTACCCGCCTTTGTCATGTTTTTTAAATCCATTTCAATACTGGGCTATGGCATGGATTCAAGCCCACTAGTATTACCCACATCTTGGTTCTCCATATCCCTTCTCCTCCTCTTAGGATCTGTAACCTCCACACCTTCCTTATTTGGTAGTTGAACTTCCTCAATATTCTCTCCATTCACACTTATCATGATATCCTTCCTTTTTATAGTTCTCTGAATTTTAGCAGCCAAATTCTCTTCCCTTATCCCTTTATTTCCTCCATTATCTCTTGTATATCGGGATTACCATATCCATATGCCAGCCGCTTCTTCTAAAAACTAAAGCAAATTAAAGAAAATGTTTAATTGCCATCTATTTTATAAAATGCTTATTGTAGACACTGGGTCCCGAGGCGGTCCAAGATCAGGATTACCCGATGATGAAATAGAAGACCGATTTTCGGCAAGAAAGGTGAGAATCGATCGTTCCTTGTCAAGATATGTGTTTTTTTTGGAAAATAATTAAAATATATATTTTTTGGGGAAATTAAAATTAAGATGGAGTAAAAAATATATTAATTTTGTGTCAAAATTTAAAATAAAAAAAAATCGCGAAGGCCGCCTGCGGCAGCGCGGGGCTGCCTGCGCGGCAGGCCGCCCCAGCGCGCAGGGGCGCCTGCGCGCGAGGCAGGGGACCTCGCGCGCAGCCCCTGCGCACGAGGCGGGGGACCTCGCGCGCAGCCCCTGCAAGCGAGGCGGGGGACCTCGCGCGCAGCCCCTGCAAGCGAGGCGGGGGGCGCCGCGCGCCGCCCCTGCGCGCGAGGTGGGGGGCGCCGCGCGCCCCCCCTGCGCGCGAGGCGGGGGCCTCGCGCGTAGCCCCTGCACGCAAGGCAGGGGGCGCCGCGCGCCCCCCCTGCGCGCGAGGCAGGGGCCTCGCGCGCAGCCCCTGCGCAAGAGGCGGGGGGCGCCGCGCGCCCCCCTGCGCGCGAGGCAGCTGCCTGCCGCGCGCGGTGCGGGGGCACCACGCGCGCAGCAGGCTGCTGCCGCGCGCGCCCTTGCTCTCTCCGCGCGACCTGGTCTTCGCCTGTCTGTTTTTCTCGCTGTTTTCAGTCTGAATTTTCTCAGTCTGACATTTCTATTGTTTCACCATTTTGTGATATTTTGGATTAACTAAAAATAAAAGATTTTTTGTCTTTTGCCATTTTTGGCCAAGACAAGCTTAAATGAGGATTTTTCCCTCATTTTCAAGGAGGGGCAACTAATTTCCAAAGGTTTTGGCTTTCAACTTTTTTCTCTTGAGCAGAGTTCTTTAGCTTCTTTTTTCCTTCTTTTTTCTCAAGTTTTAACCTTGAATTGCTCTTCAAAAATACATAATCTATTTCTTGAGTGATTTGGGCTTGGAAAATTAATTTTCTTTTGCTCAAATCATCCACCAAAATATTTTCATCAAAATATTTTCTTGATTTTATTTCAAAATATTAATTTCTACATTTTCTTCAAGTATTTATCACCACAAATCCGACAAGAAAAATCGATCGGGACACCGTTTCTCCAATCTAAAAATTCTGAGGGTAAACATTCTTGGACTTGTTCTCTTTTATTTTTCTTGTACATTATTTATTGTTGTTAAAATTATTTTTGTTACTATTATCATGTCTATTATTTACTTTTAGCATTTTAATGTGTTAATATCATTATTATTATATTATTTGTTTGCTTCAATTTGATTTTTTTTGTTATTCTTATTATTATTCTTATCATTATTATTATTATTATTGTGGGTTGCTGCCATGTAGTTCATTATTATTATTATTATTATTATTATTATTATTATTATTATTATTATTTTGTAGTCTAATTTGTGTTTCCCTTTTTATTAGCTTTATTCTTGGTATTTGCCGTCATCTTCTTTCTTTTCTTATTATTATTATTATTATTATTATTATTATTATTATTATTATCATTATTATTAGTTACTATTGTAATCTTATTAACTGTTAGTATTATTTATGTCATTATCGTTTGATACTATTTGTGCTACTATTATTCATTTATTTATTTATTATTACTATTATTATTATTATTATTATTATTAGCACTGATATTTTTTACCTTTATTATTATTATTATTATTATTATTATTATTATTATTATTATTATTATTATTATTACCATTATTATTATTATTATTAGGGTTTTTAATATTTATATTCACTGTCATCATTATGTGTGCATCATTATTATTATTAGTATTGCTTTTTATTTGTTTTGTTATTATTATTATTATCATTATTATTATCATTATTATTAGCATTATATACTTGTGTTCAATATTTAATTTGTTTTTATTAGATCAATTTCATTTAGAATCATTACTAATATTTTTTATTAATTTTCTGTCTGAGATTTAATTTGAGTCGGGTTATGTGAGTATCCCCGCGGCTCCCCGGATGGGTCGCAACGCGCGGAGGGTCACATCGGTTCGGTGAGATCTCTCTAATTCTCTATCTTTTTGTTGTGTTTATTTGTAAATATTTATTTTATTTATGCGCGCGTGCGATAAAAAGTCACAAAAATACTTTTATAATTAAACCGGGATTTTCACTAATAAAATTAGGACCAATGTCCCTTATTTTAGCCCGACAATAAAAATGTCACAATTAAAACGAAGAGTTAACTTTTCTACAAAAATGGGATCACTCATCCCGGTTTTTTAATTCAAGCAATCAAAAATGACTCTTCGAACCCTCTTCAAATTAATACGAAGGAACCAATGCTTCTAGATTTCGACAAGTGCGAAGGAACCAAAGTTCCTCAAATAATGTCCCAATTTATGTATGTTCTTTTATTTTAATCTTGAGTTAGTGTTTTAAATTCAAGTTCATTTTCTATTTGGGCCCTTGTAATTAATTTTGGGGCAACTTTATTTATTTTAGGGGATTGTATTCCGTCCCCATTCACATCTTTGTTTTCCTTTCGATGGGGGTTGTATTCCGCCCCTATTTCTCTTGTAATTGCGTGCTTGCGTGTTTACCGCTTTCATTTATCGCTTTCTCTATCTATTGCTTTATCGCTTTTATTTACTTCCTTTACGTGCTTGAAATGCGCTTTTACTTTTAATGCACCGCTCGTGTGAGGTGAGAGATATAATTTTAAGAAGTTAAAAACCCATTTATAATTAACCAAAGCATAAATAAGAGGGAAGTTCCGAACACCGGATCTCTGGTCTCGACCAACAAGAGGTGAGAGACCTTTTCCCAATTCCAAAATTGGGTGGCGACTCCATGATACCTCAAAGGTGCCTTTAGGCGTCAATAGGCTAGGTTATTCTCCCCAATGTTCTATTGAGTGGAGCATACCGATGATGTCTCATGGCGCCCATGATCAAAAGACGCGAACCTTCATACCTCGAATCCCAATGGCGGATTCACATTGAGGGCCCTTGCCGGGTTTCCGGGTTCGGCGCGCGTCACACTTATGTAATTTACTATATTTATTAAAATATCCTTTTATCAGATATTTAAAATTATATCTGAAACTTGAAATTTTTCATACTTTTAATTAAGTGTCAGCTTCCATGTCAATTTTTAGTTGTTTAATCATCTCATTTTTAGTGCATATATAAAAAATATGTAATAAATGCTTTTTCAAGTTTTAAAAGGAATACCTGTGAGAGCTAAATATTATTTTACCATATTTTGGTACTGTAATTATGTTGTTTATTTTCCTAATTTCTGTTGTTGCCCTATTTGTACACATGTATATATTCTCTCTTAATAGAATACATCTATACGTTGACTTAGAGTTTACTGTTGGCTCAAAAGGCTAATTTATAGGTTTTGATGTATTAACAAAACACTTGCACTTAATCAAATTGGGCTTTTCTTTAGCTTGAATGATGCAGATCCAAGTTTCAGGTTCTGATGCAGAGTGCTTTATCAAATACAGAACAAACGTGTTCGTGTTCTACAGCTATCAGAGCAGACTTACAGCATTAAAAGTTTATTAAGAAATAAAATTCTAAAATTATTTTTGAGAAATCCACGCACTCACAGCACGTTAGTTACATTATTTTCTGCATTTAAAATATTTTACAAATCACATCTTCATTTAAATCAAATTTATTTCTTTCCTAAAGTTAATATTTCACAATTATAGTCATTTGAAAAAGAAAAGAGAGCTGTTAATTTAAACTAATTTTTCTTGTTTAAGGAAACATAAAATCTGAATGATTATTATTTCAAACAGCTTTTAATTAACTAAGGAAACAAAAAATTAAATCTCTTCTATTTTGAAAACATTTTTAAAAGGATTAAATTCACACCCAACAGCTATAATTTTCAGCTATAAAAAGGAGTTCTGTTGGTGTGTTTTATCAAGAGAGTAAAAAATGTTTTTGTTCTACTTGTGTTTCATTCTGTAAGTTTTTCATTCTTTCATGTGCTTACACGATCACATCTCCTCAATATGATTATAGTTTTTATATTATAATCATTTTAGTGAGGTTTATTAAATTTGTGAGATAAAATGGTGAGATTAGGTTGCTAGAATCTAGGAAAATAAACTAGCAAGTGTTTAGGTTCTTTTACTTGGGAAAAAGAGCTAAGTGTTTTGATCATTTTACTTGAAAAAAAATGATTAAGTGTTTTAGAGTTTTCACTTGGAAAGAAAAACTTGGAGTAGCTACTTGTAACAGGCTTTTGACTCTTGCCTGTAAATAGAGTCACATTAGAAAGAGAGAAACTCTTAAGATGGGTTGTCTTAAGGAGACGATGTAGGCGATGGCCGAACCTCTACAAATCGCGGTGTTACATTCTCTATCCCTTACTCTCTTTTTATTTTATGCTCTATAATTTTTATGCTGAAATTAACTGTTATGTGTTCTATAGAACAGAGTCAGAAAATCACCTTGTGTTCTAAAAACGGCTTGAAATTGATTTTTCTAAATTAATTTATCCAATGAAAGTCTGATTTTTTCTCACTAATAATTTCGTCCATATGTGTTGTTTTTAATGGTAAAAGATAATTAAAAAATTATTTTAAGTAAATTACATGAAATGGATTTATTATGATGATGGCATTTTGCATATCAACTGTCTGTATTCTAATATGTCCATATCACGAAAAAATTATGAAATGATCTATTCACCCCCCCCCCCCTCTCCCTCTAAATCATATATTTGGGACTCACATTTACATGGTATCAGAGCCAAAAACCTAAACCTATTTTTTTACCATGTCAACGCCTCAAGAAACATTTACTGTCGCCTCCTCCCCCATTGGTGGTAATGGAACCACAAACCCAATTATCATTAGCTGTTGACGAGATCTCAGCAAGTGTACTGAATCGGCAAGTAATATAGTGATGTATAATTAAGACCACAAGTTATCGAACCCAAGGGACTGTGTTGTGTAAATTTTAACAATTAAATGTATGCTAAAGAATTCCCAATTGTTTGATGTGATGAATTATTTAAAAAATAAATTCAAGAATATAATTGATGAAATCACTAATTCAAAAATATTAAAAGAATCAATACTACTACAGATTTTATAAAATAACTTAAAAGATCTTGTCAAGGAATACCCATCCTCCCCAATAATGCCATGTAAATGCTTCAACTTATCAATAAACATATGTAAATCAGTGAACAACCTAGCCTATACCATAGCCTGCCTTTTGGATCAAGCTTTTCTAACATATGCACCTACCCTGGATTCAGCACAAATCTTAGCATCGAAACAGGTCTTAAGTCCTAAGCTTAGATGATCCTATCATCCCGGATTAAGATATCAAAGCTCAATTATCTTCTACAATTCTGAACCTATTAAAATAGAGATCTGCAGATTCAACTACCTTCTCGGATTAATCAAATCAGTGAAAATCAATAGAAATAGAACAGATTATATATAAGCTAATGAAATGAATACAATCAAAGATTATCACAGCAGATCAATCTTAAACCTTGCATTAAATTCAATAACTAAAACAGATAAATTTGAAGAAGATAAAACTGAAGCATATGCATAAATCAATTCACACAAAGCATTCACATGAGTATTGGGGATTCAAGACATCCCTTAACAAGAAAGGAACTACTCACTCATAATGGAAATAAAAACTGAATTAAATAGAGAAAAGTTGATATTACCCATTTGAGATCTGAAAATGAAATTCTTACAATAATAAAATTGATGTTCTTCCCGTTCAATCTGTTCTCAACACTTCAAAAATAGATAATAACCTCCCTCTATCACTGATTATTCAATCTAGATTTAAAAATAACAACATCTTAAATTAAATTCTCCAACTATATGAAAAATCTTAATCTTAAATTGCAGAAAATAAATCTACCCTCTTTGTTTCCAAAATTCCCATCGACCCCCTTTCTGTCTAACTTCAGTCCCTAAATAACCGTTCAAAGTTCAAAGTCAAAAGGTGGCCTTCAAAGTCTTTGATTTTGTGCAGATTTGGTTCACAAATAGGTTACACGGCGATATGAGAGTCTATCACCGCCGTGTAACTTGCCTCTGGTCAACAATCTTGACATTTTGCTCCCCTTGTCCAGTGCCGTAATTGTTGGGATTTTTATGCCTCACACGGCGGTATGACAATTCCATACCGCCGTGTATCTACTTACGTAAGTGATGATTCCCGTGGTACACGGCGGTATGGACGTTCCTTACCGCCGTGTAATCCCTTCCATTTGCATTGTGATATTTTCGTGGTACACGGCGGTATGAATGTTCTTTACCGCCGTGTAAGCTTCCTAAAATCTTCCAAAAACAACACAAAATCTCACTTTAGTATATCAGACAATATTTAATAAAATTTTAACATAAATATATTAAAATAGGAACTTTTAAACTCAAAAGTACTCTGGAAATTCATATAAAAACAACATATATTTTGAATGTATCAAAATACCCCACACTTAGCTTTTGCTCGCCCTCGAGTAAAATACCTCTTCAATTCCAACTTTCTCAATTTTCAAGCAAGAAAACGGAAATTCAAAACACCAAGAAAACACTTAGTAAATTCCACTTGAGAGCAATTCTTATTTAAACAAAACTCAAAAGAAGAAAATACAATTAAATTTCCAGTGTGTGTGTGCAAAGGCCAAAACCAAAGTTTTAATAATTTTCAAAATTAAAATTCCAGCACCAATCGATCAATGACCAAATAAGTTAGTGCACGAATGCACATCTGGTTTCTCAATTGAAACACTAGAAACACCATAGGCCTCTCCTTTGGTACCGGAACCCGAAGGTCATCTCCACTGAACAAATCAAGACATAAACATGATCATTAGGTCTTAGACAGGTTGTAATGCAATGTTCGACCGGTGATGGCTAACAAGGAAAATTTAGGAAATCAATACAGATTCAGCCACTCTACCGACTATTACTGCTATCCAATAAAATTTTTCCATAACCTACTTCCAAATTAACCACAGTTGCCAAGACTTAGCTATCTCCCATAATGAAAAAAAAAATTTTTTGCATCCCAAGAAAATGAAATTTTCTTTTCCAAACCCAACCATCCAAGAATATGAGCATATTATTTTTCAATAGAAGGTACCCCACACTTGAATTTTTCTATAGAATTTATTTATTTTATTTTATTTTTTTTATTTTTTTTTATTTATTTTTTTTTTTTGAAGAAATGAACTACCCCACACTTGAATATTTTAGTAACTTATAATCAGCTCCAAATTTCATACCAAATCACAAAGGACATTATCTTCATCTTCATTTTCTTTTCTTTCCAACTTACTAAAACATTCACTCCAACTTACTCTTGCCAATTAATTTGAAACTCATTCACACCATCACATGAACTCAATCACCCAAACTTCCCAACAGCAACCTCCCATAATCCTAGAGTGGCCAGCTCTCCTATAAGGGTAAGCTAAAGGCTTTTTAGGTTTAATGGTAACAATAAGTTGTGCAAACAATAAAATTTTTGAAATACGCATTTAGCATACTCATTTAAGCTCAAAATTGGCTAACAAGGGTAGTTAATTCCATAGGTAGGAGAAAGTTTATTTAAAGTGACTTAACAAAGAAAGATGCCTAAATCATGTCAAAATTCATGCCTTAATTGTTATATCGTTTTGAAGGGCAATGAGGAAGGTTCTAGTGCTCTAAAGACTTTCTGATCAAGAGATTTCATGGCTGATTTTTTTTCGACTTGTAAAAACTGGCTTGAGTGCAAAATATTGGAAATTTTAATTGTGTGCTCTAATTTGAACAATGTTAGGACGAAAAACTTTTAAACAGAAAATTACTCTCTTGTTAACTGGATGCTTTAAATAACTTATTCAAGTTTGAAAATTAAACTGGAATAACACTTAAGAGCTTACTAAACTAATCATGAAAGAAATCAATCAGCTCAAATCAAATAACTTAAATAATTAAAACAAAAACACACAGCATGACACAAAGCATAACTAAAGCAAAAATAAAATGAAAGCATACTAAAGTAAAAATAAAGTGCGAAAGTAAAATGAATTTAACACTAATTACTAAAATACTAAAGTAATATTAAAGGTCAGGCACATTCAGCAAGTTCTCACCCCACACTTACCAACTTGTTGTCCTCAGCAAGTAAGCTAACAAAAAAGAAATCCAAAGTAAATAGTACTAAAGTATAAAAATAAGATCAGAAAAACTCCCAGAAAATTTTTCACTCTTGCGGAGGTGGTGGTGGAAGGAAACGATCCCTCATGGTCTGGTAAAATTGCTCCTGCTCCTGCCGAGAGAGGTATATGGAATGCTCCAGCCTTGACAGACTCTGTGCTTGCATGGCTAACTGCTGCTCATGCATGTCCAAACGCCCCATAAGCTGAACATGTTCAGCATGGGTATCCTCCATGAAGCTCTCCCACTGATCTAAGTGAGAATTTATCTGAGCCTGTCCAGTCTACAAAGCCTCGAAATGGGCAGTAAGTTGAGAGAAGTCATAGGCTGGCATGGCTGGAGCGGGTCCTGTAGCCTCCTCTGGCTGCGCATCCTCATCTTCAGCCCCTTCTACTGGCAACTGTACTCGACCCCTTTCAATGAGGTGCAAATATTCGTCCCGGGTGGACAGTCTGACTTGATCATGAAAATGATGATCATCCACAATGATTCTCAAATTCTTTAGCATCTTGAAGTCCAGAAGATTGCTATTTCCCAGGTCTGTGCCTAACGGACTGTGGCCTACTCTCTTGGCTAGAACAGTGACTATCCATCCTATTGCTATTTTCTTCACCTTCTTAGGATTTCCTTGTAAGTCTTCAAACTTTTTCCATAAATAATAAGCTCCATTCAACCTGGTCCTGTGGACCATGCAATGTAGAAACAGGGCTTCAGCCTGATTCACTACTCCTGCTGCTTCCACGTGTCCATAAAATGAGAGTGCGAAAAATCTGTGTAAGATTCGCAATGCATGATCGCGAAGATGATGTGTCTTTGATTGCCCAGTGACATATCGTGTAGCCGTGACTGGGTCTCGAATTGATTCCCAAATGGTTTGTTTATCCAAGTCTGGCACATAACGGGCTCCATCCACCGGAAAACCCAAGGCGTCTGCGAACTCATTGAATGTCAGTGTATGTTTTCTCTTGTTTAACCAAAATGTTACCTCCCCGGGGTCGTCTTCATCTTCATTGTCAATCTTGCAATCTACGGTTGCAAGGAAATCCCGTGTCAACTTCGGATGAACTCTCTCCTTTTTCTGAAAAAATTTTGTCCACCCTATTCCATCAATCAACTCATATATTTCGTCATTTATCCCCAGGCTTCGTAGTGAATCAGAATCAAGAAAAGTTGAGGGTAGGAATGTTGCCTCTGTTAGACATTGGTATGCGGTGTGGCACCTGGTTAGGACCCAAGAAGGTATTGAGCTGTCCCGAGAAGATGATGCCTGGTCTAATCTAGATCTTTTTGGAGCCACTGCATCAATAAAGCAACACAATTAGTGGGAGGAGAATAACGGCTTAAATTTGCAACAAAATAGTAAGCGAGCCGTAATTGAGCTCAAAACAATTTGCAGAACAATGAGACAGCAATGCTACAATGATAAACTTGAACAATGACAGGCTAGCAATTATGATAACACCCCCTAGTTCCCTTAGCAGCAAATGCACAAAAGAAATAGAATGTGAAAAATTACAGCATTCGCACCGAATTGTCATACTGCCATAATGTTTACATGCTTAAATTCCCACTCAAACTTTAATTACAGCTCGAGACAAACATATTTCAGAATATATGAAAGCCCAAAAGAAAACCATGGTTGACAGCAACTATATGACAGAGAAGGGTTAAAGAATACTCATTTAGGCATTTTGACAAACACTTGGTGGGCACAAACTTTTGTGTATCAATCCAGCATTTCTCATTCACTTATTACCCACCATCATTTCAATTATCATCAAGCAATCCATCTATTAAACAACGCACATTGATTTAAAGGAATAAAACACAAATTAAATCACCAAGTTAGGGCAAAGCACACAAATCAAACGAATGCATATAAATCCAACCACAAACCCACAAATTTCAACAAACTTAGAAACAAATCCACAGAATTTGACATTAATCCAGCCAAAAATTTCAAATTAAGACACAAAATCTAACCATTAATTGAAAATTAACACATAAAATCCACTTATTTCTTAAAGAAAGAATTAATTAAGAGAAAAGGAAATGAAAAATACCTAAACCCTAGAACAACAAAGAAACAAAATTAAAAAGAAGAAACGAAAAATAAAAAGAAAAGAACGAAGGAAACTTACTTGAATTGAAGGAATGCTGCAAAAGATGTGCGAAAGATGCCCTTGGATGGTGATTTAACCAAATTAAAAACAAAGAATTTCAAAAATTGTGGGTATCGGGTAGAGAGAGGCAAGAGAGGGAAATTTTGTGTTTAAAAATTGCTAAAAAGAAACTGGTGGCTTGGGATTTAAAAACAGGGTATTTCGTTTTACACGGCGGTATGGACATACCATAACGCCGTGTAAAACGCTACTGGAATCGACATTTTTTAAAATCACGAGTTACACGGCGGTATGGGACTACCATACCGCCGTGTAAAACGCTACTGGAATCAGGTATGAAAATGCACGTTTCACACGATGGTAGGAGGATTCCTCACCGCCGTGTAAAACGAGTTTTTTAGCCAAACTTACCCTTTAAACAAGCAGCAATTACCCAAAAAAACTTCACAACGTTTTACACTACGTTCAAAAATTAATAGACCACTAGATAAAAATACAAATGACCTTCAGACTGAAAATAACTAGAACTTCCTAAATTAAAAAAAAAGATAAGAATAGAGATTATTTTAGTTCTGATTTTGAGTCTCAGCTAGACTTTTTAATTTACCTCACTCAGCGTCGAAAATAATGATTACCGCTGCCAATTCAGCGCGGTTTTCAAAATACGGTTTTAATCGATGGCCATTTACCTTGAATTCCTCACTCCCAGGTTGTTTTCTGATCGTGATAGCTCCAAAGTCAGTTACACTTACCACCTCAAATGGTCCCATCCATCGCGACTTCAATTTTCCAGGAAACAACCTTAATCGACTATTGTACAATAGGACTTTCATACCTGGAGTGAATTCCTTTCTGATCAGTTTCTTGTCGTGCCATTTCTTCGTATTTTCCTTATACTTCTCCGCTTGTTAGTATGACCAATAGCGTATTTCTTCCAACTCATTCATCTGGAGAAGTCTTTTTTCACCTGCACTCTTAACATCAAAATTCAGGAATTTAGTTGCCCAATAAGCTTTGTGTTCAAGTTCGACAAGGAGATGGCATGACTTACCATAGACTAACTTAAACGGGGATAAACCTATAGGCGTTTTGAATGCGGTTCTATAGGCCCATAAAGCTTCATCCAGCCTCAAATACCAATCCTTCCTAGATGAATTTACAGTCTTTTCTAGGATTGTTTTGAGTTCTCTATTAGAAACCTCAACCTGTCCATTTGCTTGAGCGTGATATGGGGTGGTGATTTTGTGCCTCACACCAAATTTTTTCAATAAGGCAGTAAATTGATGATTAACAAAATGCCTGCCCCCATCACTAATTATGGCCTTTGGCGTGCCAAACCTAGTGAAAATGTTCCTCCTAAGGAATTCTAGTACAATTTTGGCATCGCAAGTCTTAGTAGCTATGGCTTCTACCCACTTACTCATATAATCCACAGCTACTAATATATACTCAAACCCAAAAGATATTGGAAAAGGCCCCATGAAATCTATCCCCCACACATCAAATAATTTCACTTCAAGCATATTGGTTAACGGCATTTCATCTTTCTTAGAAATATTTCCTACCCGTTGACATCTATCACATGTTTTCACAAAACTTTGAACATCTTTAAATATGGTAGGCCAATAAAAACCAAAAAATAAAATTTTTGCTACCGTTCAATTTGGCCCATGATGGCCACCAGCTTCCCCACCATGACAAGCCTTAATGATTTCTCCTTTTTCTCCATCTGAAATGCACCTTCTTATTACTTGATCGGCACACAAGCGAAATAAGTACGGGTCGTCCCAAATGTAATATTTGGCATCAGCTCGCAGCTTCTTCCTTTGTTGCCATGTAAAGTCTTTTGGCATAAAGCCTCCTGCAAGAAAATTGGCTATATTAGCGAACCAAGGAACAAAAATTTCACATGCAAATAAAGCACAGATATGTTCATCAGGAAACAAATCCAAAATTTCCCCTTCTTCAATGTGTGCACTCTCCAATCTCGATAAATGATCTGCTACAAAATTTTTCGCTCCCTTCTTGTCCTTGATTTCCAAATCAAACTCTTGCAATAACAGCACCCATCTAATCAGCCTTGGCTTGGATTCCTTTTTGGCAAACAAATGCCTCAAAGCTGCATGGTCTGACCACACCATGATTTTTACTCCCAGCAAGTAAGGTCTGAACTTCTCAAAAGCATACACAATTGCTAGAAGTTCTTTCTCAGTGGTTGTGTAGTTAACCTGTGCTCCTGTCAAAGTATGACTGGCATAATAAACTGCACAAAATACTTTATCTCGCCTCTATCCAAGCACTGCCCCAACTGCAAAATCACTAGCATCACACATTAATTCAAACGGCAAATTCCAATCCGGAGATATAATTACCGGAGCTGAAATTAGCCGTTGCTTCAAAGTTTCAAAAGCTAGCATACATTCACTGTCAAAATTAAAAGGAGCATCCTTCATAAGCAAATTTGACAAGGGTTTCACAATTTTCGAAAAATCTTTGATAAAACGACGATAAAACCCTGCATGCCCTAAGAAACTCCTAATGCCCTTTACACTAGTTGGGGGTGGCAACTTTTCTATCACCTCTACCTTGGCCTTATCGACCTCTATCCCATTTTCAGAAATTTTATGTCCAAGTACAATGCCTTCTCTCACCATAAAGTGGCATTTTTCCCAATTTAGTACTAAGTTGGTTTTTTTACACCTCCCTAGCACTACATCAAGATGCTCTAAACAATTTTTAAAGTCAGCCCCATAAATTGTGAAATCATCCATAAAAACCTCCATAAATTTCTCTATGAAGTCATGAAAAATAGCCATCATACACCGCTGAAACGTAGCCAGTGCATTACATAATCCGAAAGGCATTCTCCTATAGGCGAATGTGCCATAAGGGCAAGTAAAAGTTGTTTTCTCTTGGTCTTCAGGGGCTATAGGGATTTGTAAATATCCCGAGTACCCATCTAAAAAACAGTAGAACTTATTACCTGCTAACCTTTCTAACATTTGGTCAATAAATGGCAAGGGGAAATGGTCTTTTCTCGTGGCATTGTTTAACCTTCTGAAATCAATACAAACTCTCCATCCTGTAACAGTACGGGTTAGAATCAATTCATTCAACTCATTTTTAACCACAGTCATTCCCCCCTTCTTAGGCACGCATTGTACCGGGCTAACCCACTTACTGTCAGAAATAGGATAGATAATACCTGAGTCAAGGAGTTTCAATACCTCCTTCTTTACCACTTCTTGCATTGCCGGATTAAGTCTTCTTTGAGGTTGAGCAATCGGCTTACATTCTTCTTCCATCGGAATTCGGTGTGTGCAGTAAGTTAGGTCAATCCCCTTCAAATCTGAGGTTTCCCATCCAATGGCTCCCTTGTGCTTTTTTCAGCACCTCAAGCAGCATTTTCTCCTCGATATCTGTCAACAAAGAAGAAATGATCACTGGCTTTTTCTCATCTTCTAAACATACATATTTTAAATGAGAAGGAAGGGGTTTAAGTTCAGAATTTGAATCCCCCTCTTTTGGTTTAAACTCTTCTTGCTGTACTTCCTCTTCTCCATCTTCTTTTTCTACAGCTGCTATTACTTCTCCTTTTATTTTTTCTTCCAATTTTTCATCCTCCAATGAATGTATTAAACTCACATCCACTGGATCAGCTCCCAAAACTTTTTCTTGCACTTCCTCTATACACTCATCTACTGCATCCATAAAATAAACAGACTCCTCCACATCACCCAATGGATACTTTTGAGCCTTGTTCATATCCACCACTAATTTCTCATCATTGAATCTCAAGGTGACCGTCTGACCATATACATCAATCAGCGCCTTTGTTATATTTAAAAATGGTCTTCCCACAATCAATGGTATCTTCCGATCCTCTTCCATTTCCATTACTACAAAATCTACTGAAAAAATAAATTTCCCCACTTTCACCAATAAATCCTCAATCACTCCTTTGGGTCTCCTTACCGACCTATCTGCAAGTTGGAATCTCATTCCAGTCTCCTTGAGCTCTCCCAGATTCAGCTTCCTGCAAATAGAATAAGGCATCAAATTTATGCTCGCCCCCAAATCACATAAAGCATTTCCATTAAAATCTTCACCAATTTCACAGGGTAGAGTGAAACTACCTGGATCCTCCAATTTTTCAGGAATTTTGTTCATTATCAATGCACTGCAATTTTCTGTAAGCTGCACAGTTCCATGCCCTTCTAATTTCTTTTTATTGGAACATAATTCTTTCATGAATTTAGCATAGTTAGGCATGTGAGCTAAAGCTTCAGCAAATGGTAGATTAATATGTAGTTTCTTAAACATTTCTAAAAATCTAGCCAATTGCTCATTCTTCTTTTCCTTTTTAGCTACAGCAGGAAATGGCAATCTATTGATATCAAGATCCTCTACTCTAGGATTCACTATACTTTTACCCTTATCATTTTTAGGAGTGTTTTCATTAACCTCTACCTTAGAATCAGGATTACTTACCTCCCGCGTTGGCTCCTCCTTACTTGTGGATGGTGAAGAATTTTTACCTTGGTCTTCTCTTGGTGCCATCTCTCTGCCACTTCTCAACATGATTGCTTTCGCCTCTTCCTTAGGATTTCGGTCCACATTTGATGGAAATGTTTCTGGTTGTCTTTGAGACACAGAATTTGCAAGCTGTCCCAATTGAGTTTCTAAATTTCTCATTGATGCATCTTGATTTCGGTTCCATTGTTCTTGAGACTTCCACCTTGTTTCTTGATTAGACATAAATTGTTGCTGGCTATTCATAAATTGCTGTTGACTGTTTATGAAATTGGCCAACATATCTTCAAGGTTTGGCTTCTTTTCTTGAACAGGTGGCCTTGGTTGATATCCCGGTGGGTGATAAGTTTGAGTATGGGATTGGTTTGAACCCTGCCCTTGGTTATAGTTCGATGGATATGGTGCTTGGTATTGAGTGGACGATTGATGTTGGTATGACTGATTGTGGTTATGATGCATGTTTTGACTGAAAGGGGCTCTCCCTTGTGGTTGAGAAGATGACGCATTCTGATTTCCATCCTTCCAAGAGAAGTTTAGGGTGATTCCTCTAACCTGGGTTATAAGTGTTGCTGTAAGGGTCATTCCTACGGTAGTCTCCTACAGCATTTACATCTCCCATGGTTCCACCTTCTTGACTATATTGACCGCTTTCATAACGCCCACTCTCTTGAGAGACTGAGGACACATTTTGAACCTTCAATCCACTCATCTCCTTCTGCATTGATTATATCTGTGCCTTCAGCATTGATACTTCATCCACATTGTGTATTCCTTGCCTTTTTGGAATTGATCTTGGAGCAGCCCATTGAGCATCATTTGCTGCCATCTCATCCAACATAAGAAAAGCTTCTTCTGGCAACCTATTCAAAAAGGAACCTCCTGATGATGCATCCAAAAGTGACGTTGTCTGTGGGGTAACTCCAGCATAGAATAAAGTCATCAATTGAAAGGCTCTTCAATAATCTCCTAAATCTTTCCCAAGCCTCATGAAAAGGCTCTTCATTCATTTGAGCAAAACCCATAATGCTGTTACAAATTCTTGCAGTCTTGGTGGGAGGGAAAAATCTCATTAAGAATTTCTCTTGTAATTGCTCCCATGATCTTATTGATTGACTTGGTAACATCTGCAACCAATCCCTTGCTTTTCCAATCAAAGTAAATGGGAACAATTTCAACCTTACTGCATCAGAAGTGACACCCGGTATCTGAACTGTATCACTGACCTCCAAAAATATATCTAAATGCTGTGCAGGATCCCCCAATTCTGATCCTGAAAACTGGTTTCTTTGCACCATAGTAATGGTTGCTGGTTTGAGTTCAAATTGCATTCCTCTAGGCAACACAATTGTCCTGTGATCCTCATTCCATCTTGGTACAGCATAGTCTCTTATTGTCCTTTGCCTTGGGACTTCTTCTCCATAATTACCCGGCATCTCTTCTTGTGCTCGTGGCACTTATTCATTCTCGGGAGGAATTTCATCAATAGGGAGAGGATCGTTGTCCATGTTGTTATCTCTGTTGGCTCTCCTGCGTTGATGCAAAGTTCTCTCGATCTCAGGGTCGTAGGGTGCTACTTTTAAATGCCTCAATCTGCTCATACACCACAACTGCCTGAAAAGAATAAAAAATAATGAAATCAGAAAAATAAAAACACATACAAATAAAAATCAAAACTTACTAACAACATCGATCCCCGGTAACGGCGCCAAAAACTTGACGAGACCTCAGCAAGTGTACTGAATCGGCAAGTAATATAGTGATGTATAATTAAGACCACAAGTTATCGAACCCAAGGGACTGTGTTGTGTAAATTTTAACAATTAAATGTATGCTAAAGAATTTCCAATTGTTTGATGTGATGAATTATTTAAAAAATAAATTCAAGAATATAATTGATGAAATCACTAATTCAAAAATATTAAAAGAATCAATACTACTACAGATTTTATGAAATAACTTAAAAGATCTTGTCAAGGAATACCCATCCTCCCCAATAATGCCATGTAAATGCTTCAGCTTATCAATAAACATATGTAAATCATTGAACAACTTAGCCTATACCATAGCCTGCCTTTCGGATCAAGCTTTTCTAACATATGCACCTACCACCCTGGATTCAGCACAAATCTTAGCATCGAAACAGGTCTTAAGTCCTAAGCTTAGATGATCCTACCATCCCGGATTAAGATATCAAAGCTCAATTATCTTCTACAATTCTGAACCTATTAAAATAGAGATCTGCAGATTATATATAAGCTAATGAAATGAATACAATCAAAGATTATCACAGCAGATCAATCTTAAACCTTGCATTAAATTCAATAACTAAAACAGATAAATTTGAAGAAGATAAAACTGAAGTATATGCATAAATCAATTCACACAAAGCATTCACATGATTATTGGGGATTCAAGACATCTCTTAACAAGAAAGGAACTACTCACTCATAATGGAAATAAAAACTGAATTAAATAGAGAAAAGTTGATATTACCCATTTGAGATCTGAAAATGAAATTCTTACAATAATAAAATTGATGTTCTTCCCGTTCAATCTGTTCTCAACACTTCAAAAATAGATAATAACCTCCCTCTATCACTGATTATTCAATCTAGATTTAAAAATAACAACATCTTAAATTAAATTCTCCAACTATATGAAAAATCTTAATCTTAAATTGCAGAAAATAAATCTCCCCTCTTTGTTTCCAAAATTCCCATCGACCCCCTTTCTGTCTAACTTCAGTCCCTAAATAACCGTTCAAAGTTCAAAGTCAAAAGGTGACCTTCAAAGTCTTTGATTTTGTGCAGATTTGGTTCACAAATAGGTTACACGGCGGTATGAGAGTCTATCACCGCCGTGTAACTTGCCTCTGGTCAACAATCTTGACATTTTGCTCCCCTTGTCCAGTGCCGTAATTGTTGGGATTTTTACACCTCACACGGCGGTATGACAATTCCATACCGCCGTGTATCTACTTACGTAAGTGATGATTCCCGTGGTACACGGCGGTATGGACGTTCCTTACCGCCGTGTAATCCCTTCCATTTGCATTGTGATATTTTCGTGGTACACGGCGGTATGAATGTTCTTTACCGCCGTGTAAGCTTCCTAAAATCTTCCAAAAACAACACAAAATCTCACTTTAGTATATCAGACAATATTTAATAAAATTTTAACATAAATATATTAAAATAGGAACTTTTAAACTCAAAAGTACTCTGGAAATTCATATAAAAATAACATATATTTTGAATGTATCAGCTGTCCTTCATCTCTCATATCTTCTCACAATTTTCCAAATCTGTCCAGGCACCTCACTGTCAAACTCAATCCCACAAATTTTGTACTATGGAAGGCACATATTACATCGCTTTTGTGTGTATGCACGCTTGCACATTACATTGATGATAAATACCCTATTCCGCCCAAATACTTGGAAAATCAGAGTTCAAATCCATTATTTGAGGCATAGGAACAACAAAATCAACAGGTATTAAGCTGGATTCCTACCTGTATTTTTGAAAATTTATTGTCACAAATAGTTGATGCCGAGACTACACAGAGCGCTTGGAACAAGCTTATTCGTGCTTACTCTTCTAGATTGCAGTCGCAAATTCGAAATTTGCACAACCAGTTACATAGTCTCAGTCGAGTAAATGAAAGTATCACTACAAGAATTTAAGGATTTTCCGACGGAAATTCCCGACGGAAATCCAAGATTTTCCGTCGGAAAATGAAATTGCCGACGGAATGCAATTCCGTCGGCAATGAGATCGTAGGTAAAAATTGCCGACGGAAATATTGTTCCGTCGGCAATTTTCCCGACGGAATATTAAATTCCGTCGGCAATTTTCCCGACGGAATTTAATATTCCGTCGGGAAATTCTAAAATATTTTTATTTTTTTAAAAAAAATTACCGACGGAATTTAATATTCCGTCGGTAATTAAAAAAATTAAAAAAAAATTCAGAATTTACCGACGGAATTTAAAATTCCGTCGGGAATTACCGACGGAATATTAAATTCCGTCGGTAAATTCCCGACGGAATTTAAAATTCCGTCGGGAATTAAAAAAAAATCAGAATTTACCGACGGAATTTAAAATTCCGTCGGGAATTTTTTAAAAAATTAAAAAAAAATTTAGAAATTTTCGACGAAATTTAATATTCCATTGGGTCAGTAATTTAAAAAGCATATAAAAACATTAAATAAAACAATAATAACAATTATAAAAACAACACCTGCTGTATTTTAGTATGTACATTCGGTTTCAACCAACCAACTGGAGGTTTTTTCCAACCACCAGGAGAAGAAACATTGAAAACATCCATTGAGGGGCAATATTAGCAGACAAAACAAGATTTAGTTTAGCTAAATGCAACAAATTAAAATCACATGCTATAATACCTTTTATCAGAATACTTTTTCCATTCCAAATAAACTCATTGCTTTTATCAGATAATGTTATAGGGGAAATGACATATTTTTAAGATGAAGTTTCAAGTATTGTGTACCCCTTTCTAGTTACAATTAAATTCCAAACATGTCCGTTTTCTGGAAAGAAGTCTATTTAAACATATATTTGCATCAGAAAAAAATGAAACCATAATTACAACTCTTATTTGATTC
The DNA here is from genome assembly GCA_947683425.1 of Excoecaria cochinchinensis. NCBI lineage: Eukaryota > Viridiplantae > Streptophyta > Magnoliopsida > Malpighiales > Euphorbiaceae > Excoecaria > Excoecaria cochinchinensis. Next base: position 15,099,341 of record CANTUQ010000058.1, read on the forward strand.
CATTGGTTGACAAATTATCAACTAACTAAAACCAAATGAAGGATATTGCCATTTCTGCTGCAGATCATTGGCAAGATACATAATACCATACCAATAAATCATATAAATAGATCAAGCATCCAACCCAGAAATCAAAACCCAAGGAATCAAACTCATTTTGAAGAGATCTGAGAAAAAGCAACAAACCTTTAGCAGCTGTAAAGGAGGATGAAGTAATAAATATGAAAATCCAAAAACCAGCTGCAGCCTGCAAGAGCAAGAACAGAACCCAGAAAGAACAACCACCTAACAAATACCTATTTTATCTTTAGAGTTTTGATTATTAGATTAGCAAAAAAATAGAATGAAATCAAAAGAATCTCAGCAACAAGAACGGAAATTGACCATTCGATTATTGTATTATTGGAGAAACCAACCTCAATGAGATTTTTGTCAACAGTAAGCACGTCCATGCCTGCCATCTCTTCGATTGCAGTCATTCTCTTCGTGATAGCACCACGGAAATCGGCGGCCTGAGGATTCTTGAACATACTGGCATTTCCCTTTACAAATTAAGGGTGAAAAAATATAAAGTTTGATTTCCGATAATAGTTGCCAAACCACATTTCAGATCACATACTGGATTCAAATAATAATTCCATAGATTCAAACAATAATAAAAATGCATACATATTATTAACAAAATAAAATAAATTAAAAAAATAAGGAGGAAGCTGGACCTCGGGGGCGGCAGAACCAGGGAGCACGCGTGGAGGCGCGGAAGAGGAAGCAGGCGGACGCGGACCAATCGGCGGCGGCTTCCGGCGGCGGTAGCTGGCCAGATCTGGCGGTGGGCAGAAGGAGGAAGAGAAAGCGTGAGCCAGGAAGGGAGGGAGAAGAAGGAGGAGCAAACGGCGCGGAGGAGGAAGCAGGCGGCACAGGCGAACGCGGACCGATCGGCGGCGGCTTCCGACAGCGGTAGCTGGCCAGATCTGGCGGTGGGCATGCAGGGACTGGGCAGAAGGAGGAAGAGGCAGCGTGAGGGAGGAAGGGAGGGAGAGAGGGAAAAGAAAAGAGGGAAAAGGGATATTAAAACCCTTATTTTTAGCGACGGGAAAAATACCGTCGCTAAATAGCGACGGTATAAGTATACCGTCGCTAAACATTAGCGACGGATATACGATTCCGTCGCTAAAAATATTTTAATTAATATATTTAATTTTATTTAACGACGGAAATTAATTCCGTCGCTAATAAAAGAAATTATTTTTTTTTAAAATAATTTTAGCGACGGATATCAAATTCCGTCGCTAAAATTAGCGACGGAAATCGAAATCCGTCGTAATTTCGGTCGTTAAAAATGGAGGGAAATTATTCCCGCCATTTTTAGCGACGGAATTTTTTTCCGTAGCTAATTAGCGACGGAAAATATATTCCGTCGCTAATTTGCGACGGAAAGGACATTCCGTCGCTAATTAGCGACGGAAATGGTTCCGTCGCTAAATATCCGTCGCGAAAACTATATTTTCTTGTAGTGTATCTCGACTTATATTCTCAAGGCAAAAGGTATTTATAATAAACTTTGTTCTCTTGGTCATTTTGTTAGTGAGGATGATCTTGTAGATGTTGTTATGTTGGGATTGAGAATTGAATATTGGCCCTTTGTTGGGGCTATTGAGGCTCACCTTGAATCCATTAAATTTGATGATTTATTTGGACTTTTACTAAGTGGGGAAAGACAGCTTGAAAGTGATAGTTCAGAAAAGATTGCACCAACTGTCATGTTTATTGCCAAGAACCCCAATCATAGAGGAAGAGGTCGTGGATCCAGAAACAACAAGGAGGCTAAACTCATGGGAGTAATAATTTTCATGGGAACAATTATTCTTACAATTCACCCGCTAGTAATATTGAAAATTCGCGGTTGTATGTCATAACTGCAAAGGAATTTGTCACTTATCCAGAAATTGTTCCTCCCCTAAAATGATCAAAGACAGCAATAATATTAAGCCAAATTCCAATTTAGCCACCAGCCCATCTACTACACAGCCTTGGATTGTTGACTTAGGTGCTACTCATCATCTCACTTCAAACTTGGGTAACCTGAACATCCATTCTGAGTATTAAGGACCGAATGAAGTCATAATTGGTAATGGTTCTAAACTCTCCATCTATAAAGTTGGTAATTCTTATTTTTCTATTGGTTCTCAGTCTTATACTTTTCGTGATATTTTGTTGGTTCCAAAATCTTCCAATAACATATTATCTATTTATGCTCTTACTAACACTAATCCTGTCTCTGTTGAATTCTTTTTTGATTATTTTGTTATCAAGAATTTAGCAATGAGGAAGATTCGATTTCAAGGCCAGAGTAACAATGGATTGTATTCTCTTTGTTTATCTTTTTCACCAAATAGTTCAGCTAATTTAGCTTCATTGTCTACATGGCATAATCGTTTGGGTCATGCCTCATTTTCTATTGTTAAACAATTAGTTTCATTGAATAAAATTCCTACTTCTCACTCTAATAATTTCTTATGTTCTTTATGTTGTGTTAGTAAGAGTCATAAATTACCTTTTGCTCTCTCTGAGCCTATTTCATCTAGTCCCCTCGAATTAATTTGTGCTGATATTTAGGGACCAGCCCCTATGTTATCTATTGATGGTTGCTTTTATTATGTTATTTTTCTTGATCATTACAACAAGTATTCTTGGGTTTACTTTCTCACACAAAAATCTAATGTGTTTTTTGTCTTTGTTCACTTACGTAACCTTGTTGAAAAAATTCCATTAAAACATTTCAATCTGATGTTGAGGGTGAGTTTATGGCCTTAACATCTTATTTTCGTACTCATGGCATTTTCCATAGAATATCTTGTCCTTACACACTTGAACAAAATGGATCCACTGAAAGAAAACACAAAAATATTGTTAAACATGGATTGGCACTATTACATTGTGCCAATATACCCCATAAATTTTGGACCTCTGCGTTTGACATAGCCACATATCTTATAAATCGTACACCCATGCGTTAACTTCAACATCTCACACCCTTTCAGAAATTATTTAATGAGCCTCCCGATTATAATTCACTTCGTGTGTTTGGATGTTTGTGTTCCCCTTTCGTAAGGCCTAATGCTAAAAATAAATTTGATGATAAATATCGCCCTCGTGTTTTTATGGGTTATAGTAAAATTCACAAAGGTTACAAATGTTTTGATCCTGTCTTGTCCAAATTTTTTGTCTCACATCATGCTTTGTCTGATGAACATGTGTACCCTTTTTTGAAGTCATCTGATGATAAGCACACTGAGTTTATAAATTCGCAACCACCTTGTCCTGCATTACCAATTATTTTTCCAACTCCACCTATATCAACCCCTGATTTGTCTTCTACTGCCCCCACTTCCTCCAATATCTTGGACACAGTTCCCACTACCAGATTTGTACCCAATACTTCCTCGGTTGACACTCACTAAACTTCACTTACCCCACCAAACCTGTCCTACCACATCAATTCCTACTATCCATGACTCTATTAACCTGCATGTTGATCTCACCCAATAAGGCAACCCTCCCTCACCCAAAACAGCAACAATTTCCTCCACTTTACCACCACCCCAGCCCTCTATTCCCTTATTCACCAGCCATTCTCGTCATATGGTCACTAGGTCCCAGACCGGTCATTGAAACTAAAGCAACTAAGGCATTTGTTCGTCTCTTTGAACCTACTTCCTTCTATCAAGCCTCTAAACATGCTCATTGGCATCAGGCTATGATTGAAGAATATAATGCTTTAATCTCCAATGGTACTTGAGTGCTTATTCCTCCCGATTCTTGTCAAAACTTAGTTGGCTGTAAATGGGTATATCATGTCAAACAGAAGCCTGATGGCACTCTTGATCGCTACAAACCAGACTCGTAGCCAAAGGGTTTCACCAATGCCCTTGCATAGATTTCTTTGAAACCTACAGCCCAGTCATTAAACCTGCCACCATTCGTCTGCTATTATCTTTGGTTGTTTCTTTCGGTTGGGAAATCATTCAATTGGATGTCTCAAATGCATTTCTACATGGTAATTTGGAGGCAATTGTCTATATGCAGCAACCATCGGGGTATGTGAACTCTCAATTTCCTCACTATGTATGTTAGCTTAAGAAATCTTTGTGTGGTCTGAAACAGGCTCCTTGTATGTGGCACAAAAGGCTCACCGATGCTCTTCGTGCTCTGGGATTTTTCGGTTCTAAGTCTGACACATCCTTATATTTTCGTTGTACTGGTTCTCTTCGTCTCTTTTGCTTAATTTATGTTGATGACATCTTAGTGTTGGGTAATCACTTACAAACTATAGTTGATCTGGTTTCCAAGTTACAGAATCAATTTGCCATTCGTAATCTTCGTTCTTTTTCAGATTTCTTGGCCATTGAAGTTACTAGGTGCAAGTCTGGTTTATTTCTTAGCCAAACAAAATACATTCAGGATCTTCTTCGTCGAACGAATATGTTTGCGTGCAAAGGCATTTCCACTCCTTCCTGTGTTAAAGAAAAATTGATGTTGGGTTTGGGTGATCTTTATCATCATCCTACTGGGTACCAATATGCTGTTGGGAGCCTTCAATACTTATCTTTGACCCGTCCTGATACAAGTCATGATGTTAATAAACCGTCTCAATTTATGCATGCTCTAACTATGGTTCACTAGCAAGCTATCAATAGAGTATTACGGTACCTCTCCCAAATAATAACTCATGGTCTATTCCTTTATAGAGGTTTTGAATTTTTTCTTCATGGCTACACTGATGCAGATTAGGCGCGTAGTCTTGATGATAGAAAATCAACCACCGTATTTGCTATTTATTTGGGGCGTAATCTAGTCTCTTGGAGTTGCAAGAAGCAACATTCTGTTGCACGATCGTCCACTGAGGCTAAATATCGTGCCTTGGCCACGGGTGCATCTGAAATTGGTTGGCCACAAATTTTACTCCATGAAATTGGCTACAAAATTTCACGCTCTCCTCAACTTCGGTGTGATAATCTGTCAACCACTTACTTGACTTTAAATCCTATCTATCATCAGTGGAGTAAACATCTAGAGGTGGACTTCCATTTTGTGTGTGATTGGGTGTCTAAGGGTCTTTTTCGGGTATCCTATATTCCCACGACAGAGCAAGTAGCTGATGTTCTCACTAAAACACTATCCAAGGATCCCTTCCTTTCTTTCCGGCACAAGTTGAGCATCAGTCCAGCCCCTGTTCAACTTGAGGGAGGGTGATAGCCAAATATTATTTTACCATATTTTGGTATTGTAATTATGTTGTTTATTTCCCTAATTTCTGTTGTTACCCTATTGGTGCACATGTACATATTCTATTTTAATGGAATACATTTATACGTTGGCTCGGAGTTTACAACCTGAAGTAATATAAAAGAAAAATATTTCAAAAGTAGCACTTAAAGTGAAATGGGCTATTCGATTCTTTTTTTTTTTTTCAAATTCAAATAGGGTACTTGCAAAGATTGTCATACATATATTCGAATCCATTTATTAGTTAAGATACTCGAACCTTATCCATATCCATTTAAAATTAACCTTACACTACCCTTATTCATCCCAAATCTGATTATTAATATTCATATACTATCCCAATACTTGTTTATCAACAATTCTTCAAAAAATAGACAAAAAATCAATACAAAATCAAAAGAAATACAAACAATTAAAAAATTTAGAACCAAACCACATCCATAAATATAGAGATAAATCAAATTAGATCCAAATATAAAAATAAATAAAATTAAATACAATTATGATAAAAATCAATTTACATTAAAAAAATAACTAAAAAACTATATTTTTATACTTGGATTTGGATAACAAGTATCCAAAAAGCTAAATCCAAACTCTATTTGTACTCGTCATGGATAGTAAAATAACTATCCAAACCCATTTATTAACTATGCACCCTAATCTGTTCTATTAGAATCGGATAGAGTTAGGTACCACTCAAAAAAAATCAAAATCAACGACGGCATTTTTCGTCGCTCATTAATTTTGTCGCTAATCAAAAGTAGCAACGAAACGATTAAACGTCGCTATTTCGACCGTCGCAAGTATATTTGCAACGAAAACCAAAAATTGTCGCTAAATATAACGACGGCAAAATCGTTGCTAAAAACAATAAAATCCGTCGCTAATTAATCCCTAAAACTGGTCGTCCAGATATTAAAAAATTGTTAGTGACGATTATTCCGTCGCTAATTTCGTCGTAAAATAAAATTTGTAAATTGCCACATGAAAGAGGTAATTAGCTATGGAAAATTCGGTCGCTAATAGTGCAAATACCGTCACAATTTGATTTTAATATTTTATTATTATTATTATTTCCAATTTAATTTTTTTGTTGTTATTATTATTATTGTTGTTGACTAAATCAGTCCGTTGATAATTTTCAGTGTTACTGAAAAATTAATTTTTCACTGGCAAATATTTCTAAATATTATTTTAAATCTATATATACCATTAAAATAATTTTTAGGGGTCATTTGCTATTTTTAGAGGTCCGGTTAAATCTTGATCAAACAGAGTGTCCTTTAAAAAGAGTCGGGTTTTTTCTTATTTTTGACTTTTGGGAATCTATTTGAGCTCATTTTCTCTCTAAATTTTACGTTCGGACTCCTGACTAGTATTTTCTAATGATCAAATAAAATATTTTTTACTTCCGGATATAATTTTTGTCCTAGGTGCACTATTCACCGTCGGGAAATACTGTTCACGACTAACCCAGTAATTCGGCCATTACAAAACTAACCAACAAAATATGCATACACATTACACAATAGTAGTACAATTTTATATTTGAATATATGCTCATCATATAAATAATTATAAATATTATTAAAAATTTTAATTACTTTTAATTTGTGCAATCAACTAAATAAATCACTTGAAATTTCTAAAATAATAGATAATTTTCATAAATATTACTTTCCAATACGTGAGACAGCCCAAACAAAAAATCTTGTGCATTAAGACAAAAGTTTTTAATGTCCAAGAAATAATGAAAAAAAAAAAAGAAAAGAACAAAAAAACATCCATTGGGTCAGGAAGAATGACCCAAATGGATTGTATTTTATGTGGGTAGATTTTGGGTGGGTTTAAATGGATCAATTTTTTAGTTGGGTTGGGTTTGGGTCAATTTTTCTTGGGTGGGTTTGGGTGAATTGTTGAATTTGGGTCAATTTTGACATGCCTATGTGCAAAGCAAAAATATTAAAAATAATTAATAAATATAAGTACATATGCATATTTTCATTAATATTATAATACCTAGTAAAATCAATAATAAAAATTATAAATTTTTTAAAAAATTTAATTGAAAATAGACAATTTATATAATATAAAATATTTTCAAGTACTAAACTATAGCGACAAAAAATTGTCACTATGAAATATGTATTCCAATAAAAAAAATAGCGACGGATACTTTGTCGCTATTCCGTCGCTAAAATATCACTTTAATTTTTAATTTTTGAAAACTGTTTAAATAATTAAAAATTTTTGAAAAGTTTTTAGCGACTAAAATATCCATCGCTAATTCAATTTTTTTTGTAGTGTTTAACGACAATAAAAATTTATAGCTAAAACTGTCGCAAACAATTGTACAAAAAATTGCTTTCAAATTTAGTGACTAATATTGCCGTCGCTAAATTTAAACATCGAATTAGCTACTACATCACCGTCGCAAAATTATTTTTCAGAATAAATAATTAAATAGTTTTTAGCGAATAAAAATTTCGCCGCTAATTTAGTCGCAAAAAAAATGCGCCATCAATTGCCGTCAAAATTTAGCGACAGTTTCATTTTTCATTGCTATTTTATCGCTAAAATTATCACCAAATTGGAAAAATAGATTTTCACTACTAAATTTAAAAATCGTCACTAATTAGCGACGGAAATATTTTGATCGCTAATTTGAATTTTTTTTCAGTGTACCCAAAAAAAACTTGTACGGCTGTATCACATGCAAATGGCAGTGTATTAGGGTTTTAAGTGAAGTTGACTGTCCCCGATATGAAAACCAAAAGGAATTAAAACTAGTGATGTTCAAGGACTGGGAAGTGACAACCCTATGGTTCTTACTTCCGGATCTCCATCGCATCCTCGAAATCTGCCCCATTTTATCCCCGTGCGCGTAGTTACAACTGCTACTTGAGGTGGAAGAGGAGCTTAGTGGGGTTTCTCGCTCACTTGAGATTTTTCAGGGTAAATTAATTAGAATAGCCTCCTTATTCAATGGCGATTTTGTTCCCTTCAAGGTATATTTCTTTTTAGCTTTTTCGCTAGAATTGAGGTTAGGTTATTATTTGCCTGACCCACTAATTGCTAACTTGTGAAAGGATAATATGGATGGATTGTGACCGTACCCGATTGATATTTTGTGGAGCCGAAATAATACCTAAAGAAGAATCTTTGGATCATTCAGAATTTGCTCTTTGATGCTTAAGTACTGCTTCAAGCATTTAATATCTGGAGATCTTTATAATTCAAGATTTAAAGTTATTTATGAGATATTTAAGGAATTCCATTTCAGTTGATTAGCGGTAATCCTTTTCCACTCATCCTTTATATTTGGGATGTAGTAGTAGTAGTGGTAGAAGTACCTTCTTATTTGCTACGTGGATATATAGTTATGATTAAACATGCATCAAAGTTCAATTCTTTTTTAAGTGATAAAATAAAATTTATAAACATTATAGATATTTAACAAATTTAATGAAGAGTAAAAATTCTCCAAAATTTGACATTTTAACGAATTATTGTTTGGTGGTTATCATAATTCATACATATATAGGTGATGTAAATATTAAATAGAGGATTTGAATTTGTAGATGAAGATTCATGTCAAATCCCACTTAACCCTTTCCCAGTCTGTACAATTTGATCCATCTTTTTTATCAAAATTATAGTTGGAATAGCACGAAACTAAGTAAGGTTGTTAAAGAATGCACATCTACATTTAAATTTTGGGCGCCGGCCACTGCAAAATGCAACTATTGGTGCAAGGTGCATCTTATAACTGCTAGATACTGTTATGATGTGACGATTGTTAGAGACATTTTATCCGCTAAAGTTACTTTCATGTACTATATCCCACCTATATATACTTTCGACACTTTGTATTTTTAATGACTCAATATCAAAATGTCATAATTTTGAACCAATATATTATATATCACTTACATAATACCAAATAGTCCACCATCAAGACATTCATAAACCGCTATATATATATGCTAATTCTTAGTGGATAGCCCCAGTCTATCCCAGTATAGGTTTAATAGTAAAATTCAACAAAGGGTGATTATTTTTGTTCAATTTATTTCTTTCAACTCCAATGTCATGAAATCGCCTTTGAAAAAGTTTACTATAAGCATTAAGGATTTGAAAATGAACTAAATTTATCTATCAACTATGCAAAACAGTAAACATTTACCCTAAAATTTTATTTTAGTTCAAAAATACCCATTTTATTATCGAATTGTCTTATATTTGCACCTATCAATAAATTGATTCATATTCACATTTATCATTATAAATAAAAGCAAATGAGAGTCAAAGGGTGTTTTTGAACTAAAATAAAGTTTTAGAGTAAATATGTACTATTTCATATAATTTAAAGACAAATTTGTCCAATAATAAGTGAACATGTAAAATTACACAAACTTTATTTTACTTTTATGGCATCATTTAAAAATAAATAGAATAAGTTTAAACAGATATTAGATCTTATTACGTGAAATTAGCAATAACTGAACTGGCAAACTTTTATATATTTATATTTTATTCCTTAAAAAAAAAAAAAAAAAGAAAAGAAATGAAGAACATGAAGGTGTTGAGGTAACTTGAAGACAAAGGATGTAGATGTAGAGACATTAACCACTCTGACCTACTGCCCTTTCCATTTTATTTGACTATATCAACTTGTTGCTTTGTTAATTTACCAAATCATCCTTCTATAATTTATATATGCTTACAGATATTTTTCTCAATTGGACCGCAGACTTTTCTGCTGGAATAAAGTAATTTACGCTTTTTTACAATTTGAGCACAAGGTATCTCTGCATGTTGAACCTAAGCGATATCATCGTTTACTGGGATTTGTTTAGTACTCTTAAACCTTTTAAGTGGAATATGCATCACCCCATTGAGTGCAGTGAACCAACAGTTAATTAATTTGATGTAACATGCGCAAATTTCCTAGTTAGTTAAAAACTATTAGCACCTAAAAACGCGTGATATATAGTTTTGACAAATGGTATATATTTTTCTATTCAAATTTTAAAATAAGAAAAAGGAAAAGAAAGAGTGGAATTCCTCTAATCTCTACCTACATGGTTATTATACCAAATTAATACACAAAAGGCTAAGCATTCTTCAAGTGGCAAAATTCTATTTCTGAGCTCATGAGTTAAAACTCTAATTAACCAATGTATATCTATATATTAAAGCTGAAGATCATAGAGTGGTTTTAGAAGTCTTTATCTTTTGATTAAAATATTTATCTTTGTTTTCACTAATTTAAAAATTAATTGAATTTTTTAAATTATTATATTTTATAATTAGATTATTAATATAATTATTTACGTGGGGAACCACTAGTTAAAAGTGAAAAAAGGGAAGAAAACTGAATAATGCTAACAAGGTGATCGATGCCAACCATAAAAATGAGTAAGAAAAGAAGGGTGATTTGGTAAAGAAAGGGAGATAGGCAGCCTTCTAAGTTCTAAGTCCGAACTATCCCTATCAATAAACTACCCAAAAATCCATTCCCACTACTCCTAATTTAGGATAAAGGAATCATGACAATGATTTCCAACTAACTTTTACAAACTTCATAAAGGAACAACTCTCCAACATCTTATTCACTAACTCTCCATGGCAAAGAAACATCATCAACTCCTCCAAACTCCGCCAGCGCCCCCATCTCCCCCGCCGCCATCCTATACATGGGGAATCAGAAGCAGCTTTCATTCCCTCATTGCTCTTCTCCTTTCTGTCCTCCTCATTGTCACAGTTTATTTGACACACAACAGTGGACAACTAACAGAAGACAGGACAAGGCTTAAAAGTTCAGGTGACTTATTGTCCAGGTGCAATTTGTTCTCTGGGAAGTGGGTTTTTGATAACAAAACTTACCCTTTGTACAAAGAAAAAGAATGCACTTTCATGTCTGATCAGTTGGCCTGTGAAAAGTTTGGTAGAAAGGATTTGAGCTATCAGAATTGGAGATGGCAGCCTCACCAATGTGACCTTCCAAGGTTTCTCTTTTTTTTTTTTTTATTTATTCTTGTTTGCATTCATATACTTATATATATATATATAATAAATATGGTTACTGATTATGGATAGTACAGGTTGTGTTTGGGGTATGTTTTTTGAGTATTGTGGAAATTTTTGTTCTGCTTTGTTATAACAAAAAGGTTCAATGCGAGTGTACTGCTGGAGAGTCTAAGGAACAAAAGGCTTATGTTTGTGGGTGATTCTCTGAATAGAGGGCAATGGGTTTCTATGGTTTGTCTTCTGGACTCGTCTCTGCCTCCTACCCAGAAATCCATGCACCAGAATGGTTCATTGGCTACCTTCAAAGCTCTTGTACGTATACTATATATATAAAATTATGAATGTGGCTTTAACAATCACGTTGAGATGGCCGAGTTGGTCTAAGGCGCCAGATTAAGGTTCTGGTCCGAAAGGGCGTGGGTTCAAATCCCACTCTCAACAAATTCGAATATTTTTTCTCTTGTCCTTCTAACTGGACATCTCAACTTCTGCTCCTTTGCGACCTTTTTGCTACTTTTCTTTCTGTCCTACAACTCTAAAGAATCATTCTATCTGTCCTACAACTCTAAAGAATCAGAAAAAATGAGACTTTCCCTTTAAATCTCAACTAGTAAATGGCTGAAACATATATCAAAACTCTTAATATTGTATTAGTGAAAATAACATTCGATATATATAACACGGGCTATTTTGATTTTTAGCACTTCTTTTTCTAATAATCCAACTCCAACTAAAATTAGTTAAATATTCTAATTTCACGAATTTTTACTATATAATATTGTTAAATAATATTTTTCAGTATATCAAAATGTGGAATGAGTCACACATTATGATTTTTTCATTTTAATGTGATAATTTTAAATAAAGATATAACGATTATACTCTATTATGTTTTTCCTTATAACAGAAATTTTTTTATCAAATATAATTCCAATTAGGAATTTGAACTCTACAGTTAGATAACGTTTTCCGTATGTAGATAATATGAAATAATCTATATAGTTTAGCACATCATAATATAAAATGTGCTCCATCCAATCATCCATGATTGGAGGATACTTCTCCTTTTCCTATAAATTTCTCTATGCTTCTAAACCAGTTCCAACTTGGTATCTTTGAAGTAAGAATATCAAATTTTCTTAATCCATAATTAAAAACCTTTAACTATATTATAGAGTTTGCTCTAACATACATTGTTACAATTACGTGTATATTTGAGCTAATTATTAACTAATATGATTAAGGAATATAATGCATCGATCGAGTTCTACTGGGCACCATTGCTAGTGGAATCAAACTCGGATGATCCAGTAAGCCATCGGGTTCCGGATCGGATTGTTAGAGTCCAGGGAATTGAAAAGCATGCTAGATATTGGACTGATGCAGACATACTTGTTTTTAATACCTATCTTTGGTGGAGAAGGGCTCAAATGAAAGTTCTGTAAGTAACCTTTTATAATATTGTTATAACCAGCAGCTTCATAGATTTATAATTATAATATTAATTTGTATATCAGGTGGGGATCATTTGACAACCCAGATGGAATATATAAAGTAGTAAAGATGCCAAGAGTTTATGAAATGGCTTTGAAGACATGGTCTGATTGGTTAGAGGTCCACATTGACCCAACCAGACAACAACTCTTCTTCGTAAGCATGTCACCAACTCATGAAAGGTATATCTACACTGTTCCTGAGCTGCAAATGAAATCTCAGTTGGCACAAATTACTCAGTAATTAGAGGTGGCACATTTTAATCTTACCCGAAAATTAAGATATATCCTTTAAGTATGATTCAAACTCAACTCGACTTATCAATAACTCATTTATGATCCAATTCGTTTAACTTTCAAAGTGATTCAACTCAACTCCATCCGTCATGTGACTTGTAACACTCAATGGCCAACTTGTTTATGAACTGTTTAACAATTGCCCATTAATATCATGACCCAATCCAATTCATATATATTGCGATACTTGCAGGGCAGTGGAGTGGGGAGGTGATGAAGAAGAAAATTGTTACGGCGAAACGGAACAAATTTGGAAAAAAGGATACAGAGGACAATCAACATGTCCAGTAATGATGAGAGCAGTGGGTAAAGTACTAAATGAGTTGAAAACAAGAGGTTTAAATGTTCATTTGATTAATATTACACAGCTAACAGAATACAGAAAAGAAGGACATCCTTCTATTTACAGAAAGCAATGGGAACCTTTAACTCAACCACAAATTTCCAATCCCAAAAGTTATGCAGATTGTATACATTGGTGTCTTCCTGGTGTTCCTGATGTTTGGAATGAGCTTCTTTATGCTCACATTATCAATCTTTGATATTTCAATATCTTTTCTTTGTACGATTTTCCACGCCAGTAATTTTGTGGAAGTATTTGTTTCTCTTTTCAAATGTGAATACTCTTTTACTATTTTTTATTTTCATTCGTACACTTTGTACACAAGACAACCTTTGATTATTTTAGCAAATTTTAGGTGAAGTGATTATGATGGAAATCGCAAGACAAGCCATTATTAGGGTTCTCTTATGCGAAAAAACCCACATTTGGCAAAATCGAGCTTTTATGATCATTGGAACTGTGAAACCAAGAATGGTAGGGTAGGATAGTAGGAGTAGCAGTACAAATTCTCATCACGTCCCCCTTAACTACATATAGTGATAACCATAGTACAATCAATTAATTTATGAGATAGCAACTCCAATCCTATAAAAAAAACATTACAACTCATCATACTACTACCCATTTACACAACCCAGATGTCAGAGAAAATTAATTGCATACTTATATACAATCAATGTTATTGAAATCGGACCGGATATAGAACCGGCAACGCTGATAGTTCGCGGTTCGACCGGATTCAACCGAATTTTTTCTATTTTTTTAAAATATTATTAATTAGTATAATTTTTATAAATACTACTACTCAAACAAAAAAAAATCCATCAAAACATTTAGTATATATCACAAATATACTAATAATAATTTTTTTTCACCTTTTATTTTTTTAAAAAAAAATTATTACTTGATTAGATACTTTTCTGCTAGAATATTTTATTTTATGAGTTTTAATTTAAAAATTAAATAATTTAATAACTGTAAGTGAAATTAAAAAAAATAGTAAAAAATTATTTTTAAGTTCACCTATTTTAATAATTTATTCAATTTTTATTCAATTATATTTTATTAAATTATTAAACGATTATATTATTTTCATTAAATTCAAAGGTAATTAAATAGTAAAAGAATCAATTATTTGCTAAATAAAACTTATTAGATTATTTATTTTTTATTTTTATGAAAAGAGCACTTATTTTTATTAATTATTTTAAATTAAAAGCATTTTTTCAAAAAAAAACTAAAAACATATAATAAAATATAACCCGGTTTTGCCCGGTTCTCCAGTTTTTTCTGGTTCTGCACGGTTTTTTCCGGTTCAATTCAATTTTTTTCAGTCCGGTTTTATGTTATTGAACCGATCGATTAGACTGCCGATTCGCAGTTGAACCGGTTCAACCGGCCGGTCCGGTCCAGTTTCAATAACCTTGTATACAATTGAGTTCCACCTTAAATTTAAGGTGAGTTCTCAAATTTGAAATTCTACATCCCTTTTAAAAAATAAAAAATAAAATAAAAATAAAAATTCCCTCTACTCCATAACTATAGGATTAGTTTTCTTATTTATATTATAGTCAACTTGTTAATTGTCCATTCTATCTCTATTTCATGTGATTATATATTAATTATTACTGTCACGGGGACAAAAATTAAAATAATGTGTTTTGAAAAAATATTTATAAAATTGGTGTATTTTTAAAATTAATTCTAGTACTGGGTGAGTCAGAAATTGCAACTGACAATTGTTGCTTCTGACGATGGAACCCACTACATGGGCTACAAAATTTGCACTGATGCCTCAGCTCGGTGCTGCAGCATCAGTCAAATTCAATTTCTCTATCATCACCCGCGTTGAAAAAAAATATCACATGCCCGCGATAAATTCATTTGCATTGCTCTCGGAATTCCTTCACCGAGAGCAAACGCAATAAAGTTATTGAAGTAGTTATTGAAATAAACGAAGAAGGCTGCAAAAATTTTCAGTGTCGAATTTAGGGTATTTTATGAATTTTGTTATATTTATTTATTGCCATATAGTTTAGACAATTAATGAAAAATATGAATAAATACATTTTATTATTATAATGTATGAATACTGGCAACATTTATATTTTTTAAATTTTATTACTTGCTTTTTATGTAGTGTATAAATTTTAATTATTATCAATGTGGTAGATTGTAGACACATATATTTTGCTTGAAGAGCTATGATGAGTGATATTGCAAGGCAAATCATTGCCCAAAAATAGGATGATTGAGTTACAAATGACAAAACAATATTCAATCGTATTATTACAGTTAATAAGAAATTATAATGAGAGGATATCCAATAAAGGAAGCGAAGATATTGGAAGGTTTTTGCATGACAATACCAATATGTTGTTTGAAATATGTAATAAAAATTTGGAATATTGAGCATGTAACGAAATACAATCAATTAATTCTGATATTTGTGAAACATGTAATAAAAGTTAGTAAATAAAATTATTTAAAATTAAAAATACAATACCAGTCGAACAAAAAAATTATTGTAAGTATTACAATTATAATAAATAATCTGAATACTATGTTCATTAGAACATAAAAAAAAAATATGAGCTTGTATTAATGAAAATGTAAATATATTTTTTAAGAATATTGTGTATGAAAATGTATACATTATTATTATTATTATTATTATTATTATTATACGCAATGAGTTAAATTATTATTTACATATTAATATTTTGGTTGCTTTATTTTACATATTAATATTTTGGTTGCTTTATTTAATGGATAAAACATCTAATTGTGAAAAAACGATAAAAAAAAAAAATTAATCACATATATTAACTTACAGGTAATTCGAAGATGACAGTATATATTGACTTTTATTTGCACACTTGAAGGCAAATAAGTTATGAAATTAGAGGTTTTCAATATGATATGTCTGATCCAAATGCCATAATAAAGAGACTAAAAATTAAAAATAAACCAACTCTTCCGAATTGATTTCATTTTTAAATAACCTAAGTGTAAATATAATAACAAGTGTTACTCGTACTGTACATTAAAAAAAATATTCAAATAATTAACTATAAATATAATTTATAAATTTTTTACATAATAAAAAATATAAATCACATCAAATTAAAAATATCCAACATTTCTCTATACAAAATAAATATACTTTTCATTATTTTAAATATAATTATACTATCTTCATTCAAACAGCTATTATTTCCAATTTTAATATTTTAAATATTATTTTTCTAATTTGATGTTATACTATTTTTTTAAAAAAACAATATAAATTTTTTTTTCTAATACTACCAGCAAAATAAGCAACATAGTCGAATCGTTTAATAATTAAATTAATCCAAATATATGTATACTTGTATGTTCAAAATATAATATTAATTACCAAAAAGACAAAAAAAAATGTAGATCAGTTGTTATTATTAATTTAATTTAACAATCTTTAGTAACAAACTCGTGAAAATAAAATTTAAATACATATTTCAAATAAAAAAAATAAGTGTACATTTCTAGAATCCATAAAAATTCATTACTAATATCACAATTCTTATACATAAGTTTATTATTATAATATTTTACATTATTAAATATTTCATGTACAAATAAAAATATAGAAAATTATCTTTTTTTTCCACATCATTAAATTAATTAAAAAATATACCTGCAAAACACACAATAAATAATTAAATATTTTATCAAAATAATATTTTTATGACTTTTCTATAAAAATAATTGTAAACAATGCCATTAACTTTTTTAGCTTTTATCAAATTAATCAAATAAATATAAAATTAAATTGACAATTTTCGTAACTAGAGATGTGAAAAAAATTGTCAAATACATTTCCATAATACATGCTAATTACTAATTTATATTAATGTAAATTTTTTTTAATGCATAAATTTGTTATTTTTATATTTTACAGCATTAGATTTTGCATTATCAAATGAAAATGTAAATAATAACTTGCTTTTTTTTCACTTGCGTCACCAAAATTAATGAACAAAATATACCTACAAATTACAGAATAACACACTTAAATATTTCATCAAAAGCGTTACATATAAATAATTGTAAAAAATATTATAAATTTAGTAAATTATAAAAAAAAAAAATCGGAATCTATTTTGAGAGAAATGTTGAATGTGAATGTTATATAGGTGATGAGGATGATGAAGAAGAAGAACAATACGAAAATTATGAATTGAAGGCTGTGATAAAGCCCTCGATCCTCAAATTCTATAAAATTATTATTTTTTTTTACGTGAATTTCAGTCACGCGTGATTATCTAGGTGACAGTGAGCAGTTTTTAATCTGCCTCCTGATGCCGCAACTGACAACTACAACATCCGAAACCCGAGGCAGGGCAAGATTAAAGCCTGCCCCAGTGCCACATGTCTCTCCCGCAACATTGAACAAAACACTCCAATCCCATAAATACTTTTGAAAACACACTGGTTTTGTAAATATTTCTCCAAAACACATTATTCTAATTTTTGTCCCCGCTATCACTCTATTTAGATCTATCAAAATTTAATCCAACCTACAATTCGTTTCATATAACCCACAAAATGATATAATCCAACCCTATCTATTTAGATCATATTATATTTTTATAAATTTTATTTTTTTTATATAACGTAAATTTAAAAATAATTTTTTTTATAATTTATACATGCATAATTTGTTATTTTTAATAAAAAAAATAAATAAATAAAACGATGTCATAAAATTTGACCCAACCCAATCCATTTGCAATGTCTACCTCTAATTAATAAAAAAAATACTAAAAATGCATAATTTTCACCGTATTAACAAATTTCTTATTAATTGACGAAACAAAAACAAGCATATATCTGTGAGATTGATACAGTATTTTTTTTTTTCTAATAATATAAATTTCGAACCTTCAAATTGTATCAATGTATAAAAATATAATTAAATTAAAATGCAGTTAAAATTCAAACTCTATGTTTAATAGTGCAATTATAGAATTTCACATCCAATTATGATGGATTCAAAAAACTTGCTGACTCGCAACCATTCATAGTTTTGAATAAGAAGTGATTTGTGTATATACGTGTTTAAATATTTATGAAACTCTTATTAAAATGATTTTTTATATAAATTCGCGAAAAGGCAGGGCGAAAATTTTGACGGTTGGCATTTGGCAATGGCAACAGCATCGGCAGCACGGTAGGGCACCATAATAATACCCAAGTCAATCACACATAAGATTCGTTAATCACTTGTCTTATATCGAATCTTTCGTTATATATTACCATATCCAGTGCCAGTTAAGCGTTTTTATTTCGATGATTTTCTGGTTTATTTTTGTAGATGGTTTAGTTGCTTAATTAGCTTAAAGAATTTCCATTTTTCAACTTCCATTTTCTGCCTATCTATCATGATGCAGAGATGGAACAGATGCAGAAAGAGATCCCATTTTCATATAGTAGCTTTTATCTTGCTTGCTTTCATTGGCTGTTCAATTTTCTTCAATGAAAGTAGCATTCAAGAAATCCATGACGATCCGGATCATGTTCCTCATAAGCAAGAAACTTCCTTTACTTACATAAAACCAAATCTTCTTACCCATTCCAAGCGAGCTCCCGGTATGCTCTTCTTTCTATGGATTTCTTGGCCTACTCTTTACTTTATTCTTCAGTTTGCTTTTTGAATCTTTTTACCACTTTTGGGTTTGATTGTTTATATGGTAAAGTTATTGAATTTGTTGTTTGGGTTTTTAGTTTTGGATAGGTTCATTAGCTGCAACTCGACTAAGGAGTACAGTGGTAAAAGAATCCAGTGGGCTGATCCGAAACCGAAATGGGGTCGCCGGAGAGAGAGTTTGGAGAAGTGTGATGTGTTTTCGGGTAAATGGGTATTTGATAATAAATCGTATCCACTTCATCATGAATCGGATTGCCCGTATATGTCGGACCAATTGGCATGTCACAAGCATGGAAGGTCTGATTTGAGATACCAGTTTTGGAGATGGCAACCCCACAATTGCAATTTGAAGAGGTATTCTATTTTTTGCTTTATTTTTTGTTTTTTTTTTCGTTTTTTTTTTTTAGTGTGTGAACTTTGAGTTTCTTTAAGGTGTAGTTACAAATTGAAATTGTGTCCAATTTAATCCAGTAGAAGTAAATGCTACATAATTGATGTTACTCAAAAATTATATGCAACTTTTGTGAATTTTGGGATTTCATTTTTCTTTAAAATGGGTCTCAATTGAATTGTCTTTGTTTTTGCCTATTTGTTGCTGTAGATGGAATGCCACTGAAATGTGGGAGAAGTTGAGGGGGAAGAGACTGATGTTTGTCGGAGATTCACTGAATAGAGGGCAATGGATATCGATGGTCTGTTTATTACAATCAGTGATTCCAGCAGACAAAAGATCCATGTCACCAAATGCTCCCCTTACAATTTTCAGGGCTGAGGTGAGCAGAAAGACAAGTATAAACTATGAACTCTGTTATGCAAACCGAGGAATTCATTTGCAATGTGTTTCTTCACTATCCTCTGAAATGCTTCTAGCAGGCAATAAGTTAGGAATCTGTTCATTACTGTTTTGTGCTGTTGCTTTCGCAGGAGTACAATGCTACTGTGGAGTTTCTTTGGGCTCCGCTTCTTGTTGATTCAAATTCTGATGACCCAGTGAATCACAGATTGAGTGAACGAATAATCCATCCAGATTCAGTTCTGAAGCATTCAGCAAAGTGGGATCATGCTGACATACTAGTTTTCAATACTTACTTGTGGTGGAGACAAGGCCCTGTGAAGCTTTTGTGAGTACATTCCCATTCAAGTTTTATTTCAGGATAAATCATTCAATGCGTTGATTTACCTTGAATTGGATCGTTATAATCACATCTCCTAACCTTTGCAGATGGAGTGATGAAGAAAACGGGAATTGTGAAGAATTAGATGGCTTAGGTGCTATGGAGTTGGCCATGAGGTCATGGGCGGACTGGGTACAGTCCGGGGTCCATGAGAAACGGATCTTCTTTGTTACCATGTCGCCAACACATCTCTGGTAAGTGTGAAGTTCAGTATAACATTTTAAAATGTTAAGATCTGCTACCTCTAGTAAAATTAGTTATTATTTTGCTTTTTGAAACTTAAAATATATAGGATTACGATCTAAATAGATGGTTGATTACAACTATTCATATGATTCATACAGCCAATTACAAGATAATTTTAACTTGTTATTATCATGAGTTGAAGATTATAAGTTACAGGCATGCAACTTGGTTATTCATGGATCACTTGCTTGCATTTATAGATTTAAATACTAAGTAGCCAAAGGCATCTTAAATTTTCTAGTTTGATTTTATCTTCTTAGTTGATGAATGAGGATGAATTATGATTTGACGTTCACATTATTCATCCCATGTCTATGGATCTTTTAGAATTTATAGTCATCTTATCATTTTGCAAGACCTGATGCGGTACTTGTATCAGGAGATTCTCCTGATCTATGACCCAACTATTAATTTCGGTGCACTTTGTTCTTCTTCACCACTATTATCATGTCCTAAGCATTTATTAGATATTCAGTTTTACTTCATGGAAAAATGGGAATATGTGCTCCAAATTTGAAATGCACTAACCCCCTTAAATTTGTATCACATGCGTCCAAGTAATAGACGTCCACTCTGAACACCCATCTGACTTGATAAAATATACATATACATACATACATCTATACATATGTGTGTGAATACATAAGTGTGTATGTGTGTATAAAAGTGAAAACGTGATAGAAACATATCTTCCCCTATCATTATTCATGGTTCTCAAGATTTGAGCACACCAATTGCCAACATATGAGGTTGTTTCCATGGGTTGGCATTTTTGTATCTTCTCATCACCACTTTGTGATTCCATTATGAAATAACTACACTTCTTTCTGATTCAGGAGTCAGGAGTGGAAGCCTGGGAGTAAAGGAAATTGCTATAATGAGAAAACCCCTATTGAATGGGAGGGC
Source organism: Excoecaria cochinchinensis (assembly GCA_947683425.1). Taxonomy (NCBI): domain Eukaryota; kingdom Viridiplantae; phylum Streptophyta; class Magnoliopsida; order Malpighiales; family Euphorbiaceae; genus Excoecaria; species Excoecaria cochinchinensis. The sequence goes on from CANTUQ010000058.1 coordinate 15,120,812, forward strand.
TACTGGGGAAGTGGTTCTGATTTGCCTACAATGCGCATGGTGGAAAGGATCCTTGGAAGATTGGGCTCAAAGGTCACTGTTCTCAATATTACTCAGCTATCAGAGTATCGCAAAGATGGTCACCCATCAATCTATAGAAAATTTTGGGAAACACTGAGCCCTGAGCAGTTGTCGAACCCTTCAAGTTATTCAGATTGCATACACTGGTGCCTACCTGGTGTACCTGATGTGTGGAATGAATTACTATTCCACTTTTTGTGAAACAAGTTTATCAAATATCGGGAATTTCATATAGCAATAGCATAGGGATTTCAACGCAGCTTCTGTGTTCCTGGAAGAGACGGGGAAAACTGCTGCTCATCTCTTGATTCTTTAATAGAAAAGGAGGTATGCTTGGGAGCAAAATATTCAATCCTGTACAAGTAGTGATTTGTATAATACATGTAGAGTGGCTTGTACGGATACATTCATGAACAAAAATTTTGATTGATCTTGAAATTTACTGGGTTCGATAAAGAAAAAGCGTATGTTTAAGCTGTCTTGAAATTTCTCATGGAAATATGATAGACCCTGTGGAAAGACAATAACCAAGTGTGAAGCAAATTGGTGTCGATAACGCTATTTACATGAAAGTAGCGTGCTATATAACTATAGTATTTGTTTCTATCAGGTTCTATTGTACTGATATATGATAGAAAAATCAGCATGAGAAGCAAATCCACCTAAGATGGATTCAAAAGTGACAGTGAAAGTGAGAGCTTAAGCTCATTTCTTCCATCTCTATGGAAGAACTCTTCTGTAGATGGAAATGCTTCACATTTTGAAGATTTATGATCGCGACTTGTATTGCAATCTTGATCATCTGGCGGAGCATAACAGAAGCTATTGTTGACCAGGCTTGGCATTCCCGAAAGAACCTCCTCATTCTATATATGTATATCAAAACAAAAAAAAAATCAATTTATCCTTCAAAATATAATAAAAGAAATATAATAATGCCCGAATTTACCTTCCTATAAATGGAGCCATCTTCTTCAACATGCCAACCAGCTTCCTCACAAAGAGCCTTAAGCAAGTCATTGGTGTCAGGATGTTTAGGAAGCATATAGTTTCCATGCTGCCTAAGCCCTGCAAAGATTTTACTAGCTACTTCTCGCCTTCTTTGCTCTCTTTGCTTGTTTTTTTCCCTTTCTTTGTCTGTGGGAAACCGATATTTAGTAACAATTCCACCATTTTTGGTTATTCTGCGAACAATCCATGGCCCTCTGCTTGTTTTGATGCATCCCCCTGATGTTTTCTTTTTCTCTTCTCCCATATTTTCTTCCTCTTTTCTTATCTCAACACAAAAGAAAAGGAATGCAAAAGCATCACTTGCTAGCATATGGTGTGTTCTTTTACTGCTCAGGTAAGTTGCCTTCATGGTCAGTGGATGTATTTACCAAAAAGGGTTCCATTGAGTATGCTTTATATTTATGGTTTGAAGGTCAGTGTTGTCATAAAATGAAATTAGCTCCTCTTTTATGACTGCAACGAATCAATTTGGCGTTGAAGCCGTACATATGTAGAAGAATATTGCATAACTGATGAGATTCCATGCAAAATTTGTACTTGTTTTGTACAGAGAAATTCCATGCAGTTCTCCAACTGTAAGAAGACATGTTCAGTACTAGAATCAGAACATGTTGGTAATACACACAGTACAGCACAATTAATACTAAACAATTAGCTTAATAAGTTGTTTTAATGGAAATAATTACATGTACGCATTTAATTACAGGTCACTTCCACAAAAGTTTAAATATTTCTTATGATGTTATAAATTAACTTGGTATTTGCATGAAATTTAAGAATTGCAGCTTAATTTTTCATTACAAGCACATGACACACACATATATATACTGATAAATTAAATAAAATTAAAGATTATAGACAAGTGGTTATTGAAAGGGTTGATGGTTGTTTGAATCCCTTGAGATTAGGTAAAGAGAGGAATCAATGTGATTCAGACAAGAGCATCGAACTTCATGCCCTTTAGGGACAAACATGCACCACCCGCAGCCACCATAAAGATCAGCATCTTTATGCCCTTAATATACCATCAATCTTCACTCTCATATTTCTCATCGTTTCTCAAGGTTCTTACTAGTTTGCCGCGAAATTTCATTGTCTATTTTAATTATTGAAATGGATTAATATATATATATAAAGTGCTCAAATGATCAAACAAATATGTTACTCCCTCCGGTTTTTTATGTTTGACGTTTAAAAATTGTTAAAAAATTCTTTTATGAATGACTTTTGAAACTTTTGATATACTTTTGGTTAGTTTGTCCCATATTTGCCCTTAATTAATTTGCTCATCTTAAATGAACACTATTTTCAAGGAGGTGATTAATAAGGATAAATTAGTCATATCCATAGCCTATTTAATAGGTTATTGGTTTTGCCAAATAACCTTAAACGTCAAACATATAAAAACGGAGGGAGTAATTTCATGTGCATGCAGATGTAGTAGGCCTTTTATTAAATAAGTTTATAGCATATAACTTTTAAAATGGCCAAAAGCACTTATAAGTCCCTAAACTTTTTGAATTTTTGCTATTAAGCCTCTAAACATTTTATTTCGCAACATTGAGCTCCTGAACTTTTAATTTTTTTGCACATTTAGCCTTTAGTGAGCGAAAAACATGAAATTAAATAGTATATTCAATTTCACGTATCTTTGGTATATCCACCTCAACCTCAATTTGATCTATCGTCGTTAATACCCTTATCAAAAAGAGGTTGAAATACTAATAGAAAATGATGATTAACTTAAAATCAATGTTATTAAAACCGGACCGGATAAAGAACCGGCAAAACTGAGGGTTCGTGGTTCGACCGGTTCGATCGGGTTCAACCGAATTTTTATATATTTTTTAAAATATTATTAATTAGTATAATTTTTATAAATACTACTACTCAAAAAAAAATCAATCAAAACATTTAACATATGCCTCAAATATACTAGTAATAATATTTTTTCACCTTTTATTTTTTTTAATTATTACTTGATTAGTTATTTTCTGTTAAAATATTTTATTTTATGAGTTTTAATTTAAAAATTAAATAATTCAATAACTGTAGGTGAAATTAAAAAAATGATAAAAAATTATCTTTAAGTTTACCAATTTTAATAATTTATTCAATTTTTATTCTATTGTATTTTAATTAATTATTAAATCATTATATTATTTTCATTAAGTTCAAATGTGATTAAATAGTAAAAAAATCAATTATTTGTTAAATAAAATTTATTAGATTATTTATTTTTTATTTTTATGAAAAAATAATTATTTTATTAATTATTTTAAATTAGACCCGATTTTGACCGGTTTAACCCGGTTCTTTCCAGTTTTTTCCCAATCCGGTTTTCTGCAGTTGAACCAACCGGTTAGGCAACCGGTTCGCGGTGCCAGTCCGGTCCGGTTTTAATAACCATGCTTAAAATTGACAAGAAATATACAGAAAATAAAATGTATTACATTTTATTTTCTGTATATTTCTTGTCAATTTTAAATTAATCATCATTTTCCATCAATTGGTGGCTTAATGTGTTAAAAATAAAAAAAATAAAAATTCAGGCGCTTAATGTTGCAAAATAAATATTCATAAGCTTAATAGCAAAAATTAAAAAAAGTTTAGGGAGTTGTATTTACATTTTACCCTTTTAAACTACTTTGGAAATATTATATCTTGAAGAGATTAATTTCACATAAAATCATCATACTTATAATCAATTACCACTAAATCACTAACTAAAATTTCGTAATAGTAAATACTTGAACCCATATTTGTTTCAATGAAAGTAAGTTTTGCAGAAAATGAAAAGTTGATATGGAAACAACATTTTGGTAGCACAAATTGACACGTGGCTACTCATATTAGCATCCAGTAAACGCGATTCAAATTGACACATAAGACTTAGGCAAATAAAATTTTATTTTTTAGTATCTTGTCAGACATCATATCTCTTGTTGATGTGGCTTCTACTTTGGCTAAACGGTGATACTATCAATTTTGCTACTTCCTACATTTGAAAAGATTATCTGTTTTGGGAGACATTGGAAGAGTTGTGAAGACTGAAGAAAGATTAATCAGTTAGAATCGAGCAAATATAGTATCTTTGGGCCTTGGGGTTCTGTTCTTTTTTAAACCCCATCTGGAATTTTGACTAGAGCTGTTCTAGGTCAACTCCAACAACTCAGCCCAAAACCAAACCCGAATGAGTTTGGGAGGTGTTTTCGCTAAATAAAACATAAAATGAAATCATGTTGATTTCATTTTTAATGTCTTATAATATATATCCGTCACTTTCATCATTTGATTTGTCAAATTTGTTCCTATAAAACGTGCCCAAATAACATTAATTTCTAGGAAAATTCTTTCCTGGAAAAATTAATTACAATATCAGAGAGAGTGTATATCTTAACAATATTAATTACATTTCTCTTCATCTAATGCAGTGAATGGAGTAAAGTAGGTCAGTTTTTAAAGTAAAAGTTGAGTCCTGGAGGTTCAAAGCTTCCAATTTATTATAAATAGAATATTAAGCTGATGTTGTTGCTGACATATTTATAGGTATTAGGTAGCGTGATGAACAATAATATAAAGGGTGAAAGTCATGAGCCGTTGCTTGATTTAATCGAGGGAGAACTCGAAAATAGTGAAGCACGCAATCGCAAGTCACTGCTTTTCTGCTTAATTAGTCGCCCATTAAATAACACAAAAAAATAATTGAAGAAACTACGTAACTTGAAGGGTAAGTCATAGCATTACATCTGTTTCTCTTTTTCAAAAAATAATTGATAATTTATTTAAATAATGATAATTAACCAGACATGCTTAACATGAATCGAGAATTATTTACAAGGCATGTTGAGCAAAATTCGGCACTTCACCCATTGCCCTTCACCACTGCCATTTACCAAATTAAATAATTTTACTGCATTTACTAAAGGACACCCACTGGCTGCAGCCAAATGCAGCCTTATAATAATATTCTCTACATTACATTGAACCCAACAATTTTCAGATTTTTGTAAAAACTAATAAAATAATTAACTAATATCAATTTTATAAAATATTCATTATAATTTATTAAAATTTTATTTTACTAATTTTCTATAATTACATATTATCACTCTATTAATTAGCTCTTTTTTTTTTAAATATATATAAAGGTAAAACAGAAGAATATATAATTGGTATTTTTTAAAATTTAAAAATTGTCACTTTAAATGAAATAAAAAATTTCTTCAAAATTATCGCAATGGATGAAATAGAGTACTGGCTTTCCTAGTTTCATTAGTCCTTCTATTTCTCTTTTATATAAGTTGTTTTTTTTTAAAAAAAAAAAGGTTTTCACATACAGTAAAAAGAAATAATTAAATTAACTAGTATTGCTTTTATAAAATGCTTATTTTAATTTATAAAAATGTATTTTTGTCAATTTTTTTAAATTATATTTTATTAGTCTATTAATTATCTAATTTTTTAATATAAACATAAAAACAAAATTAGAGTTTAGGAACATATAGTTATTAAATTAAGCAAACCAAAAAAACCAATTATCAAAAAAGATACATAGAGTTTTATTATGATTATTATTTTGTTATTATTAATCATGGATTCTGATGCTTAATAACTAGCTATGGAGAAATGCACAATTAGAAAATGGAGGAGGCCGAAATTTGAGAGGCTGCTAACATAAAAAGTAGGCATACATTTTGAAGGGAGCCAAACAATATGGAAAAGTTGTTATTCAAATCTCAGTTTTCATTAAACGAAACTAAGTAAACTTTTATGGAAAGAAAAACGTTGGGAGGAGCCAAAGCCCCTCTTCTCTGTTATAAACTGTTCGAAATTAGGTTAGAATCTTCTTTCTCACTAGGAATTGCCACTACCGATAATCTATCTATACTGATAGTAATATATATATAACACCATTTAACAGATAATTATTTTCTAATAAATTAATTGAAATTATTTTTGTAAATTTATTAAAAATGTAAGATTATCTTTCCACGTGATATATCATGAAAAGCGTGTGGGATGTGGTGTGTGAATAATGATGTTATTTTTAATAAGTTTATGAACTATTTTATATACCGTCTCTATTTCACTATATGTAACGTTTTTTAATAAAATTCAAATTTCATTTATCTGACGTTTTTAGATTTTTAATAAAATTTAATTTTTTTTTCCAATAGAAGTTGACATATTTAGAACCAATTAGATTTAACTTTATAGATTAAATAATTCGATTTTATTCTAAATTTAAGCCTAATCAATAGCTCCTTAATTCTAGTAAAAACAAAAAACAAAAACGTCACATGTAATGAAATGAAAGGATAATTTTTAATAGTACAGAGATATCACTTATATTTTTAATAAATCTAGAAAAATTATGGTACTTGATGAGTTGATAAAAATAATTTATTAAATGATGATAATTTAAGGAATTTATATTTATATATGCATCATTTTCTTTGAAGTTAGAAAAATGTTACTTGTAATGAAGGGCAAAACCATGTATTAGACAAGGGGGGCAACCTCAGTTTCAACCAATAATTTCAAAAGGAATTCCATTTATAAATTTGAGAATTGTACCTCTACTCTATAATAATTTTCTTTCACTTGCCGTGGCTTAGAATTTTCAACAGCAATTGATAATATATAGCCTTAATATCATATTCTGATTCCGTTGCATGGCCAGAATAGCCTTAATATCCGGTTCTGGCGTTGGGTTGCATCACTAGTAATGGAACATGGAACAGCATCCATTTATATTGTATTCAAATTCAAGGATATGTCGAAATGGTGTCGGCCCACCAATCAATCAACCATTAGTTGAAAAAGAAAAATTTCAAAATTTTCATTTTAATAGCTTTTTTATTATTTAAAAGTGATAAACGTCATTTTTAATTTTAATCTATTCCACTTAAAAATATTCGTGTCTAAATTTTTTGATCGATTTTTATTTTTAAACAATTATAATTATGCTCTTATCTCATATAACAATAAATTACAAAATATTACGTGTCATTCACTTTAAAGATAAATATACGTTCATTTCAATAAATTTAGGCATAAAAATTATCCATTTTAAAATGTACATATTTTAGACAGCTCAAATATAAAAATAGATAAAAAAAAACAATTTAAAAATAAAATTTTTTAATTTCAAATAGTTAAAGAATAAAAATTTCGTTTATTCCTATTTAAAATCACTGTAATTATATCCATACTATTATAGTATTTTAAAATAAGATATTATAATATACTAATTTCTTGCGATTAACATATTTGAAATTTGTTATTTACGAATTCCAAGAAGAAAGAGAAAAATAATTGTGTTAAAATATTGAAGACGGTACAGCAAAAGGCTGTATGGGGGGGACGCTCCTAAAAGACAAACCACAGGCTTCCACGCGGTGCATTTAGGACTAATGCATAACGAAAAGGCCACCTGGCCCTGCCGGCCCACCGCTGAAGTTGGCAACACGCACCCCACATATCCCAAAATTTCTCTACATTCTTTTACCCACTTGCATTATTTTATAAGCTCTCAAATAGTATGCTACGCCTACAATCAACAAAATGCAAGAAGTTAATAGTATGCTAACCTCTCAAAGAACCTCCTCTTTTCTTCATGTGTAATTTAATTTGTAAAAGCATCAAAGTTAATAGACAACATTGTTATGTATGTCTATTATGTTAGAGACAATTTAGAAAGGATTAGAAATAAGGAACCCATTTTATGTAGGCAGAATAGTTTCATTATATATATTGAAATGAACTTCTTTTTTTATATATAATTATTGAGTTCAAATAAATTCGAAATCAATCTACTACGAGGAACAAATTTAAATTTTTACATGAAATGTTAGAATTATTTAAATCAGTCCATGTTGATAAAAATAATTTGATGAGAAAAAGTGATTTAATGTTCCCACTCAATTTACAAAGCGATGAGCATGTGATTGTGCTTGTTACGATGTGTTGGGTTTGTCCCATAGGAAATGAAAAGGGTAAAAACATTTGGTGAAAATCCATGTATATAGTTCATAATGACAAGGACAATGAATGAACCTATAGTTATAGGAGAAGCATTCAGGACACGCACCCACGACCTTTGCCTACGCCTGAGCAAATTGTAGCAAAGTGGTTGTTGAAAAGTCCACAATTGTGTCTCACTTTTGTTGACAAAGTTTGTCAACAGTTTTTTTTTTAAAATTTCACATCGAAAAATGTAAAAGAAATTAAGATTTGTTAAAACTATAAATATAGCCCCCCTTTTCAAATTGAAATCATCTCAAAAATTGCCAATCTTTTCTAAGGCAAAATTTTTTCTCTCTTTTATAAATATTTCACTTGTATTATTTTTTTTAAATAGTGAAATATAATTTGATAGTATCCGAGAACGTAGGTATAATTGACCGAATCTCGTTAAATTATGGTGTTCTTTATTTGTCTATTTAATAGTTATTGTCGGATATATTACTAGTAAATTATTATACTGTTAAATTACTTAGGAAAATTCTGTCTAAGGAGATTGGATTTTAAGTGGGACCATCTGTGATCACTCCAGCCTTTCCTGGGAATTTTACCTTATATGATTTTTTCAGTACAAGTGTTTACGCTTTATTCACCTGCTCAATAGTGTTCGAGGTGAGTTTTGTAGAAATTAACTCGAGTTTCCACAATAATTGGTATCAGAGATTAGGTTTTTTCTTAGTATACTCTGTGGTTGCAGCGTAGTCTGATTTTTCACATCAGAAAAGATTTTTCGTTGGGCTATTGGCATTCCGCATCGATAACTATTGAATAGTAATTGTAGCAGAAATGGCAAATCCATCCACTTCTTATTTCTCGTCCAATTTGATGGCAAATGTAAGAGTTGCGATGAAAATTTTTTATAGTACGGGTCATTTTGGTATATGGCAAAATGAGGTTTTAGACGCTCTTTTTCAGCAAGATTTAGATATTACCCTTTCTAGAGAGCAAAAGTATGGTTTCTCGAAAGAAACTTCTGCAACTAAATTGATGAAGGCACTGGAGGAAAAGTTCTTGAAATAAAAGCAATCAGAACAAGCTCCATATGAAGAAAATACTGTTTCGTTTCAATTATGTTTCGGGTACCACATTAAATGATCACATCATTAGTTTTAGTCAGTTAGTCGCTGATTTATTGAATATGGATATGATATTTGAAGATGAAGATCTGGCTTTGATGTTGTTGGAATCCCGTCCTTAGGAGTTTGATTTTCTTGAAATGACTATACTTCATGGGAAGGCTGCTGTGACTCTCAGTGAAGTTTGTGTTGCCTTATATAGTTATGAACTGAGAAAAAAAGACAAGAAAGAAAGCACAAGTGGAGCTACAGAAGCTCTAATAATGAGAGATCGGTTGCAGATCCAGACTAAAGGAAAGAAAAGAAGATCGAAGTCGATGCCCAAATTGGGCAAAGACGAATTTGCCTTTTGTCAGAAAAAAGGGCACTAGAAGAAAGATTGTCCTAAACTGAAGAATAAAGGCAAACCTGATAAGGGAAAGGCTATTGCAGATTCAAATGTAGCTGAGTGTAATGATGAAAACTCAGATTTTTCGCTTACTGTTACATCATCAACTAGCTTTTTTAGTGTATAGCTGCTTGATTCAGGCTGCAGTCATCATATGTGTCCCAATCGGGATTGGTTCTTTGAATTTAGAGAACTAAAAGATCGAGTTGTTTATACAACAAATGATGTCCCTCTCACCACACATGGGATTGGTTTCATTCGTTTGAAAAATCATGATGGATCAATTAGAATTCTGAAGGATGTTCGTTATGTGCCCAGTTTGTCAAAAAATCTCATTTCCGTGAGGGCTCTAGAAGAAAAGAGTTTCGAGGTGCGAGCAAAACATGGAGTAATGAAGATAATCTCTGGTGCACTTGTGGTGTTGAAGGAAATTCGAAAGAATAACAGATTATACCACTACTAAGGTACTACTGTTATTAGTACAGCAGCAGTGGCTTTTATTGGTGAAATGGAGTTAGAAGCAACCAGGTTATGACATATGCGCTTGAGACATGCAGGTAAAAAATCCTTGAATCTCCTGGTGAAACAAGAATTATTGAAAGGAGTTCGAACTTGTAAATTGGATTTTTACGAGTATTGTATCAAAGAAAAAAAGAAAAGGGTCAAATTTGGAACAATAATTTATAATACCAAGGGTATTTTGGACTATGTTCATTCTGATGTGTGGGGACCTTCAAATACGATTTTTTTGGGAGAAAAACACTACTATGTGACCTTTGTTGATGATTTTTCTCAGAGAGTTTGGGTGTATACTATGAAGACTAAGGATGAAGTGCTGGGAGTTTTCCTCAAATGGAAAAAGATGATGAAAACTCAAACAGGCCGAAAGATCAATCATTTCGGTACAGATAATGGCGGGGAATACAAGAGTGATCCATTTATGAAAGTGTGTGAAAATAAAGGCATTGTCAGATACTTCACAGTCAGAAATACACCACAATAGAATGGGGTGGTAGAATGCATGAACCGGATATTGCTGGAGAAAGTTCGGTGTATGTTGTCCAATGCTGGGTTGAGCAGAGAATTTTGGGCTGAAACTATTACATATGCTTGCCATCTCATTAATCACCTACCATCTAGTGCTATTGGTGGTAAAACGTCATTGGAGAAATGGTTTGGAAAACCTGCTACAAATTATAATTCCTTAGATGTGTCTGGTTCCACTGCATATTATCATGTTAAGGAATCAAAGTTGGATCCACGTGCAAAGATAGCAATTTTTATGGGGATCACCTCTGGTGTGAAAAGATATCGACTTTGGTGCCCAGAGTCAAAGAAAATAATTTTCAGCAAGGATGTTACCTTTGATGAATCTACCATGTTGAGAAAGGTGACAAATGAAAGTGTTGAGTAGACAGATGGTACTCCAAAATAGGTGGAGTTTGAAAGAAAAATTGGTAGCCTAGTAAATGATGAAACAGATGCAGAAACTCCTATGGTAGATGAGGAGTCATATGAAGAAAAGGTTTTAATCCAAGAACCTCAACAACAACCTGAATCAATTGCATTAAGTAAGCCAAAAAGAACAATCAAAAATTCTGCTCGCTGTGTTGATATGGTGGCTTACGCATTCCAAATTGCAACTGATGATATTCCTACCACTTATAAGGAAGCAGTCAAAAGTTCAGAAGTAGAGAAGTGGAGGAAAGCCATAAATGATGAAATGCAGTCCCTTCATAAGAATCATACGTGGAAGCTAGCTAGTCTCTCGAAGGGAAAGAAGGCAATTGGGTGCAAATGGGTATATGCAAAGAAAGATGAATTTCCTGACAAGGATAATGCTCGCTACAAAACAAAACTTGTGGCTAAAGGCTATGCTTAGATGGAGGGAATTGACTATAATGAAATTTTTTTTTCAGTTGTAAAACGTTCCTCCATTCGAATTTTGTTATCTTTTGTAGCACAATTGGATATGGAACTAGTTCAGTTGGATGTAAAAACTGCATTTTTACATGGAGATTTGGAGGAGAAAATCTATATAGTTCAGCCCGAAGGATTTAAAGTTGCTGAAAAAAAAAATATGGTGTGCAACCTTAAAAAATCATTGTACGGATTGAAGCAATCTCCGAGCCAGTGGTACAAATGATTTTACAAGTTTATGATGGGGCAAAAATACACAAGAAGTAAATATGATCATTGTGTGTATTTGCACAAGCTACAAGACGGATCCTACATATGTCTTCTTCTTTATATTAATGATATGTTGATAGCTTCAAAGAGTCTGATAGAGATTGAGAAGTTAAAGACTCAGTTGAATAGCGAGTTTGAAATAAAGGATCTAGGTGAAGCCAAGAAGATTCTCGGTATGGAGATAAGTAGAGATAGGGAGTTGGAGAGATTTTGTTTGACTCAAAAACAGTATCTGAGAAAGGTGTTAAAACGTTTTAGCATGAATGAAAAGTCAAAACCTGTTAGTACTCCTCTTACTCCTCATTTCAAGCTCAGTGCATTTTTGTCTCCAAAGAAAGAAGCAGAACGAGAATACATGGCAAAAGTACCATATGCAAATACTTTTGGTAGCTTGATGTATGCTATGGTGTGTATAAGGCCCGATATTTCATAGGCAGTTGGGGTTGTGAGCAGGTATATGCATGATCCTAGAAAAGAGCACTGGCAAGCTGTAAAATGGAATATGCGGTACATTCTGAATACCGTAGATGTTGGTCTGGTATTTCAGCGTGATGATCAAGATGGTCAATGTGTAGTTGGATATTGGGATTCTGACTATGCTAGTGATTTGGACAAACGACGATCAACTACTGGTTATGTGTTTACTCTTGCGAAAGCACCAGTTAGTTGGAAGTCTACTTTATAGTCAACAGTTATTTTGTCCACTATGAAGGCAGAGTATATGGTAGTTACAGAGGCTGCGAATGAGGCAATTTAGCTTCAAGGGTTGCTTGGTGAATTAGGGGTTCAACAAAAGCACATCAAAGTGCATTGTGATAGTTAGAGTGCTATTTTTTTGGCAAAAAATCAAGTTTAGCATGCAAGGACAAAGCATATCGATGTCCGTTATCACTTTGTACGAGATGTTCTGAAAGAAGGCGGAGTAGCAATCCAGAAGATTAGGACCATTGAGAATCCTGCTGACATGTTCACAAAAGTGGTGATTGCGATCAAGTTGTAATATTGTTTGGATTTGATCAATATTGTTAAAGTTGAAGTTTGGCGCTTTGAAGCGCATTTGGTGACACTACTAAAATTGAGTTTTGTGAGAGATTTGAAGATGTAGAGTTCGTCAAGGTGGAGATTTGTTGAAAAATCCACAATTGTGGCTCACTTTTGTTGACAAAGTTTGTCAACAATTTTTTTTAGGAATTCCACATCGGAAAATGTAAAGGAAATAGGAATGTGTTTAAACTATAAATATAGCTCTCATTTCCTAATTGAAATCATCCCAAAAATTGTCAATCTTTCCTAACGCAAAATTCTTTATCTTTTTTATAAATATGTCACTTGTATTATTTTTTTGAAATAGTGAAATATAATTTGATAGTATCCGATAATGTATGCATAATTGGTCGAATTTCGTTAAATTCTTGTATTCTTTATTTGTCTATTTAATAGCTATTGTCGGGTATATTACTAGTAAATTATTATGCTGTTAAATTACTTAGGAAAATTATGGTTGAGGAGATTGGGTTTTAAGTGGAACTATCTGTGACCCCTCCAGTCTTTCCTGAAAATTTTATCTTGTTTGGTTTTTTCAGTACAATCGTTTACGTTTTATTCACCTGCTCAATAGTATTCGAGACGAATTTGGTGAAAATTAACCCAAATTTTCACGACAGTGGTAAATTTGAACTTTTTCTTATAATTCTTCTGTTATTCGAGGCAAATTTTACTTGATTAATTCAGATTTATATTGAACAAATATATAAAAAATTAAGATAAAGCATTTCCTTTAAATTATTTAAAAATACTTAATAATTATATTTAAATTCAAACACTTTCGATTAAGGTAGATATGACTGCTGTCATTCCATTGAATCTTGAATTTATTGTTCAATTTACACATAGTCGGTTTCGATTTATAAATTGATCATTGGAAACAGTTTATATCATAATATAATATCTAATTTATCAGATAATTTTTAGGATGATTTAATTGATTTATACATTATAAAATGAACTGAAAAAATAAAATTATTTTTTAAAACTTAAATCAAAAATAAATTAATATTCTGAAAAGAAAACACATGTACTCTAGTGGAATTTATGGCTTTAAATTCAGTTTGAATTAAGTTTCAGTATTTGAGTATTATACTCTATTTAATATATAGTACCTCTTTTGAATATAATTAATGAATTTTTACTCCTTTTTCAATAAAACTTAATACTAATGTTAATATCTGTGGGCATAATACTAATTAATGTTAATATCTGTGGGCATAATATATACTAATTAATGTTAATATCTGTGGGCATAGGAAAAAAAAGGTAGTAATGGACATGGCATCATGTGAAATAGGCAAGGTGGTCAAAATATTTAAGATGAAAGATAATGTTTAGAGAATGCGATGTTATGATGATTTAGGCAGAGAATATATTTAGTGTTACAGTGAAGTATGCCCCATCCTTTTATATCCAACACAACTTGTAATGTCTCACCCTATCCTATCATATGCTGTTGCTCAATCAATTTCAATATCTTTTGTTCTCTTTAAAGCCCACCGCTACAAATATATCTAATCTCTTATCACTATCACTTTAATTGGTAATCATGTTAACAACAACTCCTTCAAAAATCTCTACTAGATTGAGGAAGGTTTACATCATTTTCAAAGGATCCCATAATCGCCAAATTGATATATACATATATACACACGCAAATTTTAATTAAGAAAAAAATAATTCTTATCCAGAAAATAATACATCTCAATAAATAGTTTTTTTAATGATAATTTAACAAATAAATAGAAATGGTTAGTGAATTTTCACTAAACACTAAACAGCATTATTGCTGTACATCAATTCTTCGTCTAACCACAACATAGCATGTGTCCATTTTATTTAGTTTTTAACTTACACTAATCAATTAAGAATTTATATATTTAGGATATTTTTAAGGATTAAAATGAATTGATTAGAGATTTGATTATGTGATGGTTGGTGGCCACTCATATTGTGTCTTTTCGGGGGGCTTATATCGAGCTACTTTCTGTAGTATGATGAGCAGCAACCCATCGTGATAGAGTCCATGGAACTTTGAAGAGGTGAGTTGACTAACTTGTTGTTTCATGACTATTCAAGTTTGCTAAGGCATATATATATATATATGAAGAGTCTCACAGAGATTTTATATTTGAGTTTTGGGTATTAAACACCTTTAATATTTATAAGAGAATACATTACAATAATATTTTTGTACAATACATGTCGTACATTATGAGAAATATCGAAGTCAATATATTTAAATAAATCATATACTAAATCTTTTCTTAAAAAATCCTGCAATATAGATATTTCTATTAGTTGTTTTATTATTATTATTATTATTTAACCGTTTGATCTCCACCTATTAAGGTACGGAGAACACATTTTATTAATTGGTAATTGTGAGCAGTTGACTGCTGACCATCATCTCCGCTAGCTCTCAATTGCTGCCATTAGCTGTTGATTGCTGACCGATAATCGCTACCACTAAAAAAAAAAAAAAAAAACCTACATTATTAAAGAATATAAGCTTTTTTAATTAAAAAAAAAAATGAAAATTCATAGTCGAAATCTTCAAATATAATTATATTAGAATGAATATTTTGTTAGAGGTTTACAAACTTTTCTTCTTTTTTCTTTTGAAATGAATGAAAGGATAAATAAATCAAATGTGCACACGATGAATGCTTGACAAGGTCTGCTCACCAACTTTCGACCGACTTTATTGGGCTTTGCCGTCACATAATTTATTTATTTCTTTTTATCTATTTTTTCTTTTTCGGATACAGTCTTTCAATTTATTTTTCGAAACATAGTCTTACAATGTTATTCTATCTTTCAGGAGCTTTCCGCTAAAATAAGTCAAATTTATTAGTGAACACTAAGCATGCATACTTCATTAAGATTCATAAATATTAAAATCATTCAAGCTATGAAAAAAAAATCATTTATCCTTCCACAGTAGAGATGGCAAATTTCGCCCAACTAAAGTCTTATCCAAATATGTCTTAAAAAAATTGATGCAAATTTAACTCAATCCAGAAGTATGCCTATGTCAGCCAACTCAAAATGATTTTATTAAATTTTGATTCAGTTGAGCATGTTTCATAAGGTGCAATGAATATTGACTGCACTAAATAGGGCAATATATTATACCAACTATTTTTTTTCCATACCAAGCATGTCTAGCCTGATTCCAGTTCATCCAAGGCTAAAACTGACCTGACTTGAATTGGGCTTGGACCATCCCAAGCCATCTCATTTCAGCTCAAAATCGATCCATCATGTCCCGAACCCGATCCATCTCGTTTGGGCCCAAATTCAGTCCATCAAGTAGGTCTGAATTTTATTTATGCAGGATTGTGCAAAAAAAAAAATCTTCAAAATTCGTTTAGACCTAGCTAGAATTGGACCTATCTTGACCTGAACCCAATCCATCCCAACACGACTCGAACGAAACCCAACCCAACCCAGCCTGAAGTAGGTCTATATTTTATTTATGCAAGTTTATGCATAAAAATTTTCAAATTCAGATTAGGCCCGACCCATCCAAGCCCTACTCGAACTCGATCGAGCCCAACCCAGCACAAAGTAGGCCTAGATGTTATTTTATGCAGGCTTGTGTCGAAGAAAAAAATCTTCAAATTTTGATTAGGCCCGACCATCTTGGCCTTGCCCAAACCAAACCTAGCCCGGCCCAACCCGAAATAGGCTTGTATTTTATTTATATAACCTCGCGCAAAAAAAAATTTCAAATTCCAATTAGGTCCGACTTAAACCCGACTTATCCCAATTCTGCCCAAACTCAATCCATCCCATTTAGTACGTCGTAATTGTATCAAAAGTGAATTTCCATTAAAAAAAATGGTTAAATGGGTTAACCGACAATTTTGCCCATTACGGCTACCATACGACTCATTTGGGTTACTATGCATCCATCTAGATCACAATGTAACCCATCTAGACCAACACTAGCAAACCCATGGATTGATCTAAATTTGCCCAATCCATTTGGGCATTGGCCCATTTATAATCCATAAATAATTGTCCATTTATGACCAAACCCAAACCTGTCCAACCCGATCCAAATCCACGAGAACTTGCTTTAAGTAGTAAAAGATCATTTAAAATGTCACAATCCTTTTAAAATACTTATCATCTCATGACCCAAATTCGATAATGACCGGTACATAAACTACCTAAATAATAGTTCATGCTAGCCTTACTAAACTATTAAAACTATATAAATTATTCAATTCATAAAAGGTCCTCAATAAGCAAGAGTGTTAAAGTTTAAAGTCTAATCTTAAAGTTTCAAATACATGCAAAAATTAAACTCAAGAGTCTTTACAGAATACCAAAACAATTATTTGAAATCCTAAAATTTCACTAACAAGCTAATTGGGACATAATATTGGCTAATTCAATTCCAATATCAAATGAAAATAAGGCCCTTACCAACAAAAAGATAAAGGTTGAAACTATCCGAACATAACTACTAATCTGCAAAACAAAAACATGTAGAGTGAACGTAGTTTGAGTGCAGTGACTCTGTAAATGATAACTGCAACACACAACAAGTAATAGTTCGGAGTAATTTAGAAAATATATTAAATAACTAAAATAATATAATAAACCATAAAATAAACAGAAAAATTTTAAATAAATAAAATAATAGTTCAAAACCATAGTACAACTTAACAAGATAATGATACTCCACACCACTAAAAGCTAGATAACATATATTCTCACCACAGATATCATGCAATGCTTCTAATGCAGTTGTCAATGACATATGATGTATGATAGCAAATTATATGATTTCCTAAACATAGGATATGTGTGGCGGAATCAAATATAGATTTAGATAACATATTACTTTTACAGAGCCAAATACAGATACAATAATAACTTAACACATGTGTCGGTTTGAAAACAATTTTTCACTAACACAACATATAAACAATTTTTAGCAAAATATATATATATAATTTCAAAGTAAATAACAGATAAACTCTAATAAATTTGATACGTAGTTCAAATAAGTTCATGTAGGTAAATCAATCATTTATTTAAACGGTTAATAAACAGAAAATAATTCAGAAACCTATTTTCAAAATATAAAGCTCTAAAATAGATAATATTCACTTTAAGTAAAATTAAATGAATGCACTACAAAAAAAAATTCAAATTAGCGACAGACACATTTCAGTAGCTAATTAGCGACCATTTTCGGAATTAGTCGTGAAAATTCATTTTTCCAATATAGTGGCAAATTTAGCGACTGAAAAAAGAAACAGTCGCTAAATTTTGGCGGCAATTTATGATCCATTTTTTGCTACTAAATTTGCAACAGAATAATTTGTCTCTAAAATAGTGATAGCAATATTGGTCACTAAATTTAGAGGCAATTTTAGCACATTAGTTTGCGACGGTTTTAGCGACGAATTCGTGTTGTCGCTAAACACACTTGAATTAGCGACGGTATAGTGACGGATTTTTCTGTCGCTAAAAAATTTTCAAATTTTTTAATTTTGAAAACAATTTGTAGAAATTGAAGTGATAATTTAGCGACGGAATAGCAATAAAGAATTTGTCGCTTTTTTTTTTGTTGAAATAAATATTTCATACAGCGACGATTTTTTGTCGTCGCTAAAAAGTTTTTATATAACAAATTAAAACGAAAGAAAAGAAAGAGGGAGAGAGGGAGCACAGAGGAGAGAAATCGGCAGAAAGAAAAAAAGAGGGAGAGAGGGAGCATGGCGGACCACAACGGAGGGGCAGAAGGCCAACGACGGTGATGGTGACGGACCGACAACCTGCATAACGCCGTCCAGCCTCGTAGATCTCTTCCACCTTCAAGCCATTCAGCCCCGTTTTTAAGAAAGAGAAACTGAATGTTCCATCGTGGATTCCGACCAACTTCGATGACTGGTGGCGTCACAGACAATAGCGGATGACTCATCAGGTTGAGACGCTTCGGCCGGTACCCGCCACGCCTCCCCACTCTCCTGCAACAGGCAAATCGAAGAGAGGAGCATCGAAGTTGCCGACGCCATTTCCAACCAAATGATGCCTCCTTCAGATGCGTGACCACAGGCAGGTGACTCCGGATGCTCCGATCTTCGTTTTGGTGGTGGTATCGTCCACCGGTGGAGCTCCGATGAGGGAAAGTTGTTATTATTATTATTATTAGTATTGTTATTATTTATTATTATTATTATTATTATTATTATTATTATTGCTTTTTTATTTTTATTATTGTTGTAGTTATTTTTATTATTGAAAATTGCATCTTGCATTTGATAAATTGGTACTGAAATTACAAAAGTAAAACAAATATAGGTTAATTTGTATGTTAGAAGTCCCTATCCACAAATACTGTTAACACATAATTATTATTATACTACTTTATTCTTATTATTAATCTTTGGAGATTAATTCGTTCGAGTTTGCTGTGTAATCTACATATATTGCTGGTCTGCTTATTTTTATTTTTTTGATTTTAGGCCTCTATTCAAGATAAAATTCAAACTCTCAAAATCAGTTCGAGACCAATCAAGCTACGAAATCATGGACAACATCTAAAAATTTAAAGAGAAAAACTATTAGACCAAGATCGGAGGACATTAAATGTATTATTAGTCAGAATTTATGGTATATTTATTTTAAATGTAATTTTGTTTAGTATTTATTATGAGCATAATATGAAATTTTATATATATTATTTTTCTTTTAGTTATTTTAAATGGTTTTATTTTGTTGAATATAAATTCGATTTTCGACCTAAAATCGAACCGAACCAAACTGACCATTTGCACATACCTAATTGTACAATTTAATGTACTTCTATAATATTATATTTTAAAATTAATAGTATTGTTAATAATATTGCATTATTATTATTTATATAAATTAAATGTTGGATGTAATAATAAGAATAATAATAAATTAAATTAAAAAAATTAATAAAAAAATTAATAATTTTAGCGACGCAATTTTTTGTTGCTAATAAATTTTTAATATTTATAACGACTAATTTTAAGAGTTATTTAGCGACTGAATATTTTGTATTTAGCAACGGTTTTTGTCGTAGCTATTTATAGCGACGATTTTATATTTTGATTGCAAAATTCCTTGCGACGGTTAGTTTTTTTGTCGATAAAATCAATTAGCGACGGAATTTTTCATATTAGCGACAAAAATTGCCGTCACTAATTCCTTTTTTTTAGTGATAAAAATACCGGTTAAATTAATATAATAGATACTAATATCATAGAATTAATATAATATAATAAATACTAAAAATTAAAATTCTTGATGAAAACTAATATAATAAAAATCACTAAATACTTGTAGGAAGTTAACATATAGGTAAATTGCATAAATTCACTTGATAAAATATTAAAGACATTTTTAATGAAATAGAATTAAATAAACTAAAATATTTTGAATCAAAATTTTAAAAAATAATTTTACAAATTACTCACTTGGAATTTCAAATAAAGTTAGGTGTAGAACAAGTAGAAAGCCACTCAATATTTCCTAACCCAAATAAGAAAGATCAATATCCTCACAATCACAATGGCTAAGAAAACTTAACTACCTAACATTTAGTCCACTAACATAGAATGGGGAAAATCCGACATTAAAAAAAAATTAAAAATTAATAATAATAATAATAATAATATTATTATTATTATTATTATTATTCGGTGGACTATGGCCAAAGGAATTTGTCAAAGAATGAATATGAAATATTAGGTAGTGTTTTCGTCAATTTTTTTATAATAATAGTAATAATGACAACAGCAACATAATTTGAATTGAGATTTTAATAATAATATCAACATATCATGATAAAAGTTAGATTTTGGAAGTGAATAGTACTTGAAGTTGTGTATAAAATAAAATATCAATACAATATACGAATACTTACAATTGAATTGGAAAAATAGTAAGAACGTGAAAAGACCGAGATCAAGAATTTCAGAATATCAAACAAGATGTAATTTTTTTAGTTTAAAATAAAATAGGAAAGAACATAGGGAAAAACTGTACAATATATAAAGTAGAAGTAGGAGTTTAATTGGATTGTAATTTTAAGAGATAGAGATTTAGATAGAGTATTTTATTTAAATTAAAATATTTTTCATTTAAATTTTAAAGAAATTATCTTTATCAAAAATTAAAACGGAATATCACATTCTCTTCCTCTAAAAGAAAATTGGTCATCGAATTTTTAACTCTAAGATTAGAAGATATTTACTTGAGTTAATGAAGAGATGATGATACATAACTTGTATATCGGACTCGACTTTCCAATTAACTTCACTAGTCCTATAGTGTTGCCATAAAACTTTGACCAAAGGAACCTCATTCGATCGAAACTTCCTAATCTGACTGTCCAAAATCTCTAACGGTAGCTCCTCATAAGCCAAGTCCTCATCAACTTAATAATTTGAGGTTGCAAAATATGAGAAGAATATGGAATATACTTTCTAAGCATTTAGATGTGAAAAAATGGATGCACACGAGACAAATTACATGAAAGATCCAGGCGATATGCAACTGTACCAACCTTTCTAAAAATCTTAAAAGGTCCAATATAGCGAGAACTCGGTTTCTCTTGCCAAATTTCATAACTTATTTTATAGGTGAAACTCTTAAAAATAAGTGATTGCCAACAGTGAACTATACATCTTTACGTTTAGCATTATAATTATTTTGTTTACTTTGAACTCGGATAACACTTCTCTAAAGTCAATTGTATTAGTTTTCGCCTAGTTAACCTCCTTTCTCCGATCTCAGTCCAGCAAATAGGGGATCATTTATATCCATATAAAGCCTGGTAAGGCGCCATTTCAATGCTAGTTTGATAATTATTATTATTATATGCAAATTCCATCAAAAGTAGGCAATGATCCCAATCCGACCCAAATCGATGAGAACTTGCTTTAAGTAATAAAAGATCGTTTAAAATGTTGCGATCCTTTTAAAATACTAATTGTTATATTTATTTGATAATTATAAGGTAGGTGACGATCTCAATCCGATCCAAATCCACAAGAACTTGCTTTAAGTAATAAAAGATCATTTAAAATGTCGCAATCCTTATAATTTAAAATACTTATTGTTATATTTATTTGATAATTATACATAGAGGCCATGTTTGGTTTCCCGTATAGTACATGGGATAGCATAAAATAATACCCTCTAATACATTAGAGGGTGTTTGGTTAATTTTTTTAAAAAATAATACATGTATTATATAATACAGAGTTTAATTTTTATCCCACATACACAGAATAAAATAATACACACCTCTCTCATGGGTTTATTTAATACGGTATTTATGTTAATCTCCACTTTTTCTCATTTTATAAAAATTCTAGTTTATTATTTTATTATCATTTTTATTTTGCGAATATATATTTTATGTGTCATAATAGTTTGTTAAATTTATTTAGTTTGATTATTATTATTATTATTATTATTTGTTAAATCATTTTTTTCATAGTTTTATACTTCTGGTCCACTGTTGCATATTGGATTATATCTAAAATAATAATGATGAAGTTTCTTTATTTTGATTTGTTATTGGAACATGTATAAAATTATTAATTGTAGCACATTTGTTAATATATTTCAATTATGTAATTGAAAGTTATTAATTAAGTTGTTTGTTTGATCGTTAATTTATCTACTATTATATATTCATGTTTCAACATATTTGTGTACTTTCTTTAAAAAAATTATATTTTACAATCATTTTTTTTTGTCTAAATCGGTAATATTAAAAATAATTTAATTTTGCATGTTTTTTAATTTTGTTTAAAAATAATACGATATACTATTGTGTACCAAACACAGTATAAAATATTACAGGCTAATATAATATTATACCAAACGTTGTATACTATAATACATGCTAATACTATACAGACTAATGCTATACAGGCTAATACTATACATGCTAATACTATACAGGCTAATACAATCTTACCTTTTAGATAAAATTCTTTTAAAAATTACTTAATTATTTTTCAATATTTTTTATATTTAATAAATATCTTTTGTTAACGATGATGTATAAGGTAAGATTGCATAATTATGTCATAAATAAGTATCTGAGTTTTGATTTAAAAAAAAATCATCTATCTATATTGATAAGAACATTTTCAATTTCATAAAATTAATAAAATGCAATTAAGTTTTTAAAGTTATATAATTTATTTATATTTTTATTAATTTATCTCTATATTTATATATTTTACGAAAAGTATGAAATAATATTAAGTATTTAATAAAATAATAAATATTAAATAGAAATAAATGAAAGAATTAATTAATTAGTTGTAATAAAAAAAAAAAACTGCACGATAATTTAAAACAGATTAAAAAAAAAGGTTAGCTATTTGAGTTGCATAGTTGAGTAAAGCAGGAAGCTGCTCCGGTCAAATATGTAAAGAACATGGCAGGAAAGAAAAATAAAAGAGAGAGAGAAAAAGGCAGTGTTATTAAAATCGGATCAGCCAGTCCGACCAATTTAACTGCGAATCAATAATTAGTCTGGCTCGGTTTGGAACTGGTTTGATATCAATAATTAGTATCAAAAGGGTATGAGTAAAAGGTTGGAACTTTGGGAGGAACTGGTTCGAACTAAAAAACAGGTCGAACCATGACCTGGACATAACCCGGTTTTATCAATAATTCAGAGGCTTCTTTCTTTCGATCTTATTCGGTTGGAGGACTGACAAAAACAATCCTACGGCCAGGAATGCGCGATCAGTTGCCCCGTGAGTCGGGTCCAAAAGGTACCAAAAAGTGCTGCAAATTCAGCTGCCATTTAGCGCCGTGGCAGTTCCCCCCTCTTTATTGACAAGCCCCAAAAGCAACTTCTTTTTATGTTCTCCGCTCATCCTTTGACCAATTACATCTTTTCTTTTCCTTCTCTTTCGAAACTTCTCGTCTTATTTTCATTTTTAGAGGTTACATTCAACACAGAAGGAAAATAAAAATAAAAATGCTATGAAATTTGATTCATAGCATATTCCAGCACTAACAACATAAGTCTTTTACAAATTATCATTAATACACAAATTCATTCCATAATCTTATTACATTTATAGGTGGGAAATGTCTCCGCTCACCTACATTTAATTCCAATAATTACAAATTAAGTTATAAATAAATTGGATTAAGTTGAACTAATACAATTCAAATAGGTTATTACTAAAAGGAATAATAAATTGATCGAATTATAAATGAATTAAATTTTATGTATTAATCATTATTTTTTAAAATTTTTTCATTAATAATAAGAAATTTATATAATTTATAAAAATAATTATTTTTTCATTAACATTATATAAAAATGATAATAATTTATAATAATACGTTAAATTAAGAAAAATGTAAATATACGATAAATTATAACAGTAAAAAAAAAAAAGTTGAGTAAATGAGTAGTAAAGTGAGTTGGATTTGAGAATTGAAGTAAGAGAAAGTGGGGGCTAGAGGGTCTGAAGTAAATGATAGAGGGAGGGGCCTGGGGTACAATTTCCAAGGCCATACCCCTACGAGTCAGTGTGGAGTTTATTTGGCGTAGCAGAGTCAGCGAAGAGTTTGACAGAATTTGGGATTTTCCCATAAATAGTATCCCATTTTCAGACCCTCATTTTCTATACAATTACCTCTTTTACCACTGTTTTCTAATTAAAGTTTGCTGGGGCATATCTGATTTACGTTCCCATCATTGTCCCTCTCCCCCTCATCACATGCTCGTCTTTGCCCCTTTTCATTAAATGGAGCAATCTGTACCCATTTCTTAATTAATTTTTGTCACTATTTTATTGGATTTTTATTCATATGGGCATCGGAAGCTATATGATCTCAGGTACTATCTCATTTCATATCCGAACAAACATTGTTTTAATGTTTTCCTTTTATATAACACAAACATTGTTTTCTTTTAACTATTTTCTGTTTCCTTCCCTTTTTCTTCAATTAATTTCAACATTTTCGTGACAAAAACAAACTCATTTGGTTTAATATTATGTATGTTACAACTTACAATCCATCAAATAAATCATAATTTAAAAACTAACTTATATACATATTTTACATACTATAAGTGGTAAATCTTGACTCGACATGGAAATTCAATTTAATATGTCTATACAAATGTGATTTAAATTTTATATGATCAATCAGTGATATATTTATGACCCGATTTTGCATTTTTGAACTCGTTAAAAAAGCGAAAACAGCTTTGCTATATTACAAAAGGCATAGAATTGATTCCTTGAAAGATCAAATTATTTCAATTAAGCATTCCAAATTATAATACCCTATAGAACGTGGATTAAAAGAGGTGGAATGTGAACATAAATGGTTATGTGTGATGAAGCAGATAACGCATGCTATACATCCTATAAAGAAGTGTGTGAATTGTCACAAAAGCATAAACAATAAAAGATTGTAAAACATTGACAGAAATGTATACCCATGGATAAGCCATTAAAATACAGGTTTCAAAAAAACACTATAAGCTTGTGGGAAAGTAAGGAGCTTCAAACAATGGAAAAATGTGCCGAATTACTATAAGTTAGTCCGAAATGTTTGTCACATGATACTCAGATTTAACTGAAAAATCACTTGAAGTGGTATGATGCCAGAGTTTGATATCCTCACTCACTCGAAAAATGGCCAAAGAAATATTTAAAATAAATTGAGCATGTCTTGGAATATAGGAACTCTTAATAATTTGTATATTCAAAGTAAAACAATGAGGATTAATTAAAGATGAAAAACGGCTAGATAATGGCTATACTGATGTTTTGGGTTTGATTTCACCGACGGTCACCCAACTTATCACTTATTACGTAAAAGTAATCGACTTTTTTTTTTTTCAACTTAAATGTCACTGAACTTTTAATATTTTTGCAAAAAAATCATGTTAACCGGAATCCGGCGAGCGCTCTCGCCGGATTGATGACATGGCATGCCATATCAGAAACTACATGGTGTTTAACAATATTTTCAACAAATGTTACATCTAAATGAATTTCACTCAGAGTCACTAAACTCATTATTTATCGCGAAAAAATAACCAACTTTATTTTTTTCAATTTAAATATTACTGAACTTATAACATTTTTGCAAAAAAATAATGTATTTACTATTCGTCGCCACGTGTCATATGCCATATTATCAATCCGGTAAAATTTCTCGTCGGATTCCGATTTATATAATTTTTTTATAAAAATATTAGAAATTCAGTGACATTTAAGTCAGAAAAAAAAACCGATTACTTTTGTGCGATAAGTGATAAGTTGAGTAACCATTAGTGAAATTGGTCCGATATTTTGTAAGTTCATAATTTTCAATAAAGTAAACTCTGTATTTACTTGGAATAAACAAAAACATCCCAACCCAAGTTATATCCACTTGTATAAAAAAAATCCAAATTTGTTTGGAAATTCATGAACGGCTAAGATCAAATTTATGTACTATCATATGTCTCAGACTATAAATTTATTGTATATGATTCATACAGCGGAGATGGTAGCCAAAATGTAATTTTGAGCAGAGAAATTCGATAAATTAAAAAAGAAAAAGAAAAGTAAGGCATAGGTACGTAGTAAGTAGTTGAGGATGTCAGATTGAATGTCTGCTAAGTGTTATACAAAGTAAAATCATAAATTTATTAGGTTGATTGGCATTCAAGAGAAATATGAGTTGGGGTTGTGTTGTCATCTCAAAGAATCATAAAAGGGAATATGTTATGTGTTGTGTTCTTGAGCTATAGTAACAATTGCGTGTGCTTTTGCTGTTTGGGCTATAATTACAATGGCAGGTGTATTCAATGCGGCTGCATTCATTGTCGTTTTGATCATACCATACACTATCAACCAAGATTAACTCTTTAATGCTGGAGTCTACCTTGTTATTTCTTAATCTTGCCAGCTACCAAGCATACAATTTCTTCTACATAAAACTACGTATGATTGACTGATTTTATTTTTATACGTACAGTCAAGATTAAGTGATTCTAATAATTAAGTGCAACTGGTTTTTCCTTTTCAAGTTTTGCCGACTACGGTATATATAATCAATCAGTGTCGAGGTTGACCAATAATAAAGTAATTTATATAATAATTAATCAGTGTTAAAATACTGACTTATGTGATTGAAATTGAACTACCAAAATTTTAAATAAATTATAAGTATATTTGGTCTGGTTACATGAAAATTAAATATGATAAAAAAACCATATTCGATAACCCGCTGTCTGAATTCATTAAAAATCATAGTTTTAATTATCTTTGAACATATATAATCATACTTTTAATTGTGTAGTATATTCTATTAATTAATATTTACTAGTGCATGGATCAAGGGGGTAAAAAAAGGGAATACTTTGCATTAGAATTATTTTTCTGCCTCCTTTTGGATTTACTATTTAGATTATGGATTGACGTCATGATCTACTTAAAACAGGTAACACCAAAAACAATCGAGATTAACAAAAATAGATGGTTTCAAAATTAGGATTAGGGAGCTCTAATAATGGTAAAAATTAGAAAGATGAATGTTTGGTCAATGCAATTATAATGGGGTAAGAAACTTCTCAAATCAATTAGTATAAAGTTTCATAGGCCGACACCAAACAATTGGGAAAGAGTGAGTACTTTGGGGAAAATCATATTTTAAATTGGTGTAGATCTTGGTCCCACAATTTGATTCTTTGTTATGATCACATATAATTGACATTAATAGGGAGGACAATTAATCAATTATCATCAATTTCATGAATAATTTGGTGTAAAATAAAGTTCATTATCATGAATTCATTGACATGATGTGCAGAATTTTGGAACGTGGGAGCTGACCATAAATTTATACCATACTTTGAGTTATGCTATCCCACGTGCCCACGGATACACATCAATTTCCAAATCCACCATAGATTTTCTCAATAATCAAATTTGTTTTTAAGGAGTAAAGGATGGCATTTTATTAAATTGGAATCAATTTTACCGTTAAAATGTATTACTGCAGACGTAATTTTTTTTTTTCAACTTTTGGCCTGTTTATTTGCTACGAAACCAAGAAATTTTTCTTATTTATAATTTGTTAAATTGTTACGTTCTAGTTGGATGTATACTTTTGGTTTAAATCAAATATTTATGATATTTATTCTTTTAGAAGACATTTGAAATTCATTAAGCAGAAAAATCCTACAAGAAAGTAGGAGGTTCGAACTTTAAACTCAAAATCAGATATATAAGCAAAAGTTCGAGCTAAGGCATGAGCAACCCGATTTGCGAGTAATTATTTATTTATTAATATTACTGTGGATCAAGGAATAATAATTGATTTGTTTAATTAGCAGTGATATGTTTATAACACTCTAGTATAATTCAAATGTTAATCAGTAAATTTTACATTCTCTTTTATTAATCTAGATTAAGGTTCATATCTCTAGTAGTAATCTCTATTTTTTTAAGTTAATTTTATTCATGTTTACTAAATTTATGCAGTTATAACAGTAAAATAAAAAAAAAAATTATAACATAAAAATATCTCAATTTGTTCATTTTGGCTTAGAAAATTACTTTATCCATAAACTGACCAAAATCTACTGAAATGTACAATTAGCATATCAATTTATCAATTTTTTAGCTCACATTTTCTACAAGTACTTAGACTGTTTTGGTACTACTAACATGTTTTTCTTTCTCATTTTGAGTTTCATTGATATATGCCACCGATACATTTTGATAAAATTTTAGTCGGTTTGTGATAAAGTGATTTTTTAGGCTCAAATTTTGGATAAGTCTAATAATGTTGATGAAATTAACTCCGATTTTTTAATGTATATTCAACTACGAAAGGGTTGTGTTGTGTGTAGATCTATTGAAAGACTTTTTAGAATCTCAAGCATAGACGCAATAAGTGATCTCTATCCTATCCTAAATAAAACTTACAAGTACTTATTGTATAAAAAAGAGCCAAAAAATAGTGAATTTTGAAAAATGTGTCAATCTTTTTATTTTTTTCCATGAGAGTTATAATACCTAACTACACAAACATCATTGAAAAAAATCGAAATAGAAATATCTCACATTATTTTTTGTGAAGTGCTTACTATTAAATCAACTCCAAGTAATTAAAATGTGTCATCCTTTGATATTTCTTACATTAGAAAAATTTAGATAAGGGAGTTTCAACAAAATATTCCTTCATTGAGATAGGAGATTCTAGAGTTCTGTCATATTATAGAATTATCCTGTTGATTTAATTTGCTCACTAAACAAAATTAATACATTTTATATGCTTTACAAAATTTTGTATTCTGAATTCTGATCTACTTGTTGAGGTACAATCCAAGTCCCACATTTAAAAATTAAGGAAAAAACACTTTAAATATAAAGAGTTCACATAATTCTATTAATATGAGGATTTTTGGGAGGAACCCAAAAATAAATTCGTGCAAATTTAGCGCAAAACGGACAATATCATACTAATGTAGAGTTAAGTAATGTTTGACAGTTCTAACAAGTGGTATCATAATCATGGTTTGGAAATTGTCTGAAATAGTGAACTGCTTTTTGTAAGACGCTCCGGGTACGATCTCGCGATTGTAGATTCGTATGTAGTGCTTTGTGTTGAAAATCTTCATGATATTGTGGTGGTCAGGTGGCATGTCCTGTTAGTTGATAATGGCGGTGTAGGATGATTTGACGAATCAAATGGATTATCGTTCGAGTGGCTCATTGATTTGAGGGGAGGATTGTTGGGGTACAACCCAAATCACATTAGAAAATTAAGGAACAAACATCTTGAATATAAATTATTTACTTAATTTCATTAGTATGAGACATTTTAAGAGAAATTCAAAAATAAATCTGTACGGATTTGGCTAAAAGCGAACAATATTATACTAATATAGAGTTAAGTAATATTTGCCAGTTCTAACACTTCTTACTCTAAGAATCGCTTGTACAAAAAAAATAGCACGTATATTTTAAGAATATACACTACAAGAAAAAAGCAAAATAGAGACGAAAAATAGAGACGGAATTCCGTCTCTAATGCAAAATAGAGACGGAAATAGAGACCGAAATTTTCGGTCTCTATTTCGGCGGTCTCTAAAATTTAGAGACCGAAATACTCCGTCTCTAAAAATAGAGACGGAAATTTTTTTTCCGTCTCTATTTTAGAGACGAAAAATAGATTTCCGTCTCTAAAAATAGAGACGGAGTCATTTTTCCGTCTCTATTTTTAGAGACGGAAAATAGATTTCCGTCTCTAAAAATAGAGACGGAATCGTATTTTCCGTCTCTAATTAGAGACGGAAAAGAATTTCCGTCTCTATTTTTAGAGACGAAAAATGAATTTCCGTCTCTATTTTTTAAAATATTTTTTTTAAAAAAAATATATAAAATAATAAATAATATTAATTTTAAAATTACTTTAATTAATTTATACAATGAAACAAATATTAAATGGACTAAAAATAAATTTTAAAAAATGTATTTTATAATGTATTAATATTCTCCAACTTTTTATTCAATTAATTAATATAAATTAATTAGAATAAAAATACAAAATAAATATAAAAAATTAACCAACAAATTGAAATAAACAAAATACATAAATTTAAAACATAAATAAAATACAACATTAAAATAATAAAAAATAAAAAAGGCACAAAATACAAAATAAATATATAACATTAACCAAAATATTAAAATAAACAAAATACATAAATATAAAACATAAATAAAATACTACATTAAAATAATAAAAAAATACAGAAAATACAAAATAAATATAAAACATTAACCAACAAATTAAAATAAATAAAATACATAAATATAAAACATAAATAAAAAACTACATTAAAATAATAAAAAATAACAAAATACAAAATAAATATGAAATATTAACCAACAAATTAAAATAAACAAAATACATAAATATAAAACATAAATAAAATACTACATTAAAATAATAAAAAAATACAAAATAAATATAAAACATTAACCAACAACTTAAAATAAATAAAATACATAAATATAAAACATAAATAAAAAACTACATTAAAATAATAAGAAATAACAAAATACAAAATAAATATGAAATATTAACCAACAAATTAAAATAAACAAAATACATAAATATAAAACATAAATAAAATACTACATTAAAATAACAAAAAATAAAAAAAAATGATCTAAATAAAGGACATGTGCAGCAAATCTGGCCGGAGAAGAAGATCCGCTGGCGGTGGTGAAGCGGGAGAGTGACGGCTTCGGTGGGCGCGGGGGAGAGCAGTGGTGTAGATTTGCCGCAGAGAGAGGGGAGAGAAGGGGAAAAAGAAGAAAGGGAGAGAAGGAGAGAAGAAGAGAAGGAAAAAGAAAAGAAAAGGGATATAAATATCCTGAAAAATAGAGACGAAAATTTATTTCCGTCTCTAAATAGAGACGGAAATAAAATTCCGTCTCTAAATAGAGACGGAATCTAATTTCCGTCTCTATTTAGAGACGGAAATAAAAATTCCGTCTCTAAATAGGCGGGATTAATTCCCGCCTATTTAGAGACCGTAAACTTTTTACGGAATTAAAAAATTCCGTCTCTATTTAGAGACGGAATGAATTTCCGTCTCTAAATAGAGACGGATATTAAATTCCGTCTCTAAATAGGCGGGAATATTTCCCGCCTATTTAGAGACCGCAAATAGAGACCGAATTTAATTCGGTCTCTAATTAGAGACCGAAATACAATTCGGTCTCTATTTAGAGACCGAAATGCAATTCGGTCTCTAAATAGAGAAAGTAAAAAGGGAGAGAGGGAATTAATTCCCGAAAATTAGAGACCGAATTTGATTCGGTCTCTAATTAGAGACCAAATAACAATTCGGTCTCTAATTAGAGACCGAAAGGCAATTCGGTCTCTAATTAGAGACCGAAAGGCAATTCGGTCTCTAAACTATTTAGAGACCGAATTGCATTTCGGTCTCTAAATAGAGACCGAAATTTTATTCGGTCTCTAATTAGAGACCGAATTAGAGACCGAATTAAATTCGGTCTCTAATTTTCGGAAATTACTTCCCTCATCTCTCTTTTTTACTTTATCTATTTAGAGACTGAATTGCATTTCGGTCTCTAATTAGAGACCGAATAAAAATTCGGTCTCTAATTAGAGACCGAAAGGCAATTCGGTCTCTATTTAGAGACCGAAATGCAATTCGGTCTCTAAATAGAGAAAGTAAAAGGGAGAGAAGTGGGAATTAATTCCCGAAAATTAGAGACCGAATTTAATTTGGTCTCTAATTCGGTCTCTAAAAATTGAGACGGAATACTTTTTCGGTCTCTATTTAGAGACGGAAAAACAATTCCGTCTCTAAATATAGTCTCAAATTATGGAGGGAAACAATCCCGCCATATTTAGCGACCAAATTTAGAGACGGAAAATTTTTCGTCTCTAAATAGAGACGGAATTCATTTTCCGTCTCTATTTAGAGACGGAAATCGAATTCCGTCTCTATTTAGAGACGGAAATCGAATTCCGTCTCTATTTAGAGACGAAAATTTTTCGGTCTCTAAATTTCCGTCTCTATTTTGCTGTTTTCTTGTAGTGATAATTGACAGCTCGATCATTAAAATATCCTTAATATCATTATATTATTTTTAATTTTGATACAAAAGATCGGTATGAAACTCCAACTCGAAATTTTATAGCTCTAATTTTTAGATCAATACTGATAAACTAAAATTTATAGGCAAGAAATCAAGAAATTTGATGCAAGAAACAGCTATTACAACACTATTTATGACATCGAATCAGTGATGAGGGTTTGAATTTGAACAAGTTTTGCAGATATGGTAAATTAGTAATCATAACCATTTGACGCTAGAGGGTAACTAATTCAACAAACAAATATTAATCTAATCTAATTTGCCAATAGTTAATACTAAATACAGATCTGTAAAAGAAGAAAAAAGAAAAAGAAAGAATCAATAAACCAAGAATATACTTGTATTAAATAATCAACCTCACCATGGTCTAATCTGTTGAAAATATTAAGCTATTAGCACTATAAATGTACGTTCATAATGATTAGTCTGGAGATTAACCAAAAAAGGAGAAGTAATGATGAAGAAGAAAAAAGAATGGAGTACTTTTCACCACAAAAATGCAAATATTAATAAAATATAATATTAGAGTACTTACCCTAACTCCCAATAAATACAGATATCTACATCTACTAGTATCGTAGTCGGCAGAGGCAGTATTTAATTACAAGTATATATTATAATTTATAAAAGCAGAGATTTAATTAGTGATTTGTGAAAAGGGAAGGGGGTATTTAGTCCAAGTTTTTCATGGCTCCAGGAGAAGGTGACGTTTGTCTGCATATCCCACCCACGTTCTCTTTCTCTACACCGCTATAAATACACCTGCTCTTCCACTACCTCTTCCTCACCATTTATAATTTATACATTCAACTCTTCTTCAAGCTTCACAGAGAGAGAGAGAGAGAGAGATTAATGTTATTTTAAGTTCTGGGTTTTGATTTTTTGTTTTTCTAAAGAAAAGATTAAAAAAAAAAAAAGTTAGAAGAATCTGTTAAGCTCAGGAGGGATAGCGCCATGGATACTCTTGACTTTTGTTTTCAGTCTTTATTTGGTTCTGATCTTCTATAGCGCTATCCATCCTGAGTTTCATGGGTTCTTCTTGCTCGCCGGCCGGCCGCCTTTCCTTTTGATGGGTATGGTATTGATCAATGTTACTCATTTTTAGTGTTCATTTCTTGTTATTTCATTCTTCTTCTAATTATGTTTTACTTTATGGGAGGCTATGATGACTCATGGATTTGTTCTTGGGAACATTATTATCTGTTTTTTTTTCTTTTTTTTTAGTACTTAAGATATTCAATATTCCTATTCATGCAATTTTTTTTTAATAATTAAATTTTCCGATATTGGGTTAATGATGGGAGTAGTGTAATTATTATGGATGGAGTAACACTTGCCCCCCATTATCTCAAGTCACATGCATGTGTACACAGTTACATTTACATACTGGATATACAGTAGTAAAGAAGAATTTCTTTTTAGTGATGATGATGTAAATAAAATAAAATATAGAAAAGGCATATGAATAGTTTAATTTATGTAGGATAAGGGTTTATCCGTTATGGAATTAGCAAGGAGAAATTGGACCAAACCTAACCAAGGTACGTTTGACTTCTTCTTCTTCTTCTTCTTCTTCAAGAGGTCATTGTCCTAGGCTTTCGAGTCTTTAAATTTTTTCATTGTGGATGTTCTGCTAATAGATCTGCAATATCTTTATAATTTTGTTTAAAAGAAAACATGATATAACAGATCTGCAATATGTTCAGTGATAAATCCAGGGTTTCTGATGTTTTTGGCTGCTTTTCAGGTGACTCTATTTCCACGCTTCCTCTACTGCTTCCACTAGAAATATCTATCTGGTGTTGCGGACATTTGTTTTGTTTTTATTGTATGGGTTCTTTTATGCCTTTTTATTCTTCTAAATAACTCATTCTATAATGGATTACTGTCAATTCACCAACTTCTCTCCCCTCAAAAAGTTAATATCATGACAGATTAATTGCATCTTTAATTGTTTTTATAATCATCCGTTGTTCAAAATCTATTTTATTAGCTAAATAGGGTGATTAAGCTAAGTGGTGTGGTTATTCAATTACTAACCACATTAAGAAAAAGAAAAGAAGAAATAAAGGTGTAATTAATGGTGTGCGCAGGGAAAACCAACCAGAATAACATTTAAGTTGGAAATATCCAGGCAATGCCAGCTGCATGGGCAATAGATGTCGTTATCATGGATTGAGAAAGTAATTAGTTAGACATGGTTTGAGAATTGTTTATTCTTTGTGAATATCAGGGAGTTGTCAATATAGAGATGGTGAGACACAATTTCAGTTGTAGGGTAAGGGTAAGGGTACCCAATCTTTGTACCAATACCAAGTACTTTTAGCAACATTTATCTTCATGGCTTGTGATCCTTATTTCTGCTGTCTTTGCAACTTCTATATCTAATGGGCCTGTCCTCCTTTAATTTCCATTTCTCTAATTATTTTCAAGATTTGGAAATTGGACCAAGAATCTGATGAAATGTAACTGATATTAAGTTTTAACTTTTGCATTGAGCCATTAAATTTTTATTTCTTTACTGAGTATTATTTTTTTACATAAGAAATGTGAAATTAAATAGTATGATATATACACTTTAATTTCAATTTAATGTATTGTTAATTTTCTTATTAATTTGAGATTGGATTGAAGTTTTAATAGATAATGTTGATTAATTTAATTTTTTATTCATTAAGTTTTTAGTAAATGAAAATATAAAATTGAATAGTATTTATGGGCTTTTGTTTTTTTTTTGAAATAAACACTTCACTTCATTAAGAAGACAAAGTATCAGCCTGTAATGCTGGAACCAAGAACAGAGGGGAAAGCAAGTTCCACATACAAAGATCAGGCACCGAATCGGAAGCACGAGCTAACATATGAGCGAATCCATTCGCTGATCTTTTAATATAACCAAAAGAATGGTTAACATTAGAAATAGCAAGACAATCATCTATAACTAAGGACAAATCAGAATTGAGCCTACATCTATTCTTAACAGCATTGACAACCAACGAACAAATTGACTCAATAGCAACCGCTCTGAACTCCTTGGTCTTCAGCCAGCTCAAAGCCTCTCTAATGGCAAGAGCTTTAGCAACACAGGGGTCCAGCACGCCAGGGAAGGACTTATGCCCAGCAGCAAAGAAGTTTCCAAAGGAATCTCGAGCAATGAAGCCTACACCAGTCCTTAAAGAAGAAGAGAAAATGGCAGCATCAGTGTTGATCTTAATACTTCCACCTGGAGGGGGAGACCACCTCGTAAAAGATCTGGGGAAGAAACCGAGTCAGCACCAGAGTGTTCCTTGTTAGCAGTTACCCAAGCTCTAAGAACATCCTTAGCCAGATAACAGATAGCAGCCGGGAAGAAAGAGATTCCCTTCCACAGTAAATCATTCTTAGCCCTCCAAATACCCCAAATAATCGAGATAACAGTGGCACAATTAGAAGATGACAAATTCTGAATAACAAAAACAAACCAGGCATTAAAGTCATTAAACTTCCCACCTAGCAGCCCAACATAAGCTTTTAACCAAACATTACTAGCAATAAAAAGGTGAAAAATAGTTTCATTTGCAGACCCACAAAGCGGACAGACTGGATCCACAACTACCCTTTTCCTCACCAACTGATCTCGCACATGAATAACCCTCCACAAAAGATTTTTCATCTT
This sequence comes from Excoecaria cochinchinensis, assembly GCA_947683425.1. Lineage (NCBI taxonomy): Eukaryota > Viridiplantae > Streptophyta > Magnoliopsida > Malpighiales > Euphorbiaceae > Excoecaria > Excoecaria cochinchinensis. The sequence continues at coordinate 15,156,962 of CANTUQ010000058.1, forward strand.
AGGAGGTATCAGCAATTTCCATAATTTGTTCCAGCCAGATTGATCTATCTGACTATTAAAATTTGGGGGAGATTGGTGAATCATCCTATAGGCAGACTTAACCGAATAAATTCCAGATTTATCAAGCATCCATTGCCAGGTATCAGAGCATCGACTCCAACCAAGAGAAATACTGCCAATTAGCTTCTTATCCCTTTCATTAAAGAGAGAGTTGATAAGGTCATGCCTCCATTGCCTAGTCTCCTGGTCAATTAAATCAGAAATATAAAGGGAGTCATAAGAACAGTCAAGCACAAAACTCACATGAGGATTATCCACTTTTGGACGCCAAGGATCATGTTTGACAGAGATAGTGTTTCCACAGCCAACTCGTAATTTGCAACCTCTACTCATACCAGATATGCCAAATAAAGCTTGGATTACTACCTAGCTTCGCCTTGAAGAAGGAAGTATGAGGATAATACCCTGCTTTGAGGACTTGAGCCATCAACAAAGAGCTGTTATTTAATAATCTCCAACACTGTTTTCCCAAAAGTGCCAAATTGAAATCATGTAGAGAAGGGAAGCCCAAGCCCCCAAACTTCTTGGGCCAGCACAACCGACTCCAGCTCATCCAGTTAATACCAGCTTTCTCAGCATTGTTTGACCCCCACCAGAATTTATTAAACAATCACTCCAACTTCTTACATAAACCAAGGGAAAGCAGGAACACACTCATAGCATAACTAGGCATTACTTACCTCCTTACCAGCCCGAGAAAGGAGAGACCTATTCCAGCCCTGTAACCTCTTCCATATACGCTGCTCAATAAAGGAAAACACTTGCTTCTTGCTTCGGCTAATCAATGAAGGGAGGCCAAGATAGCTCTCATGCTCACAAGAAGAAGTAACAGATAGGGTAGCCCGCACCTGCTTTCTTACCCAATCAGAAGTATTGCTACTGAACTTGAGGGAGGATTTGTCGTAGTTGACAACCTGACCCGAATCCATAGCATATATATCGAGAATACTCTTGACAACTTCAACTTCACCCTTAGTTGCTTTGAAGAAAATATAGCAATTGTAACGCCCTAAAAAAAAAAAGGAAACTCAAAACTACGTCGTTTTGAGCCCCTTTCCCTTTCTCTCTTTTTTCTTCGTTTTCTTCTTTCCTTTCCCTCCCTGCCGATCTCGTTCCAGCCTCCCTTCCTCTTTCCCTTCCCCGTTTACCTTTCCTCCTCCCCGTTACCACCTGCCGTCCAGCCGCCTTCGTCCTCGCGGCTTGCTGCCAGTGCTGCCGCTCTCTTCCCCTCCTCTCTTTTCCGCGCAACGGCAGCTCTCTCCTCTCCCTTCGCGAGTTGCTTCGGTCAGTCTCTCGCTCCGCCGTTTCTTCCATCGCCGGCCACCGTTAAACACCTCTAGTCCTCCCTATTTGAATGGTAGTCGTAGAGTAAGTATATTTAACCATTAATCTTAAATTTGGGAGAATTTCTTAAAATGGTAGAGTTAGGGACTTAAAAATTTTATTTGGGAATTTGATGTTTTGAGTTTAGATTAAGTAGATTTCTCATTCTTTTAGCAAGGTAGTCAAGCTAGTCACATTATTATTGAGATTTATTATGTTTATAGATTGAATTGTTGTGTTTATATATGAAGATGAAGAAGAAAACGTGAAGAGTAAGGGTAAAGAAAAACAAGTGGAGACCTAAGTTCATTTATGTGAAGTTGATTGAAGCCATTGAAGTTATTTTACTGAATATCAAGGTTTGGGACCACTAAAATTCATCTTTTTCCTACTTGATTTGTATGTTTTCGATTACATATTAAGTAAATATAGGTGTTAACTTGAAAATATTTTGCTAGAAATAATTTTGGAACTTGTGAAATTGAATATATATGTTAGCCTAATGAGTAAACGTGATAAAAATTAAGTAGAATAATAATAATAAAAATAATAATAATATTAAGAAAGTTAGCTTATGAAGGTTTTATTTGAAAATAAAGATGAGTCAGTAAACTTATGACTTGGCTTGTTATGTCTTAATAAATTAATGCGTGAATAATAACAATTATGTGATTTTGAATATTATATGAGACTGTGAATAAAAAAATGGGACATGTTCAATTGCTTGATTTGTTAAAATGGACTGATTTGGATCATTAAAGAAGAGAGTTAGTATGAATATAATGTTGGTTTATTGGTTTGGAAGGATGATGTAATGCATTCAATTTGTTAAAATTGAATGTCCTCTATTAAATATAATTATAAGTGTGTAAAATACTATAGCTATCATAATTGAGATTATTGAAAGGGAATAAATGAGATTTTTATGCCCTTAGTAAACGATAGAAACATGGGTAGGATATAATTGGCCGGCCATAGGGATGTATTTTCTTGGAGTGTAAGTTAGATATCGAATGTTATGTGGAGTGTCGGTTGGAAATTTAGTATTTATGTGGAATGCCGAATAGATTTTTGAATGCTTTTGGAGTGTAGGATGGAATTTGTTGGATTTGTGAAATGTTGAAAATGAATATTGACGATTGGTATTGTAGGTTATTGAGAACCTACAAGCTAGGATTGAAGTGCAGAGCCTGGTATTGGCCACTTCAATCCATAGTCACGTGTATCCACTTGATGTATTCCATCGAGTTACTATGGACATTTTGATTTATTTTATTAAATTTGTTTCTAATATTGAGGAAATTGACTAATTTAGTATAACTTATTAATTAGTTTCATGATTAAGATAACCGTTATGTAAAGCAATATATATGTATAAATATATGTATAGTTACACAAGCATGTTTAATTATGTATGTTAGTAAAATGCGTATTGTTAAATTTTATATTTGCTATTTATATTTTTCTGTTCTATAATTTTTAAATTAAAGCTTGAAGTATAAGATGTTTGGAAAAGTAATTTTAGTGGTTGCCACTAAGCAAATTGCTTAGCGCGTGGAATTTTATTTCTGCGCGTAGGTACTGGATGTCAGATTGAAATGCAAGTTGGGAATCTATCAGGAAGTCAGGAGAAAGTCCTTAACTTCAGTATAGATACTTAGGCTTATTATTACTTATTTTGTTATTTTGAAGTATCGAAGTTGGAATTTGGAATGGCTTTATAGAAAGTGCTAGAGTAGAATTATGCAAAGTAATTTATTTTGTTGATGGTTATTAAAATTTGAAGGATGTTGTAATTATACTCATGTAGAAGATAATGGATGCCTTGGTTCTTAATTATGATATTTGTAGAAACTGAGTTATGTAATTATTCTTGTGTAGTGTTATATTTGAGGAGGTTGGGATATTTTTGATGGATGATTTGATTTGGTTTGGTTGGAGTTGGGAAATTGTGAATAATATTATAGAAGTGAAAATTTTGACTGTCTAACAGGGGGATAGAGGCCCGTATAGGGGAAGCTCTGTCCGATTTTCTGTAAAATCTGAGATGAGTTGGATTTATACGAGTTTGATATTAAATTATATATAGCGATATTTAGATTATCGATTAGTATATCAGTTTGGGTAACATTTGGTATTCGACTTCCAATGGGTCAGGTATCGGGTGTTACATTTAGTGGTATCAGAGCCCGGTTTAGGCGGTCCTAGGACTTGATTAGAAGAGGAGAATAATGGAGAAGGGTGATATGCTCTATAATGCCTGTCAAATAACCTATAATGTATGGGTAGTTTTCTTTGCATGAGCATGTGGGTGGGATAAATTGCATAATCACATTTTTTTATGCATACCTGATTGCATAAATTGCATATATAAAGCACTAAGCATATATTTCCTCATTTATGCATAAACATTTATTACATGCTTATTAGAAAAATAGATGTCCTGCATATGAGGGAGTTGACAGGTTATGTATTAAGCATGTCATGAATTATGGAATTTGGTATTGTGTGAAGTAAAAGAATGTGTACGAATTGATGTTATGCGAATAAATGAAGTATGGAGATTAGAGATATACTTTATGAAATCCATCTTTTGTATTACTTATAGATTTGTTATGGAGTCGGGATCTAGAGAGGCTGGCTAGGAAGATAGGGAAAGTCGAGGTTCTGCTACGGTTGAGGGTACCGATAGAGTACAATCTTCAACGGAGACACCTCCCGTACCACCTATTCCTCAAGCTCAGATGGAATTTTTCCAAGTTATGACTGAAACTATGAGGAGAATGTCGGAAGTTATGCCTCCTTACCAGCCTCAGCCGCCACCTCCTCCACAAGGAGGCAATTATGAAAGAATGAAGAAATTGGGTGCCACAGATTTCTATGGTGATGCATCTATCACCCCATAAAAAGCAGAGGAATGGCTACAAAAAGTAAAAAGGATTTTTGATCATATGAAAATTTCACCAGAAGAAAAGTTAGACTGCACAGCTTTCTTACTTCAAGGACAAGCTCATGAATGGTGGTTGGCCATCTCCAGAGATGTATTAGAACCTGGTCCCACTTGGGATTTCTTTCTAGATCAATTTGAGAAGAGGTACATTGGAGCTCAATACAAGAGGGCTATAGAGAGGGCATTTCTTCAACTTAAACAGGGAACTAAGACGGTGACAGAATATTTGAGAGAGTTTGATAGACTGAGTCATTATGCACCAGGTCTTGTAGCAACCAGAGAAATGAAGATGCAAAGATTCAAGGATGGGCTACATACTGAGATCATGCGAGGACTTGCGGGACATAAATTTACAGATCTTGGGGAATTGGTAGAGGTAGCTCTTGAGGTTGAAGAGTTAGAAGTTGAGGAGAAAAATAGGAAGATTAGAAGTCAGCAGAAAAGAAGTCAAGGACAATCTGGTTCAACCACTCCTTTTGCTAAGAGACAGAAAGGGTCCCAGTCGATAGCTCAGTCACAAACTCATTCTTAGGGACAATTTAAAGGTAATAGAAGCACAGCCAGTTCAGGGCGACAACCCACATCTATAGCTAGCACACCTGGGGGTGCGAGTAGGGCAACTCCTTTATGCAAGCATCGTGGGAAATAACATATAGGTGAGTGTTGGAGATTGACAGGAGCGTGCTACAGGTGCAGCTCTAAGGGTCATTTTGCTAGAGATTGTCCTGGATCACAGACTCTGACAGCTCCACAGTCTAGAGGATCTGCATCTACTCAGAGAGGTGGAGGTAGAGGCAGAGGTAGAGGTGATATTTCAGGAGCTGCTACTCAGAGGGATTTTGTACAGACAGTTGTGGGGTCAAATGCTAGGGCCTCAGCACGCGCCTATGCTATTAGAGCTCGTGAGGAGCGGGATGCACCGGACGTCATTGTTGGTAAATTTTCTCTTTTTAATCATGATGTTTATGCATTGGTGGATCCTGGGTCCACACATTCATATATATGCACTACTGTAGCACATGGGAAGCGTTGGAATATTGAAAATTTAGAGCAGAAAATCCATGTAACCAATCCTTTAGGGCATAGTGTGCTGGTAGATAAAGTGTATAAGAATTATCCAGTTCAGGTGCAAAATCATACCTTTTTAGCTAATTTGATTGAATTACCATTCCATGAGTTTGACATGATCCTTGGAATGGATTGGTTATATGCACATCAAGTAATGGTATATTGCCGTCTTAAACGGATTACCCTTAAAATTGACGAGGACGAAGAGATCATTGTAGTGGGTGAGAGGTCGGATTTTCTTTCTAATGTGATATCTGCCACCAGGGCCAGGAGGTTGTTGAGAAAAGGGTGTGAAACCTACTTAGCATGTGTTATTGAAGCTAAGAAAGAACCCAAAATTCAGAATATTCCTACAGTGTGTGACTTTCAGGATGTATTTCTAGATGAATTACTAGGGTTACCACTGAAAAGAGAGATTGACTTTTTCATTGATGTGATGCCTGATACATCACCCATATCTATTGCACCCTATAGAATGGCTCCTACTGAACTCAAAGAATTGAGAATACAGTTACAAGAGCTTCTTGAGAAGGGTTTTATTCGCCCCAGTGTGTCTCCATGGGGTGCTCTTGTACTTTTTATTAAGAAGAAAGATGGGACACTGAGAATGTGTATTGATTACAGACAATTAAACAAAGTCACAGTGAAGAATAAATACCCGTTGCCTCGAATCGATGATCTTTTTGATCAGCTTAAGGGTGCTGGTGTATTTTCCAAAATTGATTTGAGGTCCGACTATCATCAATTGAGAGTGAAGGAATCAGATGTGCCTAAGACAGCTTTCAGAACTAGATATGGGCATTATGAGTTTTTGGTGATGCCTTTTGGGCTCACAAATGCTCCGGCAGCGTTTATGGACCTTATGAATCGCATTTTTCACTCCTACTTAGATCAGTTTGTTGTATTTTTTACTGATGACATTTTGGTCTATTCAAGGAGCAGTGAGGAACATGATCAACATCTTAGAATTGTTCTGCAGACCTTGAGAGAAAAACAACTTTATGCTAAATTCAGCAAATGTGAATTTTGGCTAAGTGAGATACCTTTTCTTGGTCACATTGTGTCAGCTGATGGGATTAGAGTGGATCCCAAAAATATTAAAGCTATCCTTAAATGGAAACCGCCGAGAAATGTCACGGAGATTAGAAGCTTTTTGGGCTTAGCTGGTTATTACAGAAGATTTGTTAAGGGATTTTCCTTAATTGTAGCCCCTTTGACCTAGCTACTCCAGAAGAACACTAAATTTGTATGGAGTGAGAAATGTCAAGAAAGTTTTGAAAAGATTGAGGCAATGTTGGCAGAGACGCCTATTTTGACTCAACCAATAGCGGGGAAAGATTTTGTGATCTATAGTGATGCTTCACATAATGGTTTGGGACGCGTTTTAATGCAAGAGGGGAAAGTGATTGCTTATGCATCTAGGCAACTTAAACCCCATGAAAAGAATTATTCAAACCATGATTTGGAGCTAGCAGCTATTGTCTTTGCTCTTAAAGTTTGGAGGCATTACTTGTATGGGAAAAAAATGCTATATTTACACTGACTACAAAAGCCTTAAATACCTGCCTACTCAGAAGGAGTTAAATCTAAGACAAAGAAGGTGGATAGAGTTAATCAAAGATTATGATTGTATCATCGACTATCATCCAGAAAAGGTGAATTTTGTGGCAGATGCACTTAGTAGAAAATCCATAGCAGGTAAACATTCTAACTAACTAATAAATTTTTCAAATTTGGTTTATAGTAAGATTGCATAGAAATTCTAATTTTAGTATTACATGCATAGCTTTGAGAGCTATGAATGTCAGACTAGCGTTAGCTGATGATGGAGCTATTATGGCTGAACTGAGGCTTAGGCCAACATTGTTACAACAAGTTAAGGAGGCACAAAAGTATGAAGAAAAGCTCACTGGCATATTGAAGCAAGTCCAAGAGGGGAAGGATAGTGAATTCATGATTAAGCAAGATGACTGCTTGCACTATAAAGACAGAATTTACGTTCCTGTCGATGAAAGATTGAAGAAACAAATTTTGGAAGAGGCACATAATAGTTTTTATGTTGTGCACCCGAGCAGCACTAAAATGTATCAAGATTTAAAAACTCATTATTGGTGGCCTGGGATGAAGAGGGACGTAATAGAGTTCGTCACAAGATGTCTAACTTGTCAGCAAGTAAAAGCTGAGCATCAAGTTCCATCGGGTTTGTTACAACCTATTTCGATACCCGAATGGAAATGGGCTTGAATCACCATGGATTTTGTTGCTGGATTACCCCTGACTAGAAAAAGGCATGATTCGATGTGGGTTATAGTTGATAGGTCAACAAAGGTAGCACACTTCCTACCGGTCAGAACTGACTATCCATTAATTAAGTTGGCAGAAGTGTACATTAATGAGATAGTACAGTTGCATGGGGTTCCTTCTTCTATTATATCTGACAGAGATCCAAGCTTTACATCGAGATTTTGGAAAAAGCTTCATGAAACTTTGGGCACGAGGCTAAATTTCAACACTGCCTTTCATCCTTAAACGGACGGACAGTCTGAAAGATTATAGACACCGGGTCCCGAGTAGCCTTGATCAGGATTACCCAATGATAAAATTAAGTGTGCCGATCTATAGGCAAAAAGAATGAAGTTGTAAGTGACAATTTCCTAGTCGATTTGTTGTTTTAAAATTAAATAAAAATGTATTTCAAAAATATTTTTAATGTTTCAAAAATATTTTTAAAGTATTTTAAAAATTATTTTGTGATGAAAAAAGTGAGTTTTTAAATTATTCTATTTTATAGGAATTTAAAAAAAAAATTCGTGCGAGTGTCGGGCTGCGGCAGCGCCTGGTGCGCAGGCGGAGCGCGCGGGTAGCCCGTCGGGCACACCGACGGGGCGCCCCGCGCCCCTGTTCGTCCGTTTTGCCTATTTTGGCCTTTTTGGCCATAAATTCTTTATTTTAAATGCTTTTTAACTCATTTTTTTTGCAAAATTTAATTCAAAAAGCCTTCTATCTTCCAACCCAATAAATTCAGTGGTTTTTTATAGTTATGGGAATTAAAATTAATTTAATTTCTTAATTAAAAAATCTGAATTTTAAGGGGAATAAAAAAGAGTTTTTTAGTGAGAATTGAGAGGATTTTCTGAAAAAAAAAATATTTTTCTTCTTCTTTCTTCTTTCAAGCACAAATTCTCTCAATTTCAAAAGAAATTTCCAGCAATTCTTAAGGAAAAAAATAACAATTTTTGTTTTTGAGAATTTTCTTATTTTCAATTGATAATTTTTGCTTTGAAACAAATAAATAAATTCTTTGTTCTTGAGTAAAAAATCACTTTCAATATTTTATTTTCTAATTTTATTCCAACAATACAAGACAAGGAATTGGATCTTACCTTCTCTTCATCAAGATAAATTTTGAGGGTAAACATTCTTGGCTCAATTTCTTAGTTTAATTTTAATTTATTTTTTTTATTTCTAATTAACTAGTTAACATGTAAATTCTTTTAGTCTTATTATTTTCTTCTTACTTCTTGTTTTTACTTTTTATTTAATTAGTTAACAATGTAAATTATTTTAGAACTATTTTATTATTTTTATTCAATTGTTCATATTATTTTTATTTAATTGTTCATGTGTTCATGTTGTTCATGTTGTTCATCTTTTATTATTATTATTATTATTATTATTATTATGTTTGATTGTTCATATTTTTTGTTATTATTGTGTTATTATTATTATTGTAGTTATTGCCATCATTAGTATTATTATTATTATCCTTATTCTTGTTTAATTTTATTATTACTATTATTATTTATTTGTTATGCATGCTGATTTTTATTATTATCTTTACTTTTTATATATGTTGGATATTGTTTTTATTATTTTATATTTTTACACATGCTGAATTTTATGTTTGTATTTTCTATTCATGTTTTTTGCATGTTGAGTTTTATAATTATTATTTTATGTTTGTTTATGCATGTTAAATTTTATTAACACTATTTTATGTTTTTTTAGCATGTTGATTTTATTAATTTGTTAAATTGCATATTTTTATTATGTCATTTTAATTGGCTTGTCATACATGGTGCAATTTTGTTTGCATTAATTTAATTGTTTTCAAGTTATATGTTTAATTAATTTTTTACTAACTTCACTTTTATTTATTTTTTATTTTATTTTCAATACTTATTTTTATGTGTGAGTATTTTTCATACCAAGTGGGAGCCCATGAAGATTTGAAGATCCATTTGGGAGTTGATTTGTTAATTTTTATTATTTTCATTTCTTTTGCTTTCATTATTTTATTTCTAATATGTAATTTTTAATAAGTTTATATAATTTTATCTTTATGCACGTTAATTAAAAAAAGAATCACAAAAATATTTCTATTTAATTAATTTGGTTTTTCTAAATAAAATGGGACCAATGTCCTAGTTTCTTCCATCCAAAATAAATTATTATTTAAAATTATTATTTTTTAATTATGCATGAGAGGACCAAGGTCCTCATTTTAATAAATAGCCCGAGTTATGTATGATTTGCATTTTATTTACAAATGGGGGTTGTATTCCGCCCATAGTTTTGTTGTAATTTATTTTGCTTTCATTTATTTTATTTATTGCTTTTATTATGTGATTGACATGCGTGTTTAATTAAATTGCATGAAAATTGAATGAGAAATGGGATGAAATACCAAATTCAAAATTCAATTATAAACTTAACCAAATGTATGAATAAATGGGGAGTCCCGAACCTTCTTTGGTCTTTGGGCTCAACGAGGTGAGAGACCTATTTCGATGGGATCTCCAAGACACCTCTTGTGTCCCGTAAAAAGACTTTAACTTGCATAGTCCTAGGCTTCACGAGGCGAGAGGGCCCTCCTAATGTTCTATTAGGATGGGACCTCCAAGACCCTTCTGGCTTGCCCAAAATGGACATAGCAGCGCCGTCTTAGGCTCACTGAGGCGAGATGAACTTTTTCAATGTTTTATTGGGTGGCGACTCCATGAAATCTCCTTGTTGCCCAAAATAGACGTACTTGTAAATACCTTACAAATTTTATGAACCTCTCCTAATCGCCCTAAAGCGGGCTTTCGGGGGCCTACGGGGTTCGGCGCGCGTCACAAAGAGTGATTCAGGTTCTAGAGGACATGTTTAGAAGCTGTGTGATAGATTTTGAAGGTAGTTGGGACAAATATCTTTCATTGGTTGAATTTGCCTACAATAACAATTATCAGGCAAGTATTCAAATGGATCTTTATGAAGCATTATACGGAAGAAAATGTAGAACTCCGTTATGTTGGACCGAGCTCAGGGAAAAGAAGATAATTGTCCCAGAATTGATAAGAGAGACCCAAGAAAAAGTGAAGATTATTAAGGAAAGATTGAAAGCTGCATCAGATCGTCAGAAGTCCTATGCCGATTTAAAAAGGAAAGACATAAAATATGAGGTTGGTGATAATGTTTTCTTAAAAGTGTCACCATGGAAAAAAGTGTTGAGATTTGGTAAAAGAGGCAAGTTGAGTCCAAGGTTTATTGGACCATATGAAATTTTAGAACGTGTGGGTCCAGTGGCCTATAGATTGACTTACCTTGGGAATTGGAGAAAATTCATAATGTCTTCCATGTCTCAATACTCAGAAGGTATCGATCGGACCCATCCCATATTGTTAAACCCGAGATAGTTAAAGTTCAACCAGATTTGACATATAAAGAACCTATTCAAATTTTGGCTCGAGAAATGAAGCAACTAAGAAATAAAATAGTTCCACTGGTGAAAGTGCTATGGAGGAATCATAATACAGAAGAAGCCACATGGGAACCAGAGGAGACAATGAGAAAGACGTATCCGCAACTATTTTAAGCTAGGTAAATTTTGAGGACGAAATTTTCTTTTTAGAGGGGAAGAAATGTAACGGCCTAAAAAAAAAAAAAGGAAACTTAAAACTACATCGTTTTGAGCCCCTTTCCCTTTCTCTCTTTTTTCTTCCTTTTCTTCTTTCCTTTCCCTCCCTGCCGATCTCTTTCCAGCCTCCCTTCCTCTTCCCCTTCCTCGTTTTCCTTTTCTCCTCCTCGTCGCCACCTGCCGTCCAGCCGCCTCCGTCCCTGCGGCTTGCCGCCAGTGCCGGCGCTCTCTTCCCCTCCTCTCCTTTTCGCGTGGGGGTAGCTCTCTCCTCTCCCCTCGCAAGTTGCTTTGGTCAGTCTCTCTCTCCGTCGTTTCTTCCATCGCCGGCCACCGTTAAATGCCTCCAGTCCTCCCTCTTTGAATGGTAGTCATAGAGTAAGTATATTTAACCATTAATCTTAAATATGGGATAATTTCTTAAAATGGTAGAGTTAGGGATTTGAAAATTTTATTTGGGAATTTGATGTTTTGAGTTTAGATTAAGTAGATTTCTTATTCTTTTAGCAAGGTAGTCAAGTTAGTCACATTATTATTGAGATTTATTAAGTTTATAGATTGAATTATTGTGTTTATATATGAAGATGGAGAAGAAAACGTGAAGAGTAAGGGAAAAGAAAAACAAGTGCAGATCTAAGTTCATTTCTGTGAAATTGATTGAAGCCATTGAAGTTGTTTTGCCGAATATCAAGGTTTGCGACCACTAAAATTCATCTTTTCCTACTTGATTTGTATGTTTTCGATTACATATTAAGTAAATAGGTGTTAACTTAAAAATATTTTGTTAGAAATAATTTTGAAACTTGTGAAATTGAATATATATGTTAGCCTAATGAGTAAACGTGATAGAAATTAAGTAGAACAATAATAATAAAAATAATAATAATATTAAGAGAGTTAGCTTATGAAGGTTTTATTTGAAAATAAAGATGAGTCAGTAAACTTATGACTTGGCTTGTTATGTCTTAATAAATTAATGTGTAAATAATAACAATTATGTGATTTTGAATATTATATGAGACTGTGAATAAAAAAATGGGACATGTTCAATTGCTTGATTTGTTAAAATGGACTGATTTGGATCATTAAAGAAGAGAGTTAGTATGAATATAATGTTGGTGTATTGGTTTGGAAGGATGATGTAATGCATTCATTTTGTTAAAATTGAATGTCCTCTATTAAATATGATTATAAGTGTGTAAAATACTATAGCTATCATAATTGATATCATTGAAAGAGAATAAATGAGATTTTTATGCCCTTAGTAAACGATAAAAACATGGGTAGGATATAATTGGCCGGTTATAGGGATGTATTTTCTTAGAGTGTAGGTTGGATATCGAATGTTATGTGGAGTGTCGGTTGGAAATTTAGTATTTATATGGAATGCCAAATAGATTTTTGAATGCTTTTATTTGGAGTGTAGGATGGAATTTGTTGGATTTGTGAAATGTTGAAAATGAATATTGTCGATTGGTATTGTAGGTTATTGAGAATCTAAAAGCTAGGATTGAAGTGCAGAGCCCGGTATTGGCCACTTCAATCCATAGTCCCGTGTATCCACTTGATGTATTCCATCGAGTTACTATGGGCATTCTGATTTATTTTATTAAATTGGTTTCTAATATTGAAGAAATTGACTACTTTAGTATAACTTACTAATTTAGTTTCATGATTAAGATAACCGTTATGTAAAGTAATATATATGTATAAATATATGTATAGTTACACTTTAATTATGTATATTAGTAAAATGTGTATTGCTAAATTTTTTATTTTTTATTTGTATTTTTCTGTTCTATAATTTTTAAATTAAAGTTTGTGGTATGAGATATTTGGAAAAGTAATTTTAGTGGTTGCCACTAAGCAAATTGCTTAGCGCGTGAAATTTTATTTCTGCGCATAGGTACTGGATGTCAGATTGAAATGCAAGCTGGGAATCTATCAGGAAGTCAGGAGAAAGTCCTTAACTTCAGTATAGATAGTTAGGCTTATTATTACTTATTTTGTTATTTTGAAGTATCGAAGTTGGAATTTGGAATGGCTTTATAGAAAGTGCTAGAGTAGAATTATGCAAAGTAATTTATTTTGTTGATGGTTATTAAAATTTGGAGGATGTTGTAATTATAATCATGTAGAAGATAATGGATGCCTTGGTTCTTAATTATGATATTTGTAGAAACTGAGTTATGTAATTATTCTTGTGTAGTGTTATATTTGAGGAGGTTGGGATATTTTTGATGGATGATTTGGTTTGGTTAGAGTTGGGAAATTGTGAATGATATTATAGAAGTGAAATTTTTGACTGTCTAACAGGGGGATAGAGACCCGTATAGGGGAAGCTCTGTCCGATTTTCTGTAAAATCTGAGATGAGTTGTATTTATACGAGTTTGATATTAAATTATAGATAGCAATATCTAGATTATCCATTAGTATATCAGTTTGGGTAACATTTGGTATCCGACTTCCAATGGGTCGGGTATCGGGTGTTACATTCATCAGCAAAGAACAAATGACTGATAGATGGGGCTCCAGAAGCAATGCGACACCCTGAAATAAACTTAGCTTCTTCATGCCTTTTAATAAAAGCTGAGAGGCCTTTAGCTCCCAGTATGAAAGGGTATGGCGATAAAGGGTCGCCTTGGCGCAACCCTCTGGTAGCTGGTATTGGACCTATCAAGGAGTTGTCACAATTCACAAAATATTGAACAGACTCATAACACATACGCATCAAAGAAATCCACTTACTATGAAAACCAAGAGATCGAAGAACATCGGACAGATAATGCCATTCTAGCCGGTCATAAGCCTTATTAATGTCCAATTTGAGCGCTGCCACACCATCCTTCCCTTGAGATTTCCTTTTAAGAAAGTGCATGATTTCAAACGCGACCACAACATTATCGATTATTAGTCTGCTGGGCACAAAAGCGCTTTGAGCATCTGAGATGATTGATGGTAACACCTGCTTCAGCCTGTTAGCTAGCATTTTGGACACAATTTTATATAGCACATTGCATAATGCAATCGATCGCAAATCAGCCATAGTTTCCACTTGTTGCTTCTTCGGCACAGGAGTTATAATAGTATCATTCAATCCTGCAGGTAACGAACAAGAATGAATTATTTGAAGGCATTCTCTACTCACGTCTGGACCCACAATTTTCTAACATTTTTTATAAAACCCGAGATTAAATCCATCCATTCCCGGTGCCTTATCTGGGTGCATACTGAAGATGGCAGATTTAACATCCTCCATAGTGAACTCAAGCAAAAACTAAGAATTCTGTTCTTCTGTCACTCTCTGCTCAAGACAATTACTAATGAGACCCGTATTGGATGACGAAGCAGTAAAAATGTCTGAAAAATAATCCTTGATAACATCCCTTAGACTCGAGTTCCAGTCGCAAAGCCTACTCGTAGGATCTCTCAGTTGAGAAATACGATTCCTCCTTTTGCGCTTGGATGTCACAGCATGAAAATACTTGGAGTTAGAGTCCCCTCCTTTCAACCAGAAAAGCTTCGCTCTTTACTTCCAAAACTCTTCTTGTTGACGAAGTGTGTCATGATACCGATCATTAGCCTCCTAGTACTCTGCACAATCGATAGTCCCATTTCTAATTCTAGCCCTTTTCATAAGAAAGCGAAAATTCTTTAACCTGTTTCGAAAATCTCTAGTAACCGAGTTGCCCCAAGCTATAAGGGCCTTACTACAAGCATCAATCTTCTCAAAAATAGAACACTCAGAGTTACTATTCTAACTAGAAGATACCACTGAGTAAAAATCCTTTTCTAGGACCCACGCATTTTCAAAGTGAAAGTGCTGAGACCCACGCCTCACTTGGGGAGAAGAAATATCTAAGAAAATAGGGGAATGGTATGAAGAGGTTACCTCCAAATTTAACACCTTGAACTGAGGGAATCGATCCAACCAAGTTGGAGTAGCCATTGCTCGATCTAGCCGTTCCTCAACACAATCACAATTCCCAATGCGCCTAAGCCAAGTGAACTCATACCCTTTCATTTTAAGATCCAGTAAGTTGCTATCATAGATAGCCTCTCGAAAACCATCCATCAATCTAGTTGGCTACGGTCTACCACCCTTCTTCCCCTGCGGACACACAATGTCATTGAAATCGCCGATAATGCACCAACGAAGAGAGCATTTATTAGACAGATCTCTTATCAATTGCCATGAAGCCTGCCTTCTAGCCCGGTCTGGAATACCATAGAAGCAGGTTAGCCTCCACCCATCAGTAGCTCGCAGCCTCACCTCAACATCAATATGGTTGCGAGAATAACTAATTAATTTAGCTTCATGTTTATCTTTCCAAAGAAGGGCCAGCCCACCACTGTGCCCAAGACACTCCACAATAAAACAACCTTCAAAACCCAATAAAGCCTTGATACCCTGGACCTTTTTTGAGTTATACAGAGTCTTAATAAGAAAATAAATTGGGGCTTACATTCTCTTACATGGTCTCTCAAGACCCGAACTCTGCGTGGGTTGCCCAGCCCACGACAGTTCTAACTAAGGCAACTCATAATGGCCGGCAGGCCTGGTGTCCAGGACCCGCCAATAACAAGTTTTTTAGCCTAGCTTCATCTAATGGTTGAGTAACAGTTAAAAGCCCATCATCTGAGTCCATTACTTCCTCATTCTCCAAACGACGTCGCTTGAGATAAAAAATAATCACACATTTTCCATATCCTTACTGCCTTCAGAGTTTTATCCAATAACCATCTCCCGAGATCCACCACTTTCCTTATAAATCTCCTTATTTTTAGCCCTCTTGTCCTCCCTATACTGCTCTATTGAGCCTACTTTCACGCCACTATTAGACCCATTATCGTTACAGTTACCAAATTCACCTCCAGGCTCCATCATCTCCGTCGTAGGATTGGTTTAGAATCTAAGCAATTACCATTGAATCTAAGCAAATCAAATATCTCCTTCGCAATTGAGTTTAGAATCTAAGCAATTACCATTGAATCAGCTCTACTCCATTCTTCGTAATCAGCAAAATTTTCCTCTGGCTTCGTAAAATCTCCAGTTATAAAACCTATCTTGTTCTTTACCTTGAGTGAAATCATAACAAATCTACTCCAAAGCAAGTAATTATTTCCAGTTAAATGATTCGAAACCAATTGCATTCCAAGATTATCTGAAGGATGCAATTATAATGAATCAATTTTTCTTTGATTCTCAGCCATTGCAAGATTTAATCTAGTAGAAACAAAGAAATCAAAATAAATAAAAAAATGAGCTAGAGTACCAAGATCTATGCTCTGATACCAGGAAGAAAACTTAGCAATTTCTACAAGCTCTGTAACTTGAGCTCAAAAACAAGGAAGAAACGAAAGAAAGAATAGAGAAGAAAAATGAATACTTCTCATAAAAAGTACCAGATACATCCATCTATTTATATACAATCAAAAGAAAGAAAAAAAAAAGGATAAAACTAAAACTAATCTAGCCAGCTCAGCAACACACGAAACAAACTAAAAATACAAAATTGTAGGTGCACTGCAATAAATAATGACGACGTATTGGATATATATCTTCATAAACAAAAACAACATTTTCAAATATATTATTGAGAATATGTCGTAACATACTTTCTAAATAGTTATATAAATTGAAACAACATTTTCAAATATGTTGTTGAGAATATGTCGAAACATATTTGTTTTGTGGTTCTTTAATTCTTGGCTTTTATATGGGTTAAATTCATTCAAATGTCACTAGATTCATGAGGCAATAACATTAAAAATGACAAAAGAAATTTTTTTAAGAATAGAAATATCTAAAAAATAAAAATAATAAAATATAGACAATTTTGTATATAAAATCATTTTGACTAAAAAAATCACACCAAAATCTACTGGAGTTCCACCCTATAACATTAGAGTGACACAAGAAAATTTTTCAATACTAAAATATTTGAACTAGATAATTTTGCATATAAAATTATTTTGACTTGAAAAATCATACCAAAATCTACTAGAATTCCATCCTAACATAATCTGATTCTTCTAAGATATGCCAAATGGCAAACTACATAAGCAATATGGTTAATTGCATAGAAGGTCATTGAATTTATATGCTAATTACTAGAACGTGACAAGAATTTTTTGTTTCAAGAAAATATCTAAAGCATGTAATATTTTGGATGCAAAGCCATTTTAATTAGAAAACACTTCAAACTCTACTAGAAATCCAAGATGACATGTTGTAAACGTAAAAAAGTGATACATCACTACAAAAAAAAGGTCAATTAGCGATGGAAATTTCCATCGCTAATTGGACATTTTTCGTTGCTATTAACTTTTAGCGACTCGGCGACTAACAGTCGCTATTGGCTCCGTCGCAAAAAATTTGCGACTAATATGAAAAACAGTCGCTAAAAATAGCGACGAAAAATTCAGTCGCTAAAAATAAAATTTTGGTCGCTAAATAACTATAATATTAGTCGCATAAATATTTATTAGCGACGAAAATTTCGTCACTATTCCGTCGCTAAAAATATTATATTTTTAATATAATTTTTGATTTTATTTTTTATTACAATTTCCAATTTAATTTATTATTATTATTATTACATCCAAAATTTAATTTAATTTATGTAAATAATAATTATACAATATTTTCAATATTACTATTAATTTAAAAAATATAATATCAAAAAAGTAAATTAAACTATATAATACTTAAAAAGCACTATAAAAAATACTAATTCAAACTAACAATATATAGAAGTTCACAATATATAGGATAAAGCACAGAAATAATTTCTAATGAGAAAAAACTTGGTTCTCAATTACTCAATAATGAACATGCCAAACTTCTTAAAAAAGAGCTAAAATGAACCATTTCATATTTTGGTTTGGTTCAAAAGTTATTTACGATAATCATATAATTATGATAACAAATCAAGTAATTACAATTAACTAATTGAGTAATTATACACACATATACAATGTAGATGTGGCTGTCTCCTTCGACAAAAATGAATGGAACATGGCAGAGGAGCTGTAGCTACTTAATATACCAGAATTTAATGACTATGACTTGCTAAGTTGGATTTAGAATTTAATATGCCAGAGTTATGCATTGCTAAACTTCCTCTACCTGCTTTGTTGTCTCTTCTTCTATAAGTTTTAGTTCTGCTTCCTGCTAACGCCTGAGAATAAATGAAATCAAGTTAATCCAGAAAATGGTCACTCATTGCAGAGTGGAAATTGCTGTCCTTTTCAACTTTCCTAAGATCCACACAAAATTAAAACTAAAACAACAAAAGAATTTCGAGCTCCCTTACTTTTTTTCAGAAAATCTCTCTCCAATTATTTTTAACTATAGTAAATTGCAAACTAACCTTCAGAATGACAAAGGTACTAAATTATGCTTATGGATCACGTTGAACTATAGCATAACTCCAGGCAAGCTTATCTTGAGGATAAATAAGCCCAAGACAGAAGGATATGCTTCTATGCATATATATTTTTTTTAGAGTAAACAAGACTTGAATCTTCTAAGTGTTCAATGATCCAACTTATCTATAGTTGCCAATTGTTTTAAACTAAATCACATGCTCCATTCAAGTTTTTCCTTTGTGAAACCTATTTAGGAAATCACGACTTTTTCAGCTCATATTTTATTTTTTGAATTGCCTAAGGAGTTGATGAACCTTTAAACAGCAATTTTATTATAAAGTAAGACTTTGTGCAATTTTAGCTTGCTTCAATCTTGACAAACATAGATAACCAGATAGTTTAATAAGGTTATTTTTAAAAAATGCAAATGAAAACAAAGCACTGAATGCACTGAAGCTCAAGGTTTATGTTAAAACAATCTAATCCCATCTATACATATTGCTCATACTTGAATACATATATAATAACGACATACCAAATACACAAGAGAAGAGGAAAGCTGATCCAATGCCAAGGGCGTCACCAACAGCTTTTGTCTCCTGTCTTTGCATCAGAAGGTAAGCCTAGATGGAAAACTATTTGGTGAAAAATAATGTATAAGCGTAAAATAATTTATAATACACTGATAGAATTGTGAATCCAGTTATTTTACAATTCTATTATCACTTATGCCATAAATTCATTAAAATATAACATTGTCTACCATTTTCAATACAGCATAATTCAATATTACACTTTAAAAAATTCAAATCACTTCTATAAATTTCAAATAAATTAAAAGGGACTAATTCTGCTATCATGAAGAGTGCAGAACAAAAATTATAGATTTCCAGAACAAAAATTATCTAATAATAGATTTTCAGAACAAAAATTATCTAATAACATATTTCTAAAACAAAAATTACATCATAACAGAATTCAAAAAATAGAAATTAGCTGATTATTTTTGTTCATCAGTTTGTTGCCTTCGGTCCACACTCAACAATGTACATTTCCTTGAGTTAAAGAACTAAAATCTAAAAGCCATAAAACTCAATGAACAACACAGAATAGAAAATGCAAACACTTAAAAAACAAAGGAAACTTACTCAAAATCGGTACCTTGAGCTCCGATTGGGGGTGGTGGTTGCTGACGAGGGGTGAAGAGGAAAAGGAACACAGAAATTAGGCGGTTGCTGATGACAGGAGAGCTGCTGATTGGGGAGACAGGTTTCAAAAGAAAGAGGGAGAAGCAGAGCGAAGACTAATTTTGAAAGAAATAGGGAGAGGCAGATAAGGGGTGGCGGCTGTTAATCAGCGAAGACAAGTTTCGAAAGAAAAAGGGAGAGCCAGATCTGTGGATTTCGAAAGAAAGAAGGGGATCCAGATGAGGTGTGGCGGCTGATGAGGGAAGGCGAACTTCGACAGAAAAAGAAGAGGGGCATGGATGAGTGATTTAGGGTTTTGTGGTTATATATATATATATATATATATTAAATCATTTAATTTTGGATGTTACAATTATTAAATTTTGATTTGAATTTTTTTACTTATGTAATTTCGAATTTAAATATTAATTTGTGTATTTTAATTTAATCATTTAGTCAAAATTATTAATTTAAAACCAAAAAAAATTATCAATACATATTTCTTAATAAATTTCTTTATTAATATTAATTTTACTTCATCCATCCAATATTTTCATTAAATTTTTAAATAATTGACTAATAAAAAAATATTTTAGACAAATTAAAAATAAAAATAAAATTTATTTTAGATAAATTAAAATTCATGTGTAAAGAAAAATATTAAAAAAAATTCATAACCATAAGTTGTATGCATATTTTTATTAATATTATAATTAATTTTACCAACGAAATAGCGACAAATAGTTCCGTCGCTAAATTATTTCGAAAATTTATTTTAAATATGAAAACTTTTTAGCGACAGAATTTTCCCTCACTAATTTTAGCGATAAAATTTTAGTCGCTAAATCAGTCGCAAAAAAAATGGCTAAAAATACCTCCAAATTTAGCGACTGATATTGCCGTCGCTATTTTAGCGACTATTTTTTAGTCGCTAAATTAGTCGTAAAATTTAGCGACGACAATATTAGTCGCTAAATTAGTCGCAAAAAAAGCGCCAAAAATTGCCGCCAAAATTTAGCGACGGTTTTTTTTTTCCGTCGCTATTTAGTCACTAAAATTGTAAAAAATAGTCTTTCACGACTAATTTCTTATTCCGTCGCAAATCAGTCGCTAATTAGCGACAGAAAAGTTTCCGTCGCTAATTTGGGTTTTTTTTGTAGTGCATGATAATTCACGTAAATAGGTACTCATGAAAGTTCTTTTTAAACATATAATCTGTATACATACTGTTAAGTGCTTAAATTTACATATTTTTACTTGGTTTTTTCCTTTTTTTCTGCATTAATTTATAGCCAATTTGAAACTTTTTAATTGTTTTGTAATTTTTACCATTTCAGGGTCAAATTGGTAAGAAAATAGCATTTTGTAGATAATTGGACTGATTTAGAATAGTTGAAGAAGTTGGGATCAATTTTGGTGCAAATAAGGGAAAAGATGCAGATCTGACCCTTAGCCTTGCCCAAAGCTAAGGGAAAAATGGGACAGTAGGATAATTTATCAGATTTGTGCGCGTGAATTAACCTTAGCTGCCAGCTGTACTTCATCAGATTTTTGGGGATAATTAGACCATAATTTAGGAGATAATATGCAGTATTTTTAGGAAGACAATATTACATTTAATATTTTTATTTTATTTTCCAAGTTTGGATAGGTATCAAAGACTTACCTAAATTTTCTAGGTTTTCTTTTAAAAGGGATAGAGAGAAACGTGAACAGTAACTTTGGCAGCCGCCACCGCCTCTGTTCTTTCATCTCTGTGTTAGGAATTTGTTTAATTTTTATTTTTATTTTTGCTCTTGGCCATGATTGGCTAAACTTCCTTTTAGTTAAAGGTTTAATTCAAAGCCATGATTTTTTTGTTACTGTGAGATTGTTCTTGCTTAATTTTCTCTTAAATTTATATGATATTCATGTTATTTACTGTGGTTTAGGAAAACTCCATCTTGATTGCTATTTATTATTTGCACAATAAGGGCCCATTGTTCATTTAATTAAATAGCATATAGCTAATTGAGATTGTCAAATCCGTAATTGTTTGATAAAATCAATAACAAGTGACAATCAGTGTAGCTTTCTCACAAGAGCTGTTATATTGAGTAAATACATGATTTGGTCTAAATCGATATCGCATGAGGTCGGTTGGCTTAGGTCAAGTCTTTCTATTCCTTAATGCTGTCAATAAATTAAATTCTTGCGCGTGCTAAGGGTTATTTATTGGCTAAGAATTAATTATAGTTTTACTTGATTAATTCATTAATACGGAAAGATTAGATTGGGAGCGCGAAACCGACGACTATAACTGATCCATTGCGTGGTTTTAGAGTATCTTTTCGTCCATGATCAGTAAATTGAATCATGTGCTTACGAATACTTTTAACTGGAGTTTTTCATCTTTTATTTTATTTTTATTTATTTTTCTTCATTTTATTCGTTCTTATTTTAATTCTGTATTTTTTATTCTTAATTTACAAAACCCCCATTTTATTTTTATTGTTTATTTCTAGTTATTTAAAGAATTAAAACTCAACCAATCCCTGTGGATTCGATCCTGCTTATTGCTATTTATAAGTTAAATTTAGTTAAGAGTAGCAATTTTATTTTTGTTGGTTTCGACAGCCATCACATACTATTTAATCATATATGGAAAAGAAAAACTTGAATAAAACAATAAAAACAATTCATTACCATGTTACCTGCATTACATGCGGATCCTCATTGATATACATGTCACCTTTTGTTATAAGGGCTATTACGCGATATCTCATGCTGAATTTTCAGTAATGTTTGTAAATAGTATAATTGGAAAAAGTATTTACCAAACTGGTATGTTTTCAAAACTATTTTTGGAATTGAGATTTTTTTCATTGCCATAGTTGTGAGCTGCGGTATTGCCTTGGAGCAGTTGTTGCTCTTGTCTTTTTTTTTTTTCCAATGCCGTGCCTTGGAGCTGCTGCTGCTCTTGCCCCTTTTTTTGGCAAATAATAATTCTTTTTTTAAAATAAAAATTGTACATTGCTATATCACTGTTCAGTTTTGACGCCTATTTGCATACATATGTTTAATTTTTCAACTTCTAAACTTATCTACAAATTTTATTTTTATAAATTATAATTACACATTAAATTTAGAATTTAGTGAATGTATTTCTAAAATATATTAAAATTCTAATGTTAGTAAGAAAAGTTTTTCATGGTGTGCATGATACTGGTCGAACAATATGCGGTGTATGCACACACCTTATGACCACTCCTATTTTTATGATTAGAAGAAATTTCCTTATTTATTTATTTATTTAATTTCATTATTTATTTATTTACTATTGTAAACTTTCTTTCTTTTTTTAAATTTAAAAGCTTTTATGTATTATTAATTGAAGTGCTTATAGAGTGTATATATACTCTTACACTCATCTAATATATTTAGAAAATTAATCATTCAGAAATTATTTGTAATGATGTTATACTACTATAACATTAAAATTTTAATATATTTTATAAATACATTCACTAAATTCTAAATTTTATGTGTAATTATAATTTATAAAAATAAAATTTGTAGGTAAGTTTAGAAGTTGAAAATTAAACATATGCATAGGAATAAGTGGCAACACTGGACAGTGATATAGTAAGGTATAATTTTTATTTTAAAAAAGAATTGTTATTTACAAAGAAAAAAGCCCAAGAGTAGTAACAGCTGCTCTAAGATAGTGCCGCAACTCATAGCTACGATATTAAAAAAAAGGGCAAGAGCAGTAGCAAAAGCAAGTCGGATGATTCAAAAATTCCAAGAAGATTCAAGCATTAAGAAACCCATTCAAATATACAAATGGAAACAAATAAAGGAAGAATAAAGAAGAAAACAAAAACTTACTTGTTTAAAAGAGAGGGAAGAACCAGATGTACTTGAGAGGAATGAAAATGCACCAAAAAAAAAAGGACAACATTTTTCTTACACTCCAAAAACTCTGAATAAATCCAAGTGGCAATGACAAATGCAGTTGCAAGAAAAAATGTCAAAAAGGTGCTCATTAGGAATAGGAAACTCCCAAACCAGAAATAAAAAAAAATAAATGAAAAGAATACACCAGATCTGACCATAGATGATCATTGGCGGCGAGTAAGAGACCAAGCAGTGCACCGAAAACGGGCTGGGAGAGAGATGGCGCCTAAGATAGAGCAAACTGCGACGGACCGAGAGAGGACCACGGCGGAGAGGGCGCTTGATCGAGAAGGAACCACGGTGGAGAGGTGGAGTCATCGAGAGATGAGGACAGAGCGCGAGGAAGACAGTGCACAAGGGAGCGGCCTGTGGTGATAGGTAAGCGAGTGACGTTCAAGGCAGAGTAGATGTAGAGATCGAAGGCGAAGCAGAGAGAAGGAGGAGGGGGGGGGGGGGGGGGGGGGGGTGGGTTAGGAAGGGAGAGGGGACTTTTAGTGATGGAATACACTTATTCCATCGCTAAAAAAAACATTTATCGACGGTTTATAATTATTATCGGTAAATATTACATTTCTCGACGAAATTTTTATTGCAATCGGTAAATCTTATTTTTAGCGATAGAATAAGAATTACCATCACTAATTTTTAGCGACGGAACATTATCCTTCCGTTGTAAAAGAATATTTTAACTGACAGATTTTCTTAACTGTCGATAAAGTTATAAATTAGCAATGGAATTAAAATTTTCTAATTTCCATATTTACCCATGGAAGATTAATTCCGTTGGCAAAATTTATCTACGGTAAGTTTATTTCAGTTGGTAAATTTTGTAGAATTTTATCGAAAATTATTGGCACATTTTTTTGTGATGGTTTTATTTTTCATTCGCTAAATTTCGTCAGTAAAAACTAACGGGAATATTTACTTCCATTTTTAAAGACAGAATTTTTTTTCATCGCTAAATTGTCAGCTTTCCTACAACATTATCGATGAAAAATTAATTCCATCAATATTTAACAATGGAATTTCCTTCCGTCAGTAAAATCATTTTTTCTTGTAATGGTATTTATTTAATAAAGGGATTAAAATAAGAAAATGAGACACTCGAACTTGAAACAACTGCTCCAAGACAATGCCGCAACTCACAGCTATGGCATTGAAAAAAAAGGACAAGAGCAGCAACAACAGCAAGTCAGATTATTCAAAAATTCCAAGAAGATTCAAGCATTAAACAACCCATTCAAATATACAAATGGAAACAAATAAAGGAAGAATAAAGAAGAAAAAAAAACTTACTTGTTTAAAAGAGAGGGAAGAAACAGATGTCCTTGACAGGAACGAAAATGCACCAAAAAAAAGGACAACATTTTTCTTATACTCCAAAAACTCCGAATAAATCCAAGCGGCAATGACAAATACAGTTTCAAGAAAAAACGACAAAAAGGTGCTCATCAGGAAGAGGAAACTCCCAAACCAGAAATCAAAAAAAAAATAAATGAAAACAATACACCAGATTTGACCATAGATGAGCGTTGGCGGCGAGTAAGAGACCAAGCAGTGCGGCGGAGACGGGCTAAGAGAGAGATGGTGCCTAAGATAGAGCGAACTGCGACGGACCGAAAGAGGACCACAGCGGAGAAGGCGCTTGACCGAGAAGGAACCACAGTGGAGAGGTGGAGTCACCGAGAGATGAGGACAGCGCGCGAGGAAGACAGTGCGCAAGGGAGAGGCCTGTGGTGACAGGTGAGCGGGCGACGTTCAAGGCAGAGCAGATCTAGAGATCGAAGGCGAAGGGGGGGGGGGGGGGGGGGGGGTCTTTTAGTGATGGAATACACTTATTTCATCACTAAAAATAAGATTTACCCACGGTTTTTAATTATCGTCGGTAAATATTACATTTTTCGACGGAATTTTAATTGCCGTCGGTAAATCTTATTTTTAGCGATGGAATAAGAATTGCCATCGCTAATTTAGCGACAGAACATTATCCTTCCGTTATAAAAGAATATTTTAACCTACATATTTGCTTAATCGTCAGTAAAGTTATAAATTAGCAATGAAATTAAAATTTTCGTCGCTAATTTTCATATTTACTCATGGAAGATTAATACCGTCAGCAAAATTTATTAGTCGGTAAGTTTCATAGAAATTTTGTCGAAAATTATTGACACATTTTTTTATGACGGTTTTATTTTTCGTTCGCTAAATTCCGTCAGTAAAAACTAACGGGAATATTTACTTCCATTTTTAAAGACGGAATTTTTTTTCGTCGCTAAATTGTCAGCTTTCCTACAACATTATCGATGAAAAATTAATTCCGTCAATATTTAACAATGAAATTTCCTTCCGTCGATAAAATTATTTTTTCTTTTAATGGTATTTATTTAATAAAGAGATTAAAATAAGAAAATGAGACACTCGAACTTGAACTTCTTTTCTAAATTAAGTCAATATACTGTTCATTAAACACATAATTTTAATATTTTAGATTAGAATTCCAATGCTAAAATGCATTGATGTTATTTTCAACCACTATGCAAAGCAAATGGAGTTAGATTAGATTACAAAATTTAGTTACTTTTTATATGCTTGCAAATCTAATAATTGAATTTACATAAATTTATGGAAAAAAAATAATGGTCAATTATAATTATATAGAGAACAATATCATACTCCAAAGCAATAGAAGTTAATTTCGACAACTTGAAACTGAAACATCAAAATAAGTTTTCCAAGCAATTGAGTTTGTCTCAATTGGTATCTGTAAAATGATTACAAGAATAATACACAAAGCTTCATGTTATTGTTAATTGTTTTCAATTTTCTCTTCTTAAAAAAAAAAAAAAAAAATTCCAAGTTCGAATCTTTGTGGTAGCCAGGGCTGGGCTTCCGCAATGATCCAATGAATGGGCCCAGTGGTCCAAATTAAAGATATTTTCCTCAGAGCGCGAAATCTGTCCGTTAAAAATTGTTGTGATGCAGATGAGAAGTAAACAAAACCTATGGTATCTATCTGGGCTTTCTCCTGTAGATTTTGGAGGCAGTTGCTCTACAACTGAACAATGGCAACTCCTCTCTCACATAATCTTCTCTTTATTCACTCCTTTAATTCCTGTTCATGCCGTAAATCCAAAACTCTCACCTCTAATTTCACTTCATTTGCTCGCTTACGCGCCAATTCATCATCTCGTGACACCACTTCAACTACCACTTCAACTGAAAGTTCGCCAAGGAAAGCAGAGTCTTCAACTTCTGGTAAACGACTCAATTTCTCCGAGCCAAGTGAACCTTCTTCATCACCATCGTCGTCCTCATCTTTATCCGATTCCTTTTCTGGCCTTGTCGGCCTTTTAAGGTGCATTTTTCTGATAATTGATCATTGGATTAATTTCAAACTTACTGAACCTTTTACTCAATTTTCGGTTCGACTATCTATCTAAAATTCGTTACATTAGGATAGTTAACACGTCAATTCAATAAATCTGTGGAACGAGTAACGATTTTTAGATTGTAAATTAAATTGAAAGCCGGTTGAAAGATTGGAGTAATTTGTAACTAACCCTTCTTAATTTAGTGGCTAACGAGGTTCGAATTTTGAAGTGTACTAAAATTCGTTTTGTGTTTATTTTTTTTTATTTTTTATTTTTTTTACCGAAGAGATGGGTTTAAGGTTGATGAGCTTGGAGTGGAGATACTGTCAATTGCGTTGCCTGCTGCCCTGGCTCTTGCTGCTGATCCTGTTGTCTCGCTGGTCGATACAGCTTTCGTTGGCCATATAGGTAATTCTGTTAGTTATAATTGTCGTTTTAAACTTCTAGAGCACATAAAATTAGTTTAATTAGATTTGTGGTTTTTTGGTTCATGATAGGACCTGTTGAATTGGCCGCTGTGGGGGTGTCTGTTTCTGTATTCAATCTGGTTTCAAAGTTGTTTAACGTCCCATTACTTAACGTTACAACATCGTTTGTAGCTGAAGAAGAGGCATTGGTCAGTAAAGGAAAAGGCCCTGATAGCTCTACTCAAAGTGGTGATTGTAACAATTGGTTTTTGCTTTAAAATTGGCGCAAATCTTTTTTCAGAACAGAGTAATTGCAACTTAAAGGTTATTTTTTTCTTGGATTTGCTATGCAGATTTCGATAGTCAGCATCAAAGCAAGAGATATCTTCCTGCAGTGTCAACTTCTTTAGCTCTTGCTGCTGGTGTTGGCATTGCTGAAGCCATTGCACTTTATTTTGGCTCGGGTTTTTTGATGAATATCATGGGTATACCTGTCGTACGTCATACTTATTTTCGAACTTGTATGTTTGCTTTTGTTAATGCAATTGATACATAGAGAGAACCTTCTTAATTTTCTTGGGTTTTTGCATAGGTATATGCCTTTTTGTTTACATTTTTCTTTTTTGCATGACATTGTCTTGCTCATCGCCCATCCATACTGCTAACAATATTGTCAACTATGGGATATTGCCTTTTAGAAATTATTCTAATCACTTTGGTTCTCTTCTATGTTCTCACTGTTCTTTGTGATTTACAAATTGTCATGTTTTAACTTGATTGAGAATGTTTGCAAACCTGTTTATTTATTCCTTAACATTTGGGCTGTAATTGTTATTGCTTTCAGTTTATTTTCATGTATAAACAGTGCTACTTAACTGGTATTTCTGGTTTTACTACTAATTTTTTTTTTTAAAAAAAAAATTCAAATTCTAGGAGGACCAAATTATAGATCGAGGATACCAGAGCTTTCCTGAAGCTAAGAGTCTTGTTTTTGCATCACGTCTTTCACCATCTTCTTTCCCTTAACATTAAGCATGTGCCTTGTAATTTATATATCCTTACATTTTTCATTTTAGATGTTTTAGCATTGACGAAGATTGTAGCTTAAAAATTTCTCTGCAATTTGCTGTGTAGGATTCACCAATGCGACTACCAGCAGAAAACTTTCTTACTTGGAGAGCCTTTGGTGCTCCACCAATTGTGGTTGCACTTGCTGCACAGGGCACTTTTCGAGGATTTAAAGATACAAAGACACCTCTATATGCCATTGGCAAGTATAACAGCACTTGTCTCTATATTATTATTTTTGTGCACATATATCTAGCCATCAAGCCATCCTTGTAGTTAATTATTGATGGTTTTCTCT
This sequence comes from Excoecaria cochinchinensis, assembly GCA_947683425.1. Classification (NCBI taxonomy): domain Eukaryota; kingdom Viridiplantae; phylum Streptophyta; class Magnoliopsida; order Malpighiales; family Euphorbiaceae; genus Excoecaria; species Excoecaria cochinchinensis. The sequence goes on from CANTUQ010000058.1 coordinate 15,185,904, forward strand.
TTGCAGTTTGTTTTTATATCATTATGTTAAGTTTGATACTCTTTGAGTTGTCTGGAAAATAAAGTAGATAGATTCAACTGTATCTTATGTCTAGCTTATTTATGTGGCTTCTGTGTCTCTATTGCTCATTGTATATGTCCTCATAAAGATGTTTTGATTCTATCTTTTGTTTCTTTTGAAGTTTGTTATTGCTTTTTTGGTGGTGCTTACTGCTTTCAGGGTTTCAGACTCATGGAACAAGTGCTTCTTTGTGTGGAGTCCACTTTTCCTGAATAGAATCTGATCATACATATTAGATATCCTAGAGAACAGGATGTTATTTAGAAACACTGCAATGAGCTCTATGAGTTGAGCTGTAAACACAATAATATTGTATGTGTTGACTTTTTTATTGAAAACTAAGAAATATGTTTGTTTCGATTGCTTCAATAATTTCACCTACAAGATTAATATATTGTCATATGTTTTTTGAAAATATATGCTGCATTTTTCACTAGAAAAGTTGCATATATAGACTATAGTTTTTTATTGTCAGCCACGCATTTAATGACATTGTCTTCTGGATTATCAGGTGCTGGCAACTTACTCAATGCAATATTGGATCCAATATTGATATTTTTTTTCGGTTTTGGCATAGGAGGTGCTGCAATTGCTACTGTGATTTCTGAGTACGTCAGTGATGTGGTAAACTTGAAAAATATCAGTGCCCCTTCATGCATGATACTTCTTTATCATAGGAACCTATTCTTAAGCTTTCTCTGCAATCAACTGACCCATGTTTATTGTTCTCCAGGTATGTTATTGCTTTTGCCCTTATGTGGAAATTGAGTGGCAAAGTGTCACTGATTGCTCCAAAAATTGATGGGAGAAGAGTCGTTCGCTATCTAAGTTCTGGTATTTTTTTACTGCTGTTTTTTTATAATCTTCAACTGCAATATAAAAGGTGCAATAATTGATCTGATATTATTAGAAAAATATTGTTATTTAAAATTCATGAGAAGTTCAACTGGCCGATGAATAAATTGCAGGGAAAAAGGTTTCTGAGTAACATTCTGAAGAATTGGCGTAGTGTATATAATATAACCCCAAGAATAGGTACTTAAAGCAGAAATGCTGTAGGTGGGAAAGTTTCACAATTTTCCCTTAGGGCCTTGCTGATTGGGAGACTCATTAGTGGTTTAGATATATCACACTGATGCAACTTTGTAATATTAGATATAAGGCTGATTCTGATGAAGTTGCATTTCTTTTAATGAATTAGACTTTTTACCATGCCTATTCTCAATACTCATACTTAGAATGAAGATGCCACTAGTGATTATTCAGTGTTAAATTTCTGGAGTTTCTTAGTTTTTTTACTTAGCACCCCAATCAAGTATGGAGGAAAATATGGGATATTCAGAATTTACATGTGTTATCAAGTATAATTGACATTAGAGAATGTGTATGTGATAAGGAATTATAATCTCATGAATATGTTGCCATACTAGATTTTGTTTTGTTTGGAAACATCTGCTGTAAATTAGAGATTGTAATTTAGAGATTTATACAAACAGCAGCTGTGAATTAGTTGTCTCTTCTGAATCCTCTTGTATAAATTGATTTTCTATTATCAATAATAATTAAGCCTTGCATTCTTTTATGGTATCAGAGTATTAGAGTTTGAGAGGTAAAATGGCCGAAATCTGTAATTCTCATTGTGACATCACCTGACTGCACCAGTTCTTATTCTACTCTCTTTCTTCATCTTTCTTGTCAACCAAATCTAATACGGTAACATATTCGTGAAATTATATTTCCTTATTAGCATGTTGAGTAATTTTCACTATATAGAGTGCTATCATAGGTATTTTATGCATGCCATCATAGCTAGAGAAAAGTATTTTTAGCCGGCTAGATGAAGGGAGGTTAGAGTATTTTCACACTTATTTTAGTAAAGCAGAAGTTACTCCGTCAAAAAACCTGTGATCTGTGCATGCTTTTTTGAAATCAAGTTCATTTATTGAACAGGCGATGAATAAGCTTGTTTTTGTTCATTTTTTATGTTAGAAAAAAATGCCTTTGAAGAAACGTTGCTGGCAAGATCAATGAACAATGAAGACGAATATTTCTCCACTTAATATGCTATATATGTTTGTTTAGCTACTTCTACAAGTTTTCATAAAAGTAGATAGATAACCTAATCTATTTTTATAAAAAGTCTTCCAATAATAACTTTAGTGAAAATTAACTTTAATTCTATTTTGAGATCTTTGTAATGACAGGTCCTACATATAAATCACTGGAATATAAGGTACTAGTTTGGAATATATCATTTAAAGAAAAAAGAAAAGAAAAAGGACACACAGATGTGGGCTTCGCCCCCCTCTAACTCAACCTCAAGTATTACAAGGTGGGAGCCCTTCTCTATACGAAGAGGACATGCTCTGGATTTAATTGAATATTTGAGACTAGTAGGCCTTCATGATGGATGTCTTGTTGAAATCATTATGTTTATATTAACTCAATGCAAAAGATCACAAATGAAGTTTTTGACGCTTTATTACCTAGTCCAACGATGGGCAGACAGTTTGGAATTATAAAAATTTCCAAGCCCAATCCACCAGAATAACTATACTGTTACAGATATATATTTTTTGATCCATAGAGTTGCCCCTTAAGTAAAACATGTGCTTCAGTTAGCCCAAAAATTGGTGCACTTGGTAGGGTTCAGGCTGGGCTTAAAAGAAAAAAAAAATTGGTGTGTGCCCAGTTAATTTTGCAAGTGAGCTGCTCCAGGTAGGTACTTGAGCTATGATTATGTCTAGGTTGGATCATGTTATTCAGCTTGGTAAGTCCTGTTCAAACCAATTTTAAATCTTATTCACGTGGGAATTATCATGAAACCGACTCCCCTTTACCCAGGTTGCGCATTTTCTTCCAAAGTTCCTTTTCTTTTTTGGAGTACGTTAATAGTGACAGCATTTAATACTTATCAAGGTACTCTATTGGAAATCTAAAACTGTCAACTGACTTTGTACTTGGAAATCATGGATTTCTGACTCAAGTTTCTCATAGGTAATGTTTTATTGAACTAATGAATTTGCAGGTGGTCTCCTTATTGGCAGGACCGTAGCAGTGCTTTTAACAATGACACTAGCCACATCAATGGCTGCTAGAGAGGGCCCTATACCGATGGCTGGTCATCAAGTCTGCATGGGAGTATGGTTGGCTGTGTCTTTGCTGAATGATGCATTAGCACTAGCTGGCCAGGTAAATGTTGTGATTTTTTTTCTTTACTGCATCTTTTGCACAAGCGAGGAGGGAGCTGTTTGTGGATAAAGAGCCCAGAAACTTATGTACCTGTATCTAGTTCTGAATGTAAATGATGTGTGAGATTATGACAGTAACAAAAATCAAATACAGAAGATTTCCTTCACAGCTTAAAGACTCCAATATACTTTTCAGTCAATTTTTCTCACTGTTATCAAAGCTTCTGACATGGTAACATGTCTTACATCTTAAGGACTCATGCTTAACTTGCAGTCTAACTTAAAAATGAATCTAAAATTGTGAAGCAAAATGCCTCTTTCTTAGAAATTTGTTCACTTGTCTTGAGTCAGTGTAATGATTTGACATCATTTACATTTTTGTGAAAAATTGAAAATTGGTTTTCAACCCAAAGAGTATGATGGTGAGTATTATTGTGCGTGAGTCTCCTTCACATTAACTCCATGTTCTCTATGGTGAAGTATAGGTGGCTGATAGTTGAGAAACAAGAAGCGGTTTTATTTACAGCTTTTGTTATTTTTTCCTGATAATTTTCAGCAAATCTGCACTAGTCCCCATCCTGTCTTCTCTTTCATTCTTTGCTTGTTTTAACTTTTAAGGAGGCAACAAAAGCTGTAATCATCTTTATTGGTCTAATAAGTAATTGGTATGAATAAGGTGTCCACCGAATCCAAGAAAAAAGCCACTACAAAGTGGAAGTAAATAGGATGGCAGGCAAATAGGAAACTAGTGCCAATGCTTAGTGAATATGCTTTTCATGTTGTCATGGAAGGAAGATCATTACACATAGGAACAAGATATCTTGTCTGAAAAATACTTAGCTTTCATATATCATATTGCTTGGAGAAGTATGCTGAGGTAATGGCTAGCACTTTCCATTTATAATTTTATGTTGTTGTTAATATTATTTTCTAGGCTCTTCTGGCCAGTGATTACTCCCAAGGGAAATATGAAGACTCTCGTCAAGTGATATACAGAGTTCTACAGGTCTAGAAAGGCAACTTTTGCAGCATTTTAATTTGGGTTGGTGTTGTTAATCCTATGATTATCTGATTCAGTTTTATTATGCTGTCACTTGATTGACATGCAGCTTGGTTTAGCAACTGGAATTGCTTTGGGCATTGTATTGTCCCTTGGATATGGTGCATTTTCTTGCTTGTTCAGTACTGATTCAGAAGTGCTGGATATTGCCCAATCTGGTGTTTTCGTAAGGACTATTCCTTTAAATGCTTTTCTCACTGAACTTTATAATGCTCTATCCATAGTGGAATTCTGCAACAAAATGCTAGAATCACATAGTTTATCCCATTTTGATTTTGAGAAATTCTTTAGAAGGTAAAGCAGAAGATCAAGATGGGGCATTTGATACTGGGAACAGGAATGTGCCTCATTTGATACTGGGAACAGGAATGTGCCTCATGAAGTGTTATCCTCTTGTTTTTGCGATGAGTAATAAAAAAGTAGTAAATGTTTTTGAAATGTAAAAACAGCAATCTAGGTGAAGGCCCCTACTTTTTGTAATTGCTAGGTGATGACGGAATATCAGTAAGGGGTAAGCTGCACTAAAGTACATTATACTTGAACTTCATGCACTGTGTGTTTGAAGTCTAATACTTGTGGTAAGGCCTACATTAGGTTGTGGTGCTTGTGCTTTTAAGAAGTCCTGATTACTATTTGGCTCCTTAAAGTCAGTCATCCTCACATTGCTTTTAGGGTTTATGAACACTCCATCTTTTTTTATGCATGGTAAAGGTTCTGCACAGCATGGGCCTCTTAGGTTCCAATGAAGACTAGGGTTTTAGGACTCTCTTGCTAGCTTTGTAGTTTGGTGTAGTTTTCCCCTGGGATGTAGAAGATAAAATCTCCTTTCATGTGATGTGCAATGTACAATCTATTGAGCTAAAGACGTACCCCAGCTTGGTCCACTAAAACAGGAATATGATGGAGTGCTCTTGACACCAGGATAAATGAGAAATTATGGGATTGGCTGGTGAGGATGGTAATGAAGGGGTGGCATTCCCTTTGTGGGAGTCTTATTAGTTAATTCTTCTCAATACGTGTGCCAATGATATGGAAGTGTGGAATTTCTAAATTCTTTTTTTTTTTTTCCTTTTCTGCTGCATCTTGACAACTAATTGGCATCCATAGCAATGGTGATCACTTGAACTGGTAAAGCTGGAAGCAATGCATCTGGACTCAATCTTTTGTATGATAAAATATAAATTTATCTCTATGTTTCATCCAATTTATCTTTTGTTAACATGAAATTTCAGAATGCCTATTTCTTAGCATGAAGTTTCAGAACAAACAGCTATATATTAACACCAGGAAATCTCAATAATTGAGAGGTGAATCTGCAATGAAATATTTAGAGTATTAATCAAAGCATCTATATATCTTCCAGGGGGAGAGGCTCTTCCGCAGCTATCATTTTGTGCTCTATGATAATATTTTTGCAATATTTTTTTGACAAACAAAGCTTTCAATTTTTTATATTTTAGTTGTTTGTCAACAGTGGCAATGCCATGAATTATCTGCTGCTTGTATTGTCTAAGCAATTGTGTATTAAGCACATGTCTCTAGTTCCATCTGGGGCTCTAGTACTGACAAGTGGTTGCTGAATTTCTCTAATTAATTTTATTATACGGATTTATGAGCTATGACATGATCTGATCAATTCTTCATTTAATATATTTTCTAAATTTTCTTTTTATTGCTAGCCTCTCCATCCTTTAGGAAAAAAAAAGGAGTTTTCTTTCTCTGTTTAGGGAAGTGATGGTCTGCTACTATTGAAAGAATGGACAGAAATTGTACAATTTATTTGGATGTTGGATATGCTGGACACGTCTCCTTTATGCTTTATTGTTGCATGTTTACTAGGCATGTTGTTGCTAAACTTATTAACATTTTGATGCTATTTTTCAGTTCGTTGCTGGCTCTCAACCAATGAATGCTATTGCATTTGTTCTTGATGGGCTCTACTATGGCGTTTCAGACTTTGGATATGCTGCCTACTCAATGGTTTGTTCTTATCCCTATTACACTAAGTCTGTTAAGGGGCACATTCTCTTCCCTTTCTCAGCTATTTATTTTTACTTTGTAATGTATAGGTACTAGTAGCAGTGGTCTCTTCTTTGTTTATAGTTGCGGCTGCTCCTGTGTATGGCCTTGGCGGAGTCTGGATGGGGTTATTTCTTTTCATGACTTTGCGGGTGGTAGCTGGCATATGGAGGTAATAATTCTGGTACTGTAGGAGACAGTCAACCTATCACTTTATTATGATTGCTGCTGTTATTTATTTTATGATGATAATCTCATATGGTTGTGAATTAAGTGTTTGACGCTGAATTTTTTAGTTGTGTCATTATCATTATCAATTAATAATCATGAGGCTAAACTATGTCTATGCTTCAAATGCATTCTAGTGCAGATGGACTTGCTAGTATGAGAAATAGTATCCGTTTTAAGGCATTATAGGTACTGTTATGGACTTTAAATTAGAGTTTGACAATTTTCTGGCTGCTCAACGCCAGCATGTTTTTGCTAGACCATTTTATTGAATGCCTTCATAGTAGAGCAACAAGGGATTGTTCGCGTTGCAAACGCTTATTTTGGGGCTCATAGAACTGGTTAGAGATAGATATACCAAACATGGTAATCTTTTTCCTTTCTAGATTGTTCATCTGCCTAGTATAGACCTTTATCTGTTGAACGTTCTTTACGGATCCTACTGTTGGGCTTTATCAAATATATTGGAAAGAATCTGAGGAGCCTATCAAAAGTTTGTTCGTTATTAGGGACCTAACACTATGCTTTTGTTCTTGAGGATCGAGAGCATTATGTCTCAAACCTAAACAATAGAACAATAATGTTTGGATCATGACCAGGTATAATTAGATTTGGATTATACTGCAAATGTGCATGCACTATTTATCTCATGTCACGTACAATTTAGCGGATGCCCAAACTGCTGACCAACATATAATGCATGATTTTTTGCCGATTTTTTGCCAATTGTTTGCTTTCCTTTGGCATACTTTTATAATCATGGCAGAATATTTCATTTGGATCTTAGATTGTGTTACATCTCAAGGATTTGCAGCTGTATCATGTAACTGGTCATCTGTTCCAGGTTGGGCAAAAAAACAGGTCCATGGGAAATGGTATGGGCCGAAGTGAAGCAGGGAAGTGAGTGAGTTTTGAGTATGCTCATAACAAAACTGACGCAGGGTCCTGAAGCATGGCAGGATAAAGTACTTACCTGTTTAAAGCACATGAGAAATCGTTTGGATTCAAGGGCGAGAATGTTATCCAGGCAAATAACAAGTTGGTGCATTAAAGAAGTGACTGATATTGGAAAAGGAAGCAAATAAATTATTGCAAATAGAAAATTGTCCATGGATTTCTGGAGGAAAGTGCTTTCCCTTCAAGACCTTTATAACCAATATAGATGATCAGTGCCAGCTAGATGCATATAATTCATTTTATTTTATAGGTGAGACGAGTTGGGAATAGCCTATGGCTGTAGTCAAAGTTCAGACAGAAAGTAGCCCATCATTTTGTGAGGGTTGTGGCAAATTTGAAGTAGCAAATTTGTGTTTTAGCAACCGGAGGCTGTCTGTCTAATATCTATTTCAGATGGAATTGAAATGGCAACTAAATAGCAGCAATGTGGCTCATCATTTATTTTTTTTTTTGTATTTTTTATTTTTTTCCTAAATATATATGAAATGCACTCCTCAATCCTCGCTCTAAGTAATTCCTTATGCTCACTGTTAAATCCAGAAAGAGAAGAAAATAGCACAACTATCAACAAGTATCGACTGAAAATGTGCATTTTTGTATTTATAAGCAATAACAAAAGTTGCTTTCACTAGGTCAACTTAGAATTCCTAAGAATCATGTATAACAATACATAAATGGTCTGTCAGCAAAAGCCAAGGCAACATGATTTATCAAAAACTCGGAACTGAAGCTGCTACAGATCACAGTCCCAAAACAAAAGCATGAAAAACAACCATTCCTAGGATTCAAATTTAAGTAATCGTTCTAGCTCTTCCGCTGAACCCCAATTAAACTCAAAATCCAATGTATCAAAATTATAATCACCGTTTCTGTATGCTTCTGCATTATTTTCAGTGCCTGGTGGACAATTTTGTAGGTTCTGCAACTGGGTAGAAGAGGGATTATCTGGTGTACTGTTCTGCTGAAAATTTGCAAATTGATTATGGTCATCTTTCCTCTTTCCTTCCAAAACAGAGTCCTCTGCTTCACCAATGCGTGTACAAAGATCAGTTTCTGCATCCATTAAATTACTGCTTAAGTTATCATGGCTAGCCTCAAATTGATTACGGTAACTGGGTATTTCTTTCTCTGTTACTGGCATCTCAACATCAGTAGAAGGCGTATAACCAGTCCCTAAATCATAGTCCATTTCTTTGAATTCACCATCATTAGAATAGTTACAATCGGAGTTCAATTCACGTTTCACACTTTTGGTCTCACCCTCCCAGAACCAATTTTTATCCTTGATTCCATAATTAAGTCCAGGGCATTCAAATTCTGCCAAAGTTGCTTCAGGTTTCAAAATACGTTTTCTTGAAATGTCCTCTTCTGCCTCCTGTGATTTTTCAAGATCCTCAATTGATTTGTCAACAACAGAATTAATCCCAGAAGAAGAAGAAGAAGAAGAAGAAGAAGAAGAAGATAATGATGATGATTGAGAAGAGCAGTGAGGGAAATTGAGGATGGCTTTATTACCATACATAGCCTTTGCTGCACTATCATAAGCACGAGCGGCTTCAGTGGCGGTAGGATAAGAACCCAGCCATTGTCTATTCCCTGAAACCTTACTCCCCTTAGCAGCAGGTTCTCGAATTTCAGCAACCCATTTCCCCCAAGTTCTCTGCCTCACACCTCTGTAACTGCAACTCTGATTCTCTGGTCCGCCTTTTCCTTTCATACAACCTTTTCTTGAACCCTTGGATGGCGGCTTACGACTTTTATCACCATTAAGTTTATTCTGCTTTTCCCATTTTGCAAGTTTATCCTCCATTGATTCACTTCTATTGCGTCTCTTCCTTGGTCTCTTCTCTTTCTTTTCATCCTCCATTTCGCTCAAGAAAGACATTCAAGAATTTCCCCAAAACAAATCAAAATCAAAATCAAATCAACCCTTGCACAGCCAAGAGAAACTGACTCCTTATTGATATCTTGTTGACGAAGTGGTTTTAGGGTTTCAAGTGAAAGTTGTGTGAATATGTTCTGGATAGCTCTAAACAGAGAGAGAATGTATTTGTAAAACTTGGGGCTGAAGGAAACCAACCTGATGACAGCCAACAGAGAGATTTTTATTGCCTGCTGGGATGATATTTTTGCCAACGTGGCCTAATTCAGATGTATCTGCTTATGTATTCATTATTTGTGGTGAGTGTTGTGTACACGTGGCGCAACCCCATTACTGGTTTCGCATCTTTTTCTTGGGAGACAAGACTTGAAAACCTTTATTTTTTTTTTATTTTGGTTTCTTAATGTATAATATTTGCGAAAATTAAACACAGGAATTGCGGCTGAAGTGGATATCCTAAATTAAACGAACAAATAATGGTGAGATAAGCAATCTATTTGGTCTGCTCTCTCCTTAGCCTAACAAAGAAAATCTGCAATTTTTTAATAATTAAATTTGTCAATTATTTGTTTTGCTTATGCTGCCATCTTAGCCTACTTCATGTATGAAATCACTAACCAATGCAATCAGGGCAAATCATAAAATTACCTCTTAGAAAATAAATTTATAAGATTTTAAAAATTATTCTAAGAAAAACAATTCAATTTTCTCCAATTGCAAAACCCTAATACACTTGTTTTTTCCATTATTGCTGCTATTTTTTTTATATAATTTACATCTTCTTTAAGTAATTTTACAATATATTTGCTTTATTTTTTTTATCAAACCATGAAAATTTAAGAAAAAAGCAACTATAATTGTTTTTTTTTAAATGTTTTTTCTCTTAGTTTTTATTTGTTTAAAATACACTAAAAATGATATATATGTGAAATGGACAAATATACTCTAAAGTATCAAAAACGGTATAAATTTATTCCTATTTTAAATACTATTAAAGCATAACGTAGGTACAACCATTTTCAAGACTTTAAGTGTTTGAGACAAATATGATTTTTTTTTTATAGATGACAAATATAAAATAATATTCATATTTATCATCAGCTTATTTAAATTATTTATATTTATCTTTTAAATTGGCCTTTTAAAATATTTAACGAGTACAAATTTACATAATTTTAATATTTAACCTCCTTTTTTTAAAAAAAAAATTCAAAATCGAAAGTTAAATTTATATCATTTTCAATAATTTTAGAAGTGAATTTGGCTCTTATTCGTATATATTTGATATTACATTATTATTTTATTAAAGTATTTTTTAGATACAATATAGATTATTTTATCTTTAAGAATATACATTAATTCATTAAAATATTCAATTCTGGATCTGCCCCACGAATGCGATCTCAAGCCAGTGTTGCTCCCAAAGCATTTACGTTTTAAGATATATTCTGAATGAATGCATGATGCGTAAATCAAGCAAACAAACTTAAAATATATGGCTCCATTCATTTTATTTTATGTATCATTTTTATTATTTTTACTAAAATTAAATAATATTAATTAAATTTAAATTTAAAATAAAATTAAATAATTCAATACATAATTTTAAATATAATTAGTCAACTTCTATTAAAAAAATAAATAAAGTATATTAAAAATCTAAAAATATAATTAAAAATTTAAAGGTATCAAATAAAAAAATTTTAAATTTTATTAAAAAATGACACATAAAATAAAATAAATAGAATAATAAAAATTAAAAAGAGAATTTCTTTTAAATTGAAAATTGGTGCGAAATATTTTAGTAAATTCGTGTTTGAAGATAGAAATATTTTTACTTTAAAAACTTTGTTTTTCAGAACGCAAATCAAATAAATACTTCAGAAAACCTTTAGAACCTGTTCACTTACAGAAAACTGATTCAGTTTTCTAGAAAAAATTTTCACCGAAAACAGAAATCATGTTTATTTTAGTCAATTTTCTAAAATAAAAAATAGAAAATAGATTTTCCAATTTTTTAAAATAAAAAAAAAGATTGAAAAACTAATAAAAGATGTTTTCTAAATTTTCTAAATCATTTTAATACATATATACATAGGTGTGTATATATTCACACATACATACATATACATGTATGTGTATACATATATATGTGTATGTATATGTATGCATAGACATGTATGTATGTATGTATGTATGTACATACATACATATAAATACATATATGTATGTATGTACATATATACATATATGCATACATACATGCATATACATATATGTATGTATGTACATATATATATGTATGTACGTACGTATACACATATATATACACATATGTATGTACATACATATACATGCACATACACATACATATATATATGTATGTATATATATACATATGTATGTATGTGTGTGTTTGTATGCGTATACATGCGCGCGCGCGCGCACATATATATATATATATATATATATATATATATATATATATATATATATATGCATGCACATGTATATGTATATGCATATACGCATATGCATATACATATGTATGTATGTGTGTGTATGCGTATACATTCGTGCCCACGCGCACACACACACATGTATATATATATATGCATGCACATGCATATGCACACGCGCATATGCGCGCGCGCGCGCACACACACACACACATATATATATATATATATATATATACTCTAATTTACCATTTATTGATATATATGTACATATGCATATGAATCTATGTGCATACACATATATATATAGAAAATAATTACTCTAATTTTTCATTTATTGATATGCATACGCATATGCATATATATATATATATATATATATATATTTATATATACATACATACACATATATATAGAAAATAAATACTATAATTTTTCATTCCTTGATAAATAAACGCATTTTCTAAATTTTCTAAAAAAAATAAATACTCCAATTTTCTAAAAAAATAGAATGCAAAAAACTGTTTTATGTAAGTAAACGCACTCTTAGTGTCTAGACTTCATAGTCTAAGAACACGAGGAGAGAGAGAGAGAGAGAGAGAGAGAGAGAGAGCGCAATTCACAAGAAAAGCTGACAGTTCACAATTCACAGCAGATACCAATTTGATTTAATTTCCTTTTTCTTTCCTCCCCAAAGCGTCGAAACCACATTCAGCCTCTTCCTTGAGTATAGGAAGAGAAAATTCAATAGTGAAAGATGCTCAAAGCAAACAAACTAATACATAGCAATCAAGTGGCCAAGTGCACATAGTTACCCAAAGGTAGCCTTGTATATCCAACTACATGAATCACCAGTAGGAATTCCAATTCCATAGTGGATCTTCGACTTATGGACAACAAGGGGCTCGCATCCCTGTTCAAGATTCCCACAAAATGCCAACAGGAGAAATTGTGATATGTCTATACTTAAATAGGATCAACTTTCTTCTCCTATTTCTACCGTTAATACAGTGCTTCCCCATATGTATAAATAGATGATAAACCTGTAAATCATGTTCAATACCAAATTTAACTCCAAATGCTTAATTTGTTCAAATAAAATTAAAGAACGAGAAACACCAGAGATAAATATTCCACACCAATTATGGCAGTTTTCACAATTATACATTCCAGCTGCCAAAACTTATTAAACACAACTTCAATTTCACATTTTCAAGCAATTTTCTTGCTGATATATTTATTAATTTTAATTTAAAATCAACCTACAATAATTTACTTTTAATGACTTTGCCATGATATTATTCCTATGATGTTCTTTCTACAAAGTTCACAAGTCGGTCCTTTTTCTTTTTTCCTAAAAATACTTACAGCTATGCAGTTCTCATTGTTGAACTCTTTTCTTCTATATTGAACATTGAACAGATACATCATCCATTCTTATCTACTTGGTAGTTTTCACAGTTATTCTAGTATAAGTTTACAGTTTCCAATCTTATCAATTGTCTGTCATCAATGGCAAAAGTTTCTGGCATTGTGCATATTTGTATTGCCATTATTTAATTCGCGCAATTTAAAATGATCCTAATTCAAACGGTCCAATCCAGGGTGAAAAGCATTAGAAAACATATTTAACCATCTTAAAAGCTTAACACCAATCTGATGATTCTAATACAAAATTTAAAGGTGCATATAAATCTGATCTCAACTCTTCCTTGTGTGCACAATATTTATGTTTCTCTGAGCTTAAGCATAAACAATTCATCTTAGTAATAACACACTCTTTGAAGTGATACACCTATGACTTAACAAGCCCAAACTTTCAACAGACTCATTCAAGGGGATAAGCTCAAAAGTATTACCTTTTGCTTTGTTTGTTCTAACAAACTAATACGAACAGCCTTAATGCAATCATTAAAATACTACATCCATTTTATGCAATGGTTTCTACAAATCCTAAAAGAGGTGCCATGCATGATTCAGAGATCCCACAGGGATAGACAATATAATTAACCTCACTTTAAGTTTAATACTTAAATAGCAACTTCGGTTGATGAAAAAGGAATGATAACTTTCTGCTTTATGAAGAAGGCAAGAAACAAAGTACTGCAAATTTAAAGAGGGGAAAGACAGTAGAGCTCCCAGATACAACAGGAGAAAGTAAATGAAGACACTGCAGCAGGAAGACAACAAACTTATATTGTCAACCTTCAAAGAAATGCCACTTAGCAGGAAAATGGAATGGAGAAATAAGTTCTACGCAGTGACACTTTAATCCAGCTGAAAGGCCTAGACTACCATGACAACTTAGTCCAGCTGATAGGCCAAGATCATCAATATCATGATATTCATAAAAATAAAATGGGTAGCCAAGGCCATGAATAGTTTTTCCTAAATAATAGTAAAGCTGTAAACATAAACGATTCTTAAACTCCAGTTATAAATTTCATATATCCAGCCTATAACTCTTGTCCTAATAGATTTGCCAAACCTTGGGTGTGTTATATCTCTGAAACATGCATGCAACTGAAAAGCAAATACCTGTATATTCCCTTTAAAATGAAAACATGTGCAACAGTTGAGAAAACCTCACAGCATGGATACTGTAACACTGGATGGTAATTTTCTGCAACCTTGTGCATATTAAGAACCCTAGCTTCCTTTAGAAATTAAGAAAGCCAGTAAGGTCCTCTTAAAAGTGTTAATGCTCAATTTCAGTATCCATTTCTCATATACAACCAAATGGGTAAACAGTCCTGTAAATTGACAGCATATTGGCAAGTGTTGTTTCACAAAACAAGCAAGCAGTTTTGGGAAACTGAAGAATTTTTGCTGTCTAAATTCAATTTCACATTACAAATCAATACATTTGCAAGTGATTCATAGTGGATTCATTTCCATCACAATAGGGTTTTCTCAAAATCCTCACTTTTCCATTCCATTATTTTCGGATAAACAGAGAACTGGGTGCATGAGAATGCCCTCTTTACACAAACAAGATTATAACATTTTCAGAAATGGGAGAAAAATTACCTGATAGAATACATGGGAATGAAACTGTCACTCTAATCTGTGCGGGCAGTTTTGTACCTTAACTTCCTATTGTGATTTTCCTGCCAAAAGTTTAAAAAAGGGGATCAATTTATACATGTATCCCTTCCTTTTTCCTGAATAAAGGATGGTAGATTATCTTAACGAATAAAAATATATAACTATATCATCCAACAGTATAGTATCTACAAAGAATAGTAGCAAACTAATAAAGATGAGAATAGAGCAACTTATGCCAATTCAAATCAGGTGCTAATATTGGTAACAGACATGGGAATGCCAAAGAGCAATTTAGTATGGTTCACGAACAGCCATAGAAAAATAAGTATTTATCATCATTTCACTGAACAAAGTTCAAATTGCCAGCTAAATGAGCCCCCTGAATAGAACTTATCAAATCCAATTTCTATTAACTCTGCTATGTTTCGCACAACATGATAATTTCAATAACCTCTAATATAGTTATAAATTTAGAAAATGTTGACAATGAACATGACCGAACACGATGGAAATGCTATCATATATTCTAACCTGCTCAAGAACCTTAGCATTGCTCTCTTCCACTTGCCTGGCCAAGCTATCGATCTTAGCTAACATCTTCTCATACAAATTCTCCAATCCTGCAGTATAATTCGAAGCCTCCGATCCAATCAACCGGCTCAAATTCGAAACTGGAAAATCTTCAGCACACATATTCAGCTCGCTTTGGTCCTTGCAGACGTTCTTTAATCCACTCAGACTCTCCTCATTTTTATCCTCATTCATAGCCGACAAGCTTCTAAACTCACAGTTCAACATCGGGAACAGGGAATTAGGGCTAAACGATCCATAGTGCCCCCGGAATGCCGGCCCAATATTCACAATATCAATCGGTTTCGGATCGAACGACTGCGTCGATACACGAAACTGGTACGCCCGGTACTCATGCGTGTGGATCAATTGGTCTTGTAAAGGAGTAGCTAGTAAGAGAAAAATGCAAGGAGCGAGGCTAATTGGATTTTCCGAGTTTTTAATTGGAAATGAAAATTGAGAACTTATGGATAAGGAGCGCGAAACAGAAAATTCGCGCATTGAGGGGCGTATAGGGGTCTTCCGGCGGCCAGAGAACCAGCCGATGAATTGGTGGTGAGTATGTGAGGAGAGGAATCGGAGGAGGGTAGGAGAGTCGACTCGACCGAGTGAATCGTAAAAGGAGAGAGGGGAGCTAGGACAAAGGAAGGAAGTAACGGTGGCGACGAGTTGAACGGAATCGGAGAGAGTTTGGGGGGAGTCATCAGATAGAGTGGGAGTCATGTGAGTGACGTGGCCGAAGAGTAGGCCATCGACGTCGCCGATAGAAGACGAGAACCGCTGTAACATGGAGGCTAATGTGGGACCCGATATCGCCACCTTCTGTATAGAAAGGTCGTCCATGGAGAGAGAGAGAGAGATGGAGAAGAAGGTAAAAATGGAACTTTAGGTCGCAGAAGTCAGGAGAAATATGTGATGTCTGTAACCTGTTTAACTTGAGAGCCGTAAAACGACATCGTTTCTTTCACCTCGATTCTGCTTTTCTGTTTTCGCCAAAGAGGAAGACGGCTGATTACATCTAAATCATTTGCAGCTTGTTTGTTTCCCGGGAATTGAGGGAAAAAATAATCTCTCTCTCTTCTCTTCTCTTCTCTTCTCCGGAAAAGGAAAATCTAAATTCTAAAATCATTTCCCATCATCAAGTTTCCTTTTTCCTTGCACCATTTACTAGCCAAACTACGAGCTTAAATAATTTTATTAATCATTATTTTTACATCCAGTGGAGGTTTCATCATCATCATGACAGTTGATTTAAAAAGTTTGATCTGTTGAAAGGTGGGGCGTTTAAATCTCACCAACTAGATGCTATCATCCATAAAAACAACAAATAAACCAGCCATCAAACCTACACAAGAATGCTCTCTGCTCTCTACCATCTCTTCCATTCTATCACATCATTTTGATTTAAACATGAGGTTGGTTACTACTTTAATTTTAAACAGACTATCGTATCATATAGTTTAAATAAATATTAAAGAATCACATTGATTTCAGGCAACAACAAAGTTTACAAGTATAATTTAAGTAAATCAGATCCAATGCAATTACATCAAATACATTATTGCTCGTGACAAAAAGAATAACTTATATATATATATACATGCTCTAACAAATGATATGAATTAAAGAATTTCAAGATTACTCTCACCTCCTATAATTAATTTATTCTTGCAATCCCAAAATTATGATACGAATATTCAAAAATAAAACCCTATTCAATTGGTGGTGGTGGGGGTTTTTCTCCATCATCAGCAGAAGGCTTGATTTCCTCCAGTTGCTGAACAACTTGTTGAACTTCAGGACGAGCAGATGGCGATGGATCAACGCAATGTAGAGCTAATTTCAATGTATTGAGCAACTCATCATTAGTGGTTGCATCCCTCATAAGCTCCAAATCAAACACCTCATTAGTCCATTCCTCCTTAACTATGGATGCTACCCATTGCGGTAAGTCCATACCATTGGTGGGTTCACCCGGTGATTTTCCTGTCAACATCTCCAAAATGATCACTCCAAGGCTGTAAACATCAGTCTTTGTGTTGGCATTCTTTAGCTTTGAGAGTTCTGGTGCGCGGTAGCCGAGTGTTCCTGCTGTAGCTATCACATTAGTATTGGCAGCCGCTGTCATTAGCTTGGACAGGCCATAGTCTGCAATATGAGCATTTGTTTGCTCATCAAGTAGTATGTTACTTGATGTCAAATTCCCATGGATTATGTTCTCCTTTGTGTGGAGATAATTCAGTCCTCTAGCAACTCCAATGGCTATGTTCATCCTTGTTGGCCATTCGATAACCGTCTCTGGCCCTCGAGCTGCATTCAACAGGTTAAAGATACCAAATTTAGCTATGACGATTACTCAAAATGAATAACTTCTTTCAAGTTAGAATTAACTTACCGTGGAGAAAAGAAGCAAGACTCCCGTTAGGCATGTAGTCGAAGACGAGCAGCTTCTCTCCTTTGGGTCCTAAGTAATAGGCTCTTAATGCTAAGAGATTTGGATGACGAATCTTTCCAAGTTCAGCCGCCTCATTTTCGAACTCTCTTTGCGCCTTTGTGGTCTTCTCTCGCAATCTTTTCACAGCAACTTGATTCCCATCCTCTAATGTTGCCTTGTATGCAGTTCCATAAGTGCTTTTTCCCATTATCTCTGCAGTTGCACACAACAAATCATCAGCTGTAAATACAAATGGACCATCAAAATGGACTAACTTTCCACCCATTTCGCCGCCTGATTCAACTTCTCCAATGCCTCCACCTCTTACTTTCTCGCCTACTGCTGCCTGAGCCGTTTTACCATCCTGATTTTTCAGAGCAGATCTTTTCTTCATCAAACAACACAGAAGAATGCAGCAGAGCAGAAGTAGTACTACTAAAAGGATACCGGCTGCTATGAGGATAATATCCCTTGTGCTAAGTCTGCGGTGATGATGCTTCGATGGCCGCCCAGTGGATGGAGATGGGAGAATCACAGGTGGCGGTGAAGCACAAGGAGTTGAACTGCTGTAGCCACAGAGCTCAAGATTCCCAACAAAAGAACTTGAATTGAAATTTTTGGACAGTAGAAAAGGAACAGAACCAGAGAGATTGTTGTAGGAGACGTTGAAAGAAGTGAGATTGGCTAGGTCGGTAAGCGAAGTAGGAATTTCTCCAGTAAAATTGTTCTGCGCTAAATCAAGCTGACTGATACTAGAAATGTTCCCAATAGTTGCTGGAATAGGGCCGGTGAATTGATTACTCCTAAGGTTGAGCACTGATAGGTTCTGTAATCTATCAAAAACATCTGGGATCTGATTGTCAAGATTATTGCTTTCAAGATTCAATGAGACTAGAGAGGAAAGCTTGGAAAAGCCAAGTGGAAAGCTTCCATTAATGGAATTACTAGAAAAATCAAGATTTCTTAACCTGGAAAGGCTACCTAATTCATTAGGAATGTTCCCGGAAATTTGATTATGACTCAAAGAAATCTGTTGAAGCAAAGCTAAGTTGCTTAGAGTTGCAGGAATGTTTCCAGAGATGAGATTATGATCGAAGGTCAAGAACTGGAGCTGGTAAGATTTATTCCCAGTTTCCCCCCAAGAATCTGGGATAGAACCAGAGAGATTATTGTGCTGCAAAGCAAGAATAGTGAGAGAAGGATACCGAGTGAGAGTGGAAGGAATGGGACCAGTTAAAGAATTAAAGCTCAAATTGAGCCTGTATAACCTTGTAGAATTAGCAAGACTAGGAGGAATTATACTAGTAAGTGAATTGTTACTCACATCAAGACCCAGAAGCGAAAGACAATTACCAATTGAAGGAGGTATAGAACCCGAAAGGCGGTTGTTGAATAGGTAAATCCCTCGAAGATTAGGGAGCAACCCAAGAGACCAAGGGATTGAACCAGCAAGAACATTATCGTGCAAGCTAATCTTTCGAAGCGCTTGAAGCTGTCCAATCTTCTGAGAAATTCTGCCACCAAGTCCCTTCCAAGGAAGCTGGATTGCAATAACTTGTCCATTTACACATTTAATCCCAATCCAACCACCAGAACAAGCTCCATATCCACTATCATTCCAGCTACGCAAATATCCTTTGAAGTCGATAAGCTCGTTTTTAATAGCTTGAAGAGCATGATAATCCCCTTGGGTTACAATGACCCCATCCCATCTTTGGCAAGAAGCAAATTGAGAGGTAAAAGATAGAAGAACAAACAAGAACAACAAACAGTCATAACGAAATCGAACCATATAATGTTCCATCAACAAGAAAGATAAGCAAGAATGGTGAAAGGAGGGAAGAAATGGAGATAGAAGTGAAGAAGAAAAGAAGAAGAAGAAGAAGAAGATATATTCTGTTAAAGAATGAAAGAGAAGATGTAAGAAGGAGAAAAGAATTAACTGAGAAGAGAAAGGAGAGTGTGGGTTCAGACGTTGTTCGTTTTAGTTTGATCCTAACGGCTACTTTTTACTTGCAGACAATATGTGCCTGCATAGTTTTTGTGGTGAAGCAGTTAAGGTCTTAGCAGACCCAACGGCCATATTTCTTTTGGTGGGTCCTTTCTCTTTCTCTCCAACGGCCACATTATGTTTCTTTTCTTCGCATAGTTACGGTCTTGCCACCGCTTTGACTTGCCGCAACCGCAGCCATTTTCTACTGCTCCTCTTTAATTTGTAAATTGTAAAATCATTAACCATGACTCTTTAATTTGGAATGTTGTTAATTCAAGAAAAGGTGATTGGTTTGAGTGGTTTACTAATATTATACTTTTATTACTTTTATTAAAATTAAAAAATATTAATTAAATAATTTAATATATAAATTTAAATTTAATTAATTTACTTATATTAAAAAAATTGAATTCTATTACTCTTTCCGTTTCTTAATATATGTCACTTTTATTATTTTTACTGGAATTAAAAAATATTAATTAGACTTGGATTTAGAAAAAAAATTGAGTGATTTAATATACATTGAGTGATTCAATGCACAAATTTAAATTTAATTGGTCAATTTTTATTGAAAAAAAAATTAAATTGGAAAGAAAAAATTAAATTGTATTGAAAATCTAAAAATGACAGATAAATTGAATTTGAATTTTACTTAAAAGTGACAGATAATAAGTAACGGATGGAGTATAAGTTTAAAAGTGTCATTGAAAACATTGAGTGATTCAATGCACAAATTTAAATATAATTGGTCAACTTTTATTGAAAAAAAATTAAATGACATTGAAAATCTAAAAATGACAGATAAATTGAATTTAAATTTTATTTAAAAGTAATAGATAATAAGAAACGGAAAGAATATAAGTTTAAAAGTGTCATTGAAAATTTAAAAATATCATATAAATAAAATTTAAATTTTACTCAAAAATGATAAATAAAACAAAATTAAGGGAATACTAGAATAATGATCAAACTAAGCCGATTATCTAAAATTCAACCATAAATCTGGGTTTAATTGCACTTTGATTTGCATAGATATGAAATATAACGTTTACTTTGTTTTCTATCAAAAAGTTTACATTGTTTCTTGGCTAAAGGTGTAATTTTGCCCCTATCGTTTGCAAAAATGAACAAATTTGCCCCTAACGTTTATTTTGAGGCAAATTTGCCCTTTATGTTTGTAAAATAGGAGATTTTTGCCCCTACCGTCAATTGCCGCTAACTTTGACCGTTAATACGTTAGTTGACTATTAGTGGGACACGTGTCATACATTCATTGGACATGTGGATCAAACGTTTGGGTGCCAAATGTGTTTTTTTGCCCCTAACGTTTTTTCAAACGTGCAAATTTGGCCCTAACGTTTGTAAAATAGGAGATTTTTGCCCCTACCGTCAATTACCGGTAACTTTGATAGTTAATAAGTTAGTTGACCGCTAACGGCAGGGGCAAAAATCTCTAATTTTACAAACGTTAGGGACAAATTTGCACCAAAATAAACATTGAGGGTAAATTTGCTTATTTTGACAAACGATAGGGGCAAAAATGCACGTTTGGCCTTGTTTCTTTTAACAAAGTATATATATTTCCGTTGGTCTTCTATATTCTTTTCGAGGATAAAAGCAATCCTCTATTTTATTTTTTATTTTTAAGGTAAAAACTAAAAAGCATATTCAAATCCTATTTCTTTCTATTAAATTTCTTAATTTATTTTGATTATTTCTATTAAATCTCTTAAATTTACTAGTATTACATTTAAGTTTCTAATTATTTTTTTAATTTCAGATATATTAAACCAAATTCGAAAATATATTATCTCAATACACATTAATCTTTAAATTATTATTTTTTTTATTAAACGTTTTGTGTTAAAATAAATATTCGAAGGATTGCACCGATTGCTTTTGTACTAATTAGAAAATGCCCTTAACGTTTCTTTTATTAGTTTATCACTGGTCATCTTTTTCTTTTTTAGAACGAAAATTTCAGTCAGCTAACATAATAGACAACGTTTAGTGAAAAATAACAAATCAGTAATTAAGTGAATAAAAAAATAAATCAGTAAAAATTTTAATATATATTATAGATCTATTCTTTGACATACATAAATATTAATTTGTCACTCGTCTACTATCGCCATTTATTTCATTAGTTGACTGAAAATTTCGTCTCAAAAAAGATAAAAACAAACCATTTTACGTGGCAAAAATTGCCATTTACTATTTTAATATTTTCAGTACCCAAAAAAAAGAGAGAAAAAATATTAAGTGTGCTTAGATCAAAGATGGTTTTCTTTTTCCATCTTCCTTTTTAAAACTATTTGAGAAGTGCAGTAGCTCCAGTTTTCAAATTCACGAATAAGATTAGGATTAAAATTAAGATTTTAGTTTTATTGGAAAAAAAATAAATCATATTTCAATGAGGATCCTTGCACAATTGGAATAGTTTTGAAGCCTATAAATAGGCAAGTTAAGGATTTTGGAAGAGAATTTATAAATAGATCACCAAATTAGTGTAGTAAAACTTATCTTTTATAATAGTTGACTTATTCTCTTTATTTTGCCCCGTAAGTGTAGGTATATTTGGCTAAATCACATTAAATTTTCGTGACATTATTTATTCTCTCTTATCTTTACTTGTGATTATATTACTTCATCCATTCAAAAATACTTGAATTACTTATTCTATTTTACATGTTAATATTTATATTTTTTTTTCAATTTTTAATACATTAATTTTATATTTCATTTCCAATATTATTGGACTTAACTCACTCGAGGGACGGACAGAAAGGTATGAATCACAGAAAGGTCGAGCCTAGTATTAAATAAGAGTCATCCTCCCACATAATAAAGAGCCTCATGTGAGTTCAATAGTCATGGCCTTGAAATCTGGAATCAAAAATCTGACCATTGGGATGCTATAAACACAAAGCACATTTCAGGCTAATAAAGTATTAAACTAACAGCTGACAACAACAAATTGGACGACGAGGATCCATAGTAGTCGCAGTCCCACTATATTATGGCAAGCATAATTTTGGTTGCATAGCCATTAACCACATGAAGAATAAAATAGCCTACGCAGCTAAATTTGAGAAAGCATGGTAAAGATGAAAATAAATCACATGCAACCGACAAAGGCAACAAATAACTAGATGTAGATTCCATTACAACTGATCAGGCATCAGCAAATGTAAAGCTATCTTCTTCTACCAAGCACCAAGCCAAAGATTGTGAAAAAAGAGAGAGAGAGAGAGAGAGATTCATAATAGTTTGCATTACGAATAGAGAGACAGAGAAAGGAGAATGAAATTTATTGTAACGATCTGTGAGAGTACACAAATTACAGCTTGTATTTTCTATAATACATCCTAAAAGAATAAAGAAAGAAAATTATAAAGATTCATCAACAGAATATCAATCGCATGTAAAAACAGATCAAAAGACCGCAGATCCACACAAAATTCGCAAAGATTTACCTACTAATAAAAGAAATTATAAAGAAAAGAAAAGAAAAGAAATCGGTAGTCGCTGTCTGGCAAAAGCTAAAAATTTCATTAAAAATGGCCACTATATTACCAAAATCACTGGATCCACCGAATTGCATCAAATTCTACCTTTAAATGCGAGCGGCAACCGCTGGAGCGGCAGCGGCGGCTGCATTGGAGGCAGCACCACCAAGGAATGAGAGGAATCCAGTAGCTGCAGGCTCTTGCTCATCCAAGAAAAGATCCTCAGGGACTCTGAACGCACCATGAGCACAAACAATGGCCAATCCGACCATGAGAGCGGAGATAAGAACAGATCCAACACTGGTGAGGAACACCACCACCACGCTGAATACAATGAGCATGCCAAGGGTTTCCCGATCAGAAAATGTACGACCAAACAAAACGAGAGGCTGATCTGAAGGACGGAAGAGATAAAGAAAGAGCCACGATGCAAGTAATCCGAGGAGGAGCAAGAGGGAAAAGGGATGCGAAAACAAAGAGAAAGCCAAGATTAGGGCAATGACAGTCAAGTAATTAACACGAAAGTAAGAATAATTCTTCCGAACACGGAGGGCGGCCTCAGAGAATGACTCAGGCTTAGAGAAAGCGGAGCGATCGGCCAGTTCGGTCCAAGGGCGACGCTGGGAGATGCCGTTACGGACAGAATCAGTGATTTGGTTGATGAAAGCACGGAAAGCAGGGGTGGCGATGGGTGGCTGAGATTGGGCGGATGATACAACGGAGTTGGCGGTGGCCGTGGTGGGTGGTTGGGAGTTGGAGACGGGGAGTACGGGAGGAGAAGGGGACGCCATTGGTAGATTTGGATTCTGTAGCGATTGTTTGAGAATTGAGAATTAAGGGAATATAGGAAAGAGAATTAGAGGTTATTTTTAGATAGGGCGAGGAGAGATAGATATTTTAGGGAGAGATTGTTGGCAGAGAAACTGCGATGGAATTAGAACGCAAGAAGGGAGAGAGAGGAGACGTTTTTACGTTAAGCGCACATCTTCGTAAAGAAATTGGTGACGCGTCACGCAAGAGTAGACCCCGTAAACGTAGAATTTTATTTATTTTATTTGCTGGTAAAAATCACTTGCTTGCTGTGGCCAATCAGAAGTTGACATGTCGGCATCGGAACCATCAACGAAGTCTTCGATCCTTCACCCTTAAGAATTGAAGTCTGGTTATAATAACAATAAAAAATATCGAATTCGCCTCACCGCCACTGTAAGAGCATTACTGTATGCTAGGGGATTATTTTCCATGGAATATTAACTGTCAAAGGGACGTTTGGTTTTCTAAGGCTGGAAAATTTGTTTCTTTTTTGTTTTGAATGACAACTAGAAATAGGATGTTGTAACATTTTGATGGAGTAGGTATAGGGCCTGTTTGGCATTGCTTTTGTAAGGGCAAAAAGCTGCTTATTTGATAAAAAGCTGATTATGGGACAAAAATAAGTGTTTGGTAAATGCTGATTTTAGAAAAATCAATTTTCTGAAAAGTGAAAAAACCTCCTATTAGAAAAAGCTAGAAATTGAAGCTTTTCAGAAAAGCTGATTTTCAGCTTTTAAGGGCAGCAGATTTAATATTTTTTTTAGACAAAAATATCCTTCATTTTATTTCATAATGACAATTATATCTAATATAATCTTTTTTTTTTTTATTTTTTCTCTTATCCTATCACTCAAAATTATCCTTTTTTATTTTTTTATTCTAAAAAGCCATTTTTAATCATATCATTTACCAAACAGTTAATAACTATTTTTAATTTTATAAGTCATTTTAAATTTTATTTACCAAACAGTAATCTACTTTTCGACATACAGCTTTTTGGAATATAACTTTTTTCAATTGAAAAAGCTATTTTCATAAGTTTTGCCAAACTGGCCCATAGTATCGTTTGGGCAAACAATGTTCAGGGCATCGTCCTCTGCTTCTTACCAATAACACAGTCCAAGTATTTGCAGGCATACGCAACTAATAATATTGTTAGGGTTGAATATAAAGTTTGGCAAGATTAAGTCTTCATACGCGTCCACAGTATAAAGTCCCAAAACAAACAAAAGTTCGCAGCATGCAATATAATTGCGGTTTTGAATGTTTCAAGCTGGATTTCCATCCCTCCTACACCATCTGCTATATGATCAAGCAAAGCCTCAAGCAGTGGGCATCAGGTGCAAGCCATTCTTAGTTTCTCATAAAAGAAAGCCAACAATTATTCGAACAGCATAACTTGATGACAGAGTGTTCACTGTCAATTCCAAATCATCCATCATGAGTACCATAATAGCATTGGCTAATGCCAAGTGACCATAGCGTTATTTTACAAAAGAAGCAAACAGTTGAAGTATCTAAAGTTAAATATCATATGTTTGGAGATGCATAAAAGATTAATTTCCTAAAGTAGACAAGTTTTACGGTACTAAATCACTTGGAAGATTACTATCTGAATGCATAGGATTAACCTTATGAGCATCCGCAAACCAAGTTGGATTTAGAAGGTGGAACCATTCCATCCAAAGTTGGAACCCTGAAAGATAAAATTAAAAGAATTAGTACTACGGCAAGAGGAAGCAAGTACCACAAAAAGCTGCTGATGTGAGCATAACTGAACAATAATAAAAAGCCAGACCCCAATGAAAATAACTACAGTCAAAGTTCCAAAATAGCAAAGATTTAATTACATTATCTAGTGCTGGTGTAATGCGTGCAAACACTGTGCATATTCTTGACTTTGATGGGCCTAAACAAACAGGAAGAATGCAATGAGAAGAAACATGTGCATGGCAATGACCCATCTTGATCATAATTACAATTTGAGATGGCTTGCCTTGGTGTCATAAAATTTGAGGAAGAATCTAGCCTTGGGAACTGACAACTTCGTTTCAAGGATTGTTGCAATTGCTGCACTGAGTTTTTTGTTATTATCAGGATTAAGGCCGCCAATGGACACCAACTCACCATAAGCAGCTGGCTGCTCAGTTCCACCAAATGCTATGGGTACAGACCCCTTCAACACAATCATCACATACTGCATAATAACAAACCTAACATAGTTAAAAGCATATGTAGGAATTCATTCAAGACAACACAAAACAAAGCAATCAACAAATTTTCCTTTTAAAAAAGTTGACAAAAAAAGTCCGTGGGTATATAGTGAACAAACCAAAATCAGATTTCTTGCGTATCAACAGTATTTCTAAGTTGTAACTTAACCAGAATCAAGTTTGGGATTTGCGGAATGGGATCAACCATCTGAAAGATAAAATTCATGTACAAAATAGAAATATACACACATTTCTGTTTTCATATAAAAGCAATCCAAAAGAAATGATGACTATATCATCTACCAATCTAATATGCAACAATTGAATTGACTGGACTTGTATAAAAAATCATTGGCACCCTGCATCTTTTAGTACTGCTGTTTAAGACACAAGTCCTTCACAAAACCACAACTTATCAAATTCGAAATTAAAATATAAACTATGCTACATCAACTGATGTTAGAATAACAACTTATATACACAATATGCTTAGTCTGCACCAAGAAACACTGCCAGATCCATCCCATACCAGGCACTCATTGTCATCATAGCCAATATTATTTGAATAAAACATGAGAATAAAAATATAGAAACAATATTATCATAGCCAATATTATTTCAATAAAACATTAGAATAAAAATGTAGAAGCAAGAAAATGCCCTCTTCACACAGGGAATAAAAATAAACATGAGAATAAAAATATTATCATAGCCAATATTATTTGAATAAAACATGAGAATAAAAATGTAGAAGCAAGAAAATGCCCTCTTCACACAGGGAACGACAGGCCAAACAGCATGAAAAGCTACAGTGACATTACAATAGCAGTTACCAAGATGATTCCCTGCATCACTAATGCTGCATAGCAATTAAAAGCAGCAAAGACATATCACTAGTAATAAGTAATAGCACACCTATCATACAACCACACTGTTCTAGTGAAGCTGGCCTTAAGTCATCTGCTACAAAAATTGTTACCATCGATATGCTCAGAAACCAACAAAAATCAGTGAATGGAAACATTTTTGTAATGCATCGTCAATCTAAGCATTTGCAAGTTTTCACAGCATCTATTACCAGAAGAAAAAAAAATACAAGAAAAAAAATGCATTGCATTAGAGCTAGACTAGGAAGAAAAATCACAGCATGACTTCACAGCAACAATGTCACATTTTCTTATAGCGATTACTCCAACCAAAAGGAATAGAAAAAGAAATTAATTAAAAAAATGCACATAATTTCCACATGAAAACGGTCTTCATAGACAGTGCGGTGCTGATTAAAGAGGCGATATGAATAAAGACTCTGAAATGCTCAAAATGACGAAACTTTCATATAATCCGAGATCAAAAACACAACAAAGCTAATCTATGTTCACGAATTCATTTTTAGCATCCAGAAAAAAAAATCAACAATTAAAGCAAGAGAAAGCGGAAGAGGATCTTACAGCCTCTGGCTTGCCGATGATATTAGCGACAGTGGAGGTGGCTTCAGAAAGGATAGCGGAGGTGTCAACACCTTCGAGGCTTACGTTAGTGGAAATGTTAAGGCAAGGCATCTTCTCGCTCTGAGTTGAAACTTTACTAAGCGGAAACAATCAATAAGAAAAACCCTTGCCCACCCACCGCTCCTCATTAGAGTTCAATATCCACCATTGATGAAGGGACTAAAGAGGGAATTCCCAACATTATCTCCGTGGTCCTATCCAGAAAATTTCGAGTTTCAAGCACGAGGGGTGGGCAAATGGTCGGTTCGGTTCGGCTCAAAACCGAATCGAATAAATTGAAAATTGAACTTGAGAAATTTTTAGAATTGAACCGCGGATCGAAGTTTTTAGAATCGAAATCGAATAAATCGAAATAATTTCGGTCGGTTCGGTCCAATCGGTTCTTCATAAATATAGGCTTTTTTTTTAGATTTTTAACTTATATGGGTCCATAAATTAAATTAACTTATATTCAACAAAATAAAACCATTTAAAATAATTAAAAGGAAAAAATATGCATAAATTTTTCATATTATGTTCCTAATAAATATTAAACAAAATTACACTAAAAAATATACATTAAAAATAAATACAACATAAATTCTTATTAATAATATATTCAATATGTTTCAATTTAAAAAATATATATATATGTAAATAAATATAACTATAATGTATATTTAGGTTTACATTATAGTTATATATATATATATATATATATATAAAAGTAAAATATTGAGTTTAACAAATTTCGGTCGATTCGATTACTTCGGTTTTACAATCATAAGAACCGAACCAAATCGAAATATCCGAAATTTAATTTCGGTTTAAAACCAAACAAACCAAAAATTCAAAAAACCGAATTAAATGGACCAAAATTTATTCGATTCGATTCAATTTTCGATTTCGGTTCGATTTTGCACAGCCCTATCAAGCACAATGGTCCCTTCTGCAAAATTTCTAAGCCCTTTCTTTTATTCCAATGCTGAAATGGTCTTTTACCTGTACGCTGCCCATTAGGCCACTCCAGCAGTCCTACGGTGGGCTGGCCCATTTTCTAAAAAAGCTAGAGGTGTGTAAACTGAAGAATGAGAATGAAAAAAGACAGAAGTCTGGCAAGGGCTCCCAAATTATTTTTATTTTCTTAAAAACCTCTCTTTTAAAATTACAGTTTGGTCATTGGAAAAAAATCATTTCTTATAATTTGGTCCTCTAAAATTTTTTAGACCCTCCGTATACAATATTTAACCACAAAATTAATTCGGAACTAAACCAATTTTTATAGTTAATCAAACCAATTAATGTGGACTGATTTTTTATACTATGAAATTTTAGTATAACAGTTACGCTTACAATTTAACCATTAAAAAAATACAGGTTACAGTTAACCGGTCATTTCACATTTATTTTTAATATATATATATATATATATTAATTCTTTAAAATATTACACTTTTCATTCCATATTGATAGCCATGTGAAAAATTATTTTTATATTTAAATGAAGAATTAGAAATTTAGAATGTATATAGCTAAAAATGAAGAATTAGAAATTTAGAATGTATGTAGTTAAAAATGAAGAATTAGAATTTGAAAAATAAAAAATTAGCATTATGGAGTAGATTATATTTTTATTTTTGAATTTGTTTGGTATGATATTTTAAAATTTACTTGGTTTATAATATTTATTTTTAATGCTTTGAACAATTGAAATAAGTTTTACAATTTACATAATTTATTATATTTACCTGTTAGAAAAAATTTTAATGGTTAACCGAGGATTAAAAGTTAATCGATCCAAAAAAAATCGAAATTGATAAACTGGTTAATCGAAATTATTAGACTATTTAACGATTAATGATTTTAAAAATCTAATAAAATTGAACTGATTACTAAAATTTGTTAATAATAGACCGATTAACCGATTTATACGCACTCATCGCTAGCCGCTGGTTTAAATAAAACTTGTACAAGTAAGAGATTTAATGACCATGGCATTGCACGTATTACTTGTAGAGAGATGGTTAGTTTTCCTATCTCTCTTAGTTGGGGGGAATAGCATCATGGAATAAAATTTGACTATGAAAATCAAGAGAAAGACCGCCTGTAGCTAGTTGGCTAACCAATTAGTGGCACTAATACATTCATGAGACAGGCATGCTCCTTGATTCTTAAAGGGCTCTGCTCAATCACCTCATCTGTAAGAGTGAGCAAATGAATAGCCCTTCGAATGGCCTTTTTGTTGGTGCTCTGCTGTCATTGGCAATTCTAATGGCCTTTTTTGTTGCTGCTATTCTTGAAGATTGGAAGATTATGCTAAATTAGAGATTTGATCCCGATTGTGTAGGTTAAGAGAAAAGTGAACTCCGTAACTACTAGATTTCAATTTCTATGCTAGTTTTCTTGTTTTAGAATTGTATTTCAAAGCGTGATACAGTGTGTGCATATACACACTTTTGAATCGTATGTTTTAACCGATCGAATAATATATATGTATATGCCGCACTATAATATTAATCTTATATGTTTTTTTGTTGTTTTAATTTATTTATTTTTTTAAAATAAAAAAATGGTATTTTAATTTTAAAAATAATTACGACATTTAAACTAATTTAATTTGCTTGTTCTGTATTATTTAAGCAGGATAATTTTTAAAGATATATAGATATTAAAAAATTATAAATCACATATTATAAAAATTTAATTCACATACATACACGTGCACAATGAGCTAATGAAAAAAAAAAAAAAGAAACTCTAAAAACTCAAATTCCATTTGATATTTATTACTGGCTAGGTGTTGGAATATCACTTAATTCCTTCTATATAAATATGCGATTGATAAAAGTCAATTTGTCCGTCTGAGACAAATTGAACGTTGACGATTCAATACACACACATAGAATTAATTGAGCATCCACCAATTAGAAATAAAGGACAGAGAAATTAAAAATAAACATTGAAAACATAATAATTATAATTTAGAAGTGTTAGAGGCGGCTGTTGTGTCATAGACTTTAAGGAAGAAACGAGTTTTTGGGATGGATAGGTTGTTTTCAAGAATTCTGCCTAGTGTTGCAATCAGATTTCTCTTCACTTCTCTATTGATTCCTCCCATCGATACTACCTCTGCATATGCTGCTGGTTCTTTGTTCCCATTAAATCTTATGCCCACTGATCCCTTAAGTATCACCATCACATACTGCAAAAATTTATATTACCATTTTTTAGTTAATAATAGGATAGAGGTCAGCTTTGTCTTTAAAATATTAAAATCGATATGTATTTGCCCTTTAAATATATTTTGAATCAAAATTACTCCTGAAATATTAAAAATAATTCATATTTGCTTTTACATAATCGATTCAAATTTGCCGTTAGAAATATCGAAACTTCAAATAAACAAACGAAAACACATATAACATATTGATTTAAGTCATATAAACTTATTACATATGTACTACAAATTAATACTATGTTTTAACTCCCAAAAATGGTTAAAATTTTTACCATTGGACATTTTTCCGTTTGTTTACTTGGAGCTCGGTAGAAATTTTGACCATTTTTTATAGTTAAAATATGATATCAATTTATAGTGCACATATGGTAAATTTATATGACTTTAATTAATTTGTCTTGTATATTTATTTTGCTTGCCTCAACTCTCATTTTTTTAATTGGCAAATTTATGCCAATCATGTAACAATAAAGGGAAATAATATGCATACCATTTTCAATATTTTAGGCGCAATTTTAACTCAAAACATATTTAAAGGCACATGTATACTAAATTTGACAATTTTTCCATAGTAATATCCAATTTTATAAATACAAATCAAGGTATCCAGAATTGAGTAATCAATATTCGGTTTGATTTACCATATTCAAAATAAAGAACTTAAACTTTGAAAACGGAGAAAATAACAACTTAAATAATATAACAACTATATATAGAAAAGTGAAACCTAAGAAAACATGAGACAGATATAAGTTAAAGTTAAGAATAGGGGAAATATGAACAACAATTGTGATATATAAATATTTAATAATTTGAGTTATATATATATATATATTGAATAGAGTGTTAATATAGTGTGCCAATTTTAACTATGTGCACTAATAATAAGCACTGTCCAATCAAAAAATAATAAGAGGGGTCCAAGCCGGCATGGCAGTGTCAACATGACTTGGGATATAAGCAATTAATTGCAGTATACTATATATGTAAATTTGTATGATTGACAAATAAAGTATTTTGCTATCTATGTATTAATTCTTATTACAGTTACCGACCTGCCCTTGTCATACTCACTTGGATTTTATTTCTTTTTCCTTTTTTTAGATAATCTTTATAATTTAGTTAACAGTCAAATTTCGGCACCAAATTCTTGCTTTTCCTACATTTAGCTGGTTTCCATATGTTTTGTTTGTCCACTCAAATATTATATATAAATTTATTGAATCTATGATAATCTTAAAATGGTTGTATAATTAATATAAATTTTAATTCAAAAAATATAAAAAATAAGCAATGATGTGATCTAATCATCACTTTTGGTTGATGAGAAAAAGAATAAAGGAGGAGAGATTATTTTTCCTGCATCTGCATGCATTAATTTGTATGTATATCTTGATGAATATCAGTCCTTTAATTTAAAATTAGGATAGTGGGACCTGTTTCAATAAAACCATCTAATCAGTACCTACTATCCGAAGAAAAAACTAGAATTGTGATAGCAGTATCATGCATATCCAATTTTACGATTTACATTAAATTATCTTAAAGCCTTATCCGTATCCACCCAGGATACCTTACCTTTGTTGTTTTGCGTTATTTCACCCACTTGATTTAACTTAAATTAAAAT
Source organism: Excoecaria cochinchinensis (assembly GCA_947683425.1). Taxonomy (NCBI): domain Eukaryota; kingdom Viridiplantae; phylum Streptophyta; class Magnoliopsida; order Malpighiales; family Euphorbiaceae; genus Excoecaria; species Excoecaria cochinchinensis. Next base: position 15,218,693 of record CANTUQ010000058.1, read on the forward strand.
TCCAATTAACTGTTAATTCTTAATACACCATTCTAACTAGATTCCTCTCCCTAATTGTTTCATCAAAGAAACAACTGTGAAATTTCAAGTTTAATTCATAATCTCAGCTGTAAAGTTGATGTTAATGTATTAGATAATCTCAAATTCGAACTCCAATATCCCTTTCTCTCTATCATTTTATATATATATATATACACACACACTAATGCAATTAGAGGATCGATGCATATATATAAATAATAAACACATGCAATCAACGAAAGATTAATTAGAATAGGCCAAAAAAAAATAGAAAAGAAGAAGAGGAGAGGAGTTCACATGTTCAGGCTTGCCAATGATGGTGGCGACTGCTTTGGTTGCATCGGAGAAGATGGGATCTGTATCGACGCCATCCAGATTAACATTAGTGGAGATGTAAAGGCAAGGCATCTTACTTTTCGTCTCCTCCTTGTGCTTCTAGCGCTACTAAATTTTTTATAGTATATATAGAATAAATATGGAGGAGAGTTTTAATGGCAGTGAAATTAAGATTGAAGCAACCTTGCTGTTGTGGTTTAATTGGAAGGCATTGGTTGGGTTATATAATACAAAAACGTTGCCTAATTGCACAAATTGGGGCCGTCTACTTAAAAGGTTTCGATGAATTGTCTCCTGGCAATTTGAATGAATAGTAAAATGGACCACATTGTCACTTCATTACTTGCCTCTTTTTCTTACCCCCACTCTATTGGAAATTAGGTCTTAGCTCTAATGTTTTTTTTTTTTTTTATTGGCAGTAGTGATGACTGATGACATTGATCTGGATGTATTACCTCCTTCAATTTTGCAAAAATGCACTATCTTTTGAATTCTGACATGAGAAAGAGTGCAATTGTTTTTAATTCACTACAAGAAAATACATGTTTCCCGACGGAAATTACCGACGGAAAATGTGTAATTTCCGTCGGGAAAATAAATTGCCGACGGAAAATATTCCGTCGGCAATAAAGTCGTAGGTAATTTATCCCGACGGAAAATTCCGTCGGGAAATTAATCCCGACGGAATTCACAATTCCGTCGGGAAATTAATACCGACGGAATAGCGTATTCCGTCGGGAAATTAATCCCGACGGAATAGCGTATTCCGTCGGCAAAAAATTACCGACGGAATAGCGTATTCCGTCGGGAAATTAATCCCGACGGAATACGCTATTCCGTCGGGATTAATTTCCCGACGGAATACGCTATTCCGTCGGTATTAATTTCCCGACGGAATTGTGAATTCCGTCGGTAATCCGTAGGAAAATAAAAAAAATTTCCCCCCTTAATTAACAATTATATTTTTATAATCCAAATTATAACCTGTAAAATTAATTGGAAAATAATGAGCAAATGAAAGATGATATCTAAATTTTAATATATAATAATAGTCGAATTTAATAATTGTACTAGTTATAAGTTAGTAATTATGTAATAACATAATATCCATCTCTAATACAGAATCATAGCTAATTAAGCTGATGGCGGCGGCGGCGGCTGAGAAGTACGATCGGACTGCTGCGATGACACCATACTCTTCAAATTTGCCATCTCATTGCGCAGCTCAGATATGTAGTCGATAGATTGCTGCCATCGAGTCTGTGACTGATGCAATTCAGATCTCAGCTCATGTACAGTATTCTCAAGTTCATGGACTCGCCTGGATTCAGACCGTCTATGTGATGCGGCAGTACTTGAACTTGAGGCATGCGAGTGACAGGATTTGGCCAAAGAACCTAAGCCAAATATCCGTCCTCGCTGGTCTCTACCACCAGAAACGTCACAATAGATTTGATTCGCATCAACATAATCAGAAGTCTGTGAGCGTTGCTGAATTGCATCTTGAACTTGTTCCTGTCGTAGGACAAATGTTTTACAATAAGTACCGATTAATAATAAGTAATATTTAAAATTTGTAAATTATAATAACTTGGACATACATGTAAAACCCTTGACCGATCATTGACGAACGTTTGACCATCATGCTTGTTGGTGTGGGTGTGTAAAAATACCTCACCATAGGTAGCCGGTCGACCCATCGATGCTCCCTGTAAACATAAAAAAAATTAAAGATGAACTATAATTTATTGACTATTCGTACAAGTTTGTATTTAAGTTTCGGCAGAATTTCCCCTATATTTGGAGCATACCTCCTGTATACATAGACAAAATAACACTTCAAAATCCAACATTCAACAACAAACCAAACTCCTAACTCAAGTAACATTCTCATCCTCCTTTATGGTAATGAGATAAAATTCAGACATCCTAACCATTAATTACAGCAGTAAAAGTAATATTTTGTAAAGTTTTTACTTAAATTTGAGCAGAGTTTCCCCTATATTTGGAGCATACCTCCTGTATACATAGACAAAAAAACACTTCAAATTCCGAAACAACGATACAATCCAACATGCAACAAAGCAAACTCCTCACACAAGTAACATGATCCTCTTCTATGCTAATAAGATAAAATTCAGACATCCTAACCATTAATTACAGCAGTAAAATTAATATTTTGTAAAGTTTTTACTTAAATTTCGGCAGAGTTTCCCCTATATTTGGAACATACCTCCTGTATACATAGACAAAAAAACACTTCAAATTTCGAGACTACGCTACAATCCAACATTCAACAACAAAGCAAACTCCTAACACAAGTAACATTCCCATCCTCCTCTATGGTAATAAGATAAAATTCATATATCCTAACCATTAATTACAGCAGTAAAAGTAATATTTTGTAATACTTACAAGTCTATCTGCATGTTCCCGATGCGACAACGATCCTCCAGTATGCAAGCATGAACTGAGTCCATCAGGTCCTCCCCGTCTGTTACTAGAATTCTGCGATGCGACGGAAATGGCTTCAGGGGTCGTCCAATACTGTCTCCAATGTGCCCATATATCTTCGGTCATGTAGGGAGGTCGGACACCACCAGTTTTTATCAAGCTGATTAAATCTCTGTAACGTGCCCGCGCACGACTCTCCCACACTGAAGGCATGATATCGTCCAACGCCGAATTCCAATAACATTGTTTCTTAAGAGACAGACAGAACAATAAAAACTTTTATGTAAGCAAGTGTAAAGTATAATTTGTTATGTAACCGACTTTATCATAAATGTTTTACCTTGAATTCTTCAAAATAAAAATTCTTTGTTTCCTCTGACACATTCTTCCAGGCAAACCCATCGTATTCAATTCTGTTTTTGAAAGAGGTTGTCATTATGCGTGAACACCTTCCTGAAGGATTCAATCTTAGATAAAACATAGTAAATAATGTTAGTACAAGTAATAACTGGCATTGAAATCATAATGAAGTGAAATATTAATTACTTACTCCTTAGCTGTGATATTGATGTATATTCTTCCATCCTCTCCAATTGAGCCAGGCGTAGGCTCTTCCGCTTGTTCTGTTCCCAACCCCTGAGATGGCATAGACTCTGGGTGTGCCATAGGAGTGGAATCAGTGGAAGGAATGGTAGATGGTGCAGCAGAGATGGGCGGTGATGCTGCGGCAGCCTCAGTGCTGGCATTATTCACATGCGATGGGGATCCTCCAGTACCAGTACTGTCATCGCCATCATGCAACCTGAGACGCGGATTAATCGACGTTCTCTTCTTTCGCTTAAACATTTTTCAACCTGCCATTATAAGAAAAATGCATATTGTCAGATAATAGAAATTATTACATTGTAATAAGCATATTAAATTAATATCCAAGTCAGTGCAATATTAATTGGTCTCACATGATAAACAAGTAGTTAAACAAATTAATCGCTATCGTCACTAAGCTGTAAATCGTAATTCAAATCATCCTCATTTTCCGATGTATAAGAGGAAAATTCTGGCTCGTCATCAGATCCATCGCCAACCAAATTTTCTTCATCATCCTCACCATCAATGTCAACAAATTCATTGTCCGCATTGTTCAATGGTTCGTTATCCTCAAAATGCAGAGAGTTGTTGATTTCATGAACTTCCGGTTCTTCCTCCTGAAATGCATCATTATTTTCAGAACGTTCACTTTGTCCGGCGCCTTTCCTTTCATAAATGCCTCTTGGTTTGACTTTGCATGCTGCAAACCATTCCGATCTGTCTCGCTTTACGCTTGGATAGGAGACATAATATACCTGACCCACTTGCATTGCCAACACAAATGGTTCAAAGTTCCTCAATCTTCTACGCTGGTTGACTTCAACTAAATTGTATCTGGTATGTATTTTTGTTCCCACGTTAATAGTTGGATCATACCATTCGCACTTGAATAACACACAACGTTTTATTGGCAACGCCGGATACTCGACTTCAATTATATCAACAATTTGCCCATAATAATCCATCAACTCTCCTTGAATGCAAACCCCACTGTTTACCGTTACTTTGTTATGACCGTGACTCTGTGTATGAAATTTATATCCATTCACGAAATACACCGGAAATGATTTAACATATCGCAAAGGTCCTTTTGCAAGATCAGTGATGTAGTTGTTGTCAATTGCATTTGTTGATGCCTACATATTCCAATAAGCTAACATCAATGCAATCATATATTTAATATATTCATGTATGTATGGACATATATGGTGAAAATCACAACTTACATATGTCTTGAACCAATCATGAAAGTGCTTTTCGACTTCCTTGTTCACCTCATTTTCATTTTTCTCAGGCATTAGCTCCCGTATCCATTCCTCAAATAATCTAAAATGCCAATATCAATTTATATATTACACTCTTTACATAGTAAAACAATATATCACAATGTAGCGTATATATTAACCTTACCTAACATAAGGACGAACTTCCTCGCAATTCAATAAAATATAACTATGGGCCGCTATTAATTCATCCTCTGTTAGCATTTTCCTTATTGAACGGCCATGTAAACGCCCAGGATATGTAAAAATGGATAAGTTTCCGTCCTGATTACTTGATGCCCCGCCATCATCATTACGAGGTACTTTCCGCTGTCTCGTGTCTATATGAGGCTCAAAATAATGCGAACAAAAAGTACTTGCTTCTTCGACCAAATAAGCATTACATATTGAACCTTCAACTCTAGCTTTATTTTTGACGTTCTTCTTCAAGTGAAACAAATACCTACATGATATATCTTAATACCATTAATTAGCATACAAAGGTATAATATAATTACAATTGAAGGTCATAGATAGTTACCGCTCAAATGGATACATCCAACGATATTGAACCGGACCAGCGAGTTTCGCCTCATGTGCTAAATGCACGGGGAGATGCTCCATACAGTCAAAAAAACTTGGAGGAAATATTGCTTCAAGTTTGCACAGGATTACTGGAATTTCTATTTCCAATCTTGCCATATCTGCCGCACTTATCTCGCAGGACGTTAATGTTCTGAAAAACATACTTAGCTCTGTTATATCTTCCCACACTTTTGTCGGCAATAACTCTCGAAATGCTATTGGGAGTAGCCTCTGCATGAAAACGTGACAATCATGACTTTTCATCCCGAATAATTTGAACTTTCTCATGTCGACGCACCTTGCCAAATTGGAGACGTAACCATCCGGAAACTTTAGTCCTTTTAACCAATCACACAAGACTTCCTTTTGTTTTTTGTCTAAAGTGTAGCATGCTTTGGGATATTTTCCGGTTAAAAAATCTTTATCTAACTCGGGCCTTCTACATAACAACTTTAAATCCGCTCGTGATTTTGAATTGTCCTTGGTCTTCCCTTCTATATTCATAATGGTGTTAAACACATTATCAAAAAAATTTTTTTCAATGTGCATCACATCTAGATTATGCCGTAACAAATTAGTCTTCCAATATGGCAAATCCCAAAAAATGCTTCTTTTCCTCCAACCAAAGTTTTTGTTGATTCTTCCATTAACTTCATCAGCATCAACTTCTGTTACCTTAAGTAAACCCAACTCATCAATGTCTTGTAAAATTTGCTCACTGCTTCTGATAACAGGAGGACTTGCAAGAACAACTTTATTCTTAAGAAATTTGTTCTTGTTCCGTCGAAAAGGGTGATCAAGTGGAAGGAATTTCCTATGGTTGTCAAACCAAGAAGTTTTGCACCCATGTTGAAGATAAAACGCATCTGAATCGTCGCCACAGTAAGGACATGCTAGTTTTCCAGCCGTGCTCCAACCCGACAACATAGCATAGGCAGGGAAGTCACTCACCGTCCACATTAATGCTGCTTTCATCATGAAATTCTGTTTAAGTGATGCATCATATGTTTCAACACCGACATCCCAAAGCTGTTGCAACTCATAAATCAACGGCTGCAAATATACATCAATTCTGTGCTTCGGATTTCTAGGTCCTGGAATAATAACTGTCAAGAACATATATGCCTCATTCATACACATCCATGGAGGCAAATTATATGGAGTAATTATGATTGGCCATGACGAATATTGTTGCCCTGATTGACCAAAAGGTTGAAATCCGTCAGTGCTCAAACATACTCGAACATTTCGAGATTCAGCAGCGAAATCAGGATGGGTATTATTGAAATGTTTCCATGCAACTGCATCGGATGGATGGCTCATTATTCCACCTGTACTTTCGTGCTCATCATGCCATCTCATGTGAGGTGCAGTAACTTCGGATGCATATAGTCTTTGAAGCCTGGGAGTCAATGGAAAAAAATACATACGTTTCCAAGGTATCAATTTCTGCTGAATACCACCTCTTTTAGATTTGTACCTAGGTTGACTGCAAAATTTGCACTCTTGTAAATTGATGTCATCCCTCCAAAACAACATACATCCCAACCGACAACAGTCAATTTTCTCAACAGGCAAACCTAAACCACTGATGAGTTTTTTCACATTGTACAAATTATCAACCATTTTATGGTCAGGAGGCAATGATTTATTGTACCAAGCAAGAATTCGGTCAAAACCTCGATCCGAAATATGGCATTCGGATTTTATATTCAATATCTGAGCTACAGAAGATAACTGAGTCATGTTATCGCAGCCTGGCCATAACTGCTGATCTGCTGAATTTAACAAATCATAAAATTTTGCTGCATTTTCATTGGGTTCTTCCAACATTGGTATATTTTCCCTAAAATCATGGCCAGCTGCATCGTAAACCATTTGAATGTATGGATTATCAGTCACCCCTACATCATCAGCTACAAATTCCCCCGCTCTTTCAAATTCACCCTCAGTTGTCCACATGTTACCAACATTTCCACTCGATGTACTACAGATTGATGGTTCTCCGTGTCGTGTCCACTCAAAATAATTTTGCACAAAACCCTTTCGTAACAGGTGAAAATACACTTCATCGACTGACAGATAACGAAGATGTTGGCACTTTTTGCATGGACATCTTATTTTAACCCCGTCCATAAATGCAGGTTGACAACTGGCATATTCAATAAAAGACTGAACCCCTTCCACAAATTCAGGATTAATGTAACCATCTCTTGTTTTTCGTCTATACATCCAGGATCTATCTATGTTACTCATAATTAATTCCAAACTGTTACATGAACAAGGAGACATCTCAAATAGAATTATAAAAATCTAATTCAAAAAAAGCAAAACTTCATAAAAATGAGTTTGGTTCACATAATAAAAATGAGTATAAATCTAATTATTAGTTTCATTATATTTAAGAATCCACAATTTTAGGAAAGGAAAATTATTATTATTATTATTATTATTATATACTTATTTTCTTGGATTAGTATATATTCCAAAATAAATAACAATTACTTTGGTTCACATAATAAACTGGCATATTCAATTTGCAAATTTTTGGATGGAATTGCCTCAACTCATAGATTGGTTCAAAATTATCTATATGAATTAGAAACTCATGCAGTCCATTTGGCGCATTTATAATTTTTATTTAAATTATAATTTTTAAAATTTTTAACTTAAAGTGACTAATATGAGTTAGTATCAGTTTAATTCATTTGGACACTTTGGTCAGTTCGACCATTTAGGATTTTCTCTAAATAAATTAAAATCATCTTTTTTTTTAGAAAAATAAAGACACTAAAAAGTATAAACCTATGATTATCTAATATATAAAAAATTATTTGCATTAAAATTGAAAAATACAAGTCATAATAGATTCTGTTTTACATTAAATACAACAACACATCTAAAACATTGATGTATATATTATACTTCATATGAATAAAGGATTATACTTTTTTCAATTACTAATTTGGATATAAAATTTCCACTAATTGATAAAGTCATTGCAGCTCGATCGGATCATAAGATGAAATAAAATTTTTCTGCTTTCTAACTCAAAAATTCAATTTCCACTAATGTCATGAATTCTTACAAACTTATGGTAGTTACTAGTTAGATAATCAGGTTATGCTAATTATAATGATTCTTTTTAATACTTACATATTTAGGACGTGAAAGGATGAAATTGAAATTCTGATATATTAAAAAAGGTACTTGATTTTATAATGACAGAAAAAACATACCCACAAAGCGAAACAAAACATCGCCCAATCAACTAACATATTTTTCCGAATTATTAAATTTGATTTTTAAGATGTATACAAATTTTATATGGTATGATTAAAGTTTTGCCAAAATCATTTTGAAGTAACAATGAATTTCAAGTCCAGCTCAATAAATTTTATATAACTTTAAGTTTAAATTGTTTATATTTACAAAAAAATAAAATAAATAAATATAGATTTGTAAACTTGCTTCTTAAATTTGTATTTAATTTCCATTATTCTGGTTCCTCCTACCATGGTAAATTGGTATATATTGACAATATATGGTCCAAACTTTTTGACAAATATCAGCCAATGACACAATAAACTAATACGAGAATAAGCTGAGATTTCCCTTTCAATCATTATATAAATATATACATATACATTGTAATAATTAGTTTGGTGACTGAATTTGAGGTTAATTCATGTAAATTTTGCCAATTTAAGAGAATTTTTGTGACAATTTTTTTAAGAGCAGTAATTAAATTATTTTTTTCTTTGAACAATAGTTAATTAAGTTAACTCATTGTCTAATTAAGTTAAATAATTCATTGTCTAATAAATTATTAATAATCTATTTCAACATTCAACAATAATAATCTATTCTAACAACAATAATCTATTTCAACAATAATTCATTGTCTAATTAAGTTAAATAAATTAATAATAATAATAATAATAATAATAATAATAATAATTAAAAAAAAAAAAATGCAAAAGGCTACTGTTGGCTTACCAGACGCCGGAGGAGAGGAGAGGAGGAGGAGGAGGAGGCGGAGGACGGAGGTCGACCAGGCTGAGGAGGAGAGGAAGCCAACGCCGGAGCAGCGGCGGTCGACGGCGGCGAAGGAGAGAAGGAAGCAGGCGCACGGCAGGGAGAAAGCAGAAGGGAAGATCGGAGCGGGAAAGGGAGGGAAGAGAGGGAAGAGAGAAGGAGGAGGAGAAGGAGGAGGAGGAGGAGGAGGGGAGGGGACCGGCGAACGGAGGGGAGGGGGCGGTCGTCGGCGGCGAGAGGGAAGGGGATCGGACAGGCAGAGTGAGGGGAGAGGGAGAAGAGAGAGAGAGAGGATCGGGGGGAGGGGATTAAAATCTGATTTTAATTCAGATTTACCGACGGAATGTGATTTCCGTCGCTATATAGCGACGGAAATCACATTCCGTCGGTAATTAGCGGCGGAATATATTTCCGTCGCTAATAATAGCGACGGAAATATCATTCCGTCGTTAATTGGCGGCGGAATTTAAATTCCGTCGTTAAAATTATTTTATTTTTTAAATCTTATTTAATTTTAGCGACGGATTTAAAAATCCGTCGCTAAAGTTAGCGACGGAGTTATAAACCGTCGCTAAATTTAGCGACGGAATAAAATTCCGTCGCTAAATGGAATTTAATTTTTTTTTTAACGACCGATTTAAACATCCGTCGCTAATTTCTGTCGCAATTTCTGGAGGGAAAGATTGGCGCCCTTTTTTCGCGACGGAATTTCTTTTCCGTCGCTAAATAGCGACGGAAATAATATTCCGTCGCTATTTAGCGACGGAAATAATTTCCGTCGCTAAATAGCGACGGAAATAGTATTCCGTCGCTATTTAGCGACGGTTTTTTTTCCGTCGCTAACATTCCGTCGCTATTTCATGACTTTCTTGTAGTGATTTCTTGTGTGGGTTTTTATTGAGCTATGGGGGTATAAGTGTACTTTTTTAAAATTTAATAAGGTAATTTGTGTATTTTTATGAAGTGCACATGTGCATCATCGTGGAGTTCAACCTAAAAAAATCATGTGTAAAAAATATATTTCTATCAAATATATAAAGACGTATGTAATTTATTCATAAAAAAGACTCTGTAAAAAATTAATCTGAAATTCAAGTACACAGCGAGTGTAAGCGCATGCTGAAGTGCAATGAATTTGTTGTGCCAAACGGAGTCCATTGAGTTCCATATAGAGTGCTCGTGAGTTTTTTGCTAGTATCCATGCTTCTCAAAGGTCTGAAAAATAAGGAAAGTTTAAGATCTTGTAACTGACTAATAAACTAGACGACGAAATACGAATTAGCCAAATCTGACCTTCTGCATGAAATTCAACAGTTGATTTTAAATTTGAGCTTAATTTCTACGAAATGAATTGACGCATTATATATATATATATAACAAGTTCTATAGGTTACCCATAAAAAATTATATAATTATAACGGTTGAATTCTTTGCACCTCCACATTCAACCATATCTACATTAACTCAATTCCTAATGAATGAATATTCTCTAAATCCTTATTAAGAAATCATTAAAACATTTTAAAAAATACTTCTATCTAATAAAGTAAATTCTGACGGCATTATCGTTCACTAGCCCTAATAAAGTAAAGGCACTAATGAAAAAAATCACACGTACGTGTGAAATTAACTAACTTAATTAATTTTTCCCGCATTAAATGGGTCCAATCCAAGGATATCTGTATTCTTCTACAAGAAAGTAGAAATAAATACTAGTAAAAGATTAGGCAATGATTTGGAAACCATGTCACCATATGGTGATTTTAATCAATCAAAGGTCGAGTAAAATAATGAAACGTTCATTTAAAAAAATAATAATAATGTTGTTATCTGTTGAGCCTTTGACAAGTAATCCAATAAAAAATCAAATCAAATAAAAAAAATATGTATTGAGTCCCTTGACAAAGTGGAAAGTGCCACGAGGAACGTTGCCTTGACTGTAAATTTTATTCAATCCACCAAAACGAATTAATATTTTATTAACATTACCTAGTCGTTTGATTCTGCATTTACCGTGTGAAAACATTATAAAATCTATATTAAATAATAATATATTTTATAATTAAAAGGTTTGAAAATTTGATTTTTTTTAATTGATCAAAATGTTATTATTCTAAAATTATGTAATTACACCATCATAATAAGTTCTTAAAAAGATTCAAATTAAATTTAAATATCATTGATATTATAAATTTAAAATATAAAATTTGGAAACTAAAATTGAAGTGTAACAAAGTACTCAACAGTCCAAAGTACTCTACAGAAGTGAAACAAGACCTGACCCTTAACCCAGGCACAATCAAAATTTTGATTACTGGAAACTCATATGGAACATACCCACCTTTCCAAAGATCAAAGAACTTTCTCTGAAGAGCTAAAAGAAACATCCCCGAGGAGAGGTATGAGGAATGTAAACTCTTTTTGCCAATTGTGTAAATCTGAGAGGGAATCAGTAAACCACACTCTCCTTCTATGTCCTTATGCTAAGAAAGTATGGTTAGCTTCTTCCCTTAATCTCTCATCTCTTAGCCAATACCAAGTCTTTTTTGTCGGAAAGCTTGCACTCCTTTGCTCACAGAGATGTTGATCATTTTTTGATATAAGCTGTGTGGTACTTGATTTGAGGGGAAGATTGTTGGGGTTACAACCCAATCCCACATCGGGAGGAACACCTTGAATATAAAGAATTCACCTAACTCTAATTAGTATGAGTCTTTTTGGGAGGAGTCCAAAAACAAATCCGTGCGAGCTTGACCCAAAGTGGACAATATCATACTAATTCGGGTGATGTTTGGCAGTCACAACAAGAGATAGGGTGATTCTTGTGTCCAAAGTGAGCTTTATCTGTTGGGAACTATGGAAATCTAGAAAATTTTAAACTAAACTCAGATGCATCGTTTGATAACAGGAGTAGTTTGTGTGATTGGGCTACGGTTGCTAGAGATGGCAGCGGATCTACTCTTGAGGTCCAAGCAGGAACTTCTTATGTTGCTTCTGCACTTACTGGAGAGGCCCTGGCTTTGAAAGAAGCAATAAAGTTAGGTTGCTCAAGAGGTTTCAAAAGGGTTTTGTTTGAAAGTGATTGTTCCACTCTTATCCTTGCTTTACAGAAGAAATATCAATCTCCTTGGGAGATTATGAACACAACTATGGATATTTGGCAGTTGTGATATGCTTTTGATTTATGTATATAATTTTGCATTTAGTAACAGAACAGCAAACTGTGTTGCTGATTTTTTGGCTCACCATGTTAGAGCCTTTAAGAGTTGAATATCTCTTAATTGGAACTAATTCCGTTTAGTGATTAATTTATGAAAGAGAAACATTAATAATGTAGTTTTTTTTACATAATATAACCCAAAAAAAAAGTTAAGATTTATTATACGGTACGTACTGATATAGTTATGGATGTCTACTACTTCAACTATCACTACAAGAAAAATGAAAAATAGAGACGGAAAATAGAGACGGAAATTTTTCCGTCTCTAAATAGAGACGGAAATCAGTTTTCCGTCTCTAAATAGAGACGGAAAATATTTTCCGTCTCTAAATAGAGACGGAAATAATTTTCCGTCTCTATTTAGAGACGGAAAAATTTGCGTCTCTATTTTTCGTCTCTATTTATGGCGGGATCGATTCCCTCCAAAATTTGAGACCGAAAATAGAGACGGAAAAATTATTCCGTCTCTAAATAGAGACGGAAAATATATTTCCGTCTCTAAATAGAGACCGAAATAATTCCGTCTCTATTTAGAGACGGAAAAATATTTCGGTCTCTAAATTTAGAGACGGAAAGGAATTTCCGTCTCTAAATTTAGAGACGGAAATTGCTTTCCGTCTCTAAATTTAGAGACCGAAATATTTTTCCGTCTCTAAATAGAGACGGAATTATTTCGGTCTCTATTTAGAGACGGAAATATATTTTCCGTCTCTATTTAGAGACGGAAATTACTTTCCGTCTCTAAATTTAGAGACCGAAATATTTTCGGTCTCTAATTTAGGGATATTTTTTCCTTGACCTTATTTTTCTTCTCTCATTCTTTTCACTTGGTCCCGATTTCTTTCCCTTGGTCCCATCTTCCCCCCTTCCCTCCTCTCGCCAGCGGAAGTTACGCCGCCCTCTCCCCGTCGCCGTCCGACGACCGGCCTACCCCGCCACCGTGCGCCGCTCCTAAATATTGTGCGGAAGTTACAATGAGTTTGTTGTGAAGTTGCGATTGGTTGATATTTTACCGAAGTGTTAAAATTGCTAATGTTTGACAGGGGGATAGGGACCCGTATAGGGGAAATTCTGTCCGTTTTTTTACAAAATATTTATGATTTTAATTTAGGGAAATGAATCATTATGTAAAACTAATTAGGGATTAAAGCGAAATAGTAGGCTAGAGAATTGCGTTCAAATTAAATACTAACTTCGACCTTATGATTTTTTCTAAGCAGTTTAATATTAATGAGTAATATGGACAGAAGTTGGAGACGGTCGGCGTACTAATGAGATCATTGAGCTACGCGGTACGATCGGCGTACTAATGGACCGTATCAATATGCTGGAGGACTTCATTAGCCGTACATTACCTGTTGACCCGCAAGTACCGTCTGCTGGTCGTCCGCATTCTACTCCATCTTAGTTATTATTTTTAGAATTTTTATCTTTTTTTTATTTGTAATCTCACTACACTTTTTATATATTAATACATTAAATAATACAATATTTTCATATTTATTTATTGTTTATTTAATTTTTTTCATTATATAAAATTAAGAATAATTTAAATTTAATATTGTTTATTTTTAATATATAAAAAAAATCAATAAATTAGAGACAAAAATTCATTATATAAAATTAAGGAATATTTAAATTTAATATTATTTATTTTAATATATTAAAAAAAATTTATAAAAAAATAGAGACGGAATTCATTTTCCGTCTCTAAAAATAGAGACGGAAAAACTTATTCCGTCTCTATTTTTAGAGACGGAATTGAGTTTCCGTCTCTATTTTTAGAGACGGAATCGTTCTTTCCGTCTCTATTTTTAGAGACCGAATTGGAATTCGGTCTCTATTTAGAGACCGAATTGCATTTCGGTCTCTATTTAGAGACCGAAATTTTATTCGGTCTCTAATTAGAGACCAAATTAAATTCGGTCTCTAATTTTCGGTCTCTATTTAGAGACCGAATAAAATTTCGGTCTCTATTTAGAGACCGAAATGCAATTCGGTCTCTAAATAGTTTAGAGACCGAATTGCCTTTCGGTCTCTAATTTCCGGGAATTAATTCCCACTCCTCTCCCTATTTAGAGACCGAATTGCATTTCGGTCTCTAAATAGGCGGGAAATATTCCCGCCTATTTAGAGACGGAATTTAATATCCGTCTCTATTTAGAGACGGAAAGTCATTCCGTCTCTAAATAGAGACGGAATTTTTTAATTCCGTCTCTAAATAGAGACGGAAAAAGTTTACGGTCTCTAAATAGGCGGGAATTAATCCCGCCTATTTAGAGACGGAATTTTTATTTTCGTCTCTAAATAGAGACGGAAATTAGATTCCGTCTCTATTTAGAGACGGAATTTTTATTTCCGTCTCTATTTAGAGACGGAAATAAATTTCCGTCTCTATTTTTCAGGATATTTAAATCCCTTTTCTTTTCTTTTTCCTTCTCTCCTTCTCTCCTTCTCTCCCTTTCTTCTTTTTCCCCTTCTCTCCCCTCTCTCTGCGGCAAATCTGCACCACCGCTCTCCCCCGCGCCCACCGAATCCGTCACTCTCCCCCTTCACCACCGCCGGCGGATCTTCTTCTCAGGCCAGATTTGCTGCACATGTCTTTTATTTAGATCATTTTTTTTATTTTTTATTATTTTAATGTAGTATTTTATTTATGTTTTATATTTATGTATTTTGTTTATTTTAATTTGTTGGTTAATATTTCATATTTATTTTGTATTTTGTTATTTTTTATTATTTTAATGTAGTTTTTTATTTATGTTTTATATTTATGTATTTTATTTATTTTAATTTGTTGGTTAATGTTTTATATTTATTTTGTATTTTTTTTATTTTTTATTATTTTAATGTAGTATTTTATTTATGTTTTATATTTATGTATTTTGTTTATTTTAATTTGTTGGTTAATATTTCATATTTATTT
Source organism: Excoecaria cochinchinensis (assembly GCA_947683425.1). Taxonomy (NCBI): domain Eukaryota; kingdom Viridiplantae; phylum Streptophyta; class Magnoliopsida; order Malpighiales; family Euphorbiaceae; genus Excoecaria; species Excoecaria cochinchinensis. Next base: position 15,234,123 of record CANTUQ010000058.1, read on the forward strand.
TGTATTTTGTTATTTTTTATTATTTTAATGTAGTTTTTTATTTATGTTTTATATTTATGTATTTTATTTATTTTAATTTGTTGGTTAATGTTTTATATTTATTTTGTATTTTTTGTATTTTTTTATTATTTTAATGTACTATTTTATTTATGTTTTATATTTATGTATTTTGTTTATTTTAATTTGTTGGTTAATATTTCATATTTATTTTGTATTTTGTTATTTTTTATTATTTTAATGTAGTTTTTTATTTATTTTTTATATTTATGTATTTTATTTATTTTAATTTGTTGGTTAATGTTTTATATTTATTTTGTATTTTCTGTATTTTTTTATTATTTTAATGTAGTATTTTATTTATGTTTTAAATTTATGTATTTTGTTTATTTCAATTTGTTGGTTAATTTTTTATATTTATTTTGTATTTTTATTCTAATTAATTTATATTAATTAATTGAGTAAAAAGTTGGAGAATATTAATACATTATAAAATACATTTTTTAAAATTTATTTTTAGTCCATTTAATATTTGTTTCATTGTATAAATTAATTAAAGTAATTTTAAAATTAATATTATTTATTATTTTATATATTTTTTTTAAAAAAATTATTTTAAAAAATAGAGACGGAAATTCATTTTCCGTCTCTAAAAATAGAGACGGAAATTCTTTTCCGTCTCTAATTAGAGACGGAAAATACGATTCCGTCTCTATTTTTAGAGACGGAAATCTATTTTCCGTCTCTAAAAATAGAGACGGAAAGACTATTCCGTCTCTAATTAGAGACGGAAAAATGACTCCGTCTCTATTTTTAGAGACGGAATAGAGACGGAAAAAAAATTTCCGTCTCTATTTTTAGAGACGGAGTATTTCGGTCTCTAAATTTTAGAGACCGCCGAAATAGAGACCGAAAATTTCGGTCTCTATTTCCGTCTCTATTTTGCATTAGAGACGGAATTCCGTCTCTATTTTCCGTCTCTATTTTGTTTTTTTCTTGTAGTGTATAGGTATAATTTAGAAAAAAGAAAGAGAGAAAATTATGAAAATGGGTGCATGCATGGGTGAGATGTTAGAATGTCAAATGGAGTGTTTTATTTATCATATAGAATTATGCACCTTGAATTCAACTTGAATAAAATAACTAAAAGAGAAAAACATAAACAAACACATTTTCCTAGCTAGTTGATATAGTGGTGGGTGCACATTTTTTTTATTTTTATAACTTGTGTCTAAATGAAAAATTAATGGAGGGGAAATCAGCCAACCCCACTATTGTATGATCACTTGTATTAAAAGATTAAAATGCATTAAGCCATTGCTCCATTGGATGTAAAATAGTCATGTGGGATTTAATGCCTTTACAATTAGATGGATGCTCTAAATACTTGGGTTGATTGGGTCTGCTCTGAGAAATGGATCCCATGTAAGATTAATTAGGATTACCACTAACTAACAAGTAAAAAAAGGAAAAACATGATTAACACATCAACAAGACGTGAATAGAAGTACGACGATGATAATAATAATTTAATACATAATTTAACATTTTAATTTTTACCGATTTATCAAATCAGTCCTATAGTTTATTGTTTTTCAATTTAACACTTAAAACTTGACTAAACATTACATAACAAATGCCTTTTGTTTAAAAGTCGCCTGCATAACTGATGTGTTAGACGTGGAAATTTCCACTAATATGCCCAGTGAGTGAATGAAACGTGGCTTATGTTGGCAAAGGAAAATCATGAAAAACGGATGGAGAAGGAGAATACTTCCATGGATTTCTCTCTAGTTTCAATGTCTTTATTTTTTCGCTTTTTCTATTCTAAATTCTTGTTTTCTTTTTTGAATTTGAATACTATGTCTACTTATAGTTATTTTTGTGGTAAACATATAAATTTATATGTGTGGGATGATTTGTGATTTGAAATTAATAGTTTTTATATATATATATGTTTGATGATGAATGCATTGAAAATTAATTTTATATTAATGAATAATATATTTTTAATTTTTATAAATAATTATAAAAAAATAAAAATAATAAAATTCGGTTGAATCTAACGAAATTGGCTATCTAGTTTGTCCGGTCCGATTTAAAAAACATGGCTTTCAACCAATATAAAAAGAGTCCCATCTTCAATTCCAAATCTTAATAATCAAAACCAAATTTCAAATTTAGAACCTGAGAAATATCTGTTTGAATGGTCAAAATCTTCGAACATGAGAAATAGGAAACAGAAAGCTCCGGTGAAGAAGTACTTTTCCATGGAAGGATCGTGGGATTGAGGTGTAGTGCTGAGGTGATTACTTCAAATGTCGACACTTCGAATTGCATATCCAGTACAAAACCAACTAGAAGAAACACATGGTATAGCAGGAAGTTCTTGTTCTTGGATATTGATATTGATAACCGATCTATAGTTCGCCTAATCAGGTTACTGCCCACCCAATTGGAGTTCGAATAGCTTGAGGGTCAGTGCTCGGTTCCCGGATGAAAGCTCGATTTCAGGCAAGCTCGGAGATAAAGGAGAAGCTCGGTAATGTCATCAATATAGCCATTTGCTCTTTAAAGATCCATCATAATGGCGTCCGTTACTCAATAAAAGCACATTATAGGAAGAACCGTTACATAGTAAAGGCTCATTAAAAGAACAACGGTCATAAAGGAGCCAGGGAAGCTATAAAAAGGTATGTTCCATCCCTCAAAAGGGATCTGTCTCTGACTCTCTAATTGATTTAAGTTACGCCTGAAGAAAGTTATCTAACTTGATCGTCGGAGTATCCTAGAACAGAAACCCACCGGTGTTCTGTGTTTCAGGTGGCATTTCCAAGTCTCCGGTGCCAGAATCTTGGAGATATCATCATTTGGTGCGATGAGCGTGGAGCTTACTAATAGATTCTCGAATGGATCTCTTCCCTGATTTAAACACTGCAACAGCCCCCACCACTCAAACACAAGCTTTGCCCTCACAAACCCAACAACCATTAATTCAAAATCACCAGACTCCCGTTAAGCTATTTGGCCAGCCAATCCAATCTCAACAATCCATCCCCCAGCCAATTATTCCCAACTTAACCCCACAAACGGCACAAGCTTTTTTGGCAACGATAACTGCCATGGCAGCACAGGCCCCGCCCCTTCAACCTCCTACAGAACCTTTTCCCTTTGTTTCTCAAGCTTCGGCGCCGACCCTGCCTGCGGTTACACCCCCTGCGGTCCCAAGCTCCACAATCACGCTAACAACTGAACAGTTTTAGAAGCTATTTGAGGATCGGATGCAGAAATACCAAAACAGGAATACCCTTCAGTATCAAAGCAATTTTCGCTCGCCCTTGTCTAAAGAGATCCTGTCGGCCCCGTTTCCAAACATACGGTTACCGAGCTTACCGAGATATAATGGTAGTGCTGATCCCAGGGCCCACCTTCATCAATTTCACCACACAATGCTCGTTCACACCACGGATGATACAGCGATGTGCAAAATTTTTCCTCAAATGTTGACGGGGTCGGCCCAAATTTGGTTCAGAAATTTGCCCGAGCATTCTATCGCAAGCTTCACCCAGTTTAGCGATATGTTCATTGCCAAATTTGTGGCCGCCATCAGACCAACAAAGGTTTCGGCGGATCTTAACTTAGTACGACAAGACAAGGGAGAAACTTTGCGAGCTTATGTGGAGAGATTTAACTCGGTAGCGATGGACATTCAGGACTTAAACCTGGAAGTGGCTAATAACGCTCTCATACGAAATACCCGATGCCAGGACTTCAGTGATTCCCTCAGCAAAAAACCCCCAGGAGATTTCACAGAGTTGATGTCACGAGCTCACAAATATATCCGGATGGATGAAGCTCGCCGTCTTCGAAATAGTTCATTGTATGACGATACGAGCCGAGATTTGCATAGATCGGCACTTGATCGGAACACAGGGAGGAGTGAAGCGCGGAGTCGTGGTTCAGGAAATTCACATCGGGCTTATGTAGTTTCATCAAGACCGGCGGAGCGCCGGGAAGACAAATGGACGCCACTAAATACTCCCAGGGCACAAATACTGAAGTGGATAAAAGAGCATGACAGGGTCAACTGGCCCAGACCCATGAGGGAGGGCTCTGGACGTAATCAAGACCTTTATTATGCATTTCACAGGGACAAGGGTCATGAGACGAACGATTGTAACCAGCTCAAAAGGGAAATAGAGTTCCTGCTCAGAAAAGGAAAGCTCACACAATTCGTCAAGGAGGAACGAGTTAGAGACAGATCCCGATCTCCTCGACGTCAGGATAACCGGGCAAGCACTAGCAGAAAAGCCCCAGTTGGGGTTATACATGTCATTGCAGGAGGGAAGCATTATGACATCTTTGAGGATTCCCGAAAGAGGAAGGCGAAGGAAGTATTCTCGGTGGGTTCCAGATCACCTCCAGTAGGATATGAGGTGAAATTTTCTAACTCGGATGATGGACATGTGAAACAACTGCACACAGATTCTTTGGTGGTGGAAGCACTAATTCAAAATTACTTGGTCCAACGTATTCTTGTGGATACGGGTAGTGCGGTCAACCTTATAACTCTCCAAGCATTCAAGGCCTTGAAGTTATCAGATAACATCTTGGAGCCAGTATCCGCCCTCCTCATCGGGATATCAGGCCAGCCGGTCAAGGTAGAAGGGTCGGTTAAATTGTCCTTGGAGCTCAGAGATGGCGAAATAACACAGTCCTGCAGCAGCTGCTTCATGGTTGTCGACATACCATTGGCGTATAATGTCATCTTTGGACGACCATTATTGGTAGGGGTGGATGCATACATATCTATGAGGAAGCTGTTACTCAAAGTGAGTGGCAGTGCTGCGGGGAAGTCAGAGAGCTGCCCGAAAAACATATGTTACTATGTTGAAAGATGCCAATCAAGCCCTGCCATTGGATTCTCTGGATGTCTCTGTTGAAGTAGAGAGGAAAGCAGAGCCAGTAGATTCATTGATAGAGTTGGAGATAGTTCCGGGACGAAGAGTGAAGGTTGGGGCGAGTAAGGTGGGGGAAGAATTACGGGCACTTATTACAGTCCTGCAGGAGTATGTAGATGTGTTCGCTTGGGAGCCATCGGATATCAAGGGAATCTCCGCAGATGTTATGTGTCACTCCTTGAATATCAAGCCAAGCATCCAGCCAGTCAAGCAAAAGAAACGGAATCATGCCCCGGAAAGGCAGCTGGCCATGACGCAAGAAACGGAGGTATTGCTCAGCAATCGATTCATCCGGGAAGTTTTATATCCAGACTGGTTGTCCAACGTCGTCCTGGTGAAGAAAGCTAATGGCAAGTGGCGAATGTGTGTAGATTTCACGGACTTAAACAAAGCCTGTCCTAAGGATAGTTATCCTTTACCAAATATCGACCTCTTGGTGGACTCAACAGCAGGATTTGAGGAGTATGCTTTCCTGGATGCTTCTTCGGGATACCATCAAATACCAATGAACCCGGAGGATGAGGAAAAAATAGCATTCATTACACATCAGGCCACATATTGCTACCGAGTGATGCCGTTCGGATTAAAGAATGCAGGCGCCACATATCAGAGGCTTATGAACAAGTTGTTTGCTAATCAGCTCGGTAGAAACATGGAGGTGTATGTAGATGATATGATCGTCAAGGGAAGGTCCTCACAAAATCTCCCAACTGAGCTCGAAGAAACCTTCAAAACTCTGCGCCAATTCGGGTTAAAACTAAATCCAGAGAAGTGTGCTTTTGGGGTACAGTCTGGAAAGTTTTTTGGATTCATGATTTCAAAAAGAGGCATTGAAGCCAATCCAGCCAAGATTCAAGCCATTTTACAGATGGAGCCCCCGAAATCCATTAGAGACATGCAGAAGCTCAATGGCAAAGTGACAGCCTTGGGTAGGTTTATTTCCTGTTCGGCTAAGCGTTGTCTTCCCTTCTATAAAGCGCTCAAGAATTTGAAAAAATTTGAGTGGGGCTCGGATTGCCAGCAGGCTTTTGGGGAGTTGAAGCTGTTTCTCAGCACGTCGCCATTGCTGAGTAGACCGCAACCTGGCGAAGTCCTCTATTTATACCTAGCAGTCAACCCAGAGGCAGTTGGATCAGTTCTCGTCAGGGAGGAGGGCACCCAGCAATTCCCCATTTATTATGTCAGCAAAGTATTGAGGGGAGCTGAACTTAACTATCCGATCTTGGAGCAATTGGCGTTCGCATTGATTGTCACGGCGATTAAGTTGCGACCTTATTTTCAAGCGCATACGGTGGTAGTCCGAACCAGCACTAATCTGCGAAAGATACTCCAAAGGCCGGAGGCCTCCGGTCGACTTACAGAGTGGGCTGCTCGGTTAGGGGAATTGGATGTAAGGTATGAATCTCGTCCAGCTATGAAAGCTCAAGTCTTGGCGGATTTTGTGGCTGAGCTTCATGCCCCTCCTCTAGAGCCTGTTGCCCGACGATGGAAGTTATTTGTTGATGGAGCATCCTCGGTAGAGGGGGCAGGCGTCGGAATAGTGCTACAAGGGCCCGAGAAGATTTGCATTAGAGGAATGACACACATAGCGTTCCTAGCTTCTAACAATGTGGCTGAGTATGAAGCTCTCTGTTATGGGTTACAACTCGCTTTGGAGGTCAGGCCAGATTTCTTAGTCGTCTATTCTGATTCACAGTTGGTTGTAAGTCAGTCGCTGGGAAAGTTTGAGGCTAAAGAGAGCAACATGGTTCGGTACAAGGAGCTAGTCGCCCTGTTGTTGTCCCAGTTGGAGAAGAGAGGATGTGCGTGGTCGATAGAGCAGATTCCTCGAACTGAGAATCAGGTGGCAAATGCCTTAGCTAAGCAGGCTTCCAGTAGGGAGAAGATGACCTCGACAGATGTCATATCAACAGTACTAACATCCCCGGCGTATGAAACATACAAGGTACAGTTGAACGAGCCGATGGAGGGTTGGCGCCTGCCAATATACCAATATTTAGCCTCGGGATCTCTACCGGAGGATACGGTTGAAGCTCGGAAGACAATCACAAGGTCTAGTATGTATGCCATTTTAGAGGATAAGCTATACAAGAGATCGTTTTCGCACCCGTGGAATCTATGTTTGAGCACGGAAGAAGGTAATTATGTACTTCGGGAAATCCATGAAGGCATCTGTGGGGCTCATGAGGGTGCACAGACAATTGCTCGAAAAGCTTTATTACAGGGCTACTATTGGCCCACGATGGAGAGAGATGCTAAAGATCTGGTCCAGAAGTGCGACAAATGCCAGAGGTTCAGTAACCTGATGCATCGTCAAGCAGCTCCTCAAGTGCCTATTCGCAGCCCCTGGCCATTTGCACAGTGGGGAATTGATATCCTCGGACCCTTTCCACTAGCCACTGGGCAGCGAAAGTTCCTAGTGGTGGCGATTGATCATTTCACAAAGTGGGTGGAGGCCGAACCCCTAGCTACAATCACTCTAGCAAATATCATTAAATTTGTACAGAAGGCTATAGTAACAAGGTTTGGAATTCCGCACACAATCATATCGGACAATGGTAAACAGTTCGGTTGCGCTTCCTTCAAAGGGTACTGCGCGAAACTCAGCATACAGCTGTGCTTTACTTTAGTGTATCACCCTCAGTCAAATGGAATGACCGAAGTCACAAATCAAACTCTCCTCGTCGGCTTAAAAAAGAGACTGAATGATGCTAAAGGTCTTTGGGTGGATGAGCTCCCTTATGTACTTTGGGCTTATCGAACATCTCCCCGGGCGGCTACTGGTCATACTCCTTTTTCATTAAAATATGGGACGGAGGCTGTCATTCCATGTGAGATTGGACTTCCTAGCATTCGAACTTCTTCATATGATGCTACTGAAAATGAGGCCTCTCTTTTATATCACCTGGATCGGTCTGAAGAAATCCGGGAGTCTGCCCAGATATAATCGACGATATACAAACATAAGATGTCTTCTTACCATGATCGCCATTTAAAGCCTCGATCTTTCCAGATTGGACAGTTAGTGCTCAAAAAAGTCGTTGAAACCCAGACACTGGCGGGGGTCAGAAAATTAAATCCAAATTGGGAAGGTCCCTACATAGTTCATGAAGTTCGTGGCTCTGCCTACAGGCTTAAAAGCCTCTCAGGAAAACTGCTTCCTGGAATATCTCAAATCTTAAAAGATATTTTCAGTAATTGAAGTACGGCATCATAGCCAGGAATTTGTTTCATTATAAGATCACTTTAGGCATGATTGCCACAAGCATGTATTTTTATAAGCTGGGTGCAGCTACATTATTAAACACAAGCTCTGTTTGCTGAGCAAAGCCTCGTGCATATAATACAGATTTGCATACATGTTGAGCTCAAACATAACGATAAACATAAATCACTTTCATATATGATAGCAAAATTACAAGTTCAGATTCTTAATCATCGGGATAAACTTTGTCCAGCCAGGACCAATCCATATTCGGATATCGATCCATCACTGATTGGACCAGTTTACCCCCAAAAGCAATACATTTGTCAGCAGCCATGTCCGCAGCCCGGTACTCGAGGTCAGCACACTTCTGCTCTAACTCAGTCTTTTCTTTATGCCAGGACTCTCGAGCATGCTGAACCTCGGATAAGCTAGCTTCGGCTGCGCTACGCTTCTCTCTCTCTTGATTTAGAAGCTCCTCAGTTGTAATGGCCTTATCACGGGCCTCGAGAATCTCCTTGGATTGAGTGAGCATTTTCAACTCTGCTTCTTTCGCTTGGTTCTCAGCAGCGTCAAGCTTGGCCTTCATTGATCCGAGCTCTTGCTTCATCCAAGTAACTTCCCTCTCGGCCTTATTGCGCAGGCTTATCAGGGCATTCATTTTGCCAATAGTAGCTCCCATTATCATACTCCCCTGTGAAAAACAAGCAGGCAATTATCCTTCGGTATTTTAAAGTTAATTAAATGTTTTATGTCTTACCTCTACTTCATGTCTCTTCATCACATTGCTCAGCTGGTCAGCTCCCAGATGAAGTAGGGGGGCCGTCTCGGCAGGGACACACGACATCAGATGAGCAAAAGTGTTGAAGTCTGGATTATCCTTTGACCAACCTCTTCCTTGTCGCTGCCAGAACTGGCGCGCATTATCTGATAGAGCCCTCAGCTCTTCAATTGTTGATCTCGGATCAGGCACGCGTGAGCTCTCTAGATCTGGGTTGGGAGGTCCGGTAGATGCGAAAGGAGGGGAAGTACTAGGTACATTTGTTAGCGATGATGGCGGTGCCATAGGCGGACTTTCGGTTGGATCCCTCAGGCTTGAGGTAGGCAGAAGAATTTCTACCTCATTAGTCCGAGCTGGTGCAGGGTCGGGAATAGCACCTTCGCCTGGGCCCGTGCTCATGCTCGGAGGGGCCTTGGAGGTTTCAGCACTTCCAATCTTCTGTTTCCTCTTGGCGCGCACAAGATCGGCCACGCTTGGATTTGTACTCTTCATAGCTGCAAAAAAGCAAACATTAAGAGACAGATCAGCAACCAAGTAACGGAAATACAAGATTACCCTTTCTTTTGGAGCTCAACTTCTGGGGTATTGGTGGTATGCCGCACTGGAGCTGCAGATTAATATCAATTTTCTCCCTGGCCAAATCCCTCCACCGAGCCAAAGTTTGTTCCTCGTCTTCGCTAAGCAGTAAAGGGTTGTCATTCCGGTTGACAAATCGGCCCCATTAAGTCCGGAAAGGGAAGTCTCTGTCACAAAAAACCGGTCTTTCCACTTCTTCAATGACTCCGGATTCCCGACAAACACACCATAGCCAGCACGGGACTGGATATAGTTGTGGTCTTCTCCATTAGCTCGGAGCCCAACGTTATGGGTTGCTCGGAATAGTCTAAGGGAGAGATTTATATCATTCTCAGCAGACCATATTTGCAAAGCAGAAAGGGTGCGCCAGGCATTAGGGTGAAGCTGACCGATAGTCATGTCATAATAATTCAACACCTCTAATTCGAAGCTGGTCAAAGGAAGGTTCATCCCGGCCTCAAAGTCAGCCTCATAAACAACAATCTTCTTCTTCCCTTGGAAATTCGCATTGGCCCAGAGGGAAGGGCTGGCAGCACGAATTTCATATTCAGTAGGAATCCCGAGCCTTTCTTGCAATAACGCCATGTCACTGGATTTCAGACTAGAGCTTATACTTCCTACCCTGGAAAATCTGCGTGGTTCTTTCTTCTCAGCCGCTGGAGAATCGGAGGGACTTTGGGCAGTGAGGCCTTCTTCTACCCTCAATCTCTCAGAAGAACTCTCAGAAGCGTTCATGGTGGAAAAGGAAGAAAGGAGATAAACCTGGATATTTCAAAGATGATTCTGGCAGCAAATCAGGAGCAGTAGAGTCGCCGGCAAGAAGTGTTGAGAAAAAGAGGAGAATCAATGGGTAAACGACGAAGAAAATAAAAAGAGGAAGACGAGAGGAAACGAAGAGATCCAAAATAAAAAGAAAGCGCAATCCCTAAGAAAACTGAAGACCATTTATAGGACAAGCAAATCAATGAGTGCAGGACAGATGGCAACGGATAAGAGGCGGTGTCAGGCGTCATTAAGGCAAACGCGGGTATCAAAGCGTCACAATGATGGCTTGCTGACATTTAACTGTCACTTCGCGCTACACGAAGCGTCTTTTCCCGTTCTTCGCGCTTCACGCGCCTTGCAGTTACTCTGGAATGTTAACTTACCACTGGCTCTGGATGACATGAATGTCATGCTCGGCGGGGGACTTATGATAACCGATCTATAGTTCGCCTAATCAGGTTACTGCCCACCCAATTAGAGTTCGAATAGCTTGAGGGTCAGTGCTCGGTTCCCGGATGAAAGCTCGGTTTCAGGCAAGCTCGGAGATAAAGGAGAAGCTCGGTAATGTCATCAATATAGCCGTTTGCTCTTTAAAGATCCATCATAATGGCGTCCGTTACTCAAGAAAAGCACATTATAGGAAGAACCGTTACATAGTAAAGGCTCATTAAAAGAACAACGGTCATAAAGGAGCCAGGGAAGCTATAAAAAGGTATGTTCCATCCCTCAAAAAGGATCTGTCTCTGACTCTCTAATTGATTTAAGTTACGCCTGAAGAAAGTTATCTAGCTTGATCGTCGGAGTATCCTAGAACGGAAACCCGCCGGTGTTCTGTGTTTCAGGTGGCATTTCCAAGTCTCCGGTGCCAGAATCTTGGAGATATCATCAGATATTAAATTAGATGGTACTCGATTTCTCCAAGGATAACCGCATGCATGGCTTGCATGTTAATTGTCCATCTTCTTGGTCAACTCCTAGCGATGTTTGTTAAATGTTGACTGAAATCTGATTATAATAGAAAAATTAAAAGTAACCATATTTATCATTAATTAACTAGAAATAAACTATATATAGAAACCAGTTAATAGGACTTTAATTTCAATTACAATAATTAAAATTAAGTGATTTTAGTATTATAAGTCATAAATGAAAGGACTTATTGTGTAAATTAACCCGAATAATTACCTAATTTGTTAAATCAATTTAAATAAGCAAAGTTTTATACTAGTGGAAACAGCATTGACTTTAATATTAAGATGAAGGGAATCTGATTTGGATGGATTATAAATGTCGGGTTCGAATCACTACTTGTTAGCAAAATCAATCCAATTTCAACTATAAGGAATCTGAGGCTTTTGTTGCTTTGGTGAATCTAAAAGATCAAAGCATCTTCATGCTTCAACTCTTCATGTTTTTTAAAGGTCACACTCTGGTTTTAATCTGTTAGTTGCCTCGAGGACAGAGTCGACAATTACAATTACTACGAATAAATCAATACATCATTACAGATAATGTTAACTAGCAGCAGGAATGAATTTGTAACATATATAATTCAGGAGACAATTACAATTACTATGTCTCGTTAAAAGCAAGACCCCTTGGGTGATTGGAGGGGTCAAGTCCCCCAAAGCATATGTTCCAGATAATTAGTAACCAAATGTTGCAGTTGACAAATATTTAAAAAAAAAAAGCAAAAGAATCTTCTGGAACATTATCTGTAATGATCTATTGATTTATTCCGCCAAGAGCCTATAAATTACCAAGAAGTAGAAAAGAAGAATATAACATACAGCGCCAAAACAGATAAATATTGTTGAAAGAAAGAGAAGGGAAGCATAGCATGGGGATCAGAGTCTGGAGTTGGGGCCAAGGATGAATTGCCCGCAAAAATTTAATAAGTAGAAGCTACCTTCATTCTTGTAGCTTTTGCGGGACTTCAACTTGGTACTGACCGTCTTCTCTTCCTTCTCATGTTAGGCCTTCTCTTCTGTATTGTTACAATTATTTTTGTTATTAAAATTTCTGTATAGAATAAGCTGGACTTATACCTGTTTACATTTTAAATCCACTGAAATTTTGTGCAGGAATGTGTTTTATTTGTAAGTTTAATTCTTATGTGCACAGGTGGATAATTCCTTAACTATTATTAGCCAATTGGAGCTTGAATCGAGGTAGATATAGTTTACAATATTCTTTGAGTTCTTAACTCCCCTTCAAATTACCACACATTAGGCATGTTTTGGTTTTTCCTGCCCCTGTTTTGGCTGATTTTCTCTTTGGGGAAATTTACTAAATTTTATTGATAAGTTAAAAAAATAATATCCCTTCCCTTTTATAATAATCATAACATTAATAATTATGTCCAATGATATAATATTATTGAGCATGGTACATTGCTTTTGGCCTTTGGTTTATAACGAGATTCCAATTAACGAGTCATTTGAAATAAAAAAATTAAAATTAATAAAAAAATTGCCGAAATCAAGATTTGGTTATCCACATCCTTGTCGGCGCAATAAATGATTGCCACATAATTCCACAATATCCAGTTAACCAGAGAAAGAAAATCCGGAGAAGGGGTGAGAGAAAGAAGCCAAGAGACTATGTAGTGTCCCAAGATTAAACACAAGTTGGAAGAAATGGGAACAGCTGCACAATCTCTTTGTCATGCGAAGCTTGGAGGCTCTTCAGCCTCTGTATCACCGCCCATCTTTCAATCGAAACCCTCTCTCTTTGCTCATAATTCTATCCCTTTTCCCTCTCAAAAGACCCTTTTCCCTCACCTTCAACTTAAGCCTAAGAAGCTCAGTAATTTCGGAATTGTACTTGCTTCCGACCCTGATTCCACTTCTACTGAAATTCAAGACAGATGGCTTCTGCAACCTGTTGGTCAGTCTTTTTCTTCTTCTCAAATAATCAATACCTTAATTACTTATTGATAATTTATGAGAAAAATAATAACTGAATAAATATAAAATTGTAGGCGATGGAGATTCAAGGCACATAGGGTTTAAGGTTGAAATGCCAAATGCATTCGAAATTGCGTCTGTAAGTATGTATATATATATGTGTTGTTATGTGTTAGTTGGATAAGTGGATTAACCAGTTTCTTGAAAAATTGTTTGTATATAAGTAGAGAGAGGTAACGGTGGGGCGTCTTCCTGAGAAGGCAGATTTGGTGATTCCAGTTGCCACTGGTATATATTAATTTCTGTCCTTTTAATAATGAGCATAAAATTTGTAATTTCTGAAGCTAAATCGTAACTAAATTGACAGTGTCTGGTGTTCATGCTCGTATTGAAAAGAAAGATGGAAGTCTAGTGGTTACTGATTTAGATAGTACCAATGGAACTTTCATTGATAACAAACGGCTGAGGCCTGGTGTTGCTGCCACTCTATCTTCTGGAAGCTGCATCACTTTTGGTAATCTTTTCTCTAATTGTGTTTTATTTTCACTAATTACTATAAAATCTAAATTATTGAAGGTTCTGTGTTTGTTATAGGGGATGCACATCTTGCAATGTTTCGTGTCTCGAAAATCGAGAATGTAGAAGCTGTAAGCAAATCACCAGAATCTGAAGATAAACCGGACACAAGTACCCCAACTCAGACCGCATAATAAAGTTAATTAAACCAACTGCAGGGCACCCATCTGTTCATGCCAATGAGCTTACAGTGGGGTGTTCTTTTAAATTTTGGCATCTGCGACAATTTATTGCCCATAATCGAGCTAGTGATGCTTGATGTTTCTTTTTTTATTAAATCGGGTCCAACGGAGGTTTCGAATTCCAAATCCTGGATGAAACCAATATTATTGTATTCAAATCCATGCATAGCTCAAAAAGATTTTACCTAGTGATATTATTAATTATCAATACAAAATTTTTCATCATCTTTTAAGTTTTATCATGTATTCATGTCTTCGGTTCAAATTAATTAAAGTCTTTTTTTACCTCTCAACTTTTCAAATTTGTCAGAAAATGCCCATAACCTTTGTATTGGTTATTTTTACCATTAAAATCTTCAAAAAGGATATTACTCTCTTATAAAAATCAATCACGTAATGAGACATGTATTATATTTTAATAGTAAAATATGTTCATTGAATGAACTTCATTCTCATAAATTTAATAGCAAAAATTACCTATTTTTAAAAAGTATATAGCAAATTCACTTTCTTTTTTTTATTTTAATGGCAAAACAAACAAGAAAGCAGTTTAGTGACATTTTTTAATTAATTAAAAAGTTTAGTGGCAAAAAAGACCTTAACCTTTTTTTTTTTCTTTTTTCTAAAGTGAATTTTTTTCTTAAATATCTCTAAATTATCTATTTAATTCATATTGCGTATTAATTTTCAATAATAAGAGAAAGTTATTGTAATATTAAAAATCAGGAATTAAATTGATTTTAAAAAAGTGTGTATTAAATTAGTAAAATTTTTAAAAACTCGTAATAGATTTGAGTGAAAAAATATTAAGGCAAATATTCTATTTGTCACATGGTAGAATCACTTTTTAAGAAAATTTTTGTTCTACCTAAATTTTCATTTTATAAAATTGAGAAATAATTAATTGATTTTTTAATTTTATTTTTATTATTAATTAAAAAATGGTAAAAAAGTTAATAAAAAAAAATTAATGATACCATTAGAAAATAGAACATAAAGGAGAGTGTTTTTACTTTCTTTTCCATTTAGAAATGTTTTTATAAGATTAAAATAATATAATTATTATATCAATATATGTGCAAAATTCAAAAATGATGTTTTTATAAGCCTAAAGGCTAAAAGTACATTTTTGCCGCTATCGTTTGTCAAAATGGACAAATTTACTCCTAACGTTTATTTTGATGCAAATTTACTCTTAACATTGGTAAAATAGAAGATTTTTACCCCTACCGTCAATTGCCGTTAATTTTGATCGTTAATACGTTAGTTGACTGTTAGTGGGATACGTGTCATATATCAATTGGACATGTGGATCAAACGTTTGGGTGCTAAAAGTGTATTTTTGCCCCCTAACGTTTTTTTCAAACGTGCAAATTTGGCATTAACGTTTGTAAAATAGAAAATTTTTGTCTCTGCCGTCAATTACCGGTAACTTTGACTGTTAATAAGTTAGTTGACCGCTAACGGTATAGACAAAAATCTCTAATTTTATAAACGTTAGAAACAAATTTGTACCAAAATAAATATTGAGGGTAAATTTGCCTATTTTGGCAAACGATAAAAGCAAAAATGTACCTTTGGCCAAGCCTAAAATAGTCTAATTATTATATTAATGTAAGTGCCAGATGGAAGAAAGTTTTTTCTGTAAAATATATGTTAAATAATTATTTTTAATGGTTAATGGTTCACCGATCGTTTTTAGCGGTTAATCGATTATTAATAAACTGAATTTAGATATTAATTTTGATAAATCGATATTAATACATTGAATTTAAAAAATAAATTATGAATTGATTAATAAATTTATGTTTTGCCTGCGCGGGGGAATATTTGTTTTCATTATTAATTTTTTTTCAAAAAAATAAAAAATAAAAGGAAGAGGCTAAAATATGTCACTCAAAACGGCGCGCTTTGGTGTGTCTTCTTCAGTTCCCGGCATTTTTCTTTCGAAAGTTCCGTAGAAAAGGCAGAGCACAGTAACCTTAAATGGACCAGCAACTATGGAGCTCGTGCCAACACTCTCTAAACACCGATAAGTCTCTAGCTCTACAAACCCTAGCTTCAATTAGGTCTCTTATCGTTAATCCTCACACTTCAAATTCTATAATCTCTTCAATCCTCGAAACCCTAACTCGCTCTCTCAAGCTAACTACTGACTCATTAACTCACCACCACATTCTCAAGCTGCTCACTGACCTCGCCACACATCATACTCACCTCTCCCCGGCGGTATTCCAGTCTGTCCATTCCAACTCGTTCCTTTCTGACGACTCAGTTCCTGTCGCCACTGAGTCACTCGCCGCACTCTCTTTGATCTCCGAGCGCGATCCAAATTTACTCACCGACCTCGAGGATAAGCTATTTTTGTCGCTGTGTTTTGCTCCCTCGGTTTACGCACGGCTGCGGCTTCTTAGGAATGCTGAGAGATTCGGTGTACGGCCTTATGTCTTATTCACTGTGTTCTTAGGGTTTACTAAAGATCCTTATCCTTATGTGAGGAAAGAGGCTTTAGATGGATTAGTTGGTTTGTGCAAATACGGATTTTTTCAGGATCGGAGTTTGATTGAAGGATGCTATTACCGTGGCGTTGAGCTGCTAAGAGATGCAGAGGATTCTGTGCGCTTTGCTGCTGTTCGCCTGGTAAGTTTGCTCTTATTATTCTTTCGTCCAATATTTATATTTCAGTCTTTCTGATTGTGTTAAATTATTTATTGCATAAAAAAGTTAACCTGAGGAGCTTTGAACCTTTCCTAATAATGTAATTGATCAGTACTTGTAACGTAGTTCGCTTCATTTCCTATGTATATGTATTCATTTTGAACACACACACAAAAATAAATGTTTATGTATTCATTGTGAATCCAGGTCAGTGAATGGGGTCAAATTCTTATTGCAGCAAATGAAGATGAAAATAAAAGAGATTGGTCCGACTCTGTATTTATCCAGGTATCCCTTGCAACATTATCAATGCTTGCTAAAAACATTGATTTCATTTCTACATGTGAATTTGATGCTCTCCATTGCAGCTTTATGTATTCTTGTGAAGAACAAAAATTTTGAGTTAGTTTATTGCTTTTTTTAAACATAGAATCAGCAGTGAAGGGCTTGTTCTATCTGATTTCATCTTCTGTAGTAAATTAGCACCCTTTACTGATACGTAGGTGCTGATCACCTATGTACAATCGCTCATTAACTCTACAGTTTTAGTTGTTTTCGGAAAAACAAAAGTGCTAGGATGTCATTTTACCTTTTCTTTTCACCATTCATAATTCATCAAATTGTATAGCTGCTTGTTTTTATACCTGGACACATGTTGTGGTATAAATTGAACATCAGTGTAGACTATAGCTCAACTGAGTGTTTCAACATCTTGTGGATTAAATATATTGGTATCTGCTTGTGTTGTGTATTATACTGTGATAAACTACCAACATGCTTTGCCATTCTAAAACAATTCTCTGCCATATACTCTTATAAACCTTGTGCGGCAAAATGTTTGTCTGCTTCTATCAGCTTTTTGGAATTCATTAGTAGATGATGATTATTTTCCCCTTAAATTTTGCTTTTTACTTGCAGCTCTGCTCTATGGTAAGAGATATGAATGTGGGAGTCAGGGTTGAAGCTTTTACTGCCCTTGGGAAGATAATAATTGTATCTGAGGACATTTTATTACAAACTATGTCTAAGAAGGTCCTATCGGTCATGAAAGAGAAGAAATCTCACCATCTATACATAGCTGAAAGGTTTGAAATTTTGACATCAAACGCTGCTGGAGCTTTTGTGCATGGGCTTGAGGACGAATACTATGAGGTAAATCAGCTATGCAGTATGGTACTAACTGCGAGTATTATGTACTTATATGATGTATCTTCGAGACACCAGTTACTTTCTCTTTAGGGCTCCATGTAGTTTTTCATCTTAACCCACATTGATAACAGTAAACAATTATGCTCGCTACATAAGTCTTATTTATGCGATTATTCATGGTTAAATATCTTCTCTCTCTCTCTCTCTCTCTCTCTCTCTCCACATGTGTATATATAGATGGAAGATATTTATTGTATAATTAAGCAATGGGTTAAGGGATTACAAATCTTTTGAGTTATTAGCATAAACAAAGCCAGTGCAAATATACTTTCTAATATCTCTTTGTTCTAATCTTTGTTGTAATTGTCCTAAAGGTGCGACAATCTGCCTGTTATTCATTGAGTAAGCTCGTTATCCTTTCTGCTGAGTTTGCTGGTCAGGCCTTAAGCCTGTTGATGGACATGCTGAATGATAATTCACTGGTTGTCAGGTTAGAAACTCTGTGTACACTGCATCACATGGCTGCCTCTGAATGTTTAGATGTGAAAGAGACCCACATGCATATGGTGAGTTTTAATAACAATTTTCAAATTTGTAGAAAACATAAATCCTTAATCTATTAGTTTAGTGCAATAATTCATCTTGACAAAGATGCAATAGTTTATTAATGATATAGTGGGATACGAATTCAAATAGCTACTGCTATGCCACGTACATACATTATACATACTTGCAATACATATTCTTACATGTATATAAATATACATGTGCACATATATGGTGTGGATTGACATTATAGTGTTATGTGGTATGATTCATTATAATTATGTGGTTGATTGAGGAATATGCACCAATTAGATTCTGCAACAAAATCATAAGGGTTTATTTATTTATTTTGTGTGTGTGTGTGTGTTCCATTCTGAGCATTGAAAATTATTATTTGCATGAACTTTCTTTCTTATCACCTGCATAATTACCTAATAATGCAAGCTTTGCTCTATTTTGCAGTTTGTTGGCACTTTAATTGACAATAATGAGCTTATAAGATCTGCTGCTAGAAAAATTTTTAAATTGGTGAAGCTTCCTAGTTTGGAACTGTTTAGATTGTCTGTTGATGGCCTTCTTGAGAATTTGGAGAAATATCCTCAGGTAGGCAGCTTCCCCACCATACTTCTCCATCTAAAATTCTGCATATTGCAATGATGAGGATGATATTGGAAAGAAAGAGAACAGAGGGGATCTTGTGATTTATTGGTTAAAAAAAATCCTATACATATCCAAATATGAAATTGAAAATTTCTGTTAGTTTATTTAACGTTTTTGGATTGTCTTTATTTCTAGGATGAACCCGATGTCTTCTCTGTTGTATTTCATATGGGTCAAAGCCATGGGAACTTTGCAGCCTGCATTATTGAGGAGGTTTTGCCAGAGGTTAGTGTGGTCCTATAAATGCTATTCAATCTTGACAATTTCCTTTAACAAGTGATCAAATAAAATTTCTATGATACTCTCTCCATTTCACTTTAAGTAATTAATCTCATCTTAACACAAAAATTAAGAAAATGATTGGAAAACTTTACTTTTACAAAAATATATTAGCAATAAATAAATTGTCCTTTTTTAATTCTAAGTACTCCATTTAATTTTTACATAATGAAAGCTAAATTTTTCACTCTATTAAATGTGATGATGTATGATAAATATAAACAAAATGTCAATTTTATTTTCAAATTTCTAAAGAGACACTTAAAGTGGACAAAGCAAAATGGTGAGATTGATCATTGAAAGTGGGACGAAGTGAGTATATACCATTTTCTAGATTGATTTCCTCAAAAGAGTGCTAATATAGCTTTGAGAATCATATTACCACATATACCTTGGGGTTTAGTAACTTAGGGAGGAAAGCTTCTTTTCTGCACTCTTCATATATCAGTTGTTAATAGTAAGAAGAACTGGGCTTCTTCGTGTTAAATCAACTAATATGCGGAAGCAATTAACAAAGGATCCTAATAGAATAATCAAATCAACCAAAATATTAAATCATATGGCATAATTATAAAGATTACAGGAATAGAAAACTTACTTGATGATTCCATTATACTAATGAATATTCCAAATGCAGATAATAAGCAATGTTTTCAATCCCAATATCGAATGATCTTCAATTCGCCCTTTGATGATATAAGGGCTTGTTTAATTCTTGATTATAGAATTAAACCCTTAGAGCAGAGTATTTGGTTTTGAAGGAAGGAAGTAAAAAGAACGTATGAAAAGAAAACTGTCTTTTGATGAATTAAAAATACCTTTTAATTCACAAAATACCAAAAGACCCTTATACTTTTACCATTATACAAAATACCACTCAAACTTTTATTTTCACGATATGGGACGGAGGGATTTACACCCGATAATTGCCTCTTCAATACTACACTAATCATCACCGTGTGTACATCAATAGCAATTATCAATTACTTAAAATATATGAATCAACATTAGAAATTAAAAATTTCTAACATTCTCCCACTTGATTCATATATGACAAGTATATGACATATTAACATAAATTTGAGCTCACTTAAATAATGCAATATACAAGTCACAACTTCGTAAGAACTAAACCGACCGAATCATGGCGGTCACGGGCCTGACAAACGTCCTGATTCCTTCCATGTATCACAAGTCAATTCAATTCAAATAGTCATAATTTGATAAGATAAACACCCGAAAATATCTTATCCCACAATGTCTTAAAATAAGACCCAACATCTATAATCATAACAAATTATGCATAGCTGAAATATGATTCATAGATAAGCAAAATCTAAACAAACATCGATATCTAGAGTATCAAATAAACATAAATGTGCAATCCATAAATTCATACATGTATGACCAATCATCCGCTATACAAGGACTTCGGGACTACTCCCATTTCACTAACATGGCCAATAAATATCTTAGGAGCTAGCCCTTTAGTCAACGGATCCGCAATCATATCATTGGTGCCAATGTGCACTATTTGAACTCTTTGATTTTGCACCTCTTCTTTGACGGATAGATACTTTAAATCCATATGCTTGGCACCCTTGGAGTATCTATCATTTTTAGAGAAGAACACTGCTGCCGTATTATCACAATAAATCCTCAATGGTTTAGCAATGGTACCAACGATGCCTAAACCACCAACAAAATTGCGCAGCCACAACGATTGAACCGTAGCTTCAAAGCATGCTACAAATTCAGCCTCCATAGTGGAAGTAGCAATGACAGACTGCTTACCACTCTTCCATGAGACAGCTCCATCAGCTAGAAGGAACAAATAGCCAAATGTGGACTTTCGGGTATCCGAACATCCGGCATAGTCTGAGTCCGAGTAACCAACAACCTCAAGGTTATTAGTTCTTCTATATGTGAGCATGTGATCCTTAGTGCCTTGCAAGTACCTCAAAACTTTCTTTGCAGCTCTCCAATGAAATAGTCCGGGATTTGATTGATAACGACCCAACATACCAACTGCAAAACTTATATCCGGTCTAGTACAGGTCTGAGCATACATCAAACTCCCGACTAAAGAAGTATAAGGAATATTATCCATTTCTTTACACTCCACGTCATTCTTGGGACATTGAGATAGACTGAAATTATCCCCTTTCTGGATGGGAACTGGACTAGGTGTGCATGATTCCATTTTAAATCTTTCTAGAACTTTGTTGATGTAAGCCTTTTGAGACAGTCCTAAAATTCCTTGTGATCTATCCCGAAATATTTCTATTCCGATCACATAGGAAGCCTCACCCATATCCTTCATCTCAAAGTTGCTAGAAAGGTAATCCTTAACATCATGCAATAACCCACGATCATTAGCGGCAAGAAGAATATCATCTACATACAACACAAGGATTACAAACTTGCTTCCCACAACCTTCATGTAGATACACCGGTCAACGGTCATTTCTACAAACCCATATGACAATACAGTATCATTAAACTTCAAGTACCATTGTCGAGAAGCTTGTTTTAATCCATAAATTGATTTCTTCAACTTACATACCAGATTTCCTTCATTTGTGGTCTCAAAACCTTGAGGTTGATCCATATATACCTCTTCTTCCAAATCTCCATTGAGAAAGGCTGTTTTAACATCCATTTGGTGAAGCTCAAGATCAAAATGAGCCACCAAAGCCATTACAATCCTTAAAGAGTCCTTTCTAGAAACCGGAGAGAAAGTCTCTTTGTAGTCAATGCCATCTTTTTGAGTGTAACCTTTGGCAACAAGTCTGGCTTTGTACCTCTCGATATTGCCCTTAGAGTCTCGCTTGGTCTTAAAGACCCACTTACAGCCGACTCTTTTAGAATCCTTCGGCAATTTTGTCATTTCCCAGACGTTGTTGTCAGCCATAGATTTCAACTCTTCCTTCATGGCCATCAACCACTTGTCAGAATTTTCACTGCTCATGGCTTGGTCAAAAGAGGCTGGGTCATTGTCAATGCTCAAGTCACTCTCATGCTCAAGTGCATAAATTATATACTCATTTGAAATAGCTGATCTTTTCTCTCGAGTAGACCTCCTCAATGCTATTTCTTCTTGAGGTTGCACTTGCTCATTAACTTGGGCATTTTCTTCCTCTTCTTGAACAATGGCATCCACAATTGGGTTTGGAGCATCCATTTGTTGTTGTTCCATATTAATGCCTTGTGGCAATGCTACAATAATAGGAACATCAACTTGAGATGGATCACTTGATGGGTTTTGGTCCATCAATGACTCTCTTATCTCTACATTATGTGCTCCCACACTCCCACGGACTCTGCCATTTTCAATGAAGCGAGCATTCCCAGACTCTACAATTCTCGTACTATGGTTAGGACAATAGAATCTATACCCTTTTGACCTCTCCGGATATCCAATGAAATAACCACTAATGGTCCTGGAATCCAACTTCTTTTCATGTGGATTATATATCCTCACTTCGGCTTGGCAGCCCCACACGTGAAGATGTCTTAAACTAGGCTTCCTAGATGTCCACAGTTCATAAGGTGTCTTAGGAACTGCTTTACTAGGTACCCTATTCAATATGTATGCGGCTGTCCTCAATGCATACATTCACAATGAAACAGGTACAGAACTATCGTTCACCATACTCCTTACCATTTCCATCAATGTACGATTACGCCTTTCAGCTACACCATTTTGATGTGGCGATCCGGGCATTGTATACTGTGCACAAATGCCCTTAGACTCAAGGAGTTTCTTAAATGGACCTGGAATTTGTCCAACTTCCGATGTCTTTCCATAATATTCACCACCTCTATCGGAACGTATTACCTTAACCTTTTTATTTAACTGCCTCTCAACCTCTGTAATGAATGTCTCAAGGACATCGACCGATTGAGTTCTTTCATGCAGTAAATATAGGTAACAGTACCTAGAGTAATCATCAGTAAAGGTGATAAAATACTTCTCACCGCCCCAAGACGGTACATCAAAAGGACCACAAATATCTGTATGTATTAAATCGAGTAATCCACTACTCCTTGTGGTAGCCTGTTTTGATACATGTTTGGTTTGCTTACCCTTAATGCAATCCACACAAGTATCATTCCAATCGGTAAAATCCAATTGAGATAAAACTTCACTTTTAATTAGTCTCAAAATCCTCTCTTTGGATATATGACCGAGTCTTTTATGCCACAAGTCAGCAGAAGACTTATTGAGTGCATTCCTTTTCATACCAATATCACATTCAACATCAACATTAAACAGGGAATTAACAAAAGTAGAATTTAGATTGAAACAATACAAAGTATCTAACAATAAACCAGTACCACAAAGGTTTGTTCCACGATACAATGAAAAACAACCATGTCCAATCCTAAAATTAAATCCTAAAACATCCAACCTAGAAACAGAAACAAGATTTCTAGAGCAATCAGGAACATATAGACACTTCTCTAGATCAAGGCAATAGCCCGTATCTAATACAATTCTATATGTACCTACACCTTCAATTCTAGCTTTCATCCTGTTTCCCATAAATAGAAAGCTTTCACTTTCTGGCATTCGGTGGAGATTTAGGTAACCCTGCATAACATTAGAAACATGAGTGGTTGCACCAGTATCAAGCCACCAAGTATTAGAAGGTACTTCAATCAGATTTGATTCAAAGCATACTGAAACAAAATGTATACCTCTTTTCTCAAACCATGCTTTCCTCTTTAGGCAATCAGCCTTCTTGTGCCCAGGTTTGTTGCAAAAGAAACATTTCAGAATCTTTTCAACCTCTCCCTGCCCTTTACCAGGCTGCACCTTAAATGGCTGCTTTCCCTTGTTCTTCCATTTCTTACTTGGAGTTTTGCCGCCACTAGAACCAGCGTTTGAATTACCATGATAGGCAAAGTTGGCTTGGGGAAGTTTGACCTTAAGATCTTCCCTTTGCCTTGCCTCCTCTTGCATGAGAGCATGGCCTTAGTATCTGAAAGAGACCATTTTTCCTTAAGTTGGTTGTAAGTTCTCCGAAATTGCTTAAAATCATCACCCTTACATGATTTTAGCATGAACTCAACCAACACCCTCTCACCAAGATCCACATCCAAACTTTTGAGCCGGTTGTAAGTATTCACCATGTGAGTAATGTGTTCATCCATTGACTGAGCTATAGTGTACTCTCTATTAGATAAATCATTAATTAGAGCAGCAACAACAGACTTATCCACAATGTCTGTCATAGTACACTTCTTAATCTCAGCCATAAATTCCCTCACATTTTCAGTCTTGGGTTGGGAAGGCTTAACATTAGGCGCTATGCTAAGCTTAAGAAAACTCATCATAAGCCTATTTGACCTCTCCCAGTTCTCCCACAGTTTCTTGTCTGCCTCCGAACTAGTATCGGTCGGTTTAGTGGGCTCATCCATAACTAGAGCTGAATCGAGTCCCAAAAGGCCAGCATTTAGCTTGACATATTCGATCCAATCATCATAGTTCTGCCCATTAAACTTGATACCATTGACAGCCATATTTGACATAGTAGAGATCACTGCAAACATTTACATCTCACATATCAATTGCTTTGAATTTAAACAACAATTCAGACTATAACATACCAAAACATTGCATTTAAATTCACCTTTGGGCTAAATCTAAACACAACTAACAATCATCAAATATGCATCATTCATATAACATATATAAGGTCAATCATTAACTTTACATTAACATATAAGTCATCTTTGGATGTACATTATATATTTAATCAAACAAAATTTGTAACCTACTTCAATTGTTATTGAACATGAGTAAGATCTACCTTTGGGTAACCGTATAACTACATGTTAATAACTATAAATGTTTATTATTCTTAAATGTCACTCATGATGCTGTATCAAATAAACATTTATAAACATAATTCAAATCATTTAACGAACTCCGAGTGGGCCACTTTGGTGACTAACGCACTCACTAAAATATTAAAGATTTAAATCATGTAAACTTAAATTATTAAGTTTAATAATATCATTATAATACTTAAATTAATGAATTATTAAACTAAGGCTTTATATAAAACAAATATTAAAATCAAATTTAATGCCAATATGACACTTACTGAAATTGTCCACAAATCAAAATATTGCACGAGAACAAAAAAAAAAAATATGAGTTATTTCCAAAAGTGAGAATTGATTCCAAAAGTGAGAATTGGTCAAGCCAATTCATTATGCATGTACTGTTCATTCTCAATTCACAAAACCCATAACAAAGTAAAATAATTCTTTAGCTTATAAAAAGGGTGCCGCAAGTATTCAACAACAATTCAACTTAATTAAAACCAAAACAAAATCATGGCACTGTTAAAAACAAATATTTTCGGGAGCAATATTTCAACCATTTGAATGAAATTTCAATCCAAAATCAAATACCCACAATTAATTATGCCATAAATAATTAACTTAAATATTAATTAACTTTAATTGAGAAAATCCCCAAATTCTCATAAACCCTAAAATTGGTAATTTAATTTCTATTAGGTTGCTCTGATACCAAATGTTAAATCAACTAATATGCGGAAGCAATTAACAAAGGATCCTAATAGAATAATCAAATCAACCAAAATATTAAATCATATGGCATAATTATAAAGATTACAGGAATAGAAAACTTACTTGATGATTCCATTATACTAATGAATATTCCAAATGCAGATAATAAGCAATGTTTTCAATCCCAATATCGAATGATCTTCAATTCGCCCTTTGATGATATAAGGGCTTGTTTAATTCTTGATTATAGAATTAAACCCTTAGAGCAGAGTATTTGGTTTTGAATGAAGGAAGTAAAAAGAACGTATGAAAAGAAAACTGTCTTTTGATGAATTAAAAATACCTTTTAATTCACAAAATACCAAAAGACGCTTATACTTTTACCATTATACAAAATACCACTCAAACTTTTATTTTCACGATATGGGACGGAGGGATTTACACCCGATAATTGCCTCTTCAATACTACACTAATCATCACCGTGTGTACATCAATAGCAATTATCAATTACTTAAAATATATGAATCAACATTAGAAATTAAAAATTTCTAACACTTCGTTCCCCCTTTTCCATCTCTCTCTGTTTTCACTGCCACCAAACCTTCTTCCCTTCCTCTATGCCCCTTCTTTCTTTTGGCAATTTTTAAATCTCTCTTTTTTTTTATTTTTTTTTCACTGCACTAAGTTATACTTGAATTGGTGGGTTCAGACAAGACAACTTTCTGACATGTAGATATTCATTTCTGGTTCATTTTGTTCAGATAGAGCCAGCCTCTGATGGATTTTTAAGCCTGGATAGTGCAAGAGTAGCTGGATATCTTGTACTTTCCATCTCAGTGCCAGTCTCATGTGATCAAAATGGGCGAAGTATTCCACCTAGATTATTTTCATATGCTGTTACATTGCTAGGTCGGATCTCTTCTGCTCTGGGTGACAGCGTGGACCAAAATACCCTTTTGGCATATTTAATTCAGTGTAGTAGATCCTGTTCTTCTGCTGAGGGAGTCAACAGGGAAAAGTTGTCTCTCCATGAAGTTAATGCTGACATCACAACTCTAGCTGGCCTAGACGGAAGTAATCCCTGTGCAATGCCCTTGCTTCAAATAGGTAACGAAAATTCTGAATTTCAGTCCATGATATTGTGCGAGTCAGTGCACACAGGGAATTCTCAAGTGGAACACCGGCTGGAAGAGCATGATCGAATAAGGAAATATATGAATCTTGTACTTAAAGAGGTCAAAGATATATGGTTGTTGGTGCAATCAGGGTGCATCACTGAAGCATTGAAGGCTTTGAGGTTGTACTGACGTTTGTTTCTCATTTCTGGATTTGTTTCATGTCATGTAAAGGATGTCACCAATTGTTAGTTTGTGCAGGTTTTGCAAGGAACGGCTGGCAAGGTTTACTTCTGAATTGCCTGAATCCTCAGGTGACTTGGCTTTTGCATCACAATACCTTAAGGTAATTAAACTTCTAGCCAAGATATGGGGACAGATTATGTGGAAGGTCCAGTATGAAATTGGAGAATTGGACATTCTCTTACTGAAGTTAGAAAGGGCGCTTAGGGAAATAAGATATCGATTTATAGGGTTTTCAAAAGAAGAGGAGTTACATGTCCTGGAGCTTATACTTGGCGCATATGTTTTGAGGTTGTCCAAATTTGAAATCTGCTGCTACTTTGCCACTTTGAAAAAACTGTCTGCTACAATCACACGCATGGAATTTCTTCACAAGGAAACATCTACTGAGCTATCCAATTTTGTAAATGAAGTTAAGCAAACATTGGATGAGATTAGCAATTCAGTAGGTGTTTCCTGCACTCGTTTCATGAAGTTGGCTAGGAACTACTACATTAAGGGGTTGAGCTTAGGTGGAGAAGTAAAGCATATATATGCAGCATTGGATGTTCCTGATAATGATGCAGTAAAACCTCTTCCTTTTGTTTCGGGGTTACCTGTGGCTATTCCTTTAGAGATTGCCTTGCACAATGTTTTAAGTGAGGGTAGGCTATGGATAAGGATCGCAATGAGCGAAGAATCGATTCAATATGTGTTTCTAGATTTAAACATTGTGGGAGGCTGCAATGAGGTCAAGAAATTTAATTTTGTTGCACCCTTTTACTGGACAAAAGCAGTTTCATTCGCACTAAGAGTGTGTATTGGAATGGAATGCTTGTTTGAGGATGTTCATTCTGATAAAACCTGTGGAGGTCCAAAACGGCCATTAGTGTACCTTTGTCCTGAAAAAGAAGTTTATCTGTATATGGTTAGGACCGACTGAATATT
The DNA here is from genome assembly GCA_947683425.1 of Excoecaria cochinchinensis. Lineage (NCBI taxonomy): Eukaryota > Viridiplantae > Streptophyta > Magnoliopsida > Malpighiales > Euphorbiaceae > Excoecaria > Excoecaria cochinchinensis. Next base: position 15,262,202 of record CANTUQ010000058.1, read on the forward strand.
TTTTTTTTTTTTTAAAAATAATTCCTCCCAACAAATATTCAAATATACAGACACTTTCAACAAATATTCATATAATATACTACTTTCTGCATTTAGATAATACTTCTAGCAAATAGGCTACTATTTTTTCAATTTTGTGTTCCTTTTGGTGGTGTTGGCTTAATTTCACAAGGATCTAAGTCATTTGTGGTGAATTTTGACAAAGAATTTTGGAAGCTCATCATTTTCGGAGGAGATTGATTTTCTCCAAATAGAAGATGAATTTTTATTTTTTTAAACTAACAGAAACTTGCTCTGAAAGAGCTTCTTGTGATCCAGTCTATGATTCCGTGATTTTATAACCATGGCCAATTTAAATATGTGGTCACAATAAAATAACTCAACTAATATTTTATATCAATAAAGTCGTAATAGCAAATGCTAATGCCAAAGAAGCTCTTGTTTGTATTGGGGAAGGCTACCATGGCCTCCTTCCATGCTAAATTGGGTAATGCTTTAAGATTGCATGAACTTTCACAATCTACTTTTCAAGTTTAATTCATTAATATTAATTTTTCAAAATCAAATTCCATTTATTAACAATCGGTTAATTGTAAATACCAAATTTGACCGGTGAGCCATTAAAAAAAATAAAAAACAATGCATACAATTATCTTATAAAGCATAGTATATATATATATAATTAAAACATAACAAATCATAAAAATAAATATAGATACAATAAATAAATTATATAAACAATCGAATATATACATATATATATATATATATATATATATGATCATATTTTTATAGAATATAATAGTAACTTCAATTAAAATATACTTATATTTATATAAGATAAAATGTTAATTTTATTTAATAATGTGAAATACTTATATGGACCATGTATATGTGGTAAATTACATGAAAGATTCAATTAAAAATTAACCATCAGTTAACTAAACATTAAAATTTAAGTCCAAATTTATTAACCGTTATTTTTAAAAATTGAAATTTATATCCACATCTTAGGAAATCCACAGGAAGAAGCATGAATTCACCGAGGAATGCCTCTATTTTTATGCCTGGCCTCAGGATTCATCATTCTTTATTTTAGCTCGGTACTGAGAAAAGAGGGAGCAACTGAGGAAAGAGGGTGCACCTTAACCCACCTAGTCTGCATTCCTTCCTAAAAGGAATATAGGAAAGCACTTGGCACAGACCAAACTTTGGCTTTAGGAAGAAAGCCCTACTTCGAAGCTCAGCTCAGGACTTTGGAATGGCGCGAGGTACTAACTACATATACCATTTTAAATTAGATTTTTTTAACCATTAATTTGACGGTTTTTCAATTTTTTTTTTCCAGCCCTACTTAACAGTGATAGAGCCTTCAATCGTGTTAATAGAAGGGCTGGTGGCGGTGGGCTATTCAGATGAATTTTTGGACGGGTTCTGAGCGAGAGTTAATGGGAGAAATGCTTTTCATTCAGAGTCTATCTGCGAGAAGCCCGAAATAAGCAATGGCATAATATCATCCTTCTTTTCGGAGAAGCTAACTTCGCTGCTGATCATTTGGCAAGCTTGGGTCTTATCCATCAAGAGTTGTGAACTAATTCAGTATTTACGGGTTTCACCTAAATAATGATCTAGTAGGTTTAGTAACAAAATTCCTTCTTGAATGATTAAAAGTCAAGTATTTATACGTAACCTTCAGAGGACTGTGAAGTTTGAGACCATGAGACTATATCTGAATGAAACTTCTAATACTCTAAAAAAACATTACATAGGTTTCCATGATTATAAAGCAAAAGCTGACAAGAAGCATCTTTTCCTAAGGGTCTTAGTGGTGTTCTCTGTCCATCCCTCTCCCTGCTTGAAATGTTCAACCTGATACATAAATGATCAAAAATCAGTTTAAGTAATTATTCAATTGAATTGAAGAACTTTACAAAATAGTAACACATACCGAGTCCAACATGTCTTCTCCAGATTTGAGCCCTCCAATTACAAATATAGATCCGTCAACCACAGCAGCTGCCGAATACCCTCTTGGATTGTTCATCGCCTCCCCATTCACCCACTTGTTAAGACGTGGATCATATATTTCAGTGCTTGGAACCATTGCATCTCCATCAAAACCGCCTATTGCGTACCTACACAATAACAAATAAATTGCACGAAACCATTCATTCGAATGAAAATTTACAGTTCATTGCACTCAGTTAAGCATCACGATACAACTTGAGAAAAAAGTTCTTATGGGTGCCCAATTCATCAGCCTTCAACCTCAAAATACATGTTTCTATCTTCCAATAACCAAAATCCAGATCTCTTTTTTACTCCTGATGGAGACTGCAATTGCCTATCATGCCCTCGGATTATATCTGACTTCCATTTTCATAGAAACGGGTACACAGTTTATTAATGCAAATTATTTCAAACAAAAGAAAAAACAATCACTTTCCAAAAGTAGATTTTAAGCTTCACACTTACTAAACCTGATTACATTAGACAGAATTCCACAAACAGCTGAATAAAGCAAATTAACTATAACTTACAATTTTTCATTAAAAACAACCAATGAATGAGAGGCCCTCTTTGTGTTCATCCCCGCAATTCTGGCCCAAGAATATTCTCTAGGGTCAAATCTTTCAGCAGAACTGACAGCCACAAAACTTTTCAATCAGACACTAATATTTTCTATGTCAAAAAATATACCAGTTGGCTATCCATAATTCCAAAAATGTTCCAGTAACAGAATAAATTATATAGTTACAGAAATCGGTTCTGTGTATGTGTATTGTAATAACCATCTATAGACAAAATACTGCAAACTATAAAACCTTTCTATGTCGAAATACCATGAATTGACTCTCCATAATTCCTAAAATGCTCCAGTCAAAGGATATCTCGTATAGTTACAGGCTGTGGTTCTATGTAAGTATATTGTAATAATCATCTCTAAACAAATTACTGCCAACTGTAAAAACTAGAAGCCAAGAATATCATGAGCCAGCATACTGAAAACCCCACAGACCAGATATAATCAGTTGACACCACAGCATTATCAAGCAAATATTGTTGAACGGCAGGATAAGAAACCAAGAATTTTCTCATTACTTGCACAGTTGAAACTGAAAAACATTAAAGTCTGCCACAAATGGAAATGCACCTTAGCATTCATTTTAGAAGCTGGATCTATTTGTATTGTAACTCAGATATCACTAATGAAATGAATCTAATAATGCAAGTCCATACACAAAAGTGAAAACCCACATCTATGTTTCAAGATATAATGGAAAACCATAAGGTAATATTCAGCCAGAATTCAACTTAAATAGAAGTATTAAACTTCTTACTGTTGTTAGTATGGATAACTGCCAATTATTAGCTGCTTACTGAATTATCTAAGGCATTAAATCAAAATGAATTATGAACCTTCTTAAGATATTCCTATTAAACATGTTAATTTCATTAAACTGAGGCCAATAACTGGAAACATATAAAACATTTTGCATTTGAGCATTCACTCAATTACTGTCAAAGGTACATATTCCATGCAAATAATGATTAGGAAAAAAATTAGACATACGTAACATGGCTACAACGCCAGCTTAATTAAGCAAAATGTCAGTATAACTCTTTCTCAGCAATGCAGACTTTTTTCAATAAGCATGAAAAGTAAAGTTAAACAGGCGGCAACCATTAGTTGGTCATGCGAAGAAGTATACAATAATGTCTATAAATATAGAAGCATCCTAGACATCATAATCAAACACTCGGCAATCCTTCATCAAAGGAATCAAAATGCACATATTCTTGATCTGATTTTGTGAGAAAGAAAAGAACAACCAGTAAACAAAAAACTATATTCAAGCACAGCTCAAGTTTGATACACGTATCAACTTGCAAAAACTCTGCTCAGAAACAAAAATACACCATCTGATCTATCTCATTTTATGCCTTATGTTCATACACGCATACTCATTGCACATGTGTGTATAACTTAGCAGATCTACATGCATACAACAACAAAATGATCTGGCAAGGAAAACAAAAGGAGCAGCTCAGTATCTTACTTCAAATAATCAGTCCCATCAAATCCACCGGTAGCATATAGAGCACCGTTAAGTTCCACTGCAGCAAGGGCAAATCGCTGAAAGAAATTGAAAAAGAAAAATGTTGTTAAAGAAAAAAGGAAAAACCCGTGTACTAGATTTTAGTCAGATATTTCAAACACATAGAGACATGAAGACAATATTAACATTGATGCCATCAAGAAATTCCACAGGAATAGTAACATGAAAAATTCATTTTTTTCCACCCAAAGTGATGAACCATTAACCACCAGCAATGCCCGGAGAATTGCTTGCAGATAAGAAAAATTAGCAACATTAAACTGCATTTGTACCTTTTACGGAATAAGATTAGCTCTCAAAATATCTCCATAATAGAGAATTAGAGATGCAAGCGTTTGCACATAATTGCATTGCTTCCTAATGAAATCCCTTATCACAAATAATTTTCTGCCATCTTTTATATTATGATAAGGTTTCAGTATATCTTGCATTGTTCCTTGATGAATCTCTTATCACAAAAAATTTGCTGCCATCTTTAGATTATGATAAGGTTGCAGTATCCTAGACTTCGAAGCAATGAGGTCAGGGAACAAAAAAATATATTTTCCATATCATATTTCCTATTTTTCTGGATCTTTTCAATAGAGAGAGAGAACCTAGATCTGCATAGGCATAAACCCACCAGTTCAGCAACTATTGCTAATCATCCCTAGCCTGCTAGGTCCTCACTAACAACATTGCCCACTACCAGTGACAAACATATTATTGAGATTTATTCATAATTTACTCTTTTATTATTAAACCATTAAAAAAAATAAATCCCCATAGCCCTGAACATGTTCACTCTTTTTAATAAAAGAAAAACAAATTTTTTAACACGCATTCCAGGCAAAAGAACAACATAGCAAGTTAAGGAATAAGTTTACCTTTTGCAGCATTGATCTTGTTGGGATCCAACGCCCAATATCTAAATCCAGCATCTCAACATTGGAAAAGCACTCTAACCCATTCCCACCACCAACTGCAAATATTTTGTCATTTAAAGTTGCACCACCTAAACTCCCCTTTCTCCCAGTCAAGGAAGGGCACAGAGTCCACTGATCAGTAGCCGGATTGTATGATTCAACTTCAAGAAAAATAACAGCAAAGATTAGCTGAGCAGGTTTTAAGATTTAAAGGTAAAAACACTTGGATAGCTAATACCTGTATCATACCACAAACAGCCATTGCCACCACCAAAAATGTAAAACTCACCCTTCAATTGTGCAATGGATGCATATGAGCGGACGTCGCTCATTGGACTCAAAGACTTTGAAACATCATGCAAAGGAGAATATAAATCCAAAGTGGATAACCAAGATTCACCATCATATCCCCCGATCAAATATATGGATTTGGTAGGATCCAGATCCAGCTCACAAGAATCACTTATTGTTTCATTAAAAAGGGGTAAAGGAGGATCAGACTTAGACTCCAACAACATACAATGATATTTCAACTGTTGAATTTGTCCTTCAGCCTCAACCTGAAATTCCATGAGCAACAAATGAGATAAAACAAAAATGTAGCAAGTGACAAACAAATAAAATGCCCAATTTTTCATAAATAGTTTATAACCCCAACAATTCAAGAGGATGTAATGGAATATTTAAATCTCAATAATATGAAAACAAATCAGGCATAGACATGAGCAATGATTGAGGCAGGTAAAATCCACCCCACCTAGGAAACACTATAAATGATAGCTACCCCTTTTTTCTTTTTATTCTTTTTTCTCATTGACCCCTATCTAGCTTTTTAGGATAATATTACCTATATTTTCTTTATGCTTCATTCCCACCATATTTGTTAGCCCAATTGGGGTTTACAAACATACCTATTTTGGAATATATTTAAGTATATGAAACATTCCCAGTCCAATACCAGATGCTGTAAAAGGCAGAGCCAAGTCTGGAAAATTGCCATTACTAAAAGTAAATAGTAAACTCAGGTTGAATACTGGACTTTAAAATTAATAAGCACCATGATCATTGATTATAGAAGAACATTTATATCAGCAAACATTTGTATACAAACTAAATAATCAAGATATATTATTGTCCAGTGTCATTGCCCACAAGAACTTAACTACTGCTTTCCTGGTCTCTTTCCTCTTAGAGATGTGCCAAAGCATCAATTTGACTCCTCTATACTGGTTTTAGACACTGTAAAATTCATTCAAGTTCACAGCACTCCTTTCTTTAACTAGTATGAACATAAACATAATGATTAATTTGTTCATGTGCTTTCTAGGTGTAGCCGACCGCATCAGAAAATATCTCAACTTCTTATTGCCAATCTTGGAAGCATCATTGTGCAAATTTCACCCCCAAATAAATCCAAGTAAAAAATTTAAATAAAAAGGTTTTTCAATGATTAGCAAAATCAACTTAGGGCACAAGAAAATTAAAGAAATGGCACAAGGAAAACGGTACCAGCTTCTGCTCTAAAGAAGACATCTTCAGAGTTTGTTCTGCTTTAAAAGCTTTGAGCTCCTCCACCTCTTGGACCAACTGCACATAAGGCAAAATGGACAAAAATATAGAGCAGCTCCAAGACAGTAAAGAATAATTATATGAACAAGAGGCTTCCTCCTCTACCTGACCCATAATTGATTGACAATGAGATGATGTACAAGGACTCTCAACATTCTTCTCCTTTGGGCCCCTTTGTTCCTCTACAGAGCCTTTCCCCTCCAGACACAAACCACTAATCACAGAAGAATCTTCTAAACATTCCTTGGTCAGCAAATCCTTAGTGCTATGGTGGAGGTCCAGTTCCTGCAGTTGCCTGTCAATATCGTCATTCTCATCTTGCTCCACTATGCTCATTTCGAACGGATTTTCTAGATGCCTGCTACCATCATCTAAATAATATGATTTGCAGCTTGAAATGTTTTCAACCTCTGAATCACGAGCTTTAACCCCTTTATCTCTTCTTTCAGACAAAGGAACAGGTCGATATATGGTTCTCCACTTTACTTTATTATAAGGTCCAGGAGTACCAGGAGCAACTACTAAAGATGCGAATAAGGCCAGCAGCTTGCTTGTTTGTGCATGGTCTAGCTCAAACCAGAAATGGCTATGAGCGTAGTAGTTGTCTATGATTACTGATTTAAATATTTCTTCAGCCAGTGGATGGCACTGTAGCCTGACACGAATTTGAACCTTATAAAAAGCAGCAGAATATCAGTAGAAGAGACTTCTCCTGCACTTAGCCAATCATGTCCCAGATATAATCATATGACCGAAGAACTTGACCACTAACAGCGAAACTTCATTTAATACCTGTGCAGGATATTGTGTTCTCCGTGAACCATCGGCTGTCCAACCATATGGGTCAATATTCAATTGGCCAGAGCTAGCGGCCTCAAAGACTCCATAAAGTTTCTTATTACTGTAATTGAAAAGAAACAATGGCAAGCCTGGATCGATATTCTTTATGTAGGAGTAGTGCTGAGCTGGTAAACCTGAATCATATTGAAATAAAAACTGTCAGGTCAAAGAGACAAAAACAAACCTCAAATAGCTAAAATTTGAAATGAAGGCAGATGATTAACCAAAGAGTTGTTTAGTGAGGCACTCATCAATGGTGTTGTCTGTACAGCCAAATATGACACCTCCAAGCTGGTTTTTATTCAAATTTCTACTGTATGATGTGCTGCTGGCAAATTTTGGAGGCATAGGTCCACTTGCATTGATTACAAAAATGAATATTTTCTCCCAGCCCTGATACTGCAGTTAAATGGAATTATAAAGGCACTAATTACATTTTGATTAAAAAAGTATTCCTCTGCTTCAAAATAATATAGAACTAAAACATGTAACAGAGTGAAGGCTGATGCTGCAGGAAGAGTATTGGTGGAAATAAAATTTGATAACAAAACATATCTGCTTCTCAAATGTTTTATTATCACTGATCCTCAAGAATGAGGTGGGAAGAAAACGGTTTAGTGAAAACTAATGCAATTCCAGAAGAAGAAATATAATCATTCAGAGGACAAATTACAAAATGCAGTTCAGGGGATAAAACCTGCACCAACAATTTTCTTCTACCTTTGACATCTCATATCGGATAGGTTAAGTAGCAATCATTTGTCAACGAAGCACAAACTCACAGATACACTGATACACAATCCCTTAGTCACACATTTACCTTAACGTCCAAAACAAACACTACTTCTTTCTCCCAATGAAATTATTTCCGAAAAGCAAAAACTCAATAATGCAAAATTCTGTTAGAGCAACAAACAGACGAAATCCAAAGTCCAAACAGATTCATATATCATCCGCATAGCATCCTTTTAACTCGCATTGAAAAAAGAATGAACAATGATAGTAATCATAGCTAACTTGACTCCAATATAACTGAACAAACATCCAATCAGCAATGAATAAAACCAATCAAACCAAACACAAAGGATAAAATAGCAAGATCATAAAACGAAGTGACCACTCCCATCATACGGCAAAAGAAACAGAGAAAAAAGAGAACTAAAAACTAAAAACTAAAAAGCACAAATCTTTCACAGTATATCAAGAGCAGTGAACTTACTGAAACCCTAAAATCCCAAAATCTCTATAGCAGAAAATGAAAAGGCATACAAGAGTTCAAGCAAACACGTTTAATAATTAATAGAACCAAAAGAAGCAATGCGATTAAAGCAGATGAATAGGACAGATAAAAGATTGATGAGAAATACAGAGCGAGAATTGCAGAAGAAGATAAATGAGATAGAAGATAGAATCTTACTAGAGCTGTAGACGAAAGTTTTATCAGTCCGTCGCACTAAGCGCGAAAATGTAGAAAGTGGCCGTGCAAAACACAGCATTTTATAATTTCCATTGCGAGCAATAAACTTAAGGCGTATCATAGCGCACGGAATTTGCCTCTTGTTTATTTATGTTCTCTTTTATTAGTACTATGAATTTACTTATTCACAAGCATTAATTTGGTGTAACTTTATAATATTAAGAATTAAGGATGGGCATAGGCCGTTTAATCTGTTCAAATCTATTATTTTTTAAATTTAATTTATTAATATTAGTTTTTAATATTTAAATTCAAATTTAATTCATTAATAATCAATTAATCACAAAATATAGTCGGTAAAAGTTACTTATATATATCAGTTAATCATTAATTTTTCAGATATTAAATCCAAATTCAAGTCCATTAACTATATTATTTAAAAATTAAAATTCGCATTCGCATTTAATTAAATTGGATAACCGCATAAATCGATTTTAACTACCAATTTAATGATTTTTCAGTTTTTTTTTATCTAATTTTATTATTATTTAAATTATTTTAACTACCAAGAATTGGGCTGATGGTGAACATTCAATTAAATCTATAAAAAATTTTGAGTTGGATGTGGTCTAATAAAATTTTTAATTATAATTAAATATTACAACTCTCTTTACAATATTAAAATATATTTAATATTATTTTATTGTTTCATGTAAGAGTCGACAACTCGCAGCAAAACAAAGAATTTATTTAAAAATAATTATTTTTATAAATGAATAAAATTCATATTAAATTATGTTAACCAAGATTTGTGATTTCGGTGCATGGGCTTGGAATTCTACACTGCTGTGGGAGGACTTTGGTTTCAGCAACTAAACTTCTTTGGTCCTTTCTCAAAAGATCAAACAGCTGTATTATAGAAATAAATAAATAAATAAATAATAATAATAATAATAATAGAATTAAGTGATTATACATATAGTACTATATAAGCACGAAACTGATAAATTTGAGAAGTTTTGAATTAGAGAAAAAAAAAAATAGGTTTTTCAGAAAACTTCTTATAAAATTCATCAACTTAGGGTTGATTGTATGTTTTAAAATCTGTTTTCTATTCTTAAAAACTATATCAAAATTTTGAAGAAGTATTAGAACATATATATATATATATATATACACACACATAATTTCTAAAATTCAGATCTCAATATGAAAAAAATGTGATAATTCAACCTTTAAAAATAATAACTTAAACCCTATAAAGTCCAATAAGAAAAGTAAAAATCACGTCAGATGCATACAAATTATAAGAGAAGTAAGAACAATTTTTTTTTTTTTTGTACAATTACCGTGGTATATACGTGCAATATTTCAGCTCTTCAACTTTAATATATACTTTTTAGCCTTTTATTTACTACATTCTATTTATATAAGTTTCTAACTATCTATTTTAATATATCTTTGATTCAAATAAGAACTTCAAAAATAAAAGAAAATTAAAAGAAAAAAAAAAAATTCAGATGAGTCTTCTTGCCTCGTAGCAAGTTTTTTCTCCTTGCCTCGTAGCAAGTTTTGTTTGGCCTTGTTTTCATTCGTTTCGCTATGGCGTCTAACCCCAGTACTGAAGATATTACCCAACAGTGTGAAAAAGTCTCTTTACAAGAAACAGATGAGGATGGATTTGTGCTGGATGATGAGGATTTTAATGATGAGAGTATGGATTTGGCCTTATGTCTCATTGGGAGAGTCTTATCTAACAGATCTATCAACGTTGCAGCTTTTAAAGCTACTATGGCTGAAGCTTGGCAACCTGGTAAAGGAATAGAGATCAAGGAATTGGCCCCTAAGTTATTCAGTTTTCAATTCTTTCATCTAGTTGATATGAATCTGGTGCTTAATGAAGGACCTTGGTCTTTCGAGCAAAAACTGCTGGTTCTAAAGAGAATGGAAGTAGGTCTGCATCCTGACAATGTAGAACTTTTTGAGGTGGATTTTTGGGTGCAATGTTATAACTTGCCTATCGGTTTCTGGACAGAACGAATTGGTAGAAATATTGGCTCACAGCTGGGGACGTTTATTAAAGTGGACCCTAAGAGTATTGATGGTTCGTGGAAAAATTTCATGAGAGTTCGTGTTACGTTAGATGTCAGGAAGCCCCTCAGAATCTCCATGAGAGTGAAGAAACAAGGAGGAGAGTGGGTGGTTATTAACTTCAAATATGAGCGCCTCCCTAGTTTTTGTTTTCTTTGTGGCATTATAGGCCACCAGGAGAAGTTTTGCGACAAACGGTTTGAAGTGGATCTGTATACTCATCAATTGGAGTATGGTTTGTTCCTCAGAGCTCCGGCTAAGAAGATCGTAAAATATTCTGGCGAGCGGTGGTTCCGATCCAATATGACTGAGGTTAGTGGAGATAGAGGGAAAGTAGAAGATGCAGGCATTAATTCAGGGCATATTGTTAATTACCAACATCGAAAAGAGTACAATATGGAAAGGTTTTCTAGAAGTCCTGATTCTAAGGAACCCAATCATGCAGGTAATCATTCCTTGATAGGAGCTGATGATAAGAATGGGAGTAACCTTTCCTTAACCAATTCGCCTCACGTGCATGGGTCTGATGGGTATTTGGCCAATAATGTTTTGACAAGTGGGCATGGTAGGACCATTATTATTAATTCTCAAAATGACTGCATTTTAGAGATGGATAGTAAACGGCGTCGCTCTACAATTGAGATTTTGGACACCACACCAGCCTCTTCTTCCTTTGCAAATAGGGATATTGAGGATGGAGATGTTTCTATGAATGAGGCAGGTCCTGGTTTCCAGGCCTGCCCGAAGCAATGAAAATCTTAGCTTGGAACTGCTACGGGCTGGGCCGTCCCCATGCAGTTCTGGAACTGATTGATACGGTCCACTCTCTTCGTCCCTCCCTGGTTTTTCTCATGGAAATTCGTTGTTCTCAAGCTCATATAGAAAGGTTGCGTAGTCGTCTTCATTTTCATGGAAGGTTTACAGTTCAAAGTCCCAATTCGGGTGGAGGCCTGGCTCTTCTTTGGAAAAATGATACTTCAGTTTCTCTTTGTTCGTATTCTTTGTCGCATATTGATGTTCTGGTCACCTCTTCTGCTCAGAAAGTTTTTCGGTTCACTGGATTCTATGGGAACCCTGTTCGTCACTTGAGATATCGCTCGTGGAACCTATTTCGGCAGTTAGCTGCTAACAATGCTTGGCCTTGGTGCATTTTGGGGGACTTCAATGATATCTTAGCTAGTAATGAAAAGATTGGAGGTAATCCTCATCCTACCCATCTAATTAATGAGTTTCGAGACACTATCCAGCACTGTGGACTGCATGACTTGGGTTTTACGGGTTACCAATTCACTTGGGAGAGATCAAGAGGAACAGCTGGTTGGATTCGCGAAAGACTAGACAGGGGATTGGCTTCGGATTTGTGGTATTCAGAGTATCCAGATAGTTTTATTAATCACATTGGCATGGTAAATTCTGACCATATGGCTCTGTTGTTATCCCTTTTTTCCCATCAGCAAAAGTGTAATAGAAGGTTTTTGTTTGAAAATGCCTGGCTCCAAGATAAGGATTTTAAGGACATTATTTCTAAATGCTGGTCAGATTCTGGTTCTCTTCCCATTACTCAGCGTCTTGCTTTTTGTTCAAATGCTTTGGGGTCGTGGGGTCGTGCCTTGAGACGTAAGTTTGTTGATGATATTACTGCTTGTAAGGAGGAGTTGAATTCTTTGCGGCCTAAATCTGATTCGATGTCTCTTGCTAGATTCAAGCAGGCTAAAGAACATCTTGCAGGGCTTCTGCACCAGAAGCACATTTACTGGCAGCAACGGGCTAAAATCTCTTGGCTGAAAGCAGGGGATCTTAATACCAAATTTTATCATGCTTATGCTTCAAATAGGAGGAAGACAAATATGATATCCAATCTTCAAACTGTTGAGGGTTCTATGTTGACTTGGAACTCAGGGCTTCAGGATCACATAAAACAGTATTTTGAGAACACCTTTCAATCCTCAAATTCTGGAAATAAAGAGGTGCTTGAATGGGTACAACAGGGTGTTACATCTGATCATAATACAGAGCTACTTCGGCCTTTTGAGGTAGGGGAAGTTAAGGAAGCTCTCTTTTCCATGCATCCAGACAAAGCCCCTGGTCCTGATGGTTTTAACCCAGGTTTTTTTCGTGCTCAATGGGATTTAGTTGGCCCTGATATTTCTGAATTTATATTAAATATTCTTAATACTGGTATTATGCCTACTTCTCTTAATGAAACCATCCTGGTGCTTATCCCAAAGATTAAATCTCCAAAACTCATCTCTGATTATAGACCCATTGCTTTATGCAATGTAGTCTATAAGATTTTAGCAAAGATGTTAGCCAATCGTATGAAATTCTTATTGAATGATGTAATTTCAGAAAATCAAAGTGCCTTTGTGCCTGGAAGATTGATTACAGACAATGTGATTTTGGCATATGAGGTGGGTCACTATCTAAACTGTCAATCTCAGGGTGGTTGTGGTAATATTGCGTTGAAGCTGGATATGGCAAAAGCTTATGATAAAATGGAATGGTCTTTCTTGAGGGACATTATGTTCAAATTGGGCTTTCATGAACGATGGATCAAGCTAATTATGATGTGCATTTCCACAGTATCTTATCATGTATGTACAAGTGGTGTTTCTATTGGGCCCATATATCCGGAAAGAGGTCTCAGGCAAGGAGACCCTCTATCCCCTTACCTGTTTATTCTTTGCTCGCAGGGTCTTTCAGCTGCTCTTGCCGGTTTAGAGCGTCGACGAATCATTCATGGTTGTAAGATAGCCAGAGGTAAGGGTGTACACGGGTCTGGATCTTTCTGTATCGAACCGAAATTCCGAAGAAAAAGATCCAGAACCGAATTGTACCGTTGACTTTTTTGATTAGAATCGAACCGAATTGTACCGTTGACTTTTTGACTAGAACCGAACCGAATTGTACTGTAACCGGACCGAGAACCATATTGAACAGTACCGAACTGTTTTGGAACCGAATTGGACCGAAAGAACCGATATTTATTACTTATTATATATAATACTAGTAATTTATATATAAATATTATTTATAATTTATATTATATATTTATTATATAAATTTTGTTTCATAATTATTTGTATTAAATATTTTAATGTACTAAATTAATATAATAAATAGTTAATAAATTAAAATGGATATTTTAATTATTAATTTGATAAATTTAATTACTATATCTATATGAATATGCAATTAATTTTATTTACTTTTAGTGTCACTCAACTAATATTTATCTATTTTCGTCACAATTTTTATATAAGTATGTAAATTAAAAATCTATTTATAAATAAACATGTATTAAAAATGAAATTTTACCAATTGATGTAAATGTATGGGTATATAATATTAATCACCTTATCAATAATTCAATTTATTTTTAGCATCACTCAACCAATACTCATCTATTTTTGGCATAATATTTATATGAGTAATTGATTATGTATTTTAATAGTATAATTATATATAATTATTGTATCAATGAAATTTTACCAATTAATATAAATATATAAGAATATAATGATCTTACGAATAATTTAATTAGCTTAGCAATTAGTACTATAAAAATGTTGGTTTTTCATTATCACAATATTTTATTTTTCATGAAAATTGTTCTATATATGGATAATTTGATAAAAGAAAATTAAAACATAAAGTAATTGTTCAATATGTATTATTAATTATATATTATATTAAACTACAAAACCTATAAAAAGATGGCTGCATTTCAAATTCACCTTTATAATATAACTATTGACTATAATAGCAATTAACAATCTCTTAACTGTTAAGTCAAATTTAATGAAATTTAATATAATAATTGAGTTAAGATAATAAATGTGAATAAACCCTAAATATAATCATAGTTCATAGAGCCATTTTCTATTCTCTAAATATAATTAGTTAAGGCTATATATATAACTAATTATATGAGTATGAAATTTTCTTATTAATTAATTTGATTTATATTTAATATCACTCAACTAATACCCATTTATATCTAGCAAAATATCTAATTATCTATATGAGAAATTGAACACGGATAAAATATTATATTTAGTCAAAACCTCCTATATTTAATATATATGTCAAAATTATAAATACAGTACACATTTTATATATAGTTTAAAGTCTCTCTATATATCCAAAAATATAACTAGAATTTCCTTCCACTACTATAATATGAATTAATATATGTCAAAATTTTTGCCATTACTATTAAAATTTTATTTAATATTTACTATGCACTTTTTGGTTGACATAATAAAATGTATAAATAATCTACCTCAAGTATTTCTATATAAATTGCAAACAAAACCAATTTATTTTTATAAATTCATATATGATTGAAGATAATAATATGTATAATTTTTATTATCATAAACTTAATTAATATATGATTAACACACCAATCATCATTAAGGATTATTAAAAATAATGTCAATAATATTTTAGTTGTAAAGCAATATTATTAAGAATAAAATTTAAAAATTTTTATTTTGAGTTTTTGGAGTGAATTAAAATTTAAATTTAAAGAATTGATAATTTTTAAAATATTTAAAAAATAAATTATTAAAATTATCTGAAGTACCGTATTGTACTGTATTGTTTTGTTTTGTACCGAAAGAACCGAAAAACCGAATTGAACTGTACCGAAAATTAAAAAAACCGTACCGAATTGTACCGAAATTTATAAGAACCGAATTGTACCGAAATTTTTAGGAACCGAAATTTCAATACAATACGGAGATTTGCAAATCCCCGAATTGTACCGAACCGTGTACACCCCTAGCCAGAGGTGCTCCGGCCATTAGTCATCTACTCTTTGCTGATGACTCCTTTTTATTCTTTAGAGCCACTCTTTGTGAAGCTGCTGCTATCAAAGATATTCTGCAACTCTATGAGAAAGCTTCAGGTCAAGCGGTAAATTTTCGTAAATCCTCTATGAGGTTTAGCAAGAACATTGACCCTTTCATGCAGCGACTATTTTGCAATTTTATGGGTATTTCTGCTTCTCAACATGCTGACTTCTATCTTGGTATGCCTATGTCGGTAGGACATAATAAATCTCGGGCCCTGAGTTTTATAAAAGATAGAATATGGAAGAGACTTAGTAGCTGGAGGAACAAGCTTCTCTCTTGGGGTGGCAAGGAAGTGCTTATTAAATCGGTGCTACAATCTATCCCAGCTTATCTCATGAGCCTATTTCTTCTCCCTTAAGGAATCTGTGATTCTATTCATCGTATGATTAACAGTTTCTGGTGGAGGTCAAATGGATTTAATTCTAGGGGAATAAATTGGATGAGATGGGAGGTTCTTTGCTCTCCTAAAAAGATTGGTGGTCTGGGTTTTCGTAATATTCACCATTTTAATTTAGCTTTGTTGGGGAAGCAAGTGTGGAGGCTTCTGTTCATGGGTGATTCTTTGGTTGCAAAGGTTATGAAGGCAAAATATTTTCCCAATTGTGAACTTGTCCACGCAAGGATAGGAAGACGCCCTAGCTATATTTGGCGTAGTATCCTAGCCGCCAAAGATATGGTTGTCAATAATGTTAGATGGCGTGTTGGGGACGGGTCTAGGATTGAGATCTATAATGATGACTGGCTCCTTGATAAGTTAAACCCGAGAATATCCTCTCCTATCTCTTCTGATCTTCGGGATGCTAAGGTTGCTTCTCTTATGTCCAGTGATGGTAGTGGCTGGAATGTCCCTCTTATTCTAGCAAAATTTAATAGTAGAGATGCTGAACAAATCCTCAAAATTCCTATTCTGAGAAGGGATAGCGCGGACTCTCTTTTCTGGCCTCATGAGGTTGATGGGCATTATTCAGTTAAGAGTGCTTCTCGCATAGCTCATGGGATAGCCCAACCTGTGTTTAATTTTGTGTTCCCTTGGCAAGCTCTTTGGAATCTCCCCATCCCTTCGAAGATCCGAATATTCATGTGGAGGTGTGTGGTCGATGTCCTCCCCACCAGATTTAACCTGTCTCAAAAACGAGCTGTTGATATTTTCGTGTGCCCATTCTGCTCTCCCACGGCGCCTGAGACTGTTCATCATGTGTTGTTTGGATGCCCTTGCTCTATCTCCATTTGGAAGGATTGTTCACTAGGGGTTTGTTTTGATCCTAATAATTCGGTAATTGATATAGTGAGGCGTTGGCTTTCTTCTCTTCAGCGGGATGAACTATATCTGGCTCTGTATATTGCTTGGGCAATTTGGTATAGGAGGAACCAGTTTGTTTGGCATCAACAGAATATGACAAATGGGGCTACTATTCGTTTGGCTAATACTTGTTTGAATCAATGGTTGGTTGTCCATCAAAAGGATTTTGTGTTTAATTTTTCTCCAGAACCCATCAAATTGGAGGTTTGGTCTCCCCCTCCTGTAAACTTTTTAAAGTGCAATTGCGATGCGGCAATTTTTGTAGATTCCAATCGTGTGGGTTTTGGCTGGATTTGTCGAGATGCTTCAGGAATTTTTATTGCTGCGGGTCATGGATCAATTCTTTGTCCTCTTGAACCTTTGTTAGCGGAAGCAATGTCTATGAAGGAGGCTTTAGGATGGATGAAGGAAGCTGGGTTCAAGAATTTAATTATGGAAACCGATAACCTTCTTTTGTTTCATGCTCTTTCCAATCCTCACTCTCCTATTTCCCCTTTTGGTTGCATTGTTAAGGACCGTCTTAATGTTAGTTTGGCTTTTGATAATTGTCGTTTTTCGTTTGTTAGAAGATCTGGTAATGATCTTGCTCATGTTTTAGCTAGGACCGCTGTTGCTTCTGCTGGAGTTAGTTATTCTACTCCTCCCGCTTGTATTCAACAGTTGCTTTAATGAATTGGTTCTTTATTTTCAAAAAAAAAAAAATAAAAGAAAATTAGATAAAAATAATTGAGACTCTATTAATTTTCTAAAAAGATATTTAAAAATAATAATTCAATAATTCAATGCATAATAAATAATATTATTATTTTATTTAACTTGTTAAAATTTAACCCAATGTTTACCGAATAAAACACATAATGTAATTATTAAAAAAATATAATATTAACACAATTAAAATTAAGGAATTAAATGAAAGAATATTAAATATAAAAATAGCACACCCGTGAAAAACAAAATAACTTGCATATATTAATATTAGGAAAAAGTAAAAAATTATTATTTTGTATATAAAATGCAACGAGTTTATGGCATGGAAATAAATATGCTTAAAACAAAAATAATTATAATCCGACAAAAAATAAAGAAGAAAGGAATGAAATTAATCATTATGGCTTCCATGGTTTCGTGTTTTGCATGCAAAATATTTTAATCAACCAGAACCCTTATCTAGATCTAGCTTAGACAAAAATTTATGAACCGTATCAATGGTAAAATGATGTATATACAAAATTAGTTAAAAAAAATGAAATACTAATTAATATGCATAAATGTCAATACAACTATTGGTTTGATTTATAAATTCCAATAAAAAATTGCATTTGTCAATTGAATAAGGTTTTTTTTGTTTGTTTTTTCCTTTAAAGAAAGGAAAATTCAAAATCCAAATCATTACCAAACGCATCCTTAAACTTGTTGAAAAACGATGACAAGAAAATACTATATAATGGAATGATGTCTGTGTGTGTGTTTTTTTAATGTAACTAAATAATCCGCCAATTTTTTTTTTATAAACCAAAAAAAAAAAAAATAATCCGCCAAATTTTTATGGTTTCAATATAAATAATCATTAGCCGGTGTTCTCAACAGAATATAATACATTTACTTTTAAGTTCATGGAGGCCCAATAGGCATCAATGGCTCTAAGAGATCCAAGGCGACTTCGAAGACGTTCCAGCCCAGATCGGCCTACAACAAATTTATGGGCCTTTCCATTGTGCCATTATGATATTTGGGATTACCAACAATGTGCCAGTAATACATACAACATTTAACATATGATTGAAACAATACAGCAATTCAAATATTTTGTTTAGTAAACACATGCATTATAATATTTAAAAAGGTTGTGTGATGACTTTGTTCACCTAATAAAGAAGTATATTAGTGGGTTTTGTAAAGGAATACTCTCACAATCAAATCAATGTTTGTAAGAAGAAATGAGAAATATAATTTGAATATATAAGAATTTAAAGGATTTCTTATACAATACTTAGTTATAGTGTATTTAATAAGTTAAGTTATTAACGTTATGTACTGATAGGTCATTAATGGAGTAATGGCTAATGAATTTTTCAATATTAATAAGCAGTAACATTCATTTAGCAAATCAGATTATGTTCGAATTTAAAAAATTCAATTTGTGTAGTTCAAATATCATCATTCAACATAATTTTTATTCGCATTTAAATAAAAAAAAATTGAGTGTTTTGGAGAATGAAAAATAATTTAAGTACATGTCAAAGTATAATTTAAGTACATCTCAGATCTATTGGCTTGGATAGGATTAGGCCTGGCAAAATTTAGCCCAACCCAACTAACCCGCCCAAACCCGCCCAATAAAATAGACCCAAACCCAACCCAACCCATGAAAAACCCAATTGGACAAACCCAATAATAACCCGATTAAATGTCAACCCGTTTGGGCATTTCTCGTGTGCCCAACGGGTCAGTTCTTCAGCCATTTTCCCTTTCTTTCTTCCTCCATTACTTCCCTCTACTGGATTTTGCTAAATGCTCCGATTTCCTTCATCTAACAAACACCACCGAATCTTCCTTGGCTGGCCACGATCAGAGTCTCCGCATGTTATGATGGCTTGGAAAGACCCCTCAAAGAGATTGATTCTCAAGATTGAGCAGATTGAATGTGGATTGAGATTGATGGTGCCTGCTTTGATGGATAGAATGAAAAGAGCGCAGATTGGGTTTGTGGGCAGAGTTGCAGAGGATTGGGTGAATTGCGGAGGAAAACATGAGAAGGTGGAGCTTGTGGATGCGATGAAGGCGGAGATGGAGGAATTAGTTTGTGTTTTTATGGATGCAAATCGATTGAGGAGGAGTATAATTACAGAGATAGTGGGTGCTTTAAATGTTTATCAAGGTGCTCTGTTTCTTGAAGCTGTAGCCCAATTTTTAGTTGGGTTCAAGGATTCTGAGTTTCTTCATGAATTCGAGAAATGCAAAATCCGTTGATTGATTTGCGATGGGTTTGCCTTATTTATCTATACTTGTAGATTTCCAATTCAAAGGGTTAAAACTACTAGTAAGTTCTGCAACACTTGATTCCCAATTCTTGCTTAAATTCCAGTGATTTTCTTTTTAGTTTTCAGCTAAAAGTTTACAAGTTTATTGGTTTATGGAGGAGGGGAAGTTAAACTCTAATTTCAGAATTTGCTGGAGTTGTGAGATTTTGTAAATATTATTCCACATTCTTACCAAAGGAAGACCTTACTGAACTATCGGGACTTGAGCTTGATTTATGGAAATCAAGTCATCAATGGACATCAAGATCTTTTGCACTATAATAAAAACCTTGAAGATGGCACCATACAAATCAAGACTGGTGAGTTTAGTGTTTTTTTGAGCAAGTTGCCTTTGGTGGCTCATATTTAGAATGCTATACAACCAAAATTTATAAGATATTATACATCTTTTGATAGAAAATAGAATTTTCTCTAATTTCTCAGCGCATCATATTTGACATGATAAATCCATAATTCCCAGGTCATTAAAAATAAAGGCATTTGTTTGTCAATCTTTGTTTAGGATCATAACTGTTGGCTTGCATGATACAGACACATTCATTTTTATGATGGTGGTGATTCATGTGGCTGTCAGCCTGTGCATTATGTTTAAGGCTTAATGTATTATGTGAATGAGTTCATGCACCTATAAATAGGTTGTTACTCATGCAGCTGAGGAAAGGGGTATTTATTCCTCTGCTCGAAGTAATGGTCTTGGACCTTCCTGGACACCAGCAATGGATCGCTATTTTATTGATTTGCTGCAAGACCAGGCCCTTAGAGGGAATACAAATGAGGCTTGGATTGAAATAATCAGGCTGTTCAATGCAAAATTCAGGTTATATCATGAAAAAGAAATTCTAAAGAATCATTATGAACATTTGAAGAGGCAATTCAGTTCCATAAACTTTCTTCTTGAGCTGAATGATTTTTCTTGGGATGAAAATCAAGAAATGGTTACTGCTGAGGATTATGTCTGGGATTCCTTTATTAAGGTAATTTCCATAGTTTTTCATGTATGGATTGTGCATTCAGTGTTCTTTTCTCACATGATGTAAATATAAGCAGGTGCATCCTGATGCTCGGTCATATAGAAATAGATGTATGGGTGAGAAAAAAAAAAAGAACTGATTTTTGAAAAATTTGGGGATATGGTTTTTGAAAAACTATGAGACAGTTGCAATAGAATATCAGGTGATAAGACCTTTGTTTGGAATTTGTTGCTTGCCTTTTGGTTGGAATTTGTTGCTTGCCATGTATCAGGTTGGAGTATGAGGTTCATGGGACAGAAGTTGAATACAAACCTCTACCTAGTGGCTCTGAAAAGGAAACTAAGGAACCTGAGGTATAGATGTGTGTTGGAAATCTTAGGTAGGTGATGTAGGTAGCTAATTGTCGAGGCTACGAAAATTAGTTCTTGATTAGCAACAACTTCTTGGGGTTGGATTGCTCTGAGATACTACTATGTTGTATCAGCTTTCCATTTTTTATTTTTTACCATTTTTTTTCTGGAAACTTTTGTAGTATGATCAAAAAATGGTTTATAAATGATAAACTAATTTAAAATTTAAAAGATAATTAATATATTACTATATTATTTTTTTATTAATTAACGTAAAAACAAACGTATAAATGACAATGTATTTAGAATATTAAAAAATGCTAAGAATTAATGCTTAAAGCGAAATAAAAAATATATATATTTGCATGATGATCTTATGAAAGATTTTATATTTTATATTAGTCACTTTAGTATCATTTTACTATATCGAAAATTATTTTTCATTAAAAATGGATTAAATGGGTCAAATCACATTTCGGCCCAAACGGGCCACTCAATTCATTTGGGCCAAATTATTTTACGTTAGTCACTTTAATATCATTTTATTATATCGGAAATTATTTTTTATTAAAAATTGATTAAATGGGTCAAATCACATTTCGGCCCGTTTGGGCCTCAAGCAGCCCATTTGGGCCACTCAATCCATTTGCGTCAAATTATTTTAAATTAGTCACTTTAATATCCCTTTATTATATAGAAATTTATTTTTTTATTAAAAATGAATTAAAAATATCAAATTACATCTTGACCCGTTTGGGCCACTCAGTCCGTTTGGACCAAAATCAGTCCGTTTGGACCACCCGACTCATTTGTGTATTATTATAAATTTTTTGTATATTCAAAGAGTTTTTAACCCATGGGTTGGCCCAACCCGCCCAACCCATTTGGATATTTGGCCCATTTGTGACCCATGCTTTTTGACCCATTTGTGACCCGCCCATTAGTGACCCAACCCAAACCCGCCCAACCCGCCCAACTTGCCACCTCTAGATAGGATAGTTTAAAGCAGGTTTTGTAGATAGATAATATTTTGATTTTTTTTTTTAAAAGAAAGAGTATCGGAAAGTTTATAAATTTATTCATGAATCCAATGAGATTATATATATCAATAATTGTTGTAGCTTACTAAATTTACCAAATATACACATTTGATGGAAAATTAAATAAAAATGACAAACAGTTTTTTTTAGGGACAATTTTTTTAATAATGTTTTTTAATAAAATATTATAAAAATGGGGTGGGTCAGAAAATTATTGTGGGTTTGGGGTCTTTTTCGATGACGCAGCACGTGGCTGCGTCATCATGTCAGTCGCTGTCTGAAGACGCAGCACTGTGCTGCGTCTTCAGACGCCCATGTGACCGTTGTCACATGGGTATGCGACATCTGAAGACGCAGCACAGTGCTGCGTCTTCAGATGTCAGGTCCGGTCAAATCAATTTGACCGGACCGTTGGGTTGCGTTGAATTTGGGGTATTAAAACCCCAAATTCATCCGAAGGAATGCACACTTTGGCATTCCTTCGGTTTTTACTTCGTCCCATCAAAATTCTTTAGTAAAATTTTTTGTTTCCTTCATCTTTTTGTTTCCTTTTAATCAACTTCTTAGTTTATATTTGTTTCTTTCAATTTCTTTGTTTTCTTTTACTAAACAAACTATTATTTAATTTATTTCTTTCATTCGAGCTTATTTATTTTATTTTGGTTCCAGCAAAAAAATATTTTTTTATTTCTTTTATTATAACCAAAAAAAATATTTGTTTTATTCAGTGCAGAAAAAAATTATAATCCAAATTTTTACGTTATTGTAAAATTTTCATAATTTTTTGACGTCATAAAAAATTAGAGTGTAAAATTTTTTTATTATATTTGAGAGTCAACGGGTATCGATAAAATAATATATAATTCAGTATTAAAAATTAATAATAATAAAATTGATGGTATTTTATTATTGTAATTGTAAAAATATTTAACTCTGTTGTATTATAAATTTCAGGTTATTTCTGACGATTTACTGTGAAGACGAACAAATAAAAGTAAGTTATACCGTTTTATTATTATTTGGTTATTTACATTATTTTTTAATTTTGCATATTAGAATAATGTAAAATAAAAAATGTAGTCTTAGGACTAATTAAAATGACGTGCATTTATTGTTGACTTTATATTTTTTGTTTGATTATTTATCTATTTATATAGTGTTAAGAAAAAATTTATACGAAACCGTGTTATAATTTATAATATTAAAATGATATTTATGAAATATATAATTTGTAGGAACTGGAAATTGAAATTTTTTTACATATTATTGATATTCATATTTATTTATTATAAAATAAAAAATATTATAATATTATGAAAATATGATAATATTTTCATATTTTTCCAAAACTATTTGTCAACAATTTTATGATAAATTCATCAATTAATCTTACGCTATTTCATGTAATACAATACAAAAGTTATGATTACAAAATACTCTATAATTATAAATTATTTTTTACCTTTATTACCGCGATTACGTAAATTACATAATTTTATCACACAATATTATTGCCTAATATTTTATTTGTTAACAGAGAATTTATTCATTTTTTATATTTATGCATTTCCACTATTTAAATTATTCAACAAAAATTTAGAATTTTTAATTATAAATTGTATAACACATATCAAATTTAATACATTTATAATTAAGAAATAATTATATTTTTAACACTTATTTCTCATTTAAACTAAACTAACAAAATAACATATCACAAAATTTCTAAATATTATACAAAATATAAAACCTGATTTCAGTCACTGGTTTCACCTTGTCTTCCTTGACTTGATAATTTTCAAATAGTGTCCGCTTCTACATAAAAAAATAAACATATAAATAGGTTATTATAATTATAACACAAATAATAGTATATATTAAATTATAAATGATATCCGTTGCAAATAATAACATCGCAAATTCAAAAAAATATTAATTTAACCAAAATTTTTTGTTGTCAATTTTTTCCGATTTGGTTAACTATTATTACTTTTCAGATTTGGTATACAATTTACACTACAAAAATCATACGTAAACTAATATTAATTTCATCGTTTCCTTTATTTTTTTTTTAAATCTCAACAAACATATTTTTTACTTAAAATAATTTATTATGTACATTATACTAAAATTTAATAATGACAATTACTTGAAACTAAATATAAAGCTATACAATACTTATAACAATAAATATTTATATATATATATATATATATTTATTAACATTTATTTTACCGTAAACAACAAAAAACAAAATATATTTAAATTGATACAATACCTCACATTAAAAGTTATTTCACTTGTTTCGCAAGCCTTTTCCTCCCGATTAATTCCTATTTCCAATTAAACAAACAACTTTTAAATTAAATGTGGATAAAATATAAATGATAATTAAATTGCAAATAAATAAATCTTACTCTTCCGGTTTCAAACGAACTTCTTCAATAAATATTCGGTTGATTTCCACAAAAACTAAAAAATTTTAACTGGAATTTTTCATTCGGTGACTGAAAAAATGCGAGGTCGGGAGCATTTATTAAATTCATTCCATCTGAAGACGTAGCCAGAGGCTGCGTCGTCAGGTCTGAAGACGCAGCCACTGGCTGCGTCTTCAGACTGTCGTCTGACTCAACCGCTGGGACCCACTTCGGAAAACGCTGCACTGTGCTGCGTCTTCGAAAACTACCCCAATCCCGCAAATATTTTCTGAGTACCCCCATTTTTATAATATTTTTTTTTAAAAACATTATTAAAAAAAATTCCCCTTTTTTTTACAAGCGGTTCTTATTATTAAAAAAAAACCACCACACCGTTGTCGCCGCCACCACCACAATCACACTGCCGCCTCCACACCGTCGCGCTTCCACCGCCACCACTTAAATTATTATTGTAATGTACATGAATAATTAAAAAATATACATGAATATTAATAAATTTTTTAAATATATAAAACAGTCATATAAAAAATAAAAATGAAAACTGAAAAAGAAAAATATTATTAATATAAATAATAATTATTGTAATTATATTGATATAATATAAAAAGAAATGTAAAGGAAGTTGCGAATGAAAACGCTGATAAAAAAAAAAAGTAAACATGATTTTCATTTTCTAGTTTTCTATTTTGAAAAATAGAAAAACAGAAAATTAATAAATTAAAATGAAAACTGAAAAAAAAAATGAAAAATATTTTTTAGAACTAAATAACCCCTCAAATTTTTAAATAGTTTTCAAAAAAACATTATTGTAAAAAATGTTTATTTTATAGGTACAGATGTTTGGTAAATAAATAAATAATAAAATTTGAATAATAATATATTATTAGTAGATTTATAATCTAATTAAAAATAAAAGTAACCATATACAATAAAAATATTATACAATGAACAATTCATATTCACTAACATCCTATATAAAGATATTCAAAAATAATTTTAAATTTAATTTTATGCAGTATATTTTGTAAGCATTTAAACCGTCTTACCCATCTAGTCCGTTTTCAAACAATACAAAATCTATATACCTAATGTACTGAATTAACTCTTTTTCACTGTGCAGCTACTAGTACAGATAATATCCTATGGGAAAACAAATTGCTTGGTTCTTGGGAACTTGAAATGAGGAAGGACTTTGTACCAAGTTGCTTTTATTTACCACGTCATTGAATCGATCCATCCATTTACCACATCAGTCAATCGATCCATCCATCAATCAATTTCAACTGCTTAGGTAACTTTGTTATCATTATTATAATTATTATTATTTTTTACCATAGACGGTAAATCTAAAATCTGATTGTTCGTACCCAGCTTTTGATATATTTGCTGATTAGGGTTATGATGCTGCTGATATATGCATAAGCTTAGTTTGCTTTGTTACAAAAGCACCATGGCCTACTGTCCACTTTGTCCTTCATTATGCAATGGTTAGAGTTGTGGACTTCCCACCATCAGATTCATGGAGTAGTTGCCCTAAGCCCCTTTCTTATGTAAAATCTGCACATCAATTAAAATTAGCAAAATTGGAATCAACTCAGGCAAATTCAATTTAATCCCTTTGTAAAAATTGATTCAAATTCCAGCCAAAGCAATCTATTTGTGAGGTTTATTTGACCTGTAAATTTTTTATAAGTTTGGATCAATATTCTGATTGATACAAAGTGACCCATGTGATAGGTTTGGATTTACATCCTTCTAAGAATTTAATCTAAATATTAAATTATATTTATTTTTTTTGCTAAACAGAATCAAAATATTAATTCGGTGCGCGGTGTTTGCACGTGCGCGCCATCAGAAGGCGAGGGCGCTTGATCTCATCCGATCTTACAGCACCGAATTACACTCCAAAAAAATCAGTATATTATATTTTTTAAATTTTTAATCCAAAATTACCTATATAATTCGTTTAGAATTTTGCCAGAAAACTTAAAGTTTAAACTTGATTTTTGCAAAAAACTATAAAGTATAGAGTTTTTATTATTTGTAATATAGAAAATCTATTTATTGCATTATATTAATAAATACGAATAATAATTTATTTTGTTTTATATTAGATGTAACGATAAAACATTGATTATATAGAAATATTTGAAACACAGTTGCATATTTTTATTTCTCGACAATAAAAACTCATTTATAATCTTCCAAACTCATTTCGAAGCTGGCCTACTCAAGACACTTTTTAGCTCCCTCTCAAATTATAATTTTAATATTCTTCTAGTTTAATTCATGGCTGTAATTTTTAAGAAGCTTTTTTATTTTATTCAAAACGATAATTTTTTAAATTTTAAAAAATATTGATTATATAATTTTTTTTTATTTTACTTTTATATATAAAAAAAATAATATGGTAATAATATATAATTATAAAAAATTACTAGTAAATTATAATAGATATTTTACTATCAAATTAAAATTAATGTTAATTAATTAATTTTTTATATATATGAAGGGTGAAAAAGAGACGTAGAGTGGAAGTAATAAATATGTTGGGGAATGAAGATTTTAAACTGAAAAAGAATGTGAAAACTGAGACATGGTTGTCACCTAAACACGCCACCCCTCTTCCATTTATGTTTCAGCTTTATGGGAATTTTTGAACAGAGAGTCCTCAATTGTTTATAATATTTTCTGCAATTTTTTTTTTTGCTGTATGAATTCAAAGCTAGAATTTGGATCTGAAATCATCCGGTTCAAATTTTTTTTTTTTTTTTAAACTTTGGTTTATATTTCGAATTTACAATCATACATATAATTATAGAAAAACTGGTTGTTTGATATCAGAAATTTGTGATTGAGGAAAGGTCTGCTAATTTATTTTTCTTCCAGTAAATTGCCAGAAGATAGTATAGGAACCAATGACCAATGGGGAGTTTTCAATGAGAAAAAAGATACGTTTCTGTCTCAAAATTGTTTAAAGTCAGCAAACCAGTATACGAGTTCACACTAGGAGAAGTGTTGCACAGTTACTTCTTTGAGGTCAGGGTCATCTTCTTCTTCTTCCTCTTCTTGATGATGATGATAATAATAATAATGATAATAATAATTTCAGTAACTTCAACAACACTTAATTATGATAGAGTGGGTAGAGAGGCTAGTTGACATTGTTGGTTTGTAAGGCTTGTGAGTTATGAGTTTTTGGTTCTTTTAACTCGAAATTATTCTCTACTAACATGGGATTCCAACTACCTGATTAAGGATTGTGATCTTGCATTCCATGCCTATGCTATAATATAAAGAATGATAAATAAATATTTGGGAATATTTTTTTATAAAATCATTCAACTACAATTCAAATTGAAGAATTTATAATCCCAATCTAAGTTTAAACCCAATTAAAACTTTGATTTAATATCAGTAATGAAGTTTTAAATTTCAAATTATATGATTTACTATAAAAGACAAAACTTAATGCGTAGTATGCTAACTTTATGAATGTGGGAAAATCAAAAAGCTCATCTCAGTCTTTCTGTATATGACATTTGTGAGCCCACATGAGCTGGATCCCTTGTCCCACTTTTTTATCTCTTTTCTTTTCTTTGTTTTTAGTTTTTTTCAACAGACAATGAAATTTCATGATACTGGAAGTGTTCGTTATGGTGAGAATCTGGAGGAGGGCTTTGCTTAAATTTCTGTGATCACTGATTAGCATCCCATTTTCTTTATATTTGGTGTCAAAAGCAAATCTAGGCACACATGGCTCTGTTCCTGTTTGTTTAAATGCCTAACTGAGG
Organism: Excoecaria cochinchinensis; assembly: GCA_947683425.1. NCBI lineage: Eukaryota > Viridiplantae > Streptophyta > Magnoliopsida > Malpighiales > Euphorbiaceae > Excoecaria > Excoecaria cochinchinensis. Next base: position 15,290,941 of record CANTUQ010000058.1, read on the forward strand.
TTTTGGCAGATATTTATGCTTTGTTGCAAAATGCTACTTTTTCTTTTTGGCAAACAAATAGAGAGATCTAACGTGTATATAGACAGTTGTTGTCCAATAATAATCTTACTTTAGACTTTGCCACTAAATTGTTCTTGAGAAATTTGACTATTCTCGAACCTCCTTTTCATTATCTTGAATGTCATTAATCTTTATCATGGTTAGGTTGAAAGGAAATCAATAAAGCAATTGGAATAAATAATCACACGGATTTCATTTTAATGCGATGAGTTATTAATTGTTAATTAAGCAATATGCTTCACTCTTGTACTCATAAAAATAATAATAAAGCAATTGAAATAATTTTATATGCTCCTCGTCAATTCATGCGTGGGCAAGTATTATCTTATTATCTTGAGAGTTTTACACCGTGGATTATGTTATTTTTCTAAACAAAAATAATATAAATAGTTTGCAACTTGAGCCTAATTCAAATAATAATAACAATAAAAATTGGTTACAAGGTAAGAATTATTATAATCATTATAAATAGGTAATTTTGGATGTTTAGCACATACTCCTTGCGATTAAAGCTGAACACAAGTGGTAAATATGAAATATAAAATTTGCAAAAATAGATATTTTAAAATTAATAACTCTAATACCAAATAAAAAAAATGAACTTAGTTTCACCCTTAATATAGTTATATTGATTTGATTTTGTCCTTAAAAAATAATTTATGATGAATATGAGTATTAGGGGTGTGCAAATGGTCGGTTCGGTTCGATTTTGGACCGAACCGAACAAACCGAAAACCGAAGTTACAGAATTTTTAGAACCGAACCGCGGACCGAACTTTTTTGAACCGAAACCGAAATAATTTTGGTCGGTTCGGTTCGGTCCAATCGGTTCTTCACAAATATAGTTTTTTTTTTAAATTTTTAACTTATATGCATCCATAAATTAAATTAACTTATATTCAATAAAATAAAACCATTTAAAATAACTAAAAAAATTATACATAAATTTTTCATATTATTTTTCTAATAAATTAACAAAATTACACTAAAAAAATATATTAAAAATAAATACAATATAAGTTCTTATTAATAATATATTTAATATACTTCAATTAAAAAAAACATATATGTAAATAAATATAACTATAGTGTATATTTAGATTTAGGTTATATATATATATATATATATATATATATATATATATATATATAAGTAAAATGGTGAATTTTAAAAACTTCGGTCGGTTCGGTTCTTTCGGTTTTACAATTTTAAGAACCGAACCGAACCGAAATAACCGAAATTTAATTTCGGTTTAGAACCGAACAAACCGAAAACCGAAGAAACCGAACCAAATGGACCAAAATCCATTCGGTTCGGTTCGGTTTTCGGTTCCGGTTCGGTTTTGCACAGCCCTAATGAGTATGATGGGTAAGAATATTGAGAAAACGACAGAATTGTCTTTGATTAAGAAAGTGAGAGGAGACGAAATCCGTATTTGATGGAAAAATAAATTATTTTTCTTTTATTCTCAAATTAAAAGTAATTAGCATAATTAGACAGTAGTAACCTTTCCGAAAACGGATGATTAAAGCATATTTAATCAAGTGAGGGTGATGCAGAAGTCAAAAGGCCAATTTGGTTCAAAGCGAAAAAACAAAAGCAAAAGGGATTGAAGAGATTGGGATTAAGTATGATAATTTCATTTAAAATTATTTAATAAAATATTAAACCTTTTTATCTTCTTCCTAATTTTTTGTACTTTAAATATGGCCTTTTCTTGATTTGAGTTTGTTTAAATAGCAAAAGCCATAATGGAAGGAAATGCTGGATTAGATTAAACCAATCGCTTTCTAACACTTGGCTCTTATTAATTGCTATTAAATTAAAAAACAATGGAACATTCTAAAATAGAAAAATCACTTATTTTGATGGTTTTTTAGTTCAGTGAATTTCCTCAAGCATGAAAACGGAAGTAAAAAGCAAAGCTTGAAATGAGAGGATTAGTGGGTAAAATGATTAGTGGTCCAAAGTAGATGCTTAATTACATTAGATCCCAAAATATTCTTGCAAAATCCTCCTTACCCCGCCTTAATTAATTCGCATTTTCTTGGCTTCAGAATCCAATGTGCTTCCATTTTCTGACCTTCACTCAAAAGTGGGCCCCAAAGCTTCACACTTCTGTCTGTTTTTTAAGTCTAATTTTTCATACTCTCCACCACCAACCATAAAACAAAATAATTTTTTTATTTTATATGTTATTTTTATTAAAATTAAAAAATTATTAATTAATCTTATATTTAGAAAAAAATTGAATGATTTAATGTACAAATTTAGATTTAATTGATTTTAAATGAGTAAATTTTTATTCAAAAAATTAAATTGTATTAAAAATTTAAAAATATCAAATAAATGAAATTTAGATTTTATTTTAAAAAGTTACATATAATAATATGGAGAGAGTAATTCTTATCTCATTCCTAGTGGACCAATGCATCGAACACTACATACCGTACAATCATGCGTTTGCATTTTAATTACTAAAATTATTAAACTTCTTAATTTAGCACTTCACTTTTATTTTGGTTATTGAATTTTAAAATATACTAAATTAATTTTCAACATTTTATATATATTCAAATATACATATGTCTCCCAATCGAGTACCTAAATTTCAGTTAGACTTTCAATATATAGAATCGAATAAATCGATTCTCTAAGTACTATCAATTTGACATTCTATTAATGATAAATGGAAAAACTAATAAAAAGTTTAAATTAAAATTGTTATGACGTGTTGGAATTAATTTAGTCTATTTTATAAATTGGGAGCCAAAATAATGGACTTATATGTAAAGGAATTTTAGTAATTAACCCAAGAAAAAATAGTTTTTAAAAATATGGCTGGCCGAGTCAAAATGTGCTGCGCAGTGATTACTAATGGCAACTTTCTTATCTTTTTATTTTTATTTTTTTTTTACTTTATCGAAATAAAATATTACTCTTGTATTATATTTGGGGATAATTTGCCTTCCACTATCTTGTATTGTATGATATTGCGTTGCATTTCTTTAGTATACATTTTTAAAACATTAGAATTATGTTAAAATATAAATGAAATTCTGAGTTTTTTTTTTAAAAAAAAAAATTGTATAGTGAGGGTGTGTGAATCAAATTTAAACAGGGGGAGAGGGGCACATTCTGATGAAATTATAATAATGTAAATGTGATATATAACTAAAATTGCACAAGAATATGTTAGTATGCATGTAAATTTATGGAGGTAACAGGAAATGAAATGATGAAAAATTTAAAAGAAATGGTGATTGTACAACAAAGGGAGAGTGACGGAACATGAACTAGGCCAATCATTTTCAGACATAGATTAATAATGCATCATTGTTCATCTGAAAGTGATGTTTCATAATCTTCTTTTGTTTTTCTGATTCTGTTTTGGTCATGTGTCATTATTTATAATTCACACAATAATGTTTTTGGAAATAGTCGCCTTGCCTTTGCTTTTCAATTTTCTGGAAGAAATTGCCAATTTTCATATCTACTTTTTCAAATTACTGTAATGTGAGTATATACAAATGTGAAAAATGTATAAAGAAATAAATCAATTAGGCAGGAATTTTTGACCAAAAAAAAAAAATCAGGCGGTATTACCTTAAGATTTGCCTACTATCTAAGGTGATAAATGCCTTATTTATAATATAAAAATTACATAGCAACGGTTTAGTTTTGAAAATTGAAACCAATTTTTCAAAAAATTACTCCAAATAAACTAAAAAATGTAACTATTTGTTTAATTATAATATTTTCTAATTTAGAAAACTAAGAATCTATTTTTAGAATTTTCAAAATTAAAATATTGTATAAAAAACACAAAACGCATGTTTTTTCATTTTTCATTTATTAAAAAAGTGTATTTTCCAAAATAGAAAACACGAGTTTCTACCAACTGCCATCACAATGCCGCTGCCACCACCACATTGCCGTTGCCACCACAACTACACAGCTGTCGTCGCCACCACAACTACACAGCTGCCACTTCCAACACAGCTACCGCCACCACCTCCACATCGCCACCGCCACCACCACGCCTCCGTCGCCACTACCAATACATCTTCGCCACTACCACTACCACATCGCCGCCGCCGCCGCCACCACCACCACCATATCGCTGCTGTTGCCACTACCACCACAACCACACTGCCGTTGCCACCACAACCATACTGCCGCCGCCACCGCTGCCACCTCTGCCACCGCTGTCGCCTTCACCATCACACCACCACACCGCCGTCACCTCCACCAAAATTATTATTATAATATACATTAATAATTAAAAAATATACATGATACCGCTGCCGCCTCAACCATCACCACCAAAATCATTATTATAATGTACATGAATAATTAAAAAAATATACATGAATATTGACAAATTTTTTTAATATATAAAACAGTTATATAAAAATGAAAATGAAAACTGAAAAAGAGAAATATTATTAATATAAACAACAATTATTGTAATTATATTGATAGAATATATAGAATATAAAAAAAAAAAATATAAAGGAGATTGCGAATAAAAACACTGATAAAATGAAAGAAGCAAATATGATTTACATTTTCTAGTTTTTCATTTTGAAAAACAGAAAACTAATAAATGAAAATGAAAACTGAAAAAAAAAATAAAAAATATTTTTTACAACTAATAAGCCCCATACATTTTCAAATTTTGTGTGAACAGCAAGCAGGAATTGAAGGGTTAATTTCGTCGGTGGTCATCGAATTTTGGACCTGTAACCAAATGGTCATAATAAAATAATTTGTAACATAAAAATAATCAAATTTTTATTTTATTTCAATTAAGGTAAAAATGACTAAAAAATTAATTTTTTGTCACCGGAAAGCCAAATAAATATGTCACATCATTAGTAATGTTCTAAAACGCACCTAGTCAGCATGCCATGTAACCTGCGTACATGAAAAAATTGACGCATCAATAAAAATATGTGTCAGCAAATTTTTTTTCCTTATTGTACAGGTTGGTATAATATGTGTACTTACTGATATGTAAATTTCTCCATGTAAAAGGGTTACATGACATACTAACTGGGTGTATTATAAAAGATAACTGATACAGTGACATATTTGCATTATCCTCAAGTGACGAAAAATTAAATTTTCAGTTATTTTTATCTTAATTGAAATAAAATAAAAGTTTGATTACTTTTGTGTTACAAATTATTTTATTATGATCATTTGGTTATAAGCTCTAAAATTCGATAACCACATATGAAATTAAACCGGAATTGAATATATGTTTTTTTTCCCAATCAACAGTTGCTTTGCCGCGGCTCTTTCTATTGATAGGAATGCCTAACCTGTTTGTCATTACAGTTACCAAAATAGCTCTTTTATAACGGTGAGGATAAATAATAAGTATCATTTTTTATATTTATTGAGTCAATTTATGTAACAGAAAGACATTTTTTAACCAAAAATGTTCAAAAAAATATATGATATTTCGTATAATTTAATAACATATTTGGCTCATATCCATAATAAAATAGATTTAAATATTTTTATTTTAAATATGCATGTTTGTAAATATTGCAAGTATTGATGTTTTTTAGCTGATTAATGAAAAACTCAATTGAAACTCCCCATGTTTGGGGGTTCTCTCTCTCCCTAATTCTCAATTAGGGTTCTTCCCTCCCTGTAAATCTTTGATTTATTAGGGTTTTCTCTTTCTTTTTTTGGTTGTTCCCTTCTCTTTTCCATTTCTTCGACTATCTTGCCTATTATTAGTGTGATAAATATCATGTCTAATATAAACTCTGGCAACGATCTATTAGCCCACTTATATCCTTACGGAGGGTAAGAATATAATAGGTGATGTCCCTATTGTTCCACCATCCAATTCCACACAATCTACTATATTCGATCTTCGTGTAATTGGAAAATTGTTATCGTCCAATGACATTAACATACCAGCTTTTCGAAATACAATGGTGGGTAGTTGAAAATTGCGGAAGGGGTTTGGGTTACGTGAACAAGTAGGCAACGTATTTATCTTCCAATTTTTAGCATGTTCTTACAAAACCATTTGTGGATATTGGAGTCCCTTCACAGCTAAGGCCTTTGCAATTTCATTTGGACTTCGCCTTGCCTATGATCTGTCTTTCTTTCGTGCGCTGGTTGAATGAAATTGCAAAACTGTTATTGATAAGTTGAATGCTTATGTTCTTCACAAGAACGGCCTTGGGACTGCTCTTGAAGTTTGTCATGCTTTTTGGAGAAGGCTATCCCCTTGTTCTCGGTGTTTTCCCCCTAAAACTGCTAATAGGCTGCTTATACTTTAGCAAAATTTGATTTTGGATCATTTGGATTGAAGACTGTCCTTCATATTTTGCTTAATCTCGTTGCTCAAAATGTTTCGTACTTTGTTTCTTAATGAAAATTTTCCTTTTCTATATAAAAAAAAGTATTGATTTTACTAGTTGTATCTATGGAATTCAAATCGGATTGGGTACTATCTACTATCCCAATTCATTCACAATATTAACTATTAATTAATTAAAAATAATGTTTATGCTTCTATATTATGTTTAAAATTTTGTTTTTGATATATTCTATTTTATTATTTATGAATTGTGCAATATACTTCCTCCATTTTCTTTTAAGTGTCAATTTTGAGTTTTTCACTAAAATTAAAAAATGCATTGATTTACAAAATCAGTTTCGTATAAAATATATATTATGCCTTTTAATATATCAATAACTGTTTATTAAAGTAAAATTAATATAGGAAGATAACATGTAATTATACCTTATTTTTTTTAAATGGACTCTCATTTAGAAATAAAAATAAAACTTATAATGGAATTGAAGAAATAATTTTTAAATATTTGATAATTTTATTAAATTTTATATGTTAATTGGATATTTAAACGAATTTAAAATAGATATGTTTAGGAATTTAAAATATTTTTAATTAAGTTCGTTGAAAATTTAGATAGCTTTAAATTTAACCGGTTTGAATTTTAATGCATTCCGGTGCACGTTATCTCTATTTCTCAATATTTTTGTCCCTCAAACAAAAAGAGATTCTACCTTGAATTAAAATCAAAGAATTAAACTACTAAAACATACTTAAATTGATTTTTTTTTTAATTTTTGGAAGAATTAAATTGATTGTTTATTAAATGATTGTTATTATTACATATGCATTTAGTTTTAACCGAACATAATGATCATTAAAGGAAAATGAAACACGCACTCATATATGTGTTGAACTTATATATAATAAATATATATTATTTCCATTTTATTTAAATGTTCAATTTCACTATTTAATTTCGTCTCATTTTAAGTATTTATTTAAAAATTTGAGAGTAAAGTTTGAATGTTTATGCATATTAAATATACATCGCTATATTTAATAGATTAGTAAATTTAATTTCTGAATTGAGATGAAAATGATTCTTTTAAGTGAGATGGAGGGAATACATTAACTAATCTAATGGAATAATTGGAAAAAAAAAAAAAAGGTATCCTGTGAGTGGGAGGCTATATGTTTAAAAAATAAAATTGAGCATTAACTCAAATCAAAAGTTAATTCATAATATTTAAATATAATACTTAACAAAGTACAGCAAGCATCAATTGTTATAAAAGGAGAATTATTAGTCTTCACTCTTCAGGACTCAATTGAAAACTGAAATTATTGGTCAATTGTTTCCTAATCCTGCGGTCAAAATGAGTGTGAACAGCAATCTTGATTTGTATTACATTTATCTTTCATGGGATACGTAAAGCATAAGCAGAATCACAGCTCACAACCTCACGCTTAACTCCATTACAAGGATACTCTGTCATCCCCACCAATTATTTCCAGATTTAAATTAGCCTTTAAACTATATAAAATGGTGTAAATTTACCATTAAATTATATTTCGGTTCAAAAAAGCTCATATCGTTACCGAATTAGCTCATATTTACTTTTACTATTATTAAATTGGCTCTCTATAATTATCAAATTAGTTCACATGTGCCATTAATTGCTATTAAAATTTAAAATAATGATTTATATTTATTTTTACCATTTAAAAAAATAAATAATTAAAGTGTGTTTAAGGCATGACAAGGACAAAGGAGTATAAATGGGGTAACCTTTCAATGAAATCTGGTTTAGATGTTTATTGTTCACATTATAAAAGCAAAATTGTCTAATGAAGCATATCATGACCAAAATAAAATTAAGAAAAGCAATGCGAGACAGTACCACCGCCACATGCCCCCTTATATGCTACTGCTAGTGCTTGACCAAGGACCACCCTACCAGAAACCACTAAGCCACCTGTATTGTGGTAAAAACTTCGGATTTACGGTCATCAGCAGCTGTTAACATAATTTACCTTTTTAAATTTTAGTTAAAAAAAAAAAGACAAAATAAAATGAAAAACGCCTCATCTCTATGAGCTTTGTTCTTTTTGGACACTAGTCAACAGAAGTACTGTTGGCGCCCGAAATTCGAGCTCGGGAGGCGTGTGAAAGAGGTTGTGGGTCCACCACTGTAAGAAAAAAAATAAGTGGACCCCACTTTACCCCGTTCTGTCTTTAGACTTGTAGACCCCAACAAACAAACCTCAATCAATTATTATCCCCTTCTCTGCAACTGCAAGCCACCTCTTTTTCAGCTCAAGCTCAGCTCAGCTCGGCTTTTAGCGGCTCAGTTCATCAAAATTTTACTAGGGCGTCACATCACACTCCCCAAATTCAAAATTTCTTTTTCTTTTAAGCGGCTCCTTCAAGGTTTAAACCAAAATCGTTGCTCATCATCATCATCACTTGTTTATCCCTCTTTTTTCTGTTTCTCTCCAGTTTTTATCACGCATTGCCCTGTTTCTGTTTGTTGTTTCTCTGTAAACAGCAGATAACTTTTTCTTTTTCTTCTTCCCATCTCTTATTAGTATAGTCATACCTTTAATCTCCTTTGTTTCTGCTGCTTCTGGGTCTCAATCATGGAAACTTCATCGCCCATTTCATTCCAACAAGACCATCTACCAGAGGCTTCTCCAAAGCCTTACAAGAAAAGCTTGGTCACTACTTTGATGGAGGCGGCTACACTTCGCACCCCATCTTTTAAAGAAGACACCTATTTTATCTCCCATCTCAAATCTTCAGAGAAGAAAGCGCTTCAAGAGCTCAGAGATAAACTCTCGGCCTCATATGCGTCTGATTCTAGCGAATGTTCCATGTGGGGGATTCCTCTTTTAAGCGGCGAAGAAAAGGCTGATGTTATACTCTTGAAGTTTCTGCGAGCCAGAGACTTCAGAGTCGCCGATTCGCTTCACATGTTGGAGAAATGCGTGTGCTGGAGAAAAGAGTTTGGGGCAGACAATATTTGTGATGAAGAATTGGGTTTTAAAGAGATTGAAGGTGTTGTGGCTTATATGCATGCTTATGATAGAGAAGGACACCCTGTTTGTTATAATGCTTATGGGGTTTTCAGAGAGAAAGAAATGTATGAGAGGATTTTTGGGGATGACGATAAGCTGAAGAAGTTTCTTAGGTGGAGAGTTCAGGTTCTTGAGAGAGGGATTAAGCTTCTGCAATTTAAGCCCGGTGGGGTTAACTCCATTATTCAAGTCACTGATCTTAAGGACATGCCTAAAAGAGAGCTTAGAGTTGCTTCTAATCAGATCCTGTCTCTTTTCCAAGATAATTACCCTGAAATGGTAGCTCGTAAGGTAATTTTCTTTTTCTCCTTTTTATGTTTGTTTTTATCTTCTTTAAATATTTTCTTATTTTGTTTTCTTGTTGGGGTTAGATTTTCATCAATGTGCCATGGTACTTCAGTATGCTGTATTCAATGTTCAGTCCGTTCCTCACTCAGCGAACTAAGAGCAAGTTTGTTATCTCCAAGGAAGGACATGTCGCGGAGACGCTCTACAAGTAAGTATCATGTTTTGTATTTTGATACCCATTGTGGGTTTGATTTTCCAATCTACACATTCTTTGTGTTTGTTTTTTTCTTGGATTTGATACTTAATTAACCCCACTTGCCCAAATTTCACATTTGTCCTCTAAAACTTGCTAATTTTGAGTTTAATTTACTTCATCAGATTCATAAGGCCAGAAGACATTCCAGTTCAGTATGGAGGATTAAGCCGACCCAGCGATTTGCAGAATGGCCCACCTAAACCGGCGTCTGAGTTTACTGTAAAAGGAGGGGAGAAAGTGAATATTCAGATCGAAGGAATTGAGGTTTCACTTTATCATAAACATAAAATCTTTCTGTTTTAGTCCAAAATCCAAAACAAAACTAACAAAATGTGTGATGAATATCAAATAGGGAGGTGCAACAATAACATGGGACATAGTGGTGGGGGGATGGGAATTGGAGTACAGCGCAGAGTTTGTGCCAGATGCAGAAGGGAGCTACACCATCGCTGTGGAGAAAGCTAGAAAAGTGAGTCCCTCGGAAGAAGCAATTCATAACTCTTATACATCAAGAGAAGCAGGGAAAATGGTGCTTTCTGTGGATAACACTGCCTCTAGGCGAAAAAAGGTTGCTGCTTATCGATATTTTGTCCGCAAATCTACTGTTGTTTAGTTTCAATTCGATAGCTTAATTTGCTAATTAACTCGAATAATTAAGCGAGTATTTTTCTTTCTATTTTTGTTATTTTTGAAAAGCTAATTGGTTGCTTAATGTCTGTGATCTGTCTTTAAGTGTACTAGATAGTGTGTAGTAATGTAATGTATAAAAAGTTGTCGGGTTACTATTTACATATGTAGAAGTTAAATCAACTTAAACGTTGCTCCCAATAAGATGGTTGATGTCTCCGACTGACGTCTTATTGGGCTAATAGGAACATGCTACATCTTAGGCATTTTAATAATAATTACAACTTAAACATTTACAAATTCATGAATGCTTGGTCCGGTATATGAGATCTTGGATTTATAATATTGGGGGTGAAAGTTGGGAAAAAAATATGGCAAATAAAAGAAAAAAAGGAAGAGCAGTGAGGTCACGGGTGGTAGTGAAATGAGAGCGTGGAGGCATGTTTCGAAGTATTGGGGTGATGATGACATTAAATCCTGTCCCTGTGATTGTGTCATTTTGGGAAGCAGGACTTGAAAATGATGTCCTGTTATGCTTAGTTATTTTCTTTTATTTAGTTGAAACACTTTTGTTTCTGTTATATAAGGTTGTGTATCCATAGCCCTAGTCTACCCCATAGCTACTTCATTTTCTGGGTTCATGCCCTTCACCTACATAGGTTTCTTGCACCACTCCGTATAAAAGTGATATAAAATTACCAGCTCCTCCTCTAGCTCAAGTGTCAAGTTGTCGACTCCCAACAACACGGTTACCGTTCAAATTGGAATCTAATTGAAACCAAACCAGTTAAAATCCTAATCCAATCTTAATCAATGATTTATGGTTCCAAACTTGGAATAGTAAAAAGACGGTTTTGTCATGGTTTTACATTGTAAAAATCAAAATCAATGTTCGGTTTTGATTTCAAACCGTAAATATAATATATTATATATATTTATTATTTAATTTCTTAAATAATAAATCATTTATTGTTCTAAAAATATTTTTATTTTAAAATTTTAATTTTTCTAACGCTATTATTTTAAAATATTTATTTATATTATAAAAATAAGAAGTCATTGCTTTAAAATCTTAATTGTTTTAATTTATAAAAAAAAAATTTAGAAAGTTGGATAGACTTTTTTAACTTGTTTTTGCTATTGCCTCGTTTGTATATGTTAATACAATTTGATGCAATGACATGACATGAATAAGTATTCATTTTGAATATTAGAGAGTAATTATCAAAGGAATTATTAATCCTTTGGATTATGATTCTTTTAAAAGATAAAATCAAATGAGATTTATTTTAATGTTAGATGATTTTAATTGTGTTATTAATTTTTTCAATTTATTCTATAGACGAATCATAAATGAATCAGATTGTATCGTGACCCAAAGACATTACAAATGGGTCATATAACATATTAGATTATTTTGCAGGTCAAAATAAATTGGGTCATAAATTAAAATTTTCCAATCATTTTTTCAATTTTTGTGTTAAGGTGATATTGATAAATTGAAATGGTTAGCAAGTAGTAATGGATTTAGAATTGAATTCCTCTGGCCCAGAAGTAGACTAGCTTAAAATTTGAGTTCTCTTCTTTGAGGCTCTCTATTTCCATTCCTATCAATGTTCTATTAATGGTTCAGCCTAATTAAATTCTGATGTGCAAAAACATTAGTTCACTACTACGTAAGCTACAAAGAGTTGATCAATTTCGTTTCGGGGATGAGGGTGTGGTCCAAAGGTTGAGGTAAGCGGATAGCCTCCTGATCGCAGCATTCCCATTTCCCCCTCCCCCCAAATGACTGTACGAAAAAGAAAAAAAAAAATCAATTTGGTTTCATGGAGAAACTCCATATAGTGCGGCAATTGAATTGCTAATGAACTGATGACATAAATCATACCAGTATGTCAAGTTTTCTAAAACAAAAAAGAGTTGGATCGGATAATTCCTCTGGATTTGCAGTCAAATATGCCATAGGATTTAGTGAAAAAGAAAAAGACACGCAACCCATAATTCTCCTCCTATGTGTCCAACATGCATAAACCCAAGTCTTAGTAAGCGCCTATTTGCAAGAATCATAATTCATAAGTAGTGTGAGTTCTCCCCTCTCAATCTCTGCTAACCGATAAAAATTCAAAGCCAAGGCAAAAAAAAAAAAAAAAAATTGGCACAGGCAACCTTAATCCCGGAGTGGTGAAAAATTAGTCATTTACGCTGTTAAGTGGCCACTCCATTCCTGCTGTGGGATTGGGCACATGGAAATCTGGCTCTCAAGCCTTTGTTTCCGTCTGAATTGCCATTGTCGAGGTATTACATAACAACATTTTTATGTTATATACAGGTGTAGCGATTTGTCTCCAGACAGGGTTAGAAAAGCATTCCACAATACCCTTCAAGAACTGCAGCTTGATTATCTTGATCTTTATCTGGTACGTTTTGCATTTATTAATTATGATTTTCCTTTTTTATATCAACTGAAAAAAATAAATTTTGTTGCAGATCCACTGGAGCAAGTAGACCTCCTAAGGCAGGAGATGTATTGGAATGTATAACATGGAAGAGTTTGGAGAGAAATGGCGAAGCTTGTGAAGTAAAATCTTGTTAGAGATATTGGTATATGCAATTTCACAAGTAAGAAGCTCAATGAACTTCTGGGCTTTGCTCAAATTATGCCATCTGTGTGTCAGGTTCAATGTCGATCAACTTTTATGTAATTAATCAGACAATTAATTGAGGTAATTAAATTGTCATCAGCATTAATTATTTTGGTTTTAGATGGAGATGCATGCAGGATGGAGGAATGATGAAATGCTCGAGGCTTGCAAGAACAATGGAATCCATGTCACGGTAAGATTTCAAATTTGGTTGTTATTGCATTAATTTATTGGGTTAATCTGGATGGAATTTTGCAGGCATACTCTCCATTGGGTTCGCAATCAGGAGGCAGAGATTTGATACATGATAAGACAGTTGAAACTATAGCAAATAATATGAACAAGACAGCAGGCCAGGTGGAAATGGGCACTGCAAAGAGGAACCAGTGACATACCCAAATCAACCAATCCTGAAAGGATCAAAGACAACCTTCTGGTCTCTGGCTGGGAAATCCCTCACCCTGATTTCCAAGCTCTAACTACCCTCTTTCCTCAGGTGGTTTCCTACCATAAGCAACTCTGCTTAAATTTCTTATGCTTTTACCCAATCTGAGTATGGGTTATTAGGAACATACATGCAGAGAAGAGTGCTTGATGGGGCGGAAACGAAAGATGGACCATTCAGGAGCGTAGCCGATCTTTGGGATCATGAGAACTAGTTCCACTTGGAGATTAACAATGGCTTTCACGTTTTCTTTTGGTTAATTATGAGTTTAATTGTATGAATTTTGAGCAAAATTACTAATGCTACCCCACATATGCGTAGTAAGTAATTAACAAAAACTGAAATTTCACTTGTGTGTTTGGACTGCATCTTTCACTAGTATCTGAATGTGACAAAAGAAAATTAAAAGACCATTGAAAAAATCACATCACCCATTCAAAGAATCAGAAATCAGTGACAAGAACTTGGTCCAAGAGAGCTTTTAAAAAAAAGAAAGCAAAAATAATAAAGAAACAAAAAGAAGAAAAATCCTTTAATCACCTAGACCTCCTCATACTTGAAGATTCGATGTTACGAGTTAAATCACTGTTGCTTAATCTCTTATTGAAATTTTTAGGGCTACTAATTGTTTCTTGGACCACAGCAGCTTGCTGTTGAATAACAAGAACAAGAGCCCTACAATCAAAATCTGAAGATGCCAACATATCTCCAACTACACCTAATTCCTCAAGCTCCTTCCATTCTGATAGCCCTGATAACAATGTAGAATGAGGATCATGTCTTCTACCCACTAAAATCAGCTCAAAATTCTGGCAAATGCCTCTTAGCAGCTTTGCTGTTTCCGATCCTTCTGTTATTTGATACTCCAAGTACTTAACATCATTCAAGCTACTTGCTGTTCGTGCCCGAAACTCATTGATCATGTTCATATCTTTTTTCTTCTCTATCAGATCAGCATCACTGTGATGATGTTGATTTGCCATTAGCCGTATCAACGAAAACTTAATGTTAGAATGCATCGCGATTCGTGCCCCATACGCTAGTGTTTCGCGATCATCAGCCCCTCCGAGAAACAGAACACATACTCTTCTCAGAGTCTGACCTGGCATCATTGATCTTGCTAGTTTCCCAGCATCATACAGCAGCCCGACGGAACATGGAGCATGAAGGAGTATGTTTTTATTCACAATCCTTACAGCAGGATCATCTGAATATGTAAAAGGGATGATTACTAAAGAAGTCGTCTTCCCTAATGCCAATGAACATACTGCATCATGTAACACTGGAGTGGGTGCATAGGATGTGAAGCATTGGATCAAGTGAAGCCCTTCGTTTCTTCGTTCGATTTGACAAAAAGCATTGATGATTCTATTGATTTCGACTTTTTTATTGCTCGATTTGGAGGTATTCAATTGGTGTGGGATTAGAAGAGGTACTGTGCCTTCAACAGACTTCTTAAGGTTCACAACATAGACTTCAATTGGTTCAACTTTGGTAGGATTTGAATCTTCAAGGACACTGATAATTGAGGGAAGATTGTCTTGTTGATGAACACAAGCAAGGACTTTTAGCTCGGTGCTAGTTTGTTGAATTGTTCGTCTTTTATATGCTATGTATCTTTTTGAAGGATCATAAACAAGTCTTGCCAACCATGTAAATATAGCTGAATGCAATGCCGAGTTGATAACCAGGATTGCAAAGTCTTCGTCTGATATCAACTGCAATCAATTCAATCACAAACTGTCATGTACGCAGATTAATGACATCATCAATAACTTTCGCCAATTTAAAGATTCTCTTTCGCCAATTTAAAGATTCTCTTACCATAACTTTGTTGGCGCGGGAATAGAGTTGAACATCAAATAAACCTTTGCAATTTAAGATGAAACCGAGCGAAATTGCATCAAGAAAAGGCATCTTGAAATAGAGCGCAGGGATGAGAACAGAGAGAAGTCTTGCCAAGCTAGCAACAACCATGATCACCTCTATAACAGCAAATTCTTTGTGTCCTAGCACATACATATCAGTCCGACGACCAGCATCAATGACATAGCAAGGAACCAAAACGGTCTCCACAAAACATTCAATCTTCTCCATTAAGCTAGAAACCATAGGCGGACCATCAGGAATGACCATCCCCAGAATTACAGGAGCAAAATAAAAATGCTGCCCTGTAATTTCTCCGAAAAAAGCAGCAAAAAGAACCATCAAACAGATAGAACAAACAAAGGACTCTTTTAATCCTTTGCCATCAGGAGTTTTTCTGACCATCCATAAAAGTATAGGACGGAATATGAAAACAATGATCAAAATCGAAACAAGTTTGCTCATTTGAGCAAAAACAAGTCCTGCTTCCATACCCACTTGTATATCTTCTTGAACATCAAATAAAATAGCAAGAAACAACCAGCTAATTAAACCACAAATCATTGCAGAAGAGAGAGCGAGGCGGCCTAATTCGGTATTAAGCAGCCTGAGATCTGTGAGAGAGACTAAGATAACATGAAAAGAAGTAGTGGCAACAAGAATGGCGACAGAGGGGAGAGTTTGATAAAGATAGGAATTGTCATGTTCAAAGAATCCTCTTAGATAGATAGCAAAAGATGTGGTTATAATCATAGGAAAAATTAAGCATGATAAGCCTATAACAACTGCCAATTTCCCACATTTCCTCAACACCGTAAAATCTATTCTCATGCTTAGCAGAAAAAGAAGGAACATGAACGCCATTGCTCTAAATATACCAATCATCAATACTCCTTTTGGTGAAAACAATATTTGTTCATAGAAAGCTTCATTTTGTCCCAGAAATGAAGGCCCTATAGCAATTGCACCCTGCATTTATATATGTAAAAATAAATAAATGATCCCAGAAATTAAAAGAATTACAGATTAATATAAAAGAAATGGTTTTGAAGGATTTACCATAATTTGAGGGACATAGGTCTGCTCTCCAATAGGCTTAATAAGCATTTGAAAAACGAGCTTGAAGGTATTAACTAAAGCTATTTGCAATGACACAAGTTGCAATGGCCAATTTGTAATATTATTCCCATCTCTAAATTGCATTGTATTTATCAATGCAACTTCCTCGCATAAAACTGTTACATTTTTTGATGGTTGTCTCCATGAATGCTCCATCTTTGTTTATTAATTCACCTGGTCAAGAGATGAGAATATCAAATCCTCCTCTTGAGAAACAAGAAAGAATGCTGGTCAAGAGCAGTGGAAGAAAAAGAATTTTGGAATGGAAAATATGAATGGTGTTTGATAGGAAGAAAAGTATGCATTCTGTTAGAATATTCATACCCACAACCCAAAAAGTATACCCAAAACGCAAATCCCTCATGACAGGACGGAACTTGTTGGCCTGACTAAATTTTGCGTTAGCAATGGCCATTTCAGATATTCGTAATTTACTTAATTAATATTTATCCTAAAAAGAAAAAATTAAATTCAAAATTAACAACATTAAATGCCTATTCTTTTAGCTTATTCAAATTTTCATTATACTAATATTTAAAACAAAAACAAAACAATTCTTAATGTGTTATAAATAAAAGTTAAAATCAAAATAGAAATATAGAGAATGAGAAAAATATATTCTGAGAATTTTAGAATTTTATTGTGTAAGTCTAATAGCTCATAATTAGCATATTTATAGGTATAAAAAACTAGTAATAAAATTTGATTAGAAATATAATACTAGTAAACTTAGAGTTTAATTAGAACTTAAGAATTTTATTGTGTAAGTCTAATAGCTCACAATTAGCATATTTATAGGTATAAAGAATTAGTAATAGAATTTGATTAGGAATATAATACTAGTAGACTTAGAGTCTAATTAGAATTTAAGGTAGTTATCCAAATAAAAATATTACACAACACTTCCACTTGGATGACTATACACTATGAACATATCTCGTTAAAATCTTGCTAAAAAAAATACAGTGGGATAAAAATTTAGCGAAAGAAAAAGAGTACAATATTAATAAGTACTTTCCCTAATAAATGAATGAATCACACTAAATCTTTCAATTGGCGCATTCCAATATTGTGCACATGTTTCTTAAAAATTGAACTTGGTATGATCTTTGTGAACAAATCTGCTGGATTGTCACTTGAGCGAACTTTGTAAACATCAATTTGTCATTACTTCATAAGTTCATGAGTGTAAAAAAACTTTGGTGAGATATGCTTGGTTCTATCTCATTTGATATAGCCACTTTTGAGTTGTGAAGTACATGCTTATTTTCATGCAATTTTGTTGGCTTGTTCTCTACCACTAACCCGCTTGTTTCTTTAATGTGTTGGGTCGTGGATTTTAACCACACATATTCACGACTTGTTTCATGAATGACTAATATTTTTGAATGATTTGAGGAAGTAGCAGTGATTGTTTGATTCACAGTTCGCCAAGAAATAACAGTGTCACCATATGTGAACACATAACCTGTTTGTAACCGAGATTTATGAGGATCTGATAGCTATCCGGCATCAGCATAACTTGCCAATTCTGACTTTGCTCTTTTTGGAAAAAATAAACCCATGTCAGAAGAGCCACGAAGATAACGTAAAACATGTTTTACACCATTCCAGAGTCTTCGAGTTGGTGCAGAACTAAATCTTGCTAGCAAATTAATTGCAAAACCTATATCTGGTCTAGTGCTATTTGCAAGATATAAAAGTGCACTTATTGCACTAAGATATGGTACTTCAAGACCAAGAATATCTTTGTTATCTTCTTGTGGACGAAGAGGATCCTTCTTGACATCAAGAGAATGAATAACCATTGGAATACTTAATGAATATGACTTATCCATATAAAATTGTTTCAAAATTTTCTCTATATAGGATGATTAATGCACAAGAATTCCTTTTGGCAAATATTCAACTTGAAACCCAAGACAAAATTTTGTTTTTCCAAGATCTTTCATTTTAAACTCCTTTTTCAAATATTCTGTACTAATAGAGATATCTTCTGGAGTCCCTACTATGTTAAAGTCATCAACATAAACTGCAACTATAACAAATCCAGAATTTATCTTCTTGATAAAAATGCATGGACAAATGAAATTATTCTCATATCCATTTTTCACTGAGTATTCACTTAGGCGATTGTACCACATACGTCCAGATTGCTTTAATCCATACAAAGATCTTTGGAGTTTAATCGAATACATTTGTCGAGATTTTGAATTACATGCTTCGGGCATCTTAAATCCTTCAGGGATTTTCATATATATGTCATTATCTAATGATCCATATAAGTAAGTTGTTACCACATCCATTAGATGTATATCAAACCCTTTAGAGGCTGCCAAACCAATCAAAAACCTAAACGTGATTGCGTCCATAACAGGAGAATATGTTTCTTCATAATCTATACCGGGTCTTTGTGAGAAACCTTGTGCAACAAGTCGTGCTATAAATGGGTCTTTGTTCGTAAAAGAAATGAGTTAAATGAAATTGTGACCTTACTTATATCCAACAGGTTTGACATCTTCCGGTGTCTGGACTATTAGTTCAAATACTTTACGCTTAGCTAATGAATCTAGCTCAACTTGCATTGCTTCTTTCCATTTGAGCCAATCATTTCGATGTCGACATTCTTCTACAGTTTGAGGCTTAGGCTCATTATCATTAATTATCTTAGAAGCAACTGCATATGCAAACACATTATCAACAACTATGTCTTTTCTATCCCACATATTTCCATATTTTAATGAGATCTCAGAATTTTTCGGTACTAGAACCACTTCTGGGGTTGCTTCTTTGGAAATATGAAGTTGTTGATCTATATTATTTTTATTCTCTTTTGGAGCATCATTTTGAATATTTTTTAATTCCCTTTTCTTTCGAAGAACAATATCTTTTACACTAATAGGTCTACCACGCTTCTGGCATATGTTAGATTCATTGGCTACCATACCTGCTGGAAATCTTGCAAGGACAATTATTCTTGCAGGTACATTGGCAGCAGAAACATGGGATTTAGTGACCTTTTGGGTGTCTGTGAAGATATCTGGCAATTGATTTGCAGCATTCTGCAAATTTATTATTCTTTGAACTTCAAGTTCACATTGATTTGTGCGTATATCATAATTGGACAAGGTTGGAGTGTTCCAACTAATTTCTTGTGCTTTTAGCCCTTTACCTTTATCTTCCCCTAATTGAGAATTGATTCATCAAATTGACAATCTAAAGATCTTGCTCTAAAGAGATCACAAGTTAAAGGTTCTAGATACCTAATAATAGATGGGGAATCAAAACCAACATATATACCAAGACGCCGTTGGGACCCATTTTGGTTTGTTGAGGAGGGGCAATGGGAACATAAACGGCACAACCAAATATCCTAAGATGAGATATATTGGGTTGCTAATAAAAAACATGTTGTAAAGGTGAAAACTTGTGATATGTGGATTGTCGTATACGAACTAAAGATGTAGCATGAACAATTACATATCCCCAAGCAGATGCAGGAAGTTGTGACTTCATAAGTATAGGTCTAGCAATTAATTGTAATCGCTTAAGAAAAGATTCAGCTAAACCATTTTGAGTATGAACATGTGCAGTAGAATGCTCGACATTAATTTCAATTGACATACAAAAATCATAAAATGTTTTTGAAGAAAACTCTAAACGAATTGTCTTGATAGGATAATCAGGAAAACTAGACCTTAACTTTATAATTTGAGCAAGAAGTTTAGCAAAAGCAATATTTTGAGTAGAAAGTAAACATACATGTGACCATCGAGTTGAAGCATCAATTAAAACCATGAAATATCGAAATGGTCCACAAGATGGATGAATTGGGCCACAAATGTCTCCATGTATCCTTTGAAGAAAAACAGGAGACTCCAAATGTAATTTGGATGGTGAAGGTCTTACAATCAATTTACCTTGTGCACAAGAACTATAAGAAAAATCATTAGATAAAAGAATTTTTTGATCCTTTAATCCGTGCTCATTTGTATTCTCGATAATATGTCGCATCATGGTTGAACCTCGATGACCAAGACAATTATGCCAAAGTATAAAATTTTTAGGATCTGAGCACTTTTAGTGCATATAATTATATTCGACCATCTTTATTTTGGTGAAATACAATCCAGTTAAGAGACTTGAAAACTTCTCTAATATGAACTTCTGGTTCAATTTTATGGAAGTTATATATAGATATTCAATAGTTCCCTCATTGTGGTTTCAATATGATAACCATTGCAACGTATATTTTTAAAACTTAGTAGATTTTTTTTGGGATCCACTAGAATATAACGCATTATCAATGTATAATGGTGTTCCATTTGGAAACATAAGATAGACTCTTCCAGAGCCTTCAATTACATTTGTTGAACTAGATATTGTATTAACATTAATTTCAGCTAATGTTAATTGTAAAAAATACTTTTTGTTACGAATAATAGTGTGAGTTGTGCCACTATCCACTAAACATGTATCGTCCTCCATAACATCAAGTTTATATGGAATTATCTAATAATACAAAACATCATTTAATAATAAGAAGAAAAATGATAACAAATAAAAAATACTTTTAAAATTAAAAAGTAATCTTTATTTAAATTGTAAAAGTGCATAACAAGAATAAAATTATTTTAATAGTTGACATTTCCATCGCCAATCAAATGATCAATTTTGCCACTATCATCCTCAAAAGAATCAGAAACATCAAAATCAATATCTAAAGGAAATTCTTTATCATTAGCAGGATCAACAGGTTCTGAGAAATTTACTTCAGCATTTTTTTCTTCTTTAATGATGCCTTGTAAAGATCAACTAGATGTTTAGGAGTGCGACATATACGAGACCAATGACCTTTAGTTCCACATCTAAAGCAAACATTATCGTTGTTTTGCATTTTCTTTTCAGCGCTTTCCTCACCTTTGACCCATTTCTTATTAGTACCTTTGTTTTCAGCATTTGGGAAAGAATTAGAACCATTTCTTCTTCCATGACCACGACCATAACCCCTTTTTCCTCGACCTCTTCCACGGCCTTGAAAAAATGCCACATTAACTTTAGGGAATAGGGATGATCTAGTTGGATGGGATTAGTGATTTTTCATCAAAAGCTCATTATTTTGCCAGCCACTAGTAAACAAGAGATTAACTCAGAATATTTTTTGAATCTATGCCCTCGATATTGCTGCTGCAGGAGCACATTCGAAGGATAAAAAGTTGAATATGTTTTTTCTAACATATCCTCATCAGTAATATTCTCTTTACATAATTTTAATTGAAAGCTAAACTTAAATAAAGCTGAATTGTATTCACTAACAGTTTTATAATCTTGCAAACGTAAGTATATCCATTCATATCAAGCTTTAAGGAGAATCACAGTTTTTTGGTGTTCATATCTCTCCCTTAAATTTTTCCAAAAGACTAATGGGTTTTTAACAGTGAGATATTCAGTTTTCAATTCCTCATGTAAATGGTGTCGAAAGAAAATCATTGCCTTAGCTCGACCTGCAGGGATGCGGTATTTCATTCTTTTAATGAATCTCTAAGATTCATAGCATTCAAATGAATTTCAGCATCAAATACCCATGACAGATAATTTCTTCCAGAAATATCAAGGGCAATAAATTCAAGTTTCGTAAGATTTGGCATTGTAAATACACTACACTTGAAAAGAAAAAAATTAAAATTAGACTGTAAAGTGTTAAAAAAATAATTTAATTATCATGCAATTGTAGATAAATTTTTCGGCAGCCAGTATTAAATTATTCATAACACATACATAATCCATTTAAACATGTACAAATTAAGGATCTCATGCAAATGTCCAACTATTTATGTATGGCATCATTTAATTTAATAATAATAATAACAATAATGATAATATAATTATTAAGATTGTCAAACATGTTAACGTGTTTGAATTATAAATTCATGTGGTGGTAATTTTTCATGCAAATGAAAATATATTTTGTACATGTATTCATAGATCCAACTACGTGTATGCATAGATAAAACTAACATATATAAGCTTTTTAATTTATAATGATCGGCATTATAGATCTATAAAATAATATAATTAATTTTGAGATGATTTACCGTTTAATCTTATAAATTAGAATTCTTGATTCTTTCGAGCCGGGTTGTCGTAAACCACCGACTTCTAATAATCAAATGAGACTATCATGCTGATTGTTGACTTGGTGGCTCATCCACCCACATTTGTTGACAAAGTATTTTATTTTGTTAAACAAAGGAATCCCACATCGAAAACCTATTGAATTGTAATAGGTTTATTCTATTATAAATATAGCCCACCTCATCTTGTTTTTCCCATCCCAAAATTACCAATCTTTCTTAAGGAAAAAATTCTTTCTCTCTTTAGTAAATATTTCACTTGTATTATTTCTTTGAAATAGTAAAATATAATTTGGTAGTGTCCGAGGACGTAGGCATAATTAGCCGAACCTCGTTAAAATTTAGTGTTCTTTATTTGTCTATTTAATAGCTATTGTCTGGTATATTGCTAGTAAATTATTGTGCTATTAAATTACTTAGGAAAATTCTGTCTAAGGAGATTGGGTTTTAAGTGGAACAATTTGTGACCCTTCCAGTCTTTCCTGTGAATTTTATCTTGTGTGATTTTTTAGTACAATAGTTTACGCTTTATTCATATGCTCAATAGTGTTCGAGGTGAATTTGGTGAAAATTAACCTGAGTTTGCACAACACTGATAACGTGTTATAAATAAAAGTTAAAATCAAAATAGAAATATAGAGAGAATGAGAAAAATATATTCTCTGAGAATTTTATTGTGTAAGTGTAATAGCTCACAGTTAGCATATTTATAGGTATAAAGAACTAGTAATAGAATTTTATTAGTAATATAATACTAGTAGACTCAGAGTCTAATTAGAACTTAAGGTAGTCATCCAAATAGGAATATTTCACAATAATATTCCACAATATAATGTATTTATTTTAATTTATTACTATTTGAATTCAAAAACGTTACAAGGGCTAGTTTGTTATCTAACTTTGTTTCTTACCTTGACTGAAGAAAACTAATAATGCTATTAATATAGTTAATTACTACATTAAATATAATATTATTCTTGTTTTCTTATGATTTGAAAAATATTTAATTTGCGGTAGAAAAATAAGTGATAACTATATAAATTACATACCCAAAGAGGCCCATTCAGTCGGCTCAATCCACTTGGCAGGGTCCAAGACCCATCAGAAAAGAGCACAAAGCTTGAGCATGAAGCCAGCGCAGCATCCCATCGGACTGATGTGACAACACGTCCAATCAGCCTACTGACACAAGGCAGCGCCATGCCCTTTACTTGCTCCCTGTCGCTTCGCCGCTCACCTACTCTAACTGCCAATTATCACTCCCCAAGCACTCAAGTGCACATCTCCTATCTCATATAAATAGCCCAACAAATAGTGGCACCAGGTATCTAATATTTGAAACTCTCTCTCTAAGCATTCTCTCTCTAGAAAGCTACTAACTTAAGTTTCGGAGTGCTTATGCCTGGTTCGATCGGGTACTCTTTCTTGCAGATCTTAGTCATCCGATCGGCTCTCCCTCTTTACCACGTGAGACTTCCAATCAGCTCTTCTCTCTTTTAGATAAAGACATCCCACGTCTTATCATTTAGTGCTTTCGTTGAGAGTTATGGCAAGTTCAAGATCAAACGAGAATTCTGGGGGGCACAATCACAGTGGCAATAGCCAGGGCATATCTAGGTCCTCGGGCAGAAGAGAGAGATCTCCCAGGTCCCCAGCCAAGGGGAACCTTCTTCTAGAATTTAATGATGCCATTCTACGGCAACTGGAGAACACTACCATCACAGTTAGGGACATGCGTGCCCTCCTTAGTGACTTCACTAAGACCATAAAGAGGACTTCATGGACGAAGACTTCGGAAGGAGAAGAAATAAGGGCATCTCTATCAACGAGCCGACAGTGGAAGGGGCATCACCAGGACCCCAAGAAGATACGACAAAGGGAAAAGGACAATGTCCTCGAGTAGGGACTCTACTTATCTTCCCAGCAGATCTTCCACCCCATCCATCGGGGATGACCTATCTTTCATGTGCACGCCAAATCGCAACCACTCCAGAAGGCCGAGAAATGAGTCTATCTCCACAGCCATGAGCAGGGAAGACAAGTGGCTTAAACAAAAGGTCAGGCAGTTTGGCTTCACCGGCCCCAAAAAAGCCATATTCGAAGGGAACACCTGCAAGAATACTGCCTCCCCATTTTGCAGGGAAATAACGGACTCCGAGCTGCCTCCCAGATGGAGAGACGTGGTGATGGATAAATATACAGGTAAAACTGACCCCACCACTCATCTAGCGGAATACTTGACAAAAGTGCAGGTCTACACCTATGATGAGAGGATAGCCTACAGAATTTTTCCCACCACCTTGGGAGGAGATGCTTTGAATTGGTTCCATGAGCTGCCGTAGAAATCAATCACCTCTTTCAGACAACTTAAAGAGTTGTTCACCACAAGGTTTATCGTGCAGACGCGCGCACTAAAATCGGTGAACGACCTGTGTAATCTCTATCAGAGATCCGATGAAAGTCTTAGAGACTATATCGATAGGTTCCAAGCTACCATGTCTGAAGTGAGGAACGTGAGCGTAGAGATGGCGACTACCGCCTTGGCTGGGGGCATCATGGATCGCCCACTGTTCGAATCAATAACTACAAGACCTCCGGTCAATTTTTCTGATCTGATGGAAAGGGCCAGGCAACACATCCAGCTGAATGATGCCCTGAGGTCCAACAGGGGAAGAAGGACCAACGTCATGGATCGGCTACAGCATCGAGACGGACGGTCATTCATTAGAGCTCCCGCATCTGAATGGATAACGAGGAGCCCAGACAGAGCCGCGACCTCAAGAAATTTGGGAAAGAGAAAAGAGTCCGGACGGGATAGAGCTGAACGCTCGGACGACCGGCCAATCAGAATATTTACCCCACTCAACACCAATCCGGCTCAGGTGTTGATGTGGATTAAAGAAAAGCACAGCAAGGTCAATTGGCCCAGAAGACTGTCCGAGCGAAGCAGAATTGTAAGGGACCACGGTAAATATTGTGAGTTCCACAGAAATGTCGGTCACACGACTGACGAGTGCACCTCGTTGAAGAAGGAGATTGAACATCTAATACGAAGGGGGTCCCTCAAAAAATTCATAGGTCCGGCTAGAGGGGAAAGTCCCTGTACACGATCGAACCCCAGGAAGGATGACTCTGGCTCAGACGATGATGAAGAGCACATAAATCCGAGGAATGCCGACCCACGCCGACCGTATGCCGGAGTGGTAAACATGATCATTGGAGGATCATCCTATGGAGAGGACCTATCCAGAAAAAAGAAGGGGAAAAGTGTTTATATCTCTCACCAGGCCAAACAGCATGCTCCAGTCACCATATCAAGCGAAGACGCGCGAGACGTACTGTTCCCTCACGAGGACGCTCTCGTCGTCAGAGCTTGGATTAACAATTTCAATGTTAAAAGGATTTTGGTAGATAATGGTAGCACTGCCAATGTGCTCACCCTTCAAGCCTACTGAGCCATGGGACTTTCGATAGAAGAGCTAAAGTTGAACGCCACTCCGCTGATCGGGCTCGGCAATGCTACTGTCCCGGTGGTGAGATCTGTTGAAATCTTTATCGAGCTTGGCCAAGAGGCACTCGCCCACGCCTGCAAGGTAACATTCATGGTAATCGACATGATTTTTGCCTATAATGCCATTTTTGGCAGGCCATTGCTTTTTCAAACCAGAGCTGTTACAAGCATACGATACATGGTGATAAAAATCCCAACCCGAGGGGGAGTTGCTGTTCTGAGGGGCGATTAAAAGGCATCCCATGAGGCGTACGTCACCATGATAAAACAGCAGAAGGAGGCCATGATTATGGAGCCAAGGCTGGAGCGGTCCGAGCGGGCAGAGAGGCCAAGAATAGATCCCGCCGAAGAGGTGAAAACGAGGGCATTGTCAAAGGGCAAAAACGTCTAGGTTGGGACCAGCATGAATGCAGAAACAGAGGATGCCATCATGCAAGTCTTGACCATTAACCAAGCATCCTTCGCCTGGAAGCCAGAAGATATTCCTGGCATTGATCCTAAAGTGATCACCCACAAACTCAATGTAGACCCAACTCACCCACCGGTAAGGCAGAAGCTACGCAGGTATACGCTCGAGCGAAGGAAGTTCATATCTGAGGAGGTCGATAGGCTACTGAAGATCGGGATGATCCGAGAGGTAGACTATTCTGAGTGGCTTGCCAATGTGGTCCTGGTGAAAAAGAAAACGGGGAAGCTGCGGATGTGTGTGGACTTTACAGACCTTAACAAAGCATGTTCGAAAGACAGCTACCCCCTGCTAAGCATAGACCAACTGGTAGATGCCACTACAGGCCATGCAATCTACTCCCTCCTCGACGCATACGCTGGCTACCATCAAATCCTGATGTGGCTCTTAGATCAGGAGAAGACCAGCATTATCACAGACGACGGAACCTTCTGTTACAAAGTGATGCCGTTCGGTCTGAAAAATGCGGGTGCCACGTATCAGCGTCTCATGAACAAATTTTTTAAAGACCAGATCGGGTAGAACGTGGAGGTATATGTGGACGACATAATTGTCAAGAGCAAGAGCCTTGAAGAACACCCTGTCGATCTGGCTAAAGTTTTTTGTACTTTGAATAAATTTTAGATGAAGCTCAACCCCCATAAAT
Source organism: Excoecaria cochinchinensis (assembly GCA_947683425.1). NCBI lineage: Eukaryota > Viridiplantae > Streptophyta > Magnoliopsida > Malpighiales > Euphorbiaceae > Excoecaria > Excoecaria cochinchinensis. Next base: position 15,318,414 of record CANTUQ010000058.1, read on the forward strand.
GCATCTTTGGGGTTCCATCGGGAAAATTTTTGGGCTTCATGGTTTCTCAAAGGAGGATCGAAGCTAATCCGAAGAAAATAAAGGCCATCCTTGAGATACGACCCCTTAGGAGCATAAAGAACGTTCATAAGCTGAATGGCAGAATCACTGCCCTTGGAAGATTCTTCTCCTCCTCAGCCAAGTGATGCACTCCTTTCTTCAAGAAATTGAGGAAAAATGAGACTTTCAGCTGGGGTGCAGACTGCCAGTGATATGAGCTTAAATAGCTCATAATTAATCTATATTTTGTGGTTAGAAGTAATGTTTTAAGTGTTTTTATTTGTTGGAATTAGGTATGTTTTATGTGTTTTGTTGAGTTGTGTATGTAGGAGAAAAATGGAGAAAATATGGAGTAAATAGAGAAAAGAAAAATGAAATGAGCCAAGGCAGAAAAGCTTCTGTCGCGAGCGCGACAGAACGCGCTAAGGGAAGACCAAGAGAGAAGAGAAAAAGAGAAGAAGAGAAGCTGTCGCAACCAAGGGAAGGTGTCGCGAGGTCGCGACAGGGCGCGGAGAAGGCACACGCAAGGAAGGGCGAGCGAAAATGAAGGCGTGCTCTGTCGCGAGCGTGACAGGCATCGCGATCGCGACAGAGAGATCCGTTAAACACTAAAGTTCAAATTTGAACTTTAAGAGTTGTGCCTTTCCACCAACAATTACAACCTTTGTAGAAAGGCATCTGAAGGGGCATGAGTTGGTATTATAAATGCTATTTCTAACTATAATTTAGATATAGAAAAAAAAGAGAATTGAATTTTTGAATATTTTTCTGTAAGTTAGAATAGTTTTTCTTTAGTTTTTCTTAAGTAGAGTTTATGTGTTAAAAAGAAGATAGCATACAAAGAAGAAAACTACAATTGGTGACTTGAAAAGGGTTGAGAAATCTCCTTCTTCAATTCTTATCTTTTAATTCTTCTTTGTAACTTTTGTGATGTAAATTCTGAACTTGAGTACTTAATATCAAATGTTTCATTGTCTATATTAATTCAAGTGTTCTTACTTGTAGAATTTCTCATTAGTACATTATTTATGATCATTATAAGTTTGAGTTTAATTGAGAAATAAATTCATTCTTACATCTAATTGGAAATTCATTATCAAGATGTTGTTTGAGAAATCATAATATTGAAATGGTTGTTATAGGTTGTGTTCTATTCCTAAGATTTGCATGTATAATCATCTAGTTCTTAAATGAAAGTTTGGAATTAGACTTATATGTGTATGTTTTAGGCAGTCCTATTTATATTGAGAGAGTAAGTAGGAAATTTATTCAACTTGGCTTGCAAGATAAGAATGCTAAAATCATTAAGAACAATTAATTCAAATTCCATCTTTATACTTAGCATCATTAATCTTTTCTATCTTCTTGGATTCTCATAAACTCGATTTAATTAATTTACATGTTATATTAGTCTAGAATCACTTTTCCATCATTTTATCATTGTAAACAAGATTAAAATCGATTAGTAATAGTGTGTAAACACGTTCCTTGTGGGATCGATATCTTAAGTACTATTGCGGTACACCGTATACTTGCGGTATATAGCATATTTAGAAAATGCTTAACAAGTTTTTGGCGCCGTTGTCGGGGAGCGGTTGTTTTGCCATTATGAAAATTGATTTATGATTTTGGATTACAATATTTTCTTTTGTTTTAATTTGTTTGTTTGATTTAGAGTAACTTTGTGTTTTGTTTGTGGTTTACAGGATTTGAGAAGTTCATGCCTAGTACAAGAAGTTCACAAGAAGAGCTTGAGCCCTTAAATCCTGAAATTGAAAGATTCTTGTCAAGTAATCGGAAGTCAAATAGAAAGAAGAACAAAAATAGGAGATCAATTATCATGGCCAACGAAAATCCGCCAAGACTCATGGACTTTGCCACACCTACTTTGAGTGGTGCTCAACAAGGAGTGGTAAGGCCAACGGTAAATGCAAATCAATTTGAAATTAAGCCTACACTCTTACAAATGATTCAAAATAGCATTCAATTCTATGGTTTGGCAAATGAGGATCCAAATGCTCATTTGGCCAACTTTCTTGAAATATGTGATAACCTTTAAGATCAATGGGGTTTCGGCTGATGCAATCAAGCTTAGGCTTTTTCCATTCACTTTGAAGGATAAAGCAAAGGCTTGGTTGAATTCATTGACAAGGGGATCTATAACCACTTGGGACCAATTGGCCCAAGCATTTTTATCAAAATATTTTTCCTTAGCCAAAACTGCAAAAATCATAAAGGATATTACTACATTTGTTCAAAATGATAATGAATCATTATATTAGGCTTGGGAAAGATTCAAGGAATTGCAAAGGATATGCCCACACCATAACTTGCTAAGAGAGCTGTTGATGCAAACATTCTATAATGGAGTTAACCCTACCACAAGAGGGACTATTGATGCTGCTGCTGGAGGTTCTTTGATGAGAAAAACTACTGAAGCGGCATTTGAATTGTTGGAGGAGATGTCCATGAACAACTGCATGTGGCCTACCGAGAGAACTAGCGATTCAAATTCTACTAATGTGAGAGGAGTTCATGCACTTGATTCAGTGGTTGCATTGCAAGCTCAAGTGGAAGCATTGAGTCACAAACTCAATAATTTGGGTATGGGAGGTAGTCAACCAAATAGATGCAATATTTGTGGACAACAAGGACATCCAAGTGAGGTATGTAATTTGGGCATAAATAGTACGGAGGAGCAAGTTAGCTTTATCCAAGGGCAAGGAAGAGGTAACCTATTTTCCAATACATATAACCCTGGATGGAGGAACCATCCAAATTTTTCATGGGGAATAGTAGTAATCAAAATAAAGGAGTAAGTTTTCAACCACCTCAAGATAGGTTTGGAGCCTTAGAGGTTAAGATGGATAGGTTCTTGGAAGGGATTAATATGAAATTTAATTCACAAGAGGAGAACCACAAGAGGCTGGAAAATAAGTTTGATCAGATCACAAAGAATCAAGTCTCATCCATTCATAACTTAGAAGTGCAAATTGGGCAATTAGCAAAGGCTTTACCCTCAAGATTACAAGGTACTTTACCAAGTAATACGGAGGAGAACAAGGGAACATCTAAAAGCCATCAATTTGAGGTTAGGTAAATCTTACACCAATGAATTTGTTATTACTAACAAGAATGGAGAATTTCAGGAAAATAAAAAGAAGAATGACTCTTCTGTCGCGAGCGCGACGCCTGTCGCGATCGCGACAGAGGAGAAGCCGAGCAATGTCGAGGTCGCAGTACCTGTCGCGAGTAAGCCAGTGGAAGGGGAGCATTCTGTCTCGAGCGCGACACCTGTCGCGAGCGCGATAGAAGGGGCATCTAAGGAAAATTTTCCTAAGGCATTTCAACCTTGCCCACCGTTTCCTCAACGCCTAAAGAGATAAAACCAAGATAAGCAATTCCAATCTTTTATTGATAAATTGAAGCATTTGCTCATAAATTTGAATTTTATTGAGGCCATATCACAAATTCCCAACTATGCAAAATTTCTTAAAGAATTAATTTCTAAGAAAAGAAGTTGGGTGGATATATCCACTATTGCATTGACTGAAGCATGTAGTTCCATAATCACAAATAATTTGCCTACAAAGCTTAAAGATAATGGTAGTTTCACCATTCCATGTATCTTAGGGGATGTTGAGTTTCCTAAGTACTTGTGTGATTTGGGGGCAACTATTAATCTCATGCCTTATTCTATCTTTAAAAAGTTGGGTTTAGATTATGTAAAACCTACTTCCATGGTTTTGCAATTAGCTGATCAATCTATTAAGAAACCATATGGAATAGTTGAAAATGTGCTTGTAAAAGTGGATAAATTTATTTTGTCTGCTGATTTTGTCATTTTAGATTTTGCATATGATGAGAAATGTCCCTTGATATTGGGTACACCTTTCATGAGGACTGGTAGGGCTTTAGTTGATGTCTATGAGGGCACATTAGTCTTAAGAGTAGGGGATGATAGTGTTGAATATCAAATGGATAAGGCACTAAAATACCCAATGGATGAAAATGTGTGCATGAAAATAAATATCATTGATGCGTGTGTTGTGGAAGTATTAGAAAATGCAGATGGAGATGAAGAGGAAGTCCAAATGGAAGAGGAAGTTCATGAAGAGGTAGAGCAAGAAAGCTTTAGACGTGAACCTCTTTATCGTAATGAAGCACCTTTGCCACCTTCAATTGTAAGTCCTCCAAATGTTAATCTAAAGGAACTACCAAATCATTTGAGGTACGCCTTTCTTGGACCTAATCATACTTTGCCTATTATTATTTCTAATAAACTCAATAAAGAACAAGAGCATGCATTATTAGAAGTTGTTAGAAAAATGATAAAAAGTATTGGATGGCAAATATCTGATTTGAAGGGTATTAGTCCTAATGTTGTCATGCATAAATATGGAAGATAAATGTCAACCAAAGGCTGATAGACAAAGGAGGCTTAACCCTCATATGAAAGAGGTAGTGAAAAAAGAAGTTATTAAGTTGCTTGATGCTGGAATCATCTATCCAATTTCGGATAGTGATTGGGTGAGTCCAATACATTGTGTTCCAAAGAAGGGGGGTATGACGGTAGTGAGGAATGAGAATGGAGATTTAATTCCAACTAGAACCACCACCGGTTGGAGGGTGTGTATAGATTATAGGAAGCTTAATTTGGCCACTAGAAAGGATCATTTTCCTTTACCATTCATTGACCAAATGCTAGAAAGAATTGCTGGCCATTCTCATTACTGTTTTCTTGATGGATATTCAGGGTATTTCCAAATTTTTATCTACCCTAGTGACCAAGAGAAAACCACATTTACTTGTCCTTATGGAACCTTTGCTTATAGGCGAATGCCTTTTGGGCTTTGTAATCCCCCAGCCACATTTCAAAGATGTATGACTTCAATTTTTGGAGACATGATAAAGGATATAATGGAAGTTTTCATGGATGACTTTTCTGTATATGGGGATTCATTTGAGCTTTGTTTACAAAATTTAGACAAAGTTTTAGCTAGGTGTGAAGAAACCAACTTGGTTCTTAATTGGGAGAAATGCTATTTTATGGTAGATGAAGGGATAGTCTTAGGGTACAAAATTTCAAGTAGGGGTATTGAGGTTGATAGAGCAAAAACAGAATTAATTGAAAAGTTACCTCCACCCACTACACTTAAGGGGTAAGATCTTTTCTTGGACATGTTGGATTTTATAGAAGATTTATAAAGGATTTTTCTTTAATTGCTAAACCTCTAACTAATTTATTAGTTAAGGATGTTCCTTTTGAATTTTCTAAAGAATGTATGAATGCTTATGATACTTTGAAGAAGGCCCTTATAAGTGCTCCTATTATTGCTGCTCCTAATTGGGAATTGCCATTTGAGATTATGTGTGATGCAAGCGATCTTGCTGTGGGTTGTGTATTAGGTCAAAGACATGGTAAGAATTTGCATGTGATTTATTATGTTAGTCATACTTTGTCTCCTCCTCAAGTTAATTATACAACAACTGAAAAAGAAATGTTAGCTGTGGTTTATGCATGTGACAAGTTTAGATCTTACTTGTTGGGATCTAAAGTCATAATCTATACTGATCATGTTGCATTGAGGTATTTATTTGCAAATAAAGATGCTAAACCTAGGTTGATTCGTTGGGTATTGTTATTGCAAGAGTTTGACCTTGTAATTGAAGACAAAAAGGGAAGTGAAAATCTTGTTGCTGACCATTTGTCTAGGTTAGAAAGCAATGAACAAACTTTAGGTGATGGTATTAAAAGTAATGAATCGTTTTCGGAAGAATCATTAATGTCAATTTTGAATATGCATGTACCTTGGTATGCTAATTTTGCTAACTATCTTGTTGCTGGAATTGTACCTGAAAATTTGACATGGCAACAAAAGAAGAAATTGTTTAGTGATGTTAAAAATTATCTTTGGGAAGAACCTTACTTGTTTAAGATAGGTGGGGATGGTATAATTCGTCGTTGTATAAGTGAGGAGGATTATCAAAACATCTTGATGCATTGTCATGCTGCATTGTATTCGGGTCATAATGGTGCCAATAAAACTACATCTAGAGTGCTTGAATGTGGATTCTTTTGGCCAACTTTATTTCATAATGCAAAGATGTATGTAGCCAAATGTGATAAATGTCAAAGGGCTAGTAATATTGGGAAAAGAGATGAGATGCCTTTGAATAACATATTGGAAGTTGAAGTGTTTGATGTGTGGGGGATTGACTTCATGGGTCCCTTCCCTACTTCTTTTGGTCAAAACTACATTTTGGTTGGAGTTGATTATGTATCAAAATGGGTTGAAGCCAAAGCCACACCACCAATGATTCAAAGGTGGTGATCAAATTTTTGAAGAAACTTTTCTCAAGATTTGGAGTGCCAAGAGCCATCATAAGTGATAGAGGTAAGCATTTCATTAACCGTTCTTTTGATTCTTTATTGCATAAATATGGTGTGCATCATAGGGTAGGTACACCATATCACCCACAAACAAGTGGTCAAGTGGAAGTGTCCAATAGGGAGTTAAAGTGGATATTAGAAAAAACAGTCTCTACTTCTAGAAAGGATTGGGCACATAAATTAGATGATGCTTTGTGGGCATATCGCACAACATTCAAAGCACCAATTGGTATGACACCATATAGGATGGTTTATGGTAAAGCGTGTCATTTACCTGTGGAGTTAGAGCACAAAGCATATTGGGCCATTAGAACTTTGAATTATGATCTTAAAGATGCAAGTGGCAAACGATGTTTACAATTAAATGAGCTAGACGAATTGAGACTTCTTGCATTTGAAAATGCTAAAATCTATAAAGAAAGGACTAAAAAATGGCATGATGCACATATACGGATTAAAAATTTTAATATTAGGGACAAGGTTCTATTGTATAATTCTAGATTGAAACTCTTCCCTGGAAAATTAAGATCTAGATGGAGTGGACCCTTTGAAGTCACCCAAGTTTTGATCAAGGGTTTTTAGAGCTAAAAAATGGAAAAGGGGAGTTATTTAAAGCCAATGGTAAAAAATGTAAGGTGTATTTGGAGGAAACATTTCATGGAAGGGAGGTTTCATTTCTTTCTTTAAAAATGGTTTGATGGTTACTTGGTTTTATTGTTCTTTTTAGTTAATTGTTGTATTTTATGTGTGATAATTATATGTACTAATGTAATTCTTTTTGTTCTATAGATGTTTTTAATATGTAAGTTCATTTTATGTACCTTCGTGTGATGTTTTTGAAAGGGAAGGAAATTTGATTTTGCAGTTCTCTTTCTGTCGCGAGCGCGACAACTTCGCAAGCGCGACAGAAAGGGGAAGGTGTTCAATAGATTTCATCGCGACGGCGCGACGGTGAGTGTCATCGCGATAGTTTTTTTTTGGGAATTTCTTTTTGCTTTCTGTCGCGAGCGCGACAGTTTTGCAATGTCGCGATAGAAAACGAAGTCCATTAGTTGCGATGACGCGATGTATAGCGCGATATGTTCCCTTTGCAAAAAGCTTCTATTGCGATCGCGACGTCGCGACAGAACGCGGATTTTAAATTTTTGGGTTAATCTGACCGTTGGGACTTCATTAACTTCCTCACCTTCCCTCTTTTCTACCCTAATAAATCCTTCTTCTTTCTATTTCCTTTGCCTTTTCAGTTTCTCTTTCATTATTTTCTCTCTTTTCTCTCAAAATCTTCCTCACGTTTTCCTAAAGGTCTTCACGTTTGCTCTTTCTTCTTCCTTTTTCTGAGTTTTCATCTGGTTTTTTCTGTTTTATTTTCATCTTTTTCATCTATTTTTACCATGGTGAGAACTAAACACGTTGGAGACAAGGGGAAGGGGAAGCGACCTATGGGTGAATCCAGCAATCAAGGGGATTCTTCTCTTCCCAATCCTAGGGTGTTCCAAAACAGGTATGCTTGTCCTTTTCCCATCTATTCTGAGGATAAGGGCATCAAATTCCAATATTTTGATCAAAAGACTTATGTTGGTATGTTGGATTTGGATTTTTCTATACTGGATACTTTAGGCTTAAGTGATCAAATTAATAGTTTTATTCGCTATATGAAGTGGGGGAAATTTGTTACTTTTTCTTTACCTGTTAGGAAAGAGTGGGCTATAGAGTTTTTTTGTAACCTTGGAATATGTTGATAAACATAAAATTGAAATGAAATTTAGACACCAAGGTATAGAGTATACTTTTGGGTATGATCAATTGCATGAATGGTTTGGTTTTCCTCAAACTGGCAAAAGATTTGATTCTCATCAGTTTAGGCCCTCCCCTATTTGGCATAGATTATCTGGTTTGGATCGTTTTAATAATAAAAATTCTACTAATAGGCAAATTAGGGATGATGCTTTGATGCTTTTCCATAAATATCTTTGTCATGCCATGTTTGGTAGAGTTGAAAGCACTAAGGTTCAAACTAAAGATTTGTTTGTGTTAGATCTTTTGAATGCGCATAAAACTCCTAACTCCTTTAATTTCATTTTAGATGGTCTTTACCATGCATCTATTGCTTGTAGTAAATAAGTGGGAATGGGTCATATGGTCACGGGTATAATTTTGGGATCCCTTGGTGATTTGCCTCATTTTGTTCAGTCTGAAAATGAATCCATTGCAATGCTTGATGTTGTTTACCTTAGGAGAGCTAATATTTTAACCAAGTGAGCTTGGCCCCCAAGGTTTGTGGATCGTTTTGCAGGACCTCCTAATGTCGCTGGTTCTAATGTGGCTGGCCCTAGTGTGCCGCCTGGCAGGGCACAAGAACCCACCCCAGCCACTGGTGATCATGATTCCTCCAGTGAGGATGCAGGAGCTGCTGGCGTTGGTTCTGCAGAGAGAGGAGCTGCTAGTGGCGCTGCTGTTGATTTGGAGCCAGTTTTACAACGCTTGGATGGCATTGAAGTCACCAATCAAAGTCTTGCTGCGCGAATGGATTTGATAGAGAATGATGTGAGGACGGTGCTACAGAATCAAAAGAGTTTGAGTCGCAAACTCTTAAGTTTCTTTAGGTAGAACAACGTGGACCTTTCTCCATCCCCCACCAAGCTCCCCTAGTGGGAGTTTTTGAGTTTGTCTCATCCACTTTTCTCCATTTTTATTCATTTTCTTCGTTTTGTTTGTTCTTGTGTTCATTTGTGTGTTTTTTTTTTATGTTAGTTTGTTCTTTTAATTTATTCCTTTTTACACAATGGGGACATTGTGTCCTTCAAGTGTGGGGGGGGGGGGGGGGGGGGGGGAAGTTTGTTCTGTTTTTGTTGTTATGCATGTATATATACATACTCTTATTTATGTATGAGTAGTGTAGCTTGTGTTGCATGAATTGCTAGATTTAGGTATGAATTGTTATGCTTGTATGTTTTTAGATTGTTTTGGAGTTTAGTATTTGATGATTATTTGGGAATTAGAGCATGTATAGGTTTTATATTTTTGGCCATTAGCCTAGATAGTAACTTTTTGACCATTTTCATTATTTGTTTTACTTTAGCATTCTGTTGTACATAGTGAAGGGTATGACTTAGCAAAACATTTTGGTGTAGGTTCTTTTTAAGTTAGGTATCTTTTTATATGTAAATAAAGATTGTTTTGCCAATTTATTGCCTATGATAGTTTGACCTATAGCCATGTGAGCTTTTGAAGCCTTATACACTAATTTTTCTTTGTATGGGAGCCTTATTATGCCATATCCTCCAGAACTTGTTTTTGGTAAATTTTGAGACTGCATTTTAGTATGGGTTGTACACGGGATATGATAAGGGCACTTAGAATGAACTATTTTTGGCTTACTTTTCAATTCCTTACCTTTTGACTTTAGGTAGCCAACTTTGAGCCTATATCCTGTTTTTGTGGTTTTTCTTATTTAAACATATAAATAACCCAATCTTTTTGCTTAAACAAGGCCCTATTTCTGTTGCTTACCCATATTGTGGAGGGCTTAGTATTGATATACTATTGGAGATGTCATTATTGACAAGCATAAAGTAGCAAGAATTAAAATTCCCTTGTTTGTTTTACTTAGTATTAATTATGCTAGTCTACATATTAAAAAAAAAATAGGACAAGCAAGATGTACATCAAAAATTGCTTAAGTGTGGGATGGAGCGTAAAACGCACCCATGCTAAATTCTCCTGCTATCCTAAAAAGAAAAAATAAAAGAAAAAAAAAGTAAGAAATTAAGAGCTAGCAGAAAATCTGTATTCTTAAGAAGGGAATTAGACTAAAGTATCATGCTTGTTAATATTTTGTTTTGGTTAAATCTCCTATGTTGTATTGATGTTTTTCTCTACACAATACTAGCTACTTAAATCCAAAAGTTTCCTACCCTAACCTAAGCCACATTACAACCCTTTTAAGACCCTTTGATCCTCTTTACTATCTTATACTAGTAGTGGAGATTTTTACTACTTACAAGCCTATGGTATGTAATGGCATAATCAAGGAATGGGGGAAAACACTAACCTTTATATACTTGAGTGATTGATTGTTTATCAAAATAAGTGTTGAGAGAAAATTATCTTAGGTAATGCTTTGTGTGAAATAATCTATACATGTGTTAAGATATTTGATTTCTTGAGATCAAACATCCTTGTGTTTTGCCATTTCATGATTTTCCAAATGTGCATAGAGGTTAAAGTTTAATGAATGATGGGAATGTTTAAATGGTTGCATATTGAGGCTAGTGTGTTAGAAGGATAAGTCTATGCATGGTGTTTTCAAATGTTTGTCAAATGCCTAAATAAGCTCCAATATATTGTGTTTATTGTGTATTGTGTGTTTGTGTTGTTTAAGTGTTTTGCTTGGGGACAAGCAAATGTTTAAGTGTGGGGGTTTGATATGAGCTTAAATAGCTCATAATTAATCTATATTTTGTGGTTAGAAGTAATGTTTTAAGTGTTTTTATTTGTTGGAATTAGGTATGTTTTATGTGTTTTGTTGAGTTTTGTATGTAGGAGGAAAATGGAGAAAATATGGAGTAAATGGAGAAAAGAAAAATGAAATGAGCCAAGGCAGAAAAGCTTCTGTCGCGAGCGCGATAGGCAGCGCGAGCATGACAGAACGCGCTAAGGGAAGACCAAGAGAGAAGAGAAAAAGAGAAGAAGAGAAGCTGTCGCGACCAAGGGAAGGCGTCGCGACAGGGCGCGGAGAAGGCACACGCGAGGAAGGGCGAGCGAAAATGAAGGCGTGCTCTGTCGCGAGCGCGGCAGGCGTTGCGATCGCGACAGAGAGATCCGTTAGACACTAAAGTTCAAATTTGAACTTTAAGAGTTGTGCCTTTCCACCAACAATTACAACCTTTGTAGAAAGACATCTGAAGGGGCATGAGTTGGTATTATAAATGCTATTTCTAACTGTAATTTAGATATAGAAAAAAAAGAGAATTGAATTTTTGAATATTTTTCTGTAAGTTAGAATAGTTTTTCTTTAGTTTTTCTTAAGTAGAGTTTATGTGTTAAAGAGAAGATAGCATACAAAGGAGAAGACTACAATTGGTGACTTGAAAAGGGTTGAGAAATCTCCTTCTTCAATTCTTATCTTTTAATTCTTCTTTGTAACTTTTGTGATGTAAATTCTGAACTTGAGTACTTAATATCAAATGTTTCATTGTCCATATTAATTCAAGTGTTCTTACTTTAGAATTTCTCATTAGTACATTATTTATGATCATTATAAGTTTGAGTTTAATTGAGAAATAAATTCATTCTTACATCTAATTGGAAATTCATCATCAAGTTGTTGTTTGAGAAATCATAATATTAAAATGGTTGTTATAGGTTGTGTTCTATTCCTAAGATTTGCATGTATAATCATCTAGTTCTTAAATGAAAGTTTGGAATTAGACTTATATGTGTATGTTTTACGCAGTCCTATTTATATTGAGAGAGTAAGTAGGAAATTTATTCAACTTGGCTTGCAAGATAAGAATGCTAAAATCATTAAGAACAATTAATTCAAATTCCATCTTTATACTTAGTATCATTAATCTTTTCTATCTTCTTGGATTCTCATAAACTCGATTTAATTAATTTACATGTTATATTAGTCTAGAATCACTTTTCCATCATTTTATCATTGTAAACAAGATTAAAATCGATTAGTAATAGTGTGTAAACACGTTCATTATGGGATCGACATCTTAAGTACTATTGCGGTACACCGTATACTTGCGGTATATAGCATATTTAGAAAATGCTCAACAGCCAGCAAGCTTTTGAAGAGCTAAAGAAATTCCTCACAAACCCGCCACTGCTCAGCCGATCGACCCCAGGTGAAAACTTGTATCTCTATTTATCCACCTCTGGTCAAGCCGTTGCAGGTGTCCTGGTCAGGGAAGAAGGAACCCAACAGCTGCCTATATATTATGTGGGCCAAGTGCTCAGAGGTGCAGAATTAAAGAAGGGTCCAATCGAGCAGCTCATCATTGCCCTCATGATGTGCACGAGAAAGCTAAGACAATATTTCAAGTCATACACGATTGTGGTCCGATTGGGTCATCCACTCAGAAAAATTCTTCAGACCCCCGACCTTGAGGGCAAAATGGTGGGATGGGCAATTAAGTTACAGTCGTGAGATGTGAGGTACGAGCCCAGGGCAGTAATAAAGGCCCAGGCTCTAGCAGATTTTGTTGTTGAATACGTCGGCAAAAAGCCCGACAGTCAACCCAAGCTTTAAAAATGGGAAATGATTGTAGACGGCGCAGCAAATGATACCCGAGGAGGCGTGGGCATTGTAATAATAGGCCCCTTGGGCATCGTAATAAGGTATGCAATAAAATTTTGCTTCAAAGCAACTAATAATGTGGCAGAGTACGAGGCGCTCCTTCATGGGTTGAGACTACTCCAAGCCATCGGACCGAAGTCAGTGACCATCAAGAGCGACTCCCAACTCGTAACGAGCCAAGTCTTGGGCACCTTTGAAGCCAAAGAAACCAACATGATCCAGTACTTGGCAAAAGTCAAGGACGCATTCAAAATACTCGAGGAATCTGGATCAGACTGAAATCTCCAGAAGGTGCCAAGGGACCAAACTTCAGAGGCCAGTCGGCTTACAAAAATGTCTGCCTCCGAACAAGCAGTGATAGAAGAAAATATCACTGTCATCGACCAAACCTCCTCCTCCTTAGACGAGCCGAAAATGATAGAGATTGATCAAGGGGATGAAACCTGAATAAGCCTGATCAAGCGGTACCTGCAAACAGGGCAACTACCGGAGGACAAGATCAAGGCCCGAAATATATCGCGCAAATCCCTCAATTACTCCATTATTAACAGTGACTTGTACAAAAAAGCTTTCAGTCATCCTTGGCTCAAATGCGTAACGGAGGAAGAAGGAGAATACATCCCGAGAGAGGTCCATGAAGGCATTTGTATGGCAAGAAAAGTACTCTAGACCGGATACTTCTAGCCAAGCATTTTTAGAGATGCCCAAGAAAAAGTAAGAAGATACCAGAAATGCTAGATTCATGGAAGGGTCATGAGACAGCTCGGAGTAGACCAACAGCCGATCGGAATCGCATGGCCATTTGACCAATAGGGCCTGGACATCCTGGGACCTTTCCTTCAAGGTAAAAGGCAGATGAAGTTCCTCATCGTAGCAGTCGGCCACTTCTCCAAATGGATCGAAGCAGAACCTCTAGCAACGATCACAGTAGAGAGGGTCAAAAACTTCGCATGGAAGAACATCATATATAGATATGGCTTACCTAGGGTGTGTTTACTTGTAGAAAACAACACCTGTTTTCTAGAAAATTTTTCTATAGAAAACAAAAAAATAGAATACTGTGTTCAGGTGTTATAATTTTCTTAAATTGTAAATAGAAAACTACTTTTCTGATTTTTCAAAATATACAAAGATTTAGAAAACTACTTTTATACGTTCTCTAAAATTTTCCTTTTCTATTTTTCTCACTACAAAACACGGCACTCTTTGCGGGAACGAAGTCAAAATCCCGCTCTTCGATTCCCTGCTCTGTCTATCTTTTTTCTTCTTAATTTGTTTCCGTTTTATCCAGTTAATACTCTACTAAGCTGATTTTATCAAAAATCTAATCAAAATCTGATTTCTTTAATCGAATCAAAATTCTGTTTCATTCATATTTAATTCTCCTGATTTATCTGAATCAAAATGGATTATTGCAATCCAAAGCAAAATCTGATACAATTTGCTCAATTCTGTTTGTATTTAAACCAATTTTTTGATATTTTGGAGATGAATTACATAGGCTATTTACAGGTTTGTTTGCCCTTCTTTTTCCTCTTTCTCTTTCACACCGCACTGAATAGAATGTCATTTATTTCCGTTTTATTCAGTTAATACTCTATCTTCACTTTAACCAATGAATCTCAAAGTGAATCCAATTAGATCAAAGTAAGCTTCTTCATATGTTGAATTTGTGGGCTTTTTCAATTTGTTTAATTTTGTTTACAGCATCTGACTCAATAACTTGGATCATCCTCAGCTTTTACTGCTCTCAATGGTAGCTATCTTCTTTCTATTTAGTTCTCACTTCTCCTAAGCTTTTCATCAGTGGTGTGTTCTACTCTCTTTTATTTTATTCTTTTTTTATTATTTTTATGTAGATGAATTTGTCAGCTTTAATTTTTTCTTATTCGTTGCTCTATTTGATGTCATTTTAAGGTTGTTTACATGTTATGTGAGAACCCTTTTGTTTTTGTGATTTCTTTTTCAGTCCATCGCACTCGCGCATTCTCTTACTTTCTATATTAGAAATCTGGTTCAAAAGGCTACAAAGCAGAGTCATACGAAAGCATTTATTTCACTAAGAAAATCAGTGAGTTTTCCCTTCTTTATTGATATGATGTTTGCTCTACTTAGCAAAAGATTGGTCTGTTGAATTAATAAAAGTAGAATTAATTTTGAAGTGCTACCTGAAATAATTCTGGATATTTCTCTTATCAGTAAATGCTCTGTTGAAAAGCCTTTCATTTCCTCAATTGCATTCATATATTCCGTAATTTTATAGGTTGATTCTAAAGAGATAATTTTATTTGTATTCTTCAGTTGAATTCATACTCTCACAATGGCTTCTGTGGCAACTTCAAGTTGTTCTTGATTTTGAGATAACATATAACTTTGTAAGAGCAAAAAAGAGAGATAATTCTTGAACCATTTTTTACTGATTATTTTCCCTGTATATATAAGCCTATATTGAAAAAGCAATGTGTTTATTTGTCTGCTGTTTGATTTTTAGAAGATATTTTCTATTTTCAATAAGGTTCGAATCAAGACAAAATTATTCTACTTTATATATATATATATATATATATATATATATATATATATATATATAACCATTTTTGACTGATTATTTTCCCTGTATATATAAGCCTATACTGAAAAAGCAATGTGTTTATTTGTCTGCTGTTTCTATTTTCAATAAGGTCCAAATGAAGACAAAATTGTTCTACTTTATATATATATATATATATATATATATATATATATATATATATATGTGTGTGTGTGTGTGTATATATATATATATATATATATAACCATTTTTTACTGATTATTTTCCCTGTATATATAAGCCTATACTGAAAAGGCAATGTGTTTATTTGTCTGTTGTTTGATTTTGAGAAGATATTTTCTATTTTCAATAAGGTCCAAATCAAGACAAAATTGTTCTACTTTATATATATATATATCCCAACTCACCAATTTTTGGCCTTTTTAAAGGTGTAATCACGTGTTGTCATTAACTTACTTTTATGCTTTTCATTTGTTTGCATTTCTATAACAAAACATATTGGAGATTGCTAATAAAATAATATATTTTTAGATATTGTGCTGATAATATCACCGTTATATGTATGTTGCTGCTGTTTTTTGTGTTCTTTGCCTTTATTATACCTCATATTGTTAGCACACTATCATAGTAACACAAGTTTAACCATAAATTTAATGACCATACTCTCTTTGCATGTTGGTGGTGGGAAATTTGCATTTTATGAAATGTCCATTTTATAATTTCAAGAAAATGTCAGCGTGCATTAAATTCTAAAATAATTAATGAGATATTTATAAGATCTTTGCTACCTAATATCTTTTTTATATTATGAGCCGGGCCATCTAATTTATTTTTTAGATGATAATTTTATTGTTAGGTGAAAGGTTTTGTTAAGATATATTTTATATTTTTTTCATAAATCTTGGTAAAAAATTCTTTTTTAAACTGAAAAAATTAGTAGTATGTTATTTTACTTATTTAATGTGACTTTTACTGCAATTTATGTAAATATCTATTTTTTTGGAAAAAAGAAAAAAATAAATAAGCAAGATATTTTAAAGAGAAACGTCATAGCTGTTAGAGAATATGTAAAATAATTTTATATAATTATTTAATTATTGGATAATAGCTAGCGAATGGGGCTGTCCAAAATGTTTGATTGCATTTATTAATATATTTCTTGTTATTTTTTTAATTCCCAAATATGTGTTTAAATTATTTTTTATTTTTTTAATATAATTGAAATTTTACTGTATATAGATAATTAGATGGGGGAAAAGAATGGAAATGGTGAAGAATCAAAAGATTGGTCTGACAGTAATGAACTTACTTTTTTAAATATTTTATACGAGAGAGTAAAAAATGATGCAAATGGAACGCCATCTTTTAAATCATCTGATTGGCAAGAAATGGATGACGAATTATTTATAGTATTGGGAGAAAGATATGGTGTGGAGAAGTTAAAGGGAAAATACAATCGTCTTCGGATAAAGCATCGACAGTTTACTGAATTATTGGAGCATACCGGGGCAACTTATGATTCATATTCAAACACTGTATTTGCTGTGGAAGACATTTGGCAGATGTTTTATAAGATAAGGATATCAGTTATTTAATTTTTATTATTAAGATACATATTACAGATTTCAATATCTAAAATATTATGCCTTTTAAATTGCAGAAACACAGGAATTTCAAAATATTTAAGAAAAATGGGTGCAGGCATTATGATCTATTGGGTCAAATTTTTAGTAAATCTACTGCTACTGGGCATCTGCACCATGCTTCTACACAAGTACCTTATACTTCAGATGATGAGCGCCAAATTGAAGAAGAATTCCTTCAAAAGGGCATTCATCATGTATCAGATGGTGAAAAAACCGATGCTTGTAGTTCAAAAGATAAGCAAGTTCCTACTAATTACATTCCTGGTTCTCATAGAGATAAGAAAAGATCCAAATTTGAAAAATTGGATTCATGTCTGGAAATGTGGGCATCTTGTTTAAGTGCTAGAGCGGAAAAGGAATTAGCAAAAGCCAAAAGATATAAATTGGAAAGTAATCAAGCTACAAGTGTTGAAGATGATCCATATAATATAGATGCATGCATGAATATATTGGAAGAAATGAAAGATATTTCTAGTGCTGCTTATAACAAAGCACTGGAAAAATTTGTTAGTCCAGAATAGAGAAAAATGTTTGTCTTGATGCGTGACAATAGAAGAAGAAATTGGATTGAAAGTTTATGTAAATGAACCTTTAATTTTTTTTTTATTTATATTATGTCTTGTGGCTTCGTTTATTATACAAACTTTTGTTATCTAAATTTTTTTAATATATATACATATGCTAGCTATTTGTTTTTATTTTTTTAGTTGTTTATTTTATTTTTTCTTTAAATTTGATAAACTTATTTTTTTTTCTTTTAAATTGATGCATGATTTATGGATCAAAATTTACATCAAAATCAAGTATTAGCGTATTCAACGAGTAGCGATAGTTCTAGTAGTGATGAGGATGAAGAGATTTTAGATTTACTTTTAATTAGATTTTTTATCGATCAGGATTTTATAGAAAAGGTTCCTTGTAGAACTTCAATACTTAGTGGAAAAAATTATATTCTTGAAGTCCTTGTAGGAAATCCGACTAGGTGTTATGAAGGGTTTCGTATGGCACCACATGTTTTTATAAATTTATGTGAAAAAATGAAATTGATGGGTTTATTAAAGGATAAAAGGCATGTTAGTGTGGAAGAAGGAGTAGCCATGGGTTTGTCACTTTTATGTCATAATCTTCGTCAAAGGGTTATAGCGGAACGGTATCAGCATTCACTTGCTACTGTTCATAAATGGTGTAAGATGGTAATTAGAGCATTGGCTACTTTAGGTACTCGCTTGATCAGACATGTGAATAGATTTCCTGTGCAGCCAGAAATTCAAAACAATCCCAGATGGTATCCATATTTTGAGGTAATAAGTTAATATATTATAAAAATATTATAATTTTGTTATTTTATGGTATATAATAATGCTATGTATATATAATTTTTTGTGTAAATTAAATATTTTGCTTTTATCTGGTAAAGAAATGCATAGGTGCAATAGATGGTACTCGTGTGGCAGTTTGGTCACCAGCTTCTAAACAAAAGACTTTTCGTGGTAGAAAAGCAACACTTGTGACACAAAATATCATGGCCGTCTGTTCTCACGATATGTTATTTACATTCGTATACACTAGATGGGAAGGGACAGCAAATGATTCTAGAGTATTTCTTGATGCATTAACAAGACGGGAAAATAATTTTCCCCTTCCAAGTGGCAGTAAGAGTTTTTATTATCATGTCTCCCTTAATATAAATTTATGTTATTATCATTTGATTAATATATACATTAATTTGTAGATTATTTTTATGTCGTGGATGCTGGTTATCCTAATATACCAGGATTTTTGGCTCCATATCGTGGTGAAAGATATCATTTAAATGACTTTCGTGGACGAGGACGAATTACAAGAAAATATGAGTTATTTAATTATAGGCCTTCATCTTTATGTAATGTGATAGAAAGGGCATTTGGAGTGTTAAAAGCTAGATTTTCAATTTTAAAATCAATACCAAACTATCCTTTACGTCGACAAAAGCTTATTCCCATTGCATGTTGTACATTGCACAATTTTATCAAAATGGAAGATAGAGCCGATCAGCTGTTTATATTATACGGTAGAGAAAATTTAACAATACCTGAAGAAGTCACTGCTAGAGTACAACAAGAGGGTATTAATATTGATTTATCCCAACAAATGCAAATAGGAATAGTTAGAGAGGCAATTGCTGATCAATTGTGGAACGATTATAATAATAATAAAAATTAGAAATTGATTTTTTTATTATTATCATTTGTTTTAAACAATATTCATCAATTTATCAAAATTTAGTTTACGTGATATCATATTGATACATATATAATTTAATTATATGTATATGTATGTACTGTTTGAATTTTAAAAATTAGAGCATAAATTTTTTCTCTTAATATTACATATTCAATTTTTTAATTTAGAAAATATTTTCCATTTTTAATAAACGAACATGTTTTCTCAATTTTCTATTTTCTGATTCTAGAAAAACAGTTTTCTATTTTTTGATAAATAAACACGTTTTCTAAATTTTCTACAGAAAATAATATTCCAATTTTTTAAAAAAATAGAACACAGAAAACAGAAAACTATTTTCTGTAAGTAAACAGGCCCCTAACATTTTCATTACAGATAATGGCAAGCAGTTCGACAGCTCCACCTTCAGAAATTTTTGCCAAGGCTTGAAAATCAGCTTGAGATTCACCTCAGTCACTCACCCTCAAAGCAACGGAATGACAGAGGTCTATAATTGGACCATCTTAGAAGGGCTAAAGAAATGATTGGGTGAAGCGAAGGGCAACTGGACTGAAGAACTGCAGAGTGACCAGAACTTCACCAAGGACGGGCACTAATCAAACGCCATTTTCTCTGGTCTATGGCTCCGAAGTAATGATACCCGTAGAGGTCAGCCTCCCATCCTATTGGTCAGCATTTTATTCCGAACGGACGAACGTCCAGGAGAGATGCCAGGACCTAGACTTGATAGAATAAAGGAGAGATGACGCCTATGCCAAAATCGCCGCCTACAACCAGAGAGTCGCCAGATACCACAATACAAAGGTGAAGTCTAGAGCTTTCAATGTTGGTGATCTGGTACTCACAAAGGCGGACATAGGCTCAAGAAATGCAAGAGTCAGGAAGCTAATGCCAAATTGGGAAGGGCCCTACGAAGTCTCCAAAGTCTTAAACCCGAGCACATACAAGCTCTGAACAATAGATGGGCAAGACATCCCCAGGAGCTGGAATGTTGAAGTACTCAAGAAGTACCACATGTAATAATGTATCGGGAATTGAATTCAATCAATAAAGAAGTTCTTCTTTATCTCTATAAAAGACATGTATGTTATAATTTATACACTAGGCTTGATGCTCATTCCAAGCCGAAAATGCGAAAGTTAGAATCCATCTGTTTGAATGACAAACTCGTCCGTTAGGATCGATGATATTCCCGATCCGAAGATACGGAAATCACAAATTGCACATCGGCTCATCCGTTAGGGTCGATGATATTCCCGATCCGAAAATACGGAAAACGCCTAATTTCCACTGACTCATTCGCTAGGTTTGATGCCAATCCCGAACCGAAGACGCTAGGGTCAAGTTATAGCAAAAGTTTCTCCCAAGTTAAGTGTTGCCCAGCAATCATGAATTGAAAGGCAAACTAAAAATGCTAACTTAATGTACAAAACTATTCACCTAATTCCAAGTCTATGAGAGGCTAAGAAGTCATTCGCTAGCCTTGAAGGTTATTGATTCTAATTCAGGAAGTATCTATGATTAATCAGTCTATCACATTAGCAAGTCATATGCGGTTTTAGCAAGTTATATGCGATTTTAGCAAGTTATATGCGATCTTACCAAGTTATATGCGGTTTTACAAGTTATTGAAGAATGCCAATTCATAACTTCGAAAGTTTGCAATCTACACAAAGAGTTGCGATTTATTGAAGAAACAGTATACTGTACAGCTTGCAAGAATCAGTATAAAAAATAAAGTATACAATGGAAAACCTAATCCAAGTTTCTATGTCTACAATTTGTACATCAATAGGAGCCGAGACCTGATCAACAGCTGGCTCTACGCTCGGCTCGGCAGCAGGTTGAGAAGGTTTGGCAACCACCTCACAGATTGGCTCCGCCGGCAAAGAAGCGCCAACCTCAACTCCAGAGGGCATATCTGGTTGAACTTCAGTTGGTGAAGGATCTTCCATGGATGATGGCGCTCTGTCGGTCGCTACCTCTCTGGGAGCCTCTTCCTCATCGTCACTAGATGGCGGATCAAACAGAACACTGGGATCCTCCATCCAGTCGAGATCAGCCCCAGGGAAGCGCCTCCCGGCCTCATAGATTTATCGAGACGATAACTTCCCTTGTGCTTCCCCCAGTTGATCAAGAAGCTGCTCCTTTTGAGAGGCAAGCTCCTCTTCAAGCTTCTTCCTCTAGGAGGTCTCCTTGTCCTCTAAAGCAGCCTTCAGCGAATCCCACTCGGCTCGAAGCTGGTCGCACTCCGCTAAGGCTTTACCCCTCTCAGTGCCTAGAAGCTTGCACTCAGAGCTCAGTCTACTCGCCTCTTCTTCGAATCTCTTGCACTGAGCGCTATCAGCAGCCAGGCAAGAGACTTTTCCTTTTAAGCGATCGACCTCGCCTAGCCGAGTTTTCAACTCCTTGGCTTGCCGAGAGGCCTCTTTCCTCAGGTCGGCCACCTCAGAACGAAGGGCAGAGGCCTCTTTTTGGGCCGCATCTCATTGAGCATCGGCCTCCCCCTTCGCCTTGGCAGCCTCCTCTGACCTTGCCTTCAGAAAACTGGTGATGCCTTGCAGGTGCTGGCCTCTCTTGATCAGCTAAAAAATAACAACAAAGACAACGCATTAGCGAAAGAGGACATCACCAATTTCCAGATAACAAAAATTTAAGTGTCCAAATCTCACCTCCAGGCTCTGCTGGTTGAACATACTAAGCTCCCGGGTGAGCAAGCTGGGATCTCCCATGACCTTGAAGTTGTCATCCTGAAGAATACCCCGACAAAGGTAACTAGCGACTACTTTATTGCTTGCCGACCAGTTATTGCCGAAGTTCTCCCTCAGTATGTCCTTCAAAGGCACAGTTCGCCTCTCAGGGGCTCCCCTTGCAGCTCGCCAGACCGGCTTGCCTTGCATCGGCGCCTTGCCTTTCGCGACCACTCGGACGTTTGATGCAGCCACCAACTCCGCAGCCTTTTTCTGAGCAACCTCCCTCAGCAATTGGATATTTGGAAGAATGATGGATGGTTGTGCTTCATCGGAATCGGACTCCTCCTCCAACAGTAGCCGTCTGTGTGGACGCCAATCCTCAGCACCAGTTTGGGGGCCCGCAGGCCCAGGGATGACCAAAGTTGAATGAGGAACGGGGATCGCAGCAACTGGGACAGCAGGGAGTGGAGCATCCACTGGACCCCGCGAAGTGTGCACTTCTGAGGTGGGCAAGATCCTCCTTTTCTTTATTTTTTCCCCTCCCTCGCAGCCCGATCGGCATCTCGTTTGGCTTTAGCCCGAGCGGCGAGCTGCCTCGTCATATCATCCCCTATAGCCATCGCAGCTGCATCACAAAGACAAATAAGATAAGTACCCTTTTCAGAAAAAAAACATACATTCAATTCACATGCAATGCATGATTGTCAACTCATGTTGCTCCCTCTGCTATAATCCTAATGCTCACATTCTGCATTTGTGCCAGATCCGGAGCTGGAAGACCCAAACAGCGTCGTCAGCAGAAATTCAAACTTGTAAGGTCCCTTTTGCCTCGCCACGGCGTCTATCAATTTCTTGATGTCGGCCTCATACAACGGCTGACCGGTGGCTTGATCCTTCAAGATGGTGGCTCCCTCTGATCGGGTAAGGCGCACCCCAAATCCACCAATCATCCCCACCAGGAAGAACCTCTCCTTGTATCCTTTCATCGAGGTGGGGGTATAGACGAGCTTTCTCTTCGGTCGGCTGGTGAAGAAATACTTTGTCCCATCGCTCCGATCCGATATGTAGAAGAAGTGGGTGAAGAGATCCAAAGTCGGGGCCACTCCCTCTATCTTACACAGGATCTTGAAGCAAGCCACCGATCTCCACCCATTCGAATGCAATTGATTTGGGGCAATCCCGTAACCTTCTAATATTGCCATCTCAAAAGCGCCAAATGGGAGCCTCAGTCCTGCATCCAAGCTCCAAAGGTGGCAAATAAACCACTAGTTCTCCTGGTGGTCGAAAGGCCCATCCGTCACCACCTTGGAATTAAGGCAGGGCATCATGAACACGTCATCAGAAAGGCCATATTTAGAAGGGATCTCAGCCACTTCCCCGAGGTCCCAATTTGGAAAAATGCTCAGCCGCCGGCTTGTCCCTGTACCCCTCCATAAAGCTCCTATCGATTGATCGACCACTATTGGAGGCCATTTTCAACACAGTAACCCTAATTTCTAAATGGGGTGAAGTGAGTTGAATGGAAGGTGCAATAGAAAGAATAGAGGAAAAATGAAAGGCAGGAGAGAAAGGATTACTTATTGATTGAAGGTACTTTGAAAAATTTCAAGGAACGAAAAGCAAGAATCGTTGAAGTATGAAAGAGGCGAGAAGAAAATTCAGCAGAGTTCCTCTAAGGATTGCAGAAAAGTGAGGAAAAAATGCCCAGAAGTTACCTTTTTATAGACGAAAGCTTCTCGGGAATGCCAAACGTCTCACCACAGGATGCTCGCCACGTGTCCTAAAAGCGTTATTGTTATATGAAGAACGAAGCATCACTCTCGGTGCACGTGCAGCAGTATTAAATGAGACAACTGTCTCAATAGGAACATCTCTTCAGATGAGCGCCTTTCAAAATTGAAAAATCCCGCCAACGTATGTCTCCCGATCGGCACAACTCAAAGTAAACTCTCCCTGAACGGAGCAACTCAAAGCAAATCTATGCCCGATCGGACCCTTTTGAGGGAGGACAAGTGATAACTACATAAATAATATACCCAAAGAGGCCCATTCAGTCAGCCCAATCCACTTGGTAGGGCCCAAGGTCCATCAGAAAATAGCACAAAGATTGAGCATGAAGGCAGCGCCACGTCCGATCGGACTGATGCGACAACACGTCCAATCAGTCCACTGACACAAGGCAGCGCCATGCCCTTTACCTGCTCCCTGTCGCTTCACCGCTCACCAACTCTGACTGCCAGTTATCATTCCCCAGGCACTCAAGTGCACCTCTCCTATCTCATATAAATAGCCCAACAAACAGTGGCACCATGTATCTAATCTTTGAGACTCTCTCTCTAAGTATTTTCTCTCTAGAAAGCTACTAACTTAAGTTTCGGAGTGCTTACGCCTGATCCGACCGGGCACTCTTTCTTGCAGGTCTCAGTCATCCGATCGGCTCTCCCTCTTTACCACGTGAGACTTCCAATCAGCTCTTATCTCTTTTAGATAAAGACATCCCACGTCTTATCAATAAGTAAACAATTGATAGAATACAAGTTGTCCTCTCATTGTTCTTCACATAAAACCAATTTTCCATTTTACTCGTTACAGAAATATATATATATATATATATATATCAATAGGGAATTAAGGTTGTTACAACTTAAATTCTGACCTCTTATGCTATGAGATATGTATTTGAAAATGTAGAAATTAGCTCATTAAGTAGTTAGAAAATACACAATATTTTGTAGCTAAGGAGCCATTCACATTGACTATTGCTTACTACCAAAATAATGATAATATAATTAACCAACTATATATTCCTTATTGATAATACTCAAATTATCATCATTCTCTACACTTAATTCAGACATTTGAAGCAAGACACCTAAAAAAGTCAACAAGCTATCAGCGTGGCATGTTCGATAGGACTAACAGGGCGCGCCCCCTGTCAGTCCACTGACACACGCCATCATTTTATCCTCCTGTCCACTTTGTATCACATCACTGCCAATTTGCTATGACAGTAGGGCAAGTCATTTAGACGTCTCTCTCTCTCAAACCTTCATAATTACTAAGAAAATGCAAGAGTCAGGTACGAGCAATCTTGAGACATTCTATCTTATTGCCCTTCTCACTCTAATCTCCCGCTAACTTAAATTTCGGAATGCTAATTCTCTACACTCCAGTGACTAGTTCTCATTGTTTTGCAGATCAGGCCTCGCTCGTTGCAGATCGGCATAATCCTACCATAGATCGATCATGTCTTATTATAAGTTTTGACATTCTAGACTTTGTCACTTATTAATAAGTCAATTAAAGTTTGTGTCGTGTCTTTATATCTTTATATGTGGACCTAATAATTTAATTTTAGGTATCTTTTGTTCTTGAATCTAATAAGATTATACTATTATAGGGAGATATTTCTTCAATTTTTTTTTTAATTATGATTCCACATAATTTAAACTATTTTTTTTTATTTCGGTATATAGTACTACAGTTATAATATAAGCAAAAACAAATAAGCAATACATGTCTTTATAACTATGGCTGAGAAAAAAATGGAAAAATCTGTTCAAAATTAAATCAAAATTTTCAATTAACCAAACCGTCAGTCTCGTTTTCAATTAATAAATTTTAGTTTTTTCGATTTCGGTCCATGGTTTGAAAAATTTACCGATTTCGATTAACTAACCGATTTAACTATTATTTTCGGTTTCAATTTGGTTTTTTATTTTGATTTTGTACTTTAGGTACCGATTAACCGTTAATCTATGGTTAATCAGTTCATTCACACACACACATATACCTTAATTTTTTGTATTTTTATATAAAATTTATATAATGCTTTAAATTATATTTAAATTATATTATTCTTTTTAATTATATAAAATAATATTTATATAAAGTAACCGATTAACTTTTATATACGATATTTTTTATTATATATGTTGGTGTCCGTATTTTACTTTATAGCATTTAATTATATTTTTTTCGCTTTTCCTTACCATGGGCTAAAATTATCTTCAAGTTTACACCAACATTTATCTAACATTATCATGGAAACTAAAAAAAATACCTCCATTATTTTAAAATTACTTATATTTGTTATTTAGATATTCAGCTTTTTTGATATTTTATATGATCCAATAGTGAATTTTAAGTTCAGATTTCCATGAGTTTAGTTATTAGTGAAATTTGTTTTTGATACAAAAGTTTCTCTAGGGTTGTAATCATGTATTTTAAATTTATATCCATATACTAAGAATTTATTAAATTCGTAACTCAAAACACATATTCAGATTTCTAATTTTTTTTTTATTTTTTTACACGGGCAAAATTGCTTCAGTACTTTCACAAAAAGTTCAATATTGCGTATATAGTTTAGTTTGATATAATGTTATTCTTTTACAAATGAAATTGGTGCAGTTCCGACTTTTATAATAGTATCTCCCATTAACTCTATCTAATTTTCAGTCCACGTGAATATGATGTGGTACGTAAGGAATGCATAGATGACATGTACATGCGACATGGAGGGAAGGGAAAAAATTGCCCTACCCTTTCACAAAAAGTACAATATTACTTCTATACTAACAAAATTGGTGCAATTCGACTCTTATTTACCAAACCCTATTAACTCCTTCAAAATTTTCATCTATTTTAATCTATCGTGGCAACTAAGAGATGCATGGACGACATATGGCAGGGTGGAGAGTGTGAAAATCTGAAGTTACCCTCTATTAAAGGAAAAAGTTTTATCCCCAAAACTGTAATGGATAAAATAGAAAATGATCAAAATCAAAAGGATTTGATTTTTGCATATTCAAAATGGAGATGGAAGGTTTTAATTTGATATATTTAGAGTTGTTGAATTGGAAAAGTATAGAAGAAATTCGCAAGTCCTCTCATTGCCACATATTTTCTATGTGTGTCTATATTGCCATATCAGAATAATTCTAATAGAAAATGTATCTAAGATTGGATTGCACAAATTTTATTGCATAGGACTATTTGTGAAAGTATAAGAGCAATTTTGCCCCTCCTCTCTCCATGCCATGGGTAGTGCATGCGTCTTTTAGTTGCCATCTAAGATTCACGTGGATGAAAAATTAAAAGAAGTCATAGGATTTTACAGTAAGATAAAATTGCTCAAATTTTATTTGTATAGAGTCAAGATTGCAGCAAAGTGAACTAAATGAGTAATGTTGTACTTTTTGCAAAAGTACAGAGTCAATTTTGCCCATTCTACTTTTTTTAATTTTTAATTTTTTTTTTTTTGACGACCAGTGATGAACAACCCATTTGTTTCTAAAAACACTACCGTTGATTCATGTCCTACAAAGTCCTCAGGATTTAAATGGAGTCATATTTAAAAGAGGTGTTAAATATTTCATATTAGCTAGTTATAAAAATAAAATACCCACTAAAAGGAATTAATCAATTCTTACTTTATTAACTTTTAAATCGGTCATGATTATGTGTTAAATATCATATATCGGCTGGTTATAAAAATAAAATACTCCTACACAATTATTATCTCACAAGTTAACTTTTAGAGTTAAATTAGAGACAAATCCATTTTCTTCACAAGAGCTGCTACTAGAAAATGCAGCAACAACAACAGTTCTTGGACACTAGGCTTCAATTGCGCTAGCTGACATGATTGGATCTCTTCCTGGTGGCTTCAATGTTGTTGTTGGATAGTGGGTTGCGAAATGCTTGAGATAGTGATTAGAAAAATCATGATTTTTTACATATCGATATTGATTTATTATTTGAAATATTGATCAGACACGCTTTTAATAGTGCATGTAGTACACTCCCATTAATCCTGTCAAATAAGCACTTAATGTAATTAAAATTGGAAGTAAAATAAATCAATGTAGAAATTTTTTAATACAGATATCCAATATAAGAAAACAGAAAATTCAAAGATATAAGAATGTGTTTTGCCGATCTCTAATGGAAAAACATTTATAAAATCAAGTGGATGTGAATTATCCTGATGGCAAGCAAACTGATGTTTTTAGAGGATGAACACAAATTAAATCTGATCATCAATGTTAGAAGTCACCTTTCCTATTGCTTAAATAAAACTTCTGAAAAACAAAGGTGCATTTCCACATTACTATTTGAGAGAAAGATTCATTGATGCAAATTAAGGATCTGAGCTTTTTCTACATTTGTACAGATAAATTCCCATGAGGCTCCAATCTCAATGCTATAAGTTTTGCAAGATATTTGATGAGGATCATTAAGCAGTATTCATCATTAATCTTCAGCTGCAGGATGAGAATCCTTGGAAGATTTTCTCAACCGTGGACGCTTTACGACTGAATTTGCTCTAATTAATCCTTCAGGATTATTATTTGCAGATTCATGGGCATGATTTTTTGTGTATCTATTCCTTTGATGAGGCACTGTTGCTATTTCGGAGCAATGCATGCTAGCTCTGCTTACTTCTGAATATGATTCTGCCAATTCTGTGTGATTTGCACTTACTCTACTCACTTCAGAGAATGATCTTGTTAACAATGTTCTACTTTTCAAGAACAAGCATACAACTGCTATGTCATCTATTCTGGAACCTGGATATTTGTTTTTCCATGCACGGACCGCACATTTTACTAGTATTTTCGCAGCCATTGATCGTTTCCTAATTGATGCAACTATTCGGATCACGTCATTGTTTGATAACACATCCCATATCTGCTCGAAAAAATGTATTAGAAACTTCTTCACCCCATCAATAAAAGGGAAAAGTTCGAGCGAATTACCCCATCAGTCGCCAGGACTACAAATTCATCATTTTTCGTTAGTCTTCGATAAGATACTTCTGGATGCGAAATGAGGCCATATTCTTTGAGGCAGAAATCACCAAAGGCCCTGGACATGGCTAGACCTGGACAATCTTCATCTGGCATCCATATTCTGAAAACTTCAGGCTCCTCAGGCAGGGCAAACACTCTACCATTGCAATTTTTAATACGCTGGCCCTCACCTGATTTTAAACCAAGCTTTAGACTTTAAGCATTTTAATAAACAAACAAACTCTGCCATTGCAATTCTTAATACGCTGGGCCTCACCTTATTTTAGACCAAGCTTTAGACTTTAAGCATTTTAATAAACAAAAAATACTTGTCTAGATACTATCTATGCAAACGTCGTGCAAGTAAAGCAATTGCATGACAATCACAGGCAAGAAATAAAATAACAAAGCGCATACATACTTCTAACGTTAGGCTTCAAATCAACGGTAAGTTGGACAGGAAAAAGTTGATTCTTGTTGCCTCTAGTGCAAAGAACAGCTCGAGAATCGCCTAAATTCGCCATTATCAAGTGGTTTCCCTGAAAATACCAAAACAAAATATGAACAGAATTCAATTAAACATAAAGTGAATTGATCTAAAAACTAGCAATACCTGTTTAACAACAGTAACAGCAGTAGTACCACTGCAGAAACTATCAATGCTGGCATCAAGGCTAAGTTCTTCATCCATATCTTTAAAACACTTAATAAAAGTGGCCTCCCATGAAGATAAAGGCAGAGTCAAAGCACCGCCGCTATCATCATCATCACCGTCGCTTTTATTTACATCACCATCACCGTCTTCTTCATCGATAGGATCATCAGCAGAAATATATTTAACGCTGTTAGCCTGTGATAATTTGATTGCCGCCGATAGCCTTATAGGTAATGTGTCACGAACATGGCGAGCAACCTTGTGCCCATACGGACCATGCCCATCAAACACTCCGCAAAAAACCATACCTTGATTCCCAATAAATTTCTGGAAAAAAAAAAAAAAACTTTATTATTTTGATCGTGATTGAATTTAATTATTAACCTGAGAAACGCAGTTTCTGAAAACAAATTTAATTGATTGACAGGAAAAAGAAGAATGCGAATTACCTCCCAGACGGTCATGGCGTCCTGATTAATTCCTTTTTTACCTTGTTGAGAAAACATTGAAATAAATTTAGAGGCTCCTTGTAATCTAATACGAGCTCCAGAATCGGCAATGGTGACATGATCATCTTCGTCAATAACTTCAGATTCTCTTTCTTCAAATCCTTCGGTCTCCAACACCACACTTCTCTCAATCAAATTGCTATCTTTACTACAACAATGTCCCATTTCCTTTTTTTCTCAGAATCCAACAATTTTCCCTGGAAAAATCGCATGGGAAAATGAAAGAAAATTGGAACCTTTTTGGTTGATAGGTTCAAATTTTGAAAAGGGTGATGCAGGATAAGATCGATATTGGTTTTCAACAAAATAATAATAATAAAAGGATACAATGAGAAAGAGAAAAAAAAGAAGATAAATTGTTTTCTGGATTATGGATCTGAATCCTAACTAAATTTTAGGATTGAAAAATAGAAAATGATATGTTGCTGGTTTTGTTCATCTCTGTGTTTGAGGAAAACAAGGAGGCCTTTTCGCTCATATATTTTCTAAAATCAGATATAATCTAATAATCTTTTCAGCTCACTCATCACTATTTTTCTCTTATTTTAAGGAAGTATAACTTTTGTGCACGTCTTATAATTCCTCGTTTGCTATGTAAGCACGGGTTGAAAAAAAAAAAAAAACTAAAATTTGGTTAATAGCAAAACCGATTCGAAATTGAACCTATATTTTTGTTATCTGGTTCAATATAATCGATTTTAATTTTAAATTTTAAGATTTTTTATTTTTAATTTTTAGATACCGATTAACCATTAGTTTACGGTTTATATATATATATACACACGTACTTTAAAAAAATTTCAAAAATTTCTTTTATTTTTTTTTTTTTTTCCTCTGAAATTTACATAAAGTAATATTTTAAAGTATATTTAAATTATATTTTTATTTTTATACCTTATTTTTTATATTTTTCTATAAAATTTATATCATACTTTAAATTATATTTAAATTATATCATTTTTTTAATTATCTAGAATAATATTTATATGGAGTAATTGATAAACTTTTATATATATTATTTTTTATTATATATTTTGGTGTATATATTTTGCTTGATATCATTTAATTAAATTTTCTTATATTTTAAAGTCTAAGTTTTAATATTTAACTTTTTTCCAAAATTTTTTATGCCAATTTTTAACAAATATCAAATTCACTTTATAATATTAGCTATTAATAAATTTTTGCAAGTATACTATGTTTATTTTGTGATTTTTAGTTTGAATTACTTTGTATATTTAAAATTGAATTAACTTTACCTGATTTTTTTTTATAATTGTATGTTATAAATTTTAGTTGTTAACTAAAAAATATTGGCTAAACCGAAATAAATGGATTAGTTAATCGAATAAAACAGACTGATTAATAATTAATAATTTTCAAAAATCGATATTAATGAACTGATTAAATTTTTTGCCAATGTATCAATTAATCTGTTCATGTTCACCACTAATCCTAAGTTTAATATCTTAAGATTATTTTGTTGAGTGTTTATTCCCTACTGATACTGATTATAGGTTAGATATTTAATTTCTGGAATTATTTTTGATTTTAGCTAACAACCACATTTAAAATAATTGTTGATTACAAAAAAATTTGATTCATCTCAGATAAGATTCGAAAATCAATTGTTGTTAGCTTATGATTCCATCTAATCTATAATTTTCTTTTTATAAAGGAAAAGGAGTGGAGTTCAAATTTCAAAGTTTCTATCAATATTTTACCATTAGAGTGTCTCATGATAACAATTGTTAATTACAATTTTAAATATAAGGAATCGAATCCGGTGCCGTTACAATTTAAGATTTTTTTTCTTTTTTTAATAAAAGTTGGTGGCTGATTTTATTTTAATTTTATTATTTAAACATAATTGTTAATTTATTTAGGTTAACATTATCTTTCGAGAAGTTTCTAATGATAAGTGCTAAAAACTCTAAATAATATATATTACAAAATAGTATTTTAATTCTTATTTATGTTACGTAACATATTATGCATAAAAAATAGATAATGTTAAATTATATTTAACATTATCTATTTTTTTTCGGTAAAAACAGCTCAACTATCATCCGGTATCTCTGTTACCCCCGTTCAGTCATGATTTTTCCAATTTACTTATCAAAACATTGCATCTCAAATTTAGAAAAAAAAAATATCCCCTCTTGTTTTTTAATAATTTTTTTTTTATCTTAATTACCATTTTAAAATTTAATTCAATTTATTTTTTCTACCAATTGAGAGAAAAAAGCAACACGAAAGTTGAAATAAAAAGAAAAAAATAATAAAATTAAAATTTTTTATATAAAAAAATATTAAATGATATAATTTTATTAATAGTTAGATCAATTTAATTTTAATTAATTTTAGATAATAAAAACCAAATTCAATTTGATTTTAATTTATTTTAGATAATAAAAAGCAAACCAAAATAATTAAATTTTTATTTCAAAACTGATATAATTAAGCCAAATCAAGCCAAATATACCTTATTGTTTACAATTCGATTTTTGATTTCATTCTGGTTTTACTCATTTTTAGTAACTCAAGATGCAACCTAAATCCGTCAAAAAATAAAACTGATTCAAAAATGGCCAAAAAAAGTTGCACCCAAATAGCCAGGTCTACTAGTATACCTTATGATTGCATTCGAAAAGTCTCAATGCTCCATAAGAAAATCTAGTCTCCTGCCTTCATCCCTCGTTCATCAATCCCTTCTATAACCGGATTGAACTCTTTACGTATCCGTTCTGACTTGTGGAGGAAATTCAAGAATCATAGTTATAAAATTTCATTTTGAGAACATCTCCATTTTTAATAATCACAAAAATGAAACCTAATTCTAAATTCTCCCTTGGAACCAAAATCTTTAGTTGCCAATGCAATGCATAGCAATAGGCAAAGCTCCCACAAGGCCTGAATTCAATTAATTTAAATGGAAGGCAGTGCAATTTCATGCTTGGCTCCACGCTTATCACTTCTCATATGATTTGCATTTCAAATAACTGATTGACAACCACATCTGCTCTGTTTCAAAATGAAGTTTAAAAGGAGGTTGGAAAGAAAAGCATCATCCAATAAAACATTAATCCTTGCAAAAGGGGCACTGCATAGCCTATACCATTGCAAGTTCCAAGAGTACCTTACATCTCTAAGATGCACTTTATACAGATTTAGCACTTGGGCAAAATTCAATTAGCATGCATACAAAGTTCTCCATAACACAAACATGAAAATACAATACAAAATCAAATCATTGGCTACTAATAAATCTTCCATCATCGATCTCAATGCTTCACAGAAAGACAAACAATGATCATCATAGCAGTTTTAACAATAAACCCCTCGAAATTATTTCTGTATTTGTTCACAGATTGCTAGATACTGATTTTGGACAATAAAATCCAAGATGTTCAATGATACAAATAAAGAAGAGAGAAATTTAAAACTTTCACTTGCAGAAACGATTCTTACAAGAAAAGAAATCTGCTTATAAACGAACAAAAGAATCCTAGAGCAATTTTTAAAAAATTCCAGAATAATTTGACTGACTAATAGCTGAAGCATTTTTTTTTCCTTCTGCAAAGCATACATAGAAAACCTAAAATGTTACAAGAGACAGTATAAAATTACAAGAGATGTCTAGGATTGTTACCCATTACCACCATTGATGAACAAGAACTCCACTCTCTCGGAGAGAAGTAAATAGTTCTAAGCACTGTACATATGTTTTCTCATATTTGGTGCTCCTTTGCCCGGGACAACATCTTTGCCACCTATGGTAATGACATTCGAGAAAAATTTCGTCAATCAAGCAAATTGCTCCCGTCTTAAACAACCTAGGTATCAAATCAAATTCAGTCCCTTCCACATCCATCTTCATCACCACAAAATCTTTATCTGTCACCGTCTTCTTCAACCATGCTGCAAAATCAAATCCCTGAATCTCATCTACCTCTCCATCAAAACTCTTATCACCCACCGATGACAATTTTGCAGGTTGAATTCTCCCCATTCCTCTTCCTCTATCCTTGACTTCTTTACCAGGATCATGGTTAATTTCAAAAGACAAAGTCTCATTCCTCACCCAAGCTGCATAAGGCAACAAGGTAACCCCTTTCTTCAACTTATACTCTGCATGAAAAGTCTTATCAGCCTCAATTGCATACACATCAAAGGTCCTATTCTGCTTTGGGTATTGCTTCTTGAACCAACTTCCTATACTAGATCCATAACTCCTAGCTCCAACATCAATATAGACATATCTATTTTTGAAGCTAACATCAACCATTGATGATAAATACTTAATGTTCTTTATATTCCGTTTTAAAGTAATCCATGGCTTCAATGGCTCCTCTTTAATCAATGGCTCCGCAATACGGACCAATTCCCGTTTATGCTCCGGGACTGAGCACTTATTCACTGAACTGCCACTGGGCTCTTTAAACCCATGGCGAAAAATTCCATACTGTTTTTGAAGGACAATTTCTTTTATGTATGGCATTAAAGAATCAAAACCATCAATATTGTGAGATTTTATCAATTTGCAAGAATTAAACAAATCAAGAAATGAATTGAAACTATACGTATCTTTTGCTTTCACGTGGACTACCACAAACCCTTCGGGTTTCAGCGTCCGGGTAATCTCCGATGCCAGATCTAACGGCCGAGTTGATTTGTCGAGGCCTCCCCGGCCGAAGAAAACGAAATCAAAGGTGTTATCATCAAACGGTATGCGGCTCGTTTTACTGGAGATTACCAAAGGCTTAGATGCTTTCTTGAAAATTCCGATCGAGTCCGATACGCCGATCTCCTTCAAAGCAAAGACATCATGACCGGCCGGCGTATCAACGCAGAGAGATTTTGAGCTCGGAGAGAGGTAGCCTTCTGAGATCAGATCTTGAAACACAGAGGAGTAAAAGTGGACGGCCTCGATCCAATCTTTACTGGTGTAGAGATCCTTTTGACCGGGACCTGCCGGCCTTAGGGCTTTGTTGACAGTTGAAGCGCCGGCGCCGGCGCCAGTAATCACAAAGCTGAGATTTTCCGGCAGAGCGAAAAAGCAGAAGTCACCGAGATTACAGGACTCGCCGGCCGTTGTAACAATGTAAGCAAATCGAACGATTATGATTAAAACGCCGAATAAAAGCACCCGTGTCATAATATTCCTCAAAAAGCTAGGTTTGCCAGTGGTAGGTTCCATGACTGTAAACTCTATACACCTTCTATGAATTGAAAATTTTTGTATGCTCGATATAAACGAGAAAAACGAAGGCTAAAGCTAGAAAATGAGTAAAGGGTAATGGAAGGAAAAAAAAAATTAACGGGAACAGAAGCGGGCGGAGGTGTGGTTGGCTCCGACGAGCGTTCTCCTATGAGACTGAGTGACAGAAATTGGAAAATAGAGACAAAAACAAGGGGCAAAATTGGAAAACATAATTGGGTGAATGATTTTGATGAGTGAATATTGGGAGAAAGGCGAAATTTTCTCTTTAGGAAGGAGAAAAGAGGGAGGCCATGGGTCGGATCTTTACTGTGAAAGGCTGAGTGAGTTGGAGTTTTCCATTGAAAGAAAGAAATGAAGATAAAACGAAAATTTTAGGAGGAAGAAGCACGCGGACTGGTGACCGGACTAGCCGGTTCACACTTATTACGCGGAATGGAAAATGATAGAGATGTGAGTAAATTTGCGTGTGGTGCATGGACTGATATTTTGCCTCTTAATTGCCAGGGCGCCACCCAGCATGATATTGTGCATCCATGAAGCGACATCGTTTCTTCAGCCGGTTCATATTGTTGTCTTTCATTTTCTCCGTAAATGTTACTTCCTCATTTTTTTTTTTTTTTTTATTATCTGTTACTTTTAAGTAAAATTTAAATTCTATTTATCTGTTACTTTTACATTTGCAATACAATTTAATTTTCTCTTTTCAATTTAATTTTTATTTTCAATAAAAATTGACCAATTAGATTCATTTTTTTACATTAAATCACTCAATATGCATTGAATTACTCAATTTTTTTCTAAATTTAAGACTAATTAATATTTTTTAATTCTAGTAAAAATAATAGAAGTGACAATTATAAAAGATTGGAGGGAGTATTTAATTTCTTTTGAATGAAGAAATTTGATTGGGTATTGCCTCCTGTCTCCTGTCTCTTGTCATTGCAATTTACGTACCTAACGCTACACAATATTCTAGTGTCCCATGTAAGCACCAAAATCATATTACAATCATTCTCCCGTTCAAATATAAACCGCAAAATCTTATTCTCTTTTAATTAATATGAAAAGAAAATGTTAACAAAAAACTTAATTAAGGTGTTGATGTATATTAAAGAGGTCTTACCTCACAAGTGTCTGCATTATGATTGGTGCGAGGTGGGGCAGTTATTCCTCATCCACTCTATTCTAAAGTAAATGTATTAATATGCATGTGTTGTAATCTGTCATCTTCTTAATTGATGCTTAAGTTAATACCCACCAATTGTCGCTTTTTTTAAAAAAATTAAATAAATTTATTATATTTAAAGTGTCATTTTATAAAATTAAAATAATATTCATTACATATAATTCAATTTTGCTATATTAATATTTTTTATTAACTTTTTATATATTTTTATCTATTTCATTAAATATACAAGAGAAATTATAATTTTTTTAATATACTTTTTTTTAAATGTATTTCATTGCTGTCCCTAATATTAAATAACGATTTAATATTGGCCAAAATTAAAAATAAAATGGCTTATTGTAAATAAAATGTTTTTTCCTGTCACTAACATTGTACTTTGTATCGTGCAATGGAAATTGTTATTCATGGATTGAAAAAAAAAATTAAGTATTATTATTT
The DNA here is from genome assembly GCA_947683425.1 of Excoecaria cochinchinensis. NCBI lineage: Eukaryota > Viridiplantae > Streptophyta > Magnoliopsida > Malpighiales > Euphorbiaceae > Excoecaria > Excoecaria cochinchinensis. The sequence goes on from CANTUQ010000058.1 coordinate 15,355,082, forward strand.
TTTGGAAAGGAAAAAAAAAAAGTATTATTAGAGTTTGTATTAACTTAGAATAAGACGTAGGGTTCGCGTTTTAAATAATTAATCTCCAATTCAAATTCTAATTGAATGTTTTATTTGCGCATGAAGTAGATATTCAGTCAAGTTTTAGCCCAATGCACGAATTTAATTCAATCAATTCATTAAAATAAGTAATTTAAATTTGATTGATTTATTATAAATGGCTCATTTGATATTGGTTAATATATATGATAAATCCAAAAATGTCTTTATCTGTAGGAGAGAGGTCGCTCCGATCGGATGAAATAACCCTGCAGTAAGAAGAGCCCGGTCGGACCAGGCGTGAGCACTCCGAAACTTAAGTTAGTAGCTTAGAGAGAGAATGTGCTTTAGAGAGATAATGATGTGGATTTAATACCTGGTGCCATCGTTGGCAGGACTATTTATAAGAAATAGTCGAGGGGCACTTGAGTGCCTTGGGAGTGATCACTGGCTGTCAGAGTAGGTATCCGGCAACATGACAGGGAGCAGGTGGTAGGCATGGGCGCTGCCTTGAGTCAGACGGCTGATGGGACAGGCGGTCACATCAGCCGATCGGACATGTGCGCGGCCTGGGGGCTCATGTCTGATACCTTTAGTTGATGGGTTTTGGGCCTTGCCAGTTTAAATGGGCCGACAGGATGGGCCTTAGGGCAAATGATATTTGCTGAGTTATCACTTGTCCCCCCTCAACAGGTCCGATCGGGCACAGAATTGCCTTTGTTGATCCGTTCGAATGGAATCAGTTATGGAGATTCCCGATCCGAAAACGCGTACTGGCGCGCTTTTTGAATTTGAAGGGCGCTTTTTCTGAAGCGACGCGCCTGCTGAGACAGCTGTTCTCCTTTAATGCAGTGAGCGTACCGAGGGCGACGCTTCGTTCTTCGCAGAGACATAATGTCCTTTGACACGTGGCGCTTGCTGAATGGCGCGTTGTTTGGCATTTTTGAGAAGCTTCCGCCTATAAATAGAGGACTTTGTGAATCATTCCTTCTTTACTTTCAAAATCCCTAGCGAAGCCCTGCCAAAATCTTCATTCGATTCCCAGATTTCTGCAACTACTCTTTACCTCTTCTTCGAATTCCTTCAAGTCTTTTTCATCAAGTAAGTAACTTTTCTTTTTGCTTTCTTTGCAATTTTCCTTTTTCTTCTCACACCCATTTCATTTAGAAAAGAGAGTTGCACATTCCCTTCATACTTTTGTTGAAGATGGCCTCAAGTAGTGCTGAAGCATTGGACACAACTTTTTTGGAGTGGTATGAGAATAAACCAGCCGCTGAGCCGCATTCTCGCCTATCCGCTGTGGAAGTGGCCGAAATCCCCTCTAAATACGGCCTTCCCGAGGAGATATCAGTGCTGGCATGCCCTGAATCAATGGCGGTGACTGAAGGGCCCTTCGGCCAAGACGGCGGCGAATGGTTCGTATGCCACCTCTGGAGTCTGGATGCAGGCCTGAGGTTCCCGTTGGGCGCCTTTGAGATGGCGATACTGAGAGGGTATGGTCTTGCCCCCAACCAACTACATCCGAACGGCTGGAGATCGGTGGCGTGCTTCAAGATCCTTTGCCAAATAGAAGTGGTGGCACCGACCTTGGAACTCTTTACCCACTTCTTCTACATCTCGGGTCGGAGCGACGGAACGGAGTACTTCTTCACTAGCCGCCCAAAGAGGAAACTGATGTTCGTCCCCACCTCCATGAAAGGGTATCGGGAACGATATTTTTTGGTGGGCAGGAAAGGTGGGTTTGGAGTACGCCTTACCCGATCGGCTAGGGTCAACGTCCTGAAGGACCTAGCCGCCGGTCAGGAATTCTACGAAAACGACATACAGAAACTGATGGCCGCCGTCAGCAGGAATGAAGGGCCTTACGAGTCCAAATTCCTTTTGCGGACACTGTTCGGCTCGCCCGGTTTTCAAGAGGCTGAGGACGTAGAACGTGAGCGTTAGGATCAGAAAAAACCCAATCATCGTGCATCAAATCATTCATTGCACTTTATTAATGTTTTATGAAGAGAATTTATGTACGAAAAAACTTATCTAGCTTATTTTTTGTTGTGCAGCTGATATGGCTGGTGGTAGTGAGGCCTCCAGGCAACTTGGCGATCGGATCCGCCAAAAACGTGAGGCCGAGAAGAAGGCTCAGGAGCAAAGGAAAAGGAGGAGAATGTTCCTCGCTTCCGAGCTTCCAACCTCTAAGGGGGCGGCCGGTACTTCTGCGACGACTCCGGCCATCGCTGCCATTCCAGTGTCATCGGCACCCCCTGCTGCCATTACTGCACCTGCCTCTACTGATGCTGGACCAACAACCATTCCTCGACTTGAGGTCTCTGCTCGGCCGTTACGCCGCCGGCGCCACACTCTTCGGGATGAGTCAGACGAAGACGATCAGCCGATTGGTGCTACCATCCGAGAGGCGGAGGAGGCCGCTAAGCGGAGGGCAGAGGAAGCTGCCAAGAAAAAGGCCGAGGAGGCGGCCAAAAAGAGGGCTACCGAGCTGATCGCCGAATCGGATGCTCGGCTTGCGGCAAGAGGCAAAGCTGTGCAGTACGGCGAGTCTCCAAGGCGTTCATCCGATCGGCGGGTCGTTCCCATGAAGGAAGTCCTGAGAGAAAACTTTGGCGATGACTGGTCGGTGGGCTAGGTGGCTAGTTTCATTTGCAAAGGTCTTCTCCGGGATGACGATCATCGGGATGCTGGCGACGCCAGTCAGCTCAGCAGGGAAACCCAAGCCATCGGACAGCAGCTGATAGACGTAAGTATTTTACTGACTGTTCTGGTGCTCGTTTACACCTTTGTGCCTGAGCCTTTTAGTCTTGATGCTGTGTAGGCTGCCAGGAGGACATAACGGCTGCACATGATGGCCCACTTGTGGAGAGGGAGGGCCGAGTCAGGCGCTGTGGCCAAGGCGGAGGCAACCACGAGCTGTGAGGCTGCCAAGAAGGAAGCTTCCGACCTTCGAGCCGAGGTTGCCAAGCTAGAGGAGCGGTATGCTTCCTCGCAGTCAGAGACAGTGGCCCTAAGAAAGGAGGCCTATCAGAGTGCTCAAGACCTGAAGGCTCGGCAGAGCGAGGCCGATAAGCTGAAAGGGGAGGTGGCCCGCTTATCTGCGGAGGGCGCCCAGCTAAAGCGGTTCGAGGCAGATGCAACCCGACTGGATGCTGAGTGCAGAGAGTTGGCTGCTGAGAATGCCAGGCTGAAGGCAGAGGGCGAGCAGCTTCGGACAGAAGTGGGGTCCTTGAAGAAGTCACACGGGGAGACGGAGGCCTCTTTTTCGAAGATTCTTGAGCTCGAGCTTGCCTCTCAAAAGGAGCGCCTGATTGATGAGCTGGCAGACACTCAGGTGGAGCTGTTGTCCCGGTTAGTTCATGAAGCTGGGCGGCGCTTCCCTGAGGCGGATCTGTCATGGATGGACGACCCGGCATCACTGCCTGTTCCTCCAAATGATGAAGATGAAGGCGCTCCCGAGGGGGAGATCACCGAGAGAACTTCTGGAGAGGGCCCTTTATTTCCGGAGACTACTCATGAGGTTCCCTCTGAAACGGAGCCTGCGGCGTCTTCAGTTCCCGAAGTCGAGGTTGAGGTTCCTCCTGTGCCTGAAGCCGAGCCAATGGCACCTTCTCTTATTGGGTCTGTCTCTGAAGGGGGGGCAGTGTCTGCACCGACAGCTGCTGACCCTTCTCAAGCCACCACCGATCCGACCACCGAAGAAGTCGCTGATCCTCCTGGTGAAGTGGAGATTGTAGATATAGATGGTTAGCTTAGGAGTTTAGCTTTACTTTCTCTTCTTTTTTCTTTTTTTTTTTTATACTTGTAACACTTATTTACAAATTGTACAGTGGAGGCATTTGTATTAATAAAACTGCCTATTTCTGCAAATTAACGTATACATAAATTTGTACTAAAATTTGCAATATAATCGAGCTAATTAAAACTCGTAATTAAAATTTGCATTAAATTTCACAAGTACTTCCTGAATTAAAATGACGTCGAAGCTTAGTGACCGATCGGGTCAGTCTGAGCGATGCTCATAGAGTTGCATAATAATTGCATAACTGAGCTAGGTGATACTCATAGAGTTGCATAAGAATTGCAAGATCGAGTTGAGTGATACTCGTATAACTGCATGAGAATTGCATAGCCGAGTGTACTCGTAGAATTGCATAAAAATTGCATAGCCGAGCGAGAGAGATTAGATCCTCTAAAATTCAGATAATATTTGGGGGGGAGGTAGAATCCTCCATAAAGCAAACACTTTAGATTAGTGTATAAGTTACACATGATGCTTCAAAGGAAGAACCTCTTTATTAATTGGGCAATTGTCAGGTTTTAATACATTATGCGACATGGTACTTCTTAAGTACCTCAACATTCCAGCTTCTGGGGATATCTTGCCCCTCCACTGTCCGGAGCCTGTAAGTGCTCGGACTTAGGACTTTAGCAACCTCGTAGGGCCCTTCCCAATTCGGCATCAGCTTCCCAACTCCGGCATTTCCCGAGCCTAGTTCTGCCTTTCTGAGCACCAGATCACCTACATTGAAAGTTCTGGACCTTACTTTAGAATTATGGTATCTGACCACTCTTTGTTTATAGGCAGCGATCTTGGCGTAGGCGTCCTCCCTCTTTCCTTCGATGAGGTCCAGGTCCTGGCATCTCTCCTGAGTGTTCACCCGTTCGGAGTAAAGAGCCGATCGGTAAGAAGGGAGGCCGACCTCCACAGGAATCATTGCTTCGGAGCCGTAAACAAGAGAAAATGGCGTCTGATGAGTGCCTGTCCTGGGGGACGTTCTGTATGTCCACAGGACACTCTGCAGTTCTTCAGTCCAGTTGCCTTTGGCTTGACCCAGTCGCTTCTTCAATCCCTCCAAGATGGTCCGATTGGAGACCTCAGTCATTCCGTTGCTTTGGGGATGAGCAACAGATGTGAACTTTAGTTTGATGTTCAAGCCTTGGCAAAAGTTTCTGAAGATGGAGCTGTCGAACTGCTTGCCATTATCTGCAATAAAGACATTGGGTAAGCCATACCTGCAGATGATGTTCTTCCATGTGAAGCTCTTGACCCTCTCGGCTGTGATGGTGGCTACCGGCTCAGCCTCAATCCATTTGGAGAAGTGGTCCACCGCTACTATGAGGAATTTCATCTGCTTTTTGCCTTGGGAAAAGGGTCCTAAGATGTCCATACCCCACTGGTCGAACGGCCACGCGACTCCGATCGGCTGTTGGTCTGCTCCGCGCTGCCTTATAATCCTGCCGTGTATTTGGCACTGCGGGCATATCCTTACTTTCTCCTGGGCATCCTTGAGCATGCTAGGCCAGTAATATCCCGTCTGAAGGGCCTTTCTCGCCATGGCTCTGCTTGCCTCATGCGCACCGCATATGCCTTCGTGGAGCTCTCTGAGGATGTAGTACCCCTCTTCCTCCGACACGCACTTTAGCCAAGGGTGACTGAAAGCTTTTTTGTACAAATCACCGTTAATGATGGAGTAATTGAGAGATTTTCGAGATACCTTTCGAGCTTCGTCCTTGTCCTCGGGCAGTCGTCCTGTCTGGAGGAACTGCATAATTGGGCTCATCCAGGTTTCATTCTCTTGGTCGATCTCCATCATCTCCGGCTCGTCTAGGGAGGAGGAAGTCTGGTCTACAACGGCAATGTTTTCTTCTATAACACTTTGTACGAAAGCGGACATCTTAGCTAGCCGATCGGCCTCTGCAGTTTAGTCCCTCGGGACTTTCTGTAGCACCCATTCCGATCCAGCCTCTTCCAGTTTTGCGAAGGCAGTTTTGACTTTGGCCAGGTACTGGATTATTGTGGCCTCACGTGCTTCGAAAGTCCCCAAAACTTGACTGGTGACCAGCTGGGAGTCGCTCCTAATGGCCACTGTCTCCGGTCGGATCGCATGGAGCAGTCTCATCCCTTGAAGGAGCGCCTCATACTCTGCCATATTATTAGAAGCTTTGAAATTAAGCTTTATGGTGTACCTTATTGTGATGCCCAAAGGGCCTTTTATTACTATTCTGACGCCTCCTCGAGTGTCTTTAGCTGCGCCGTCCACTGTCATTTCCCAGCTTTGTGGCTTGGGTTGACTTGGTGGTTCCTCACCCGCAAATTCGGCTATGAAGTCTGCCAAAGCTTGGGCCTTTATAGCTTTTCTGGGCTCATATCTGACATCCCAGGACTGTAGCTTAATCGCCCATCCCACCATTTTGCCTTCCAGATCGGGCGTTTGGAGTATCTTTCTTAGAGGATGACCCGATCGGACGACGATTGTGTGCGCCTCGAAGTAAGGTCTCAACTTCCTTGCACACATCATGAGGGCAATAATGAGCTGCTCAACCGGTCCCTTCCTCAGATCTGCACCTCTGAGTACTTCGCTTACGTAGTACATGGGTAGCTGTTGGGTATCTTCTTCTCGGACCAAAGCACCTGCAACAGCTTCCTTAGAGGTGGCTAAATAGAGGTATAAATTTTCACCTGGTACCGGTCGGCTGAGCAGCGGCGGGTTGGTGAGGAATGCCTTAAGCTCTTCGAAGGCTTGCTGGCAGTCTTCCCCCCAGACAAAAGTTTCGCTCTTCCTTAGCTTCTTGAAAAAAGGCATACAGCGCTTGGCTGAAGAGGAAATGAATCGTCCCAAGGCTGTTATTCTTCCATTCAGCTTCTGGACGTCTTTTATGCTCCTGGGGGGTTGCATCTCGAGGATGGCCTTTATTTTTTCTGGATTTGCCTCAATCCCTCGTTGAGAGACTAGGAATCCTAAGAATTTTCCTGATGGTACCCCGAAGACGCACTTCTCGGGGTTGAGCTTCATCTGGAACTTATTTAGAGTGTCAAAAACTTTTGCCAGATCGGTTGGATGTTCCTCGGCGCTTCGGCTCTTGACGATCATGTCGTCAACATATACTTCGACATTCTGCTCGATCTGGTCTTTAAAAATCTTGTTCATCAGGCGCTGATATGTGGCCCCAGCATTTTTCAGTCCGAACGGCATCATCCTGTAGCAGAACGTTCCGTCGTCTGTGATGAAGCTGGTTTTCTCCTGATCAAGGAGCCACATCAGAATTTGGTGGTAGCCGGCATATGCGTCCAGAAGAGAGTAAATGGCATGGCATGCTGTGGCGTCTACCAATTGGTCTATACTTGGCAAGGGATAGCTGTCTTTGGGGCATGCCTTGTTGAGGTCGGTGAAGTCGACACACATTCGCAGCTTGCCAGACTTCTTCTTGACCAACACTACATTAGCCAGCCATTCAGGGTAGTCTACCTCTCGGATAGTTCCGGTCTTGAGTAGCCTATCAATCTCTTCTGAAATGAACTTCCTTCGATCGGGCGCGTGCCTTTTCAACTTTTGGCGGATCGGAGGGAAGCTCGGGTCCACATTTAACTTGTGGGTGATTATTTTGGGGTCCACGCCAGGGATATCTTCTGGCTTCCAGGCAAAAGTCGCTTGATTGATGGTCAAGACGTGCATGATAGCTTCTTCAGTTGTTCTATCCATGCTTGTCCCCACCTGAACATTTTTACCTTTATCTAGCGACCTGGCCTTTGTGGCCTCTGCTGGGTCCATCCTAGGCCTTTCCGCCTGCTCTTGCTGTTCGAGGCCTGGCTCTACGACCATTGCTTCTCGCTGCTGCTTTATCATGGTGATATAAGCCTCCCTGGATGCTTTCTGGTCACCTCTCAAGATGGCGACGCCTCCTGCGGTCGGAATCTTCATCACCATGTATCGGATGGAGGTCACAGCTCCGGTCTGGAAAAGCAGTGGTCTGCCAAAAATGGCGTTGTAGGCAAATGTCATGTCAACAACCATGAAAATTACCTTACAAGCATGAGCTATTGCTTCTTGGCCGAGCTCGACAAAAAGCTCTACAGATCCCGCCACGGGGATAGTGGCGTTGCCCAGGCCGATCAGAGGAGTGGCGTTCGGCTTGAGCTCTCCGATCGGGAGTCCCATGGCTCGGTATGCTTGGAGAGTTAGGACGTTGACAGCACTGCCATTGTCCACCAGAATTCTCTTCACATTGAAGTTATTTATCCGAGCTCTTACGACGAGAGCGTCCTCATGGGGGAACAGAACGTCTCGCGCATCTTCGCTGGAAATGGTGACTGAGGCTGGCTGCTCCGCCTGGCAGGAGAGATAGACGCCTTTCCCTTTCCCCTTTTTGGGGAGATCTTCTCCATAGGACGACCCTCCGGTGATCACGTTTATCACCCCTGCATAGGACCTGCCCGGATCGGCGTTTCTGGGGTTCCGGCGCTCATCGTCGTCTGAATCAGGATCGTCCCTTCTAGGCTTCGGTTGTCTGCAGGGTTCATCCCCTCTGGCCGGGCCTATGAATCTCCTGAGGGCCCCACGGCGTATCAGCCTTTCGATTTCTTTTTTTAGCGAAGTGCACTCATCGGTTAAATGACCGACGTCTCTGTGAAATTCGCAAAATTTGCTCGGGTCCCTTGTATCCCGACTTCTTCCGGAGAGGTCTCTGGGCCAGTTGACTCTGCGGTGCTTCTCTTTGATCCACATTAACACCGCAGTCGGAGTAGCATTGAGAGGGGTGTATGTCCTCTCTGCCTAGTCGTCTGGACGCGGATTTCGGTCTCTTCCCGATCCCCTGGCTTGGCCTGAATTTCTGGAGCTTTGAGCTCCATCTTGGCCTTTAGCTGTCCGATCGGAAGCGGAGGCTCTTTGAGTAGAGCGATTGTCCGGATATTGTAGGCGGTCCAGGACGCTGGTCCTTCCTCTGCTTTTGGACCTGAGAGCATCATCCAACTGGATGTGTTGCCTAGCCCTCTCCATTAGCTCAGCGAAGCTGGATGGGGGTCTTGTTGTAAGCGACTCGAAAAGTGGTCGGTCAGTGGTGCCCCCTTGTAAGGCGGTAGTCGCCATCTCCACACTGACGTTTCTTACTTCAGACATGGTAGCCTAAAACCTGTCGATGTAGTCTCGAAGACTTTCATCGGTTCTTTGGTAAAGATTGCACAGGTCGTTCACCGTTTTGGGCGCGCGTGTTTGCACAATGAACCTCATAGTGAACAGCTCCTTTAACTGTCTGAACGACGTAACGGATCCCATGGGCAGCTCATGGAACCATGTCAATGCATCCCCACCCAAAGTGGTGGAAAAAACCCTACAGGCTATTCTTTCGTCATAAGTATAGACCTGTACCTTGGTCAAGTACTCTGCCAAGTGCGTGGCAGGATCTGTTTTGCCTGTGTACCTTTCCATGACCACATCTCGCCACCTGGGGGGAGCTCAGCATCGGTGATCTCTCTGCAGAAGGGAGAGGCAGTGTTCCCACAAGTATTTCCTTCGAAGGTGCCTCTTTTGGGCGCGAGGACACCAAACTGCTTGAGCTTCTGCATAAACCACTGGTCCTGCTTGTTCGACGGATTCTGTTTGCTCAGGGTCGTGGTGGTAGACTCGCCCTTGTGCTTTCTCGTTTGGCCGCGACTTTGGGCCTTGCCAGTTTAAATGGGCCGACAGGATGGGCCTTAGGGCAAATGATATTTGCTGAGTTATCAATATAGATTTATATTATTTCTGATTTTACATAATACATTGCTTTTAAATCATTTGTTATTAATTTAATTAAGAAAATAATGTTAACTTAGACATTAAGTATTTAGCCATGACAATAAATTATAAAACATAACGTTATTATCATACAACAATGTTGATGTACGGTACAGAAGTCAAAAAATTAGCTGAAAGCTGGATTGCATTAAGAATAAATGAATAATATATTTTCGTCGTCCTTGAATAAATTCTAATAGAAAACCAACGTACAGTACATTTAATTTTAAAACGGATTTTGAAGTATAGTTTGGGAAATTATTTTATATTTATCCTAAGGTTTATAAAAAATAAAGCAATTTTGGATTCTACATAAGCTAAAAAGAAGTGTTAAACTTAAGATTTAATATAAGCTAAAGGTGCATTTTTGCCTCTATCGTTTGACAAAATGGACAAATTCGTCCTTAACGTTTATTTTGGAGCAAATTTACCCTTAATGTCTGTAAAATGGGAGATTTTTGCCTCTACCGTCAATTGCCGCTAACTTTGACCGTTAATACGTTAGTTGACTGCTAGTAGGACACGTGTCATATATCTATTTGACACATGAATCAAATATTTGGGTGCCAAACGTGTATTTTTGCCCCTAACGGTTTTCCAAACGTGCAAATTTATCCATAACGTTTATAAAATAGGAGATTTTTGCTTTTCCCGTCAATTAACGGTAACTTTCACCATTAATATGTTAGTTGACCACTGACGGCAGAGGCAAAAATCTCAAATTTTACAAACGTTAGGGACAAATTTGTCCCAAAATAAATGTTGGGAGTAAATTTACTCATTTTCATAAACGATAGGGGCAGAAATATACCTTTGGCCTTTAATATATATTTGGTTTATGTTTAATATATTTAGTACATCTAATGTACTGAATTATCTTCCCTTCAAGGTAACTAATTAAAAATGAAAAAAGTGTGGTAAATAAATAAAAAAAAAAGAGAGAAATGTGTGGGGAATTTTTTTAAAATCAAGAGAAGTGACAGAGTCCAATAGTCATCCATTTACTTGATACTTATCACAATATTTTCTATTGAATGACTATCCACAAATATGTTTCATTAAAATTTTAATGGGAAATATCTAGTAAGATAAAAATTTTAGTAAGAGAAAAATAGTACAATATCCATAGAGAATAAAATTCTCCTAAAAAAAATACAATAATCATAACATTTTTTTAAGCTGATGCATTTCAATACTATTCACATGCTGTCTGAAAATTGAAGTAGGTAGAGTTTTGGTGAAGAGATCTGTTTAGTTATCATTTGAGCAAATTTTGCAAATACTAATTTGACAATTTTTCATGAGTTCATAAGTATAGAAAAACTTTGATGAAATATGTTTAGTTCTATTATGTTTTATATAGCCACTATTGCTGTTCGCAATATATGTTGCATTATGTTTATACAATATTATTGGTTTGTCCTTCATCATTAATCCATATACTCGTTTGATATATTGAATCATAGTTTTTAACCGCACACATTCACGACTTGCTTCATGAATAGCTAAAATTTTTGAATTATTTGATAAAATAGTAGTAAATGTTTGCTTATCGCCATGAAATTGCAGTATAACATATGTGAAGACATAACCTTTTTGTGATCGAATTTTATAAGAATCATAAAGATACACAGCATCAGCATATCTTACTACTTTTAACTTTGATCCCTTTAGGAAAAACAAAACCATATCAAAAGTACCATGAATATAAAGTGGGACATAGCAAAGCTAAATATTGCTAAGAGATTAAATGCAAAAACTATATCTGGTCTAGTGTTATTTGCAAAATATAAAAATGCTCTTATTGCACTGAGATATAGTATTTCATGACCAATAATTTCTTCATCATCTTCTCATAGACGAAAATGATAAATTTTCACGTGTAAAAAGCAAAAAATCATTCGAGTACTCGATGGATAAGTTTATCGATATTAAATTGCTTCAATATTTTCTCTATATAAGACAATTTGTAACATCCTAATGTGCCCTAGGAGAAAAATGGGTATGCTACCCTATACTTACACTGTTAACTAGACAATTATCCAACTCAATAAACAATTATGAATTATTGTTATATCATTCTTTTCACTATTCTGACCAATTGAATACTCTTTAACGTTCACATACTTCAAATTACAAACTATACCAACCATATAATGCAATAATTCAGGATCAAAACTATATGAAAATATACAATTATCAAAAATCAATTCTTAATCGTGTAACTTTTCACAACTAGCATGTTTATCAAAATATCAATTAAACGTTACTATGCTCAATATTCCTATAGTCAAAATCATGCACAATCTTGCCTCAGGATTCTTTTGTATCATTTTATAAATCATTATGCATTAATCGATACATTACGATTTAATATAAACACAAACACTTATGGCGAAATTAAAATTAAAATATAATATTAGTTTTCAATGATTTGGTTCGGACTCAGAATATAATTCCAAACTACCTACGTATCCCAATATTTTGAAAATCATATATATGCATTAATTCACTATACGTTATCAATAACATATATTCAAATTAACACAAAACATAATATCAACAACACAAATCTATAATTCGAAAACATTCTTCATAAACATTAATTCATTTCGATATGCATTTATATGTTAACAATTCCATAATCCACATAATAACAATTCGTTATCACTTATCCATTTCATTATCATATCTTATAATCGCCTGAATTCTCATTAAAGTGGATAACGGAAACACTGGATACTACTCGGGTATTAATCACTAGATATTAGGAAAAAACAGTATCAATACCAGAGATATACAAATCTCGAATCACTAGATACTAAACGGGCATCAACACTAGCAGCTGTGAACAATAACCCTTATAGCCATGCTTACCTATCGACTTCTATGAATAATTCAGGCTTAATATAGAAACTTCATTCACTATTTCATACTCGTTACACTTACCAATTATCTTTTCAAACCACTGCACATTCAATTCAAATCATTTATAAACTATGCATAACCATGAACATATATGCATATTCTCTTGTTAGTTATACCAAAACCATATCTATTTGACAAGCTTATATTCATTCAACATGTTTGTATAATATACACAAATATCTTAAATTCATGTTGCACACTAAGCATACAAAATCTCATCAAAGTATATCATTCCTATACATGTTTCTAACATACTTACATTGAATCTAATTCATTATTCAATTCATATACACACTTAAGTTATCACATTTATAATTTCCATATTACTACTCAATTCACAAGCTTAATAAACAAAACAGATTTCAAGTCTTAACTTATACCTATGTCGCACTCGCGACCTCCCGACATATACCTCTGTCGCGCCCGTGACAGAACAGAGATTACAAATAATTTGTGTGACGTAAATCTTTGTCGTGCTCGTGACATAAGTAGTGCTCACGACAGAGCACAATTTTACAAACTATCTGCCCATCATAAACCTCTGTCCACATGTCACGCGCACGACAGAGCATGAGCTTTACTAGATCAAGCTTCTTTCTCCTTCCTCCTTCCTCTTTTTGCATCTTTTCAACTCAAAAACAAAATTGGCCCTTATAACCCAACAAGCTTTAAACCAATTCAATTGGCACAATCAACTTACCACATACAATACAAACCAATACAACACATACATTAAGACCTCAGAATATTCAATTTATCAACAAACATTCATTAACACAACAAATACGAAACCTAATTTTCTTTGCTCTTTTTTAGCGCACTTGGTACTTTGCTCACTATCTTCTCTTTTCCCCTTTTATCTACAAGCTTTCTCCTTTAATTTGTTGAAAACACTTAAGTTTCACACTAATTGGAACATCCTTAAGCAAAGCTTTAAGTAAGATTTTTGTGCAATAGAATTGAGAAATAAGAAGGCGGAATTGCCAAATTCCTTCTCTTCAGTGACCGGCCACACATAGGTGGAATGATACCAAACTCCACCACTTCAATCCTTATATTTGCATGTAAGTGCATAGGTGGCACAACCAAAGAATGATACATAGACTCCACTTACATACACCTAGCACACACTTAACTTACTTAATCAAACCTTAACCTAATTAATCCCACTTTTACTTAATTATTCTTTCACTTAACATAGTCATGCAAGATTCCAAATAGTCACTTAACTATTTTATTTTATGCAATCAAGTCCTTCTCTACACTTTCAATTAAGTCCCTCTTAATCTTCAATTCACTCCTATTAATATTTTAACCCACTAATTAATTCTCTTAATACAAATTTAGCCTTAAAAAAATAATTGTCCAACTTATCGACACTTTTCAAAACTTCGGAATTAATGACAGTTGTGTCCTTTTAACACTTTTGTCACTCAATCACGCTTATTCGGTTCTTAATTCACCCTAAACATGCCTTAATACTATTATGGTGTATTTTGGGTCACTACATAATTGATGCATAACGTTTCTATTTGACAGATATTCAACTTGAAATCCAAGACAAAATTTTATTTTTTTAAGATCTTTCGTTTCAAATTTATATTTCAAGTAATTTGCAATAATAAAGATATCTTCAGAAGTCCCTACTACGTTTAAATCATCAACATAAACTACAATTATAGTAAATATAGAATTTATCTTCATAATGAAAACATATGGACAAATAAAATTATTTTCATATCCATTTGTCACTGAGTATTAACTTAGATGATTGTACCACATATACGTGTAGATTGCTTTAAGCTATATAAAGATTTTTGGAGTTTAACATAATATATTTGCCGAGGCATCAGATTATATGCTTCAGGCATCTTAACTCCTTCAGGAATTTTCATATAAATGTCATTATCTAATTACTCATATAAGGAAGTTATCACTACATCTATTGGACGTATGTTAAGTCCTTCAGATACTATTAAACTAATAAAAAATCTAAAAGTAATTGCATCAATACTCGGGGAGTATGTCTCTTCATAACCTATGTAGAGTCTTTGGGAGAAACTTTATACAATAAGTCTAGCCTTATATCTCACAACTTCATTTAACTCATTTCTTTTATGTGCAAAAATCCATTTATATCCAACTATTTTGGCATCTTTTGGTATCAAGACTGCTAGTCCAAATATTTTGCATTTAGCTAATCAATACAGTTCAACTTGAATCTCCTCTTTCCATTTTAGCGAATCACTTCCTCGTCGACATCTTTCAATAGTTTTAGGCTTAGGTTCATCATCATTTTTTTTTAATTTCAGAAGTAATTGCATATGCAAATATATTATCATCAATAATTTAATATCTTTCTAGCATATTTTCAGTTTTTAGTGAGATCTCATAATTTGTTGGTACTATAACCACTTATGCGGTCGCTTTTCTGGAAATATGAAGTTGTGGATTTGAGTTGCTTCAAATCTCTTCAAGAGTATCACTTGGATGAATTTTCATTTCCCTCTTCTTTCGAGGATCAATAACTTTTGCACCAATAGGTCTAACACACTTCTAGCATGAACTAGAATCATGTGTTGTTATTTTGACAGTATGTCTTGTAGTGACAGTGAGTTGTGCAAGGGCATTAGCAGCTGGAATGTATAATTTAGTAACTTTTTTGTCTATAAAAATATCTGATTGTTAATTTGCATCGTTCTACAAATGAATTATTTTTTGAATTTCAAGTTCACATTGATTTATGCATATGAATCATTAGGACAAAATTGGTGTATTCTAACTAATTTCTTGATTTTTTAACCCTTTATCTTTATCTTTCCCTGATTATTGAAAAACCATTTCATTAAATTGATAATCTAAAAATCTTGTAAATTATATTTTTTGATTCATTCGAGTTGGATTATAGTAAACTACCAATTTCTAATTATCAACATTTGCAAGAGACATTTGATGGAGTTGTAGGAAACCACCGACTTACAATTATTAATATTTACACTAAAAATTTGATTATACTAATAACACATTGTGCGTAAACAAAATAAAAATAAAAAAATATATAAGTAGAAAATTTTCTATTAATTTTTCTATCTACTGGACAACACAAAGGTATTTATAGATATAAAATTAAATTGGTAGAGTTTTATTAATATTTATCACAACAAAAAGAATAAAAAAATCCATTCCCTAATCAGTTAGTTTAGATGAGAATTTTTCGGGCCTAATATCTCATCAACATGAATTCTGAAAAAAAAAATCTCATCAACATTGACTTGTGGCATTTAATGCTGAACGTGATTGACTGTAGCATTTAATGCTTAACATAGTTGCAGATAGGGTGTATAACTTTACAAAGGAGGGAGGGCCTATAGTCTGTAAAGTTGACTGGGTCAGTAGGTCACCCCGCGGGCTCTTCTTGGCCCTATCAAATTTGGAAAAAGCTCTTGCAGACGGATCACGCTATCTGTGGGCGGACCTAGCGCCGCACTAGCCGTTATTAACCTTTTTTCCATTTTTAAATACCAATAATACCCTTGAATAGCTGGGCCTTAAAACTCCAGCCCCACACAAACCAGCTGCCAATTGGAAAGAGGAAAAGGAAATTACACAAAATGTTTATGGTTTTTTTTGTTTGAAATAATTCAATGTTTCGCTGTAGTATAGTTGTCAAAAAGATAACGACACGCGTGACACTCGTCTCTCACCTGGCTGTTTAATTAGCAATTACCCAAGCATTTGTCATTTATCTTTTTATTTGTTTTATTATGGACATTTATCTTTTTATTAGGAAGAAAAGATAGAGAAATGACAAGTAAAGGATCATACGAAATTACGAATACATGTAAATAAATATTCCCTTCTTTGTATTAATTGAATCATTCTGGCATGTCTAGTTGTCAATTTATTTATTTATTTTTTTGCGCCGTAACTGAAACCGCATTCAACGGCCTAACGGAGAGAGACAGATTAGTTTGTTTTGCCCGTCAATTTGTCTGCTTTGGGGGCCTTATCTAGTAAGACCATCACCAGCAAACAAGGTTCATCATCACACTAATTAATAATTATTTATTACCCTCATATTGACCGATTGCCCTTTTGTGGAGTCAACCGTCAACGCCCTTTAAATAAACTCCAACTTCATTTTTTTTTTTTTTAAACTAACTCCAACTTCATTTTTCTTCCATATAAATTGCTCTTTAAAATTTTTAACCAAAACCTATTGATCTATAGATATATGATAAAAATTGGAAAGTATAATAGCATATTGAGGAGGCCTATATCATGGATATTTAAAATTAATAGTATTATTCAAATATGAAGTTCGAGTTTGATTGAAAATAAATTGAGAATAGAAATAAAGTTTAATCTAATCCAAATATGTTTTAAATTAGAAATAATCTATCTCAGAAAAAAAGGGCCATTGTATAT
Organism: Excoecaria cochinchinensis; assembly: GCA_947683425.1. Lineage (NCBI taxonomy): Eukaryota > Viridiplantae > Streptophyta > Magnoliopsida > Malpighiales > Euphorbiaceae > Excoecaria > Excoecaria cochinchinensis. The sequence goes on from CANTUQ010000058.1 coordinate 15,372,037, forward strand.
ATATACACACGCCATTGTCATATCTAATATTAATAAATCTTCCGCAGCTGAATTAAAAAAAAAGTTAATTAAAGAGGAGAAAAGAGAATTTAATTCAATTAAAAAAAAAGAGTTATCTTATCCATCTAGGAGTACATAATACGCTATGAGAAAGAATTTAATTTCATCCAAAATTAGTAACTTTAGGATATTACAACATATATATATATATCATAAAGATGCTAACTAAGATAATGTTATGAGAAACGTTAATTGTTAGGAATGTGCATCGGACGGATTCGTGTCAAATTCGATTTGAATAACTTGAAACTCGAAATTTTGCCATATACAGAATTTGAATGATTCTAACTAAACTTTGGAACCTGAACCGAGCAAGTCGAAAATTTTGTGACTCAACCCAAGCAATTCAAGAAATCCGAAATTTAATTTTTTTATTTAAAAAATAAACATGTCATATCCCAAACAGCACACATATTCATTTCACATACACACCGTAAACAAATAACTTGATTTTACACACAGAGTAAATTAAGTTAGTGCTTGAAATAAATGAATTCCATAAATTTTATGGAATTCATTTGTATTTCTCATTTTTCATGTTTAGAATGCAAAAAAATAGGAATTAAATTCATAGAATTCAATTTCATAAAATTCATTATACTTTCACCAAATTCTATCAAAATAGGTGGAATTTGCAAATGAATTCCATATTTTTAAGAGCTAAAGTTGAACAAACTATAATACCCTCTTGATCATTTGTTATAAATAAATTACTTTTACACATTTAATGTAATCTATTTTTTTTTTTCTCCATCACTGTTCTTCTCCCTCTCCTGTCACTATTCTTCTGTTATCCAAAGCCACCATCACCGAATTTTGACTCGTTTCCATTGGATTTTTACTGACTAGTTTCATTCGGTATGTACGATTTTTTTTTATTGGGAGTAATTGAAATTGAAAGAAGACATCAAAATTGAGAGTAATTAAATTAATAATAAATTTTAAAATGATGATTAATGGCTGTTATTTTTTTTTATTGGGAGTAAATGAAAAAATACATCAAAATTGACATTAAGGATATTTTAGTAAATAAAATAGAAATGAATTCATTTATTCATTTATTTCAAGTATAAAAATAAGAAATTCATTTTCAATTCTATATTTTAATAATTTTATTCCAAACATAAGAATTCATTTACAAATGAATTCTACTAATTGAATTCATTTATTCCAATCGGAGCCTAAAAATCAAGAAATAAGAATTCCAAAGTTAAGAAAAACCAATCAACTAGCAAAAGAATACAACCTTTTCTTAAACCTCAACACTAAATGTAAGGAAAAAAAAAGAAAAGAAAAGAAACGAAGAAGGAAATTTCATAAAGTCTCCACCATCACATATCTCATGCAAAAAAATAAAAATAAAATAAAAATTCAAATCTCTACTTTCTTATTTTTTGCTTATTTTTCAAACTCAGATCTTGGGCAACAAAAAAAAAAATAGATCTCATTGTTTATGAGTTTTTTTTCTTTTTATTAGTCTTCCCTCTTTTCTTTTTTCTCTGTCTGCTTCTCGCTGGAAGAACAGCAAGTGATCGGCAATGGAAGCAGAGAGAGAGATGAAGGAGAGAGGTGGGTACAAAACTGACGAAAAAAAAAATCATAGTTTATATAGTATTTTCAGTTGGTTCGAATTGAGAAAAGTTTTAACCCTAATCCAAAATAATCGTTATTCCCTAACCTAATTTGATTCAAATAACCCTAACAATCATACTTGAATGCAATTTTCAGGTCGGGTTTTTTGGATCGGATTTTGCACACTCCCATTACTTGGATAAAAAAAATGAATAGGCTATCAAAGTCTACTGTAATATAATTCAATAATCTTAGTGAAATTGACCCTAATGAAATGATTAAAAATATGGCTGTACAAATGGTCGGTTCGATTCGATTTTGGATCGAACCAAATAGATCGAAAATAGAAATTTCAAAAAAATAGAACCGAACAGCAAATCAAACTTTTTACAACCGAAATCGAATAGACCAAAAATCAAAATTTCAAAAAAAATAGAATCGAACTGCAAATCGAACTTTTTACAAACGAAACCGAATAGACCGAATTAATTTTGATCGGTTCGGTTCGGTCTAATCGGCTCAACACAATAAATTCATTAAAGGTCTGTTCTCTCCCCACCCTTCCTCTCTCTTTGTTCTCATTCTCTCTTCTTTCTCTCCCCTCATTTTCTCTCTCTTTCTCAGTTATCTCTCACTATTCTCTCCCCTCTCACTGTTATTTCATTCATTTTAATGAAAGAAAGGAGCCGTCTCCTTCGTAGGTTCAAGAAGTCGATCACTGCAACCTTCAACGCAGTCGTTGACCTCTATCAGTGATCCAGCAACCGCCGAATCCTCCTCTTTCCTCTGCCATCTCTAAACTGAAAGTTTCTCCTTTTTTTTTTTTACAGTCAGATCCGCAATCGGGCGCGTGACTACTTACAAAAAGTCCCTTCGGTTTGGCAGTGCGGTGTCCCTCCGACGAGACTCCAGTGGTTCGAAAGAATCAGACCAAAATTTTCAAAATTTGGCATAAGTGCTCAATATGTATATTTTAGGGTTTATGTATAACTTGGAGTTTGATGAAATTGACTTGATCAATGCCTAATTAAATATTCAAAAAATATGTATTATGAATTTAAATTGGATTATGGACTTGGATTTTTCATTTCCCCCAAAATAATGCATTTTATTTGAACATGAATTCTGGCTATACCTTAGAGATTGAGAAATTAGTTTCAAGTTGGATGAGATTCTGGAATTTATATTGCTGTGGATACTCTAGAATTTGTATTATATATATTGGATAAGATTCTAGAATTTAGATTGCTTTGGATATTCTGGAATTTGTGTGTGTGTGTGTATATATATAGCAAAACAGTGAGTTTTGGAAGTTCGGTCGGATCGGTTCCTTCGATTTTACAATTTTAAGGCACGAACAGAAATAACTGAAGTTTGATTTCGGTTCAGAACAGAAAAAAAAAAACCGAAAAAATTGAACCAAATAAATCAAAATCCATTCGGTTCGGTTCTCGATTCCGGTTCAATTCTGCACAGCCCTAATTAAAACTTGCAATCCTCCCTAACGTAAAAAGACCTATTTATCCCTTTCTCTTGTATTTGTAAATTGTGACATCTTATGTAAACAAAAGGGTAAGGGGTGTAAAGAACTAAAAGTGGTTAGTTTCAGTTATGATAATAAATAAATAATGTGTAACCCAAAAAAAATACAATCATTATTTTATTTTAAGTAAAATAATGACGGCTAAACAATCACTTAGCTAATATCCTTTCATTGCTTGCCTTAGATAATTTTTTTACAGTTAATTCTTTTCAGGATTGACTTATTCTTAATGTTAGCTGGCATAATCTAAAGATGCATAATGTTAGTTGGCCAACTTTATTTGGTATCACTGCTTGATTGTTATGGAAGAGAAGAAATGATTTTGTGTTTAATGGCAAGGAAAAACCTCTGCAATTTCTTTGTGAGAAATCTGTTTCTTAGAGTATTTCGGTGGAGGAAGCTTTTGGTAATTTATTGAGTAATTTTGCTTCTGCTTACGTGGAATGTATTATTGCTTGGAATTTCCCACCAATGGATGTTGTCAAAATTAATACAGATACTTCTTATTCCAAGGAGAATAACCTTTCTGTGTGTGGTGGTTTAATTAGAGATTCCCTTGGGCGCTGGTGTAAGGGCTTTGTTTCTAATATTGAGCCCTGCTCTATTGTGAAAGCAAAGATATGGGGGTGTTCTTCAAGATATTATTCTTGCTCATCATTTGGGATACAAAAAGGTTTTGGCAGGGTGTGATAATCAAATTGTGGTAAACATGATTCTAAAAAGATGCCATCCAAATGCGGATTGTTTTAATACTCTCTATATTAATGAAGACAATGTTAAAAGTTTCAAGTCTTTTGCCATTTCTTATTTCCATCGTGAGGTGAATTTTTCAACGGATTTTCTATCAAAATTGGCTTATCAATTTTCTCCTGAATTCCATGTTTTAGAAGTTTCACCTGCCGGTATTAGTATGTGGTTGTATTATAATGTTATTGGCACAACTTATGTGCGTTAATTCTATTTTCTTATGAGTTTTTTACTCACCTTGTTTTTACCAAAAAAAAATATCATAGTGCTCGGTAGGTTGTATGAGATTGTCACGTTATATCTTTGAATTTATTAAAGTTGGATTGAATTGTTTTAATCGCGAATTGGTAGCTAGTCTAAATTCCAAACTTTATTATATAAAATCAGACTATAAAAAAACATATTAAATCATAAAAATTCGTGAACCAATTAAAAAAACTAATTATAGTCCAAAATGTCCATACATCATCATCTTTTGCTAAAAAAATAAATTAAAAATATAAAAACAAAATAATTGAAATTAAGAAAATTTTTATAAATTTTTTTATGAAAAAATATGGCTAATTAAAAAAAAAAAGAGTTAACCTTTTACCTATATTTTAATTCAATTCCTGACATTTAAATTCTTACTATTTGAACACCAACATTTTAGTGTTTTTTCAATTGAGGAACTCTGTTAATTTTTCTTTTAAATCTAATGAAAAAAATTTAAATTTTATATTTAAAAAAAATCATTTTTGAATTATTTTTTTTATATATATTGGTATTTATACAATATTTACAAAAATTTTATAAAAAATATTATTTTAAAAAATAGAAAAAGACCCGATGGAATCACGCCCTTTTTGCTCTCCAACTTTTTGTTGGGTGTGGTTTTAATAGGGCTAAAGATGCATTTTTTTCTCCTATAATTTGCCAAAATGGATAAATTTGCCTTCAACGTTTATAAAATATGAAATTTTTTCCTCTGTTGTAAATTGTCGCTGACTTTAACCGTTAATACGTTAGTTGATTGCTAGTGAGACACGTGTTATGCATCAATTGGACAAGTAAAACAAACATTTGAGTGCCAAAAGTGTATTTTTGCCCATAACATTTATCCAAACGTGCAAATTTGCCCCTAACGTTTATAAAATAAAAGATTTTTGTCTCTATCGTTAATTATCGGTAACTTTTACCATTAATAAATTAGTTAACCGCTGACGGCGAGAGTAAAAATCTTCCATTTTATAAATATTAGGGGCAAATTTGCTCTAAAATAAATATTAAGGGTAAATTTGTTCATTTTGATAAATAATAGGAACAAAAATGCACTTATGACCTTTTAATAACATTGATATTCTCTCATGCCAGTCATATGCAGTGAAAATACATAAAATGACAATTCTATACAGCAAATCCCCAAATTCGTAAATTTTCAACTTTTCTTTTTATTTTTACTTGAAATAAAACAATAGTTTAAATGATTTTTCTGTTATAATTTATAAATCATTTATGCTTTCCTTTTACAAATGATTATAAAAGAAAGTTGAGCATTAATGGAGTTAACCTCAAATAAAAAAAGAGGAGCGAATAGAAATCACTGCATTTTGAGAATTGTCAGCTCTATGCTGGCTGGCTTCACCAAACTATAAACACTTGGGGTTCCGGAATTTTATTTTATTTTTTTTATAATCGTTTAACGGTAATATCCACAATTTACATTTCATCATTCTTTGAAAATTGGACTCGGTCCATTTTTATTAATCCACTACTTATAATATTTTATAATAATTATATTTTTAAAGTATAATGTAATGAAATTTAAACTCTCATCAAGACATATAATTATATAATATACATTAAAATTAAATTCTTCTAAAGTTACTAGGTGACCTTGAATAAATACAATCTTTTAACCATATACATTAGATTTGAGTCTGAATATGAAATATATTTAAATATTTATTAGATAGTGTTTTACATTCTTTTATAAATATGTCTGCCATGAATTTGAGCTAATTGAGTTAGTAAATTTTAGATACTGGCCATTTCTATTAAAAAAAAGAAAAATTAATACAATATTTGTGGGTGGGCCAGTTATATAGCCAGGTGATTTCTTGCTCAAAGAATCACTGAAATCCTTGCACCGAGTGTTACGTATTAGAGCATTGCTGGCCACCTCTAGATTCAGGTTCTGAATGTCCATTGCCATAGTGTAGGACCTTCCACATATGCCCGCAATGTTTCCCCTTTATCCTGCCGAACTAGGTTGAGGTCGGCTGAGACTTTTGTATGCCGAATAGCTGCCACAAACTTTGCGATTAACATATCGCTAAACTGTTCAAAACTTCCAATGGAGTGCTCGAGCAAATTTCGAAACCAGATCTGAGTTGACTCAGTCAGTGTTTGAGGGAAGATCTTACACATCATCCGAGGTATAGACAAGCATAATATGATGGAATTGGTCTAGATGGGCCCTGGGGTCCGTACTGCCATTATACTTTGGAAGGCTCGGTAATTTGATTTTTGGGAACGGAGTAGCCAAAATCTCCCTGGCTAGCGGCGATCGAAAATTGCTTTGATACTGCAAAGTGTTTCGGTTTTGGTGCTTTTGTATCCGTTCCTCGAAGAGCCTCTCGAATTGATCTGAAGTAAGGGTTATGGTCGAGCTTGGGGCTAATGTAGGCGAAAAAACTTTAGGGGCAGGCATGGTAGCCTGTGGAGCTGGTGGAAAAAATTGAGTGGGGGCTTGAGGCATTGGTGTTTGGGCGTGAAGTGGAGGGGCAGGTGCTTGAGTGACCATTGCATTCAAAGAAGCCAAAAAGGCTTGAGCTATTTGGGGAGTGTAGCCAGGGATGGCATGAGTGAAAATGGCTTGGGCAGCTAGATTTTGTGCGTGGTAGTAAGGTTGGGGAGGTGGTAACAGTGAGATTGGCTCGTACTGCACTGGCGGGGGCTGTATTGTTTGTTCAAATAATTGGACGGGAGGTGGCTGGATTAATTAGGGTTGGATTTGTGGAAGCTGAATTTGTGGGGGTTGGCTGGCCGGAGGGGTGGTAGCAGCTATTAAATTGGGGAAAAGATCCATTGAAAGACTTGAAGGTTCCATGCTCACCGCACCAAATGATGACTATCCGACAGCTTGAATCAGTCACCTGAAAATAAAGAATTCCAGCGTGTTTCCTTTCTAGGATACTCCGACGGTCAAGTCAGGAAAATTGATGACAATATGGTGTAAAAAGCCGTAAAAGAATCAAGAAGAAAAATATACCTGAATTCTCCCTTTTATAAAGTCAGGAATCAGTGTTAAAATATGAATCATTTTCCGCGTGAGATAGGTATTCACAACAGAGATTCAGCTGTAAGCTGGAGCTACGAGTCCTAACTGGAGCAGGACTCGGATTCTGAGTAGATAAGGATATTTTCTGACCAGATAAGGATAATTCCCATCTGAATAAGGATGAATTACCAGCTGAATAAAATCGCGTAAAAAACGTGTTACAAGGTAATAGAAGCCCTGGAAGGATTCCAATAATCCTAATGAATTCGATGGACGAGCCCTTACCGAGCTTATAGATAATACCGAGCTGTTGAGAGATTTCATATTAGCTCGGCTGTCCGGATTCAAGGGAATGACAAAACCGAATTCGTTAATTATGACAAAATTGAACCCTTTGCAGGGTGTCCGGTTATCATGGGTATCCACATCATTTTGAAAGAACAAAAATAAGTAAATCAAACAAATTAAAGCGATTGGATAAATTTAGAAAGACTTCCAGCCCTACAACTTGTCGGATTAAGGGACCCTCTGCCTCGCACGCACCCGAAACTTAACATGCACGCATGTCTTCTTTATTTCTTAAGAAAGGGAGCCGAAATTCGAATTCTCGACTTTTAGTACATTAAAATTAGCATTTATCATGGGAATATCCACTTAAAAACTAATATGGACATGTCTGCTCTCCTTTCTATTTGTATTTGGATAATTCATTTCATTTTACTGACCATATTATATAGTAATGGATTAATTATCAATTAGAGATTTCTCCGTGTGATTTAATTTTTTTTTTTTTGAATAATTTGCTTACAAAATTGATTTTAACTTTGATGTATAATTAAAATAAGCTTAACTTCTGTATAAGTTTTGGAAAAAAAAAATGCATCTTTTAACTAATGAACTTCATTATAATATGCAATTAAAGTATTAAACTCGTCAACTCAATCTTCTTATGATTTATCCCATCAACTTAATTGAAATTTATGTAAGTACATTTAATAGAGTTAAAAATTACAATGATTGTTATATGTGATCGTAGCTCTATATAAACAAAGCAATTAAATAAAACATAGAGTCAAGGGGTTAATTTATGATGAATTTGAGAGTTGAGGGTCCAATTGAATAAATTTTCAGTTGCGGAGTGTATTTGTATATTTTCATAAAGCATGAGGGAGGAAAGACGCATTTTGCTGAAGCAAGTAATTTCCCCCATTAATAGTGGGCTGAACATTAAGAATATTTGAATTCAAAAATGGCCCACGCATGTATTTTGGACAGGTCGAAGATTACTATGGACTTGTTGGTCTGATCTTCCCAACAAAATCATTGTGTCTCAAACATAGGTGTGTGCAAAATTCGAACCGAACCGAACTAGCTATTCAAAATATTTGGTTCGGTTCGGATATTATAATTTCTAAAATTTCGGGTTCGGGTCGGGGTAAAAATATCTAAACCCCGAACCCTACCGAAATACTATATAAATTGTTTATTTTTTGCTATTTACCCACCCCACCCTCCCCTCTCTCTCGGCTCTGCCTTTTCCTCCCTCTCTCTCTCCCTCTCCTCCTCTTTCTCCTCCTCAAATTTGACACCGCCGATCACTTGCCTCCATCGCCGATCTCTCTCTCTCTCTTAGTCAGTTGTTGCTGCTTCTCTCTCTCGGTCGGCTCTTGCTGCTCTTTTCTCTTTCTCTCTCTCTCTTTCTTCCTCCTCCCCTTCAGATCTGCCACCGACGAAAAGCTTGCGAGATCTATTCCGGTGAGAAGCAGACAGGGTGAGAAGGAAAGGGAAAAAAAAGAATATAAAAAGAAAAAACCCAAATCCAGCGAGAACTGAGATTTTTTCTTTTTTTTTTTTTTGCTAGGAGGAAGCAGATTTTGATTTTCTTCTTCTTGATTCTTTTGTTTGATTTTTGGTTTTTGATCTGGATTTTTCAATTTTAATTTGTTGGATTTTTTATTTTTAATATGAGTATTATTTGTTGGATTTTTTAAATCTGGGACAGACTTCGGGTTGATCGGGTCGGGCCCCTAATAATTTCGAGTTTATTGGTTCAGGCACATACTATAATATAGGGTCGGTTTGGATTATAATATTAGGTATATTTCGGGTGTCAAGTTATTCGAGTTCGGTTCGGGTTGACCCGAACCCGATCAATGCACACCCCTGCTCAAACAAAATAGAATATGCTATTGCTAGCTGCTCCAATTTATGATGATGGGTGACCATGGTTTTCACTGCAATGCCGATAAAAAAAAAAAAAAAGGTTTATTTTAACAAATAATATTATCAAAATTGAATTAATTAAAAATAAAATCACGCAAAATATAAATAATAACATATTTTATGTTCAATTTTTATGTTAAAATTTTCAAAATACTAATTATTATAAAAAAATATTTATGTTAACATAATATTAATCATGCTTAAAAAAAATTCAAATATAATAAATTATAAATTATAGTTTGAATGTTAATAAAATTAATAGATTCTCTTTAATAATATATTTTGGCCATTTATATCATATTTATTTCTAAAGTTGAACTGAATGTTTAACATAAAAAATGAAAAATATTATATAAATTTTAAACTATACAAAATAGTATTTAAAAGAAAAAAATTGTTATTATTTTTTAAAATCATAAGTGTTAAAATATACAAAACTAGAAAACTTATTAAACTTTTAAACTGCAAACCTATTTTGATTCAAGATTTTACCAGCGGTATTAATGATTTTTTATAGTATTGAACAAAAAATATATTTTTTTATCTGTCGTACCTGAATAGTATATAATTTACGGTATCCTGTTGGTTTGTACCGGTTTCAATAACCATATTGGTGATCAATGTCTTTGTTATAGTTATAATAATTTATTTAGACAGCCTGTGCTTTGCCAAAAAGTACAATGTATGCCCTTTACTTCACTTTAGTTTAATTTAGCACACATACTTTTAAAAAATGGTACAATGTAGTTCCTCCGTTAAATAGACGTTAATTTTGACTGTTATTCCTCTTTTGACCATCATAGCTGGTTCCTGATTCAATAATTTTGTCGTACCTGGTTTTTATTTTATTTTTTTTTTCCATATAAGCTAACTATGTGGATAAAATGAAAAAAAAAAGACTAAAATACCCAAATTGATTAAAAGATGTGAAAATCCTTACCACCCTAATTTCAATAATATGAACATAGCCTTTTTTTTCATAGGAAGTTGATTGGCATATGTTCAGTTCAGTGAACAATCCTTATTTAAATTATACATGATAATCGAAAACTATATCCATGAGTTCGGTACCTGAGCTCATCTAGATATTCTTCACATCAACAGCTCGATTTATTTCAACAGCTCTAAATCAGCATGTTATTTGCAAAGTTATTATTATTTGCGGAGATCTTCAAAATTCTCAGAAAATTCTACTCTCATTATAGCGGAAGTTTTATGGAGCTACCTAATCAGATCCCTGTAAATTAGGAATTAATCACAAATCAGGAATTCAGAAGAGTTCTCTCCTATTTAGAATTTGTTTCCTATTCCAATATGAATGGTAAACTCTATAAAAGGAGAAATCAAGGTCTGCTGACTCTCTCTAGAATTTTTCTCAGTATCACAATACTTTCCCTGTTTTTGTCAATTTTCCGACTTCACTGTCGGAGTCTCTCTTGTCAGAAGCCCACCGAATTTTGTAATTTTTAGGTGACTTGCTTCGGTTGATAACTCCTGAGCGGTAGTTGGCAATGGCAGAAGAGACAGATACCTTGTTGAAAAATGGATTTATATAAGAGGTTCTATACCCGGACTGGTTGTCGAACGTGGTTTTGGTAAAGAAATCTCACAAAAAGTGGAGGATGTGTGTGAATTTTATGGATCTAAACAAGGCTTGCCCCAAGGATTGAAGAATATGCTTTTTAGACGCTTTTGCTGGTTATCACCAGATACCCATGGATCCGACTGACGAAGAGAAAACTGCATTCATCACGCACCAGGCAATTTACTGTTACCGAGTTATGCCGTTTGGGCTAAAAAATGCAGGTGCTACTTATCAGAGGCTGATGAATAGGTTGTTCGTTAACTAGCTCGGAAGAAACATGGAGGTCTATGTGGATGACATGATAGTCAAAAGCAAGGCATTTGAAGATTTACCAACAGAACTTGCAGAGACTTTCATAACTCTCAGAAAGTTTGGCCTCAAGCTTAACCCAGAGAAGTATGCTTTCGGGGTACAGTCCGGTAAATTCCTAAGGTTCATGATCTCAAAAAAGGGAATAGAGGCCAATCTAGCGAAGATCCAAGCCATTTTAGAGATGGAACGGCCAAAGTCAATCAGAGAGGTGCAGAAACTCAATAAAAAGGTAACAACCCTTGGCAGATTTATCTCTTGTTCGGCTAAACACTATCTAACATTTTACAGTGCTCTCAAAAAGGTGAAGAATTTTGAGTGGACTCTGGATTTTCAGAAAACGTTTGAAGAATTGAAGCGGTTCCTTAGCACACCGCCATTGATAAGTAGACCTCAGTTGGGCAAAACTTTGTACATGTATATGGCTGTTTCATCCGGAGCCATCGATTAGATTTTGGTTAGAGAAGAAGTTAGCCAGCAGTTCCCAATTTATTATACTAGCAAGGTGATAAAGGGTGCCGAGCTGAAATACCCCATATTGGAGCAGTTAGCCTTTGCACTGGTTACATCGGCCATTAAACTTCGGCCTTATTTTTAGGCACATACTGTGGTGGTGTGGATGAACCCTAATCTTAGATAAGTGCTCTAGAGGCCGAAAGCATTTGAAAGGATTATAGAATAGGCAGCTCATTTGGGTGAATTCGATGTTCGGTATGAGACTCGCCCATCGATGAAAGCTCAAGTTCTAACTGACTTTATTGCCGAATTGCACGCTCCACCACTAGAGCCGGTTACTTGTTCTTGGAATTTGCTTGTTGATAGAGCATCTTCGTCTGAATGTGCTGGAGTCAGAGTGATCCTCATTAGGCCAGGAAAGATAACAATCAGAGGAATGGCTCATATAACATTTCTTGCCTCTAATAACATCGCAGAATATGAAGCTGTTAGTTTCGAATTACAGCTCGCTATTGAGGTAATACCAGATTCATTGGCTATTTTTTCTGACTCACAACTAGTTGTCAGCTAGCTGCTCAGGAAATTTGAGGCCAAAGAATAGAAAATGGTCCGATATAAAGAGCTTGTTGCTACTCTTTTCTCTCAATTGGAGAAATTGGGATGCACATGGTCGATCCAGCAGATACCTCGGGCAGAGAATGAGAGAGAAGATGCCCTGACTAAGCAGGCTTACTTTTAGAACAAAATATCCACAGTAGACATCGTCTGGTCAGTTATGTCGGTACCAACTTATGAAACTTATAAAGTTCAATTGCAAGAACCAACGAATGGCAAACGATTACCAATTTACCAGTATTTGAGTACAGGAGTTCTTCCTGTAGACCAGGTTCAAGCTCGAAAGGTTGTTCGGCGATCTAGTTGCTATGCTATTTTGGCTGATACGTTGTATAAGCGATATTTTTTCGCTCCTTGGACACAGTGTTTGAACACAAAGGAGGGTGATTATGTACTTAGAGAAATCCATGAAGGCATTTGTGAAACACATGAAGGCACACAGATAATAGCTCGAAAAACTTTGTTATAAGGATATTATTGGCCTAGTATTGAGAAAGATGCCAAGGAGCTCATTCAGAAGTGTGACAAATGCCAATGGTTCGGTAATATAATGCATCAGAAGTCAACCTATCAGGTTCCTATTCATAATCCTTGTCCATTCACTCAGTAGGGTACTGAAATTCTAGGCCTTTTCCCTTACCTAGTGGACAGCGGTAGTTCTTAGTTGTTGCAGTTGACCATTTCACCAAGTGGGTTGAAGCAGAGCCCTTAGCCATAATTACTCCCGCAAATATAATCAAGTTCCTCCAGAAGTCTATAATCACGAGGTTTGGAATTCCATACACCATCATTATTGATAATGGTAAATAGTTCGATTGTTCAGCATTTAAGAGCTATTATGCGGAATTAAAAATCCAACTTTGTTTTACTTCGATATAATATCCGCAATCAAATGGTGTGACTGAGTCCGCAATCAAATAGTGCGACTGAGGCAACCAATCAAACCATATTGGAAGGGCTAAAGAAGAGACTTGCTTCTGCAAAGGGCCTTTGGGTCGACAAGCTGAATAATGTGTTGTGGGCATACAGGACTTCTCCTTGAGCGGCGACTAGTGTCACTCATTTTTTCCTCACATATGGGGCTGAAGCGGTTATTCCATGTGAGATTGATATTCCAAACATCCGAACTTCAAGGTACAATGCTGAGGAAAATGAAACAAGCCTATTGTATTAGTTAGACCGGCTAGAAGAACTAAGGGAGTTCACCCAAATGAAATTTGTAGCATACAAACAGTGCATGTCATCTTATCATGATCGAAATCTAAAGCAGAGGACATTCAGAATCGAACAGCTTGTTTTTAAAAAGGTGGTTGCAACACAGATGACTGCAGAAGTGGGAAAGCTTAACCCAAACTAGGAAGGTCCGTACTAGATACATGAAGTCAAAAGTGGAGCTTACAAATTGAAGGACTTTTCAGGAAAAATACTTCCCCATTCATGGACCATTTTCAACTTAAAATTGTGTTATCAGTAGTCTATCTCTCAAGCTAGGTAGTTTTGCCATTGAGCACTTTATTTTATATCAATCGTTCATTTGGCAATATCGCAATTCAAGCATTTCTGCTTTAATTATTTATTGCTTAGCTCGACTATATCGCCATTCAAGCGATTATACTATCAATAAAAGAAGTCTCTTCACTCAAAAGTTATTGTTTATTGCACTGTTCGGCTGTATCACCATTTATATTATTTTATGGCTCGAATAAGCAGTTTCTCTAATCATTTTTGCAACCATGATTAAATTCTTCTCTTTAAAGTATGCTGGAATTCAGCAAACCAACAAGTACTTGTCAAATTTTTATCATTAGCATGTTGTTATTAAGTGTTCGGATAGCTCGGTTATTCGCATTATTTATTTGAAATAAACATATGTTAAATTGGAGAAATGCTGATTTCATTAAGCTATAAACCATTACAGAGTCAAAATAGAAGAAGCAATATAAGGAGTCCCACTCATTCATCTGGATGAACGTCATCCAACCATGACCACTCCATATTTGGGTGACGCTCTTTCATAGCAGCAGAAAGTTTGGTGCCAAAAGCAAGGCATTTTTCAATAGCCAAGTCTAAGGACTTGTACTCTAATTTAGAACATTTCTCCTCCAGGTCGGCTTTCTCCTTCTTCGCCTTTTCTAATTCAACTTTATGCTTTTCTAGCTCAGCTTCGGCTTTAGTTCTTCTCCTCACAGTAGTTGCCGCTTTTTCTTTAACTTTATTCAGGGCATTAGTTGCCTTGGTCTTAGCTTTCAGAGCTCTTTTTTAGACTTAGTGTAAGCACCGTGCCCTGAGACAGTTCAGATCAGAGATTAGCCGATGAAAAAATCAGTGTCCGTTTCTGATTCAATGGATGAAATTCGAGAATTTTGGTCCTTCGGATTCATAAGGATCGGAGATTTTCATTTGCAGTAGAAAGAATTAAAAAATTGGGAAGATTTAGCATAAAAGTATTTTTTTTCCACGGACGGCCTGCCCGTCGGTAGTCAGACGCTCGTCGGTAGCCGAGATGATCCGTCCCTCGCCATGAGAGACGGGCCGTCGGTGAAACGAACGACAGACACATGTCCGTAAATCGACGCCCGTCTGTTACCCCACTACCTTGTTCCGTCTGTTGGCCAAATGACCGCGCGTGCCCTTTTTAATAGACACCCGTCGGTGGGCTTCAGATGTGTTGGGTTTCATCAGATTAATTCAACATTAACGCAGCGGAATAAAATCGAAACCCGAAACAGGATCCAAGTATTTTCGATTGGTTCAAAAGGAAGAGATTAAAATTACTAACCTTTAGAATGAAATTAACTCCTTTAATCCGGACTGAAGACGCTGCCTTTAACACGAACGTCCTCTATCGGTATCCACACGCACGAACAAATGAACAGAAGTCGCAGGGGTGCTAGCTCCCTTGAATGCGAATGGATTTTTTTTACTTTCTTTCTCAAAGAATAATGGTGGCTCTGTTTTCTTTTCTTTCTTTCTCAAAGATGAAACGTTAGCTCTGTTTTCTTTTTTTTTCTTTCTCAAAGATGAAGCTTAATGCAGCCACTCTAATCCTTGTTATTTTGAATAACGTGATTAGTGTTTTTATTAGGGTTAAACGCTTGTTAACATATATCCCATATATAACTGTATATATATTTCAAATCCTTTTCCTCTTAGGAAAAGATAAATGAGGATATTTTCTCTTAATTCAAAATTAAGATATAATATACATATATTTATATATATATATTTATTTATTTATTTATTATTCAAAATAATAAGAAATAATATATTAATACATATTATATAAATATATATATATATAAATATGTAATTTCGAAATTAAATATAAATACCTATATTTATATTTTATTCCGAAATAACCCAATAAAATCCATTCTGTTCATTTTGCTCTTGGTGTGTGACCCAATAGGTTTATATTATGTTGGCAGTAGGCCTAATCCCATGATAAGCCCACAAGTCATAATTGGTCTCTAGCAAGACATTATGACTACCCAAATAATATAAATATCGTTAGTCCGATTTTAACCTGACAATAGAACATGTTATTATCCTTTTGTCACACGATATTTTGTTTGAACATAAGTCATGGTTAATGTCAAACTTAAATTGTTCAAACATATAATTTCTCGAATACTAAGCAGACTGATAAATTCAAATAATATTGATGACACTATCAATTCATTCGAGCACGGCCATGCATTTTACAGTCCTACTTATCGAGGGGCCCAATAGATATCTCTCTCATTAGAGAGGGACAAATTCCATCTTGATTATTCACTTTCCTCCGCATAATTCTCATTATGTCCGATCATAAACTTTATAATTATCCGATTAAAGATAACGTTGGATTATGTCAAAACATAATGATCCTTATGTAGGAAACCATGATAACCTCAGGTCAAAGGATTCAATAACATATCTATTATAAGATTACTTATGACACTATCCCATGAAGTGATCTTATAGTGGGTCTATCCAGTACTTTGTTCTCTAGCAAGTACCTATAGATTTGATTTATATCAACATATATAATCATCCCATGATTATCAATGCAAATCTATACTAGTCTTAATTTATCTTTATGCCCTTTATTGATAAATGACTAGGGACAACATGAATAACATTGTTATTCATAAACATTACAATAATGTAACATGCCAATAATATCAATGTGAAGAAAACCATTATATAAATAAAAATGTAATGATTACATCAAGGTCCAAATGTTTGGCCTAGGGCATAACCACTAACAAGATGCCCGTCGGTCATTTGCCAAATCCTATTTGGAATAGGATTTCTCTTTCCTATTCCGAATGGGATTCTCTTTTCTATAAAAGGGGGATTTTTAATCAATTTAGGGGTTGGATAATTGGGATTAGGGGATTTTATTTTCCTTTCTCAAGTAGAAAATATTGTCTAATATTTTTCTCTCAAAAATCATATTTTTACAAAACAAAAGAAAATCTTTTCATCTTTTTTGAATTTTCCTTTCAAAATCTTATTTTGGTGAATCCAATTAAATTGAGGTAGCAAGATTAATTTGTTTCCGTCAATTTATGGATTCCAACATTTGAATCGCTACTAATTTTCAAGGAAAAAATATAAATTTTCTTTTCTTGATTTTTATTCGACTTTCATGAAGCACGTGGGACCGAAAATTATCCTATATTCATCCAAAAGGTATAATCCGAGGGTAAATATTATAGATCTGATATTTGGTTGTTTGAATCTAATTATTTGTGTTTCTTTTAAGTATTATATCTAAAATAAGTATTTTGTTTTGTGAAAAATCTGCTATTTTGTCGTTTTTTTTTGTGGGTCAGGGGTGATCGACGGGCATTATAGCTACCGACGCCCGTCCCTCGTTCGAGAGACGGGACATATGTAGCGCATTTCACTGCCCGTCGGTCACACCTGAATGGCCGTCCCTGGGCTTTCCCACACTGTTTTAATTTGTTTTCATTTATTTATGTTTTCTATTATTTGTTTGCCCTCTCATTCAAAAAACCTTTTTTAGCTTTTATTTTATCATTTTATTTCATTTCTGAATTTTTGTACTAATGTGTTTGTTTATTTTTGTGAGATATCCTTTTATTACTTTTGGATGGATTCCATTTGAGGATGATGATGGCCACCCAAATCTAAGGATTTACGCTTGGTTTATTCCCTTTAACCCTCATCTCTATTATTATTTATTTAATATTTATTGTAGGCTTATTATTATTACTATTATTATTATTATTATTGCTAGTCTTATCATTAGTTTTAGTATTTATTATTATATTAATTGCATGATTGTTGTTATTGTTATGATAATTTACTCACTTCCCTTTGTAAAAATATTCTTTGTCGCGTTAATAAAAATGACTAAGAGTTTTATAATAATCAATTTGGAAATTTTCGCAAAATCAAGGACCAAAGTCCTATTTTATCCAATAAAATCATCGTATAAAAAATTATTTTTGATAATAAATACATCTAGGACCAATGTACTCAATTATAATAAATATCTCATTTTATGCATGTTTTGTATCTTATTTACAATGGGGGTTGTATTCTGTCCCTAGTTTTATTGTAACTTATTTCCATATGCTTTATTTTAATGTTATTTTATTTTTCGTTTTTATGTGAATGATTGCGCCTTTTAATTAATTGCATCGTGTGGAAAGAGGGGGAAATAATAAATTCAAAACTTAATTGTAAAATTAATCAAGGTATGAATAAATGAGAAGTTCCGAACCTACTCTGGTCTTTGGGCTCAACGAGGCGAGAGGCCCATTTCGATGTTTCATTAGAATGGGGTCTCCAAGACACCTCTTGTGTCCCATCAAAAGACTCAATTTATAATCCTAGGCTCCTTAGGGTTAGAGGGTCATTCCAATGTTCTATTGGGGTGAATGCCTCCAAGACCCCTTTGGTTTGCCCAAAATGGATAATATGCGCCGTCTTAGGCTCACTGAGGCGAGACGAACTTTCCCAATACTCTATTGGGTGGCGACTTCATGAAACCTCCTTATTGCCCAAAATAGACGCAACTTGTAAATACCTTACAAGTTCCAATGAACCTCTCCTGGAAGCCCAAAAGCGGGCCTTCGGGAAGGCCACGAGGTTCGGCGTGCATCACACTTAGATTCTCTTCAGCAGCTCTCGGTAGCATTAGTTTGGAAATGTTGCCCAGCTACAAACTGCAATTCTCTCTTCCAAGCCATAATCAGTCTATTCATTTTGGCAATAATAGCTCCGTCTAGAATAGATCCCTATAAGTGAACAGATAAGGACTCAAAATATGGGCAATATTTGACAAAATAGAGGGGAAAGATATTTACCTATATCTGATACCTCTTGATGGCAAAACTTAGTTGCTTAATGTTCAGTCACATCAGAGGAGCAATTTCCCTTGGTACACAGGCTAGTTGATGAATGAAGTCATTAAAAGCAGGGTTATTCCTCGAATAAGCATCCCCTACTCCTCCCATAATTTTTATAGTTAGAAGTGGATGTTCCTGCCTCTGTCGTGTCCTCGTGTGGAAGAGGTCCGAAGGTGGGGATATGTTCGGTTGCCTAATTATCAGGATCTTGGGTTTGAGGTGGAGTGTCATTTGCCATGCCAATAAGAATAGAGCTTGGGGCTGGAGGCACTGAACTCTGAGAAAATGCCACAAGATTGGCTTCTTACAGAGCTATTGCAGGTGCTTGATTCATCTGAGCTTTTTGCCTCTTAGCTTTCATTATCTTAGCCATACTAGGTCTGTCAGTTCTCTTCATCACTGCAAGAAAGCAAACAATGAAAAAGTATTAGAATAGAAGAAGATTAAAAGAATTTACCTTTTTTATTTTGTCAAGATGATTCTTTTGGAGTTATGCCGAGCTGAAGCTGTTCTTTGATGTCTTTTTTTATTTTGAGCTAGCTGCTTCCACCGAGCCAGCATTTCCTCTTCTTCATCATAAAGATATAAGTGGTTGTCATTTTTATTGAAAAATTGGCCCCACTTTATTTGGAAACCGAACTCCTCGTCGTTTTTTACAATAAAGAAACGGTTTTTTCAATTCTTCAAGGACACTGAGTTTCCTGAAAAAATTTCCTTATCCAACTCGGGCTTGGATGTAGTTGTGATCCTCCATGGCTATCCGAAGTCCCACCACCTGAGTACCCTGGAAGAGCCGACGGGTTAGAGCGAGATTATGTTCAGCTGCCCACATCCGTAGTGCTGAAATAGTTCACCATGCTTTGGGATGAACTTGGCCAATGGTCAATCCATAATGCTTCAAAAAATTGATCTCAAACCTAGTGGGGGAAGTGTCATTCCTGCTATAAAATCTGCCTTGTAAACAACTGTAGTCTTTTTGCCGGAGAATTTGGCATTAGCTCAGATGTTGGCTCCGGGAGCCCGAATCTTGTAATTATGAGGAATGCCTAAATGGTCATGTAGTTCGACCATTTCGCTACTCTTTACAGTCGAACTAATGCTTCTTACCTGGGGAAGTCTCATGGGTTCTCTCCTTTCCCCCTGCTTTGGCTGGCTAGTGCTGGGAGACTCGGGAAGGCTGTCGTTGAGAAGTCATTCCTCCATCATGACTCTCTCATTGGAACTCTCAGAGAAACTCATTGGAAGAAAAAGAAGACAAAAACCTGAAATCCGTTATCTTATCGAAAGCAGGTATCTGAAATCGCGAAAGGGATAAATGTTTGAAGATGAAACCTCAGGGAAAATAAAAACAGAAAATTAAAAAATAGACAAGGAATTGATAATTCGAAGGATGAAGATTAAAAATTCGAAGCTAAGAGACTTGTCATCAATGAAGATAGAAGTGGGAGAACAAGGTAAAAAAAAAATAACTATGACAACAAGAGCAAAAACAAGGAAAAGGAAAGGATATGTATAAGAGATATGAGCCCCCAGAAAGTAAGCGCGTGGCTATGGATGAGTGGCTGTGTCAGTCATCATAACTCCTGGCATGGAAGTCGGAGTGCGTTATGTCACCAGTGCGGAATTCGAGGCATTGTGTTCCTTTTATAATTGCTCCAACCGTCGAAATTTGAATTACCGTCCAAATATCCGACATCAATGTCATACACTAGGGGGAGACTTATGATAACCGAACACTCTATCCATGATTTTGGTAACCGAGTTCATCTGAATATTCTCCATATCAACAACTCGGTTTATTTTAACAGCTCAGAATCAGCATGATATTTAGAAAGTTATCATTATTTGCGGAGATCTTCAAAATCCTCATAAGATTCTAATCTCATTATATCAGAAGTTATCTGGAGTTACCTAATCAGATTCCTGTAAATCAGGAATTAATCACAAATCAGGAATTCAAAAGAGTTCTCTCCTATTTAGAATTTGTTTCCTACTCAAATATGGATGATAAAATCCATAAAAGAAGGAATCAAAGTATGTTGACTCTTTTTGGAATTTTTTTCAAAATCACAATACTTTTCCTATTTTTGTCAATTTTCTGACTTGACCGTCAGAGTTTCCAGTATTAAAAGCCCGCCGAATTTTGTATTTTTTAGGTAACTTGCTCCGGTTGACAATTCGGAAACTGTTATCAATACATATAAATTTGCAATATGAATATCTTGCTTATTAAACATAGTTTTGGTTACAACAATTTATGTTTCAAAAATTTATATGATTTTTTTTTGTTTACAAATTATGAAGTATAAAATTGATATTTCTGGATTGATGTGTTTGATAATTAATAGATTTATAAATGCATTTTTACTTTATTTTATATAAGGTTGTCTATACTATATTTCCAATTTTTTTTAAATAATTGTATTTTGTAAAGAAACAAAAAATTCGGTCCAACCTAATCCAACCATGAACCAATTTACGTCCAATCCTGTTCCGAAAGCATTACTTATCAGTCCAACCTTTATCAATTCACAAATGGCTTTGATCTTCCTTTTAAAAAGTTGCTTCTTTTTTTATTATTTTTCTTTTCATACATCAGGTAATCCGTTGAAACGGTTAACTCGAGACTCCAAAACAACAATCCCACAAAAACTCAGAGCGAGAGATATATAGAAGCAGAAGTTAATGGCTAACTTAGCATCAGCACCGACACAGAAGGGAATATTCATACCAGTTCCAGTTAATGCCGGCCTAAGGCTTAAACTTTATGAAAAGATTGAAGAGAATGATGAGGTTTCGATTGCTGGAGTTAGCTGGAGTTATATGCAGTGGTCATGCAGTTGGAGATATTTTTGGTGTTAGATTTAAGGCTGTGAAGGTCTCTAGCGTCTCCCTGTTGCCCATCTTCAAGGAGAAGGAAAAATCAAGATCCTAACCCAAGGAAGAATTTTTATTTGTTCTTGAGTGTATCTGCAGAACAATTTTAAATCATTCTAGATAATGAAGTTATATCTTTGGTTTAAAAAATTATGTCCTTGTTGTTCTTTCCACAAAGGGATAGAGGCAAAGTAAGAGAACAAGGAAGAATAGTGGGCATGTAGATAATCGGTCCAATATCATCCTACTTTAAAAATCAAAAATCATTAATCAGTTTAATAATTTCGATTGATTACTTTCTATTTTTTAAACTCATTAATCATTATATTTGGTTAATTATTAAAAAATTTCTTAACAAATAAATATAATAAATTACATAAATTGCAAAAAATAAAAAAGCATTATAAATTGATAAATTTCAAAATAAAATACAAATATAATACTAAATAAATTTTAAAATAAAAACATAATCTATCACATACTGGTAATTTTTAATTTTTAGTAAATTCAAATTCTTCATTTTGCTACAAACCAAACATTCGTCTTCTATTTACAGTTGAATCTATAATTTTTCATTTTTAGGATACATAATCTACTACATATTGTTAATAAATACATATATCTATTAATATATTGTTTTAAATAACAATAATTGGAAAAATAATTGGAAAAGCAAATAAAAAAGATAGGAACTCCATCTTATCACTAAGGACGGACCCATGAGGAGCATAACCGCATAAGGGGCACAATTGCCCCCTTGGCAAAATTTATTTTTCACCCTTAAAAAATTTTATAAATTTCAATTAAGTACACTTTTAATTTTAACTATTTGCTTCCTTAATATTAATTTCAACTAAATTTACCCCCTTAATATTGATTTCAACCAATTTTGCTTCCCTTAGTCTAAAATCCTAGGTCTGCCCTTATTGATCACCATTTGGATTTAACTGCTATTGGAAAATAATGCAAGCAGAGTGGAGAATGTATCAATAAAATATTCTTTTCGATTGGGGAAAGAAATAACATAATAAATTAATTAACAAATTCAATGCGTGCAAAAAAGATTAATATTTTGAAGAATATATATATATATATATATATATATATATATATATATATATATGTGATAAACGTGAATCGGTTAATTAACCGTAACCAGTAATTTTTCGAATGATCAACTCGTAACCATAAAATTATTCAAAAAATTCATAATATAAAAAAATGATTCGCAAAAATTAGTTCGGTACGATTAATTATAAAATTGTTATTTTTTTTGCGTATTCTTAACAATGTGTGCAAAAAGATGGAGTAATTTTTTTTTTTAAAGAGTAAGAAAGCAATTTATAAATAATAAATATCATTAAATGGAACAGGATGTAAAAATTGCCATGTGAAAATTGCTACTGTATGGATGTACTACACCATCTGATATGCTATATAGAAACATCACTGAAGCAGTGGCGACATTATGCGTACTGTTGGGGCTATTGCCTCTATAAGGAGCTATTTAGTTCTGAAAAATAAAGTCAGTTTTTCAGAAAATTATTGTAAAAAACTTTAAAAATGAAAAATGCTGTTTAGTTGTAATATTTTTCAATTTAGAAAATTAGAAAACTATTTTTTGAATTTTTTAAAATTACACTATTGTATAAAAAATACAAAAAATATGTTTTCTCATTTTTTCTTTATTAAATAAGTGTTTAAATCTCAGTACACTACTTTATTTTCTAATTCATAAAAAAGAAATCTAATATAACATTTCATCTTCTGCTACAACAACCAACTACTATATCGGTTTTTTTTTTTTACCATATTTCTCATTGATTTCTTATTTAATTATATATAAATTTTTTATTTTCACTATAATAATTGTTTTTTTTTGTTTCTATTTGATTATCACATACAGTAGTTTGGTTTCTTTTAATCTAGAGACTCATTTTATTTTATTATGATTATCATAAGAAGACTATAATTATAGTTTTTTTTTGTAAAAAAATTTAAAATTTATTTGATTAATTGAATGTTATTATTTAAGTTCACTTATATCTTGTCTAAAATTTTCACATATACTTATTAGCATTTTAAGCATTGATTATCTAAAATATTATTAATATAAACAACAATTATTTTAATTATATTGATAGAATATATAGAATATTAAAAAAAATATAAAAGAGATGGAAAATAAAAATACTGATAAAAGAAGAAAACCAAATATGATTTCTAATTTTCAATTTTTTATTTTGTAAAATAAAAAAATAAAAATTAAAAAATTTAGCTTTAGCCCTCTAAATTCAGGCTTAATAATTATTTTATTCTATAAATTTTACCCTTTTTCTAATTTTGCTTTTTAAGAACCTTTTTTTTTTCTTTTTTTGTTACCGCTCATGCAGCCAAACAATGATAAGAAAAGAATGATTTAGACGCTTTACTGCGGCCCGCTCACTGTCTGCACTCTGGAGGAACTTTTAGCTGGCTGTCTTCTTTCTATCCAGAACTCATTAACCGAAGTTAGTTACAACTTGCGACCTTCAACCGATCAAAGAGTTTGATATCCTGTTTGACTACGCCACGTCAGACAAATCTTACCACTGCGACGTCGTTCTAATTTGTCAAATTATAATTGGTGGACCAATTGAAAGCCTGTTTCCAAGCCCAAGCTGAGCTGTCAGCTGTCGAACTTCGAACAAGAAAATATTAAAAAAAAAAACCAATGGAACCTCCTGTCTCATCCTTACAATTTTGGTAATTCCCCATTTTTATAGGATTGTCGTTCTTGAGTGTCTGAAGTTTCCCTGTTTTCTTGTAAACTAAGCAAGATGTCAAATTCAGAAGATAAAGCACCTGAGAACCAATCTCCCACACTGCCGGCTAACCAATCTCCAACACCATCGGCTCCTCCGGTGGCCGACGTGGAGGCGGGAAACGTCTTCGGAGTGGGGGCCATCACAAGGAGGTGGAAAAGGGCGGAAATTTTGCAGAGGGGATCATTGGCGCTGAGAGGATTGGGTCTGTTATTCTCTTTGCTCGCTTTTATTATCATGGCCAGTAATAAACATGGCGATTGGAAAAATTTTGATAGATATGAAGAATACAGGTAAAATAGAAATCTTAAGCCATTATGTAATGATAATTATACCATTGCTATAACAATTTTTTGTTTTTATTTTGATAGGTATTTATTGGGTATATCGATACTTTCGACTTTGTATACGGGAGGACAGGTGTTTCGGCATGTTCACGAGCTTTCCACCGGAAAACTTCTGCTTGATCGTAGGAGGTCTGCCATGGTAGACTTCTTCGGTGATCAGGTTAGAATTTCAATTTTCCGCTTATTCAATTTTCAGTTTTTGTTCGGTTGCAGAGAAAGGGTCAAACAAAATTTAATATTCCCCGTTTGGAGCATTAAGGGTCAAATCTAAAATATATTTTAGATTCCAACGTATCTTCTTCTTCTTCTTCTTCTTCTTCTTCTTTTTCCTTTTTTTCCTTTATATTTTACACATCATATATAAAATCTGGCTGTGGATTGCTAATGTGTATGCATTTATATGATCATACATTTATAGGATATTTGGAAAAGAAAAGAGCAAAATTTTATCTTCTTGGAGGAAAAGCAATGGCATTCTCATTCTCGGGCTAAACATAGGAAAGGTCTTGCTTGTGACTTAATTGGCATACTCGTCTTTCCTGCCACGTCTTTTTACTTTCTAGAAATTATGTCACTTTGCATATGGGTCCAATTATGAAACTATGTTTTCCATAAATCAATTTAATTCCACATAGAAGACATCATGTAATGCATTCAAGATCTTATGGTACATATATGACGTCTATCTACAAGGACAACTTGGTATAATTGGTACTGGATGTTGCCATAATTTTTTCAAACATATGATCACATTTTAATTTGTGCACTTATTTTTAACGTTACGTTGTAAATTGTAACGTTTTCTCGTTTGGTTTGTTTATTATTCTATTTCAATGCAGATTATATCCTATCTGTTGATATCTTCAGCATCAACAGCAGTTCCCTTGACGAACAGGATGCGCGAATCAACAGATAACATATTTACAGATTCCTCTGCATCAGCTATTAGCATGGCATTCTTTGCATTCTTCTTACTGGCGTTGTCAGCTCTAATTTCAGGATACAAGTTATCAACTCAATCTTACATATAACAGGCTTGTTTTAGTTCTAGTTTTTTTATTCT
This sequence comes from Excoecaria cochinchinensis, assembly GCA_947683425.1. Taxonomy (NCBI): domain Eukaryota; kingdom Viridiplantae; phylum Streptophyta; class Magnoliopsida; order Malpighiales; family Euphorbiaceae; genus Excoecaria; species Excoecaria cochinchinensis. Next base: position 15,397,868 of record CANTUQ010000058.1, read on the forward strand.
TTATGTGTCGATTGCTAATAGTTTAATGTAAGTAATACATGAATTCAACAGATGCATTTTCCTTGTATTGTTTCAATGTTTTATTGTAAGATACATATGATGATGATAATCTTTAGAATCCTGAAGAAAAGTCAAAACTTACTTGGTCCAACAAGGCTGCTTACCAAAATGAACATATATTGTTGAAATTATTGTTGTCCTGTGACTGTGATACATTGAGGCCTAGTCTGTGCTTCTTCTATGTGGCCTCAAAAACAAATGAAATAATTGCAGCTACAACTAAGACTATACTAGGAAAATAAAATCTAATTCAACAAGGTTTCCAGAAAATATCCTAACTTCTATCGTAGTTAGTTGTTTTTAAGACAGAAAAGAGTCAAGAAATGAGTCATCCTTCGGCTCTTCCTTGGCGCTGGAGAAAACACCTTGTGTGTATTGTGTTTGATTCATGTAGGAGGCAGTTGGCCTAGCGAAACCTGACAATCCGACATTTCCTGTACCCTGCAGCATATCTAGGGTGAATGGTGCTTGGGTTGCTGATGTTGGCAACCTGTTGGATGTGACTGAAGGTCTTATCGGTATAGGCATATTGTTGCTGTTAGCATTCATTGGTGCTCTATTCGATGCATAGCCACTGCCACGGGCAGCTGGAACATCATGGTTGTGCTTCCCCTCGTACGTGGTGATCACGGCCCTCGTATCATGCGATGCTCGTTCCACATGTTTCCGAACAGGACAACCAATTGATGTACACTTGTAGTAGCTCCTGCAGATTATGAAGAATTGCAAAACTTAATACACAAAGCAGATAACAACTTACTGACGAGAAAGCAGCAAACATGTGCGTTACTAATTTACCTCGGATTGGGATTTCCTTTAACTACTTTCTGTCCATATTTCCTCCATCTATACCCATCATCAAGTATGTCAATATCACTTGTAGTTTGAACTACAATTCTGGGTTCTCGAACAGTTCTGCTCCCAGCAGCCAAAATACTCTCATTTTCACTCTGTCCCTTACTGTAAAAAACCATATTAAAAAGCATTATTATAAACTCATTATCCAATTACAAGAACACAACAAATCAAATTCATAAATTGAACATCTTTTTATCTGCTTACAATCTTTTGGCATCAGGTTCATTTTCATCATCATCTGCCACTGAATTACTAATTGGAGAATTTTGCTCAAAGTCATCATCACCAACAGAAATAGAAGAATCCTCCTGCATGGTGGCAGACTCGAATGGAGTAGCCGATTGATCAGAGTATTCAGAGCCGGTAGCAGCAAGTTGGACAGACTGAGAGGATGATCTTGTAGACTGAGGCTTAGGATGGTTATGACTTCCTTTATAGACAATTTCAGTAATCTGTCCATCCAAAGATCTTTCAACCTTTTTCTTTGTTGGGCAATTAGGAAATGTGCACTTGTAATAACTCCGGGGATTCTCGCTTCCTTTAACTTGTTTCTGGCCATACTTTCTCCAGTTGTATCCATCATCTGATCTTCTTTGCTCTCTCATATATGGAGCTGGTTGATTATAGTGATTGTAATTACTGGGTTGAGAAGGAGTAGCATTACTTAGCATGCTTGTCTGAAGTGGAGCCATTTCTGATGAGAAATTCTGAATTGGTGTAAATTCTGATTTCACTCCTCCCTTTTCTAAAGAGAAATCTGCTTGCTTTGTGGGTTTGTTAAAATTCCAACCTTCTTGTTGCCATTTCATTGATTCCTCCTGTTAAGTAGAGTGAAAGAATGTTAGCCGAAAAAACAAATTTTAGAAACACCGAACATTCGTAATTTATATGCATAACATTTTGCTATTCGTGCTGTTGGGTTAGGAATCTAAGTTATAACCTTTTGGATGCTAAAACAATAAAGTATTTATAGAAAAACAGACTAAAAGAGTATCATAGCAAACATGTGGGGTTCACTTTTGGTTGACATGCAGTTGCTCAATTATCCCTTATTAACATCACAACTAAAATAGGGTAAATTTAGTACGATTTTTTTTTTTAAAAAAATTTCAGTATCTGATCCCACTTCTCAGCCTGTAGACTCACAAACTGGCAAATCGCACGAGATTCGAAGCCGACTCCTCTAGTCATAGCATTCCATCTCACCGGTTACAAGAATAAAAATATTGAAAATAAAGGCACAGGGCAAGACAATTTGAAAAAAATGGAGCCAAAAACAGGAAGAGAATATCATACCCCAGTGGCAATGTTTGAAGAAGAGTGAATGATGGATGATGATGATGATGATGATGTAGAAGGCCTCGTTTGGGTTTGGAATGAAAAATCAGAGTAATTTTTCTCTTCCCCTCTAAAATCACGCTGATTATCATTAGAATTACCCCTCCAATTAAAGGTTTGACCAGCAAATGCCCCAGTAGTTGGCGATGGAACAACCTAAATAAAAACAAACACGCAAACGAACTTAAGATTAATATTAGAACAAAGTCCAAAGCAGAAGGCGTTTTAAGAAACCAAAATATAACTCAACTTACATTAGAGGTAGAAAAAAGAAAAGGCGAGTCAAGAAGGTCAGTTGGGCTTAAACCAGGAGGAATAGCTAAATAAGAAGAAGGGGAAACAGGAGGAGGAGAAAGAGGTAAAGAAGAAGCAAAAGACTTAATTTTGGGGATTTCAATGCCAAATCTATCAGTTCCTTGTTCGAAAAGTCCCCAGCCCATATTGTCCATTGAATCACTGGAAACAAGATTTGTGAAAGAAGAAGAAGAAGAAGTCATAAGCATGTGGGTTGAGAAAGAGAATTTGGTAAGAGAATTTATAGAAGTATTATTATTATTTAAGGAAGAAGAGGAAGCCATAAGAGAAAGGGAATTTAATTTAAGAAGAGAAAGAGGGAGGTTTTTTCATGGGTGACTTGGTGAAGTTTGCATTAAGGTCCTTCTCCATGCTTCTTCTCAGAACCTAAAGGCAAGTTTGACCGTTGAAAATTCATATTCTGAGTCAAAGCTTGTGGGTTTGACTGGGCTTTTTTTTTTGGCCCTCTCTAATTGTGAATTGGCGGCTCCATAACCGTAAGAACTCAGCTTCTGTAATTTGTGAGCCTGGAAGCTCTGTGGCGAGCCACTTGTCCTTACCCTTGCCTGTTTAATTTAGGCTTTATCAGTCCTAAACAGCCGAGCAGTAAAAATCTGTCATGGTCATGGTCTTTTATAATGTTATCGAAACCGGATCGGATAGAAAATTGTTAAAATTGAAGGTTCGTGATTCAATCGGCTCGATCGGATTCAATCAGATTTTTTTTTTATTTTTTAAAATATTATTAATTAGTATAATTTTTATAAATATTACCATATAAACACTCAAATAAAAAAAAATCTATCAAAATATTTAATATACGCTATAAATATACTAATAATAAATTATAAAATATATTAAATATTCACAAAAAATAAATTTTAAATATTCAAACAAATTCATTTTACATTATATATATTTAAAAAAAAGTCATTTTCATCACTTATCATCATCGTCATTCTCATTATCGTTGTCGTCATGTCCATCACTATTACCAATACTCCTGCTACAAAATAAATAACCAACTCACTTACACCTTTAACACTTTGAGCCTGACTGCTACACTTCTTTTCTTTTCTTATTGTATTGATCAGAAATGGAGAAATAAACATCATTAATTCTCATTGCACTGTACATCCTACACATTTTGTATTCTTTCTTTTCCTTATACCCACACTTTCACATTTTAATTTTTTTTTTTAAAAAATTATTACTTAATTAGTTATTTTTATGTTAAAATATTTTATTTTATGAGTTTTAATTTAAAAATTAAATAATTCAATAACTGTAGATGAAATTAAAAAAAAAAGGTAGAAAATTATTTTTAAGTTCACCAGTTTTAATAAATAATTTATTCAATTTTTTTATTTTATTGTATTTTATTGAATTATTAAACTATTATATTGTTTTTATTAAGTCCAAACGTGATTAAATAGTAAAAGAATCAATTATTTGCTAAATAAAACTTCTTAGATTATTTATTTTTTATTTTTATGAAAAAAACACTTATTTTATTAATTATTTTAAACTAAAAAGCATATAATAAAATATAATACGGTTTTGTCCGGTTCTCCGGTTCTTTCCGGTTTTTTCGGTTTAATCCGGTTTTTTCAGTCCGATTTTATATAGTTGAACCAACCGGTTAGACAGCCGATTCTCGGTTAAACCGGTTCAATAACATTGTCATTTAACACTATCAATTTAAGTAATAATTTATTCACAGTTAATAATTTAATAGAAAATTTTTATATTTTATCTATTAATAATAGTTGCAATCTTTTGTACGCAACTCATCCAAATTATTGTTTATGGATCATAATTTTGAGGGTTTTGATCACGAGAATCGGTTGTGTTGATGATTGAATGTGGTGGTGGGACACCACACCACTTTTTTTGTTAAATAGAAAACATCACATTTCTACATTTATTATGTTATTACTGCCTTTTGTTTTTCCTAAGTTAGTCAAGCAAGCTGCTGTAAGCCTCTTTTAGTTGCTAAAATATCTCGACTTTATTCGTTCCACGGTGTGGTGATTCAGCACTCTGGACTTTGAATCCAGCAACATGAGTTCGAGTTTCGACTGCCGGCGGGGACCAAATATGCAAATAACTCATCTACTTTTTTTTTTCTTTGTGAAGTTATTGAAAAAAAAAACGGTTATGTTAAGTGAAAGAGATTAGTTTAGTTTCTTTACTATAATTAGACATGTCAAACACGTCGAGCGGGTTCGGATAATTTTGATTTAGGTTAAATCAGATTTCGAGTTAGATTCATTTTTAAATATTAGACCGATTATTAAATTTTTAAATTATTAAATCAAATTTTAATCTCTTTTTTTTTTAAAAAAAAAATCAATGTATTTCAACAATTTTAAATTTTAATAATAATATTTGCAAATTTAAAAAAATTACTAAACACTATAAGGAAAACGCAAATTAGAGATGAAAAATAGAGACGGGATTCCGTCTCTAAACACAAATAGAGACGAAAATATTTCGTCTCTATTTTGGCGGTCTCTAATTTTAGAGACGAAAAATTTTTAGAGACGGAAAGAAATTTTCCGTCTCTAATATTAGAAACGGAAAATAGTTTTCCGTCTCTATTTTAGATATGGAACACTATTCCGTCTCTAATTTTTAATTTTTTTTAAAAAAATACTATTATTAACAAATAATAATAAGACTATAATTGCCAAAATAAATATAATGAAACAAGTATTAAATAAAAATTAAGTAGATTTAATAAAAATATAATTAGTAATGTATTATATATATGTAATTTAGTAAGACTACAAATAAAAGTATGTGAAAAAATTAAAAACAGTAACTAAGCTGGAGGTGAATGTGGACGATTAGCCGACGGTACTTGTGTATCATCAGGTAATTTTTGGCTAATGAAATCATATAACCTATTAATACGGTTCATTAAAATATCGACTGTACTGCAGTAGTCGCCGTAAGTCTACTAGCCGTTACCGTAGAGGAAGAGAAGGTATGCGAATAGCAAGTATTCACATATATATTTATTATTATCAAAATCACTTTGCTATCGAAAAAATAAATTTATACTGACATCTATATATAATTGCACTCATACATGACAAATTACATTACTTACGAAAATTACAATGCTAAAAATTCTGTGGAAAAACGGACAAAGTTTCCCTTGTACGAGTCCCTACCCCCATGTTAAACAATAGCAAATTTCACACTTCTATAACGTATCAACACATCTCAACTCCATAAATAAACCAATACAATATCAAAATTTCCCTTACACCTCAAACATGCATAAAAAGGATAAATTCACCAACAATTGTGAATTTATCCTTTTAAGTTATACAATGTCAAAAAAAAAATAATAAACACAATTACCTACATAAAACTACAACATTTGTAATTTAATTTAATCATCACACTACGGTACCATATGACATTATTACAGTATCATTTTCGTACAGTCATTACAGTCAAATTACAAAACGGTCATGAAATGTATATACACAGAACAAGAAATATTAACACAAATAAATTTTCTAATTAAGACAACTTAATTCAAACATATACATATTATTAACAACCTAATTTAAGTACCTATCAAACTTACCTCGGGTGAAGCAACCGGCAACAGGCGGAGATTCGGCGCACAGGATAGCTAAATGCGGAACCGGTTGCGGCGGTTACGGATACATGCAATCACAAATATAATATAATTTATAAATGCTATCTATTGGTTTAACAACATATACGTAATACATACTTCAAATAAAATTAAACATAATACAAATTTACACAACACTAAGTATAATAACAATTATACCACATTATACACAATACAAACAGTATACACAAAAAAAAAATTTAGGCACATATATATATAACGCATAATTAAAACATTAGTACATATAATTTTCACAAACGTCCCATAAAACAAAAAATAAAAACTATATCAACATAATAAAAATCATAAAAAAATATATATACACCAAAATAATATATGTACACAAATTTAATACCATAATATTTGAACTATAATACCAATACATACAATACAAAAAAAATTTCAAAGAAAACAAAAAATTTACACAACACATATATCTCACATATTTAAATTAATAATACATATAATTTTAACAGGCATGCCATAAAAAAAATATCTACATAATAACAATCATAATAAAATATTAGATATATACAACAAAAAAGTTAATATACCCCAATTTAATACCAAAATAAAACATTAACAATATGCCACAATTTCGAAAAAATTATAATAACATAATAAACATTTTAATAAAATATAATATACACACACAAAACACTATATATATACACAAATAATATACCAATTTAATAACAAATACAAATCCATTACACAACAAAATTATAAATAATATAAACATAACATAAATTATAACATAACCCAAAATAAAATAATTCAATAAAACCAAATAACCCAATAAATATACACATTCAACAAATTATAATTCAATATACACCTATAACACAAAAAATAAGTACATAACCAATTTCTAAAATTCTAAAGCAATTAAAATTTATAAAATAATTTAAATACAAGATAAATAAAACTAAATTAAAAAAATACACAACAACATATAAACATTCTATATTTAAATATAATATTACATTTAATAATAAAAAAAAACCTGTTGTAGATCTCGCCAGAGGACAGGGAACGCCGGAGTAGGCGACGGGGCGTAGAAGATCGCCGGCGTTGACTCATCGGTGGCGCGGTAACCGGACGGCGACGGGCTTCGAATGGGGAGGGGGCAGCGACTGGATCTGGAAGAGGGGGGAGGGGGGAAAGAAGGAGGAGGGGGTTTGAAAAGGAAGGGGGTTTTTATACCCTCGAAATTTAGAGACGAAATTCTTTTTTCGTCTCTAAGTATAGAGACGGAATAATATTTTTGTATCTATTTAGAGACAAAATACAAGTTTTGTCTCTAAATAGAGACGAAATTGGTATTCCGTCTCTAAAGATAGAGACGGAATACAAGTTTTGTCTCTAAATAGAGACGAAATTGGTATTCTGTCTCTAAAGATAGAGACGGAATAAGTATTTCGTCTCTATTTAGAGACGAAATACTTATTCCGTCTCTATTTAGAGACCGACATTGATTTTCGTCTCTATTTAGAGACGAAACTTGTATTCCGTCTCTAAATAGAGATGAAAATAATATTTTGTCTCTAAATATAGAGGGAAATCAATCCCTCCATTTTTAGCGACTAAATCCATTATCCGTCGCTAAATAGAGTAATTTGAGACGGAAGTTTTTCCGTCTCTAAATAGAGACGGATAGACCTTTAGAGACGAAAACTAATTTTCGTCTCTAAATAGAGACGGAAAAATTTTCAGCTCTATTTTCAATTTTTCTTGTAGTGTAAAATAACATATATATGCATATACATATATATGTATGTTTATAGGAATGTGTATATATATATATATATATATATATATATATATATATATATATATATATATATATATATATGTATGGATGTACAAACATAAATGCATGTAAATATAAATATGCATGTAAGTAAAGTGTGTATACGGTTAACTTTAACTACTCCCTCTATTTAAAAATAGATGACGTTTAAGGAAAAAAATTTTGTTTCATAATACATGCATTTTGATATAATCAAGAAACATTAATTATGTCACACCCCGTTTGCCCCCTAGTAGAATGAACCATCTGTTTGTGCATCCATTGTGTGTGTCTTGGCATGTGTTAAAGGATATTTTCGGTAAAAATGCATGTTTTAGGAGTTTTATTAGCATATGGATGCATGTATGGCATTACAGTGTGAATTAGTTGGGAAATGTTTGTATGTACATGAGCATATCATTGTAGGGTGTGAGTAGTGGTGTGGTGGTTGTGTGCTTTACTCACACATTAGTAGCGTGTTTTAAGTTGGGAGTGCATAGTGTGTGTGTTCATACCATGGTAGGGTGTGAGTGATTAATCTCCACCAATAGGGAGTTGACACTTGTCTAGGGTTAGGAAAAGAAAAAGAAAAAGAAAGAGCAAAAGGGAAGGAGGCAGAACTGCTCTCCATTCCCGTCACCCCTCTTTCCCACTCTCCTTCTTCCTTTTCTCTTCCTTAGAAACCCTCGCTTAGATTCAAGCGACTGTTGGTGGAAATTAATCGTCTCCTTGCATTCCTTTGGTAAGTTATTGCATTTTTCATCTTGTTTTCCTTTTTGTTCATCTTCTTCTTCTTGATTTCTAGGTTGAGATTTAATCTAGGGTTTGTTCTTTGGTGGGTTTGTGTTTAGCTGAGCCTCCTCGCGATCCCAAGGGGAAAGAGAAGGCTGGGAGTAGTGGAACCAAGTGTGATTGAAGCTAGGGTTACAAGTTTGGAAAAAATTGCATTTACTGGGTTTTTGTTGTTTTGATTAGTTATTGTGTATTTATTTTATTTGATTCTTTTGATGATGAGTTGATGTATTGATATTGCATGTTGGGATTTGAATGAATGGGTTTTGTTTGTGGTTAATGCATGAAGATTGAGAATTTAAAAATGGAATTGAGGAGAATTTGAGCTTACTGTCACGTTTTCTGGGTTTTGATATTTTGGAGTTTTAATTTGGCCATTTCCTATTTTGGATGGGTAATTGTTACGGAAGTGTTTTGTATTAATTATATTGGTTTTTACGTGCTTGAGGAAGCTAATTCAGGTAAGAATGATTTGGATTTGAGTTGGGTTATTTTCTGGGAATTCTTCGAAAATCGATCGGGATCGGGGAGGAAGAGGGCTGTGAGCCGCTCACGAGACGTGAGCAATGCTCACGATGCGTGAGCAAGCTCACGAGTCGTGAGCAATGCTCATGACACGTGAGCAATGCTCACGAGTCGTGAGCAACCTTCATGACTCGTGAAGGTTGCTCAGGACTCTCTTTGGGCCTTTCTATCGCGACCGCGACAGTGATTCTGTCTTGCCCTATTTTCTCCACGTGACCGGTTTTTATAAAAACGATTTTCAAATGACTTGGGTGGCTTTTTCCTCTACTGGGTGCTAAATTACCTTGTTTATACTAATGATTATCATAGTTTAATCGTGATTAATAATATGTAATTGTGACACATGTTATATGAATGATGCGTTATCCATGAGAATTATACGTGTTATTTTGGAATATTTATTGGGTTATAGATGTCTTATTATGATTTCTTAATGTGAATGTGAATATAATTGTGTGTTATACTTGGAAATATGATTGAATGATGCATGACCTGCTAGAATCAAGTAAGTGGATAGTTAGGCATGCCTAATAGAGTCTTTTAGCTGCAGCCTCAGTTCAGTTTAGACCCCGATCATGTCCCCGTTTGGTTCCTCGCGAACCCCTCAGTATCGGATCTTTTTTAAGGTCCCCTCAGTAAAATATTTTGAAAATGATAAAGTAAAATGGTTTTCGATTTGTACTCGTAAGGTACTGTCAGTTATCGATTCGTACCCGTAAGGTACTGTCTATATACTCGTTATCCACTATTATGAGCCAGCAGGTGTGTGACGCGCAAAGGGGGTACCCAGCAAGGGCCCTCGTTTTGAATCCGCTTTAGGATTCGAGGTATGAAATTTGCGTCTTTTCCGATCTTAGGTGTTATGAGATATTTTCGGCACCTCCTTTCACAATAGAACATTGAAAAGGACCATCCATCGCCATAACACCTTTAGGCACTTTTGAGGTATTTTGGAGTCGCCACCCAATTTACAAGAAATTGGGAAAATTTAACCTCTTATCGGTCTAAACCAGAGTGGTGTCCGGAACTTCACACTTATTGGTGCCTTGGTTAATTATAAGTGAGTTTTTAAATTATAAAATTTCATTTTTCATCTCACACAATTAATGCAGTTTTATTTAAAGCGCATACCAAGCAATAAAGAAATAAATAGGAAAAGCAGTAAACACACAAGCACACAATTACATGAGAAATAAGGGCGAAATACAACCCCAACGAAAGAAAAATAAAGGCGTGACCGGGGAAGGAATACAATCCCCAAAAATAATTAAGGTTGCCCCAAAAGTTAATTACAAGGGCCCAAATAAATAAAGTTGCCCCAAAATTAATTACAAGGGCCCAAAAATGAAAAAGCGACGTAAATTTAAAAGGACATAAATTTAAACACTCACTCAAAATCAAAATAAAAAGACATGCATAAATCGGGGTATTTATTTTGGGAACATTGGTTCCTTCGCGTGCCTATTCTATGGTTTAGGAGCATTGGTTCCTCTGTGTTTATTTAAAGAATGTTCGGAGAGTCGTTTTGATTGTTCGGATGAAAACCGGGATGAGTGATCCCATTTTATAGAAAATTGACTCCCCGTTTTAAGTCGAGATGTATTTTTTGTTATTTGGCTAAACGAGGGGCGTTGGTCCCGATTTTATTAACAAAAATCCAATTTAATTATAAAAATATTTTTGTGACTTTTTTATCAATCGCGTATGAAAATAAAATATTTATGTACAAATAAACACATAACACGTAAAAGAAGGAATTTAAGAAAGATCTCACCGAGCAAGACGACACTCCACGCGTCGCGACTCATCAGGGGAGCCGCGGGGCGCTCACAAAATCCAACTCCAAATTGAACTCATACAAAAAATAATATCAAAAATATTAGTGAATATTCTAATCGGATCGATCAAATAGATGCAAAACATAATAAAAATAATGCATGATGGTAAAAACAATAATATTATGATGACAAACAAATAATGACAGTAATGATAATGATGATAATAATAATAATAATAATATAAGAACAGAAAATAATAATATAAAAAACAGAAAATGTAACATTAATAATAATAATAATAGGAAAAGAGAAATGATAATAATAATAATAACATTAATATAAAAACAGAAAATGTAATATTAATAATAATAATAATAATAATAATAATAATAATAATAACAACATTAATATAAAAACAGAAAATGTACCATTAATAATAATAATAATAATAATAATAAGACTAAATAACACAAAAACAGAAAATAGAGTAAATAATAATAATAATAATAATAATAATAATAATAAGACTAAATAACACAAAAACAGAAAATAGAGTAAATAATAATAATAATAATAATAATAATAATAATAAGACTAAATAACACAAAAACAGAAAATAGAGTAAACAATAATAATAATAATAATAATAACAGAAATAATAATAATAATAATAATACAAAAATCAGAAAAGGGGTTTACCGGCGCCGGAGGGTCGCCGGAGGGGAGACGGTCTGCGACACCAACGCCTTCTGATGGATCGTCGCCCGGGGAAGACGGCGGACTGGTCCACGCGCCGGAAGGGGTTTCGCCGGAGCCGGAAATCGCCAAAAACCGTGAATGATGCCTCGCCGGAGATCGCCTACACGCGCCGCCTACCGGGGTCCGTTGGAGGATCGGCCGGTGCCGTCGGAAGCGTCTGGGGGTGCTGATGCCGGCGGTGGGGTGCGTGTCGTCGCCGGTGACCGCGGTTGGGCGGCGGAGCCTCCGCCTCTCTCCCCTCTTTTTTCTTCTTTTTCTTTCTTTCTCACCGGTCCGGCCTCGTTTCCTGCGTTTGGTTTGGCCTGGGTCTGCTGCTCTTTTGCTCTTTCCTAGTTGCCCTCTCTCTTTGGCTCTCTCTCTTTTCTTTCTATTTTCTTTTGCTTGCTCTCTCTTTTGCTTGCTATTTTTCTTTTCTCACTTGCTTACTCTCAGTTCTCTCTTGCTCTCTCTTTATTTTCTTTTTTGTTTCTATGGCCGGCCAAATCTTGCTCTCTCTGTATCTTTCTATTTTCTTTTCTTTTTTTTGTTCCAGCCGAATGAGAGAGCCCCCTTATTTTTGCCATCTCTTTCTTTTTATATTCTAGGGTTAAGGGTAATATGGTAATTCCTCCTTTTAGTTTAATTATTTTCCACCCATAATAATTAATTAAACACTACTAATTACTCTAAAAAATTAATTTAATTAATCCACCTAAAATTAAATCTAATTTATTTAATTAAACAATATGTTATATTTTTTCAATTTTTTTAATTTTCCATTCTCTATTTATTTTTTATATTATTTTAATTATACTAAAATATTAACCAATTAATCATCCTAACTCTAAATGCATATTAATTATCAAACAATAACAACTAATCACTTAATTAACTAATTAATTTCTATTTCTAATATTTTATATATTTTTCTTATTTTTTCTTCTTTCTCTTTTTTTTTTGTTTATCTTTCTTTTTTTTTATTTTTTTATTTTTTTTATTTTTTTTATTTTTTATTTTTATTTTTTATTTTTTTTTTGGAGGAGTTATCAAAGACCCAAAATTACCATTTCTATATTTATCTCTCAATATTAAACCCGACTTAGGACCCGGTGTCTACAGTTGCCCCCAATTTTGGAGAACTCTAGGACTTAGATGCCTAAGTGAGCCAAAATTCAGAAAAGAGAAGAAAGAGACACGTACCTGAGGCGGTTGCTTCACAAACCTGGTCTTGCCGGCTTGTCGGTATTACAGAACTGTTGTTAGCTTTGTAACTGAGGGAACATCAGCTTGTCGACGTGTGAGATTAGCGCTGAGCGACTGATGAACACCAACTTATCGGTGTGTAAAGACGTCAGACTTTGAATGACATGATTGATAGGACACCAGCTTGTCGGTGTGTGAAACCACGGCTGAGCGACTGATGAACACCAGCTTGTCGGTGTGTGAAGGCGCTAGACTTTTGAATGACACGATTGATATAACACCAGTTTGTCGGTGTGTGAAACCATGGCTGAGCGACTGATAAACACCAGCTTGTCGGTGTGTGAAGGCGCTAGACTTTGAATGACATGATTGATATAACACCAGTTTGTCGGTGTGTGAAACCATGGCTGAGCGACTGATGAACACCAGCTTGTCGGTGTGTGAAGGCGCTAGACTTTGAATGACATGATTGATATAACACCAGTTTGTCGGTGTGTGAAGCCATGGCTGAGCGACTGATAAACACCAGCTTGTCGGTGTGTGAAGGCGCCAGACTTTGTAGAACGTGATTGATGAAACACCAGCTTGTCGGTGTGTGAAACCACGGCTGAGCGACTGATAAACACCAGCTTGTCGGTGTGTGAAACCACGGCTGAGCGACTGATAAACACCAGCTTGTCGGTGTGTGAAGGCGCCAGACTTTGTAGAACGTGATTGATGAAACACCAGCTTGTCGGTGTGTGAAACCACGGCTGAGCGACTGATAAACACCAGCTTGTCGGTGTGTGAAGGCGCCAGACTTTGTAGAACGTGATTGATGAAACACCAGCTTGTCGGTGTGTGAAATCACGGCTGAACGACTGATAAACACCAGCTTGTCGGTGTGTGAAGGCGCCAGACTTTGTAGAACGTGATTGATGAAACACCAGCTTGTCGGTGTGTGAAATCACGGCTGAACGACTGATAAACACCAGCTTGTCGGTGTGTGAAGGCGCCAGACTTTGTAGAACGTGATTGATGAAACACCAGCTTGTCGGTGTGTAAAATCACGGCTGAACGACTGATAAACACCAGCTTGTCGGTGTGTGAAGGCGCCAGACTTTGAATGACATGATTGATATAACACCAGTTTGTCGGTGTGTGAAACCATGGCTGAGCGACTGATGAACACCAGCTTGTCGGTGTGTGAAATCACGGCTGAACGATTGATAAACACCAGCTTGTCGGTGTGTGAAGGCGCCAGACTTTCCATTCATCTGAGTGGCCTAGTGGTCGAGGTGCGATAACTTCTGCCGAAGCGACTCATGGCTCCGTGTGGTCGCTTATGCTCCCAAGTGTCTGAAGGCGATGTCCTGTTTTAGGGACTCTGACTCATAATTCTTCAGGGAGGATTGCCCGATGTGTGTCTTTGCTTGAAAGGGGTTGCCCAAGGTAATGCGGCCTTATCACTCCAAGCGTCATTGTTTTAAAGGTAGAGCAATCAGTATCCAAGCGCCGTTCTGTTGAGTGGCGCCCCCTGAGAGGTCTTTGGTTGAGATCTGCCCCCCGAGAGGTCTTGGATTTGATTATGTGCCCCCTGAGAGGTCTTGGGATGAGAACTGCCCCCTGAGAGGTCTTGGGTTGAAAACTGCCCCCTGAGAGGTCTTGGATTTGATTATGTGCCCCCTGAGAGGTCTTGGGATGAGAACTGCCCCTGAGAGGTCTTTGGTTGATTGTCTTGATTAATGGTTGGAATGATGTCGTCACTCGGTTTCTGCCGGTGTCCGCATCGAGTCTCTTTTCCTGGAAAACTTAGAGAGGCAAATATGCATAAAATATTGTGAGTATGCACGTGAGATGCATGTGTATGCAGCAATGCAGTATAAAAATTCATCAAAGTGGATTTGGAGGCGACAGCCGATTTGATTGCGATTTGCAGTAAGATCAGTGTCTTCTGGAATTGCCTTTGAATTTCATGCTCTTTGGGGATCATGAGGTTCTCGTCTGAAACCTGTAGTCATTATTTTAAGGTAGTGCGTCCCTTGTGAATTTTCACACTAGCTTTTCTTGGCGGGAAATGCGTCCTTCCGGATTTTCACATGACCCTGCGCCTTATTTTTGCATGGAATGGACTCAACCCAATCCAGCGGCTTTTTTTTCTCTTCTTTTTTCTTCTTTTTTTTCTTTTAGGACAGACTGCCTGTTTTCAGGTTTTCACCCTGTCTTTTGGCCTAACTTTTGCTTAGAGCGTCAATTACGGTTTTCATCTCTAACGGCCTTTTCTCTTTTTTTTTTTTTTACATCAGATGAACTATTCTGGTTACATCAATACCATTGTATAAATGCACATATTTCAATTTGATTTCATAATATATGATCATTATTTGGCATTAATCTCAAGATACAAAACGTCATCCAATCTCGGGATGGATCTTGAAAGCATCAAACTCCTGTTATCAATCTGCTCTCTTTATGATTCTCATGATTGAATATTTTCTCTCTGCTCTCGTTTAATCTTTTGAATGCAAATTCTAGAAGCAATGTTAGAGACGAGACTTAACTCAAATGCATGAATGCACTCATGGCTTCTCGCTTGAAGTTCAAAAAACACCATAGGCCTCTTCTTACGTACCAAACCTTTTTAAAAGGTCATCTCCGCTAATTGGATAAGACTGAACCCAGAATCAAAAGGTCTTACTTTGGTTGTAATGTCAGGCTTGGGTAGATGGCTGTCAAAGAAAGATCAGGTCGCTAGAGAAAAATGGCTGCGATATTTTCTCAACTGATGGATGAACCGTTCTCGGCTCAAAAGTATTCTTGAATTTGGACTCGATAACATTCTAGCTCCTTGAGATCAGAAGGGCAATCATTGAGACTAGTCAATTGGTCACCATTTTGAGCTCTTTTTTTTTTATTCTTCTTTTTTTTCTTTGCTTCTTTTCTTTCATCTTTCATTCATTTGTTTTCTTTTTGGATTTTTCGCTTTTCGTTTTCTTTTTGCTTTCGCTTTTTTTTTTTTGTGCTCATGCCTTTCATGCATGACTAAACCCTCTTTTCAAAGTCTGAACTTGCTCTTATCGAGGCAATTTTTTTTTTTTAATAGTCCAAAGAATTGTTCAAATGTACATCCATCAGTTTTAGAGCGGCCACTCTTCTAAGGGGAAGCCAAAATCATTTTAGGCGAGGGGGTAGTTTTAATGTGTAAACAAAATTGGTACGCATTCAGCATACCTGCATAAAAGCTCAACGGGCTAGCAAGCGATTGCAGAACAAGGGTAGGAAATAGTCATTTAGAGAGCTATACAAAGAAAAGATTGCCTAAATCATTTTCTAGGTTCTATCTTATCCAGAGATCGCTTCGACGGGTAATCAGAAAGGTTCTAGTGCTCTTAGTGAGTTCTCGTCCAATCTCCTAATTGCAACTAGTTTTTTTCTTTCTTATTTTTATTCTCTCTGACTCTCTCTCTTTTCAGGAGTTATATCAGATGCTATCAAGATTTTCTTTGAATTTTTCAAAGTTCCAAGATTAAATGCAGTAGTATTAATTGAATTAATGTCAAAATGAATGAATATATCATAATCATAAAAAATGAAATCATTAGAAATAATATACAAATACGCAAAATATTGAAATGACCAATACTACATATGCCATTATTTGAAAAACTCGAATATAAAGACATCTTGTAGCAAAGCAGGCACTGCAACCAATGTCTTTCATCTGCCATCGGCTTTTATTTCCTCTTTTTCTCTGGGTCAATAATTTCTTTGTTGTCGATGAGATCTTGAATTCAGTCTCTCAAAATTTAGCATTTGATCCGTTAACAGGCCAGCGTTGGTGGGCTGCTATGTCCTCAATCTCATCTTCTTCCACAAAATCCTCCTCGGGATTATGAATTCTTGCCCTTCTTGGCTCAATAAGTGTCGCAGCTCCATGCTCATTAATAGACTGACGAGCATTGCCAATAAAAAGAGTCTCTCCACCAACAGGTGGTTCGACTTGCCCCCAGCATGGGCTATTTGTTGTTGCGGATCAACAAGTGGTTCGGCTTGCCCCCAGCATGGGCTATTGGTTGTTGTGGATCAACAAGTGGTTGTGGGATAGTAGATGCTCGTGAATCATGAGGGTGAGGTACAAGATGTTGAGAGTGTCTCAAGATCCCAATCAAGCACTAATTCGAGCAATCCAAAGGGCGAGTCTGGCCTTACTAATCGACCGTCAGGACCTCTAATCCATTTGGATGAATTTATGATGGCTGAAAATTTAAATTGTTAGTATGATGCGTGTATGATAATATACAATGCATGATCGTGAATTATGCAGATGGAGTGAAAAAATCAATAAATTGTAATTATGCGATGCAATGCATGAAAATAAATATACACGATGGTATGTGCACATGAAAAATAATATGTAGGCAAAAGGATATATACACAATATGAAATGTATTTTTTTTTATATATTTTTTTTTATATTTTATATATTTTTGATTTTTGATTGATTTTTTTTTTTTTGACATGAATGACATGTGATGTATGTGCATGTTATGCAGCATTCACAGCCACATGCAAGCAGGTAGAACCTTCCGGCCTTATTTCTCCCACACACGAGGTCGTGCGGTATCTTTCCTAGGTGGGCTTTATCCAAGGGTTAACAGGGAACCCAACGGACACGTATAGTACACGGTGAGAAACCGGCAGCATAACACTCCTGATCTAATGGACATACGTATGAATTTTGGCCATCATGTATTTGAACATTTCAATTTTGTTAAGATGGGCCTACCGGGGCATGAAAGCCTTTGATAAGAGACCACTTAATTTGGTTGAATTTGTCTAATACATAAAGGCCCACATCACAAGCGTTGTATTAAGGATCATGCCACTTAGGGGAAGTATCTATTGCCATTACATGAGCTTTGGTCAGGGTGATGTTATTTTAAGGCTACCCAAGCATGGTCCCTGCACGACGGGTCTATCTCATCACGAGCATAACGACCGATCGGGTCACCATTTGATATACCATTTGATGGCACGAGGCTTGGGCTGGTGATTATCCTTAACACTTCCCCAAATTGAGTGAAAATGAGGTCGTGCTTCAGGAACGCACCGGGGCTAATAGAGGGACCAAACTAGCATAATTCTAAGGCTCTAGCATGGATGCAATGAAATTTAGATGAGAGATGAAATTTTAGTTTTAAAAACCCAATTATACATTTTAACCAAGACATTTTCAGAGCAAAGTCACAAACAGTCCCCAGCGGAGTCGCCACTGTGACGCGCAAAGGGGGTACCCAGCAAGGGCCCTCGTTTTGAATCCGCTTTAGGATTCGAGGTATGAAATTTGCGTCTTTTCCGATCTTAGGTGTTATGAGATATTTTCGGCACCTCCTTTCACAATAGAACATTGAAAAGGACCATCCATCGCCATAACACCTTTAGGCACTTTTGAGGTATTTTGGAGTCGCCACCCAATTTACAAGAAATTGGGAAAATTTAACCTCTTATCGGTCTAAACCAGAGTGGTGTCCGGAACTTCACACTTATTGGTGCCTTGGTTAATTATAAGTGAGTTTTTAAATTATAAAATTTCATTTTTCATCTCACACAATTAATGCAGTTTTATTTAAAGCGCATACCAAGCAATAAAGAAATAAATAGGAAAAGCAGTAAACACACAAGCACACAATTACATGAGAAATAAGGGCGAAATACAACCCCAACGAAAGAAAAATAAAGGCGTGACCGGGGAAGGAATACAATCCCCAAAAATAATTAAGGTTGCCCCAAAAGTTAATTACAAGGGCCCAAATAAATAAAGTTGCCCCAAAATTAATTACAAGGGCCCAAAAATGAAAAAGCGACGTAAATTTAAAAGGACATAAATTTAAACACTCACTCAAAATCAAAATAAAAAGACATGCATAAATCGGGGTATTTATTTTGGGAACATTGGTTCCTTCGCGTGCCTATTCTATGGTTTAGGAGCATTGGTTCCTCTGTGTTTATTTAAAGAATGTTCGGAGAGTCGTTTTGATTGTTCGGATGAAAACCGGGATGAGTGATCCCATTTTATAGAAAATTGACTCCCCGTTTTAAGTCGAGATGTATTTTTTGTTATTTGGCTAAACGAGGGGCGTTGGTCCCGATTTTATTAACAAAAATCCAATTTAATTATAAAAATATTTTTGTGACTTTTTTATCAATCGCGTATGAAAATAAAATATTTATGTACAAATAAACACATAACACGTAAAAGAAGGAATTTAAGAAAGATCTCACCGAGCAAGACGACACTCCACGCGTCGCGACTCATCAGGGGAGCCGCGGGGCGCTCACAAAATCCAACTCCAAATTGAACTCATACAAAAAATAATATCAAAAATATTAGTGAATATTCTAATCGGATCGATCAAATAGATGCAAAACATAATAAAAATAATGCATGATGGTAAAAACAATAATATTATGATGACAAACAAATAATGACAGTAATGATAATGATGATAATAATAATAATAATAATATAAGAACAGAAAATAATAATATAAAAAACAGAAAATGTAACATTAATAATAATAATAATAGGAAAAGAGAAATGATAATAATAATAATAACATTAATATAAAAACAGAAAATGTAATATTAATAATAATAATAATAATAATAATAATAATAATAACAACATTAATATAAAAACAGAAAATGTACCATTAATAATAATAATAATAATAATAATAAGACTAAATAACACAAAAACAGAAAATAGAGTAAATAATAATAATAATAATAATAATAATAATAATAAGACTAAATAACACAAAAACAGAAAATAGAGTAAATAATAATAATAATAATAATAATAATAATAATAAGACTAAATAACACAAAAACAGAAAATAGAGTAAACAATAATAATAATAATAATAATAACAGAAATAATAATAATAATAATAATACAAAAATCAGAAAAGGGGTTTACCGGCGCCGGAGGGTCGCCGGAGGGGAGACGGTCTGCGACACCAACGCCTTCTGATGGATCGTCGCCCGGGGAAGACGGCGGACTGGTCCACGCGCCGGAAGGGGTTTCGCCGGAGCCGGAAATCGCCAAAAACCGTGAATGATGCCTCGCCGGAGATCGCCTACACGCGCCGCCTACCGGGGTCCGTTGGAGGATCGGCCGGTGCCGTCGGAAGCGTCTGGGGGTGCTGATGCCGGCGGTGGGGTGCGTGTCGTCGCCGGTGACCGCGGTTGGGCGGCGGAGCCTCCGCCTCTCTCCCCTCTTTTTTCTTCTTTTTCTTTCTTTCTCACCGGTCCGGCCTCGTTTCCTGCGTTTGGTTTGGCCTGGGTCTGCTGCTCTTTTGCTCTTTCCTAGTTGCCCTCTCTCTTTGGCTCTCTCTCTTTTCTTTCTATTTTCTTTTGCTTGCTCTCTCTTTTGCTTGCTATTTTTCTTTTCTCACTTGCTTACTCTCAGTTCTCTCTTGCTCTCTCTTTATTTTCTTTTTTGTTTCTATGGCCGGCCAAATCTTGCTCTCTCTGTATCTTTCTATTTTCTTTTCTTTTTTTTGTTCCAGCCGAATGAGAGAGCCCCCTTATTTTTGCCATCTCTTTCTTTTTATATTCTAGGGTTAAGGGTAATATGGTAATTCCTCCTTTTAGTTTAATTATTTTCCACCCATAATAATTAATTAAACACTACTAATTACTCTAAAAAATTAATTTAATTAATCCACCTAAAATTAAATCTAATTTATTTAATTAAACAATATGTTATATTTTTTCAATTTTTTTAATTTTCCATTCTCTATTTATTTTTTATATTATTTTAATTATACTAAAATATTAACCAATTAATCATCCTAACTCTAAATGCATATTAATTATCAAACAATAACAACTAATCACTTAATTAACTAATTAATTTCTATTTCTAATATTTTATATATTTTTCTTATTTTTTCTTCTTTCTCTTTTTTTTTGTTTATCTTTCTTTTTTTTTATTTTTTTATTTTTTTTATTTTTTTTATTTTTTATTTTTATTTTTTATTTTTTTTTTGGAGGAGTTATCAAAGACCCAAAATTACCATTTCTATATTTATCTCTCAATATTAAACCCGACTTAGGACCCGGTGTCTACAAGGTGTTATGTGTTCTGTCTACTATGTATTACTCCGATATGATTATGCGAATGTGATATTCAAATGAGTTTAATAATGAGATGTATATTCAGTTAATATGATTATGAACATGAGTATGTAATGTGGAATGTATGGCTTTAATATGCAAGCATATATATATATATATATATATATATATATGATGTTATGTTATGGATATTTGCAATTGCCACTATGAATGTGTTATGCCTTGACGACCATTGTGAATGGCCGTCCATTTTATGTGTGTGTTCCCCCACTAAGCGTTTATCGCTTAGCATGGTGTTCTTACCCGTGCAGGTGCGGAGGATATTTTTGCTTTGGGAGAGTCATCGCCAGTCAAGCCAACACAGGAGGGTTAGTGTTAGGGCTTTGGTCTTTTGTAGTAGGATGATTCTTTTGTAATAGAACTCTCTTATATCTTTATATAGCTTCCGCATATGTATTAATCTTTTGGATATGTAATCTTTTATATATTCAACAAGTTGATCAGAACAGTAATGTAATGGATATTGTTATATTAATGCATGATCAGCTATTCCCTATATTGTTTGTAAAGTTTTTAATTACTCTGTGTTTATGTATGTATGCTTTAAATGAATGTATGATTTGTACGGTACTTGTGTGGTGGCTGTAACACCCCCTAACCACCTGTAGAGATTTACTATGGTGACTATGGAGTGTTACAACATAAACACATGCGCATCAAATAGTTTTACAAACAAAGTTCACGATTAATAAAATTTCTTTAACATGCAATACTAGATTACGTTTCGAGAATCCATACATTACATTTCATAACATTCATAGTCTTACATCAGCTGTGACTTACAAAATACAACATCTTTGTTATAAACACTTCAGTTCTTATGCACATATCAATTATATTTACACATCTTATACTATTACAAAATAGCCTACTATTGCAGCGGTTCCTAATGTGTTGGCCGTTGGCGACGCTGAACTGTCTTCCAAAAGCTCCAACTTCAAAAACCTACATGGATAAAATATCCATGCTAAGCGATAACGCTTAGTGGGGAACAACAAAAAATGGACAAACACTCATAATGATTACTAATATTAATCACATATCCAAGCAATATACACATATACATATATTTCATGTTAACGTCATCGATAGTACACTCATCAGGAATTACTCATAAGTAACCATCCAAATACTCACACAAATATTTGTTTGCTTAATGTGATATTTACTCAGTTGTTCGTTTGGATTCTATAAGTCTTAATATTACTAGAATCACACACTTATATACAGCTTTATAATTACCTATGAGTATACATATAAATATAAACATATGTACATCAAAAGCCATTAGCACTCACCAATGTAAGAACACCTTCAGCATGTTACAAATACAAACCCAAACAATGCATACCTTTATTTACTTGTGATCCGAACATAGCATTCAAGATACAACATATTATACTCATAATGTATTAGCTTACATTTTACAATATCAATTATCATCACCAACACTCATATAATACAAATCCCCATCAATTACAATCACAAACCATATAGTACATGACATTTATGGCAGGTCCAGGTACATAACAACCTGCATGCTTTTTATGCAGATTATTCATATACTCTGATGTCAATAAGCCTATTGCATTGCTTTAATCAATGGATATACACTTAATTATAGTTTGGCATTCTCTTAATGTTATTTCAGCAATTTACAGCTTGATTTATATAATTATTCATGCACATACACATATATTCTTCCTAATGAGTCATACGTGTATAACTGTATCGCATAACAATTATAACATATCACATTCACATTCTCATTAGTATAATACTCAGGTCATGGTCACAATATCATTATTATTGTTATTATCACATGCTTCGCCTGCAACTCAAGACGCGGATAACGGGTATCGCATCAGTACCTCTCAAGTACCAGAATCTTATCGAGATTACACTTACGCATGGGTACCCTCAGGTACCAAAATATCATTCCACTTATAATAAAATCCAGCAAGGATTATTCGCATTGTTTTCGCATTGTGATTCCCATAGAATCAGACACATTATACGCATGGGGCTGCAGCACTTGACCCTATAGGCATGCCTAACTATCCACTACTTGACTCGCAGGCTTAAGTTGTTAAACATATTATTCAATTCACATTGATCACTTTTCATATCTCGTACATATCTCGTATGTTGATAGTTAACATCACATTCGCTTTACACATTCACATTAGCACATAGTTAAACATTTCACTTGCATACTCAATATGCTTCCAAACTCATTCTTCATAGTTAATAATCACATATTTGATTGCATTCAAGAATCATCATGTAATATGCAATTGTACATTACCTAATACACACATAATACTTACTCATATTGTCCTTCATTTCAGCTCAAAGCCTTGCTATTTGAAAGGCCAAACATTTTAGAGTTATATTGCCAAAACAGGGTAGGTCACGGTCACAATGAATTTCATTGTCACCGTGACATGTTGAAGTCCAAAACAGAATGCAAATTGAGGGCATGTCACGGTCACAATCAATTTCATTGTCACCGTGACATGTTCCCAAATCTCGGCAGAATGCATCTTGAGGGTATGTCACGGTCATAATGAATCCCATTGTCACCGTGACATATTCTCACTTTGCAAAACAGAATGCTCCCTTTGGTACCTCACGGTCACAATGAATTTCATTGTCACCGTGACATACCAAAATCCATTAGGCAGAATTGAACTCAAGCATACCTCACGGTCACAATGAATTTCATTGTCACCGTGACCCATGCAAAATCACCATAATACAACTGTGTTTTGACACTAGCACAGCTGTGCTTTTCAGTTCAATTCTTCCTTCTCATTTAGACTTCAAATCTCATTCTCACGTTTGGCAATCAACCCAAATACATCATCCACTTATTCAATTAGCACATACCTGATTTCCCTTCTTGACATTAGCATTCATTTATAACACAAATCATAATCATATTTATTATACACCTAGTATACATATTCGCATTCAAAACTATAGCATTCGCATTCATGATTTATCATATTCGCATTCATGATTATTCGCATTCGCACTCATGGTGATACGCATTCTCATTCATGGTTCACCATACATAAATTATACATTGCTCCCATATAATTTTACACATTAACATACATGATTCATCATGCTTAAAAGACTCATAACTCATACATATTTATATGCATTAGCATACATAGTTCATCATGCTTAAAATACTCATTTTATAATGATAATTATGTATCGGACAAGTCATGGGAACTCTTGGTGAAGCTCGGGTGCATTTCGGGAAGAAAAATACCCTAAATAGACAAAACAAGGAGTGGTCACGGTCACAATGAATTGGTTGTGACCGTGACATACAAAATTAAGCAAAACAGAAGCTAACTTTCGAAACTGGTTCACACCATAATTTTGTACAGCCCAAAACGATGTCTTACACCCAATTTTAGGCAAAGGTCCCTTCTTAATATTTCTTCCCCTATGTATTATCTTTCAAATGGGATAAGTTTCAGGTCAATTGGACATCTATACCTTCAGATATGAGCTAAACAAGCTATATTGTTCAGGTAACCCGACCCAAATAGAGACACTACGGATATGGCCAATTTTGATGACCTTAGAGTCCTCAAATCAACAGAGCTATTTCTAAAACATTTAAAGACGCGGATCTTATGGTTCTAACCCAATTGGTTTCACCATTTTTGGAGTTTTAAAACTCAACTTACAATATAAACAAGTATCGGGGGTCAGTATAGACTTCCAAAAACAGATTTACACAATCAAGCTTGTAAAGCTTGAAAATAGCCAATTTGGCCAAATCAACTCTCCCAATTCAAACTATAGTTTCAATACACACTTATATGAACATTTATACTCAATCAAAATATCCATGCATCAATTACACACCATGATCAAACAAATCAACAAACACAATTTACATAATTTACACGTTTAAGGTTTGTTCCCAAACCTTAACTCCTTTGCTCCAATAGCTTCAATGGTGGCACTTCTTGCTTTCATACTCCCTCTTCAGTTCTGTCCCTCCAATTTCCTCATAAAAACATAGAATATCACTCCATATTTTTAATGAAACCAAGATGAAATTCTAGAGATGAGGATTCCTACTTACCCTTCTAACTCAAATCTCTCCTTCAAACACTTGAGCTGCACTTTCTAATACTCATAGCTTGGGCTTGCAAGGGAAGAGAGGGAGGGTTGGCGTGAGATGAAGAAGAAGAGGGAGAGAAGAAGACCAAAGGAAATTCACGTGAGGGAGGAGAGGGGAAGTGCAGAAATCTGATATCCCTTTCCTAAAATAACTCAAACTTATCCCATATGCCACATGTCTACTTCCTATTGGCCCTCCAAAGATTTTTATGACAATTCTCCCTTTTGGTCCCTTAACTCATTTGTAATCATTCCTTCACATAATACATAAATATAACTTTACATTGGCCCACAATTAAATCTTACTCCCTTTAATTAAGTCCTAAATTAATACCTTTTAAATTTCCGGAGTTGGCCGCAGTTGCCGAAACTTTTACGTTAATACCGAATTCGTCCTTTTGACACACCTAATGCCACAACTCATATACATTCGACATATAAATGATCCATTCTCAAAATTCAACCCTCTTATTTATTTATTTCACTCAGTTAAATCCATATATATATGAAATTACCGAAATACCCTTAGCTCTATTTTTCTTGATTCTAATCATATCTTTTCCTACTATTTAATCACTTCGACCATCACATCACACGATTTCAATCGTCAAAATCCCCGAAAATGCACAAATCCTTCTTGGGTACATTTCGGGGTGTTACAGTGGCACCTTGACTCATACGGTATCTCACTCCTCATCGGATGGGATCGCCTATGTATGGGTAGGGGGTGTTACAAATTACTTTTTACCAAATATACCCTTAAGTGATTTTCAAACTTTATTAATTACATTGCACGGTTTTCTAATTCACAGTAATATTCAACCTCCGGATATATTTATGCAAAGATTAATATGGCTATTCAACTTCTTTTCCAGAGAATCTTACCATCTCTAAAAATCTAAACAAATAATGGATATTAAACCACTTACCACATCATCTACTGATTCACCAAATCAAGGAAAGGATTAGACATTAATTTCAAATAATATTTATCATATGTAATCTTATCTATTGTATATTTAAAATTTATGTTATTCAACAAACTCTTGTATTATTTATATATTCTGTAACTAATGAAAATCATGGAAGTGTCTTTCTACTGCAAACTATCATTCCCTTTATGGTACCAGAGCCTTAAAGCTCAAGCTTTTTGATCCTGCTTCTCTAACCAAATGGCATCTTCAAGCAATACCAATATCACTCATTCATCAGGAAAAACTCTAATAGCTATTAATGCAGCCCAACTTCCATTGAAGCTTACTTCTCAAAATTATCCCACTTAGAGAGCTCAAATAATTCCAGTACTTCGTGGTCACAATCTCATTGGCTATGTTGATGGCATTAATAAACCTCCCGCTACAACTATTGAGAAAAAAGGCAATCAGATTCCCAACCTAGACTGTGATTTCTGGTACTGTCAAGATCAATTAATATTGGTAGCTATTTTTGCTTCTACTAGTTTCTTGGTAATGCACACCATTGCAAATGCAACAACATCTGCAGATGCTTGGGAAAAATTTCAGCTCTCTTTTGCGAATAGATCGGTAACAAGGGTTCTGTCCCTTAGGGAGAAGCTTGCAAATGCAAAACATGAAACAAAACCTGTTGCTGAATATTTATAACAGATCAAAACTACAGTAGATGAACTCGCAATTTGTGGTAGCCCTGTATCTGATGTTGATCTTGTGGTTCATGTATTAAATGGGATTGGCACTGAATTTCGGGACATTGCAGCAGCTGTGCATGCTCGAGATACTGTAATTACTTTTGTTGAATTGCAAGATAAGTTATTGGCTCATGAAATGTTTTTAAAGAGAACTGATCCTTCATATGATCCGATTCCAATGACAGCAAACCATGCAAAAAAAGGCTCCTCTTATCAATGCCAATTTAAAAATCCAAATCAAGGTGATTTTGGTTTTACTAATAATTTTGGTAACATTCACAATGCATCTGGTTTTTCTTCCTCTCAAGGTTTTAAGAGTTCTGGACAACTCAATAATGCTCACTCTCAGTCCAAACGTGATCCGTCTTCTTCCAACGTTCAATGTCAAATTTGTGAAAAACCAGGACATCAGGCCCGACAATGCTTTAAGGCAAAAGATTATTTCAGAAATCTCTTTTCTCAACCTTAGGTTCACTATGCCGACACCAGTTCTCTACAAGACACAAGTTGGGTTCTTGATACCAGTGCTTCCTATTTTGTCACAAATGACCTGCGAAATTTATCTCTACATGCACCATATGAGGGCTTGGATGAGCTTCAACTCACTGATGGTTCAGGTTTGCAAATAACATACTTTGGCTCTAAATCTTTAAATTTTCCATCAAAATCTTGTTCCTTAACAAATGTTCTTTGTGTTCCTTCTGCTCAAACAAATTTATTGTCTGTTTCTCAATTTTGTCACACTAATAATTCTTCTATTGAATTTTTTTTTCCTCACTTATTTACTGTTAAGGATCTATCCACGAGGGAGATAATAAAAAAAGGGTCAATTTAGCAATCTTTATATCTCCTCTCCTCTTCAAATTCTCATTTGTCAACACCAACTGCTCATCATGTTGGCACTTCATCAATTTCTTGGCATTAAAGACTTGGTCATCCAGCTTCAAAAATTTTTAATTATGTTTTGTCTCATTTTAAATTACCTATGTCTTCCTTAAAGAATTCCTTTTGTAATTCATGTCAATGCAATAAAAGTTACAGACTTGCTTTTGACACATCTTCTTTATCCAGTACTCGTCCACTTGAATTTTTGTATTCAGATTTATGAGGACCAGCACTTGTAAAATCAAATGATGGGTTTCAATACTATTTAATTTTTGTTGATCACTACTCAAAATACATCTGGCTATATCCTTTAAAAGCTAAGTCTGATGTTTTCTCTATTTTTCCTATTTTCTAAAAACTTGTTGAAAATGCTTTTCAAACAAAAATTGTCTCAATCTACATAGATGGTGGGGGTGAATTTCAAGCACTTAAATCACTCTTTAGGTCTCATGGCATTAACCACCTTCAAACACCACCTCATACGCCCCAGCATAATGGTGCAGTGGAGCGACGACATCGTCACCTAGTTGAAACTGAGTTAACTCTCCTTCAAACGGCTTCCTTACCGTCTACCTACTGGTCCTTTGCTTTTCAAATTGCTGCCTACCTCATTAATTGCCTTCCCACTCCAATTTTGCAATATTCCTCACCGTTTTTCAAACTCTTTCAGAAATAACCCACCTATCAGAGTCTACGTGTGTTTGGGTGTATGTGTTATCCTTACCTTCGACCATACATGAAAAATAAATTTGATGCCAAATATATTCTTTGTTTATTTTTGGGTTACTCATTAAGTCAAAGTGCTTATCTCTGCTACAACCTCTCCACCAAACGCATGTATGTGTCCAGACATGTAGTGTTTATTGAAAGTTATTTTCCTTATACCTCAGAGTCCAATTCCACTATCATTCCAAACTCTTGGTATGATTGTCCTACTGCTGACCCATCTCTTCAAATTTCAACGACTCATTCATTAATTCCATTTTATACCACTACTTCTCCAAATCCTCATCCTCAATCTCCTTCTTCCTCCATAACTCTTTCTCCTTCGTTGCCAACAAATAATGTAAACTCTGTTCCTTGTGAAACTATAAATCATATTCATCTTATGCGGACTCGTTCTCAAAATAACATCTTCAAACCCAAAATAACTTTTCTTACTACAAAACATCCACTTCCTTTTTCTCTTGAGCCAACATGTGTTACACAAGCCTTAACCATCCTTGAATGGTGCTCTGCCATGTCAGATGAGTTTAATGCTTTGCTTAAAAATGGTACATGGGTTTTAATTCCTCCCAACTCAAAGCAAAATCTGATTGGGTGTAAATGGATATTCCAAATAAAGAAGAATGCAGATGGTTCAGTGGCAAAATACAAGGCTCGTTTGGTCGCCAAAGGCTACAATCAACGACCTAGCATTGATTATGGTGAAACATTCAGTCCCGTTTTAAAGCCAGTCACAATTCGACTAGTTTTTACAATTACAATCACCTATAAGTGGCCAATTCTGCAACTTGATGTCAATAACGTATTTTTACACAGGCACTACACGAAGAGGTTTTCATGAAGCAGCCTCCAGGCTTTATTGAACCCTCCAAACCGCATCATGTGAGTAAGCTTGTTAAGGCATTATATGGCCTCAAACAGGCCCCACGGGCTTGGTATCATGCTCTTTGTAATTTTGCACTTGAATTTGGTTTCACTCAAGCTCACAACGATCACTCTTTATTTTTTTATCACAAAGATGCTATCACTTGTTATTTTCTGGTTTAAGTGGATGATTTACTTCTTACAGGCAGCGATTAATCATTCGTTCACCACTTTATTAAGTCACTTGCTCAACAATTTTCTCTTAAAGATCCTTCACCACTCAATTTGTTTCTTGGTATAGATGTGCAATCTACAACAAAGGGTCTGTTTTTATCTCAGCACTATTATGTGCACAAATTACTTATTAAAAAATCAAATGGATGGTGCCAAACCTATTTCAACTCTTGCTACTACTTCTCTGGTGTTTGGATCTTCTGCAACAAACCAACAACCAATTAAAGCCTCTTCTTATCGTCAAACTGTTGGTGCCTTGCAATATTTAACTTGGACTAGACCAGATATTTGTTACTCAGTGAATAAGTTATCCCAATTCATGTATTGTCCATTACAGGTTCATTGGGATGCCTTAAAACGATTGCTGCGATATCTCAAATCTACCATGTCATTTGGAATTCACATTACTCCTCAACCTACCTTTTTATTTCATGCCTTTTCAGATGAAAACTGGGCAGGAAATCCCACTGATCGAACCTTGACTTCTGGTTATCTGGTTTATTTGGGTAATGTTCCTATTTCATAGAGTTCTCGAAAACAAAAATCAGTTGCTCAGTCATCTGCCGAGGTAGAGTATCGTGCAGTTGCTTCTACTACTACTGAAGTTATCTGGATAAAATCGTTACTTGCAGAACTTAGAGTTCCAACCTCTCTTCCTTCTATTCATTGTGACAATATTTCCACCACCTATACTTGTCAAAATCTGGTGTTCCAATCCAAGATGAAACATATAAAGATTGAGGTACACTTTGTTCATGATCTTGTACAAAAAGGTCAATTGCGAGTCTCACATGTATCATCAAAAGATCAGCTGGTTGATCTCCTCACTAAGCCTCTATCCAAGACTCAGTTTGCTCTTAATGGGTCCAAGATTGGTGTCCTTGATGGGACCTCAATCTTGCGGGGGAGTATTAAACCACTTACCACATCATCTACTGATTCACCAAATCAAGGAAAGGATTAAACATTAATCTCAAATAATATTTATCAGATGTAATCTTCTCTATTGTATATTTAAAATTTATGTTATTAAACAAACTCTTGTATTATCTATATATTCTGTAAGTAATGAAAATCATGGAAGTGTCTTTCTGCTGCAAACTATCATTCTCTTTAAAGGATACATCTAAATATATTAATTCATATTGTAAGCGTTCTCTTAACCATATTTGTGAAATATCGGGTAGAAAAAAGAAAAAAGTTAATGATTTTGATTTGAATCTCCCTGTTGATGATTGTTTCAATTTGAACAAGTTTCCAGAGAAAGAAGGTGAAGTTTATGAAGATAAAGAACTCCAGAAAACACTTCAAGCAATGTTGAATATTTATCTTCCTAATTTCTATTAAAAAAAGAAAGGAAAAACCAGTAAGTATATTTATTTTTCAATGTTGGAATTTGTTTGTAACTCCAAAACTCACATGATTGTATGTATGGGTATGTAGTTTATTGATAAGTTTTTTTTTTCCATTTTCTGCAGCAAGCAAGACTTTTTAAATTCTCAGTTATAAGCAAATGAGCCTAGCTTTTAAATGTTCAATGTATGAAATACTGCAATATGTTAACCATATTATGAGACAAAATCAAATATGAACAATAGGGCAAATAAACAAGAATTTTTTTTTGGTCTTTAAGTTGAAAATAACCAAAGTTGAAGAACTTATCTTTGGGTTCTGTTCTTTAAGCTTTTAAATATACATATGATATAATCATGTGGATGCTTCAGTAGGCAATGAAAACATTTTGAGGGTAATATTTTTGGTCTTTAAGTTGAAAATAACCAAAGTTGAAGAACTTATTTTTGGGTTCTGTTCTTAATCCAAATTAAAACTAGTGAAATGACAAATGGAGATCACTAGTCAATTGACAGAGCTTTTAATAAAACAAATTGACATCTTCTTATTTGAAAATAAACCACAACTACTGTTCATGTATGGTACTATTCAAGTGGACTGTGTTCTTGCATGGCTACTTAGCAAATTTTAGAAAATCAACTACTTGGCAAAATCATAAAATTTGGTAATAGCAGCAAAAGCAAAATAAACTGACACTAAGTTTTAACATTAGCAGAATAATTCCAATGAATAACCACATCATATAGCTTGATTCTACTAAGCAAAGAAACATTATGCAAAATATAACACATGATCTGCATAGCTGAACTTTCAATCTGGACAATGCACCACAGTCTTCCTTCTATTGTTCCACACAAACACATCAGATGCAGCAAGTTTAACTGAAATAACACAAACACATCAGAGAATAATTTAAACATCAGTAATGAATCTCATAAAGCAATAATAAAATGGATCAATAATTAAAATAATACAAATAAAGTACACTTAACTAAGAGATAGATAAAGTACTAAAAAATCATATATCACATGTTTCATCATCCAGCTAAACTTATTGATCTAAATAATGAATTATTTCTTGTACCAAGGCAGCATTGCATTAGATTTGAGAAGGAAGTGCACCTCTACGTTCCAACACTGATTTGTTTATATGTGGAATTTTATACCGTTGGGAACCTTTTGCCTTCATGATTTCTACCATGCATAGCTGCAAGGTCAAAAATATGTAATCTGATTTGACTGTAGGAAAAGCTTCAAATGACTTCACAACAGCACTAATCAGCTCATCAACAGTTTTTGGTGCCTCTTTATATTGCAATGACTGAATAGCAGCAAAAAATCCAAGATCTAAGACATTCAAATCAGGAGAATTTGTAGGTTAACTAATCAAACGGATATCAAATCCATCTTTTGTAGCTGCTCGACGAAAATCAGAGTCATCATTACTAATGTGTGTTTTCGCATTATCTTTTTGAATAAAGATTGGATAATTCAACTCCTCCCTTGGCCATTTTTCCTTAATGGCAAGTAGTACATTTTCAATCAAGTAGAACTTTATAACTTCCCTATTAACTGAAGTTAATGGCTTTATTTCCATGGTCCCTGCAACTCTGTTAATACTACTTCTTTTAGCAGGTTCTTCAGTGACAAAAGGGAACACCCCAATTTTTCTAGAGAAAATCTAATTTCTTTCTGTATCAAACCTTGGCCGAGCTAAAGCAACCAAAAACATAACCTTCCCGATGAAGTTTTTACTCTTACATGTACGCAATGGATCTTCTTCGGTCGGAAGTAAGTAGTAATTTTCTGATTTTTTGGTCATATGAAACCATTTTTTATCTATATGAACCATATTATACATACCATTGAAACTTGGATCATGTGGTATGGTACTTGCATCGAGCATCGACAAACAGAAACGTAATCTTGATATTTTATTTTCTTCCTTAAGAAAAAGCTTTATAGCATTTGAATGACGTCATATTTCTCCGAATTGTAGACGCCTAAGTAATGTACCTGTGCTTATATTTATAGATGAAGATAAAGATCGGAGAGTTGTTTGTCTATGCAAAGGAACATTACGAATTTGATCAAAATTAATTGATATTCTCTTCCGACCACAATTTTTTGTCTTTTTATGCGAGACATCAACATTTGTACCACAATCTTTTGCTTGTTTCCAAATACGCTGAACATAGCGTATTGGAACAGAAAACGATGATGCCACCATTGTTGTCACCCATCTGCTCAGTTTTCCATCAACACTTTTTTTGTAGTAACATTTCATAATAGCTTGGCGTTTTTCATTACTTAATACCATTTTTTTCTACACTCATGCGTTGATGGTGTTTCCACATTTTTATCACCTTTATTGACATCTGTTTAACAAAAAGAACATGAAATCATTAGCGAAGAATTTCCCTAGTTATATGTCCTCTGACAGTAATTGAAAATCTACAAACACAACTTATATTTAAAGCATTTTCTCATGAAATGTACATGAAATAAACACAACTTCAAGCATTTTCTCATGGAGTAGAAAATACCAAAATTCAAATTTTCTTCTGATTCTAGCACATGAGCTGAACCACAATCTCTTTCGTTGTTTATGTCTAATAATGGAGAGTTTGGACTGATATTGAGGTCTGGCAAATTGAAACTAAACTTCTCTTGAACTTCAGAATTTATTGGTTGCCCAACATCATTGTATTGCACATTCAAATCAATTTCTAACAAAGGCATCCTTTTAGCCATATTTCAAAAAAAATATTACTGTGATTAAACATAAGCTGAAAATTCATGTAGTAGTAATTTTTAAAGGGCAATCAAAAGGTCATAGCTTTTTTTTGGCGAAAAGAATGATAGATTAGAGTCCTGTTTTTTTATTTTGGAAAAAGACAAGACTTTGTTAGTGAATGCAATTAATATAGTAAGGGTAACAAAGTCTTTTAATAGTGGAGTAATTATATTTCTTAATTACTGTGCATTCTTCTCAAGCGTCATCTATTTTGACACAGAGGGAGTATCATTTAACCTTTAAAAACATTCAACACATACCATACAAGCCATAAAAATTATATATATGTAAACATAATAAAAAAAAATTACATAAACGTTATAATTTATCGTTTATTAATAAGAACAAGTGGTCGATGATACAATATGACTTTTCAAGATAATAAACAAAAATAATTCAAATTAATATCACTGATATAAGCATGAATAACAAAATTAAAATAAAAAATGAGTTGATAGTTGATACCTATTTGAAAGAGGTTTAATAAGTGTGTGTTTGGACTCAGTGCATACCGCATTTGGATGATTGAATGAGAATTGATAAAGCTTAAATCGTCTTTATCTCAAAAAGAGGGAGAGTCGATCGGATGAGAGAACCCTGCAAGAGAAAGTACCCGGTCGGACCAGGTGTAAGCACTCCAAAGCTTAAGTTAGTAGCTTTTAGAGAGAGAATGCTTTAAAGATAGAATTTCAGAGATTCAATACCTGGTGCCACTGTTGGTTGGGCTATTTATAAGAGACAGTTGAGGTGCACTTGAGTGCTTGGGGTGTTATAACTGGTAGATAGAGTAGGTGTGCGGCGAAGTGACAGGGAGCAGGTGAGGGCATGGGCGCTGCCTTGTGTTAGACGGCTGATGGGACTGGTGGTCATATTATCCGATCGGGCGTGTTCGCTGCCTTAGAGCTCACGTCTGCTACTCTTTGTTATTGGGCGTTGGGCCTTGCCAGTGGATTGGGCCGACTGAGTGGGCCTCTTTGCAAATGTTGTTTGCATGGTTATTACTTGTCCCCCCTCGAACTGGTCCGATCGGGCATGAATTTGCCTTGAGTAAATCCGTTCGGATAGTGCCCGCTCTGAATTGTTCTGCTCGGTAGACATACGTTGGCGGGATTTTTGAATTTTGCACAACGCTTTTTCTAAAGAGGCGCGTCTGTTTATACAACTGTCTTCATTTAATGCTGCGCGTGCTCAGAGGGTGGCGCTTCATTCTTCGTACAGTCATTATGCCTTTAGGACACGTGGCATATAGCTAGTGGTGAGATGGTTGGCGTGCCCTAGAAGTTTTGCCTATAAATAGGGCAATTTTTGTGCAGTTTTCTCTTCACTTTTGCAATCCCTAGCGAAACTTTGCCAAAAAATTTTCTCGCTCTCTTTGAGTTCCAGCAAGCCTCTTTTGCTTCTTTCCAAAAATTTTTCAAGTTACCCATTATCAAGTAAGTACCTCCTTCACACTTCTCTCCAATTTCTCCTTGTTTTTGATTTTTCATCTGCATTCATTCCCTTTAGAAGTCAGGGATTTGCATTTCTTCCTTCTTTTCTCTGTCAAAAATGGCTTTCAGTAGCAACCAGTCAATAGATAGAAGCTTCATGGAGGAATACAGGGGTAAGTCACTAGTTGAGCGCTGCTCCCGACTGAGCCCTAGAGAGGTGGCTGAGGTTCCTGCCAAGTATGGTTTTCCCGACGACATTTTTGTCATTTCGTGCCCCGATTCCATGGTGGTGACAGAGGGGCCATTTAGAAAAGACCAAAATGAGTGGTTCGTCTGTCATTTGTGGAGTTTGGATGCAGGAATGTGTTTCCCTTTCGGCGCATTTGAGATTGCTGTGTTGAAGGGTTATGGCATCGCCCCCAACCAACTGCATCCAAATGGGTGGAGATCGGTGGCATGCTTCAAGATCTTATGCCAAATAGAGGGAGTATCCCCAACCTTGGATCTCTTTACCCACTTCTTCTACATCTCCTGTCGAAGTGATGGAACAGAATACTTCTTCACCAACTGACCGAAGAAGAAACTGATCAACATCTTGACCTCCATGAAGGGGTTCAAGGAGAGATACTTCCTGGCGAGAATGGCTGGCGGCTTTCGTATGAGTCTTGCCCGATCGGCGGAGGCCAATATCCTGAAGGACCAAGCCGCCGGGCAATCTATGTATGAGGCTGACATCAAAAAGTTGATGGACGCCGTAGCCAGGAACGGAGGGCCTTACGAGTCCAAGTACCTCTTAAGGACATTGTGCGGGTCCTTTAACTCTAAGGCTGCCGAAAATGCAGAATGTGAGCATTAGGGTCGGAGTGGAAGGAGCATCTCAAATTCATAATCATGCATTGCATATGCATTAAATGTCTCTTTTATGAGAGAAAACTTATCTTGTTTGTATTTGTGATGCAGTTGCGATGGTTGGAGGGGGTGACATATCATTGCGGCTAGGCACTCGAGCTGTAGCTAAGAGAGAAGCCGATCGGAAGGCCGGGGAGGAGAGGAAGAGGCAAAAGATCTTGCATGCTTCAGAAGTACAGCAATTGCGGCAGGGTTCAAAAGACTCTTCCTCCGCCGCTGCCCCAATCGCTGCCATCTTGGTTTCTGCTGCTCCTCCCATGAGCGTTGCTGCTGCAATTGCCTCAACCGCTTGTCAACCTCCAATCACCTCAGGTCCCTCGGTGCCTCAACTGAAAGTAGGGAACCAGCCCCTTCGTAGGCGAAAGATGGTACTCTGAGATGAGTCAAAGGAGGAAGAAATGCCTGGAGCTGTCTATCCTCCTGATATTCAAACTTTGAGGGAGATGGCTCAGAGGAGGCCGGCACGGCTGGACGAGGCCGCACAGAAGCAGGCCAAGGAAAATGCCGGGAAGAGGGCCGCTGATGTGGTGGCCAAAGGCAAAACTGTTGTGCCGAGTGAGCCGGCTCGGAGACCGGACAGGCGACCTATGCCTTTGAAGGAGAACTTTGGCAGCGACTGGTCAACAAGCAACAAAGTGGTTGCCAGTTATCTTTGCTGGGGCATTCTTCAGGAGGATGACTTCAAGGTCATGGGAAATCCCAGCTCGCTCGGCCGAGAGCTCAGTATGTGCAACCAGCAAACCCTGGAGGTGAGATTTAGCCGCTTTGATTTTTGTTACCTAAAAATTGGCAAAACCCTTCTTTGCTAATATTGTTGTTTTCTTCTTCTTATAGCTGATCAAGAGGGATTAGCGCTTGCACGGCATGGGCAGCCTTTTGGAGGCAAAATCAAAAGACGCTGCCAAGGCGAGGGGGGAGGTGTCACAACCCAAAATAGCCCTAGTCGGATTATGCATGCTAAGTCGGGACCGGAAGGGTATTTCGGTAATTTGTGCTTGAGAAATTTGGAGTGTTAAGGACCTAATTGAAAAGATAATTAAGTTTGTAAGAAAAGAAAGGTGTAAGTGAGTGAAGTGTAATTTGTCTAAGGATTTAAGAGCATTAAGACAAGATATTTATTAAGGAAAGGTTTGGTGCATGTGAGGGTATGGTACTTTGATTTGGAATGTTTAAGTGGAGTTTGGGGTCCAATTGGACGTTGCCAAGTGAACTGTTAGGTAGGCATTGAAAGAAGAAAAAGAAGAAAAAGAAGAAGAGAGAAGAGGGAACACAGATTTTTGGTTTGGCTTTCCCGTGTCCCTCATCTCACGCTCCTTCTTCTTCTTCACTTCTCCTTTCTCTTTGTTTTTCCTTTCATTCCCGTTGGCTTGGGTTGTGGTTGGCTTGGTGGAGTTTGTACTTTGCTTGAAGAGGTAAGTTGGAGTTTAACGTACTGTTCTTCTTCTTCATCTTCCTGGTTTTACTTCAGTTAGGGTTTGAACTAAGGATTTGTGGGTTTCTTGTTTGTGCAAGTTTTGGATTGTAAGAAGAAGCAAAGCAAAGGCAAGGAAAGGATTGAGGACTGATCTTGAAGCTTAAAGTGTGATTTTGGATCTTCGATTCCAGGTTTGGGAGTGTTTTGGATTGCATGCAGTGTTTGAACTTCTCTGTTTTTCAATCTCAGTTGATTGTTTGTGCCATATTTCTCACTAGACTTATAATGTGTTTGCATGGTCTAATTACTGGAATTTGATGTGGTTTAGAATGTGTACATGCATGATTAAGTGAATAGATGTGTTAGTAATGCATGACAAGAATTGATTTGGAAGTTCTGAGTTTGTGTTATGAACCTACTGTAACTTTTAGGCTTTTAGGGTTTATATTCTTGAATGGGTTTATGCATGATTTTGATTGGTTGATTGTGGAATTAATTGCAATTATTTTGTTTATGATGTTTGGAAGATCGACTGTAAGGTAAGATGAGTTTGGATGTGTTTTGAATCAGATTGAAAATGATTTTTATTGAGTTCTTTGAATTATGGGTAACCTGGAAATGGGAAATCACGTTTCTGAGTAATTTCCATATCCAGTGTGTCGTGAATTCCCTGAGAGAGACAAGTCACGAGACGTGACTCCCAGTCACGCCACGTGACTCCGTCTCCTAGTCACGACGTGTGACTTCTCGGCGGGCTGGACGTAGCGAGGCGTGACCCTTAGTCGCGAAGCGTGACTGTCTCTCTATGTGAGAAGAAAGTCACGTCTCGTGACTTAGAGTCACGACGTGATTCTTGAAAAGGGCAAGGCGGGACTCCAGTCGCGAAGCGTGACTTCCTCTCTCTGTGAGAGGAAAGTCACGTCTCGTGACTTAGAGTCACGGCATGACTCTTGTGAGGCCAGGCGTGACATAGAGTCACGTCCCGTGACTCTCTAGCAGGTCACGAGACGTGACACTAGGTCACGACGTGACCTTCCTGAGGTCAGTCACGAGTCGTGACACGGCTCGTGACCGACCCCTCTTCAGCCCCTTTTTCCGATTTCGCCCAGTTTTAACCAAAATGAATTTCCTATTTCTTCTGTATGGGTCTTCACTGCTGTATAATTTATGTCATACTGTTATATGCTCCTGTATGCCCTTTTCTGTTTTGATTTGTGCCCCCATGACTAGTTTATTATAAAATGACTTTCAAATGCTTTTATGACTCTTTTCTCTACTGTGTGCTATCTTATCTGATAGATTAGCCTATTTTAGTTGTGTTTAGCATTATGTTATGCCTGTCCTTGATCGGGTTCTTATCTAGAATAACATGCCATGTTTAAGAGCATTGTATCATTTCCTGATTTAGATTATGTGTTTTGATCGTTGGCATAATATGACTCCACATGTGTTCCTGACATGCTTTAATTTGATTGATATTATGCTTTAGCCTTTGAACTCATGTGTTATGTTTAAATGTAATTTGGACTATGCATGGTTTATGCTTAGTATCTTCATCTAATGCATGTTTAGGATTATGTTTGATAATCATTGGTATGATAGTGTTTCTATACCTGATTCTTGGCATGTTTTAGAACAGTATTTAAATGTTAAGTATATTGACTGTCTTATATTTTGCAATGGGAATGTATGAGATATGACCAATCTTATGAGCATATTTATATGTCTATTGTACTCTGATTTATGCATGATGTATATATTTATATATATATTTATGCGTTGTGCGATTCGAAATGTGTATTGTTTTATGCATGACCTGCGAGAGTCAGTCTAGTGGATAGTTAGGCATGCCTAATAGAGTCTTCAGTAGCTGCAGCGCCCTTTGAACGTTTGGACCCTGATCAGGTCCCCCGTATGGTTCCTCGCGAACCCCCCTCAGTACGGATCCTCGTGGTCCTTTTTAATGTATTTGGATCGGGTTAAGATCCCCCATCAGTAAAATGCTTTTGTGATAAAATAAATGGTTTTCGATTCGTACCCGCAAGGTACCCTTTGGCCGACTTGTACCCGTAAGGTACTAATCAGTTCAGTACACTCGTTATCCACTATTGTGAGTCAGCAGGTGCTTTGATGGTTTGTTTTATATTGCTTTGAAATAGTTATCAGAATGTGATAACCGATTGATTATGATAAGGAATTTCAGAAATCAGTTTATATGTATATGAATGTGACTATGGGCTTCAGAATGTATGTCAGGATTAAGTAAGCATGAGTTTATATCTAACATGATTATCCGTACTTGTCATGTGATTTGTTGTAAGTTTCAGAATGCTTTGATTATGATGCGACTAGAGTATTTATGTATGTGACTTAAACATGTTTTGTTAATTATTAGCATGAGAACCGAAGCAGTGGTGATGGTAAGTATGTGATGTTTAACTGTACTTTCTGCATGATGATATGAATGTAATACTAATTGATTATGCCTTCAATCTCCGCTATCAGAGTGTTTTTGCATGATGCTTAATATATTAGAGTTGCGCAGCGGTATTGTGATGCTTTGGATATTGTGTACCTTGGATTTTTGACTAGTGTGTGTGTTTAATATGTCAAAGTATATTGTTTAGCTAGCATTCTCAACATGATGATTGGGTTGTCAGTTCAGGCATGAGTGCTTAGTTATGTCAATTGCATGTGTAAAGCTCTTGTGACTCCGCACGGTAAGATGTTATTATTTGATACCCATGTAGGTTTATGCATGTAATATAGTATGTAGTTCAGCATGATGATGCTTGTATCATGTATTGTGTTATGTCTGTTTTGGCCTGTTCTTGACATAAGTATATGTTATGGTTATGAGTTATCGAATGAATGCCTTTACTATGCCAGCATGATCATATTGGTTATGAATATCCGCATTTGTCATTTGAACGTGTTATGCCTCGGCGACCATTGTGAATGGCCGTCCATATTCTTGTATGTTCTCCCCACTAAGCGTTATCGCTTAGCACGGATTTCCTTTCCGTGCAGGTGGCAGGTTTGGTTCTGTTCGTGTCGCGCTTCTGCAAGGTCGGACACGTAGGAGTTAGAAGTTCTGTATTTTGTTCAGCTTCTGTATTTTAGCTTTTGTAATTCTGTAGTATTGTATAGGTAATTAATTATGTTTTAATCTTGAGTTTTCTTGTGGGATGTAATAGTTAGTATGTTTTTATGTCTAGTTATTCCTTTGTTTTATTATTTCGATTATGCTTCCGTTGAATGGTCATTATGTATGCTTCAGCTTAGTGTCTGCATGTGCGAAAGTGATTGCATGTTCAGTCTGTGCTGCAAGGTAAGGTAAGTTTTTAATTAACCCGTATTTCTGTATGTATGTTAGGTATGAATGCATGCTTCCGCATTGTGCATGTGCATATCTGTGTGAGTGAGCGTCGGTAGCGCGTCCGTCGGCGTCCTTCCAACGGGGACGGCGATGGGGGTGTTACAGGAGGCGATTGCACAATGTGATGCTGTTCAGAAAGAAAACTCTGCCCTTCGCCTTGAGGTATCAGATCTGCAAAAGGAGACCTCTGCTCTTCGTGGAGAGGTGGTGGATGCAAGGAGAGAGGCCACTCGGCACGCCCAGGAGCTAAAGTCTCGGCTCATCGAGGCCGATCGGCTGAAGGGTGAGGTCGCATGCCTGACAGTTGACAGCGCTCAATACCAAAAATTTGAAGAAGAGGCGGCCAGATTGGGTGCCGAGTGCAAGCTTCTGGGCGCTAAGAAGGCCAAAGCGCAGGAGGAGAAAGGCAAAGCACTTGCGGAGTGTGACCGGCTACGCACCACTTTGGCAAACAAAGAGACGGCCTGGGGGAAGAGGCTTGAAGAGGAGCTTGCCTCTCGAAAGGAGCAACTTCTTGATCAATTGGGCGACGCTCAAGCGAAGTTGCTATCTCGACTGGATGGAGGATCCCACCATTCTGCCCGATCCGCCATCTAGTGATGATGAGGAAGAGGCTCCTAGAGAGGAGGCAACTGATAGAGTCCCCGAGGAAAACCCCTTATCGACCGAAGCCCAGCCGGATGTGCCTTCAGGAACTGAAGTTGGCGCTTCTTCGCAAGCCGAGCTGATCTCTAATGTGGCTGTCGAGCCTTCTCAGCCTATTACTGATCCTCCTCAACCCATTACCAAGGCGAGTGCACAGCCTTCTCCCGATCTGGTCCTGGCTCCAGCTAATGTAGAAATTGTAGATATAGAAACTTAGGTTATACTTTCCATTGTATTTCTTATTCTTTGTACTGACTCTTGTAAGTTGTACAGCATACTATTTTTCTCAATAAATCATAACTTCTTGTAAAACCAGTTATAACTTGCTAAAATCGCATATAACTTGCTAAAGTCGCATATAATTTGCTAAAATCGCATATAACTTGCTAATGTGATTGACTTATTAATCATAGATACTTCCTGAATTAGAACCAATAATCTTCAAGGCCAGCGAATGACTTCTTGGCCTCGCATAGACTTGGAATTAGGTGAGTAGTTTCGTTCATCAAGTTAGAGTTTTTAATTTGCCTTTCAATCCGTGATTGCTGGGCAACACTCAACTTGGGAGAGACTTTGCCAATACTTGACCCTCGCGTCTTTGGTTCGGGATTAGCGTCAAACCTAGCAAATGAGTCAGTGAAAATTAGGCGTTTTCCGTATCTTCAGATCAGGAATGTCATCGATCTTCACGGATGAGCCAACGTGTGATTCGAGGTATTCGCATCTTTGGATCGGGAATGTCGTCGATCCTAGCGGTCGAATTAAAGTTGTACTGTATTTTTGGATCGGGAAGAACATCGATCCTAACGGATTAATTGTACCTGCAAAGAAATGGGTTTTCGCATTTTCTGCTTGGGATGGGCGTCAAGCCTAGCGTATAAGTTGTGCCATACATGCCTTTTACAGAGATGAAGAAGAGCTTCTTTATTGATTGAATATTTGTGGAGTACATTGCCAATTATTACAAGTGGTACTTTTTGAGCACTTCCACATTCCAGCTCCTGGGGATGTCTTGCCCTTCCATTGTTCGGAGTTTATATGTGCTCGGGCTTACGATTCTGCTCCTCTTAGATAGCTTCTTGGGCCAATTGACCTTGTTGTGCTTTTCTTTGATCCACATCAGGACTGTGGCCGGGTTGGCATTGAGTAGA
This sequence comes from Excoecaria cochinchinensis, assembly GCA_947683425.1. NCBI lineage: Eukaryota > Viridiplantae > Streptophyta > Magnoliopsida > Malpighiales > Euphorbiaceae > Excoecaria > Excoecaria cochinchinensis. The sequence goes on from CANTUQ010000058.1 coordinate 15,440,699, forward strand.
GTGAAGGTTCTGACCGGACAATCATCTTAGCGTTCAGCTCTGTCCCGTCCGGATTACTTCCTTTTGCCCAGACTCCTGGAAGTTGCAGCTCGATCAGGGCTTCTTGCTATCTGTTCGGATACAGAAGCTCTATTGAATGAGCGATCGTCTGGGTGCTGTAGCCGATCCATAACGTTGGTCCTTCTTCCCCTGTTGGACCTTAGGACGTCATCCAGTTGGATGTGTTGCTTGGCCCTCTCCATCAGATCGGCAAAGCTGGTTAGGGGTCTTGTCGTTATTGATTCAAACAATGGCCGGTCAGTGATGCCCCCAGCTAAGGCGGTAGCTGCCATTTCGACACTGACATTCTTCACTTCTGACATGGTAGCTTGAAACCTATTGACATAATCTTGGAGACTTTCATCGAATCTCTGAGAGAGATTACATAGGTCGCTCACCGACTTTGGCGCATGCGTCTGTACGATAAATCTTATGGTGAACAGCTCCTTGAGTTGTCTGAAAGAGGTAATTGATTCCTACAGCAGCTCATGGAACCAATTGAGAGCGTCTCCTCCCAAGGTAGTGAGGAAGATTCTGCAGGCTATCCTTTCATCGTAGGTATAGACCTGCACTTTAGTCAGATATTCTGCTAAGTGAGTGATGGGATCAGTTTTACCTGTGTATTTGTCTATCACCACATCTCTCCACCTGGGGGGTAGCTCGGATTTCGTGATTTCTCTACAGAATGGGGAGGCAGTGTTCTTCCACTTGTTTCCCTCAAACACTCCTTTCTTGGGGGTGGGGAAACCGAACTGCCTGAGCTTCTGTTTAAACCATTGGTCTTCCCTGCTCATGGCGGTGGCGGTAGACTCGCCTTTGGCCTTTCTTAAGTGGCTGCGGTTTGGGGTGCACATAAAGGACATATCATCGCCTATAGGGGGGGTGAAAGACCTGCTGGGGTAGTAGGGGGAGTCCCTACTTGTGGACATTGTTCCCTTCCCTTTATCATACCTTCCTGGGGTCTTGACGATGCCCCTTCGACTGTCTTAAGCTTGTGGCTCGTTGATGGAGATCCCCTTGTTTCTCCTCCGTCTGAAGTCTTCGTCCATGAGGTAGTCCTCATGGGCTCTTTCAGAGGTTCTCGACATCTTGCCTTTTTTGAGTGTTTGGATGATACTCTTAGTGAAGTCGCTAAGAAGGGCACGCATGTCCTTAACAGTAATAGGGGTAATTTTTGGTTGCCTGAGAATGGTGTCGTCGAATTTAAGAAGGAGGTTGGCTCTGATTGGGGACCTGGGAGGTCTGTCGCTTCTCCGTGAGGTCCCTGATCTGGCACGGCTGTTGCCATCGCCATCATGTTCTCTAGGGGATGCACTCTCATTAGATCGTGAGTTCGACATGGTTCTCAACGAAAGCACCAAATGATAAAACCTAAATCGTCTTTATCTCGAAAAGAGGGAGAGCCGATCGGATGAGAGAACCCTGCAAGAGAAAGTGCCCGGTCGGATCAGGCGTAAGCGCTCCGAAACTTAAGTTAGTAGCTCTTAGAGAGAGAGTGCTTTAGAGATAGAATTTCAAAGATTTAATACCTGGTGCCACTGTTGGTTGGAATATTTATAAGAGACAGTTGAGGTGCACTTGAGTGTTTAGGATGTGATAACTGGCAGACAGAGTAGGTGTGTGGCGAAGTGATAGGGAGCAGGCGAGGGCATGGGCGCTGCCTTGTGTCAGACGGCTGATGGGACTGGTGGTCACATCAACCGATCGGACGTGTGCGCTGTCTTAGAGCTCACGCCTGTTACTCTTTGTTGTTGGATCTTGGGCCTTGCAAGTGGATTGGACCGATTTGCAAATGTTGTTTGCATGGTTTGATAAGCATGAATAACAAAATTAAAATAAAAAATGAGTTGATAGTTGATACCTATTTGAAAGAGGTTTGATAAATGTGTGTTTGGACACAGTGCATACTGCATTTGGATGATTGAATGAGAATGAGTTCTTTGACCAATAACTCAAGTGTGGTGCACATTTAGCACACGCTACACTTTCTTTTTCTTTCACAGTGAATGAAAATATACTTATATTTATATATAATAAAATAATAATTTCAATTAAAATTTTATATATATATATATATATATATATATATATATAAACTTTGATTAACCGTTAACTATAAATTAACTAGATATGAAGTTCAAGTATGTTAATTATAATTTTTAAAAATTAAAATTTGTGTTTACGTCAAACTAATTAACGGCATTTGATTTGAACTTGATTTCAATTACCGATTTAATAATTTTTAGATTTTTTTCCAACTGTATCAGCTACCTTGAATTGTTAAACAAAATGGTAATAAGTAACTATAACATATTTTAACCACTAAAATTTGAATTGGTGTGGCTAATACTCATTAAAGTTGAATAAGGTTTCAGTTTATATTTCTCCTAACTATAATTTTAATTGTAATTAAGCTATATATCTCTCTCTTATAATAAAAAAAATATTTTTCTAATTTTTTCTACAAGGACATTATAATTTTTTTAAAGCTAAATTCACTATTTCGATTATTTGGGATTTACACCGAGTAGACCAATTAAGGAAGTTAAATATATTTTTAAAAATATTTAAAAGTACTCTATTTAAAATTTAAACCCGAAACCTCTAACTAATTAATAAAGGAAAAACTCATACATTTTCATTTCAAATAATGCAGGTAACTAACACAATTTTAAATAACAAGTTGCAAAATAAAATCCAATTAATCAATTAATAAACATTATAACTGAATGACATTAATATCTAATTCAATTGTATTTGTTCCACAACTAAAAGTGAGTATATTCAGATCATTAATTAAAGACAATCTACATTATTTTGTGTAAAGAAATGGAATTATGAATTGAAGCAAGCAACAAAACTCAGAAGATAATATTAATATTCACAAATAATAAAAATTACTAGTCAGAATTTTGACTCTGTCAGTCAATATTGGCCTCCGAGGCGCAGGTACGCGACCTCCATCTATACATAAAAAAATATTAACAACCATAGTATAAAAAAAGTTAAGATTTGGTCACACCTTATCATACAATATTTAAATAAAATTTCAGATGCCAAACTTAATAATGCATATTTTGAAAGAGAAGTGTATTGCTCAAGAATCAACAATCATCATCACCGTCAATTATTATAATTTTCACTTTAACCACTGCAGTTAAATTTGATATGTGGAAATTAAGAGAATTAACATTATGCGCAATGGATGTTGACTTGTTATATATATATATATATATATATATATTTATTGTAAGCTTGTAATTCACCAATAAACTTTAAGTTAATGTTACTAATATGATCAAATTGAAAGAATTAGTACTAATATCATAAACTGTGCTATGAGATTTTTAAATTCTCGGATTCTGAGTTGCAATCAACCTTTCTTCCCAAAAACAATTACTTTGTAACCTGTAAAATAATAAGGAAAAATTCAATTTTAGGTGCTTTAACTTTTGCATGTTTTTTACATTGAATTCTTAAATTAAAAGAATTTTACATTTTGACCACATTAGATTTTAAATTGACAACATAACAAAAATGATATACATACATGATTAAATCTTTATAAGTTTGAAACTTGAATGAAAAATGTAGAGACAGTATAAATAGAAATTTGTTTTTGCAGTAACCTACTATTTATGTGAAAATTTTAATAAATTCTCTAATAAATGTCAAAAACTTTTGACTGATAATAAATCAGAAACTTAATGTGACCAAAATTAAAAGGAATAAATGTAGAATTTTTTTTAGTTGATGACTCAATTCAGAAATTTAAAAATGTGTTTTATGGTAGAAAAACAAATCACAATTAGTTTAACCATTGAAACAGATTAACCCAGTCCAATGATCAGATAAAAAAATGGCTAGGATTATTAGCTAGAAACCTGTTCTTAGGGCTGGCCAATCTAATCGTCTAAGATTTTGACACTTACATCACAAGACAAATGAGCTCTACAGAAAGATCCAAAAACAAACAAGAAAGTCATGATAACACATGACTAAGCATGCAGAAGAGCCCTACATTTTCAAAAAGAACAAAATTCCCAATGCTTTTGGATTTCATGCCACATTCCAAATACAAATCTTTGAACAACCTCCTCCCAATCCTTTTGGATTCAAATTCAGAGGCCTAACATGGTTACTGCATGAAATTCAAATCTTTGAACAACCTCCTCCCATGAACCTCGTATTCCAACCTGATACATGGACTTTTCAAGTCTTCGCAGCTATTAAGTCTTGTACTTCATGGAACTATATCTTCCAGCTGTAATTTCCAGCACTTGGGATCCAATTCAGCCTGCTGTCAATAAACAATCTCTATGATTAAATCTCCCAAAAATTATTGTTGCTTTTGCACAAACATATTTATCTTTTTCCCTTTATATCCTTTACAAAGACCTTATTGTATCAACAACAAGCAGTATATCTAAAGTTATTTTCTGGCAGAAAAATTTCAACTTTATTGAAGCATCAAACAGAAAATGAGCATACTCATCAAGGGTTAAAAAGACATACCTGAAACTCTTTATCCCTCCATTCAAAAAGACAGCCACGTGCTTCTAAATGTTCAATGAATGGCTGGGGCAGCAGTCCTTTAAAAGAAGCATGAAGCTTTACTTTAATTAGTCCTCCACATGCCAATAAAGCAGCTCCCAATCCACTTGCAGTTAGGCCCTTCAAGTGTAATACTGTCAAGTTTTGAAGGCAGCTGATGCTGGCAAGGGATAAGAGCCCCACATCCGTAACTGAGCTATATGATAAATTAATCTGCACATATAAAATTAAACATAATTGCAGTTATTACCATTGTTTAATTTCAAGATGATAAGTTGGTAAAGGCATGAAAACAAGGAGGAGAGTACCTGTCTTAGGTTTTGAGAGAAGTGAGCAAGTGGTAGCATCCCAGCATCATCAATATCGTGACATTTCTTTATGTCTAACTTAACGAGCTGCTTGCACCCCACAGCAATTGCTGCTAGACCTAAAGATGTGATCAGAGGACATCCTCGGCTTTCAAATGTGTTTAATCTCCAGCATTTTGAGAGTGATATCAAAGAACTATCAGTAACATCTTTGCAGTAGGACATATTAATCATCTCAAGGTCATTGCAACCAGAGGCAATTGCAAAAATGCCCAAATCTGTTATTCCCACTGATCTGAACAAACCAACACCAAAAATTTGATGGTCAATTTCCCTATAAGTTATTCAATTTCAAAAAAAAAAAAAAAAAACAAAAAGGAAAAAAATTTAAGGAAAAATTCTTGGGGGCACATAGTAATAGTTACAATGTTGAATTGAACTTGGATGAATCCACACAAAAACAAGGAACAACTTCATCTCGAACTGATACCTGTACAAATCAAGCTCAATAAGTTTTGGGCAATTCATCCCAATATGAGCAATTCCATCATCACTTATGTTCAAGCAAATTCCCAATTTCAAGCTGCAGAGTTTAGAGCATCTAGAAATTGATTTAAGACCTGCAAAGACAGTAGAAATAAGTATGCCAGCTAGGAAATAAGTTGTCATTCAGCTAAAGTGGGGTGAAGGAAGAACCTTCGTCATCGATCTCATTATCTGTTAAATCAAGCTCTTCTAGAAACTCACACCGTTGTCCAATCAAGATAAATGCTTCTCTAGAAACCAGAGTACATGATTCCATTCGTAAATTGGTAAGATTCATGCATGAGCTTGTGATATGGGCAATGGAAACATCAGTTATCTTGCGACAACAAGTGATGTCCAGCTTCCTCAACTCTCTATGTTTTGTTACAAGACATGAGAGACCTTCATCTGTCACTCCCATACACTTGCTTAAGCTCAACTCTTTAAGTGATATACACCAATTTCCAAGGGCATTCAAGCCGGCAGCAGTAACCATGCAACCATCTAGTTTGACAGATTGCAATGCTGAAAGCTTTTTCAGACTGTTAGCAAGTGATTGATTAACCTGAACCAAAATATGATCACCATCAGATTGTAAATATTATGCAGAGAAGTTAAAAAAAAATTGTTGAATGTATAAACAAAGAAGGAGAACTTACTGGAGAGCCATATGCTAAAATCAGTTGCTCTAAACCTCCAACACCACTGATGAGGGAAGACAAGCCAACATGACTAATGTTCTGACAACTTGACATATTAAGTGTCTGGCAAAAGAATAAAAAAATCATCAGATCAGAACCATTATGAATCAAAGTTGACTTCAAGTGAGTGGAAATAAAAATTTTCAAGTGTTTCTCATTCAATATTATCTTAAGCCATGTGTTAACTCATTCAATCTTATAAATCATATAAGGTTTTTGTACCTTATGCTTACAGAACAATATTAAATCTACCATCTTGATTCAACTAAATAGTACAAAGTTTAGAATATTCTTGCCAGAAAGAAAATACTTCACAAAATAATTCATAGCAGTCCCATACGCGCCTAATCAACATGAAGAGAACCATTAGGCATTCCCAGAGAAGCCAAACAAAATATGCAGAGAAAGCAATACGATACTAACTTAATTCCCGTTTTAAGCAGAACCAAATTACTGAGGACAATCAAAAAATAAAGAACAGTGAGACAAAACTAGTGGCTGGTTAGGAGTGAATCCCGGATAAACAATAGACACTTAATCTGTTCATCAGTTTTTATTTGGGATTTTGGGACAAGAGAGACACAACAATTATACAATCTCAGGTCCACTCAATTGCAAGTAAAATACCTTCAGTGACTTGCATCCATGTTTGAAGGACGTGAGGCTGTCATCATCAATTCCAAAGCATCCTTCCAGAACCAAATCTTCAAGATATTGTAGCCTCAAAATGGAGGGTAAACACTTATTTGTAATCTGTCAACAAAGATAAAAACATGTCAAAATCTAAAGAAATTTTACTGCCGAGTGCATAAGAAAGCTACCAGTTATGTTCACTTCAAATACGAATTTTTCAAAAATAATCCCTAATAAATAAATACGATTGAAACCTAAATTGATTTTGATTATAAATGAAATAAACTAAACTGGCGAGCCTAAATTAATCATCAAGTTCACTTGTGTCTGATTCAACGTTAATTACAAATGCACAAATCTAATTCGCAGAGATAAAAAGCTCCAAGAAAGACAGAATTCAATGTTGTAAGAACAGTAAATGCTTACAGGCAAATAAGAGAGATCCAAACTCCGAATCTCCTTACACTTAACAGCAATCAAGCCAACCCCCAAATCAGTAACACCTAAACACCATTTCAAGCTAATTAATTTCAGTTTCTTGCAGCCAACCGCTATACACCCAATACCCATATCCGAAATCAACTTGCACCTCCCTAACCAGAGCCTCTCAAGATTCTTGGCCTCCGCCACGGCAGCCGCTGCCGCATCTCTTAACTCGGCGGTGTTGGACAGGTCAATATCGACCAGATTCTTGCAATTTAAAGCCAAACTAATCAACCCATTATAGGAAAACAAACTAGAGCGCGAAAGATCAATAGACCTGAGTGAATCCTTGCAAGTATTTGAGATGAAAGTTAGATAATTGTCGTTAATTCGAGGACAAAGAGAGAGATCGAGGTGGGTGATCTGTGGATATCTATTGAGGATTCTAGGGAGGTGTTCTTGGCGCAAAGGCTTGAGAGATTTCCGGTGCTTAGATTCTAAAGAGTAGAAGGATTTGCAGACTAAAGAGAAGGATTTTCTATCAAATGGGTTCGTGTTAAGAAAGTCTAAGATAGTGAAAACAATCTCTTCGGATAATAGATCAAAGAGATTGTTGGTGTTTTCGAATTTAACGCTCTTTTGGGTCCTCATGGCTAAGAATTATGAAGCAAGTAAAAGTGGGAATCGTTTCTGAGATTTTATGAAAGAGATTTGTAGGAAGAAAAAATGATGGATTGATATGAGGATCCTTTTCTCTCTGAGAATTTTTTAGGCTTAGAAGCTACCGTTAACAGAAATATAATATGTATTTATGTCCGGCTCTGGAGTGGGTTCGGTTAGTTGGTTGAGGAGGGAGTGAAGAAGAAGGATGTTCAAATTACGCTACTACCCATATTCAGGCTGCAATTTCCGTCCCTTTCCTTATCTCTTGTAGGGACGATACTACCCTCCAATAATCAGCTCCTCTTATCAGATACCACGCAATCAGTCTAATTTCACAAACCCAATAAATACTCCGTGTAGATTACAATGAAAATTTTAAGATTCGTTGCATCACAGTAAAAATCAAAGAGTTTGATAAAAAAAATAATAATAATAATTCAAATACATAAAAGTGATGTGATCGAATTTTTTATTTTCAAAATTCAAGTGGCTATTATTTGATTATCAGATTTTTCAGTATTGTGGAAGCATTTGAATTTTCAGTCTGGAAAAAAAGGAATTGTTTGAATTTTCAGAAAAGAAACTTCTCCACTAAAAAAAAAGAATTTTCAGCAATGAAAAAAGAAAAAGCGAACGGGGGGTAATAGAGTAATTGAAAAAAGAAAGAAAGGAACCGTACGGAGAAGGACAGTGAGGACAAGTAGTAAAAGAGTAAAGAGTTAAAGGAGGGTAGTATAGTAATTTAAAGAGTCGTTGTCTTATCATAAACCAAGACCATCTCATTCGGTGGAGGACTATGTGAGGAAGGACAGATTCAAGTGCAGAGACAGTACGTACAAAATTTGACAATTTTATTTTTAGTTCGTAGGGACCACAAATAAATAAATAAAATAGTGGCCAACTAAATATTAATTAATATTGAAAAATTAAAAAAAAAGCAGCAAATATTCTTTGTTTTCTCTTTATGGTAAGGGAAAATAAATAAATAAAGGGGAGATATGAGAAATATGCCGTACTTATAGCTGCCCTTACGTTACATAGTACCAACCTTACTCAGATAAGAACGGTATCAGAAACTAACTAAACTCCAATATTATTTGGCCTTAAACATTTCTCATTTTCTTTGACTTCTTACCCCACTAATTAAATTAAATTTTCATAACCTCAGACTTAGATTTTGGATTAGATTAGTTTGGAAATTTCAATTTAGAATCAATTTGTTCCATTTTCATGATTTTGTTCTATTTTCTTAAAAAATCCTTTTAAAAAAAATAAAAATAAAAATTCACTATTTACATGCCATAAAAATTCATGGTAAAAAAAAGTATTTTACAACAAAGTTGTATATATATTTGGAATGAAATGGAAAAATGATGAAAGCCGATCGATAATATCCAAACGGACTTGGAAGAAGATAAAGTTGGGTAGAAATTTAGATAGAAAAATCTAAAGCTCTTTTGGCCTTTCACGTCAAGGAAAGGCATTTAAATGCTAGGGATAAAGTGCAGCAGAAAAAAAAATAATATATATATATATATTTAAAATTCTAATTAGGATAAATTCACGCATGCTAAAATAATAGTCAGATGCCTACTAATTGATAAAGAAACTCTTCCATTTGATAAAAATATATATTGCATAAATAAATATTGTAATGTTACGTTCCTTGTTGAAAGGAGAACTTCTTTTTTTTTTTTTGGACCAACCATATTAATCATTTAAATTTGCTTAATGTAGATATTGTTTGCAAATCAAAGGAGATATTCTTTTTTGTGGTGTTAAAGGGAAGTTGGAAGGTTTTGGCAACTGTCTGTTTTTATAATGTTTAAAGTTAAAACTAGACAGTTGTCATGAAATATAAATATTTGGACAGAAGCTGCTGGAGTTGGTTAGTACTGTGGTGTGTCCTTGATCATGATTCTTTCTTTTCAATTATGCTTTATTATTGATTAAAGCATAGGACCAGTGTTGTGCTGAAAAATAAATTATTAATAATAAAAGTATAGGACAAGTGTCTTGGAGGAGAATGGACGAAAGAAGATATGTAATCTTAAAGACAAGAAAGCAAAAGATTTCACTTCTCTAAGTTCATGTGTTGTTTGATTTCAATCACACTTTGATTCTCTTTCTTTATTCTTACCCGGTGAAGGTTCTTTCTGCTCTGATTCCCCATTACAATTACCTACATCATACTTAATTAATCATCACGTTATCTATATATTTATATATACTCCAATAAAACTAACAATGAAATAACTAATCAACTAGTGGAGTATCTAGTAAAATTTGAAGTGAGGTCTGGGAAAAGGGCCTTCTGACTTTTGAATATATATGCTTATTTTATTTATATAAATATATACAAATTTTCTTGTTTAAAAGGAAGAAATAGAATATTAATGGGGGAAGGTATGAGGTCAAATTATTGAATATTATCTAAGGAAGTGGTCCACTTAGGATGTGAATAGCGAGGAAAAACGGTTCGTACGCGGGAGAGGCCGAGTGCCTAAAACGTCATGCAGTACTTCTTTGGTACAAAAACGTATCATTTTCGCCTCTCTTGACAATTTCTTTTCTTCTTCTTTATTTATTTATTTATTTATATGACTGAAAAAGACAAGTTTTCATCATTGCATTTGCAACTCTTTTTTCCTTTTAGCCGAGGGCACTGTTGTCATTTTATTTTATACTTTAAAAATTCAAAATTGTTAAATTCTACTTTATAAAGTATCAAAGCCTTGCCATTTCCTTTTTTTGTTTTTTGGACTCTTTTTTATAAATAATACTTTTTGAAAAATGATTTTTGAAATATTTTAAAAAGTATATGAGAAATTAATTTTTTTTATTTTAGTAATACAGTATTTCAACAAAGTGTTCCGGAAATAAATTACATTTTATTTATTTATTTATATATTGAAAGGCTATAGCTTTTCTTTTTCAAGGAAAAACTGCTGGTTGTTTTTTTTTTTTAAATGAAAAAATATAAACCAATCTTACGCTTACTTTTATTAATATGAGAAAAATATTTTTATTAATATATATATATATAAATTATTTCATTAAAATTAAAATATTATTTAATTTTAATTATGTATATAATGAATGTATTATTTTTATTTAAGTTATTTTGAATGCACAAAATATTATTAATTTTAGATTTTAATAAATTATTATTAACCTACAATTTTTTTATCTTGTTTATCAAAATGAGTAAAAAAAAATATTTTTTCCATATTGATAAAAGGAAGGGCAAGATTGGATTTATAATTTTTCATCCAATTCAAAAAAAAAAAAAAACAAAATACCGTCAGCTTTTCCTAAAAAAGCTGCCGGTGGAATGAAAAGCTGCAGTTTCCAACATATAAATAAAAATGATAATTTATTTCTGCAGCACTGTATTGCGGGAAAAAAAAACTCAATTTTTCAAACACCTCAAAACCGAATTACTTTTTCAAAAAGTATTATCCATAAAAATGTTTTTTTTTTCTTTCTTCCATTTGTTTTTATTATATTGTGTTCATTTTATTGTTTTGGTTTATTATTGATACTGCTTTCTTGCATATAGTTTAGATTTCCAATCATATATTTTTGTTATAATGCTGTAATTATGTTGCAATTTAGCACAAATATTTTTTTTTTATTTATTTTTTATAAATTGTTAATGCTAGACCAATAGTTTTTATAGGTGCTGGTCTGATGGCTTTTACCTTTTTTTTTCAAAAAATAATTATTAATATTTTTTAGAAATACTAAAGTTTTCACATAAAACTAATACAGGCATAGAGATTTTATTTTCGAAATATGTTGCCTTGAATTTTTTGTAAAAAATAATTTACAAACCGAATCAATAAAAAATTGTTACATACACTAATAATTTGCAAATATTATATTTGTCAATTTGTTACTGTGTAATTAATTTGTAAATGTATTTTACTATTTTTATATATGGTTTAGATAATATATTACAGTTTTTTTATTTATTCAATACAAGGGGAGATAGGCTAATAAATAAAAAAATAATTATAGATTTAAAAAAAATCAGAAAAGGAAATATTTTCTTCGGATCTTGAAAGGATACCCATAAACATATTTTCTATATCTATCAAGAAATAAGAAAAAAAGAAGAAGAGATGACCAGTTACAAAAATATAAGACAACAAAACAAAAAAAAATTAGTGCTTAAAAAATTAATTAATTACAGAAATGAAAAAACTACAAAGTAGAGATTATAGTAAATAAAAAAAAATTCTAAAAAGGGCTTATCTATTAGCCATCGTTGTATTTTGATTAGGAGAAATTAACTATTTTTTGAAAAGAGTAAAAAGGAATTGGCTTTTGTTTTAAAAATGGAAAAATGCTTTTAATTCTGTTTGTATTTTTTTTTATATAAAAAATACAAGGCAACATATGTCCAAAATAAAATCTTTATACTTGCATTAATTTCATATGCAAACTTTATCATTTATACAAAAAAAACATTAACAATTATTCTTTAAAAAAAAAAGGAAAAAAATGTCCAATTGTCAGCTGTAAAGGCTGTCGATCTGACTTTAACAATTTATATAAAAAAAAGAGAGGTATACTTTAAAAGTTGTCAAACCATCGTCTAAACATTAACAATTCTTTAAAAAAAATATAAAATGTCAGATTAAATCTAAAATCACAACAGGATGCTGCGCTTTCAGATTGGTCTGACATAATATCGCAGCCGTCTGCTACAATATCGACCTAAAAAATCACAAAAATCCAAATATTTTTCAAAAGACACCAATTTTGTAAATACTTTTTAAAAAATTGTTCCTCCAATTAAATTAGGATATCAGAAATCTAAAAGAGATTTCAAACCCAAATCCTAAATATATTTTTTTCGGCTATCTAATTGGCTAACACTACACCTCCGTCATTGCCTACCTCCTACGGGAATACGCTGGCCTTGGTCATGACTGCAACTATAGTTCCCTTTTCTCCTACTAGGCCCATTTTAATTCACTAAATGCCTATTAAGCTTTCATCTAACATATTTTTTTCTTTAGTTGTGGAAGACACAACCACATTTTTTTTTCTGTTGCTTCAAATCACATGACCAACTCATCTAGTTTGCTTAAAAATGTTCGTGAGTATCATGGATCATCATATCGCTAATGGTAGTAATTTACCTATTACTAAAGTTGGGAATATTACTCTAGCTTTCAAAAATGTTTTTGTATCACCAAAGCTATCTGCTAGTCTTATTTCAGTTGGTCAGCAGGTAGATAACAATTGTGACGAGCATTTTTCTTCTCATGGTTGTCTTGTGCAGGATTAGGTCTCGGGAACAATAATCGCGAAAAGGCCTACAGATGAGAGACTGTTTCCTCTTCATTTTCCCGAGTAAGCGGCTGACGTGACGCGATATTCAGACTCAGTTGAAGATTTTGAGACAATCTTGTTTCTTGCTCATAATTTCCATGATTATCCATTGAAAATTCTTAGTGGAAATTTCCACAAACCCTATCCATGATTATCTGCTCTCCTTCAAAATTTCAAATCCACAAACCCTATCCAATGGAAATTCTGACATAGAAAAACCAAAAATTTGCACTAAAAATTCTCATAGAATATTTTTGATCTTAGAATCAAGTGACTCTCCTTAACACAAAATCACTATCTTATTCTTCAAAAAATAGAATTCAATATTTTAAAGACAGACGATGACTCTAATTGATGTTTTTTTATTAGCCAATGCAGACATAATGATGGGCTTTTTTTGTGATTTACTTTTCTTGTTTGCTATGTATTATACATATAGAGGTTATATCATGTCATATGTGTCTTTTTCGATGAGTTGGATGCTAGGTGTTAAGGTTAGCAAGCGAAAATTGATTTACTTTAACAAACTTTTAATTGAAAGGCAACATTGATCTAATTTTAAAAGTTTAAAGGACCAAACTGCATTAAATGTAAAATAAAGAGGTTAAACCACACTTTTTATAAAAGTAAATGTTGTTAAGGTCAATGAACGAAATTTGGTAAGTTTTAACATATCGTTAACAGAGAGTCAATATTACTTAAAATCAGTGGCGGAGCCAGGACCCAGGGTCAGCGGGATCGTTACTCATTAAAAATTATTATAAAAAATTTAAAATTAAAAATACATATAAATTATACCATAAAAACATATTACATTTAAAATTAAAAAAGATAATGATTAAAATAAAATAAAAATATAACTTTCGTAATTGTTTTCGACGCGATTTCATATTTTGAAACCGCAGAATAATTAATCCATTGTCAATACTATCAAATATATTTTTTTTCTATATAAGTAACTAGACAATCATTAATCCAAGCATCTCACATTTTGTTATGTAACCGATTTTTGACAACTTTCATGGCAAAAAATACTCTCTCTACGGTCGCTGTGGCAACAGGTAAAAGTAAAGCCAATTTGATAAACAAATAAACCAGTGCATAAACAATATGCTCTCTAGTTTCAACTACTTTCTGGAAAAGTCTATTAATTCCTTTTAAATTAGAAAAATTTTAAAAATAATTTATATGCTAAAAAATATTGAGATATTCAAAATTTAACAGTGAGCACTTAAAATAAATTAGGAAATTTCCATTATAATTTATATATATATATATATTAAAAAAAATTTAAAATTGAGGGTGTGTCTGTGCACACCCTCATCAAATAGTGGCTCCGCCACTGCTTAAAATAGAATAAAAATGTTACATTGCATATTTGATAAAAGCAGATAGGCAGCTGCATGCCTTCAACTTTTTATTTATTTGTTTAGTTATTTTGACAATTTTTTAAGATGTTGCTTTTGGACTTTGGATGAACTAACTGCCTCATTACGATTGGCCAACTAAAATGTTTGACAATTTCAAAGCGTAAATGTTGATTAAAATAACAAATTCGAACGCTAAAAATCTTGAATTAGAAGCTGAAAGTCAAATTTCTTCCACTACATGACCATATCATCGGTATAAACTGTACGGATACTACTATATAAATAGTAATAAATTTAGTTTTTTTTAAAAAAAAAAAAAACTTGACTGGCTTTCCCCTTATCTTTTAAATTTAATCCATTGATAATCTGAACTTCTTGACCTAATTTTAATTAGGTAAAGAGGCCGACATATGCTCTTCCACTAAGGGCACTGACTGAGCACCTAATCAATCGCAACCTCCATTTGTATTCTTTTTTTTTACACTTCAATATTTATAATTTGATTACGGGCTAAACCAATCACTAGTGCTTTCAGTAAAATCACTAATTGCACAAAGCAAATCCAAAAATTTACGTCATGATTTGGTTTGACCTAACTCTTCTCATATATATATATATATATATATATATATATAACTCAATAAATACAAGCTTCCCACTTAAGATGAATTCATGAGAAGCTGCAATAAAACAGCTGGATATGTATAGCAAATATCAATAATTATCCTACTTATACTAAACTAATGAAACAATAACAATTAAAAAATATTTATAACACAATAATATTTCAATTTTAAAAAAATATTATAATCAAAATTAAATTACAGAAACCACTGAAAATTTAAATTGACAGTCAAGATCAGCATGGCTCATCGCAAAACTCAAAAGTAGCTAATTCTAATTGAACTAATTGATTAAAAAAAACAAACTATCATCTACCTTAAAGTTAAACCAAAAACCCCCCTTGAAAAATTGCCTTCTAGTAGCATGTAATTTGGAAATATGTGGGAAGATACTCCACGTCGGCAAACAACATCTCAGTATTTAATCAAATCATAATTACTCATAAGTAATGAAGCTAAAACACGTGTTATTTATTCCATCTATCTCAAAATAACTGTCATTTAACGTTCAAACACTAGAAAAAAATAATAAATAATAATAATTAATAATCTTATATTTAGATAAATTTATTATAAGTTGACAAAGATATCTTTATTTAATATAGTTTTGACCATTTAATTAGAAGGACAGACAATGAGTATAGACTGATTAGCGACGGTTTTCATATTTTGTCGCAAAAATTCATTTTTCTAAGTTTGTGGTAATTGTAGCGACGGAACAAGAAAATCGTCGCTAAAATTTAGCGACAATTGTTGGCGCTCTATTTTGTGACTAAATTAGCGACTGTTTTTTCTGTCACTATAAATTTGTAACTGAATTATAGTCACTAACTGATTATTAAATTTAGCGACTAAATAGCGACTGAAATATTGGTCGCTAAACGCTAAAAGTATAAACATCTGACCTAAACCAAAACTACTTTGTTTTGGCCTTACTACCTTTCTCCCTCTTTCTTTTCTTTTCTTTTTTCTTCACTTCCCTTTCCTAGTCCCTACCCCAATCTCTCCCTCCCCGCCGCCACCTGCTCTTCTTCTTCTTCTTCCCGTCACCGTCACCGCTTCTCAATCCACCGTGAGCGATCGGTCATTTTTCTCTCTTTTCTGTCCCTCGGCGCACGACGACAGCCCCGTTCTCACCTCCTTCTCTGCATTTTGCTTCGAATCAGCCACTTTCCTCCGCCATCTCTGCTTCCGCTGTTTGCAGAAGCCGTCGCTACCCCTAAGGTCACCGATCTGCTCCCTCTTCTTCTTCGCTACGGTCATTTAGCCGGAAGCGGCACTATCACTGGTATCTTTATGTTTGTCTTTTAAATAGAAAAGTGAGATCTTAATTACAGAATGCTTATTTGCTGTGATTGGTATAAACTAGTAACTATACATGCTGTAAACTTGTGATTCTTTCATTTTTCGTTGGAGCTCTCCTGTGATTGGTATAAATTATTTGTATATGGCTGGAGCTTTGAAGATTCATAAGGTCAAACAGCTATTAATTATTCATATTAGATAAGAAGAAACAGCTATCATTACTAAATTCACATATTCCCTCTTGATATTATAAATGCTTTTGAAATTTTGTCAAGCTAGTGGAACTTTTTTAGAATATATATTTGAATACGATGAAGGTTTATCAGAGAATGTCTCTGTTTAAATGACATAAAACATATGCAAATTAAGGTAAAAATAACAATTTTCAACTTTCTTTTATGAGGTGAAAGAAACAGCAGTCTAATTGGGTTAGAAATCTAGGGTTGTGTGTGTAATGCTGGTATAAGATATGGTAATCAAAACTTTTTACTTTCAATCAACTGCAAAACAAAAATAGAAAAGAATTTCATATGAAAGTGAAACAGGGTGCTGTAAATGAATGCATTGCTCAAAATATCAAATGAGACTCGATAATCATCCACAAAAATTATTACTCCGCAGATATTAACAAAATAACTAGAAATGCCGGTTCTAGGTGGATCCCTTAGTGATGAACAGAAGACGATACACACTTTGATGTTGTTCTGTCCATGAAGCAAGCTTTGTGTACCTTTTGATTTGATTTGAATTTGAAAATGCAAATTTGAGCGACTGGTGTTTGACATTGGAGGGCTTGAGGTTGTATCCAGTGGGAAATTTGATGGGTTTAGGAGTTGCTGTTCAACACTCAAAATTGGTCAATGACTTGTTCCATGAACAATCTCATGACCCGGTCTAGTAAGAAATTTCCTAAATTCAATGCATAATGAATTATTGTTTTGCTCTTATATAGCCTACTATTTATTTTCTTTTATGTTCAGGAAAAAAACTCCAATAGAAGGGTGCCCTGGAAAAAAACCTTAGACCATCAGGAATGATTTATTAATAATGGATATTAATTTGGTGATTTTGATTAGTTTCAGTTGGCAGCAGTGAGCAAGATAAGACACCACTTAACTTACCTAGTGGAAATTGGAAGTTTTTTTTTTCTTTTTTTTAAACTTATGATCTATCAAATATTTGAAATTCACTTACATTTGGTTGATATAATTTTCCTATTAATTTTTTATTATGTGTCTGTATCAACTGGAATTTTTGGAGCTGTAATGTTGGCATTATGTGGATATGGGCATTTTCTGAAAAGGTCATCGTGCAGATGGTAGTTAACATTATATAATTGCCTTATTTTCAGCTGCAGAAGATGATTTATTAGTGGTCAAGCACATTGGTCAGAGCTTCAGATATTCCAATGTGGAGGTACAACATTTTCTGATTTTGTAGTTAATTGATATTTAACGATAGAATTGATATTTATTGTTTAAATTGTTAAGGTATTTCTTTTGGTTTGTGACTAGTATGAGAATTAGTGATGTACCTCAGTTTGAGAAGTTTTTGTTGATGTGTATGAGAATTGTTAAGCTTTTGTTTAAATTGTTAAGCTTTTGTTGATGTACATTACTCTTAATTTGTATGTTTGAATTTAAATAGAAAATAATTCTATGATAGTTAAATTTGGATACATGATACATAAATTGGTAGTTCATGCCTTGTAATATATGAATTAGAATTAATCTTTCTTATTTTAATTTTTAATTCATTAATTTTGGTATATATTAATTTGAAAATTTTATTTGTGACTTGTAGGTACCGGAATTGGATGAAATGATGCTAAATATAACAAGAACATGTACTTTTAATTTAAATATTGTATAATTTAATATACTTTTATTATATTTGAATTATTGTGAACTTATTGTATAAAGTTATTGTAAACTTCTATATATTGATAAATAGCACAATTTAATTTGAATTAGTATTTTTTAAATATTATATTGTTTAATTTACTTTTTTGATTATATTTTTTAAATTAATATTAATATGGAAAATATTGTATAATTATTATTTTTATAAATTAAATTAAATTTTAGATGTAATAATAATAATAATAATAATAATAATAATAATAATAATAAATTAAATTGAAAATTGTAATAAAAAATTAAATTAAAAATAATATTAAAATTTATAATAGCGACGCATTTTTCGTCGCTAATAAATATTTATGCACTATTTTTAGAGTTATTTAGCGACTGAATTTTATTTTTAGCGACGGATTTGTCCGTCGCTATTTTTAGCGACCGAATTATGGATTAGTCGCAATTTTTTTGCGACGGAGCCAATAGCGACTATTAGTCGTCGCGTCGCTAAAAGTCATTAGCGACGGAAAATGCCCAATTAGCGACGGAAATTTCCGTCCCTAATTGGCTCTTTTTTTTGTAGTGATTACCATCGATTAACCAGTCCATCGGTTTCGGATTTTCGGATCGGTTACCCAATATTTTTCAGTTAACCACTATAATTATAAATATATTAATAAATAAAATTAAAATGTTCAAAATACTTAAAAATTAAAATTTTTTCACTATAATATAATATTATTGTTGTTAAAATAAAAATATTTGGTGGATATAAGCAAATTTGTTTTTAAAAATTAATATTTAATAAGTAAATATATTAACCGGTCCATAATTACTTTTAATTAGATAAATTGTTATACTTACTAATAACCAATTAAAAAAACTTAAAAAATTTAAAATAATTAGTATAATGAAAAAAAAGTACATGATCACCTTTAATTAGGATAAATTGTTATATAAATTGTTATAAATTATTAAAAAAATTAATAAATTAACTAAAAATTCGGTTTCGATTCGGTTAACCAGTCACATAACGCAAAAATCATTAACCAGTCAATTAATATCGGTTTTTTCAAAACACTAACCATTAACCAGTCCATCGGTTTAGTTTCAGATTTTTTTTTTGGTTAACCAAGTCCATCGGTTTTTTTGCTCACCCCTACTAATAAGTTCTGAAATGTCAAAACTAAAACCAGATAATTGGGAGGCAAAACAAGCTGAAACTGATCCACAGCAGGCAATAGCTGATCCACGATAAGTAGTGACCAATCTACAAGACCGATGAAGACTAACTCTTAGCATGCAGGAAATTAGTACTCCGATATTTAAGTCAGAAAAAGTTTAGAAAGAAAAAATAACAAAAAAATTGGTAGAATTCATGGTGTACCTTATTTTGGAGGTTTCTTTCTATTTATATAGTGTCTAGGCATTTAGTGCCTATGCGGCTAAATACTTGAGTATCATATCTCCTATATATGCGGTGAGTTGTTTTAGGGCGTCTGATGTGATGGCTAGCAGGGCAGAACCTACTGATGTGACAAATTTATTTGACTTTGGTAGATCGGCTGGGCGCCCAATAGTTCTAATAGTGTTAAACCTGTATTAATTAATCGATAGGTAATTTGAGTTTTTGGACCTGAAATTGAGCCTGGATGGCAATGAGTCTAGTGACTATTGGGCCAAGTTCAAGTATAATAATAGTGGATATTATCACATACCATAACAAAAATTTTATTTCAACTAACAATAAATTTGGCTAGATTTTCTATTTATAGGGTGCTAGATTTGTGTACCTTGGCAAAAATCTTCTAAAAGTCCTTCACATCAACCCATGAAATGCAAGACAAAAATTAAAATTTACATACTCTCCCTCATTAAACTTATGGTGCGCATTGTTATTTTGATTTTTGTGTGTCTCATCTAGTCCACGTAGATACTTTATTGTGGTATGCTTTTAGATGCTTTCTGCTGAAGTAAACAAATATACCATTTGTAAACTAAGAATTCAGCAAAATTAGTTACTTTAGGTGGAAAGAAATAATAATGTAATTATTTTATGGTTATAAATTATATTTTTCATGTTATTATAGCGTCAAATGGAGCATAATTTTATGGCCAGGTATGTAATTAACTCCAGATAAATGCAGGGACAGATTTACAGGCGCAATGGGACATTTGGTCCATTTAATTAAAAATATTTCAAATTGATTCCTATGTAAATTTTCATTGGCCTGATTTTGGGCTAATTATTTGTAAGTTAAGTTTTGGGCCAAATAATTTAAAAAAATAATAATCAAATTTATACATAAATTATGTAAAATAGTATATATTTACCCTTAAACATCTTTTTTAAAAAAAAAAAAGAAATTCCATGCCATTACTAAAATAACTTATATTTATTTTTTGTAATGGAAAAAACAAATATAAATCATTTTATTAATGACAAATATAAAAAAAATGATTTATATTTATTCTCATATTTACAAATGAATACAAATATGAGCCATTTTCATATTTGATAAATGCAGCCAATTTGATAAATGCAAGTCGATTGATAGTAAAAAGAAATGAATGCTAAAATCCATGCATATCGTTTCGTATTATTTATTGAATACGAAGCATTAAGACCAACAAAAATGGTTCATTCTAAATAGTAAATAAAACTTAAAACTGGATCATCATGAATATGCATTTAGATCAGGTGATGATATCATCATTTTGACCAACACAAACAGCTTTTCGAAATGGAAGAGGTGCTTCCTAACTCTGTAAAGATGAATGCTGTAAAGTAATGCTGCC
Source organism: Excoecaria cochinchinensis (assembly GCA_947683425.1). NCBI lineage: Eukaryota > Viridiplantae > Streptophyta > Magnoliopsida > Malpighiales > Euphorbiaceae > Excoecaria > Excoecaria cochinchinensis. Next base: position 15,461,844 of record CANTUQ010000058.1, read on the forward strand.
ATTGTTGCACCGGTAAAGGACATTATAATCAACTTCCAGAAATCCTGTTCAGTTATATATGCACCCAAGTTAAGTAGCTGATCGATTTTGTTTACAAATGGATACCTGATTTAATTAATCTATAACATTAACTTATTACCTGAGGATTTGAGATGATTATTCCCATAACATAACCCAACAAGTCCATTGTAGATTGAAGAGAGTTCTGAACGCCCCCCACTATACAACGATCTGATTCTGGAACTTGATCCTGCCTCATCCCCATTAATGTAGAAGATTAAGGCAAATTATTAAGTTAGAGCTACTCACAAGATAGGTAGGCTTGATAGATCTTATAGCCATTTGAAGTTGGTACGTTTGGTCATTTGAATACTTCAAAACTTTTTGAAAGATCGAGTGTGTGATTTTTAAACACTTTTTGCTGATGCGATACTAAAATGACAACGCATATCAATTACAAGAACTGGGACTGCATCAACAAACTGTGTCTACTGACAAGTTTTTGGTTTTGAAAAAGTTTTAAGGATTTTAAACAACAGATTACGACACATGCATTAGCTAATTGGAGACAAAGAAGATTTTATGTTCGATTTTTGTTGCTGCCAGCTGAGAAAAAGGAACAAATTTAGCTTATACAGGTATAAGATAAAAAGACAAAAGAAAAATACTGAAACTTTAAGCAGGGTATTATTTTACTTTTAATAAAAGAAAATTACAAAATAAAATTTTTTAAGGGAAAAATATTTGAACTCAAAAAAATACTATTTTAAAAAAGTCACCTTAACTATGTTTTAGAAGAAATTCTACCGGAAATCTTCAGTTGCCGTAACTTCAGCCTAATACCTTACACATGATATTTCCTTATTGGTCATAAGGCTGATGCGATGGCTTATATGTCATGTAATGGGATGAGATGAATGATGTGAAATGCCAACAAAATTTTGCAATAGGATTCATCCCATAATATGATCAAAGTAATTTTTTAAAATATTTTTCTAATTTTAGGTATTTTCGGTTGAAAGTAAAATAATCCAATAAGTGTAAACCCATCATAAGTCAAACCTGCATTTGTTGGATGACAGATAAGTCAAACATCCACAGGCCTAGCCGAGATGTCGCCACTCCAGCCATGAGGATGTAAGCTGATAAAACATTATTTTGAATCCATATTGAACCCATACATACTAAAAGGCAGCACCACTGCATCAACAACACACATTTGCATAAAGCTATCTGTTTTCTTCATATCTTACTCATAACATTACTCAATCTTTTCATCAATCAGTACGAATACCTGACACCAAATTGACCAAAGCCCAGTTCGGAGAGTTAAAATCCGAGATTGCAAAATTGGATACACAACTGTTGCAGCTATTCCAACCAAAGCACTTATCCCACGCGCAATTCCGATAATGAATGCAGGTATACCTTCCCATTCTAAGGTTGCTGTCATCAACGTGCCGAAGCTGCAGGAGCATCAATAAATTCACTTTTGATAGTTTAGGAGATAAAGCATTACAAAAACAGAACTTGAAGGTATCTATTTTTTACTAAATTAACAAAGTGAAGAAGGCCATCACCTTAAGACTGTGAAATATAATAAAGCAAGAGCTACTCCAGGAAGCACAACATCCTGCTGTAAATAGACATTCCAGGCACTGACAAAAGGTGCCCTGAAAGCCCATTCTGTTAGCTTCCTTTTCCATCCATTTTCCTTTGATTCTGATTTTTTGTCATTTGCAGAAAGTAAGCTTGCTGTTTCGCTGCTCTCTTCAATATCTGTTGGTGAAATTCTTGAATTTTTTCTTCTGCTACTTTCACCTAAAGCTGGAATCCCTTTATATACAGATGTTAAAAGCCAGTACTCTATCCATACTGCTATAGAATTCCATATACCTAAAGCCATAGCAGAGGCTTTAACTGATACAAAGCTGATTATGAGGCCACTAGCAACTGGAGCAAGAAGCTTGCAGGTTAAATCGATTCGTCTAATGATCGAATTCATATTTGTTAGCAAACCTGGAGGATGGCTTTCTGATATCACCACCACCCTGTATAATGAAAATGACCATATTCTTCGTTAGGAATTAGTATTCTTTCCAATCAATCCATTGCAATAGTATATGCAATTTTATAAATTACCATTCTCTTTCTATTAAGATTGTCCCAGCTAGAGTGGAAAGCACACCAATAGCTCCAGAAATGTTGGTTAGTATCACTAGTAGGATGAATGCTGGGAAATTTGTAGACTTCAAGGTAGAAAATATAAGAAGTGCAACTACTGTGCAGCCAGCAGTTATAAAGGAAAGGTTCTGAGTCACCAACCAAATTCTAAGAACCTTTCAATACGAAAAAACAAAGAATAATTTTTTCATCAAAACATCAATAGCACCAGTTTCTGCTAAGCAATTAAAGAAACATTTCATCAGTAAATTAAAAACTCAAGACCAAACCTTAACATATGTTAACCGCTCCACCCATTGTCCGATGATGGGGCCAAATAATGCAGTAGAGGCAGATTCAATAGCTCCATAAATAGCAGCAAGGACTAAAGAATCTGGCCACAGAGTGATCATGTACAGACCAACAGAGAATTCCCACATTCTGCAGACAACATACAAGCTTTGCAATGAATAAAATCCCAATCAGAATCACTAATTCACTATAAGTAGCTTAAAATTGTCCCTGATTTTATTTTACAAAAATTAATTCAGCTAAATATCAGATTGATATCCTCTTAGACATCTCCTAAAAGAAAAATTAAAATCAGAATTCGAACAGAACATGGAAAGAGTCATATTAAAGTGAAATCAACTAAAGATTAACATATGTAGAACTTTCTTTTTTTTTCTTTATGAAGTGAAATGAAGCAGAAAGCAAATAAAGAAAATAGGGAGAGAGGGGTAGACAACCTGGCGTCCCATCTTGCAAAGAAGTGGCCAATATACAAATATCTGATAAGATATGTAGGGAGAGAAGAATCTCGATTAGAAGAAGAAGAAGAATCAGAAGCAGAAATTACTTCTTGTTCTTGCCGTGTGTCAAGCAGTGCCTCCCTCACCATTGTCTCTCTTTTATTATTACTCGCTAACAAAGAAATCTATTAACTTTCATGGCTATTGAAGCAATATGTGTATGATTATAATGGTTAACTTTACGAATTAAATTTTTTTATTGAAATTCATATCAAAGATTTGTAAATGCTAAAATGATGCAAATATTAAGAGGAACAGTCCCCAATATCCAACCATGTTACTGATGAGATTATCTACTTTGCTCTTATTATTATTATTATTATTATTATTATTATTATTATTGAAGAGCAGGTAAGAACCCTGACTACACTCTGAAGATTATGTACACGCATTTGTCCCCATCCAACTAATATTCAAACTTGTATACAATCAGCAGTGGAACATATTGCGTACGTTGTAGTTGTAAACCAATAGAAATACAACATGGCAGCTAATAATTTGATTACATTGCAAGGAAAGAAAGAGAGAGAAACTTATTTGATTAGCTCATGTTTCGCTACTGGTCCATGAAGTCAAAGAAGATACTAATCTTATACTATGAACATGCACAAAGCAAAACCAAATCAAGATTTCTTTAGTGATCGGGACAATGTTTTTTTTATATCTTTAACGCTGCGTAACCAGTTGAAGCTACTTTCTTTTGTTTTTTCTTCGTAAAAGTTGAGTTGACTAAAATTGATTAAATTTTCAGGCTAAGAGAGTTTAGACTGAATGATATTTTTTTTTCTTTTTTTAATTTTTTTTTTCCCATCAGGAAAAGACAAGATTCAATCAGGGTGTCCGATGCATCGACCACATGCTACAACCACAACTAAACAACAATAAATTATCCCTTCTAAACATCATCTATTTTTTAATGTTTCTGTCGATTACCACTCCCATAGAGATTAAAGCAAAAGAATTACACATTGAACAGCTTTAATTGCTCATCAAAAACTATATGCTTTACAAGATAAATAAGAAGGAAAAAAAGGCACTAACATGATGTGCAAGATAAAGCAAATGAACCAGAAATTGCTGCAAAATTTCTCCCTCAAAAAGGACCTTCCTAAAGTGCAAAAATCATTTAGAATTAGCTTGCAAAATACAAACAGTTGGCCGAGATATATTTCTGGTGATGAAGCAAGCCAAACCGCGTACAACGTACAAAACAGCACATGTCCAGGTAAAGTGCTAACCCATTTCACCAACATTTTAACTTCTCAAAGTGGAAGAGGTGCTTTCGAACACGAAATAGATGGATGCTATAGATTAATGCAGCTAATGTTACCGCCAAAAATGACAATAAAGTCAATTCCCAGAAATCCTACACATCATTCACAGCAAAGAAACTGAATTAAACTTGGATGTAGAATGATTATCGAAATAGATAGAGTTGATCCATTGGCAAGAAGTGAATCTATATATATCTACATCCCTAAGTGAAGATCGAGGTGCGAAAATTGTAGTTGCCACAGCTAAAGGAAATCCTGATGAATAATTACCTCTGGATTGGAAATTATTATTCCCATCACATAACCTAGTAAGTCAAGAATAGATTGAAGAGAATTCTGGACACCTCCAACAACACAACGATCAGATTCAGCAACTCGATCCTACCTCAGCAAAAAAAAAAAAAAATTGAATAATCTTTTTAAAATAAATAAATGGGAAAATGACAAAGGAAACATGACTTCATCCAGATGCTAGAGCTTTATAAGAAAAGATCAGTACCATTACCACAATCGGTTATTCTCACCTGCATTTGCTGAATAACGGATAAGTCAAACATCCACAAACCAAGTCGAGATGTTACCACTCCAACCATCAGCATATACGCTGACAGATGCTGATGCTGAACCCATATTGAACCGACGCACACTAAGAGGCAGCTCCACTGCATGAGGATAAACAATTTTGAAAATAGTGAAAAGGTTGGATAAGGAGGCAGCTTAAGGAGACAACTAGTGCAGCAGGCACCAATTACTCAACTCTACCTACCTGAGACCAGATTGACCAGAGTCCCGTTCTCAGAGTTGAAATATGAGAATGCAAGATTGGGTATGCAAAAGTTGCAGCAATTCCAATTATGGCACTTATTCCACGTGCTATACCAATTACAAATGCTGGTACACCTTGCCATTTCAATGTAGCTGTCATCAAGGTGCCAAAGCTGGAAGATGAAATCAGCTGAAGTTAAATTTACGCTAATTAGAGCATCTATTAGTTCGTAGTTCTAATTTGCTTTGGAAGTAACACGAAGTGAAGGCACTGTCTTAGGAAGTCTACCCTCCTTTCAAGGATAGCAAACTCAAAAGACAAATGTCAAATTGCAATCTCAATCTCATTTTTCATTTTAAGACAAGGTAGACTTCAGCAACAAAAAAACATTTTAAACAGATTGTCGAAGTCAGGAGTTTCCTAGATGTGCTATTCAATGCACTTTGAACAATCCTTACTTGCACAGTTATAGAAAGTTTCATAGATAGAGCATCACCTGAGAACTGTGAAATACAATAAAGCTAGAGATACTCCAGGAAGCACAACATCTTGTAGTAAGTACAAATGCCAAGCATCAACAAAAGACGCCTTTGAAATGCATTCAGTTAATTTCATTCTCCATCGCTTTTCCGCTAATGCTGTATTTTCCCCATTTTGAGGATGCAAGTTCTCCGGTTCTGTAGCAGTAGACATGCCATCTCCCGTATTCCTTGTTGAATGTCTTAGTATTCTCCTTCTGCTACGTTCACCTAAAGCTGGAGTCCCTTTATATACAGACGTAAAAAGCCAATACTCCAGCCACACTGCTATAGTGTTCCAGAGAGCTAAAATCATAGCAGAGGCTTTAACCGACACAAAGCTAATTATGAACCCAGCAACTACTGGAGCAAGAAGCTTGCAGGTTAAATCAATTCGTCTGATGATTGAATTCATCTTTGTTAATACATTTGGAGGATGGCCTTCTGATATAACCACTACCCTGTACTTTAAATTAAACTCAGCTGTTATTACACATGACAAATTTTGGCAAGTATTAGTCTAGTACTTGCTCTGAATTAAGGTTAACCATCATCATATTGACAAATTCTGGCAAGTGTTAGTCTAATACTCTGATCAACCTGATAAGAAAATCTCGCCCCAATAAAATAGATTAAAGTTCTATGGCAATGTTTGCCCTGATCAAGGCAAGTGAAATTCATAAATTACCATTCTCTTTCTATCAAGATGGTGCCAGCAAGAGCGGAAAGCACACCAACAGCTCCAGCAATGTTAGATAGCGCTACAAGCAAGATGAATGCTGTGAAATTGGTTGACTTTAAGGTTGAAAAGACTAATAGTACAATTACCGAGCATCCAGCAATTATAAAGGACAGATTCTGCGTCACCAACCATATTCGAAGAACCTGCAAATCAGAAAACATATACAAGAGAGTAAACTTTAAATAGCCATCGACTCCTGGGAAAGTATACAAGGATGATACCTATTGTGGAACTTACAATACGTCAGTCACTACTTGAGCAAAGAAGATGCTTTTTACCATATATAGAAACATAAACACATATTGCTAGTTGCCCTTGTTGATAGAGCATTGTATATCTAACTATTACTAGTTTTATGGTCTGTCTATCCCCAAAAGGCCCAGTCATTCATTAAACAGTTTCATTTTAATCTATGGCCTCCCTTTAATCTCTTTTGTTGAGTTATCACTTATTGAATTATCATAACAAAGCTTAGTTGAGTTATCACTTATTATCATAACAAAGCTTTAATACTATAACAATCTATCGTCTAACTATTTTGGTATGTTTTCCTCCCTTTATGTGTGAATTGGTCAAGGTATTTCATAAGCGGAACATAAGAGTAACTTAAGGCATTTTTATTGTGAAGCTCACAAAGTGGAACTGATTTGTTATTTGATTTTAATATTCGTTTTCATTTGGTGAAGCTACCAAAATGACAAGCCTCAAACAAACCTTAACATAAGTCAAGTGCTGGGACAATTTTCCAACCATTGGACCAAACAAAGCAGTAGAGGCAGATTCAATGGCTCCATAGACAGCAGCAAGGATTAAAGAATTTGGCCAGAGAGTGATCATATACAGACCAACAGAGAATTCCCACATTCTGCAACCAACCAAACTATTGATGAGAAATCAAATCCCCCATTAACATAGTTGTATTAACTAGCAATTTTTTTTAACTGAAAGATTCATTCATTCAACAGCAAAAGTCAGTTCAACCCATACTTAATAAGCCTAAAATCCAATCATGTGAGAAAGACAGCAATTTTTTTTAAAAAAAAATAATAAAAAAACAATTTTTTAACAGTAATATGGGATTGCTTTGGAATTAATAATAAGCCTTTTGGGGGAATTAGCCAAAAGCAATTGGAAAAAAAAAATAATAATTAAATATAAAAGGTTCGAATTGTCCAAGTTGCAGACCCGAGAAAGAGAATAAAAAATTTCAACTATATCACTACGCCTAACTACGAGTAATGAAGGTTTAAAGAAGACGTTAAATTTGAATATCGGCAAACAGGACCCAATTCTAATAATTAATTCAATCATAACCTGTACGAGAGAAAAGACATGAAAAAACAGAAAGAGAGAACCTGGCATCCCATCTTGCTAGGAATTGAGCAATATATAAATATCTAATCAGAGATTTAGAAAGAGGAGGAGGAGGAGGAGGCTGTTCTGAAGAAGAAGAAGAAGAAGAAGATGGTTCTTGTTGTTCTTGTGGTTGGTTAACAGGTGGGTGAGGCTCTGCATCCATTACCTTTCTCTCTTTATTACGTCAATGTTTCTTCATTTACTATCTTTAGCTGCCAATAAGCTTTAAATCAATAGGGTTTACATAAGATTAAAATGCAAATGTGATCGTTACTATGACCTTCGAATCGATTCAAGATGGATAACTGAAGCGGACACTGCTTTGCGTGATGCACCATGTTTAGTAGGAGTGAGAAAAAACTGTCAGGACTTGTTAACCGATAAATCGAATCCAAATTCATCCGAAAAATAGGTTAACGAATCGATATTTATAATTAACGGTTTATGTTTTAAAAAATTAATATTAATAGATTAATTTTTATTTTTTAACTTATAAATTGGTTAATAGAATCGAAATCAATAAATGAACACTCTTATATTTTATTAATTATATTTTATCATTTTTTTATTTTTATTATAATTTTTTATTTTATTATTTGCATATTTAATTATTTATATTTTTTTAATTTTTATTTACTTTAAAATATTTCAATTTCATTTTAATTTTTTTAAAATTATTTTAGTTAATTTATTAATTGTTCAATATGTATATATTTAGTATTTCTTATTATTTTCCGATATATCAATTTTTCATTAATTAAAATCAAAATATATTCGAAAAGTTGTATAAAATTAATATATTAACTAAAAATTTCAAATAAAATAAAATTTTTAATATATGTGAAAATAATATTTTTAAATATTTTTAGTTTATATTTGTTATTTGAACATCATATTTAATTATTATGTTGAATTATTTTTGTTTTCTAATTTTAAATTTTGAGTATTTTCGACAGTTTAATTTTTTTATAAATGCATTTTATAATTATAGTGGCTAACCGAAAAATATTGGTTAACCGGTCCAAAAATCCGAAACCGATAGACTGATTAACCGATAGTAATGGACTGAAATTTCAAAAAATCGACATTAATGGACTGATTTTTTTTTACCCCCAGGTTTGTAATTTTGTATTTTTATTGAAGAGAAGTTATTATCCCTGTCATTTTTCTCTTTTAAACTTATCTACCCTTTTTAATTTTGCCTAAAATATTTGGAAAATTGATACATTTTGGTTTTTATTATTATTAATTTTTTTTTAACTACTAGAGTGGATGTGATTTGGTGGACAAGTGTTCGGTGTGTAATTCTACTGTTTATATGCGTGCATGTTATATATGCCTGCTTATATAAGTGCGTACTATATATGCGTGCGCACATTGAATTATTTTTAGCGAAATAATAACGTTGAAGTGCACACTAATATAATACACTTATAGATGAAAACATTCGGAACATGTTTAGATCGTTATATTATATTAGTGTTTATAATATTCATATATATAATAATAATTTATATAGTATTAGTCTGTATTATTTATTTTGTATTTATTATATAATATTTTTTATGTAAAATTGTATTAGTATGTAATATTTTATATTATTTTTGTCACACCCCGTTTGCCCCCTAGTAGTATGAGCCATGTGTATGTGTACATTTGTATGTATTTTGGCATGTGATAAGAGTATTTTGGGGTATATTGCATGTTATAAAGGTTATGTTAATATGTGGGTGCACACATGTTAGTAGGGTGTGAATTAGTTGGGAAATATTTGTGTGTGCATGCATATAACATTGTAGGATGTGAGTAATGGTGTAGTGATTGTGTGTTTTACTCACACATTAGTAGGGTGTTTTAAGTTGGGTTTTGATTGTGTGTAGTAAGCATAGCATAGTAGAAGGAATCTAAGTGGGATATTATTGTGTGTTTTATTCACACATAAGTAGGGTGTTGTATATGAGAATGCATTGAGTGTGAGAAGTGTATGGTAATTGGGTGTGAATAATTGGTTGCCACCAATAGGAAGGTGACATGTGGCAAATTTGGAAAAAAAAAATGAAATGTACATGAAATGAAGAATTCTCGTAAATCATTTGCATTTCCTTCATTCTCATCTTCTTCACCTCATTCTTCTTCAATTTCTTCTCATCTAAAAATCTTAGATTAGATTTGTGTAATTGTGGGTAGAAATCAATTGATCTTGCATTATTTTGGTAAGATTAACACTTAATTGCATCTTAATTTGTCACTTTCTTTTACTCTTTAATTGGGTATTAATTTAAAATTTATTTTGTGTATTTTTGGTGGATCTATGTTTAGTTAAATCTCCTAAAAATTCCAAGGGTAAAGAAATTGCTGGATCTAGTGGAGCAAAGTGATTAGAAGTTAAAATTCAGGTTTGGGAATTTGTTTGGAAATTATTTGGAATTTATTGAATTTATTGGGAATTTGATTGTTGAATTTCAAAGTGTAAATATGTTTTTGAGGGACAGATTGACCTTTGCTCATTGTTTTTAGCATAAATAGAGTTTTATAACTCCAAATTGCATGATTCCAGTTGGATTAGAACCATGACATCGGTGGCTAAAAGTTTGTAGAAGAAACCATAATTTAATTCTGATTCTAACCATTTCAAAATCGACCATTACAGTAGCGAAAATTGTCAGGTGTGTCAGTTGAGCAGGGTAGAAACATTCGAGTATATCTCTCTGAATTCAGCTCCAAACGATCTGAAATTTTGTCCATAGAAAGTTAACATCTTGAGGATTAATTGTTATGAAGACCACTTGATTTAAAAATGTCGTTTACATGTTCAGAAATGCATGTAAAGTCAGTAAACGGATTCTGCCCTGTGTCTGGGGACTGGTTGGAAAGCACAGCTGTGCTTTTAGTAGGACACAACTGTGCTTTGGCCATTAGATCTACGAAATAGCAGCAAAGCACAGCTGTGCTTTTTATAAAACACAGCTGTGTTTTAGTACAATTTCCCCCTCTTCACCAATTCATCCTAAAATCGGTTCTATACCTCCAAATTAGCCCCGAAGTGATTAAAAACGCGTGAAAAATTTAATGTTACTTATTTTATAATTAGGTAATGAGGTTACATAATTAAATTAACCGTGAATTAAATAAATTATTATAATGAAGAATTAATAAATATGATAACTAACCATAAATTAAACCATAAGCATAATTTGCTTTATGAACAAATACTTATGACAAGAACTATATAATGTGTTTATATGCTTTACATCTTATAATTGTATCTTTATTATGCTAAATGTTTGTATGCCATATTATGCTTAACTTATTTACTTAATGTGTCATGCTTAAAAATAATTAATTTATGCATGTTAAATTCAATAGTTATTCTCATTGAACAAATGTGAATTGTGTTATACATGACCTGCTAGAGTCAAGTCAGTGGATAGTTAGGCATGCCTAATAGAGTCTTTTAGCTGCAGCCTCAGTTTAGAGTGGACCCCGATTAGGTCCATCTGGTTCCTCGTGAATCCTCAGTATAGGATCTTGTTTAAGATCCCTCAGTTTAGTGTGGACCCCGATTAGGTCCATCTGGTTCCTCGTGAATCCTCAGTATAGGATCTTGTTTAAGATCCCTTAGTAAAAATATTCGTTTACTCGTTATCCACTATTATGAGTCAGCAGGTATTCTATGTGTTTGATTTACTCTGAAATTTATCTGGACTTCGAATTAAAGGAATGTGAATATTAAAATGAATATGGGCATGGATATTGTGCTATGAATATTTGAATATGTTCAAATATATTATGTTATGAAATGCTGCATATGCCATTATGAATGTGATATGCCTTGACGACCACTGTGAGTTGCCGTCCATAAAATATGTGTTTTTCCCCACTAAGCGTTATCGCTTAGCACGGTGTGTTTACCCGTGCAGGTACATAAGAGATTATATTTTGTGAAAGTCACTGCAGTCAAGCCAACACAGCAAGGTTTAGAGTTTGGAATTTATTCTCTGATTGATGAATCTTTTTATGTAAAGAACTTCTGTATTGATTTGGAAAATAGCTTCCGCTGGTGTATTTGGGCATGTAATATTATTATATGATGAGTGATTATTTGTGATGTATTATGAAAAATTTTAATTGCCCTATATTTCAGTACGCATTATTATGTACGATTGTATGATTTGCTTTGTATCTGCTCGGTGATACCCCGACTCGTACGGCATCTCACTCCTCACAGGATGGGATCGCCTGGGTACGGGTAGGGGGTGTTACAGTTTTTGGTATCAGAGCCTAGGTTTAGGCATTTTCTGGGTGATGTTGTGATTGTTGTGCATAGTTGTGTCTATGTCTAGGGCTGTGTTGGCTGATGCGGTTGTTTCTTGTTTGTTCTAGATGGCCTCGAACTCGAATCGTGGTTTATTTGAGGAATCTGCTGAAAGTGTTAATCCTCCAGCTGTTGATCCTTCAGCATCTTTGTCGGCACAACAAGCTAGGGTGCAACCCGAGCCTGCTGCTGCGGCTTTTGAGGCTATGTTCAGACTGAATCAGAATATGGCTCAGGTTTTGGAAAGAATAGCTGCTCCGAGAGCTCCTTTAGAGAGTTTGAGAAGAGCTGGTGCTGAAGATTTTTATGGGACTGGGTTAGGTGAATCAGAATGAGCAGAGAAATGGCTTGATAAGGTAAAAAGGGCATTGAAGGAAGTTCGATGTCCTCCTGATCAGCAAGGTGAGTGTGCAGTGGCCCTGTTACAAGGTTCAGCATATGCATGGTGGGGGTTGGTGAGTAGGCAACCTCAGATGCCTGATCCAGTGTCTTGGGAATTCTTTGAGGAGGAGTTTACAAAGAAATATATCACTCAAGCCTATAAAAATGCAAGATGGGCACAGTTCCTGAACTTGAAACAAAGGTCTATGTCTATTTCTGATTATGAAAAAGAGTGTACTCGGTTGGCTCAGTATGCCCCGGATGGAGTTATGACAGAGGATTTCAGGTGCAAGCACTTTGAGGCTGGATTGAATGAATCCCTGAAGGTGCCTTTGATCTCCTTGATGTGTATGCCAGGAGTTACTTACTATCAGCTTACCGAGGCTGCAATGTTGGCTGAGAAAAATGAAACAGTGAGTAGGGAAAAAGCTCAGAGGAGGAATGTTTTAAGGGGTGGTCCTTCTTCATCTTCGGGTAAGAGAGCTAGAGACTCGCATCATCAGTTCTCTACTGGTTCAGTTACTAGAGGTAGAAGGCAAGGTTCTGCAGCTTTATCTGGGTTTTTCCTTGCCTTCTACCTCTAGTAACTGAACCAGTAGAGAACTGATGATGCGAGTCTCTAGCTCTCTTACCCGAAGATGAAGAAGGACCACCCCTTGAAACATTCCTCCTCTGAGCTTTTTCCCTACTCACTGTTTCATTTGTCTCAGCCAACATTGCAGCCTCGGTAAGCTGATAGTAAGTAACTCCTGGCATACACATCAAGGAGATCAAAGGCACCTTCAGGGATTCATTCAATCCAGCCTCAAAGTGCTTGCACCTGAAATCCTCTATCATAACTCCATCCGGGGCATACTGAGCCAACCGAGTACACTCTTTTTCATAATCAGAAACAGACATAGACCTTTGTTTCAAGTTCAGGAACTGTGCCCATCTTGCATTTTTATAGGCTTGAGTGATATATTTCTTTGTAAACTCCTCCTCAAAGAATTCCCAAGACACTAGATCAGGCAACTGAGGTTGCCTACTCACCAACCCCCACCATGCATATGCTGAACCTTGTAACAGGGCCACTGCACACTCACCTTGCTGATCAGGAGGACATCGAACTTCCTTCAATGCCCTTTTTACCTTATCAAGCCATTTCTCTGCTCATTCTGATTCACCTAACCCAGTCCCATAAAAATCTTCAGCACCAGCTCTTCTCAAACTCTCTAAAGGAGCTCTCGGAGCAGCTATTCTTTCCAAAACCTGAGCCATATTCTGATTCAGTCTGAACATAGCCTCAAAAGCCGCGGCAGCAGGCTCGGGTTGCACCCTAGCTTGTTGTGCCGACAAAGATGCTGAAGGATCAACAGCTGGAGGATTAACACTTTCAGCAGATTCCTCAAATAAACCACGATTCGAGTTCAAGGCCATCTAAAACAAACAAGAAACAACCGCATCAGCCAACACAACCCTAGACATAGACACAACTATGCACAACAATCACAACATCACCCAGAAAATGCCTAAACCTAGGCTCTGATACCAAAAACTGTAACACCCCCTACCCGTACCCAGGCGATCCCATCCTGTGAGGAGTGAGATGTCGTACGAGTCGGGGTATCACCGAGCAGATACAAAGCAAATCATACAATCGTACATAATAATGCGTACTGAAATATAGGGCAATTAAATTTTTTCATAATACATCACAAATAATCACTCATCATATAATAATATTACATGCCCAAATACACCAGCGGAAGCTATTTTCCAAATCAATACAGAAGTTCTTTACATAAAAAGATTCATCAATCAGAGAATAAATTCCAAACTCTAAACCTTGCTGTGTTGGCTTGACTGCAGCGACTTTCACAAAATATAATCTCTTATGTACCTGCACGGGTAAACACACCGTGCTAAGCGATAACGCTTAGTGGGGAAAAACACATATTTTATGGACGGCAACTCACAGTGGTCGTCAAGGCATATCACATTCATAATGACATATGCAACATTTCATAACATAATATATTTGAACATATTCAAATATTCATAGCACAATATCCATGCCCATATTCATTTTAATATTCACATTCCTTTAATTCAAAGTCCAGATAAATTTCAGAGTAAATCAAACACATAGAATACATGCTGACTCATAATAGTGGATAACGAGTAAACGAATATTTTTACTGAGGGATCTTAAACAAGATCCTATACTGAGGATTCACGAGGAACCAGATGGACCTAATCGGGGTCCACACTAAACTGAGGGATCTTAAACAAGATCCTATACTGAGGATTCACGAGGAACCAGATGGACCTAATCGGGGTCCACTCTAAACTGAGGCTGCAGCTAAAAGACTCTATTAGGCATGCCTAACTATCCACTGACTTGACTCTAGCAGGTCATGTATAACACAATTCACATTTGTTCAATGAGAATAACTATTGAATTTAACATGCATAAATTAATTATTTTTAAGCATGACACATTAAGTAAATAAGTTAAGCATAATATGGCATATAAACATTTAGCATAATAAAGATACAATTATAAGATGTAAAGCATATAAACACATTATATAGTTCTTGTCATAAGTATTTGTTCATAAAGCAAATTATGCTTATGGTTTAATTTATGGTTAATTATCATATTTATTAATTCTTCATTATAATAATTTATTTAATTCACGGTTAATTTAATTATGTAACCTCATTACCTAATTATAAAATAAGTAACATTAAATTTTTCACGCGTTTTTAATCACTTCGGGGCTAATTTGGAGGTATAGAACCGATTTTAGGATGAATTGGTGAAGAGGGGGAAATTGTACTAAAACACAGCTGTGCTTTGCTGCTATTTCGTAGATCTAATGGCCAAAACACAGCTGTGTCCTACTAAAAGCACAGCTGTGCTTTCCAACCAGTCCCCAGACACAGGGCAGAATCCGTTTACTGACTTTACATGCATTTCTGAACACGTAAACGACATTTTTAAACCAAGTGGTCTTCATAACAATTAATCCTCAATATGTTAACTTTCTATGGACAAAATTTCAGATCGTTTGGAGCTGAATTCAGAGAGATATACTCGAATGTTTCTACCCTGCTCCACTGACACACCTGACAATTTTCGCTACTGTAATGGTCGATTTTGAAATTGTTATAATCAGAATTAAATTATTGTTTCTTCTACAAACTTTTAGCCACCGATTTCATGGTTCTAATCCAACTGGAATCATGCAATTTGGAGTTATAAAACTCTATTTATGCTAAAAACAATGAGCAAAGGTCAATCTGTCCCTCAAAAACATATTTACACTTTGAAATTCAACAATCAAATTCCCAATAAATTCAATAAATTTTAAATAATTCCCAAACAAATTTCCAAACCTGAATTTTAACTTCTAATCACTTTGCTCCACTAGATCCAGCAATTTCTTTACCCTTGGAATTTTGATATACAATATGCTACTATATTGATTATGGTATACATTATTTTGATATACAATATGCTACTATATAGATTATGGTATACATCATTAATGAGTGTCAATCTTTGCTAATTATAAGGTTTAAATGTAAGGTTTTGCACTTAACATATTTTAGAAGTCATTATTTTATCCTTGACATTATTTAAAGAGAGTTGTTTTACCTCTAATATTTTTCAATACACATAAAATTTGTAAGAAAATATTTATATTGGATGCACATTTTATTTTCTATTATATTTAAAAATAATTATTTTTGGAAAATGTTAGGATAAAATAGTATTTTTAAATGTTAAGGTTAGTAGAGTGTGGGAGTCATTAATGAAGTAAATTGAAATTTCATCTAGGCGCCGTATGTTAGTGTCTATGTTAGCTATGTTATCTCTATCTAACCGCGATGTTAAAAAAAATAATTTTCAAAACATAATAGGTAAAATTGAAAAAAAAAAAAAGATGTTATGGCAGTAAAGCTGCAAGCAAGTGGAGAACTATAAGGGCAATGGGAGAGCAACGGGTTGAGTGGAGCCTTGACCCTAAACTTTAAAAATTTCTCATTTGATCATTCTATTAAAATTTTAAATTAAAGCTAAATTCCTCCACCCCTAAAAATTATTGATTTTGTGAAAAATTAAAATTACACTTTATTTTAACTTAAAAAATTCAAAATTCACTCAAAATTCACACTTGTCATTAGACCGATCCAAATTTGAAGAAATTCAAATGACCCAAAAAAAAAATTAGTTATCTACTCTTAATTTTTCTTTTAGTTTTACCTAAAATATTTGGAAAATTGATACATTTGGCTTTTTTTCTTTCGACGGTTAGAGGGGATGTGATTTGGTGCGCGGGTATTTGAATCGTCAGATTGTCAGAATGTGTACAATTTAACGGTGCCATATGTGCGCACATATTAAATTACTACTTTTAGAGAAATAACAATGTTGAAGTGTATACTAACTGATAACCCGCGGAATATCGAAACGAGAAGTACAGGATTGTCAGTCACCTAGAACCTGCAACAAGGCTATTCCGGTTAAACCGGACGTTAGCACTCCAAAACTTTAGTCAATGAGGGACTTAAAAAGAGAAAATGTAGAGAAAGAGAGTCTTTTGTGTTCCCATACCTGGTGCCCTTAAAGGAGTGGGATATTTATAAGGTATGAAAGAGAATGACACTACCTGTAGACGTGCTCCAGTGTAATAGTAGGTAGGCTGCATAGTGGTTAGACTGTCCATACTCTGTCTAGTGTGTCAGTAGGGAATGACAGGGTATAGCTTGTCAGTCCGGTCGGGTTAGGTGGCGGTTAATAGGCTCGATTAGGCATCTCACATGTTTGATAGGATTTCCTTTGTGTGAGTTGTAAGACTTGAACAAAGTGGGCCTTGGGCCTCAAAGTGATATAGGTCACAGGTGACTATGTATTATCACCAACATAATACACTTATAGATGAAAACATTTCGAATATGTTTAAGTCGTTATATTGTATTAGTCTGTATAACATTTATCTATATATAAGGAGTTTTTTTACCCTCAAACTATCGAAAATTGGGTGAAAATACCCTCAAATTTTTTTTTGTCGATTTTTACTCTTGAAGTCACTTAAATGAATGGAAAATACCCTTATTTTGGACGAAAAGTTCAGTTGGCAAACAGAGTTAATAGCATCGAATTGTTCGTGGGTACGTGTCAACTTAATTTAGGGGTAAAAATCGATCAAAATAAAGTTTGAGGGCATTTCACACTATTTTTCATAGTTTGAGGGCAAAAAAATCACTTATAGAGTTTAAATCAACAATCTTATTAGAAAAAAAATTGACACGTATCGACGCGTAACTGTGTGCTATTAATCCTATTTGCTAGCTGTATTTTCCTTCCATCGTGAGGGTATTTTCCAACTATAAAATTAAGTTCAGGGGTAAAAACCGATTAAAAAAAAGTTTGAGAGCATTTTCACTTAATTTATAATAGTTCGAGGGCAAAAAAACCCTTTGTCCCTAGTATTAATTTATATAGTGTTAATCTATGTTATTTATTTTGTATTTATTATATAATGTTTTTGATGTAAAACTGTATTAGCATATAATATTTTATATTGTTTTGGTATATAATATGCTACTATATTGATTCTGATACACGTCATTAATGAGTATCAATCTTTACTAATTATATAGTTTAAATGTAATGTTTTAGCTTTAATGTTTTTCAATATACATAAAATTTGTAAGGAAATATATATATTTGATACAATTTTATTTTTTATTATATTTTAACATAATTATTTTTAAAAAATAATAGAATAAAATAGTATTTTTAAATGTTAAGGTTAGTAAAGTGTGGGTTCGTTGACGAAGTAGATTGAAATTTTATGTACATGTGTGTGGCACGTTAGTGTCTATATTAGCTGTGTTATCTCCGACTAATCAGTTATGTTAAAAAAAATGTATATCAATTTTCAAAACTGTTGGCTCAAGGCTACATCTCAATTTTGATGATAATCAAACCTTGAATAAACTTTGTATAAATTCTATTCATCTAGTTTCATTTCAGCTAATTCTACTCTGTGAAATGCAAGATCCAAGTCATTTGTTCAAGACATTCGCCTAAAGTAATTATAAATACTAAAGTTCATTGGAAGTTAGGGTATTATTTTCTGTAAGATCTTTTGAGGAGCATTGCATACATATTCATGATTTATAAAAGCCTTTCTTGCATAAAAATGTTATTTAAAAAACCTTGTTCTGTTTAAAACAGAATATAAGTTCTGTTGATAACAGAAGAAGAGGTTTTTGTCAACAGAACAGAAAAGAAAATATTTCTTTGATCTGTCGCAACAGAACACAACAGACAGAACAACAATTTCTGTCTTCACTAAAAGACAAAAATAACGGCTAGTTTTTCAAAACAATCAGTCTGTCTTCTCTCTAACGGCCATATTTTGATCTGTAACGGCTATAATGTATTTTTGGCTATAAATTGAAGTTGTTTTTGATTTCAAAGAGGTTAGAGAAGTTGGAAAACAATTATATCTCTTGAGATTCAAGCTTTCATCTTTTTAATCTAATTTCCACATCTTGCACTTCATTATTATCATCCTCCTCAATTAGATTATAGCATTTCTGTTGTAATTCTTGTGTGAGGTATTTTCTGTAAAAGATAGTAACAAAAGGGTTGGCTAGAACCTTAAAATTTCTAGTAAGTGTTTACATCTTTTACTTGGGAAAAAGATTGTGGGTAGAAAATATACTAGATTGTATATTGGCTTAATTCTTGCCCTTTAAAAAGAATTATTAGTGGAAGTCAAGCTCAAGACGGTGTCTTGGGGAGTGGATGTAGGCTGTTGGGCCGAACCACTATAAATCTGTTGTGTTGATCTATTTTCTTTCCTCTCTTCTTTATTCTGTTTCAAAAAGGATTTTAACTATTCTATTTTCTGTTCAAAGAAAATCCTTAAGTTTTTAATCTGTCATTAAGAAGATATTTTCTGCATAATCCAAAACTGATTTGCAAAAGAATTTACAGTGTACTCTGTTAATCATCACTTTCTGTTTTGATTAAAATCATAGTCACCTGTTCTGTTTGAACCTAAATAATTTTAGCAGAACTACTCTATTCTGCTGAGACAGAAATTGAGCGAAAAATTTGTGAGACACCCAATTCACCCCCCCCCCCCCCCCCCCCCCCCCCTCTTGAGTGTCTTTGGGACCAACAAAAACGTCATAGATAAAATTGAAAAATAAATAAGAAAGATGTTAAGGGCAATCATGCTATGTAACACTCCGATACCCCCTTTGGAAGGATACCAGAGCACCACCAACACACTCTCAGGACAAAACGTACATACGAAAACGGAAGCAATATAACAAGAATAAATAAATCATAATAATAAACATATATATATATATATATATATATATATACACACAAAATTATAAAAGGATTCTTATAACATTTACTTACACAAAAATAATATTCTAAACAAAAAAAAAAAACAAAAATACAGGAATTAGGTACAAAAAGAATCAACTCTAACTCCTAGTGGACGACCAGCAGATGTGCGACTTGAACTGAAACTGAACCTTCAACTTACATGGGAAAAATACCTGTGCTGAGCGAAGGCTCAGTGGGGAGGAAACACAAATAATAGACTTCTATCGAAGTCACAAGAAAAACAAGCACGAAAGATGCAACAACCATGATCACAACGCGAACATTCACATGCAAAACTATAATACAGGTATATCTAAATCATATGCATCACTAAACAATAATTATACCAATAAGCCAATAACATCATATACATATACGTGTGTCGATAAAAAAAAATCATGATGCACTAGCCTGAATTTACACTGGTGGTGGATACTGGTACACTAGACACTGTGAATAGTATCAATCACTAGAGACTGAAGCCTCGAAACATTTTGAGGAAAAATTTTTAGATAACCGAAGGTATCAAACACTAGACCCAAATGAGGTCAAACACTAACAGCTGCAATCACTAGCCCTTTATAAGCATGTTTATCTATCCACTACTATGACCATTCAGGCTGAACTCGATCACTTCCAACATATCACTTAACTGAATAACAATCACTTTTTAAAACACTACATCTAACACAATTCAATGCACATGTATAACAATTATAAAAATATGACATCATTAAATCATGTACCATTCAATAGCGAGAAACCATGTAAAGAGTAGAAGAAAATAAACATCTTTATTTGAAGCAGACAGGGTCGCGTTCACGACAGAGGCATACCTCACCCCTCGTCACGCACGCGACATACTGGGCACTAGCGAAAGATAGGCAGGAAGGCCTCTGTCGTGCTCGCGACATGCGTCGTACTCGCGACAGAGGGCGGGGTTCCCCGTCATGCTCGCAATGAGGCTCGGCCCAACCGAAGCTCGGCTTACCGAGCTCTCTGTTGCGCTCGCGACAGGGGGCTTCTCAGCACTCCAATGACCATCCTGCACTCTGTCACGCTCGTGACAGAATCAAAAATTTGCCCAAAATCTGCTATCGTGCAAATCACTCCAACCCTTCAAAACCACTCAATCATGTAATACTATGACAATCCAACCCTTCAATGCACCAGAAAACATGCCAACCTTCAATGTACGCCCAATTTACACTAACATAAACAAGAAATTAAACTTGAAACACAAAATGAAGCACAAGGACATCAAACTAGAACTTGCACTAAACTCATGAAATTTCACTTCATACTTCACATACATATCACTACAACTATGACATGGCAACCCAACAACGTAACTCAATCAAGCACATGCATTAAAACATAAGCAACATTCAAATTTCCTGGAATTTAAACACTTAAACACGTAATCCGAAAAGAGAGGGGTAAGAAAACTCCCAAACCTCAAAATCGAAGTCCTAAATCGCTCTTCTTCAAGAACCCACTTTCTCTTTGCCTTTACTTTTCCTCTTAACTCCAGATTCTTGCACAAATCAACCCAAAACAATCTCATCAACCCATAACCCAAAACTGGAAATCAAAGCAAAATGTGGACAAACTTAAACAACCGGACTTACCTTTTCAAACCCAGCTCAAAGCTCATAAAACCCAACTTAAAGCTTGAAGAACAACACAAGGAAAGGAGTAGAGAGCAGAAAATGAAGAAGAAGAGGAAGGAGACAAAAAGAGCAGGAGAAAAGAGGAAGGGCTGTAGCTTCCAGGGGAAGCAAACCAATTTCTGCCTCTTCCTTCTCTCTTCCCTCTTTTCATTTAATGCTCTTACATACCATGCCATGTGTCAAGCTCTCAATGGTCCAATAATTCAAAATCTTGACTTATTTCTCTTAAGTCCTTGACAAATATCCCTTCACTCACTCAAAATAATTCTTCTTTAATCTCTTAAATTCTCTTTCAATTAAGTTCCTAATAAATTCCAATTTAACTTGTACAATTACCAAAATACCCATTATTTACCCGCTTAATCATGCAAATCCTACTAGGCCCTTATTTGGAATGTTACAAGTTGCAAGCAAGTGAAGAACTATAGGGGCAATCGGGGAGCAAGGGGCTAAGTGGAGCCTTAACTCCTAAACTTTAAAAATTTCTCTATTGGTCCTTCTACTAAAATTTTAAATTAAAGCTAAATTCCCCCACTCTAAAAATTTTTGATTTTGTGAAAAATTAAAATTACACTTTATTTTAACTAAAAAATTCAAAATTCACACTTGTTACTAAACTGACAATTTTTTATCCAATCTCAATTGGGAAAAAATCCAAATGACCCAAAAAATTTAGGAACAAATTCGACCCAAATCGGAACCCGAAAAATTTGCATAAAAATACTTGAAATCCGATCTAACCCTCCCTGAAATCTTTACTCGAATTTTTTCAATTAAATTTTATTTTATCATATTTATTTATAAATTATAGTTTAATATTATGTATATATGTTTGTGTGATATTATATTAACAATATATCGTGTTATTAATATTTCCATCTCAATTTTAATATAAAAATTAAATTTAATTAAAAAATATAAATGTCTATTTTTTAAAATTTTGAACATTAAATAAAAAGATAAAAGAAAAGAAATAAAAAAAAAATCAATCGATTGAAATTCAATATAACACCATTTTGATTAATATGTGTGTTCAATACTACGTCTTTTAATTTTGATGGCCAAAATCTATGTAAATACTATTACATCTAATGTCCAAAACTTAATCCTCCACAAAAATCTTTACAACCACCTAAACCAAAAGTTAAAGATTAATTTGATTACTATTATATCCAAGAGCCAATATTCATCACTATATAAAAAATATTCCCATTTAATATTTATTAATTCAAAAACTAGATACTTCTTTGGCACTATTTATTCCAAGTATTTTTAATTTTTCTTCTTTTCATTTTTTTTTTTAATTTTGAATTGTTAGAATGGTTTAATCACTATTTCATCAATGGCTCATAATCTCTTCCGCACAAAACATCTTTTTCATTCAATTAAACACATGGCCATGATTGAATGTGTTACTATTTGATTTAAAGGCTATCGAAATTTTTTCTTCTCTCTTCGTATAATATAATTTTTTAAAATAAATTATGACATTATTAATAAATTTTTACCTAACCTAAAATATATAATTGACATCATATATAATTTATTATATTAATTGATTAGACTTTTTGAGTGTCCTGAATTAATTTTGACCCAGGATCAATTTTAAACACCAATCAAATATATCACTATTCATTGTAAAACCGTAATCTGGATTTTAATTTCAATTTTTAACACCTCAAATAAATAGTAACTGTGGTCACCCTTACCTACAGGAAATAAGTTAATATTTTTAATAAATTTAAAAATAATTTAACATTAATATTATATTTTTAATAAATTCAGAAATAATGTGGCATATCGGTTTAGATCATAATATGCTAAATGACAATAATTTAGAAATGAATTTATGTATTATTTCAAATAGCAATTATAACACAAAGCCTTTTATCATAAGGCATATTCATCAATTGCGAACGATAATCAATATTGAGGTTTAGTTTAGCTTTGAAAGGAACCAAAAGAGCTAAACTATGTAAAGTATCAAAGATTGCTTAATTCTATTATTGCTTTGCACAAACACAGAAACTGAATAAATTGTCACATTTAAAATAACTTACTTTTTTGGGAGGAAAGGAAGGTCAGGTCACACCTTACTTAACTCTTTGATCCGGCTATAATTCAAATAGATTCATATGTAAAGATAAAAAGTGCAAATTTGTTCCTAAAATATTAAAAAAGATACGTGTTTATTTTAAAGTATATTTTTTGTCAAATTTATTTCTAAAATATTTAAAAATAGTACATATTTACCTTTTTAATATATTTTTAAGCCAAAATTATACTCGTTATTACGTAATTAACTAAAATTTGCCATTAAAACTAACGAAACTGCAAGTAAATAAACATATTAGACTGACTGAATTGATTTAAACTTACTACAAATGCACTGTAAATTAATACATTATTTTAACTTTTGAAAAAATATTAAAACTTCTTACCATCCAACAATTTATGTTTATTTACTTATAGTCCAATTATTTTGACAAGCTTTGCATTATAAATTTTAACTATTTTTTTTTTAAGTTAAAATAATAGTGTTAATTGATAATGTAGATATAGCAAATTTATATAACTTTAATAAGCCGATTAGATATTTTCTTGTTTACTATAAAAGTCAAATTATTTTTAGTGGCAATTTGAAACAAATACATAATAGTAAAAATAGTCTTAGCCCAAAAACATATTTAAGAGTAAATACACAACATTTCAATGATTTAGAGACAAATTTGCTCTAAAATATACTTAAAAAAAATATACACCATTTTAATACTTTAGGGCCAAATTTGACACTTTTCCCTATTAATAAATAACCCACACCACAGGAAAAAAAACAAAAAAAACAAAAGACAAGGCCAAAGTTTTAACACATATTTTCCATTAAAGTGTAATTCACAAGTTTTGTTACGTTATTGTACAGCATGAAAAGAAACTTACGGATGATGGAAACTAAATCAAATAAAGCAAAGGATAAAAGGAAAAACGAGGAGGGGTAAAAAGAATTCAGATTGTTACGTGCGCGAAATTGCTGGGGAAGAAACCAAACACCATCACCATACCTACACACACAAGAAAATATCAATGAGTTTACTCCAATAAAAAGTGCTTAATCAACACATAAAATGCTGAGTTTACTCCAATAAAAAGTGCTTAATCAACACATAAAATGCTAAGAGTTTCCCTAATGACAGGTCATATGGATGCAGGACATCAATAAGACGATTCTATGATGTAACAGCACCAGTACTAAAAGCAGAGCACCTTAATTAGATCACATTCAGTATAGCCATACTAACAATCCACTCTATCTGTAGCCTGCCATATAATTGCTTTACAACATTAACCATTACCTTTCACTTTCAAGATTGGATTTGGCTCACAATTACTTATGAGATGCAGCAAGCATTGCTGATATCGTCTTTATAAAAATGCATATTCTCCTACCCAAGTATTTTAACAGTCTCGTTTAACTAGTATCTTCATTTTCTTGTCCGTTGAATTTCTTGGCATTTCAGACAAAAAAAAAAATAAAAAAAATAAAAATTACTTTGCATCACCTACGGAGAACTAGGAACATACCAGCAATGTCACATGCTACAATTAAGAGTATCTCAGTCCTAATTTCTATGTTTACAATCACACAGCAGATATCAAGTCTGCTGTAGCAACAGACCCATTCTGAATTGCAGAGTATGTATTAGAGTGACTCGGGTACTATTTACCTGAATATAAAGAAAACTGAGTTTGAAAAATATACAAAATAAGAATGTATCAGTGAATAAAATAAAAAGCAGGGCTCATACATGGGAACAAACATCATAGAAGGGTGCTGACTACTGACATTACTAAAAAAGAAAGTTCAAATGAAATTCATTTCACCAGTACCCCCTATCAAGGTAACAGTTCAACTCGTTATTTTCCAAACAAATCAGTAGCTTCTTATAAGAACCTAGAAGGTGTTCCTTAAATTATAATATCAGGATCATAAAGTAGAGTTAAATATGGTTATTTATTAGAATACACATTATAAGAAGTGCCTAGAGTTCCAAATTTTAAATAAGGCAAGTGGAAAATTTTTGGAAAAGAACTCAATGCTCCTCAATGACGCCTTCTCCTTACAAAACACATTAAACTTTCAAACAAGTGGATGAAAGTAATAATCTGTTAAAACCAGCTGCAACCAATAGGTAGTCTGAAGTTCTACTTAAAATTGCAGATATATGTGTGCAAGCAAATATCCTGGAGTGTAACAATCAATTTATATCAATTTTGCATGTCAATTCATGCAGACTATTTGACAAATTGCCACCACTTATCCTTTGTGGTCGGCATTAAAAGTTAAACAGTGTCATTGACCAAGTATGCCAATCACTAGATTATGTTGAGTCGACAGGAAGTCCAGTTTATGGTAATGGTAAACCTCCCACTAAATAACTTACAACAGCTTCTATAGAAATGCTAAAGAAATAACATCAATATATACCACCATGCCTTGCCATGAATTTGTACATAGTTATGATTTATCAAAGAATCACAAAAGCACAAAGAAATGGCTGCTTAGATCACACCTAAGATATTTCAAAAACACAGAATAGCTACACAAAATAATTGACCAGCAACATGCAATAAAATGCAAATTAAGCACAAAAGGCCTAGAAAAAGATGAAATGTCAGCTCACTTTCAATTGCTTCCAGGGACGAAAAATCCAATATGGTCTAAGAATTATCCTTCATTTCATCCGAGTCTGAATCACTAGCATTATAGCCTAACAAAGAATCACCAAGTAAAGGCAAGACAATCACTATAGCATTAATCCAAGCAAATAACAATAATGATGTTACAGACATAAGTAGTACCTGGATGCTTATCACTGACTTTCCAAACAGAAGACCGAGTCCTTGATGCTTTTGTCATCCAAATTCTCCCCTGTAATCCAAAAATGAATAATTCTATAAATCTCTCAACAACTACAAATTCTCACCCAAAATCGCAAAAGGAAAGGGCAAAAAAATACTAATTATATCAATCTCTCAGTAACTAATGGTAACAAAATCAGGAGGCAAGAAGAATAAGAATGAAGAATATAGTAATGGCATACGAACAGAAACTACATATACCATACAATATAACTAAAGAAAAAGGAAGTACAGCAACAGCACACTCGGATCCATGACACCATTTTATTCCAAGCAAAAGTATATCCAAATCCTCGACACAAATTAAATCCACAAAATAATTTAGTCACAATCAGAGGAGCACAAATAGATACAGGCAAAAACCATTGAAAATCCATCAAATTTGAAAGGAGACGGAGAAAAGAAGCAATAAAATAAACCCATAAAGATTCAGAAAATAAGAAGAAAAATAAAAGTTACCTTCTGGGCATCTCTAGGGATGCCATAGCCGCTATAATACATTTGACCGACCAAGACCTGCATATTAATATCCCCAGCTTTAGCTTCTTTAAGGGTGTCTTTAAACCATCTCTTCACGCAATCCGATACGACCTCCGATAGCGGCACCCGTGTGATGCTGCTGCTGCTATTGCTGTTACTACTCATATTGACGTTCTCAATACCTTCCATCTTCTTCTTCGACTTCTCCTCTTCCCATAAACGCTAAATTCGTGAGGTGGGTTTTGCGTGTCTCGAGGGTTTTAGATGCTTCGCGAGATTGTGAATCCTGATTGTAGCGGCAACCGATTTTCCCATAAAAATCGAAAAAACTCGCAATCTAATTTTTATATACAAAAATATAACACGACAAAGATTTTATTGTTTACTTTTGTTTTTAAAAAATCTTACCTTTTCTTTATCTACTACAGACTGTTTTAATTGAGTGTGTGTTGGTGCCGAGAGACATGATTGAGAATTAAGGAGGGTTTACAAAGGCAACGGAGCTTACAAAGCAGCTTTTTCCTTTTTTTCGTGAGGTAGGGAAGAAAGAATGAGGGCAAAGTTGGCATTAGAGAGAAAAAACGGTGTCGTTTGACGTTTTGGAAGCATTAGGCTTTTGGCCTTTAGACGGATGATGAAGGATCTTCTCATGGTTTGACTTTTGCATACTAAAGGAAAAATAAATCTTAAGAGCCCAGCTGGCCACATCAAGTTGGGATTTCAATGGAAAAATCAGGTGACCTAATGGCTAATGTTTGTGGTTGTCCACAATTTCTGGTAGTGGGTTCTTTCATATTTAAATACCATATCTTTAACTTAATGACCGGATTAACACGTCTAATTGATTAGTAGTAGAACCAATCCAAGTTTTCTAAATGGCCATTTCAACAATAATTATTGTACGAAAGGTATTAAGTGTAAATTTTGATCTTTTCTCTCTATTAAAAGAAAAAAATTCCAAGTTTTAGATCAATGAACTTAAGAAAATGACACATTATTGGGTACGTATTTGCAAAATATTATCCTGATAATGGCAACGCCTATTCACACAAGTGACCATGCATATATCCAAGTATTTCATCTTTTTTTGTTTCCTGTAGGTAATTTATGTCATAGTCCATTATACCATAGTCTACAAAGGAGGTGAATGGCAAGCCAAATTATGCCATCTGCATACATAGACTTCAACACATACCGACATAAATTAAGACCATAAAGCTATGCATTTTGGATGATGGAAAAGTGGTCGTGAAACTCAAAAATTGTGCACAAACCTGCGAGTAATCGATACTTAAATTTTACCAATAGTCATTGCATGAGCAAGAGCCTTCAGAAAAATAATGAAATCGATTATTATCCCTCACAATTATATCCCTTCATGTAATTCTAGAAATTAGCTTTACGAACTCGTGACAATCACTAAAACACGCAGGTTTTTTACCACTCTAATGACGTGCTTTGAAGCTGTGCTTATCAGGCCAAAAACTATAGCCAGTTTCTCACTGTGACAACCAAGAAAATGTTCCTTCTCCTCCTCTTTTACATCAAACAGTACATTATCAGTTGTTGGCAAGTAGCCGGCTGCTCTTATGTCCTTACCTAATTCACCAAGTTTTATATATATTTTCTCAGATAAAGGATGGGACCTATCACCGACAAGAAATTCATGAACAACTCCTTCCACTTCAATCCAACTATATCCAGGTAGTTTCTACATCCCTTTTTCGGCCATGATTGACCTAATTTTTGCTGCCTCATCCCATTTATGTGCTCTAGAATATATATTTGACAACTGAACATAATTTACCGAGGTCCATGGTTCTAATGTTATAAGTTGTTTAAGTACGTGTTCAGCCAACTGGGTATCTCGGTGTAGTCTACATCCACATAGCAAGGCTCCCCAAACGATGGCATTGGCCTCCATAGGCATATTTTTTATCAGCTGATGAGCTTCATCTAACAAACCTGCACGACCAAGAAGATCCACCATGCAGCCATAATGCTCAATTGTTGGAGTAAAGGAATAAATACGACCCATATTATCAAAATATTTACGCCCCTCATTGACTAGACCAGCATGAGTACAGCAACAGAGTAGGCCAACGAAAGTGTTCTCGTCTGGTTGAATCCCATACTTCTCCATTTGGCCAAATAATCCACAAGCAGCTTTCACATGTCTATTCATGGCGAGACCCGAAATAGCAGCATTGCAAACTACTCTATCTTTCTCCTTTATTCCTCTGAAAACCTGCCAAGCTTTAGCCATGTTTCCACATTTTGCGTACATATCAATTAATGCAATACCCAATATTGGATTTGCCAAGAACTCATTTCTATTAATCAAATTGCTGGCCCGGTCCCCTAACTCTAATGCTCTTAACCTAGCACAAGCACAGAGAAAACCAACCATAAAATAACAATCAGGTTGGAGACCCTCATTCAACATATTAAAGAAGAGGTCCAATGCTTCTTTAGGCAACCCATTTGAAGCATAACCTTGAATCATGGAACTCCAAGAAACAATATCCTTCTCTCCCATCCCATCGAACACATTACATGCTTTTTACATATGTCCACATTTAGCATACAAATCCACCAAAGAAGCAGTCACGAACACATTCCTTGCCATGCCAATCTCTGCTATATATCTATCTATCCATTCCCCACTTCCGATATCCCCAATTTGAATGCAGGCGGACAAAACCCGAATAAGGGTGAAACTATCAGGCCTCAAACCCTTCTCTAACAATGGATTCCTTACATTTCCCTACACCTATATACCCACTTATAATAGCAGTCCAAGAAATTATATTTTTAACAGGGATATCATCGAACACCTTAAAGGCATTATCTATCAACCCGCCCTTCACATACAAGCTGACTAAACAGGTATTAACAAACATATCAGAATCAAAATCCGCTTTGACCACAAGAGTATGCATCATAATTCCTGATAACACAGCAAATATCATTTGCCTTAAGGCCCATTCAGTCGGCCCACTTAACTGGCAGGGCCCAAAGCCCATCAGCAAAAGGTATCAGACACGAGCTCCTAGGCGATGCACATGCCCGATCGGCTGATGTGACCGCCAGTCCTATCAGCCGCCTGACACAAGGCAGCACCCATGCCTATCACCTGCTCCATGTCATGTCGCCGGATACCTACTCTGACAGCCAGTAATCACTCCCCAGGCACTCAAGTGCCCCTCAACCATCTCATATAAATAGTCCAGCCAACGATGGCACCAGGTATTGAATATACAACATTTCTTCTCTAAGCACATCTTCTCTCTAAGCTACTAACTTAAGCTTCGGAGTGCTCACGCCTGGTCCGACCGGGCTCCTCTTATTGCAGGTTTCTCTCATCCGATCGGATCGTCCTCTCTCCTACAGATAAAGACATATTTGGATTTATCATTTGGTGCTTTCGTTGAGAGATGGCGAACTCAAGATCCAATGAGAATACGGCCCCCATGGACCTCGACCATGACGACAACACCCGTGCCATTTCAGGCACCTCGAGAAGGAGGGAGGCGCCCACTAGGCCCCCCATGAGGACAAACCTCCTTCCCGAATTCGACAATGCCACTACAAGGCAACCAGAGGACACCCCTCTCACGGTGAGGGACATGCGTGCCATCCTCAGTGATTTTACTAAAAGCATCGTCCAGACTCTGAAAAAGGGTAAGATGCCCGATGTTTCTGAAAGAGCCCAAGAGGATTTCCTCGCCGGCGAAGACTTCAGAAGAAATAGGAACAAGGGAGTCATTATCAATGAATCCCGAGTTCAGGGAGTCAGGAAAAATGCAACCAGAACCCCAGGCAAGAGCGACAAGGGGAAGCAGATAGTGTCTACAAGTAGGGCCTCTCCCTACAGCAACAGGTCTGCTACTGTGTCTACGAGGGATGATGTGTCCCACATGTGCACTCCAAGTCGCGGCCAAACGAGAAGGCACAAGGGCGGGGAATCTACCGCCACGACCCTAAGCAAACAGAATCAGCCGAACAAGCAGGACCAGTGGTTTATGCAGAAGCTGAAGCAGTTTGGTCTCCTCGCGCCCAAAAGAGGCACGTTCGAAGGAAATACTTGTGGCAACACTGCCTCTCCCTTCTGCAGAGAGATCACCGATGCTGAGCTCCCCCCCAGGTGGCGAGATGTGGTCATGGAAAGGTACACAGGCAAAACAGATCCTGCCACGCACTTGGCAGAGTACTTGACCAAGGTACAGGTCTATACTTATGACGAAAGAATAGCCTGTAGGGTTTTTCCCACCACTCTGGGAGGGGATGCATTGACGTGGTTCCATGAGCTGCCCATGGGATCCGTTACGTCATTCAGACAGTTAAAAGAGCTGTTCACCATGAGGTTCATTGTGCAAACACGCGCGCCTAAAACGGTGAACGACCTGTGCAATCTTTACCAAAGAACCGATGAAAGTCTTCGAGACTACATCGACAGGTTTCAGGCCACCATGTCTGAAGTGAGAAACGTCAGTGTGGAGATGGCGACTACCGCCTTACAGGGCGGCACCACTGACCGACCACTTTTCGAGTCGCTCACAACAAGACCCCCATCCAGCTTCGCTGAGCTAATGGAGAGGGCTAGGCAACACATCCAGTTGGATGATGCTCTCAGGTCCAAAAGCAGAGGAAGGACCAGTGTCCTGGACCGCCTGCAATATCCGGACAATCGCTCTACTCAAAGAGCCTCCGCTTCCGATCGGACAGCCAAAGGCCAAGATGGAGCTCAAAGTTCCAGAAATTCAGGCCAGGCCAGAGGATCAGGAAGAGACCGGAATCCGCGTCCAGACGACCAGGTAGAGAGGACATACACTCCTCTCAATGCTACCCCGACCGCGGTGCTAATGTGGATTAAAGAGAAGCACCGCAGAGTCAACTGGCCCAGAGACCTCTCCGGAAGAAGTCGGGATGCGAGGGACCCGAGCAAATACTGCGAATTCCACAGAGACGTCGGTCATTTAACCGACGAGTGCACTTCGCTAAAAAAAGAAATTGAAAGGCTGATACGCCGTGGGGCCCTCAGGAGATTCGTAGGCCCGGCCAGAGGGGATGAACCCTGCAGACAGCCGAAGCCTAGAAGGGACGATCCTGACTCAGACGACGATGAGCGCAGGAACCCCAGAAATGCTGATCCGGGTAGGCCTTATGCGGGGGTAATAAATGTGATCACCGGAGGGTCATCATACGGAGAGAATCTCCCCAAGAAAGGGAGAGGAAGAGGCGTTTACCTCTCCCGACAGGCAGAGCAGCCTGCCTCAGTCACCATTTCCAGCGAAGACGCACGAGACGTCCTGTTTCCACATGAGGACGCTCTCGTTGTAAGAGCTCGGATAAACAATTTCAATGTAAAAAGAATCTTGGTGGACAATGGCAGTGCTGTCAACGTCCTAACTCTCCAGGCCTACCGAGCCATGGGACTTCCGATCGGAGAGCTGAAACCGAACGCCACTCCTCTGATCGGCCTGGGCAATGCTACTATCCCCGTGGCGGGCTCTGTAGAGCTTTTTGTCGAGCTCGGCCAAGAAGCAATAGCTCATGCTTGTAAGGTAATTTTCATGGTTGTCGACATGACATTTGCCTGCAATGCCATTTTTGGCAGACCACTGCTTTTCCAGACCGGAGCTGTGACCTCCATCCGATACATGGTGATGAAGATTCCGACCACAGGAGGCGTCGCCATCTTGAGAGGTGACCAGAAAGCATCCAGGGAGGCTTATATCACCATGATAAAGCAGCAGCGAGAAGCGATGGTCGCAGAGCCGGGCCTGGAACAGCAAGAGCAAGCGGAAAGGCCCAGGATGGACCCAGTAGAGGCCACAAAGGCCAGGTCGCTAGATAAAGGCAAAAATGTTCAGGTGGGGACAAGCATGGATAAGGAAACCGAAGAGGCCATTATGCATGTCTTGACCATCAATCAAGCGACCTTTGCCTGGAGGCCAGAAGATATCTCTGGGGTAGACCCCAAAATAATCACCCACAAGTTGAATGTGGACCCGAGCTTCCCTCCGATCCGCCAAAAGCTACGAAGGCACGCACCCGATCGGAGGAAGTTCATTTCCGAAGAGGTGGATAAGCTACTCAAGACCGGAACCATCCGAGAGGTAGAATATCTAGAGTGGCTGGCTAACGTGGTGTTAGTCAAAAAGAAGTCTGGCAAGCTGAGGATGTGTGTGGACTTCACCGATCTCAACAAGGCATGTCCCAAAGACAGCTACCCCTTGCCCAGCATAGACCAGTTGGTAGACGCCACGGCATGCCATGCCATTTATTCTCTGCTAGACGCATATGCTGGCTACCACCAAATCCTGATGTGGCTCTTGGATCAGGAAAAAACCAGCTTTATCACAGACGACGGGACGTTCTGCTACAGGATGATGCCGTTCGGACTGAAAAATGCTGGAGCCACATATCAGCGCCTGATGAACAAGATTTTTAAAGACCAGATCGGGCAGAATGTCGAAGTATATGTTGACGACATGATCGTCAAGAGCCGAAGCGCCGAGGAACATCCAGCCGATTTGGCAAAAGTTTTTGACACCCTAAATAAATTCCAGATGAAGCTCAACCCCGAGAAGTGCGTCTTCGGGGTACCATCAGGAAAATTCTTAGGATTCCTAGTCTCTCAACGAGGGATTGAGGCAAATCCAGAAAAAATAAAGGCCATCCTCGAGATGCAACCCCCCAGGAGCATAAAAGACGTCCAGAAGCTGAATGGAAGAATAACAGCCTTGGGACGATTCATTTCCTCTTCAGCCAAGCGCTGCACGCCTTTTTTCAAGAAGTTAAGGAAGAGCGAAACTTTTGTCTGGGGGGAAGACTGCCAGCAGGCCTTCGAAGAGCTGAAGGCATTCCTCACCAACCCGCCGCTGCTCAGCCGACCGGTACCAGGTGAAAATTTATACCTGTATTTAGCCACCTCTAAGGAAGCTGTTGCAGGTGCTTTGGTCCGAGAAGAAGATACCCAACAGCTGCCCGTGTACTACGTAAGTGAAGTACTCAGAGGTGCCGATCTGAGAAAGGGACCGGTTGAGCAGCTAATTATTGCCCTCATGATGTGTGCAAGGAAGTTGAGACTTTACTTCGAGGCACACACAATCATCGTCCGATCGGGTCACCCTCTAAGAAAGATACTCCAAACGCCCGATCTGGAAGGCAAAATGGTGGGATGGGCGATTAAGCTACAGTCCTGGGATGTCAGATACGAGCCCAGAAAGGCTATAAAAGCCCAAGCTTTGGCAGATTTCATCGCCGAATTTGCGGGTGAGGAACCACCGAGTCAGCCCAAGCCACAAAACTGGGAAATGACAGTGGACGGCGCGGCAAACGACACTCGAGGAGGCGTCGGCATAGTAATAAAAGGCCCTTTGGGCATCACAATAAGGTACGCCGTAAAGCTTAATTTTAAAGCTTCTAATAATGTGGCAGAGTACGAGGCGCTCCTTCAAGGGCTGAGACTGCTCCATGCAATCCGACCGGAGTCAGTAGCCATAAGAAGCGACTCCCAGCTGGTCACCAGTCAAGTTCTGGGGACTTTCGAAGCACGTGAGGCCACGATGATCCAGTACCTGGCCAAAGTCAAGACTGCCTTCGCAAAACTGGAAGAGGCTGGATCGGAATGGGTGCTACATAAAGTCCCGAGAGACCAAACTGCAGAGGCCGATCGGCTAGCTAAGATGTCTGCTTCCGCACAAAGTGTCATAGAAGAAAACATTGTCGTTGTAGACCAGATTTCCTCCTCCCTAGACGAACCGGAGATGATGGAGATCGACCAAGAGAATGAAACCTGGATGAGCCCAATTACGCAGTTCCTCCAGACAGGACGACTGCCCGAGGACAAGGACGAAGCTCGAAAGGTATCTCGAAAATCTCTCAATTACTCCATCATTAACGGTGAATTGTACAAAAAAGCTTTCAGTCACCCTTGGCTAAAGTGCGTGTCGGAGGAAGAGGGGGACTACATCCTCAGAGAGCTCCACGAGGGCATAGGCGGTGCGCATGAGGCAAGCAGGGCCATGGCGAGAAAGGCCCTTCAGACGGGATATTACTGGCCTAGCATGCTCAAGGATGCCCAGGAGAAAGTAAGGATATGCCCGCAATGCCAAATTCATGGCAGGATCATAAGGCAGCATGGAGCAGACCAACAGCCGATCGGAATTGCATGGCCATTCGACCAATGGGGGATGGACATCTTGGGACCTTTTCCCCAAGGCAAAAAGCAGATGAAGTTCCTCATAGTGGCAGTAGATCACTTCTCCAAGTGGATTGAGGCCGAGCCGGTAGCCACCATCACAGCCGAGAGAGTCAAGAGCTTTACATGGAAGAACATCATCTGCAGGTATGGCTTACCCAATGTTTTTATTGCAGATAATGGCAAGCAGTTCGACAGCTCCATCTTCAGGAACTTTTGCCAAGGCTTGAACATCAAACTGAAGTTCACATCTGTCGCTCATCCCCAAAGCAACGGAATGACTGAGGTCTCCAATCGGACCATCTTAGAGGGACTGAAGAAGCGACTGGGTCAAGCCAAAGGCAACTGGACTGAAGAACTGCAGAGTGTCCTGTGGACATATAGAACGTCCCCCAGGACAGGCACTCATCAGACGCCATTTTCTCTTGTTTACGGCTCCGAAGCAATGATTCCTGTGGAGGTCGGCCTCCCTTCTTACCGATCGGCTCTCTACTCCGAGCGGATGAACACTCAAGAGAGATGCCAAGACTTAGATCTCATCGAAGAAAAGAGGGAGGACGCCTACGCCAGGATCACTGCCTATAAACAAAGAGTGGCCAGATACCACAATGCTAAAGTAAGGTATAGAACCTTCAATGTAGGCGATCTGGTACTTAGGAAGGCAGAACTAGGCTTGGGAAACGCCGGAGTGGGGAAACTAATGCCAAATTGGGAAGGGCCCTATGAGGTATCTAAAGTCCTAAGCCCGAGCACTTATAGGCTCCGAACTATTGAAGGGCGAGAGGTCCCCAGAAGCTGGAATGTTGAAGTACTCAAGAAGTACCATGTCTTATAGTGTATCAGAACCTGGCAATTGCCTGATTAATAAAAAGGTTCATTCTTTCATATTCGTTCAATTAATGCATAATTTAGCGTTCTACGATTAGGCTTGATGCCCGTCTCAAGCTACAAAAGCGAATCTAACATAATGGAGGATCTTACCTCCCCGAGTATTATCCCTATTATAGAGGATCTAACCTCCCTCGCTCGGTTATGCAATTGTTATGCAATATTACGAGTATTCTCGGCCATGCAATTCTCATGCAGCTCTACGAGTATCACTCAACTCGATTTCGCAATAACTATGCGACCCTACGAGTATCATATAGCTCAGTTATGCGACACTTATGCAGCTTTATGAGTATCACTTAGCTTCGACGCTATTCGAATTCAGGAAGTACTTGTGAAATTTAATGCAAATTTTAATTACGAGTTTTAATTAGCTCGATCATATTGCAAATTTTAGTACAAACTTATGTATACATTGATTTGCAGAAAAATGCAGTTTCATTAATAAAAAATGTCTACACTTTACAGTCCGTAAGAGAAAACAGGAGAAAAAGCAAAGCTAATCTAAGCTCCTATGCTAACTATCTATATTTACAATTTCCACCCCGCCAGGTGGATCAGCAACTTGCTCGGCGTCCGGATCAGCAGCGGCTTGAGAAGGGTCGGCAGTAGGCGGTACAGATACTGCCCCCCCCTTCAAAGACAGGCCCAGTGGAAGAAGGCGCCACTGGCTCAGCTTCGGGTGCAGGAGGAACCTCCGTTTCGGCTTCAGGGGTTGAAGACGCCATAGGCCCCGCTTCAGACGGAACCTCTTGAATAGTCGGCAGAACTGAGGGACCTTCTCCAGAAGTTCTCTCGATGACTTCCCCCTCGGGAACGCCTTCGTCGTCGTCACTGCTTGGAGGAGCAGGCAATGAGGCCGGGTCATCCATCCATGACAGATCCGCCCCAGGGAAGCGCTGCCCAGCTTCATGAACTAGCCGAGACAACAGCCCCACCTGGGTGTCTGCCAACTCATCGATCAGGCGCTCCTTTTGGTTGGCGAGCTCTATCTCAAGAATCTTCGTATAGGAAGCCTCGTTCTCTGCTGCCGTCGCCTTCAAGGACTCCACCTCTGTTTTCAACCTGGCGTTCTCAGCAACCAACTCTCTGCATTCGGCATCCAGTCGGCTTGCATCTGCCTCGAATCGCCTCAGTTGTCCACAATCTGCGGATAGCCGGGCAACTTCGCCCTTCAGCCTGTCGGCCTCGCCCTGCCGAGCTTTCAGCTCCTGAGCACTCTGGTGAGCCTCCTTCCTCAAAGCTACTGTCTCCGACTGAGAAGCAGCATACCGCTCCTCTAGTTTGGCAACCTCGGCTCGAAGGTCGGAAGCTTCCTTTTTAGCTGCTTCACAATGCGTATTCGCCTCCGCCTTGGCCACGGCGCCTGACTCGGCCCTCCCCTTCCACACATGGGCCATCATGTGCAGCCGCTGTGTCCTCCTGGCAGCCTACGCAGAATCAAAACCAAAAGACTCAGGCACAAAGGCGTAAACAAGCACCAGAAAACAGTCAGTAAAATACTTACATCTATCAGCTGCTGGCCGATAGCTTGGGCTTCCCTGGTGAGCTGACTGGCGTCGCCAGCGTCCCGATGATCGTCCTCCCGGAGAAGACCACGGCAAATGTAATTTGCTACCTGGCCCACCGACCAGTCGTCGCCGAAGTTCTCTCTCAGGACTTCCTTCATAGGGACGATCCTCCGATCGGACGAGCGCCTTGGAGACTCGCCGTGCTGCACAGCTTTGCCTCTGGCCGCAAGCCGTGCATCCGATTCGGCGATTAGCTCAGTGGCCCTCTTTTTGGCCGCCTCCTCTGCCTCCTTCTTGGCAGCCTCTTCCGCCTCTCGGATAGTTGGACCGATCGGCTGATCATCTTCGTCCGACTCGTCCCGGAGTGTGTGGCGACGGCGGCGTAACGGCCGAGCAGGGGCCTCTCCTCGAAGAACAGTCGTTGGAACGGCAACAGTGGAAGCAGGCGCAGTAATAGCAGCTGGGGGCGCCGACGAGATTGGTACAGCAGCGATGGCCGGAGTAGTCGTAGAAGCACCGACCGCCCCCTTGGAGGCTTGAAGCTCGGAAGACGGGACCAACTTCCTCCTTTTCCTCTGCTCCTGGGCCTTCTTCTCTGCCTCACGTTTTTGGCGGATCCGATCGCCAAGTTGTCTGGAGGCCTCACTCCCACTAGCCATCTCAGCTGCACAACAAAAAATAATAAGCCAGATAAGTTTCTTCGTACACAAATTACCTTCACAAAGCATAAATAAAATGCAATGCATTATGATGCATAATGGCAATGTTTTCTTCACGGCCCTAATGCTCACGTTCTACATCCTCAGCGCCTTCAGAACTGGAAGACCCGAACAGGGTAGTCAAGAGCAAGCTGGACTCGAAGGGTTTCCCATTTCTGGCGACGGCGGTCATTAACGTTTTAATGTCCTGCTCGTACGAAGGCTGACCGACGGCTAGGTCATTCAGAGCCTTGACCCTGACCGATCGGGTGAGGCGCACCCCAAATCCACCTTTCCTCCCCATCAGGAAATACAGTTCTTTATACCCTTTCATAGAGGTGGGGACGATCATCAATTTCCTCTTTGGGCGACTTGTAAAGAAATACTCCGTTCCGTCGCTCCGACACGAGATGTAGAAGAAGTGAGTGAACAGCTCCAGAGTTGGCGCTACCGATTCGGTTATGCAAAGAATTCTGAAGCACGCCACCGATCTCCAACCGTTCGGATGTAGTTGGTTAGGGGCGAGATCATATCCCCTCAACACCGCAATCTCGAAGGCGCCCAAGGGGATCCTAAGGCCCGCATCCAGGCTACGAAGATGGCAAATGAACCATTCCCCATTGTCTTGACCAAAGGGTCCCTCCGTCACCGCCATTGATTCTGGGCAGGCTAATACCGCTATGTCTCCAGAAAGGCCATACTTGGAAGGAATTTCAGCTACCTCCCCGGCAGTTAGTCGAGAATGCAAATCGACGGCTGGTTTATTCTCATACCACTCCAAAAAAGTTGTGTCCAATGCTGCAGCACTGCTTGAGGCCATCTTCAACAAAAGTATGAAAGGAAGACGCAACTCTCTTTTCTAAATGAAATGGGTGTGAGAAGGAAAAGGAAAATCGCAAAGAAAGCAAAAAGAAAAGTTACTTACTTGATGAAAAAGACTTGAAGGATTTCGAAGAAGAGGTAAAGAGTAGTTGCAGAAATCTGGGAATCAAAGGAAGATTTTGGCAGAGCTTCGCTAGGGATTTCAAAAGTAAAGAAGGAATGATTCACAAAGTCCTCTATTTATAGACGGAAGCTTCTCAAAAATGCCAAACGACGCGCCATTCAGAAAGCGCCACGTGTCCAAGGACATTATGTCTCTGCGAAGAACGAAGCGTCGCCCTCGGTACACTCACAACATTAAAGGAAAACAGCTGTCTCAGCAGGCGCGTCACTTCAGAAAAAGCGCCTCCTAAATTCAAAATCGCGCATCAGTACGCGTCCTCGGATCGGGAATTTCCAGAGCCGACCCCATCCGAACGGACCATGCAAAGGCAAATCCATGCCCGATCGGACCTGTTGAGGGGGGACAAGTGATAACACAGCAAATATCATTTGCCTTAAGGCCCATTCAGTCGGCCCACTTAACTGGCAGGGCCCAAAGCCCATCAGCAAAAGGTATCAGACACGAGCTCCTAGGCGATGCACATGCCCGATCGGCTGATGTGACCGCCAGTCCTATCAGCCGCCTGACACAAGGCAGCACCCATGCCTATCACCTGCTCCATGTCATGTCGCCGGATACCTACTCTGACAGCCAGTAATCACTCCCCAGGCACTCAAGTGCCCCTCAACCATCTCATATAAATAGTCCAGCCAATGATGGCACCATGTATTGAATATACAACATTTCTTCTCTAAGCACATCTTCTCTCTAAGCTACTAACTTAAGCTTCGGAGTGCTCACGCCTGGTCCGACCGGGCTCCTCTTATTGCAGGTTTCTCTCATCCGATCGGATCGTCCTCTCTCCTACAGATAAAGACATATTTGGATTTATCAATTCCCAACTGAAAATCCGAAAGCCTAGTGCAAGTTTTCAGGACGAAAGGGAAAGTGAAATTATTTGGCAAAAATCCTTGCTTTCTCATTGAATGGTAAAATTCTATAGATTCTATATAGCAATCATGAGAAACTAAGTCTCGAATCATGGTGTTCTATAGGAAAATGTTGGGTTCTTTGATTTGATTAAAAATGAAGCCAGTATAGGTTGTGTCACCAAGATCAAAGCTAAGACGCAAGAACATGTTTAAGAGATAGTTGTCTTGGTCGAAATTAAGGCGGAGAAGCGTTGCGTGGACATTTTTGAGCTGTTTGAAAGAATTGAAACCTTGAAGGAGACGTTTCTTGATGTCTAATGCCTTGCTGAAGGAAGGCGAAGTTGGGCTAGTAAATATGGTAATGACCTGTCTCCCGCAAATATTAAATTTTAGCATTCAATCTAATATATATATATATATATATATATATATATATATATATATATATATATATATATATATATTATATATTTGGTAGAATGCTTTAGTGTCTCATAACAGAAAATGGGGATATGGGACTACATGTCATCAACAGCAAATGCAGTGAATCAATATGCTGTGAGACCAACCAGGAACTTATGTTGGACATCTTACTCTTACTGCCGAGCTGCAGCTGGCAAGATCACAGGCACTGCCGTGCCAAATCTAAGCCAGCAGTTGCACGATCCCAAAATGGCCCAATTTGCCACAAATTGTGCTAAAAATGCTGCAGTTTTTGCCTGCCGTGAGGGTCTTAAAATGGTTCCTGGTATTTCTTTTTATTTATTTTCCTCTCGTTCTTTTTACTGTTTCTTTAGGGTGCATCTGGACAGTCGATCACCGTCAGATCTACGGCATGCGTGCCGATGTGGTCCAGGTGCGTGAATTTGGTGCGCACATCTGGACCACTGTCAGATCGACGGGATGAACGCTGACGCGGTCCAGGGGCGGTCATCTGGACCATTTATAATGAAGTGAGGGTTTATGTTGTATTGAATGAAGAAGTCTACATATATATATATATATATATATATATATATATATATATATATATATATATATATATATATATATATATATATATATATATATATATATATAGTGTTACTCTGTATAAACTAAAAATAAAAAATTGTTCCCTTGAAATCAATTTTATGGCATTAGGGATAGACTTGATAGGATAATCATTCCGCCAATAAATTTTCGAGTTTGGGGAACTATTTATGCATGCAAGTTCGATTCGATTTTATTTTTTCTCAATTCAGTTTTGTTTTTTTTTTGGATACGAATTTGCATTGTAGATTTAGTCCGGACTAACCATATATTATTTTTATATTAATTATGTAATTTAAAATATGTAAAAATGGAAAAAATAAAATTTCTTGATAAATATCAAAATTATGCATTTATTAACATATTATATCTTTTTATAATTTTATATAATATAATATAACAATTTATACATTAAAATTAATTATTTTATTTAAACAATTTTTAACATGCCAGTTTAGCCCAAGCCAAGCCCGAGTTAGGCCCGGATTTCACTTATGTGAGCTTGGATCAAACTTAGACAAGGGGAAAAAAACTACTAAGCCCGGCCAAGTCCAAAGATAAACAGTGAGGAAAAAGGAAAAAATTAATTTCGTAAATTTTACTGTGTATTGTTTTCTAAGGTGTATGTTCACATCCACTGAAATTGTTTTCAGATCCGCCCCTGCATTTAAGGTTGATATACCCAAAATTGGGTATCAATTGAGAAAATAGGTGAAAAATTGGACCT
The DNA here is from genome assembly GCA_947683425.1 of Excoecaria cochinchinensis. Taxonomy (NCBI): domain Eukaryota; kingdom Viridiplantae; phylum Streptophyta; class Magnoliopsida; order Malpighiales; family Euphorbiaceae; genus Excoecaria; species Excoecaria cochinchinensis. The sequence goes on from CANTUQ010000058.1 coordinate 15,503,574, forward strand.
ATTTTCTTAATTAACCCTAAATTATATAATATATTAATATTACGTCACGACAATTTGTGATTGAATTGATTTATATCATTATTTATATAGACATGGTTAAAATACGAAAGATTTCTAAAAATATATTAAACGGAAAACCCTTTAAATGCAATTTAAATTTAATCATTAAACGGACTTATGAAATGCAAATTTGTTAACAATATGATGGACAACTCCCACGCAATTAATAAAATTAACCACTTCAAAACCAATTTAAGCTTGACGAAACCTGTCTTATGACTATCTTCAACTTTGAACAGGCCAAGTTTAAAAACCATAATTATAATAGAACAGCATCGACCCAATAAATATTAATTTTGTTTCCAGCTTTTCCCATTTGATTTCGTATATGATCAAAGGTAACAATGTTGCCCTGCGGTTTAAATGCGCATAAGCTCAGGCCGAAGCGAATTCCTACACGCAAACACACGGCAGACTTCCATCCATTGCATACGCAAGTTTCAATACAATCAACTCTTACACAAACCAAATATCACACACTTTCCAATCCAAACTTTCTACTGCACAAAATTCAAGTACGAGTGTAAGAATACATTATACCAATACATCCATATCCATAGTAGAGAATCATGCAAACCATCATACACTTTGATCGTAACCCAGAAACGACATTATAAATGGCAGAGAGAGATGTGTATCATGTAATTGCTACATACAATATTACAAAATTTTTTTAGATGTGCGCTACACCTCAAATTACATACCACTCCAACACAATTTACAACTGCCAACATACTACTGCAAAATAATACGTACAATTTGATTAGAAAAGCGCTTGCACGCTAAGCCATTCTCGTAGATAAGAATATCAGCCCCGCGTCTGGTTACCGAGCATTGACCTGGGCGACTTACCCCACCAATATCTTCAACCAATGCGTGTGACAGAGAAAATAAAAGAGAAGATTATACATGAATGGTGTAGAGGAAAAATTAGCAAATTGTAGATGTCGCCTTCACTTTAAGACAGTAAACGTGTATCTACAGCATTGAAGGCATTAACCACCTCAGAGAAATGCTACATGTAAACAAATTTTTACTAAGAATCACTCCAGCTATCTGTATCATCGTCTTCATCACTTCCAGCCAATGTCTATTTTCAGAAAAATTTCAACATTACACATTTTAATCCCCCACATAAATGCAAGGCATAAGCACACATCAAAACACACACACACACACACACAAGAGAGAGAGAGAGAGAGAGAGAGAGAGAGAGAGATTACACATTTTAATCCCCCACATAAATGCAAGGCATAAGCACACATCAAAACACACACACACACACACGAGAGAGAGAGAGAGAGAGAGAGAGAGAGAGACATTACACATTTTAATCCCCCACATAAATGCAAGCCATAAGCACACATCAAAACACACACACACACACACACGAGAGAGAAAGAGAGAGAGAGAGAGAGAGAGAGAGACCTGGCGAATAGCATTTGCTTTCTCCAAGATGGCAGCAACCTTCAAGTTAGTTTTTGGACCTTGAATTCCCTGAATACTAGGCCTGGTCGCTGTCGTAGGCTTCAGAATCCATAATTTATGAAAAAGGAGATTCAAAATTTCGATACCCTGAAAAGGAATAAATATATAAGGTATAAAACATTGACAAAAGATAGGAGGTCTAACCTTGGCTCTAATCTGTTCTAGTAGTGAATCTCTTTCATCTGGCTTTGGTCCAGCCAGACGTTGAACTCGTTCTGTTACCTTTCTCAACTGCATAGGGGTTCAAGCACATTAGAAGACAGTTTTTGCAGGTAGAGGATCTGAAACAACAGGTTTTAAACAAGACTCAACAAATCACCATTAACTTGCTTTTATCATGTGCAGCAACAGCATCAATGAGAGGATTGCGAGGACGAGGAAGCTTGCTCCCATTCGGCTTTCCAACTTCGTAACTTGGTGGCAGAGCTAAAGTACTAGGTGACCATGTTTCCTCATGCATGGGTACTAAATCATACTCAGGTTGGTCTATCATTGGAGTTTGTGGCAAGACAAATTTGCCTGAAAAGTTTCTTTCAACTTCTGAATTCTGCAAAAAGTGTTCAGATAGCTTTGCCTCTGAAGTTGATTCAGGTGTCACTTGCTCCAATGGCTTGGTTTCAAAGCCATGTGAGGGTACAGTGTCATGTTCAGTGGGTTGAGCTTCCACAGTTGCCACTTGTGATAATGGGTCTGGACTAGACTTTAATGGATTTCCTCCTGATGCATGGACACTATCCTCAGGCTTCTCATTCGCTGTTTCTGGTAAATTCAAGAATGGGTTCAAGGATTGTTTTGCATCTAATGGAAGAAAATCCTGCTGATTGTTTGAATCTCTAACAGAAGTTGGCATCCCCAATGAGAGTGGAACTGGCTGCATGTAATTTTCCTCTGAATCAGTAGACTGGTGTTTCAACTTTTGAATATCTGCAGAAGTAACAGGCAAAAGTGGGTTTGGAGCACCCCCAAAGTCTATACCTACTGAGAGAGAATCAGACTGAGATTTCTCAGGCTGCACTGGCAAACATGTGTCCTGACCATGACCAACCCATTCTCCCTGCGAAGCTAGTGAAGATAGTTGAAACTTTCCCATTCCCCACTGCATGGGAGGTAGAGGTGGCACTAAGTTGAAACAATCAAATGGATTCTTTGATAGTGTAGTACCACTAAGTTTAGGACCTTCTGATTGCACTAAAAATTCTTTGCTAGGAACTTCTTGTTGAGAAGTAGCATCAAGGCATCTCTCCTGACCTATGTCCCGCACAGTACGTATCTGTTCAGACTGCAGATCTAATGACCTGGAAGTTGCTTCATCTACTTGCAAGCATCCCAAGTCAAGTTGACCAGATTGCAAATCGACCGACTGATCTGAAGGAATTCCAGAATCTGCAAAACTACAAGGAGCTGAATGCTGAAGATCCAATGACTCAGAAATGGCTTCATGCATGACTGCAGATGGAGATTCTGCCAAAAATGGATCAGCTTGTTGTTCCACTGGGTGCTCTAAAGAGGTTTGTACCCTTTGGCGATATGAGGTAGGTGAACATGCAGCATCTTCACAAGCATCCTCGGAATGATTCAAGTAGGCATGTTTTGATTCCATGCCCTGATTGCTCAGTGGAGACGCAGCAGCTTCGCTGAAATAAGAGATGTTTTCTGCTTGATAAGTGAGAGCTGACTTGTGAATATGTTCAGAAGCTTCTAGACTACCATTGTCACCAGAGACTGGTCCACATACACTGGACTTCAACTCTGTATAAGCAACTTCCAGTTGTTTTACTTCCCTTTGTTCCTCAGGTTCTATACAACATTCTGATGAAACTCCCTTAGTAGCCTCCAACCCATTCTGATGCACATCCTCATTTCTAGAAGGTGATTCTTGAATATTTATAAAATCAGTAGATTTAGAGCAAACCAAATCAGAAGGAAGACAGCTAGCATCATTAAAATGATCGTCAGCGCCAGTGGTAACATCAACAGTAACTAAGGATGAATCCATATCTCCATCTAAGTTGACATGATCAAGGCCTGATTTATCTGCACAACTCACTGTATGCTCAAGAGAAACAGAACCTTCTCCCGCTACATCCACCTTGCCAGTGCATCCACCCATTTCCTCACCATCAACTCTCATTATATTGTCTTTAGAATATAGTACCTCTCCTCTCAAATCATTTTCAATTGCTGAACTATTAACTGCTATATCAGAGCATTGATCCTCCTTAATGCTATCACACACAGGAGTTAACACCAAGTCCAATAAATTTTCTGAATTGACTCCTGTAGCTGCAGTAATGTCTCAACTTCAGAAATTATTTGAACAGGCTTTAAAACATCTGAACTATCAGATGCTAGCGTAACACCTGAATCCACATCAGCTTTTGGCAACACTGAGCAGGGGAGCTGCTCCTTTGATGTTGAAACTATGGGGAGCGGAGAGCCACTTTCCCCTTCAACCAAATCTTTATCACAAATTTCACCCACATATTCTTTTTGACACTCTTTATGAACAAGACCTGATGAAATTACTGAGTGTGGGGAGGTAATTCTCCCTTCAACCAAATTCCTATCACAAAGTCCATCTGCATAGTCTGTTTCAGGCACACCATTCACAGAAACATCATCCCCTTCCTTTTCCAGATCTGGAATGTTTGCCGTAGGCACAAGCATATCATTCACAGAACCATCATCCCCTTCCTTTTCCAGATCTGAATCCATATGCACAAGCACATTTAAATCTTCATGGTCCACCTCTTCCACAAGACAATCTTCAGAAGAAACTGCATGAGAATTATTACTCACTGTCTGGGAAAGAATATCAGATATAAATACAGAACAATCAGGTAAAGCTGTACCATTTTGGTCAGTGTTTGATGTTTTAGAACAAAGTTCAGTATAGTCTGAGGTCATTTCATCTAATTTGGTTTCTGACGAGGAAATTACAATCAAATTCGTAGTTGAAACAGAGGGTGTAAGCAAAATGTTTGAATCTGAAACACATGAACAAGATGCTTTGCCAGCATTTGAGGCAGTGTCTTCCTTAACACATATAAGCACACTGGAGTCGTTTCCTTGATCCTCCATATGAACAGGTGGATGGTCCATTGGTGAATCCATAGTCTCTGCAGCAAAATTTTCAGAAGAGAACAATTTCCCTGCCACTCCATTGTCAGATGTTGTATTCTTAGTCAAATTGCTTAGAGAATCAGGGCAGGAAAAACTAGATATCCCTTTATTAAATGAACTTTTCACATCATCAGACATGGAGGAGTTTCCAAATGACTGAGAATCAGAAACATCCATATGCTCTTCATTTGAAGAAGAATCTGTCCCATGTTTCCCTACCACCAAGGAACCAATATCGCTTTTAGGTTTATACTCGTTATCTGTTTCCATTTCTGACTCCATTGTAGTGCGAGCACCCATGTATTTGTCTACCTCACTCATTAAATCCTCAGAATGGTCCCCATCTAGACTTCCCTCAGATTTTCTTTCTTCATCAACTGCCACTTCATCTACTTCATCTTCACTTGCCATCTTATGAGTGATACAAGGAGATTCATCAGCCTCACCGCCAGAAACTGGGTCAGGGACTTTTACAATTTCTCTATTGATAGCCTCCTCACTCAGTTCAGGTATAACAGGTTTTATTACAACTTCTTGCATGGTGGGAGACAAACATTTGCTTTCTCTTCCTTGCAAAAACTTCTTTGGAGGACTTACAGTACCAATATCAATGGTTTCAGGCCCTGACTCACTAGAATAATCCAATGTCAATCTCAGCAGTGGTGGATTGACAGAAACCTCATGAACTTCTTTATTTTCTGGTGAAGGAGTCCCCAGGAATTTCTCCATGTAACTTTTTCCAGGTTTTGGATCAAATGGAAATCCATTAAGTTGCCTTCTCTTCAGTTTCACAAGACGGGCCGGGTCAGAATGACTATTCTCAACACGCTCCTCCAAAAATAACTGATGCAATCTGCACTATTTGGCAGTAAATGATGTCACCAATCCACCAGATAAGTATTTGGCAACTTAAGCAAAAATGACATGATGTACAAACATATGGATAAGAGCCTCACTTGGCATGTGAAGTTGGCATAACTTCTGGGCTTTCTCCATTCCTCCACCGTGCTCCTTTCTTGCGATAGATGAAGGACTATAAGTCACACCTCCAGCATTATCAAGACACTATAATGATCACACAGCATTAGAGACAAGCATGAGCGCATGCCTGGCCTAGGCATTGCCATTGCTCCGCTATAACTGAAAGCTGAAAATGTGTTACCTTTTCTCTATCAAAAGCTGGACAATGGTTTATAACTTAACATAAAAAAACTACTGCTTCTGAATTATACTTCTCCTTAAATGGAATAAATCAAACTTCAAAGCTTGAAGCTTCCACTTTGATTTTATTGATCAACACTCAGATAGAGACCAGAACATCTCTATTAAGCTTATCATTAATTACAGCCACCATTCACATGAAAGGCTATATTGAAGAATGAATAAATGGAAAATGTGATTTATAATAGAGGACTATGTTGAGAATCACAAATAAGTCAAACATACCCCAAGGTTGAGCCTAGGAGTTATCTCATTACCAAGACTTCCAGATATCTAGAAAAAATAAAAAAAATAAAGAGAAGAGAAAAGATGACAATGAAGAAAAGAAGACAATCTTCTAACAGAGATTATAAAGGCCATGGGTTCTATCTATCCTATCTCGAGGTATTCCATGAGAATTAAGTCAAAAGACGGGACTACTTCATGGACTGTATCAACCAAGTACAGTTATGCCTCCCAAATGCCTGTTTAAGTTATGATGTGGTAACAAGAGATTAAAACTTCACTGCCACAATATCCACTCTGGGTTGATTCTCCACGCAATAGTTAAGAAGTTTCGCAGGAATGCAGCAAAAACAGGCCAATTGCTCAAACAAAAGCCTATAAGAATTATTATATTGACAACAAGATTTTCTGACCTATTCACTAGTCTGTTGTCAGCACATACCTTCACTTTTCGGTTTTTCTTCTCTCTCTGAACTTCAGCTGTAGGTACCCCAAAGGTTACTGATTCAACTTTAAAGAATGATGGATCAGTGTAACGCTTCAAACATGCTCCAGCCCCAGCAACATCAAACCTGTCAGGATCCAGACATGAATGAAGCTTACTAGTACCTAGAAAGCTATGCCTCCTACCAACATAAAGATTGAAAAACAAAAAATTGAGGAAAAAGAAAAATCTAAACTCGTACTTATCCAGAAGGAATAATTGTGGGGGACCCCGACATTCCTCACACGAATCCATTACAAAACGAGGTAAGTCTCCACGAGTGATCATATTTTGTTCCAAGCATAAATTAGGATGCCAATCAACTCCTACAGAATAATTATGCATGCAAATAACAAAGGCATTAGATCGGGAATTCAAATGTTAGTTTTTTTTCTCTTTTAATTGCATACAAGAATCCTAATATTTTCAAAAGAGAAAATCACTCATGTGAACACATGCATTATATGGTACTTATAAACCATTTTGAATGGAAGGAATAAGACGAGAGAATATTCGTGGTACTTCTGACATGAGTTTATTTTTCCCAAAAAAAAGCAAAGTCAAAATTTGCATGTTATGCTGATGCCAGATATCTATCAGATCCTCATAAAACTCGGTCACAAATAGGTTATGTGTTCACATATGGTGAAATTGCTATTTCTTGGCGAACTGTAAAGCAAACAATCACTTCTATTTTTTCAAATCATTCAGAAATATGAGCCATTAATGAAGCAAGTTGTGAATATTTGTAATTGAGATCCATGACCCAACACATTAAAAGAGTAAGTGGGTTAGTGGTAGAAAACAAGCCAACAAAGTTGCACGAAGATAATGCAGTATGTATTTCACAACTCAAAAATGGCTATATTAAAAGAGATAGGACCAAACATATCTCATCAAAATTCTTTTACACTCATGAACTTATGAAGGAAGGATAAATTAATGTTTACAAAATTCACTCAAATGACAATCCAGCAGATTTGTTCACAAAAATCCTATCAAATTTAATTTTCAAGAAACATGTGCGTAATATTGGAATACATCAATTGAAAAATTTAGTGTGATTCATTCATTTTTTAGGAAAAATACCTATAAATATTGTATTTTTTTTTCCTTCGCTGAGTTTTTGTTTCACTGGATTTTTTTTAGTAAGATTTTAATGAGTCATATTCATAGTGTATAAGTATTGTGGAATATTATTATGTAATATTACTATTTGGATGGCTCCCCTAAACTCTAATTATATTTTAAATCTACTAGTATTATATTACTAATTAAATTCTATTATTTAGTTTTTGTACTTATAAATATGCTAGTTTTAAGCGTTTAAAGTAACACAATAAAATATCAGAGAATATATATTTCTCATTTCTCTCTATTTCTACTTTTATTTTACTTTTATTTATAACAGTTACTAGTACTATTAATTATATCCAAGACCCAATATTCATCACTATATAAAAAATATTTCCATTTAATATTTATTAATTAAAAAACTAGATACTTCTTTGGCACTATTTATTCTAAGAATTTTTAATTTTTCTTCATTTCATTTTTTTTTTATTTTGAATTGTTAGAATCGTTTAATCACTATTTCATCAATGGCTTATAATGTCTCCTGCGCAAAACATCCTTTTCATTCAATTAAACACATGGCTATGATTGAATGTGTTACTATTTGATTTAAAGATTATCGAAATTTTTTCATTTTTCTTCTTATAATTAAGTTTTTTAAAATAAATTATGACATTATTAATAAATTTTCACCTAATTTAAAACATATAATTGACATTATATATAATTTATCATATTAATTGATAAGACCTTTTGAGTGTCCTGAATCAATTTTAACCAAAGATCAATTTTAAACACCAGTCAAATATATCACTATTCACTGCGAAACCGTAATCCGGATTTTAATTTCAATTTTTAACACCTCAAATAAACCATAATTGTGGTCACTCTTACCTATAGGAGATAATTTAATATTTTTAATAAATTTAAAAATAATTTAACATTAATATTATATTTTTAATAAATTCAGAAATAATTTGGCATATCAGTTTAGATCATAATATGCTAAATGACAATAATTTAGAAATGAATTTATGTATTATTTCAAATAACAATTATAACACACAAAGCCTTTTATCATAAGGCATATTCATCATTTGCGAACGATAATCAATATTGAGGTTTAGTTTAGGTTTGAAAGCAACCAAAAGAGCTAAACAATGTGAAGTATCAAAGATTGCTTAATTCCAATATTGCTTTGCACAAACACAGAAACTGAATAAATTGTTACGTTTAAAATAACCTACTTTTTTGGAAGGAAAGGAAGGTCACACCTTATTAACTCTTTGATCCCTATAATTCAAATAGATTCATATGTAAAAGATAAAAGTGCAAATTTGTTCAATATGTATTTATTTAGTACATTTTTTTTGTCAAATTTGTCTCTAAAATATTTAAAAATGGTAAATATTTACCTTTTTAATATATTTTTGAGTAAAAATTATACCCGCTATTACGTAATTAACTAAAATTTGTCATTAAAACTAACAGAACTGCAAGTAAACAAACATATTGGACTGATTGAATTGATTTAAACTTACCACAAATGCAGTATAAATTAATACATTATTTTAACTTTTGAACAAGTATTAAAATTTCTTACCATCCAACAATTTATGTTTATTTACTTATAGTCCAATTATTTTGATAAGCTTCATATTATAAATTTTAACTTTTTTTTTTTAAAGTTAAAATAATGATGTTAATTGATAGTGTACATATTACAAATTTATATAACTTTAATAAGCCGATTATACATTTTTTTGTTAACTACAAAAGTCAAATTATTTGTAGTGGCAATTTGAACCAAATACAAAATAGTAAGAATAGTTTTAGCCCAAAAACATACACAAATTTGCTATAAAATATAATTAAAAGAAAAATATATTAGGGCCAAATTTGACACTTTTCCCTATTAATAAATAACCCACATCACAGGGAAAAAAAAATAACAAAAGACAAGGACAAAGTTTTACCATATTTTCCATTAAAGTGAAATTGACAAGTTTTGTTACGTTATTGTACAGCATGAAAAGAAACTTACGGATGATTCAAATAAAGCAAAGGATAAAAGGAAAAACAAGGAGGGGTAAAAAGAATTAAGATTGTTACGTGCGCAAAATTGCTGGGGAAGAAACCAAACACAATCACCATACCTACACACACAAGAACATATCAATGAGTTTACTCCAATAAAAAGTGCTTAATCAACACATAAAATGCTAAGAGTTTCCCTAATGACAGATCATATGGATGCAGGACATCAATAAGACGATTCTATGATGTAACAGCGCCAGTACTCAAAGCAGAGCACCTTAATTAGATCACATTCAGTATAGCCATACTAACAATCCACTCTATCTGTAGCCTGCCATATAATTGCTTTACAACATTAACCATTACCTCTTTCGAGATTGGATTTGGCTCACAATTACTTATGAGATGCAGCAAGCATCGCTGATATCGTCTTTATAAAAATGCATATTCTCCTACCCAAGTATTTTAACAGTCTCGTTTAACTAGCATCTTCATTTTCTTGTCCGTTGAATTTATTGGCATTTCAGACAAAAAAAATAAAAAAAAATACTTAGCATCACCTACCTAGAACTAGGAACATACCAGCAACGTCACGCGCTACAATTAAGAGTATCTCAGTCCTAATTTCTATGTTTACAATCACACAGCAGATATCAAGCCTGCTGAAGCAACAGACCCATTCTGAATTGCAGAGTATGTATTAAAGTGACTCGGGTACTATTTACCTGAATATAAAGAAAACTGAATTTGAAAAATATACAAAATAAGAATGTATCAGGGAATAAAATAAAAACCAGGGCTCATACATGGGAACAAACATCATAGAAGGGTGCTGACTATTGACATTACTAAAAAAGAAAGTTCAAATCAAATTCATTTCACCAGTACGCCCTATCAAGGTAACAGTTCAACTCGTTATTTTCCAAACAAATCAGTAGCTTCTTATAAGAACCTAGAAGGTGTTCCTTATATTATAATATCAGGATCATAAAGTAGAGTTAAATATGGTTATTTATTAGAATACACATTATAAGAAGTGCCTAGAGTTCCAAATTTTAAATAAGGCAAGTGGAAAATTTTTGGAAAAGAACTCAATGCTCCTCAATGACACCTTCTCCTTAAAAAACACATTAAACTTTCAAACAAGTGGACGAAAGTAATAATCTGTTAAAACCAGCTGCAACCAATAGGTAGTCTGAAGTTCTACTTAAAATTGCAGATATATGTGTGCAAGCAAATAGCCTGGAAGTGTAACAATCAATTTATATCAATTTTGCATGTCAATTCATGCAGACTATTTGACAAATTGCCACCACTTATCCTTTGTGGTCAGCATTAAAAGTTGAACAGTGTCATTGACCAAGTATGCCAATCACTAGATTATGTTGAGACGACAGGAAGTCCAGTTTATGGTAATGGTAAACCTCCCGCTAAATAACTGACAACAGCTTCTATAGAAATGCTAAAGAAATAACATCAATATATACCACCATGCCTAGCCATGAATTTGTACATAGTTATGATTTATCAAAGAATCACAAAAGCACAAGAAATGGCTGCTTTGATCACATCTAACCTATTTCAAAAACACAGAATAGCTACACAAAACAATTGACCAGCAACATGCAATAAAATGCAAATTAAGCACAAAAGGCCTAGAAAAAGATGAAATGTCAGCTCACTTTCAATTGCTTCCAGGGACGAAAAATCCAATATGGTCTAAGAATTATCCTTCATTTCATCCGAGTCTGAATCACTAGCATTATAGCCTAACAAAGAATCACCAAGTAAAGGCAAGACAATCATTATAGTATTAATCCAAGCAAATAACAATAATGATATTACAGACATAAGTAGTACCTGGATGCTTATCACTGACTTTCCAAACAGAAGACCGAGTCCTTGATGCTTTTGTCATCCAAATTCTCCCCTGTAATCCAAAAATGAATAATTCTATAAATATCTCAACAACTACAAATTCTCACCCAAAATCGTAAAAGGAAAGGGAAAAAAAAAGTACTAATTATATCAATCTCTCAGTAACTAATGATAACAAAATCAGGAGGCAAGAAGAATAAGAATGAAGAATATAGTAATGGCATACGAACAGAAACTACATATACCATACAATATAATTAAAGAAAAAGGACGCACAGCACACTCGGATCTATGACACCATTTTATTCCAAGCAAAAGTATATCCAAATCCTCGACACAAATTAAATCCACAAAATAATTTAGTCACAATCAGAGGAGCACAAATAGATACAGGCAAAAACCATTGAAAATCCATCAAATTTGAAAGGAGACGGAGAAAAGAAGCAATAAAATAAACCCATAAAGATTCAGAAAATAAGAAGAAAAATAAAAGTTACCTTCTGGGCATCTCTAGGGATGCCATAGCCGCTATAATACATTTGACCGACCAAGACCTGCATATTAATATCCCCAGCTTTAGCTTCTTTAAGGGTGTCTTTAAACCATCTCTTCACGCAATCCGATACGACCTCCGATAGCAGCACGCGTGCGATGCTGCTGCTGCTATTGCTGTTACTACTCATATTGACGTTCTCAATACCTTCCATCTTCTTCTTCGACTTCTCCTCTTCCCATAAACGCTAAATTCGTGAGGTGGGTTTTGCGTGTCTCGAGGTAGGACTGTTCATATTTTGGGTCAAACCGACCAACCCGACCTAATCAAACCGACCAAACCAAAAAAATACGGTTTTGGTGGTTTTTCAGTCGGGTTGGGTTATAATTTTACTCTAGGCTTCGGGTTGTGTCGGGTTATGGGGGGTAATTGGTCGGTTATTTGCGAAACCGACCACTTTCTTCTCCGTCCTCTCAATCTCGCTGTCTTTCTCTCGCTTTTGCTCTGGCTCTCCACTCGATCTCACACTCTCTGTCTCAATCTTGCTTTCGCTCTCTCTATCTTGATTTCTCTCTTCTTTGGCCCAATCTCGCTCTCTGTGTCTCGATCTCACTCTATATCTATCTCAATCTTTCTCTCGCTCTCTGTGTCTCGATCTCACTCTATCTCTGTCTCAATCTTTCTCTCGCTCTCCCTCACTCGGTTTTGTGCCATCAGCGAGGTATGTATTTGAGAACGTATGATATTGGTTTATCTTTTGCTTTTCTTCTTGTTCTATATGATATAATTTCAGATCTGTGTGTTCTTAATTTCCACAGCCATTTTCATTTTGTTGTTTTTTTGCCATTTTCAGCTGATTTTGGTTGAAGCTTCTGGAGATTTTATATTATTTCTCTTTGTGTGCTTCCGAAGAAGAAATCCAGTCTCATTGTGTTAGTAAGTTTACTTATGTATCTTTATTATTTCTTTGTTTTCGTAATTTGTTTATGTTACTGTTTATTGATTCTTTGGCTCTTGTTATTCTAATGACTATATGAAACATTTTCAAGGCTTTTATTTGCTTAACTTGCTAGGAAAGATAGGTTAATTGAAAAAAAAAAAATTGAAGAACAGCATGTATATTTTGCAAATTTAGAGTTAATGTTTTGTGATTGCCATTAGGGGGATAACCCAACTTCTGTATTTTAATTTAAGCTTCTGTTTTGTTGTTTTTGTTTAATTTAAGCTAAGTATTTCACAATTTGTTATTGTGATTCTGACTTGGTCACAGGATAGCTTGATAGTTTCTTCCTATCCTTTGAACATAAGCATGAACTTATTAATAGACTCAAATTGCTGTGAATGAGGAGTGTACCTGAAACTGTGTGAGTAGTAAAATTGAATGAACCTAGGGCTTTTGAAAGATAGAATTTTTGCTGGATTATGGTAACTTTTGAAAGATAGAATTGAATGAACTTATGGCTTGCTTCATCACCAGAAATATATCTCGGCCAACTGGTTGTATTTTGCAAGCTAATTCTAGATGATTTTTGCACTTTAGGAAGGTCCTTTTTTGAGGGAGAAATTTTGCAGCAATTTCTGGTTCATTTGCTTTATCTTGCACATCATGTTAGTGCCTTTTTCCTCCCTATTTTTCTTTGGACTTGGCCGGGCTTAGCATTTTTTTTCCCTTGTCTAAGTCTGATCCAAGCTCACATAAATGAAATGCGGGCCTAGACCGGGCTTGGCTTGGGCTAAACTGGCCCATTAAAAATTGTTTAAAGAAAATAATTAATTTTAATGTATAAATTGTTGTATCATATTATATAAAATTATAAAAAAATATAATATGTTAATAAATGTATAATTTTGATATTTATCAAGAAATTTTATTTTTTATGTGCATTTTTACATATTTTAAATTACATAATTAATAAAAATATTAATATTAATATATAATTAGGTCGGACTAAATTTATAATTTATATGTAAAGTTCAAACTCTATGTCCAGAAAAAGCAAAACCGGATCGAACTTGCATGCATAAATAGTTGTCCGAACTCGAAAATTTACGGGCGGAATGATTATCCAAATCCATTATCATGTCTATCCCTAATGCCATAACATTGATTTCAAGGGAACAATTTTTAATTTTTAGTTTATACAGAGTAACACTATATATATATAGATTGAATGCTAAAATTTAATATTGGCGGGAAACAGGTCATGACCATCTTTACCAACCCAACTTCCCCTTCCTTCAGCAAGGCATTAGACATCAAGAAACGTCTCCTTCAAGGTTTCAATTCCTTCAAACAGCTCAAGCATGTGCACGCAGCGCTTGTCCGCCTTAATTTCGACCAAGACAACTATCTCTTAAACATGTTCTTGCGTCTCAGCTTTGATCTTAGTGACACAACCTATACTGGCCTCATTTTTAATCAAATCAAGGAACCCAATATTTTCCTATGGAACACCATGATTCGAGGCTTAGTTTCTCATGATTGCTATATAGAATCTATAGAATTTTACCATTCAATGAGAAAGCAAGGATTTTTACCAAATAATTTCACTTTCCCTTTTGTCCTGAAAGCTTGCACTAGGCTTTCATATTTTCAGTTGGGAATTATGATGCATACCCTTGTGGTCAAAGCGGGTTTTGATTCTGATATGTTTGTTAATACCAGTTTAGTCAGCTTGTATGCGAAGGGCGGGTTTATAGATAATGCTTTTAAGGTGTTCGATGATATCCCTGTTAAAAATATAGTTTCTTGGACTGCTATTATCAGTGGGTATATGGGTGTAGGGAAATGTAAGGAAGCCATTGATATGTTTCGTAGGCTGTTAGAGAAGGGTTTGAGGCCTGATAGTTTCACCCTAGTTCGGGTTTTGTCCGCTTGCATTCAAATTGGGGATATCGGAAGTGGAGAATGGATAGATAGATATATAGCGGAGATTGGCATGGCAAGGAATGTGTTTGTGGCTACTTCTTTGGTAGATTTGTATGCTAAATGTGGAAATATGGAAAAAGCACGTATTGTGTTTGATGGGATGGGAGAGAAGGATGTTGTTTCTTGGAGTTCCATGGTTCAAGGTTATGCTTCAAATGGGTTGCCTAAAGAAGCATTGGACCTCTTCTTTAATATGTTGAATGAGGGTCTCCAACCCGATTGTTATTCTATGGTTGGTTTTCTCTGTGCTTGTGCCAGGTTAGGAGCATTAGAGTTAGGGGACTGGGCCAGCAATTTGATTAATAGATATGAGTTCTTGGCAAATCCAGTATTGGGTACTGCATTAATTGATATGTATGCAAAATGTGGAAATATGGCTAAAGCTTGGGAGGTTTTCGGAGGAATGAAGGAGAAAGATAGAGTAGTTTGCAATGCTGCTATTTCGGGTCTCGCCATGAATGGACATGTGAAAGCTGCATTTGGACTATTTGGCCAAATGGAGAAGTATGGGATTCAACCAGATGAGAACACTTTCGTTGGCCTACTCTGTGGCTGTACTCATGCTGGTCTAGTCAATGAGGGGCGTAAATATTTTGATAATATTGGTCGTATTTATTCCTTTACTCCAACAATTGAGCATTATGGCTGCATGGTGGATCTTCTTGGTCGTGCAGGTTTTTTAGATGAAGCTCATCAGCTGATCAAAAGTATGCCTATGGAGGCTAATGCCATCATTTGGGGAGCCTTGCTGTGTGGATGTAGACTACACCGAGATACCCAGTTGGCTGAACGCGTACTTAAACAACTTATAGCATTAGAACCATGGACCTCAGCAAATTATGTCCAGTTGTCAAATATATATTCTAGAGCACATAAATGGGATGAAGCAGCAAAAATTAGGTCAATCATGGCCGAAAAAGGGATGCAGAAACTACCTGGATATAGTTGGATTGAAGTGGACGGAGTTGTTCATGAATTTCTTGTCGGTGATAGGTCCCATCCTTTATCTGAGAAAATATATATAAAACTTGGTGAATTAGGCAAGGACCTAAGAGCAGCTGGCTACTTGCCAACAACTGATAATGTGCTTTTTGATGTAGAAGAGGAGGAGAAGGAACATTTTCTTGGTTGTCACAGTGAGAAACTGGCTATAGCTTTTGGCCTGATAAGCACAGCTTCAAAGCACGTCATCAGAGTGGTAAAAAACCTGCGTGTTTGTAGTGATTGTCACGAGTTCGTAAAGCTAATTTCTAGAATCACAGGAAGGGATATAATTGTGAGGGATAATAATCGATTTCATTATTTTTCTGAAGGCTCCTGCTCATGCAATGACTATTGGTAAAATTTAAGTATCGATTACTCCCAGGTTTGTGCACAATTTTTGAGTTTCACGACCACTTTTACATCATCCAAAATGCATAGATTTATGGCTTTAATTTATGTCGGTCCGTGTTTAAGTTATAGCGGAGCAATGGCAATGCCTAGGTTAGGTATGCACTCATGCTTATCTCTAATGCTGTGTGATCATTATAGTGTCTTGATAATGCTGGAGGTGTGACTTATAGTCCTTCATCTATTGCAAAAGAAAGGAGCACGTTGGAGGAATGGAGAAACCCCAGAAGTTATGCCAACTTCACATGCCAAGTGAGGCTCTTATCCCTATGTTTGTACATCATGTCTTTTTTGCTTAAGTTTCCAAATACTTATCTGGTGGATCGGTGACATCATTTACTGCCAAATAGTGTAGATTGCATCAGTTATTTTTGGAGGAGCGTGTTGAGAATAGTCATTCTGACCCGGCCCGTCTTGTGAAACTGAAGAGAAGGCAACTTAATGGATTTCCATTTGATCCAAAATCTGGAAAAAGTTACATAGAGAAATTCCTGGGGACTCCACCAGAAAATAAAGAAGTTCATGAGGTTTCTGTCAATCCACCACTGCTGAGATTGACATTGGATTATTCTAGTGAGTCAGGGCCTGAAACCATTGATATTGGTACTGTAAGTCCTCCAAAGAAGTCTTTGCAAGAAAGAGAAAGCAAATGTTCGTCTCCCACCACGCAAGAAGTTGTAATAAAACCTGTTACACCTGAACTGAGTGAGGAGGCTATCAATAGAGAAATTGTGAAAGTCCCTGACCCAGTTTCTGGCGGTGAGGCTGATGAATCTCCTTGTATCACTCGTAAGATGGCAAGTGAAGATGAAGTAGATGAAGTGGCAGTTGATGAAGAAAGAAAATCTGAGGGAAGTCTAGATGGGGACCATTCTGATGATTTAATGAGTGAGGTAGACAATTACATGGATGCTCTCACCACAATGGAGTCAGAAATGGAAACAGATAACGAGTATAAATCTAAAAGCGATATTGGTTCCTTGGTGGTAGGGAAACATGGGACAGATTCTTCTTCAAATGAAGAGCATATGGATGTACAAGCTAATCTTTGTGATTCTCAGTCATTTGGAAAATCCTCCATATCTGATGATGGGAAAAGTTCATTTAATAAAGGGTTATCTAGTTTTTCCTACCCTGTTTCTCTAAGCGATTTGGTTGAGAATACAACATCTGACAATGGAGTGGCAGGAAAATTGTTCTCTTCTGAAAATTTTGCTGCAGAGACTATTGTTCTCTTCTGAAAATTTTGCTACAGAGACTATGGATTCACCAATGGACCATCCATCTGTTCATGTGGAGGATCAAGGAAACGACTCCAGTGTGCTTATATGTGTTAAGGAAGACACTGCCTCAAATGCTGGCAAAGCATCTTGTTCATGTGTTTCAGATTCAAACATTTTGCTTACACCCTCTGTTTCAACTACGAATTTGATTGTAATTTCCTTATCAGAAACCAAATTAGATGAAATGCCCTCAGACTATACTGAACTTTGTTCTAAAACATCAAACACTGACCAAAATGGTACAGCTTTACCTGATTCTTCTGTATTTATATCTGATGTTCCTTCCCAGACAGTGAGTAATAATTCTCTTGCTGTTTCTTCTGAAGATTGTCTTGTGGAAGAGGTGGACCATGAAGATTCAAATGTGCTTGTGCATATGGAGAACATTTCAGATCTGGAAAAGGAAGGGGATGATGTTTCTGTGAATGTTGTGCTTCAAACAGACTATGCAGATGGACGTTGTGATAGGAATTTGTTTGAAGGGAAAATTACCACCGCACACTCAGTAATTTCATCAGGTCTTGTTCACGAAGAGTGTCAAAAAGAATATGTGGGTGAAATTTGTGATAAAGATTTGGTTGAAGGGGAAAGTGGCTCTCTGCCGAAAAGTTCAGATGTTTTAAAGCCTGTTCAAATAATTTCTGAAGTTGATCACATTTTACTGCAGCTACAGGAGTTAATTCAGAAAATTTATTGGACTTGGTGTTAAATCCTGTGCTTGGTAGCATTAAGGAGGATCAATGCTCTGATATAGCAGTTAATAGTTCAGCAATTGAGAATGATTTGAGAGGGGAGGTACTATAGGTACTATATTCTAAAGACAATATAATGAGAGTTGAAGAGATTTCTTGGGCCTCTGACGGTGAGGAAACGGGTGGATGCACTGGCAAGGTGGATGTAGTGGGAGAAGGTTCTGTTTCTCTTGAGCATCCAGTCAGTTGTGCAGATAAATCAGGCCTTGATCACGTGAACTTAGATGGAGATATGGATTCATCCTTGGTTACTGTTGATGTTACCACTGGCTCTGAGGATCATTTTAATGATGCTAGCTGTCTTCCTTCAGATTTGGTTTGCTCTAAATCTACTTATTTTATAAATATTCAAGAATCACCTTCTAGAAATGAGGATGTGCATCAGAATGGGTTGGAGGCTACTAAGGGAGTTTCATCAGAATGTTGTATAGAACCTGAGGAACAAAAGGAAGTAAAACTACTGGAAGTTGCTTATACAGAGTTGAAGTCCAGTGTATGTGGACCAGTCTCTGGTGGCCATGGTAGTCTAGAAGTGCCTGAACATATTCACAAGTCAGCTCTCACTTATCAAGCAGAAAACAACTCTTATTTCAGCGAAGCTGCTGCATGTCCACTGAGCAATCAGGGCATGGAATCAAAACATGCCTACTTGAATCATTCTGAGGATGCTTGTGAAGATGCTGCATGTTTACCTACCAATATCTCCAAAGGGTACAAACCTCTTTAGAGCACCCAGTAGAACAACAAGCTGATCAATTTTTTGCAGAATCTCCATCTTCAGTCATGCATAAAGCCATTTCTGAGTCATTGAATCTTCAGCATTCACCTCCTTGTAGCTTTGCAGATTCTGGAATTCCTTCAGATCAGTCTGTCGATTTGCAATCTGGTCAACTTGACTTGGGATGCTTGCAAGTAGATGAAGCAACTTCCAGGTCATTAGACCTGCAGTCTGAACAAATACGTACTGTGGGGGACATAGGTCAGGAGAGATGCCTTGATGCTACTTCTCAACAAGAAGTTCCTAGCCAAGAATTTTTAGTGCAATCAGAAGGTCCTAAACTTAGTAGTGCTACATTATCAAAGAATCCATTTGATTATGGCTTTCCTAGCTTTGGTCTGCTCCCTAAGAATTTGGAAGAGATGCCACCGCTGCCACCACTACCTCCCATGCAGTGGAGAATGGGAAAGTTTCAACCATCTTCACTGGCTTTGCAGGGAGAATGGATTGGTCATGGTCAGGACACATGTTTGCCAATGCAGCCTGAGAAATCTCAGTCTGATTCTCTCTCAGTAGTTATAGACTTTGCAGGTGCTCCAAGCCCACTTTTGCCTGTTACTTCTGCAGATATTCAAAAGTTGAAACACCAGTCTACTGATTCAGAGGAAAATTACATGCAGCCAGTTCCACTCTCATTGGGGATGCCAACTTCTGTTAGAGATTCAAACAATCAGCAGGATTTTCTTCCATCAGATGCAAAACAATCCTTGAACCCATTCTTGAATTTGCCAGAAGCAGCGAATGAGAAGCCTGAGGATAGTGTCCATGCATCAGGAGGAAATCCATTAAAGTCTAGTCCAGACCCATTATCACAAGTGGCAACTGTGGAAGATCAACCCACTGAACAAGACACTGTACCCTCACATGGCTCTGAAACAAAGCCATTGGAGCAAGTGACACCTGAATCAACTTCAGAGGCAAAGCTATCTGAACACTTTTTGCAGAGTTCAGAAGTCGAAAGAAACATTTCAGACAAATTTGTCTCGCCACCAACTCCAATGATAGACCAACCTCAGCATGATTTAGTAACCATGCATGAGGAAACATGGTCACCTAGTACTTTAGCTCTGCCACCAAATTTCGAATTGGAAAGCCAAATGGGAGCAAGCTTCCTCATCCTCGCAATCCTCTCATTGATGCTGTTGCCACACATGATAAAAGCAAGGTAATGGTTGTTTGTTGAGTCTTGTTTAAAACCTATCGTTTCAGATCCTCTGCCTGCAAAAACTGTCTTCTAATGTGCTTGAACCCTATGCAGTTGAGAAAGGTAACAGAACGAGTTCAACGTCTGGCTGGACCAAAGCCAGATGAAAGAGATTCACTGCTAGAACAGATTAGAGCCAAGGTTAGACCTCCTATCTTTTGTCAATGTTTTATACCTTATATATTTATTCCTTTTCAGGGTATCGAAATTTTGAATCTCCTTTTTCATAAATTATGGATAATTCTGCAGTCCTTTAATCTGAAGCCTGCGACAGCGACCAGGCCTAGTATTCAGGGTATTCAAGGTCCAAAAACTAACTTGAAGGTTGCTGCCATCTTGGAGAAAGCAAATGCTATTCGCCAGGTCTCTCTCTCTCTCTCTCTCTCTCTCTCTCTCTCTCTCGTGTGTGTGTGTGTGTGTGTGTGTGTGTGTTTTGATGCGTGCTTATGCCTTGCATGTATGTGGGGGATTAAAATGTGTAATGTTGAAATTTTTCTGAAAATAGGCATTGGCTGGAAGTGATGAAGACGATGATACAGATAGCTGGAGTGATTCTTAGGAAAAATTTGTTTACATGCAGCATTTCTCTGAGGTGGTCAATGCCTTCAATGCTGTAGATACATGTTTACTGTATTAAAGTGAAGGCGACATCTACAATTTGCTAATTTTTCCTCTACACCATTCATGTATAATCTTCTCTTTTATTTTCTTTGTCACACACATTGGTTGAAGATATTGGTGGGTTAAGCCGCCCAGGTCAATCCTCGGTAATCAGATGCGGGGCTGATATGCTTATCTACGAGAATGGCTTAGCGTGCAAGCGCTTTTCTAATCAAATTGTACGTATTATTTTGCAGTAGTACGTTGTCAGTTGTAAATTGTGTTGGAGTGGTATATAATTTGAGGTGTAGCGCACATCTTAAAAAATTTTGTAATATTGTATGTAGCAATTACATGGTACACATCTTTCTCTGCCCATTTACAATGTCGTTTCTGGGTTACGATCAAAGTGTATGATGGTTTGCATGATTCTCTACTATGGGTGTGGATGTATTGGTGTCAATGGCTTCCTTACATTTCCCTACACCCATATACCACTGATAATAGCAGTCCAAGAAACTATATTTTTAAAAGGGATATCATCGAACACCTTAAAGGAATTATCTATAAACCCGCCCTTCGCATACAAGCTGACTAAACTGGTATTAACAAACATATCAGAATCAAAACCCGCTTTGACTACAAAGGTATGCATCAAAATTCCCAACTGAAAATATGAAAGCCTAGTGCAAGCTTTCAGGACAAAAAGGAAAGTGAAATTATTTGGTAAAAATCCTTACTTTCTCATTGAATGGTAAAATTCTATAGATTCTATATAGCAATCATGAGAAACCAAGCCTCGAATCATGGTGCTCCATAGGAAAATGTTGGGTTCCTTATTTGATTAAAAATGAGGCCAGTATAGGTTGTGTAACCAAGATCAAAGCTTAGACACAAGAACATGTTTAAGAGATAATTGTCTTGGTCGAAATTAAGGCGGAGAAGCGCTATGTGGACATGCTTGAGCTGTTTGAAGGAATTGAAACCTTGAAGGAGACGTTTCTTGATGTCTAATGCCTTACTGAAGGAAGGCGAGCACGACCATCTAAAAAACCTGCACGACCAAGAAAATCCACCATGCAGCCATAATGCTCAATTGTTGGAGTAAAGGAATAAATACGACCCATATTATCAAAATATTTACGCCCCTCGTTGACTAGACCAGCATGAGTACAGCCACAGAGTAGGCCAACGAAAGTGTTCTCATCTGGTTGAATCCCATACTTCTCTATTTGGCCGAAAAGTCCAAATGCAGCTTTCCAATGTCCATTCATGGCGAGACCCGAAATAGCAGCATTGCAAACTACTCTATCTTTCTCCTTCATTCCTCTAAAAACCTCCTAAGCTTTATCCATGTTTTCACATTTTGCATACATATCAATTAATGCAGTACCCAATACTGGATTTGCCAAGAACTCATTTCTATTAATCAAATTGCTGGCCCGGTCCCCTAACTCTAATGCTCCTAACTTGGCACAAGCACAGAGAAAACCAACCATAGAATAACAATCAGGTTGGAGACCCTCATTCAACATATTAAAGAAGAGGTCCAATGCTTCTTAGGCAACCCATTTGAAGCATAACCTTGAACCATGGAACTCCAAGAAACAATATCCTTCTCTCCCATCCCATCAAACACAATGCGTGCTTTTTCCATATTTCCACATTTAGCATACAAATCCACCAAAGAAGTAGCCACAAACACATTCCTTGCCATGCCAATCTTCGCTATATATCTATCTATCCAGTCCCCACTTCCGATATCCCCAATTTGAATGCAAGCGGACAAAACCCGAGCGAGGGTGAAACTATCAGGCCTCAAACCCTTCTCTAACAGCCTACAAAACATATCAATGGCTTCCTTACATTTCCTTACACCCATATACCCACTGATAATAGCAGTCCAAGAAACTATATTTTTAACAGGGATATCATCGAACACTTTAAAGGAATTATCTATAAACTCGCCCTTCACATACAAGCTGACTAAACTGGTATTAACAAACATATCAGAATCAAAATCCGCTTTGACCACAAGGGTATGCATCATAATTCCCAACTGAAAATATGAAAGCCTAGTGCAAGCTTTCAGGACGAAAAGGAAAGTGAAATTATTTGGTAAAAATCCTTGCTTTCTCATTGAATGGTAAAATTCTATAGATTTTATATAGTAATCATGAGAAACTAAGCCTCGAATCATGGTGTTCCATAGGAAAATGTTGGGTTCCTTGATTTGATTAAAAATGAGGCCAGTATAGGTTGTGTCACCAACATCAAAGCTGAGACGCAAGAACATGTTTAAGAGATAGTTGTCTTGGTCGAAATTAAGGCGGAGAAGCGCTGCGTGGACATGCTTGAGCTGTTTGAAGGAATTGAAACCTTGAAGGAGACGTTTCTTGATGTCTAATGCCTTGCTGAAGGAAGGCGAAGTTGGGTTGGTAAAGATGGTCATGACCTGTTTCCCGCCAATATTAAATTTTAGCATTCAATCTATATATATATAGTGTTACTCTGTATAAACTAAAAATTAAAAATTGTTCCCTTGAAATCAATGTTATGGCATTAGGGATAGACATGATAATGGATTTGGATAATCATTCCGCCCGTAAATTTTCGAGTTCGGACAACTATTTATGCATGCAAGTTCGATTTGGTTTTGCTTTTTCTGGACATAGAGTTTGAACTTTATGTATAAATTATAAATTTAGTCCGACTTGATTATATATTAATATTAATATTTTTATTTTTATGTTATTTTTATTAATTATGTAATTTAAAATATGTCAAACACACGACAGACTTCCATCAATTGCTTACCCAAGTTTCAATACAATCAACTCTTACACAAACCAAATATCACACGCTTTCCAATCCAAACTTTCTACTGCACAAAATTCAAGTACGAGTGTAAGAATAAATGACACCAATACATCCACACCCATAGTAGAGAATCATGCAAACCATCATACACTTTGATCGTAACCCAGAAACGACATTGTAAATGGGCAGAGAAAGATGTGTACCATGTAATTGCTACATACAATATTACAAAATTTTTTAAGATGTGCGCTACACCTCAAATTATATACCACTCCAACACAATTTACAACTGCCAACATACTACTGCAAAATAATACGTACAATTTGATTAGAAAAGCACTTGCACGCTAAGCCATTCTCGTAGATAAGCATATCAGCCCCGCATCTGATTACCGAGGATTGACCTGGGCGACTTAACCCACCAATATCTTCAACCAATGTGTGTGACAAAGAAAATAAAAGAGAAGATTATACATGAATGGTGTAGAGGAAAAATTAGCAAATTGTAGATGTCGACTTCACTTTAAGACAGTAAACGTGTATCTACAGCATTGAAGGCATTAACCACCTCAGAGAAATGCTGCATGTAAACAAATTTTTCCTAAGAATCACTCCAGCTATCTGTATCATCGTCTTCATCACTTCCAGCCAATGCCTATTTTCAGAAAAATTTCAACATTACACATTTTAATCCCCCACATACATGCAAGGCATAAGCACGCATCAAAACACACACACACACACACACACACACACACACACGAGAGAGAGAGAGAGAGAGAGAGAGAGACCTGGCGAATAGCATTTGCTTTCTCCAAGATGGCAGCAACCTTCAAGTTAGTTTTTGGACCTTGAATACCCTGAATACTAGGCCTGGTCGCTGTCGCAGGCTTCAGATTAAAGGACTGCAGAATTATCCATAATTTATGAAAAAGGAGATTCAAAATTTCGATACCCTGAAAAGGAATAAATATATAAGGTATAAAACATTGACAAAAGATAGGAGGTCTAACCTTGGCTCTAATCTGTTCTAGTAGTGAATCTCTTTCATCTGGCTTTGGTCCAGCCAGACGTTGAACTCGTTCTGTTACCTTTCTCAACTGCATAGGGGTTCAAGCACATTAGAAGACAGTTTTTGCAGGCAGAGGATCTGAAACGACAGGTTTAAAACAAGACTCAACAAATCACCATTACCTTGCTTTTATCATGTGCAGCAACAGCATCAATGAGAGGATTGCGAGGACGAGGAAGCTTGCTCCCATTCGGCTTTCCAACTTCATAATTTGGTGGCAGAGCTAAAGTACTAGGTGAGCGTGTTTCCTCATGCATGGTTACTAAATCATGCTGAGGTTGGTCTATCATTGGAGTTGGTGGCAAGACAAATTTGCCTGAAAAGTTTCTTTCAACTTCTGAACTCTGCAAAAAGTGTTCAGATAGCTTTGCCTCTGAAGTTGATTCAGGTGTCACTTGGCCATGAGAGGGTACAGTGTCATGTTCAGTGGGTTGATCTTCCACAGTTGCCACTTGTGATAATGGGTCTGGACTAGACTTTAATGGATTTCCTCCTGATGCATGGACACTATCCTCAGGCTTCTCATTCGCTGTTTCTGGTAAATTCAACAATGGGTTCAAGGATTGTTTTGCATCTAATGGAAGAAAATCCTGCTGATTGTTTGAATCTCTAACAGAAGTTGGCATCCCCAATGAGAGTGGAACTGGCTGCATGTAATTGTCCTCTGACTCAGTAGACAGGTGTTTCAACTTTTGAATATCTGCAGAAGTAACAGGCAAAAGTGGGCTTGGAGCACCCGCAAAGTCTATACCTAATGAGCGAGAATCAGACTGAGATTTCTCAGGCTGCATTGGCAAACATGTGTCCTGACCATGACCAGCCCATTCTCCCTGCGAAGCTAGTGAAGATGGTTGAAACTTTCCCATTCTCCATTGCATGGGAGGTAGAGGTGGCAGCGGTGGCATCTCTTCCAAATTCTTAGGGAGCAGACCAAAGCTAGGAAAGCCACAATCAAATGGATTCTTTGATAGTGTAGTACTACTAAGTTTAGGACCTTCTGATTGCACTAAAAATTCTTGGCTAGGAACTTCTTGTTGAGAAGTAGCATCAAGGCATCTCTCCTGACCTATGTCCCCCACAGTACGTATCTGTTCAGACTGCAGGTCTAATGACCTGGAAGTTGCTTCATCTACTTGCAAGCATCCCAAGTCAAGTTGACCAGATTGCAAATCGACTGACTGATCTGAAGGAATTCCAGAATCTGCAAAACTACAAGGAGGTGAATGCTGAAGATTCAATGACTCAGAAATGGCTTTATGCATGACTGCAGATGGAGATTCTGCAAAAAAATGATCAGCTTGTTGTTCCACTGGTTGCTCTAAAGAGGTTTGTACCCTTTGGAGATATGAGGTAGGTGAACATGCAGTATCTTCACAAGCATCCTCAGAATGATTCAAGTAGGCATGTTTTGATTCCATGCCCTGATTGCTCAGTGGACATGCAGCAGCTTCGCTGAAATAAGAGCTGTTTTCTGCTTGATAAGTGAGAGCTGACTTGTGAATATGTTCAGGCACTTCTAGACTACCATGGCCACCAGAGACTGGTCCACATACACTGGACTTCAACTCTGTATAAGCAACTTCCAGTTGTTTTACTTCCTTTTGTTCCTCAGGTTCTATACAACATTCTGATGAAACTCCCTTAGTAGCCTCCAACCCATTCTGATGCACATCCTCATTTCTAGAAGGTGATTCTTGAATATTTATAAAATAAGTAGATTTAGAGCAAACCAAATCTGAAGGAAGACAGCTAGCATCATTAAAATGATCCTCAGAGCCAGTGGTAACATCAACAGTAACCAAGGATGAATCCATATCTCCATCTAAGTTCACATGATCAAGGCCTGATTTATCTGCACAACTGACTGGATGCTCAAGAGAAACAGAACCTTCTCCCACTACATCCACCTTGCCAGTGCATCCACCCGTTTCCTCACCGTCAGAGGCCCAAGAAATCTCTTCAACTCTCATTATATTGTCTTTAGAATATAGTACCTCTCCTCTCAAATCATTTTCAATAGCTGAACTATTAACTGCTATATCAGAGCATTGATCCTCCTTAATGCTATCAAGCACAGGAGTTAACACCAAGTCCAATAAATTTTCTGAATTAACTCCTGTAGCTGCAGTAATGTCATCGACTTCAGAAATTATTTGAACAGGCTTTAAAACATCTGAACTATCAGATGCTAGCGTAACACCTGAATCCACATCAGCTTTTGGCAACACTGAGCAGAGGAGCTGCTCCTTTGATGGTGAAACTATGGGGAGAGGAGAGCCACTTTCCCCTTCAACCAAATCTTTATCACAAATTTCACCCACATATTCTTTTTGACACTCTTCGTGAACAAGACCTGATGAAATTACTGAGTGTGGGATGGTAATTTTCCCTTCAACCAAATTCCTATCACAAAGTCCATCTGCATAGTCAGTTTGAAGCACACCATTCACAGAAACATCATCCCCTTCCTTTTCCAGGTCTGAAATGTTTGCCGTAGGCACAAGCATATCATTCACAGAACCATCATCCCCTTCCTTTTCCAGATCTGAAATGTTCTCCATATGCACAAGCACATTTGAATCTTCATGGTCCACCTCTTTCACAAGACAATCTTCAGAAGAAACTGCAAGAGAATTATTACTCACTGTCTGGGAAGGAACATCAGATATAAATACAGAAGAATCAGGTAAAGCTGTACCATTTTGATCAGTGTTTGATGTTTTAGAACAAAGTTCAGTATAGTCTGAGGGCATTTCATCTAATTTGGTTTCTGATGAGGAAATTACAATCAAATTCGTAGTTGAAACAGAGGGTGTAAGCAAAATGTTTGAATCTGAAACACATGAACAAGATGCTTTGCCAGCATTTGAGGCAGTGTCTTCCTTAACACATATAAGCACACTGGAGTCGTTTCCTTGATCCTCCATATGAACAGATGGAAGGTCCATTAGTGAATCCATAGTCTCTGCAGCAAAATTTTCAGAAGAGAACAATTTCCCTGCCACTCCATTGTCAGATGTTGTATTCTCAGCCAAATTGCTTAGAGAATCAGGGTAGGAAAAACTAGATATCCCTTTATTAAATGAACTTTTCCCATCATCAGACATGGAGGAGTTTCCAAATGACTGAGAATCAGAAAGATTAGCTTGTACATCCATATGCTCTTCATTTGAAGAAGAGCCTGTCCCATGTTTCCCTACCACCAAGGAACCAATATCGCTTTTAGGTTTATACTCGTTATCTGTTTCCATTTCTGACTCCATTGTAGTGAGCGCATCCATGTAATTGTCTACCTCACTCATTAAATCATCAGAATGGTCCCCATCTAGACTTCCCTCAGATTTTCTTTCTTCATCAACTGCCACTTCATCTACTTCATCTTCACTTGCCATCTTATGAGTGATACAAGGAGATTCATCAGCCTCACCGCCAGAAACTGGGTCAGGAACTTTTACAATTCCTCTATTGATAGCCTCCTCACTCAGTTCAGGTGTAACTGGTTTTATTACAACTTCTTGCGTGGTGGGAGACGAACATTTGCTTTCTCTTCCTTGCAAAGACTTCTTTGGAGGACTTACAGTACCAATATCAATGGTTTCAGGCCCTGACTCACTAGAATAATCCAATGTCAATCTCAGCAGTGGTGGATTGACAGAAACCTCATGAACTTCTTTATTTTCTGGTGAAGGAGTCCCCAGGAATTTCTCCATGTAACTTTTTCCAGGTTTTGGATCAAATGGAAATCCATTAAGTTGCCTTCTCTTCAGTTTCACAAGACGGGCCGGGTCAGAATGACTATTCTCAACACGCTCCTCCAAAAATAACTGATGCAATCTGCACTATTTGGCAGTAAATGATGTCACCAATCCACCAGATAAGTATTTGGCAACTTAAACAAAAATGACATGATGTACAAACATAGGGATAAGAGCCTCACTTGGCATGTGAAGTTGGCATAACTTCTGGGGTTTCTCCATTCCTCCACCGTGCTCCTTTCTTCTGCAATAGATGAAGGACTATAAGTCACACCTCCAGCATTATCAAGACACTATAATGATCACACAGCATTAGAGATAAGCATGAGCGCATGCCTGGCCTAGGCATTGCCATTGCTCCGCTATAACTGACAGCTGAAAATGTGTTACCTTTTCTCTATAAAAAGCTGGACAATGGTTTATAACTTAACATAAAAAACCTACAGCTTCTGAATTATACTTCTCCTTAAATGGAATAAATCAAACTTCAAAGCTTGAAGCCTCTGCTTTGATTTTATTGATCAACACTCAGATAGAGACCGGAACATCTCTATTAAGCTTATCATTAATTACAGCCACCATTCACATGAAAGGCTATATTGAAGAATGAATAAATGGAAAATGTGATTTATAATAGAGGACTATGTTGAGAATCACAAATAAGTCAAACATACCCCAAGGTTGAGCCTAGGAGTTATCTCATTACCAAGACTTCCAGATATCTAGAAAAAATAAAGAGAAGAGAAAAGATAACAATGAAGAAAAGAAGACAATCTTCTAACAGAGATTATAAAGGCCATGGGTTCTATCTATCCTATCTCAAGGTTTTCCATTAGAATTAAGTCAAAAGATGGGACTACTTGATGGACTGTATCAACCAAGTACAGTTATGCCTCCCAAATGCCTGTTTAAGTTATGATGTGGTAACAAGAGATTACAACTTCACTGCCACAATATCCACTCTGGGTTGATTCTCCACGTAATAGTTAACAAGTTTAGCAGGAATGCAGCAAAAACAGGCCAATTGCTCAAACAAAAGCCTATCAGAATTATTATCTTGACAACAAGATTGTCTGACCTATTCACTAGTCTGTTGTCAGCACATACCTTCACTTTTCGGTTTTTCTTCTCTCTCTGAACTTCAGCTGTAGGTGCTCCAAAGGTTACTGATTCAACTTTAAAGAATGACGGATCAGTGTAACGCTTCAAACATGCTCCAGCCCCAGCAACATCAAACCTGTCAGGATCCAGACGAGAATGAAGCTTACTAGTACCTAGAAAGCTATGCCTCCTACCAACATCAAGATTGAAAAACAAAAAATTGAGGAAGAAGAAAAATCTAAACTCGTACTTATCCAGAAGGAATAATTGTGGGGGACCCCGACATTCCTCACACGAATCCATTACAAAACGAGGTAAGTCTCCACGAGTGATCATATTTTGTTCCATGCATAAATTAGGATGCCAATCAACTCCTACAGAATAATTATGCATGCAAATAACAAAGGCATTAGATTGGGAATTCAAATGTTAGTTTTTTTTTCTCTTTTAATTGCATACAAGAATCCTAAAATTTTCAGAAGAGAAAATCACTCATGTGAACACATGCATTATCTGGTACTTATAAACCATTTTGAATCGAAGGAATAAGACAAGAGAATATAATGTTTTAACGTGTGCCCACTGTAGAACAATCAAAGATCATTTCAATAACCATGAGAATATCAAATACCTCTTTTTGGCACATGACAACGATTGAAGAAAAGAGAGAGAGAGAGAGAGAGAGAGAGAGAGAGAGAGAGAAGAGGCTGACAACCTTGAGAATAAACACAAGGATGATTTGAACAAACAGTCTAACAACCTTGAAAATAAACAAATGGACATTGTCTAGGAAGGAAAAATTGCACTCCAGTGATAAAAACAAGTAATATTACTATTAACAGCAAAATAATTTGAAAAAGACACGATTCTTAGATATATGGTAAATGGATGTAATTTTACATGTAATTGGTAGTGGAAAAAACAAAGGCAGATACCATGTAAACATCTCAAGAAGATGAAGAAGAAAAAAGATGGCCTTATAGGGTCATTAGCACCCAAACTGTACAAATACGAATATGTTGCTGATTTCTCAACTTTTAGCAATATCAAATTAGTGCAGGCACTAAAAAGGAAAAAGTTAACATCCCCGGATGCTCAGGTAAATGTTTCCTCAAATTCCTACAGATGCTTCTTTCAGTCCAATTAATTTCATGAATTAGCCAGCAAGAGACAGAAAGTAGCTTATACAAAAACAAACCAGCATAAATTCTCTGACCTGCATTAGTAAAAAATGGGGTCTGATCAGTTTGAGTGAGAAACGTCTTCTCAATTGAAGGAACTTCAGCCTCAAGCTGCTGAACACGAGCCATTAGGCCATGGCCTCTAGCTGCTGTTGCCATTACTTCCTCATGCAAGTCATGAAATACCTCAGCAGCAAACCTTTAAGAGCCACAAGCAAAAAACAATATCTCATATTGTGCGATCTCAAAGTCCTAAGTGGACAAGGATCAAAACCTGTGGCGTTGTCTACAACAGCTAAGGCATAGAGTAAAAATAATAGAAATCATTTTCACAAATGCAAGGGTTGCAATAGTAAGATCTGGCTAGGAAAACCGATGGTCAAAATTTGTTTCAAGGTTCTAAACATCATGATATTTAGATAAATAACGCATACAAGCAAGCATAATCAACTACGTTCTCAAAAAAATAAATGGAAGTAGAACACGTGAAAAAATTCAATGCCATGAATCTTTAATGCAAACAGCCGCATCCAGAAACAACAGAATGTTAATTCCTAAATTCCATTCAAAACATGCTCGTTCAATTACCGAGCAGAACCAAATTTAACCAGAACCTCAGCGAGCATTCCGGACTCCAATCATATTTCCCTACTTCTCACTTAAAAGCGTCGATAGAACAGGATAGACCAATTTCAAACACAAAATTTAACAGATAAATTTAGCTGATTAAGAAGCTATCTAAGCTCAGACCTCGATTGTAATTTTCCATATTTGATTCGCATTACTAAATTCAGAGAGAGAGAAAAAATAGTAATTCGAAACTCAAAAATGCCACAGAAGCAGAATCCAAACTACATTCCTAAGCATCGTTTATAACAATTCAAAATCAATAAATACAAAAGAAATTGTAAATTACACAACCAAAATCAACACAAACTCACACTCCAAACAGAACTGAAAATTCACCTCACAGCTCGGCCTAACAAGCATTTCGCTAAAACACGAAAATCCATCCTCAAACCAAACCAAATCTCTAAACTATAAACAAAAAGGAAGAGAGAGAGGAAGAGACTGACTCAGCAAGGTCGCCAAGCTGGCGCAAGACTCCAACAAGGCCAGCCATGGCAACGCCTTCAAGAAGAGCTTCTGGATCATCTTTATCGGCAGCTCTATACAGCTCCGGATCGGCCAAACCGTACTCGTTTCTTATCTGATATCTCGTCAGAGGCATTTTCACGATTCGTAACTGACGCTTCA
Source organism: Excoecaria cochinchinensis (assembly GCA_947683425.1). Classification (NCBI taxonomy): domain Eukaryota; kingdom Viridiplantae; phylum Streptophyta; class Magnoliopsida; order Malpighiales; family Euphorbiaceae; genus Excoecaria; species Excoecaria cochinchinensis. The sequence continues at coordinate 15,535,781 of CANTUQ010000058.1, forward strand.
GACCCCAAAAAAAAATATCCCTAATCTTACTCTATTTCTTGGATTATTTTACATGGAGAGGATTTTCTTGGGGCTTGGAGAAATGAAATGAATGAATTTACAGAGAAACAGAGACCAGAAAAGACGTGGACAGAGCCCCGGGAGAGTGTGTGTGAGAGAGAGAGAGAGAGGCAGAGAGTTTTTTATTTTAGATAATTTAAATTTTAATATCTCTAAGACAGTAATAATAAATAATTAATTAATTGAATGAGAATTTTTGAAGAGAATGAGGGAAACGGTGCGGGGATTGTATAAGGCTATGTCGTTTAATCGGCGCATATCGTGCCGCTTGTGACGCGCTTCTTGTATGGGATCATGTTATAACTCTCACGCTTATTTTTATTACCTCGGTGGGTTTTAATTCCCTGGTTTCGAGATCACGGAACCAGTAGAGCTGGGTATTTTAGATCTTCTATATTGTTTTTGATCATTATTATTATGTGGGATTAATTATATCTCCAAAGTTTAAAGCTAAGTGCCTTCGAAATTAAGCAAAGGAACTTTCAATTTCATAATCATCAAGTGTTCACATTAAAATTAAATGTAGAACAAGAATAAGAGAAAAACATGTCAGAAGAAAATTAATAATAATAATAATTTAGGCTCAATCACACTCAAGTGTAATAATTGACTAACCCATTAGGTGAACGCTAATTTTTTTTTTAATTATCTACTTGTATCTTTTGCTTTAACTCAAAGATCATTTTGAGGGGGGTTTTTTTAAAATCGGGGTGGAATCCAAAAAAAATTAATGAAGTGGGACTACAGGAAATATAAATAGGGTTTTGGGGGTGTCGGAAACCGGCACTACAATGGCCGGTTTCCGACAGGTGTGGGCCACCCGGTGTACCCGGGTGGTGTGCCATATACCGGCACATGCAGTGCCGGTATCTGGCAATGCTGCTGCCCACTGCAAAGGTTGCAGTGGGCAGCAGCTTTGCTGGATACCGGCACTGCATGTGCCGGTATCCGGCAAAGCTGCAGCCCCCCTGCAGCTTCACGTGGAAGCTGCAGGGGGCTGCATTATTTTGAATTTATTTTGGGGTTCACTTACCCTTTTCTTTCACTTACCCTTTGCTTCTTCTTCATTTACCCTTTTCTTTCACTTTGCTTTCATTTAGTTTTTTTGCTTGCTCTTCATCCCTTGTCTCCGTATTTGTTTCTCTCTTAATCTGTTTGAGTTAACTTTGCATCCAACATTTTTCGTTTCAAAGCTTATATAATTGGTAAGTTATTATTATTTGTTGTAATATTTAATTTTAGTAAAAAAAATTTATAATGTTGTTATTGATATTAATATTAATTATATGATTGTATATTATTTTTAGGTCTTAAAAAATTCGAACATTGTCTATTGCCCACTTTAAAGGTAAGATAATACTACTTTAAATGTTTTAAGAATTATGTTTAATTCATTTGAATGGATGTAATTATAGCACAATTAGAATTGTTTTTGATTCGAAAAAAAAATGATTATTAGCAAGTAAATAATTTAATGTTGTATGCAATGATTAATTTTCAAATTTATTATAGTAATCGAAAAAATGTATAGTTATTAAATATAATTTATTAGCTTAGATGTATAACCTATGGAGAAAGAAAATATTTAAATGAAATTATTCAGCATATATATTTGTTAATGGTTAATTTGTTTTTTTTTTTTAAATGCAAGTTTGGTCATGGATGCATATCATTTAGGAGCTGCACAAATAAACCCCGGTCCTATCAATGGGGAGTTGTTATCATTGCAAGGAAGGCATCGATCTGATGCCATATGGAATAATTCGGTAATTTTTTATATTGTATATATTGTGTAGAGTAATGATAACATTTTTTATTGATTACGTGGTATATGTTTGAAATTAATGCAAAGGTTGAAAGAGATGTTTTGAGGACAAGAAGAGGAAGCGTAGTTCAGCACTACAGACAAATTAATCCTAGAATTATACCCTATATAACAGCAGCAGGGTTGTTAGAAATTGCCCGTATTGGGACGATAAATATTGATTGGAATTTAATTACTGCACTTATTGAGAGGTGGAGACCAGAAACTCACACATTTCACCTCACATGCGGTGAGACGACAATAACCCTTCAGGATGTGGGAGTGTTGACAGGATTACCGATTGAGGGTAGGCCTGTAACGGGTAGAAGTAATCTTGATTGGGAGAGAATATGTCATAATTTACTTGGAGTAGTTCCTCCAGCTAGCGATATACGGGGGGAAAAAATTAAAATGACTTGGTTGGATAGAGTGTTTGGCGAAATACCCGAAAATGCCACACATGAGTTATTGCAGCAGCATGCTCGTGCTTGGATACTACGGTGTCTTGGAGGTTTGTTATTCTCATCTCAATCATCCAGTACTGTGCACTTAATGTTCCTCCCTTTGTTGGAAGATTTGGATTCAGTAGGGCAATATAGCTGGGGATCAGCATGTTTAGGCTGGCTATATAGAGAATTATGTAGGGCGACGCGTCCAAATGCTAAGGGAGTTGCAGGATATCTACAACTTCTACAAATGTGGGCGTGGGAGAGAATACAAAATTGCAGGCCAGAACATTTACAGCCTCAAGCCTTAAACACAGTTTTGCCTTATGGAATCAGGTTCAAATATTTTAATGATTATAAAGTGTAATTAATTTTGAAGCCATAAATTTATGATTATGAAGTGTAACTAAATTTGAAGTGTTATTTATTTGAAATATGCGAGTTGATATATGATGACCTTATTTGATTAGATGGAGTGGAGCGTTGGAGCGAAATGTCGCATATAGAAGGGATATATGGACATACCGCGAGAGATTTGATGCGCAAGCACTAGGAGAGGTACTTTTTGCAGTTCAATTAACGCAATTCAATTAATTTCATGAAAATTATGTAATAATTAATATTATGATAATATAATTTTATTAATTTGAAATTAATTTTTTTTATTTATGCAATTCAGTTTGAGTGGGAGCCGTACAGCAATGTAATTGAAGTGCTCCCCGAGTGCTGTAGAAGTGGGCAGCAAAGTTGGTTGGCAGTTATTCCACGAACTACCTCCAAACTCGTTCTCTTCTTCTCCAGTCGGTATAGACCCTAAGTCTCCAGCATTAGCAAACTGATTTATAGTATTCAAGACATTTTCTCGATTTTCAATTATAATTTCTTCTGTTACAGCGATTAACTCCACAATCGTGTATCCAGGAAATATATTAAAATTCTCATAAATTTGATCAACATCATCATCATCCACTATATCCATCATCGCCCAGCAAATTGACCCCTGGTTGCAAACTGGACACTTATATATCACCCTACAGATCCTAACCGCTGCACCCAAATCCAATTTAACCGATATTTTATGAATAAGCTCGGCAAAAGTCGGCTTGTTTCTAATTTTCAATCTTCTAGATCTAGCTGAAGGACTTGAAGCGTCATAATTAAAGCCAGATATACCGAACGTTGACTGTCCTCCGGTGTGAATTATAAAAGTCACAGGAACCGACATTTTTTTCCTACATTACATGTACACATATCATAAATATTATTGTCATATTCAGTTTTAAATGAAAAACTTAATTTCAACTTCAATAATGTATCTGTTACAAAATATGATTTCATATTAACACAACTTTATTTTCTTGTAAAAACTAGATATTATTGATATTTTCAATATTTCTTTAATTTTATCCTACAAGTAATTTTCTTTAATTCATACTATTTTTTATACTACACAGATAATAACTTACCTTTAATGATGGAATTGATACCTTTTCAAAATATTTGTACTTGCATGTTAAATGTTAAAATCAAATTAATATAAATATAAATTTTTTTTGAATAAAATAAAAAATTATATGACCATAGTATTACCTTCAAAGATAATTCTCCTGCCTATAATTTATTCTTGGCTAAATCCTTTGTAAATGAAATAAACTCAAACATTTAAAAACAACAAAATGGAATAAACAAACAAGTGAAACTCGTATGAAATATTAGAACGAAAGAGAAGATGAAACAAGTGAAACCAGTATGAAATAAAGAGAAGATGAAGTGTGCCAAAATATAAATGAAATTCTGTCGGAAGAAGTATTTTTTCTTCAAAAACCGGCACACATATGCCGGTTTCCGACAATTTCCAGGTGGCTGTCCCAGATGCCAGAAACCGGCACTGGTGGTGCCGGTTTCTAACATGTACTTTTGCACAGAAACCGGCACCATCTATGCCGGTTTCTGACATGATCAGTCGGTCCAACCGGGTGGCCCCACATGTTGGATACCGGCATTGCCTCTGCCGGTTTCTGACACCCCTTTTTCCCAATAATGTTTACTGTAGCCCCCTTTCTCCAAATATTTTACAATTAAACCCCCTTTTAAAAAAAAACCCCCATTTTGAGATGGAATTTATAAAATAAAATACCAGAGCCGTTACGGTTAGTATCGATTGCCTCATCAGCATTTGACTATAATCATGATACATTGCAGAAATTAAGTTGAGCTGAAAAACCATCGAGCCAAGTTAAACCCCTCCAGCTAAACACAAAAGTGCCTCAACATTTGACTATAATCATGATACATTGCAGAAATTAAGTTGAGCTAAGAAACCAACAAGCCAAGTTAAAGAATGTTATTGAAATCGGACCGGATAAAAAATCAGCAAGGTTGAAAATTCGTGGTTCGACCGGATTCAATCGAATTTTTTTTATTTTTTAAAATATTATTAATTAGTATAATTTTTATAAATATTACTATATAAATACTCAAACAAAAAAAAACTATCAAAATATTTAACATATGGCACAAATATACTAATAATAAGTTATAAAACATATTAAATATTTCAATATTGTTAAGTTTTTTTCAAAGCTTTAATTTCTTCAACTACCTTCTGTAGGTATTAATGGTCGTTTCTCTTACTTTGCTTTCCTAACTCTTTAATTTCATGATGTTTATTTCTCCGTAAAAAGTTAAAAACATATTACTTAATCGGATAAGTTTTTCCTCGGTTCAAAAAAAATTGCATGACTTTCTATTCGAGCAATTTTTTTTCCTTAAATTAGCTTAATAGAGGCATGAAATTAAAATAAAAGCATTAACTAAACATAATATGCAAAATCCCTAATAACAATAATGGAAGAAACTCAAGAGAAAAATAAAAGCAGATAAATAACAATGAGAGAAAAACTCAACGATTTTCAGTATCCAGCATAGAAATCTGGCGGTAGGATGTAAGTGGCGGCGTGCGGCGACAGTGAGACTTGGGAGTTGCAGCGGGCGGCGGCTACTGAAGAAAAATGAAGAGAGCAGGTGAAGTGAGAGAATGAAAAAGGCTGACCCTCACGCGACTCTAATTTCCTTTTTTTTTTTTAACTTTAACTAAAAGGCAACGTTTTTCCAATTTAGACAAAAATCCGGTTTTGTCCGGTTTTTTCGGTTCAATCTGATTTTTTCAGTTCGGTTTTATGTAGTTAAACCAACCGGATAGTCTATCGATTCGCGGTTCAACCGGTCGAGCCGGTCCAGTCCAGTTTCAATAACATCCCTCCAGCTAAACACAAAAGTTATAACCGACTACATTTAGAGAAATCCAGCCCACCTTAGGAGACGACCAACCAACCAACTGCTCACCAAGTCTCATAACTTTGTTGTTTGTCAATCTTGATGCGCGCTGAAAATGCTATAATATCAGCACGAACTTCAACCAGAATAGAGGAGATTTTGGAACATGGATCGATGGAAGCGTTGGTGAAGATAGCAGCATTCTGCCATTTCCAAATTCTCCAACAAAGAAACACAAACTGTTATGAGAAATTTTATGATTGATTTTATTAAGTTTATTATAATATTTCATTCATTTCACTCAACCTAACAATTTTTAAGAATTTTTTTAATTTCATTTAGCTTGACAATTTGACAATTCTTAAATTTTAAGAAGTATTAATCAAGTATACACTAAAAAAGAGATAATTAATAAAGTAAAAATATATAATTGTAAAGAATTGATAAAAAAAAATATTTTAATAAATTATAATTAAAATTAAAATTTATAAAATTAATGTTAATTAATAATTTTTTAATCTATTTGGTAAGCAAAAAATTGTCGAATTAAATGAAACAGATATAATACTTTATTGGTTCCTTTTACTTAAAAACTTTATGAGCAATTAATTAATATTTCTTATTATAAATAACTTCTTCTAAAAATGAATATACAAAATTATGTACTAACAGTAACTGGTAAGGTGTGTATACATGTATATTTATATATTTATTTTTTTAATAAAATATGTTTATTTGTGTATTATTATTATGTCTCGTTTTTTTTATGGTAATGATTAAATAATATGAAGGATACTTAATATAAGCTCCCTTTTAGTGAATAATATATATTTAAATTATCAAATTATACATATTATAATAATTGACGATATATGTGCGCTCGACATTCCATAATATAAGCTTCCTAAAAAAATACACATAGAAGAAATGCCAAAATTATGGATTATTATTGTTAATGAATAACATCCCCAGGGCAGGGCTTGCATCATTTTACCACCCTGACGGTGACGGTGGGCCAGCAGGAAGATTCCCAAAAAAAAAAAAAGCGTCATCTTGGTTTGATGCTGCAATGGGTATGGTCCCCATGTAAATATGTATTCTTTATATAAGTATATACTTTATAAAAATTATACCCGTGGTTTTCAGGTGGATCCCACGGATAGCAAGACATGGCTATCACGCATTGCATACATAATTCTTATTATAAAATTTTCCGAAAAGCCTAATTACAAGGGGATTAGCTTTTCTTTATATGTATATAGCAAAGGGGGTTTAATCAGCTGATGTTAGAGCATATTTTCTTGAAAATATTAATAGGTGACCCACATGAGAATCAAGGGAACCCAAATTTTGTTATGTTGCAATCAATCAATCAAGCAATCAATAACTTTTGATAAATATGTCAAAAAAAAAAAAACTTTTAATAATATGTTTTTTCTTATTTGATATTTGCTTAGGTTTAATTAGGTACAATTTATCCTTCAACATTTCCCATTTAGCCGTTATTGTTTTGATTTATTCGATTTAGCTTTGCTTAAAAAAAAAAAATCGGTCCGAAATTGAACCGATATACTGATTAATCGATTGTAATAAGCCGATTAATGATTAGTATTTTGAAAAAATCGATATTAATGGACTGATTAATAACTTTGGCTCATGTAACTGGTTAACCGAACCGATAACCGAATTTTAAGTTAATTTATTAATTATTTAATATGTTCATATTTAGTATTTATTATTGTTTCTTAATTTATCAATTTTTCAATAATGAAAATTATAATATATTCGAAAAGTTATAACATTAATATATTAACGAAAAGTTATATTTGTGATACACTTTTATTTCCACACACATAAAATTTTTTACCTTTCAAACTTTTTAATATATATAATTAATTCTTAATTGTAATTAATTTAATAATTTAACTTCTTAATTAAAATTTTTTATATTTAAATTATTAAAATTTAATATGATGAATAATATTCAATTAAAATGAGAAATGTTATTTTTAATATTATTATAGGTAGCATTTAACACTTAATTCGAATTAAATATATTTCGCTTTAAAAATAAAAAATTTCGTTGCACGTAATAATTAATATTTAATAAAATTAATAAATTACAATTTTTCCGTTTATTAAATTTTTTATCATATGCATGCGTATTGATACAACATTTTTAGTTTATATTATAACTTGAATATTATATTCAATTATATTTGATTTCTAATTTTTATTTTTAGGTATTTTGAACATTTTATTTTTTTTATGAATACATCTTATAATTATAATGGTTAACCGAAATAATATTGGTTAACCGATCCGAAAATCCGAAACCGATTAACTGGTTAACCGGTAGTAACGGACTGGTTAATGGTTAGTGATTTTCAAAAATAGATAGTTAATGAACTGATTTTTTTGGAACTTATGGACCATATTCACCCCTAATTGGTACACACATTAAACTTATTATAAGATAAAAGTAAGTTCCTTAAAAAAAAGGGGGAGGGGCGGGGGAGCCACAAATTTTAAAAGAAAATAATGAGAATGTAATTTAGTGTATGCATATCTAGATTATTAGATCTGATAATACAGATACGCATTGAATTATACCCTCGGAAATGAGGCGGATAGATTTGATGAAGAGTGCTTATAATTTTTTTTCTTTTGATTACTGTAATTTTTTTTTTCATTAAAATACCTAAAAATGTTCAATTCATGCTTTAGAGTATTTTCAACTTTTGGTTTGTAATGTTACGCATGCGTACACGTCATAGAATAGGCATAAAATAACTTTTTATTTTTATTTTTTATACGATCAGACGATGTATATACGTGCAAAACGTAACCCGCTCCGTGCTTGCTCAACATAAAAAAAATATTTAAAACATCTAAATTTCAAAATAAATTTTTAAATGATTTAATAAATATGAAGAATAATAGCTAATAGAAGTTTGAGAAATTGCAAAGAGTATTACTATTCATATATGAACAATACAAGACCCATTCCTTTTATATACAAGAAGAGAATCGGTAACCGCCTCTGTAACAAATTGCCACATCAGCATAAATAGAAGGTAAATGAAAAACTCGTGACCCACACACACTTTCAGCTGTGTTAGCTAAAACATCTGGAATATTCTACATCCCCCCCTCAAGGTGGAGCTTGATGCCAGTCACACAAGCCCAACTTGGATAAAAGGCGAACAAAAAGAGGAGCAGATAAAGATTTAGTAAAAAGATCTGCAAGCTGCTACTGAGAAGAAACATAACAAGGTTGAATGAAACCTTGCTTATACTTGTCTCGAACTAAATGGCAGTCAATCTCCAAATGTTTAGTTCGCTCATGGAAAACCGGGTTTGCGGTGATGTGCAAAGCAGCTTGATTGTCGCAACTAAGAGAAATAGGAAGAGGAATACGTAGATGAAGATCCTCTAAAATATAATGGATCCATTGTAGCTCACAAACAGTGGTAGACATACTACGATATTCAGCTTCTGCCGAGGAACGGGAAACGGTTGATTGTTTCTTAGTTTTCCATGAAACAAGAGCATCCCCTAAGAAAATACAGTAGCCAGTAAGAGACCTTCTGCTGAAAGGACAGGCTGCCCAGTCAGCGTCACAGTAGCCACGAAGAAAGAACTCGTTATCAGCTGGAAAGAATAGGCCTTTAGATGGAGAAGATTTAAGATAGCGAAGAACATGTAAAGCTGCCTTCCAGTGTTGTTCAGTGGGTTGTTGAACAAATTGACTCAGCTGTTGGGTTGCATATGCAACATCAGGTCTTGTAAACCCAAGATATAAAAGCCTGCCAACCAACCTTCTAAATTGATCAGGATTGAGAAGAAGAGAAGAGTTTTCATCATCAAACCGGCAAGACTTGGACAGAGGAGTAACTGCACATTTTGATCCTAACAATCCAGCATCATCAAGAATATCAAGAATATACTTACGTTGGTTAACATATATCCCCGTTTCAGACCTTGCTAATTCAAGACCAAGGAAGAATTTTGCTGGACCTATATCCTTTATAGTGAATTGCTCATGTAGAAAAGCTTTGACCTGCTGTAAATCGTCCTCAGTGGGACCAGTAAGGAGAACATCATCCACATATACAACAAGCGCAACATACCCAGCGGATAAAGATTTTACAAATAAACAAGGATCATGACGAGATTGATAAAAACCCACACTTTGTAACTTTGAAGTAAACTCATGACTCCACTGTCTAGAGGCTTGTTTTAGCCCATATAAGGATCGCCTGAGTTTGCAAACTTGATGAGGAGCTGCTTTAAAATATCCTTCTGGAGGCAACAGGTAAAGTTCTTCATCTAAATAACCATGGAGAAGGGCATTGTTGATATCCAGTTGATGCAACGGCCACCTCTTTGCAGCAGCTACTGCAAGCACAATACGAATAGTGACCATTTTTGCCACCGGAGAAAAACTTTCGGTGTAGTCAATGCCTTCAACTTGGTTATACCCTTTGGCCACTAAACGTGCTTTGTATCGTTGCACATTACCATCCAGATTGAATTTGAGTTTATAAACCCATTTGGAACCAATAGCTTTCTTTCCTTTAGGTAGTTCAGTAATTTCCCAAGTTCTGTTAGCTTCCAGTGCCTGCAACTCATCTTGCATAGCTTTCATCCAATTGGGGTCAGATTTAGCTTGATTAAAAGAACACGGTTCCTTAATGCTTGACACATTTGCTAAAAAAGACATGTAACTGGGAGTGATATGAGGGGAAATAAGAAAAGGAAATGTGTTGGGTGTATGTGGAGATGGTTTTTTAAATTGGTTTCCTTGCACATTTAAAGTTGTGGACTCTACACTATTAGATACAAAATCAGTCAACCAAGATGGTCTTTGTCTGTTTCTTTGACTTTTCCTTAAGGGAACAACAGGAAGAGATTGGGCTGCTTGTGAATTAAGAGGAGAAGAAGGCGAAATAGGAAGAATCAAAGTAGGATCAGTTGGTGATGGTGAACTGTGTTCTGGAAAAACATCAGTATCTAAAGACTCTGCACTTGATACCGGAACTGGGAGAGAAGAAGAACTCTCATGAGACATAGTTGTGAAGGGAAATTCTGTCTCATAGAAAACGACATCTCTAGAAGTGAAGACCCTTTTTGTGTGAAGATCAAACAATTTATAACCCTTTTGACCAGGTGGATAGCCAATGAACACAGACTTAAAAGCACGTGAATCAAATTTATCCTTATGAGGTGAGGTATTTGATGCATAGCATAAGCATCCGAAAGTTTTCATGAAATTGTAGATGGATTTTTTATGAAATAGAACTTCAAAAGGTGACTGCTAGTTAAGAGCAGAAGAAGGTAGCCTATTTATGATATAAGTGGCAGTTAGAATGGCATCTCCCCAAAAACTTTTTGGCAAGAAAGATTGAAACATAAGTGCTTTGGCAGCCTGTAATAAATGTCTATGTTTTCTTTCAACAATTCCATTTTGTTGAGGGGTGTAAACACAGGTTTTCTGATGAATAATACCAAGATGAGAAAACAAATTTTGACAAGTTGAATTTGTGAATTCGGTTCCATTATCAGTTATAACGAACTTAACAGGTAGTTAGAAATGGGTTTGTATCATTTTTACAAATGTGTGTATGATGGTGATTGTTTGGCTTTTACACTTTAATAGGTATGTACACGTGCTTCTACTGTGATCATCAACAATGGTCAAAAAATAATGTGCCCCACTTAAAGAAGCTTGCTTATACGGTCCCCACAAATCCATATGCAGTAATTCAAAACAGTTTTTGGAATTGATTTTGCTTATAGGAAAAGCAAATCGGGTTTGTTTCGATTTATGACACACATCACATGGTTGCTCAATAGCAGAAATATCTATATTGTGTAAATGAGATTTTAATTGTTTTGATACAATTGAAGAAGGATGGCCCAATCTTTGGTGCCACAAATCTGGAAAACTAGCTTGATAACAATGAGCTAGCTTATTTTGTGATTTGGAAATCTGACCAGAAACTTTACAAATGACATCTGGATCAAAAGATTTTTGATCTAATATGTACAGTCCAGCTATGACCTTCCTAACCGCTAGAATCTCATCATTCACACGGTCCTGTAAAACACAAAAATCTTCAAGAAATACGAACTTTATTTGTGCAGTAGAGGTGAGTTTATTAACAGATAAAAGATTAAATTTGAAAGAAGGGATGTGTAAAGCAGAGGTTAAAACTATTATGTTGTTAAGCCTAACATCTCCTTTATGGCTTACATACTTAATGCGTCCATCAGGCAAATGAACATGCATACATGTTTTAACGAGTTTAGGTTGTGTAATGAGGTGTAATTGGGTGCACATGTGATTTGAAGCACCTGTGTCAATTATCCAGGAATCATGTGCAATATAATCAAGAGAATTTAACCCAAAATTCAGAGAGCTACCTGCAAAATCGTCAAAATGAGCAAAATTGATGACATTCTCATCAACACTCCCTTGTTTTCCCTTTCCTTTCAAGAATTTCTCTATTCCTTGCTGAATCAGATTAGCCATGTCCTCTTTCCAATCAACATCATCAATCTTTTGGTAATCAAGAGGCGATTCAACTACATTAGCAGTAAGCTTGCCTCCTCCATCAAATTTCTTATCCTTTGCTCCCTTGAACCAGTCAGGGTATCCGTGAATTCTAAAACATGTGTCCTTTGTATGTCTTTTCATTTTACAAAAGTCACAGTACAAATCATCTTTATTGATCTGCTTCTTTTTATTTCCCTTAGTTGAAGCCTTTGCTCCTTGATTCATCTGATATTTCATCATCATAGCACTTTCAGTAACTTCCGCAAAACTCACATTGACTTCTCTCTGTTTTTTAACTCTCAACACCATTGAGTATGCCTTGTTAACATTTGGCAATGGATCCATGACAAGAATTTGATTTCTGACATTATCATATACATCATCTAAACCCATAAGAAACTGCATCAACTTGTCATTAGAGTCTAGATCTGCCATCTTTTTTGAAGCTCCACAACTACATTTTGGAAGAGGAGCTAAACACCATATTTCATCCCAAAGCTGTTTCAGCTTTGTAAAATATTTCGTCACTGACAAACTTCCTTGAGAAATTGAACATATTTCTCTCTTGATCTGATACAAAAGCGGACCATTACATTCACCAAATCTCTCTTCTAACTCTTTCCAGAGATCCTTTGCAGAATCTGTATATAGAAACGCCTCAACGATTTCTTTCGAAATAGAGTTCAAGAGCCACGACGTAACCATACAATCAACTCTGCACCAGTGATCATATTCCAAGGAATTTTCTTCTGGTTTTTGACACCTTCCATCAATAAAGCCTAGCTTCATTTTAGCTCCCAATGCTATTTTCATCGCTCGACTCCATGATAAGTAATTACTTCCATTGAGAGGCGTAGTGACTAGAATCATCCCTGGATGATCCGAGTTCTGTAAGTATGCAGCATCTCCATCGTTTCTACGTCTCTCTCCTGAACTATCAGTAGGTTGAGTACCCGATCCTCCTGTAACCTCCGTCATCTTCACAAGAAATCTTAAGCAAAGATCTAGTTATTATAGAGGAATGAGAATCGAAACCTGCTCTGATACCATGAAGAAGAATAGCTAATAGAAGTTTGAGAAATTGCAAAGAGTATTACTATTCATATATGAACAATACAAGACCCATTCCTTTTATATACAAGAAGAGAATCGGTAACCGCCTCTGTAACAAATTGCCACATCAGAATAAATAGAAGGTAAATGAAAAACTCGTGACCCACACACACTTTCAGTTGTGTTAGCTAAAACATCTGGAATATTCTACAAAATAATTAAAAATTAAGTAGCTTGAAAATTTCATGTGGAATTCGAGTAATAATGCATGTGTTATGCTATAAATAGACAAATGTAGAACCAGCAAGAGTTGGCATGGTGAGAAGCACTTAATTTCTGGTGATGACATTTTTATATTTAAGCATTATGTATCTCTTGAAAATAAATAAATAAATGTAGAACATAAAAAGTTGCCAATTTTCTCCTATCCTGGTACTAGCTTTCAATTCATGCTTCTTTGATCTTTCTTGTGTTGTTGTTATACTAAGGTTTTGCGTTTTATAAGATTTGGTTTATTTATTTGGTATGAGTAGCCGTTTTCTCCTTTTTCTTAATTTGTTTTAATTGTTTATTTTTGTATTTTTCTTTTGTCCCCATGAAATTTAATTATTTCCTTCACAGACCAACTTGCCAACTGTACTGCTACGCCAAATTCACATGACATGGCCCATAATTATCCAATTGGAAGAAAATTCAGTAAAACTATTTCTTTTTGGAAAAAACTTATGAAACAAAATAATGTTACTATATGTTTATATTAAATTTGAAACATATTTTTACCTTTTTAATCAAAATAAAAAAAAAAATTGAGCTGAAAGAGGTAAAAAAAAAAAGAAAAATAAATAAATTTTGAAGAATTATAGATTCAATAGTATGTGATTAATTGAATGCTACATCACCTTAATAAATCATAATGTTCTTTCAACGGGACTTTTATATATAAATCATGATACGTGTTAGTGATTTTGGTAATTAAATGCCTATTTTTAAATGTAATAATACAACCATGGCATCTTTTTTATTCCAAATCTTTTATTTTTCCTGAGATAAATGGAGAATAAATCACATAAATTAGCTCCGAATATAGACCTTATGCAAATGCACATGTAATCTAAACAAGTATGGCGTTTATATGCCGAGAAAAATAAATTTAGTAGATATTTATTGTATGTCTATTGCGAAGATTCAACTTGAAATGGCTTCGATACCACCAATAGGACCATTTTCAGCATGTCAATTATCACTCTTCAATAAACAATAAATGTATAAGTTTTTTTTCTTTATTTCCAAAAATATAAAAAATTCTAAGCTGTATGATTAAAGTTGTTTCATTAATTTTCTTTTCAAAATATATACTACATTCTTTTAACTCAACTTACCAATTTACGCTAAAAGAAAATCATTAATTAACGAATTGTATAAAATGTTTATTATAATTTACTCAAATATCATTTTATCAATTATTTACAATTGTATATTCTCATTTTATTAATTATTTATTTTTAAATGCATTTATAATGGCGAAATAAAAAAAATATATGTAATTAATACTCCTTAAAATTTGCAAATTGTCACTTTGATAGTGAAAAAAAAGAACCCTTAAAAATTATCAAGTTGAGTGATATAAATAGAGTATTATTCTATCTATATAGTATACTTTAAGTGCGACTTTAGAAAAAAAAAATAATTTCACTTCAAGTGTTTATTTTTGAACCTTAAGAAGAAGTTATTGCATATTTTTCTAAATTATCCTTATATTAATACTAAAAATGAGCTAATTAATAAAGTGAAAAAATACAGTTCTAGAGATTTGATAACATGATCATATGTATTTTATTGGTTATAACGAGTATTTTATAAAATTGATAGGTGAAAAGAAAGGAAAAAGTAACATTGAAATAGAACGGAGAAAGTAACAATTACCAATAGTAAGTATACATAAGGAGTCGAGTAAATGGAATTATTATTAGGTGTAGTTTTATGAAACATCAAACTCAACTATATTCGGGAAATTCTCCCGTTTAATTTGGCATGAATGGTAACGGTTGGATTAAATTTTAATAACTAAAGGATCATTATATTTTGAAGATAAGACAAAGAAGAACGAATCAAATTGTATATGATTGGAAAATATAGGAGAATTTAATGGTATAGAATGGAATTTTTGGTGTAAAAAGAAGAGAGAGAAATAATGGGGTAGGATGAGAATGTATAACTATAAGCTTGGATGTGGAAATAATAATGTAAGCTTTGCTTTGAAGAATGTGTTGATATAGTGGAGATAAAGTGATAGAGTAGCAATCAAAGCAAAGCGGCAATTTTCTAATTTCTAGCGAGCTGGGAGGGACAACGTGCTCATTAATGCAAGGAAATTCCAATGATTGTCGCCTCAGCAGCAATTCCACCACTTACATTAAGCTTCAATACTCATCTAATCTTTCTTTTAATTTTTCTATGTTCTTAAGCAAAGCTTGTCTCCATTTTCACAACAAGCAATAAATTAATTGTCTTTAGTTAGATTTGTACGCGCCTTCAAAGCGAAATAAAAAAAAAACATTTATTTAAACAAAAATATTTCATAGTTGGACTCTGATTTCCAATCATTGACTGCTAAACAATTAAATTGGTGTATATAAGCTCAATTAACAATTCCTTGGAAATTAATATTTTAAGGTTGAAAGGTTAAATATATATTTTCAAATTTATCTCGATAGTAAATTAAGTTACTCACGTTTCAATTCGGCAGGTTTTACTTTTAAAAAATCAAAATTAAATGAATTAAATTTTAATTTTTTAAAGGAAGGAATGGTTTAATTGAGTATTGAAGCAAATTTAATAAGGGGAAACTTGTCATTTTGTTTTTCTGCATTCATTCTCATATATTTATTGATGTCATAAAGAAGACCATAACCATATCTATAGTGTAAAGAAACAACTATTGATGGATATCGATATTCAAAGTTAATTTCTTCCATAGTCACTTAATTTTGTAGTTTGTAATAATTTGGTTACTAAATTTTAATTTATAACGAAAAAATAATTTATCTATTATTTTGTAATGAAAAAATAATAATGACCGGAAATTGTATTTGTCGGCAATTTGCACGGCAAAACTCAATGCCACGTCGGATTAGAGTTAATTTCTCTGGTGGTCACTCAATTTTGTGCCTTGTAACAATATAGTCACTAAATTTCAATTTCTAACGAAAAAATAACCAATCTATTATTTTGTAATGAAAAAGTCACAATAACCAAAAATTATTTTCGTTTGCAATCGACGCGTGAACTGTACGAAAAATTTCAATGTCATGTCAGAAATTTTACCACGTCGGATTTGACAGGATACGACGTAGCATTATAGTAAAAAGAAAAATAAATTTTTATTGTACTCGGTTTCTCTATACCTCTTTCGCCTCTCTCTCACTATCTGCTCAACGAGATTAAATACGTTTTATAGTCCTCCATTATCTTTGTCTTTTTCATAATTGCATCAGTAAAAACCTAATAATCCCTATCTGCTCAGCGATACCAAATACCACAATTTATTATTATTTTTAACAATGTAAACGCATTTATTAGATTAGGATCGTGAAGAAAATGTTGATCTGCTTACTATTGTATAAAATCCAGTGGCGAACACAATTTTCGCTCACGCGCCAGTTGCATGCGAATACAATTTCTGGTCATTATGATTTTTTTTGTTATAAAATAATATATAGATTATTTTTTCGTTACAAATTGAAATTTAGTTATACATTATTACAATACACAAAGTTGAGTGAATACCACATAAATTAAACCCTAATCCGACATAGCAAAATTTACGATGTGGCATTGAAATTCGCTGTGCAGATCACACGCCGGTTGCCAGCGAATATAATTTTCGGCAATTATAATTTTTTGGTTACAAAATAATAGATGACTTATTTTTTCGTTACAAATTAAAATTTAATGACAAGATCGTTACAAGCACAATGTTAAATGAGCACAGAAGAAATTAACTCCCATATTCATCATCTCCAATAAGAAATTAACCCATCTGTAGGGAAGAAATTACATGTATAGTGAGAGCGACTTTGCACCTCAAATTATTATTATTATTATTATTTTTCAAAATTTTCCTCTCTCTTCATTTTAGATCCGTCTCTGCAGATCAATATATAGATAATCAAATACTTTAGCTATTTTCTTTAAATTTTTATCCGTTTTGAATAATTGATTTTTATTTTTTTAATTGAAACGGAAATTCTGGTGAGGGATGAACCTACAATTTTATGAGTTGACCGTTGATAACTTGATAGTCGATACAGCTAAATAAAGATAAAAGAGAAATTGTAAGTTCAGGAAGAAGCCGTAAATGTGGGCTGAAATATAGCCCAATTACGCTTGACGATAGATATGATGGGCTTTGGTAGTCCACGTTAGTGAATTTTGAAATGTTACATTACAATAGTCAAAATACCATAATAACAAAAGAAAAGCAAATCCAGGCCCATAATTTTTACAAAATGTCTCTTGAATTTTTAATTTTGTAGTTTTGACCTTTCTAATTTATCTTATTTTAATCTTGCATTCATCCCTAATATTATCAAATTTGGGATACAAAAGAATTTTTTTTTATAACAAGTGTCACTTAATTCAGAAAAATAAAACAAGATCACCAGAAGTTCATCCACTGTTTTGCCTTAATTTTTTTATGAATATCACTATTTTGGGTCTCAATTTTTTTTTTTTTTTTAAATCTACTTATAAATTACTTAATTTAATTCGCCCTTTATTTTTAATTAATTTAAAAAGTAATATATAGATTTTATAAAATAAATAACAGTAAAAAATACATAATAAACATATAAATTTTCTTTTAAACAAGAACATTAATATGCTACTACTATTCTTCTTTTTCTAGAACATTAAAAAATAAAAAAATGAAAACTACACAGATTTCACGTTGCGTATAGAAATCAAGTGTAAGAAAAAACGACACGCTAATTTGTAAAAGCGTAGACGGCGGCAAAGGTTTTGAATTGTAAATTATATTTCCGTTTTTAAACTTTTGAAAATTTACGTTTATTACAACTTGGCGTTGTCATCTGTATAATTGGGTAGCCACTTGCCAGCAAGCAACGACGTCTCTGCTTTCTCCGGTGAGAACTGTCTACCACTGTTTATTTTTGTTGCTTTGGAAGGAGATTGCTTTATCTGCTTTCCTTTCTGGGTTCTCTTTTAAGCTTATTGTTAGATTCATTTTCCCTCTTTTTAGTTTTTCTATATCAGGAAACTCTTTTGATTTGTTATTCTTTTTCGTTGTCAGTTTTGTGCACTGCAATCATCGTTCATATAAATGTTCTTATCTTTTTTCTTTTTCTTCCAAAAATGTTGTATGCTCTGATTTTGGGATTTTAAGTTGTTGCTATTTGGCGGGCTTGTTTTTAATTTTAAGTGTAAAGGAGTAAAGGTCGATTTCGGCACCAATACAGAAATTGAAATGATTGATGGATTAGATCTCTTGGCTTCTTGGTGGATTTTGGGTCTGGTTACTTTCTTTTATGGTTTTATTTTGAAAACTAAGAACAATTCTTTGGGGAAACTGAGAGTTTCTTTTATTTCTACCTTTATGTCTTTAAATTGGAGATTATCAAATTTCATGCATCATTCTTTGATACTACAATTACTGGAACCGAAGTTTCCAAGCTGAATATTTCTAGCCATCATGGTCCGGGATGATTCAATTGAATAACTTTTTTCAATGCTTTCTTGGTTGATTAAATGCCAACATCCCTCTTCTTGAGTTGAACTTGGATACTGACTGAATTATTTATTTTTTGTATTTGTTAGCCTAGACTATTGCTAATTACTTAAGTGTATTCTTGTGATTTCGAATTTGTCTTTGCATAGGTGTTTCACATTAATCAGTTCAATAGTTTTGCAAATTTTGTATTCGGAATTGTGAAGATGAGGAAATTCAGTTTGGTTTAGCCTTCTAGATTCTGCGACCAGCAGGCATCATGGTGTAAAACTGCCCATATTCAGGCTTACTAGCTTAGAGCTACTGGAATCTGTGAAATTTATGAAAGATTAGGCTTTGTAATAAAAATGGTTGATGGGGAAAGCTTAGCAGATGTTAAGGAGGATTATCTTGTGAACAATACTGAAAATGGTTTTAAGGATTATAGCAGCGAGAATGCTGCCCTTGACATTTCAACTTCTCGAAAGGCACTGCTAGGCATTGACAATAATAATGTACGGAAGCAAGACAAGTTGAAACCAATTCCTGCGAGACTGAATGTACTGAAATTCAACTCTGATGGCAGTGTACTTTCTCCATCAGCTAAATTCAGGCAGGTTGCTAAGGAAAGGGATGAAATATCACGTTCTGTGCCTTCTTCCATGAGTCAAGGTTTTCAAAAACGCTTCAATAAAATTTTGTCTCAGAAAATTGATTGGGAATCATTTTGGAACATCTTCAAAGACTGGATCAAGAATCCCCTTAACATGGCACTTTTTCTATGGATAATTTGCGTTGCAGTTTCAGGAGCAATCCTTTTTTTAGTAATGACAGGAATGTTAAACCAAGTCCTGCCAAAAAAATCACAGAGAGATGCCTGGTTTGAGGTGAATAATCAAATACTCAATGCTCTATTTACTCTTATGTGCCTCTACCAACACCCAAAGAGGTTCCACCACCTTGTGCTTCTGTGTAGGTGGAGGTCAAAGGACATAACAACACTTAGAAAAATTTACTGCAAAAATGGCACTTACAAGCCACATGAATGGGCTCATATGATGGTGGTGGTTGTTTTACTCCACATAAATTGCTTTGCTCAGTATGCTTTATGCAGCCTTAATTGGGGATACAGAAGATCTGAAAGACCTGCAATTGGTGTTGGCATCTGCCTTTCCGTTGCAATTGCCACCCCAGCAGTTGCCGGAGTCTATTCTATTATTAGCCCCCTTGGGAGGGATTATGATTCTGAATTCGATGAAGAAGCACAGAATAAAACTCTAACCAGTGGCACAGATAATTCTAGCCATCGCTTGTCAATGGAGAAGAGATTTTCATTTGTATCAAGGGATGAACAGAGGATCGCTGAGGATCCACCTGTATGGAGAGGGGGATTATTTGACATTTGGGACAACATTGCTACAGCATATCTTTCTCTATTTTGCAGTTTTTGTGTTTTCGGGTGGAACATGGAAAGACTTGGGTTTGGAAACATGTATGTACATATTGCTACTTTCCTACTGTTTTGCCTTGCTCCTTTTTGGATCTTCAACTTGGCTGCCATTAATATCGATAATGAGGCTGTGAGGGAAGCTCTAGGACTAACTGGAGTAGTGCTTTGTTTGTTTGGTCTACTCTATGGTGGCTATTGGAGGATTCAGATGAGAACAAGATTCAATTTGCCATCAAATAACGCATGCTGTGGGAAACCTGCTATTGCAGATTGCACTCAGTGGCTATTCTGTTGTTGGTGCTCGCTTGCACAAGAAGTCCGAACAGCTGACTTTTATGATATTGTGGAGGACAAATTTTGCAGGAAACAAACCGATGAGAGTAATAAGCCAACACTTTCCCCGTTGCCCCACGATGGAGTAGTCCAATTTAGATTTAATCCGACATCTTCATTGCAGAACAGTCCGAGGCTGTCAATGCTGGGAGCTGATTACTTTCCAAGTCCAAGCAGATTTTCAAAAGATGCTGACAGTTGTTTAGAGCCGCCAGTTGTACCATCAATACAAAGAGAAGAGCTTACCAAGGAAAATACATGAAAGCAATATCATTGCTTTGCTTTTGTGACATTTCAGAAGATCCAGATTCACATCTATTAAAATTTTTATATGCATATTTATGACTCTGAAGAAGCTTTGTATCATATGATTAAAGCATTTATTTATTTATTTATTTATTTTGTTGAATTAAGAACAACTGTGGCTCAGATCAATTTCTTCATATATACAACTCTTTTATATATTTCTATAACCATGCATTCAATTAATTAAGTTTAAATACTAATTGAACGAATGTTGCCTATTTGAAAAGGTCAAATCCCTATCAGACTATTCTCATTTATGAAATTAAGTCTCAGAATTAAAAGACAATCATGGTCAAGCCACAATTTTCATGTCACTATTAAAACTATATTCCTGTTTTTTGGTAATCTGCTGCTTGCCATTTTTCGGAACTACCGTCTCTCCCTAGTATACAGTACTTTCTAATTTTTGATCAATCGTATTTTAGACGAAACTGTTAGCTGAGGTAACACCATATACCAGGCAGCACATATGATTTCTCCATTTTCTCTTGGCTTTCAACCGCTAATGTTTAAGCTAAACAAGGTGTGAAATCATTACTTCCATTATTAACTAAGAAAATTACATCAAGTTTTTCTTTTAGTGGAAACACACTCTTATTCTATGTAACAGTTTTTCAAAAGAAATTGGATTTGCAGAGTATAAAAAGACTAGGCAGAAAATTGGCAATAACTCCAATTAAGATGGCTGAATTGCAGAATAATATATATAATTCAGCCATCTTAATTGGAGTTATTGCCAATTTTCTGACTAGTCTTTTTATACTTAATTCAATTACAGTATATCCATGGATTAAAAGAGATAGATAAAGTGCTTAAACATACAAAATCTACCCCAAATTGTTAACTAAATAGCCAGAAGAAGACCAGGGAGTGAACGGCTAAAAAGATCTCTAGGATGGCTCTGCCACAAGGTATGCTTATCATGTCCAATTTTCCATTGATGTGGCCTAATATTTTTCACGGTTAGCCATGTATTAAAATACTCTCTAAACTGTGTAATAAGCCCATCTTTCAATGTCCATACATGAACCCAATACACATTCACACCTTCCCATCCTTCCGCGATCACGCGATCACCTATGCTCTCTATGCTTCTCGGCTCAAACCGAAACGCATTTTGGCTCGCCTCCCCGGTCAGCACCCTCATCATGTGTTGGCATTGCGGTGGTCCATGGAACCACCACTCTAAGTCACTTGCTAGGAGCTTGGCCACCCCTTCCATTTTACCTTGTCCTAATGCCTTGTATAGTGCATCAACTATACCCTTGTTCTTCATTTCTCCAAGATTACCGGATTCCAGTACAGGAGATTCCATGTCGTTGGTTGACATTTTATCACAAAATTGGAAGGTAATTTAGTGAAACAAGGTTTAAGAAAATTGAGGTTACAAGTTTAGAAAATGGAAATGGCTTGTGCATGGTGTATGGTTGAGTTGAACCTATTTATAGCAAAAATTATAAAGATATGTCACTAATTAGGGGGACCCTTACATGACTTAATGTGATAGAGATTGGTTATCAACTTATTATTTTGATGATATCCGAAATCAATGGTCTACATTTTCCTAAGGCTTAGGAATATTCATTATTTTCTTCTTCTTCTTCTTCTTTTTTTCCTTTGGTGTGTATATATATATATTAAAATATTAAAATATTAGCTATGCAAACAAATAAAGAAATATATAATTCCAAAATTTGAATTTAGTGCATTTCTGGAGACAAACGATGAGGTAATTGTATTATAGATTGAAGCAGCAGCAGATGGGTATAAATGATCACTTCACAATCCAGGGAGACTTATTCATGATGACTAATCTGCCCTTTAATTTGTCATTGTTTCATTGAAATAGAGGAATATTTCTTATGCTCCGTTTTCTACTATGTATTGTGTGCTAAGTGGACATTAACCCCTTTCCAATAATTTGATTAGTGGGTTAATATGGACAAAAAAAATAAAAGCTAATGAATTTTTTTTAATAATATACAATTGAAAATATAGCCAAACTTTTAATCATTTGAATTTCTGGCGATTTACGAAACACATACATTAGATACTTAGTTTTCTTAAATTGGACCTTTTGTTTAACTTTTGTGATATATACCAAGGTATATCACCGTCTGCCTTTGGCCTTAGTAAAAAGTTAACAATATACATAGTCAGTCGAACATGATCAGGCCAGATTTGATAAACGTGCCTTCAATCTCATAATAAATATTTATTTATAAATGGAATAATACTCATTCATTCGTAATTTAAACGAATAAAAGTCTCAAATTTTTTAAATTGATTAAAATTTAATTCTTACTCGTGCTCTCAATATATATATATATATATATATAATATTTTCTCATACGAAATATGTAAATGTCAAAAAAAATATTTTTTTCATAAAGAAAACTAAATAGCATTAATGGTTGAGCACTGGATATGAATTCAAACTTTTTTATTTTTTTTTTGTACGAGTTACATATGGATGAGGGATGGGTGGAAAATCAGTATAATTATTTGAGACACAAGTGATTGCCTAACTAATTTAAGCATCAATTCTTAATTGATTAATTAATATAATAATTTCAATGTAAACACATTCTCTAATTGACACGACAATTTGGTATAATTTTCATATTTTATAATTACGGTGATAATACGTAGGGCTGTGCAAAATCGAACCGAACCGAATGTATCTCGGTCCATTTGTTCGGTTTCTTCGATTTTCGGTTCGTTCGGTTCTAAACCGAAATTATATTTCGGTTCGATTTTTAAAATTATAAAACCGAAAGAACCGAACCGACCCGACCGAAATTTTTTAAACTCACCATTTTGCTTATATATATATATATATATATATATATATATATATATAAATATACACTATAGTTATATTTATTTACATATATATATTTTTTTAATTGAAGTACATTAAATATATTATTAATAAAAACTTATGTTGTATTTATTTTTAACGTATTTTTTTAGTGTAATTTCGTTAATTTATTAGGAAAATAATATGAAAAATTTATGTATAATTTTTTTAGTTATTTTAAATGGTTTTATTTTATGGAATATAAGTTAATTTAATTTATGAATCCATATAAGTTAAATTTTTTTAAAAAAAATCTATATTTGTGAAGAACCGATTGGACCGAACCGAACTGATCAAAATGATTTCTGTTTATTCGGTTTTATTTTAAAAATTCATCAAATTCGATTTTCGATTTGTTCGGTTCGGTCCAAAATCGAACCGAACCGATCATATGCACACCACTAATAATACGTATTGTTCTAATTATTGTTTTATTTTTCGTACAAAAAGAATATCTACGGAATTAATAAAATGAAGCACAACGAATACTAAATATTTACCACATTTAATCTGTTGGATCCAAAAATTCTTTAGTCCACCTGTTCAGATCGAGCGCACATTTAGTATCCATACTTACCGCATCTCAATCCGAATAACGCCTAATAAGTGAAGAGAAACCAGGAATGATGGAGTCCCATTGACCATTCAAACATATAGTTTGATGGAAGATGAGTAGACTTGATAGCGAATGATTGCGAATTGTCATCTACTTTTCAAATCTGGTAATAACCTTTTCAATGAATTCAAAAACCTTAGTAAAACGATCCTCTCTTTGACGAAAGTTTAATTCACAATTCTTATATTTTTGGGCTGATTTCCAAACTTCAAATACTATGTGTCGTGTTTTTATTTTTATTTTTTACTCATTTTTCCTAAGTTTTTTGGGTCCTATTTCATCCAATATGACTAGATTTATGTCGTTTTTGCTTCAGTTTTTCTGTATATTTTGAAAAAATCTCATCTTTTGTTGTTTACTCTATTTGTATTTCTTTTAGCCTTTTTTTTGAAGGTTTTGAATGAAATTATAATTTATCTTTAACAAAAAGAAAATTAAACTCGGGGATGTTGGAATACTTAATACAGTTATATATTAATTAATCCACTTATTGCTAGCCTAAGATTAATGAGAAGTGACCCACAAGCAAGTCACTTTTATTTAATTAATTCCCCAAAACAGATACATTACTATTGTCGATAAATGGAGCCTTCTGTGACTAGGAGATTCTCTTGTTCGACCTAACCAAGTTGTGGTTTTTTAAAAGTAAATTTCCCATTATAGATAGAGAGAGAGAGAGAAATATAATGATGGATGATAGAGGTAGGGCCCATGTAATTAAAACCCAGTTGGATCCAACCAGGAACCACTCGTGTGCATGAGTTTGGACATTCTCCAAAACCCCACCAAACTGACAATACGTCCAAAGATTCTTAAAACCCCATATTGATGGGATGTGGGAGCTTGCATTACCACTATTCTTTCTTCTTCTAATCATTCATCCATTTATTGAGTCTTGCTGTCTCTTCTGCTCATATATTCATATACAATTCAATATGCATTTATGGCACCAATCTTTTACTCCATTTCTTAGCCACTAAATGTTTGGCTATCTCATAACATAGTTGTCCTCGGTTGGAGAAGGATCTTTGTCATGCATTTGATTTTCCTTTTACTATTATAATTGGTAGGTTTTCTCTTGTCAATATCACATTCAAACCAGCTCATCTAGGTAGAAATTACAGGGAGAAAGATTTGACTAAGACAAATTATAAAACTTTTTTCCAAAATAGGGTCGTTGTGAAAATATTTATGGGAATGGAGGTTATTTTCGTCAAAGCTGCAGCATTGACCTGCGGCTTGCGTCAGTCCGCATCAGATGCCGCAGGGGTCCCCTACGGCATCTGATGACGTCAGTTGCCGCAGCTTAAAGCAGCGGCAACTGAGTCAAATGCCGCAGCCTGCAGCTGCGGCATTTGACTGCCAGGGAGTAGCTTTTAGCTGCTCTGCATGCCTGCATGCAGGTCAGTCACGCGTGACTGACATCCCATTGAAGGGATAAATGAATGAAATTGAAGAAATGGGAAACGTTCGACCCCTTTATAAAGGGTGGGTATGTTCATAAGGCAGTGTAAAAAAAAATTGCTTTCGCTTCTGCTTTTATGAAATTTTTATTCGGTGTTTTTTGGGGATAAAATTTGCCCAAATTTTTTATTAAATTCGGTAAGTATAACTTTTTAGCAATTATTAATTATTTATATCGTCATTTTATATTCTGTGGGTTAAAAATTTTTTTAATCAAATATTTTACTGTGTTATATTTAGGGCTGTGCAACGGTCAGGTTCGGGTCAACCCGACCCGAACCCGACCAACCCGAAACCCGAAGAAGCCACATATTCACCCCCCGAACCGACCCTATTTAAGAGTAGGGGACCGAACCGACCAATCCGAGATTTGTCGGGCCCCGATCCTAAAAATCCAAAATACCCAAATTCATACACACGAAACTTCAATCTCTATGATTTTTATTTATTTTTGTAAAAGTTGACTGTTCATCATAAACTTGAATGGTAAAATGTAATTAAAGGATTAAGGATTTATTATTATTATTACAACAAATTTTAAAAAAAAGGCAAACCAGAGCTTATTACTTATTAGTTTCATCTGAAAGCAAAATACTAAAGCTCATAACTCGGCTTTTCGCGTTCATCATCGTCTTTTTCTTCAAGTTACAAAGGTTAGGGAATCTCTTAGCTCCTCTTTTTCTTTTTCTTTTTTTTTTTCTTTTTTTTAGTAAAGTGAAGTATCGCTTGTTATGATATCTCTTTGTTTGGATTCCGAGAAACTGAGAAAGTACTGCTGCTCTTGGTTGACTTCAATTGTATTTGTGCTTACTTTTCCTGGGAAGTAAACACCACTTCTTTTGATATTCAAACAAAATCCCAAAAAATCATACAAACAAATTCGAAAAAATCTCAAGCCACCAAAATCCAGATATTTGACTAAAAACAGAGAAAGAGAGGCGATGCTTACCTCTGGTGGTGCTACGTGATGGGGATGGGAGACGCGACGGCGATCGGTAGTGAGTGGTGGCGCTAGGCGACGACGACGGCAGCGCAAGGGCAGAAAGGATTTGGGATTTTAGGGGAAAGGAAATCGGGGAAAAAGGGAAAATAAGAACTGAAGTTGGGTTTTTTAATTTTTCATTATATACTCTCTTTATTTCGGTCAGGTCGGGTTTGCCAAGATTTTAACTCGACCCGACCCAAACCCGAACACTCTCTATTTCTCACGTCCGACCCGACCCGCATAACCTAAACAACCCTACCCGATTTGCATGTTCAGTTCGGGTCCTTCGGGTTTTTCGGGTGGTGCACACCCCTAGTTATATTTGTTTTTGTAGGTATTTATTTTAGCGTGTTGCTTACGAATTATCTTAAAGGCAATAATAAGGCAGCGTTTAAAAAATTGCTTTCTCTCTTGTGTTTATAAAATTTTCATTCAGTATCTTATAGAGATAAATTTTATCCAGATTGTCTATTAAATTCGGTAAGCATAACTTTTTATCAATTATCAAGTATTTATATCGTTATTTTATATACTGTGAGTTAAAAAAAAATTTAATCAAATATTGTACTGTGTTATATTTGTTTTTGTAGGTATTTATTTTGGCGTGTTGCTTACGAATAATGTTAAAGGCAAGTTATTATTTTGAGCTTTATTTGGTAAAAAATATAATACGATAGGAACAATAAATAATAATAATTTATTATTGAAATTATCTATATTTTTGTGTTGAATGCAATATTGAATTTTGTAATATAATGTAATAATAATTTCATGCCTAAATGAATGGGCTAATGGAGAATAAATTTTGTCATGGTATGAAAATATGGTTAATTTATAAATATGTGGGGAATAAAATTATTATTATTTGATTATATGTATTATTATGTGAATATGTGATTGTTGAGATATCGGAGATGAAAGTAATGGTTTTTTAATAAAAATATGAAAATCAGATATTTGAATCAATAGAAGTGTTTTTTGTTTGTATGGAATAAAGTAGAATAATGATAATATATTACGTTGTAAAATGGATTTATAATTATATAATTTCGGTAAAAAAAGTATGAAATATATTAACAGTTAATATTTTGGCTTTCGATTCGACAACTCTAAAGTCAACATTTCTAATTATTGAATATTTTTTCACACTGGATTTAACTTCTTCGTTACTGTTGAAAACCATACCGGTAGATAACTCGGACATTCCATCCCATGAGTTAAGTTGAACTCCTACTGAAAAATCAACTTGTACTGCATCAAAGTCGATTTCAGTATAATGTTGGGAAGGAAAGTTGTACCTTGCATAGCCTGTATCCTCTTCGGGATGGAGTGATGCCAAAGGACTCGCGTGTTGCGTAGCGTTAAATGTGTCACTATCACCACTTTTGGATTCGTCACTTTCGTCACTCATGTTTGCAGCTGCCCCCTCAACATCATCATCGGATTCGAAATGATTGCTTAATAAAAAATCAGGGTCATCGTCTGTGTCCCCTATCTTATATGACGGCTCTTTGTCATTTTCTGCTCCTGTTGGATTACATGATATTACATCATGAGCACTGTTAGCCGCGATGTTAACGGGTATGGAACCTACCAATAAATCACCATCCCTTCTACTACCTGACTTATTTCGCATATTTGATTCTTCAACTGGATTTTGTGAAAACAATTGGCTTCGATTACCATCAGGAATAGTAGATACAGATCGTCATCTGACGTCTGAAATTTGCGAAACTGATCTCCGTGCCCCAATTTGTTTTGTACTAGGACTATCTGCGGCATTACATCCCCCGTCGGGATTTAGGTCATTCGACCTACTACCTGATCTTATCCCAAATATTGATTTACTGATAAAATTACCGACTCGCAGGCCAATCGACCTTCTGGGTTGACTCATAGAACTAGCAGGTCTCTGGCTTACAGATCGTCGTAGATCACCGTACCCGAATCCTCCACTAGTCCCTATTTTGTTCGCATCACCAGGCATGCAACCGACAGATTGCCTAGGCTGAATAGGCACATCTTCCCCTACATTTAGATCTGATTGCCGTTGTTGACTTTTAGTTACATTATATCTTGTATCGACATTTTCTCTTCCGTACTGATGACTTTGGGATAATAGTTCGGTATCATGTCTACTAACAGCTTGCATTGGCTGACTTCCACCCACCTCATCTACATACATAGGTTGTCTTGGACCTACATCAATTGTCGCTAGATTGCCAGATGCATCGGCTTCATTGACTACAATAATTAATTCCACCAACGTATAATTATCATTACTTCTTAAATTTTCATATATCATCTCAACGTCGTCATCATCCACCACATCAACCGATGTCCAGCATATTGAACTTCGATTGTACATTGGACTCTTGTATATAATTCTTGAAACCATGTCATTCATCCCCATTCCCAATTTAACATGAATTTTATGAAGCAATTCAGCAAAAGTAGGCTTATTCCTAAGCTTTAGCCTCCTTGTAATGGCATTTGCACCTGATATATCATATTGAAACCCTCCAGATCCATAACTTATTTGGCCACCAGTGTGCAAATAAAAGTCTGTGTATGCTGCCATCTTCAAAATTCCTATAAGTTCAATTATGAGGTTATTAATCTTTAATTAGACAACTCACATTTTGATGCTTTATTCCATTACTTCAAACAATGTTACATTTATTACTTATTAATAAATTAACTCATTACATATTATCAACCAATATTAATAATAACAACAATTAATATAATATTATTATATTATTTTATACGATTGCTCAAATATTATTACATCATATTATTCCACATAACTATTTTATTTAACATTCAAACACAAAGTTCATTACATTATTCAAAAATTTAATGAACGTGGTGTACAGGCCACATATTATAATTGTACCACTTACAATAAATTTTTTGTTTCACTGGTATCGTATCTCTAATTTTTAAATATTCATTTTCACTAAATTCCAATACATCTTTGACAAAAATCATGACTAACTCCTCATATTTTGTCACATCCTCGCTATTCCATATTTCCATTAACGATTTTAAATAACATAATGGTATAGTCATGTAAAGAGTTTCAACCATTTCCGCTTCCTCCATTTGATATCCCCTCATTATAATTTTTTGTAGCCTTTTATTAACCGCAATAATATGATTGAACATTGTTATGCCATATCCCACCCGACAGTTATACAACTCCTGCCATTTTTGTGCGACCATTTGCTTAGCAACAACGCTCATCATAGCTCTTAGAGTTAAATATGTGCGTACTATCTACCACAATCACAATAATTAATTTTTTAACACTACAATCAAAACTATTACAAATTATATTACATGCTAATACTCATACATTATGCTAACAAATTACTTTCATGTAAATAAATAATTTTTAAAACTCAGTCTGATTTTTCTTGCTCAATTTCTTGAATGAATCCAACAAAAACTATTTTAAATTATATTACATGTTAAAATTCATGCATTAAAATAACTAAATACTTTTATTTAAATACATCATTTTTAAAACATACCTTAAATCTCCTTAATTTTGATGATGAATTCCTGATAATGTTGTCTAACTTCTCTCAAATGTCGCTCTCGGTGCCAAAATATTGAGTTGCTTTCGGTGTTACGAAAATGTAGGTGCTTTTCGGAATAATGAGCTATAAATAAATTGATCTTACGCCGCAGTCAGTGGTTGCGGCGTCAGATCAAATGCCGCAGCTTTTGACTGCAGCATTAGTTACACCGACTTTGCATTTAGTGGGGCCCACCGAACTGACGGCGCAGTACTTTTCTGCGTCTTCAAATTTACTCCTCTTCAGAATTACTATTCTTTTCACCCTATTTTAGTAAAAAGTTTTCCTTTTCACCCTAATCAAATTTTTGTCCCGAAATCACAACCCACCCATCCCAAGTTTGGCCGCAAGTATAGTTTACACGCGTCCACAGTACATGCTGAATTTAACGGTCAAATTTTATTCAATTGTACTATCATATAAGTATATATGTTGAATTCAATGGTCAAATTTTGTTCTGTTGTACTATTGTATTAAATTCTTACTATTATAATCGAGATTTTAATTTAGTGAAATTATTTGGCTGTAAATTTGAGCAAAACTTTTTTCATCACAAAATAATAATATTAATAAATGTATCATCCAATTAGAATAGCAGAATTTGGCCTACCTGTTTTTAAAGGAAATGTCTAGATATATAAAAAAAATAAAACATTATATCTTTGAGGAAGGAATGGTAATTGATATGAGGAAGACAGCATTAGGTGGTAGGTACTAGGTGCCAATCCAAAGGAATTGTTATTGTTAGGGCTGATTCTTTTGTTTGGCAACTGGTCAAATTAGAGTCTTTGAGAAACTTATCACGTGCTATTCATATGAATTATCACACTCATGTGTCATGTCCTTTACGCCCACCCTCATTAATTTACCTATTATTGGGCTGGTTGCCCCATCAGATTTTCATTCATTCACCATATTAACAAAAAAATCCGACCTGCCGGATTCGAACCAGCGACCTAAGGATTATCTGTGAGAGCT
This sequence comes from Excoecaria cochinchinensis, assembly GCA_947683425.1. Classification (NCBI taxonomy): domain Eukaryota; kingdom Viridiplantae; phylum Streptophyta; class Magnoliopsida; order Malpighiales; family Euphorbiaceae; genus Excoecaria; species Excoecaria cochinchinensis. The sequence goes on from CANTUQ010000058.1 coordinate 15,567,289, forward strand.
TTCTTACTACAGTCCTCCGCTCTGCCAACTGAGCTAAGGTCGGTTGCTGGCACTGGGCGATAAAGTATTATTATATTTTAGTTTTAATAACATTTTTAACACAATTTTGGGCTTCGAACTTTAAAGAAGTGACATATTTTAGTTGAAAATTGAAAAAGTTTAGAGCTGTTAAAATACATACGACTTTAATCTGCTGTAGTATACTATCGTTTGTATTGTTTATTTTGGACTAAATGTATTTTTTTTGAAAAGTTCGAGAATTTAACGTGTAGTTTTGAAAGAATAAGAATTTAATGTGTAAAATTATTAAAATTCAGGGTCAAAGTATGAGTTTTTCAAAAAAAAAAAAAAAAAAGAGGTGATTATCCAGTGCACATGTGTATTTACATTGTCCAATCAAATACATGTATACGGTAAAAAATGTTGCGTATGCGACCACTACATACATATACACCATAGCAGAATCCATTTTCAAAGCATGGAGTGAGAATGGATTTGGTGTTAGTGTGTACTGGACCTTGTTGGAATGTGGAGGCCATCTTTCTTAGAAATCTGGGCTGGATATCCTAAAACACTCTTTGTGATCTCAGAGAGTTCAGAGTTCCATGGTTGGCTGTGTTTAATAATAATAATAATAAATAAATTAGTTCCAAGTTCATGCACTTTTATTTTTTCAAATCCAAAAGTTTTCCTATTAATACCATGTATGAAAGAAGTGCGTGATGGTTTAGTGAGATATGATACGTTATATTATATAAAAATTGTTATTAATATATTTGGAACAATGATATAGTAATAGAGTAATTTAAAGAGAAGCTAAGAAAAATCTAAAAATCTAAATTTTTAAAGAGAAATTTAACTATTCCATCTGTCTCATGATAAGAGTCATCTTTAGCTCTTACACATGTATTAAGACATTGATTGAATTATTTTTAATCTTATAAAATTAATTATTCCTTAATTTTATAAAATGAAAATTAAAAGAAGAACTTTTAAATATATATATATATATATCTTATAGTAAAACCAGTAGAATATATGAAAGGAAATGAAAGGAGCAGTAATTAATTTGACAGCCAGGCAATATATAATTTTCATGTAAATTCCAACAATAAATAAATAGTACTTATTAATTAGAATTGCTGTTTGCTCTGCCGCTGATGAGAAAATGCAGCAGATATACAGTTGGTCATGTATACTTTATTTGTTGGATTCAACTCAAATATGTTGTTGACCTGACTTTTGGTTTTTTTTTTTTTTTGTTTTTTTCATGAGACATAACCTAGTTCCAACTTGCTTAATTGGAAACAGCCTGTCGTCAAATGCATATTCTATTTTCAAATTAAGAATACTAAGAAAATATTCTTTAAGATAAAATGAAAACCTTGACACAGATTTTAATTAATTTCTAGCACTCAGCCCAAAAAGGAAAAAATAAATTCTTGACTGCCCTCCAACATGTTGGGGGATGCAGCCTTTCCTTCAAAAATACCCTCAAGTTGTGCAAAATCACATGCCCTACAAAACCACATACCTCTGATACTATTGTTATACTAGCTTGCCCTATCTCTTTCTTTTATTCACACTTGGTGAATTTAGGTTAGCTTATCTACTGATTCTGTTAATGCAATCCAACTAAAGAAATTTGATAGCTTGTATGCATGGAACTGTTCATTTCCTCTTATTTGAAGTGTCCCTCTAGGCTTTTATTAAAAAATAGTATTTCTAATAGATTAAATTATCCTTTTTTTTTTATCAATTTTCTTAATCATTAATTAAGACAAAATTTACTTTCAAAAAAGAAAAAAAAAAGAGACAAGAATAAAAAAAAAAGGTAGTACTAAATCATAGTAATTAATTCCTTGATTTTGTGAAAAGGACATTAAGGAAGACTTGTTGAATGATATCCAAGGTTTGATTGAGCTGTCCAAACAAAACACAACTCTAATTTCTAAATGCACGCCAGCTCCAACCCAGAATTTGTTTGCTAGGGTTTTCAAATAATAAAATATTCTTTTAATATTTCAATACTACTGTAGCTGCTTTGACTCTTCAAATTAGATAAATAAATGAGCTTTTCCGACATAATAAATTTCCATTTGAACAATTGATCAAGTGGTTGTTGTTTTACATGTAAAAAAATATTCATTACTTATTATTATTAAGTATTTTGAGCATTAGATCAATGAAGTAAATACTTTTTTAATGCTAAAGGTGGAAAGTAATTACTCACAGAATTTCACCTAAGTATTTTTTCATTAAAAATATTATATATGGTTGATCATTGTTATCGATTAACCATGTTAAAGCTGAAACAGGAGGCCACCCTTTGTATTGATTGAGTCACCAACCCGTGTCAGTGTCACCATCGATCCAGCACATGCCAGGAGGAGGTGTACTAGTCCAAGGCCGCTAGCTTCTTCTTGTTTCAATAACTAATTAATTATATAACTTTTGTTTAATCAGCAACCTGCCATTCATTGGATGCATAAACAATCTCATTTCCTCGGTTAGAAAAGAAAGTAAATCTACATATATACGGTCTTGGTGGTCCAGCTATATTAATCGTCCGTTGTTCAATGATGTGACAGGCAGTGAGTCTGGAAAATTTGTGACCCGATTCCATAAGATCAGAAAATCTGAAATCCTATTGGTGGAGCCGATTTGTGTCATTGGGCTGGACTTTGAGCAATTATTTGGGCCTTTCATGGGTTTTGGCCCATTAAAAGATAATTGAGCATTATCACTTATTATTAAGGATTAAATACAGTTTAAAATAAAGGTTCAAATAAATAATTAAACGCAGTTGATGAAGAAATAGCCGGTCTTAATCAGTCTCGTTACGGTCCAATTCGGAGCCAAAAAGGGCCTCTGACCATGCCTAACGATATCATCTAAACGAGTCAACACCCAGGCTCATGCTCATATTTATATATATATATATATGATGACAAAGAGACTACTTGCAGCGTCCTGTGTTGCTTTAAATAAATCACACGAAGAATTAAAGAAAATCAATGGAATTCTGACACTAGAAACTCCAACTATTAAGTTAGTAAATTGATTAAAATGTATTTATTGTAAAAATTCTAAAAATGAAAAAAAATAACTGTTCATTTCCTTTATATAGAAATATTTTCATAGAAAAAATAAGAAAGAGGATCTTAAATAGGAGTAATTTACTCTAATTCCTTAATTGCTACTTAATTTCATATTTACAAAAATTTATTAAGTGATTCCGGATAACTTCCGTTATTGTGAAATTAGAATCTGCTGAATATCTAAAAAATTTCCGTGAATAATGACTTTTCATATACTGATTTCGAGTTTACCGTCGAACTATTAACGTAATGGATATCCGAAAAAATTCGACTACTAAACTCTTAGGTAAAGAGTCCGGTTATCAATATATATATATATATATATATATTTTGTATATATGTTAAATAAGAAAAATCAAATTTTATCAGTCACGCAAATCAGTTTTGGATGTTAAATAGGACAATTAATTGGGTGGCATAACGTAGAAATATAATAATAATACACAATTGCCACGGTATTTGTGTACGAACTAGAAAGTCTAATCCCTAGTTTTCAAATTGGCTATATTAGGTTACAGTCTGTCAGTCCTTTGGATTTTGTCCTAATTAGCATTCTTGGCTGTATTAAATTGACTATTCTTGAAATCATAATTTCAACACTGCTCCAAGAATCCATGCCTTATGTTCAATTTAATGATTAGTTAATCAAGTACGGTAGTTCTTATATACTCGTTATTTCGTTTATATATACCGCTTTTATTATTTTTGTTATGATTAAAGAATATTAATTAAATTTAAATTTAGAGAAATTTAAGTTATATAAAATATTGCAAAAATATTAATTAAATTTAAATTTAGAAGGGTTTAAATTATATAAAATTTTGCTACAATTTTTATGCCTACCGTCTATGGTTCTATCATGTTAAAACCATTTGCTAGTTTAATGTTTTCTTGAAATGATCTATTTGTAAATTGAACATTCACCATTAAAAATCATGAAGTAATTAATTTAATTGCAAATGGTCATATGTATAGGATCTACGCATAAAGAAATGAAGAGTATTAGTCAGCCAGTCGCATGAATCCAGACATATGGACGTGTAAAGCTGTCCTGGTAATGGCATTTGACCTTTACCAAATGCACTGTACACCAAAAGAAAATGGAAACTTAATTATCTTCCAAATTCAATAAAATTCAACAAGCAGCCTTTCTCAATTGGAAGATTGACAATACACTAATTACATGCCTTTGATTTTTCAAATTCAAAAGAAAAAGAAAATGTTTGAATAATAATAATAATAATATTAGGAAAAGAAAAACTAATAAATAGAGAGGTGATTTTACACTTTGAATGAAAAGGCAGAAAAGAAGAAAAAAAATGAAGACTAAAAGGCTACATCATGAATCCTGTTTACAAGCCAATACAATTTCTTGAAGCGGTGACTCCACCATCTACAACAAGATTATGACCACTCACATACTTTGATTCATCACTAGCAAGATAAAGAGCAGCCTCAGCTATGTCTTTAGGCCTTAATGTTGGTCCTTTTAGATTAGCCAATCCTCTAACAAACTCTTCCATTTTCTCTACTTCTTGCTCGCTAGGCAACCCCATATGTATATTTTCTTCATCTTCTTCTTCATTCCTACTCCTCCACGCATTAATAAGCATAGAAGTAGCTACCCCAAATGGAGAAATGCAATTAACTCTAATCCCATATCGCCCCAGCTCGCAAGCTGTGTTCTTTGTTAGGCCAACAATGGCATGTTTTGAAGCTGTATAAGCATGAGGACCAAGGCCACCCATAACACCAGCAACACTTGCTGTTGAAATTATGCACCCAAATCCTCTTGGAATCATCACTCGAGCTGCGTGTTTCATTCCTAGAGCCACTCCTCTCACATTCACTCTCATTACTCTGTCGAATTCATCGGTGTCGAAATCAAGAATGCTCTTGTTCTTTGGTTGGTTTCCAAGAACTCCTGCGTTGTTGAGCAGAATGTCCAGCTTACCATAATGACTAACTGTTGAGTTTATTAAGTTCTCAATGTCCTCTTCTCGTGTTACGTCACAATGAACATATGTTACATTAGGAGATAAGGAATTAGCAAGAATGTTCCCAACTTTATCTTCAACATCAGCAATCACTACTTTAGCACCATGTTTGGCAAATAATCTTACTGTTGCTTCTCCAATTCCTCTGGCACCCCCTGTCACTATTGCCACTTTCCCTTCCAACCTGCAAAATAGCATTCACTTTCTAAGTTCTAACACCATTATACTAAAAAAATACAAGCATTTAACCATGTCTCTTTCAGATAAAATGTGTGAAATTTAATTAGGAAAATAATAAAAACTTATAACTATCTACAATCATAAGTTTTTATTATTTCTATTTAACGTGGAACTCTTTCCAACATGCTGAAACTCGTCGTGTTTGCACATTAAAACTTATTTAAAAAAAAAATGACAAGGCCTTAAAAGAGAAGAAGAAAGTTACCTTCTTGGAGAGGGAGGATTGTTTTCTCTGCCTAAGACATGAATGCCATGAAGGGTTTTCTCCGGCATAACTTGAGCAGGCATTGTTTTATTAATATTGAGATAGAGAGAGAGATGTTGAAGCTAAAAGGGGATAATGCTGTTGAGAAAGGTACGAGAGTTTATATAGACATAGAGGATTAATGTGGTGTCACCTGGGTTTGTGCAAAATCCGAACCGATTCAAATCAAGCTAACAATCTAATCCGAACTTGAGTACGATTATTCGGTTCGATTCGAGTGTTAAAATCTACAAAATTTTGGTTTAGATCGAGTTAAAACCCCTCTAAAACCGGTCCGCCCGAATAATCTGAAATTTCCACCTAAAAGGAAAAAAATGGAGCTTGCCTTTTGCAGCCAATCCGTAAGGCTAAAATCGAATCTGCCCTCCACTCCATCGTCGCCACCACCTATCGTTGCCGCCTGTAGCCACCGCTCGTCGCCACTGCCTGTCGTCGCCGCCGTCAAAGCAGAGTAGTAATAGCTCAATGAACACAGGGAAGAAAATTGCTGCGATTTTGCAGGTTGGTGTTATACCAAATGGGCAGGTTCTTGGATAGCTAATTTGGGGATTTAATCAGCTAATTTGGATTGCTAATTTGTTGATTTAATTTGGGGATTTAATTAGCTAATTTGGATAGCTAATTTCTGTAAATGGGGTATTTTTATTGATTGCCATTATTTCTTCAACTTCTTGCTAATTGAATTTCATATTTATAATGTAGATTCATCTACACGGCTTACAATTCAGTGACTTTTATTTAATCGTTTTCATGATTTCTTTGTGCTAACATACATGTAAATTATGTCTAAAATCATCTAAATTTGAAGATTGCAATGGAAATTTCTAGTCAAACATTCTTTTAAATGCCTTTACTTATCCTTTGAAATCATTCTATATTATGGATTTTAGTATTTGAATTTGCCTGAGTTCTTACTTTGATTTGCTGTACAGGGATTCAGTGAATTTAGCAATTGATTTTAGAAGCAGCAGTTTCAATTAGCCTGAGTTCGGGAATTCCGATGGGTCGGTTTGGGCTACAAAAATTTTGGGTAATTTGGTTTGGGTTCCTACTATAAGTTAGGATTGATTCGGATGGTAATTTTAATAAAATTTCGAGTTAATCGAATTTGAGTTGGATTGATCCGAACCCGAATGATGTACACCCGTAATTAATTCATCACTATTTTCCAAGGCAACTTCCTTTCTTTTTGTTTTACATATTTGGTGCATATTAGTGATTCTTTAAAAAATAATATTTTTATATTTTTAGTTAATAGTTTATATTTAATAGATTGGGTGTATTAAATTATCTTTCAATCTTGCGTATCCAAGAGGGGAAAAAAAACCCCTTAGTATTTTGCTTGTCCCATAGGACAAGATTCCACACGGTAAGACGCCTCTAAAGCTTAATCTTTTCCACTTGATTGACCAAATTCCAGTGCTGCAGATTCCACGAAGCATTCTGTATTAGAATTTTATTTGTGGTCCAAGTTAAATGAACAATTCTACGAACTGTCTTACCTTTGTATATATTTGTCAATTTTCAAGTGTTGAAAGTTATGCAAAGGGTCAAGAAGATCCATCGAATTACATGTGTAATTTGTTCAAGTAAATATATTATTGGCTACCTCTCTCATGATCGATCTATAATTCATCCGCTTAATAAATATATACTGATACTGGGATTATAAATATAATACTCCAATATAGATAGGTTAATTGCCAGCCTTTCGAGAAAGATTAAGCAATCGTAAGCAAATCCAAATTGTCCATCTAACTCTACTAATATATAATATTTGCAAAAACAAATTAGATAAATAATTTTATTAATTCAAAACATGGAAGTTATTATTCTTATCACTTGCACATGATTCATGAATTATAGTTTTCAATCTCCTTTCTTGTTATGTTTTTCTGGAGATACCCCACGCTCTGCCCTTTTAATTGGCCCCAACAAAACCACTTTTTTTTTTTTTTTTTTTTTTTTGTCTGTCCTAATCTAATAATTTAAGATAACGACTTAAAATTTTGTTGTTATTAATTTAGATAAAAAAAAAAAAATAAGTATGACAAAACACGATTTCTATATGTACATTAAATTTTTTACTAAAAAATAAAATCCGAACAAATTTTACTGTGAAAACAACGAAAATATATTATAAATTAATAATTTTAAGACTTGATGATTTGAAATAACAATTAATAGAATGAAACATAATACAATTGTTCAATAAAGTATACCATTGACTCGTGTTTTTTTTTTCTTATTTTTTATTTCAATCGAAAATTAAAAAAAAAAATGATTTGAAAAGATGTCGAATATGAAGACGGCACTGATGACCGAGCGAATTTTCCGGGCAAGCTGGGAAGGATGTTCCGAGCTTCTTCTGAGCTACGTCCGAGCAATCACCTGAAAATAAGATTCCGGCGGGTTTCCGACAAGGGAGACTCCGACGGTCAAGTCAGTAATTTTGGAAAATCAAGTATGATAAAGAGAGAGTTTCTGAAATCTGAGAAAAAAGGAGCCCCCTACCTTATGAGGTGTTGTGCTTCTTTTATAAGTCCATTACTCATGATGACCATTTGGGGCCCGGTTACTTTAATTGATGGGCAATGAGTGTGAACAACGGTTACCTTAACGGCTAGTTCACTGTATAACGGGTATGACAGCTGTTTTGTCGAACCGATCTATCTTTGGAGTTACCGAGCTCTACGATGGACCGGGCTCAGTATTTAGGCGACTATGAGAGCTTTCCGAGTTATATGACAGAGTACCTGTAGTCAGGTGAACCGAGTACCTTACCGAGTTAGATGCTTTGTTCTTGTATCATTGAACTAAGGCCGGGCACTATCCGGAGGCATATTCCGAGGCATAATCCGAGCCATGAGTATCATAAGTCCCCCCCCCATGCACATGATATTTATGTCATGTAGGCGGGAAGGTTTGGAGTTTTTTGGGGGGAAAAATTCAATTGTCTGAGCGGGACGTGAGCTGTCGAGCGTGATTGACGCTTCGATTCTTGTGAGGGGACGTTTCCGGTTCCCTATGCCATTATTGTGTCTCTTCGGTGTTCGTGCCCGCCAAAAGGGGTAGCCTATGGGAGTGTGCCAAGTGTCGTGCTCTTATTGGGCGCTCGGTTTTGCCCTGGCTTATAAATAGGTTGGATGTTTTGGTATTTCGTCTGCTTTGCACTCTTGAAGCTCTCGATTCTCTCTATCTTTCTTCTTCTTGTTCTTGGTGTTCTTCCCTTTCCGGCCTTCTTTCCGGTGACCGTGCGTCGTGTTAGCGTTTTCAGATCTTCTCTTCCAAGTGATCCTGCCGATTTCAGGTTAGTCTACTTTCTCTTCATCATGAGTTTCTCGGAGGACTCTATTGAGAGGATGGTGGAGGAGGGTCTCGCCGCTCCCAGCTCGGGCAATGATTCGCCCCCTTCTACTAGCTCTCACCCAGAAGGGCCTTCTGTCCGAGTGGTCGATCAACCGAGCTCGCAATCAGGGAAAGCCACAAGAGATATCACTCGGGTGGGAAGTATACGTTCAAGTATACTTCCGATCGAGTTGGAAATGCTGAGATCCAAGTACGATATACCTTCCGAGTATGCAATGGAAGTTCCGGGTTTATCTACTCGGGCCAATGCTCGATATCCTGGAAAAAGGAAGATTATCGTTTACGAGGCCAACTTTGAAGCCGGGGTGAATCTTCCCTTAACAGCTTTTGAGGTCGACTTTCTGAACTATTACGATATGACACTCGGGCAAGTTCATCCGAATGCTTGGCGAACACTTTCAGCCTTGCAAATATGGTCATACGAGCATGATATCAATTTGAGCATCCGCCTCTTCCGAGCCACCCACAAAGTAGGCCTTCGGATTCATGGAGAGGACCATAATTATATCCAGGCTCGGCCTGGATATAGTCTTTTCAAGGGGAATCCCGAGTCGTTGAAGAAGTGGAAGGATCGCTTCTTCATACTGAAGAGCGAGACGGATTTCCCTTTCCGGACTCAATGGGGTCGGTATGTCAATAGGAATGACAACCCCATGATTCTGAGTGAAGAGGAGGAGAATATATTGGCTCGGTGGAAAGTGCTAGCAGCCGAGAAGGTTGACATCAATGTTCAACTTCAATGCGGCGTCCCTCCTCCACCTCCAAAACCGAAGCGAAAGAAAAGAGGTAGATATATTCATTTCTATTTTCCGAGCTCTGATCTGTGTCTTATTGTTTCGTTTTTTATAGTGATGAAGAGGTCCGGAACGCCTTCGGTTGCCGAGGTCATCAAGGCAAAGAAACAAAAAGCCCTTGCTGGGACTTCCACCTCTGTCGCTGCTCCAACGGTTTCACCCAATCCTGAGCCTAATGTGACTGAGGGTCAGGGCCTGGGTGAAACAAGCCCTGTATTGATCGTGGACCATATTGATTCCGAGCTTGCTGCCATCGAGACTCTTATTTCACAGCCAACTGAAGGCCAATCTGCCCCTCAGGAAGGGGCTGCTCCATCTTCTGATCCTCGCGTTGTGGCAGAGGATGTGAAGGCATTTTCCGAGGAGGTAGTGAAATTTTGGCAAAGCCGAGGGGATTATTGGTCAAAGAATAGGACCGAGTTCACTACGTTCGCACACCGAGTGGCTTGCGTCCCTTCTGAGACCGCCCCCTTGTTGAAGGTCGGGGCTGAGCAGTTGACCGAAATAATGAAGAGGCACGAGATAGAGGTAATCTGTTGTACTCCGAGTCTTTCGTTTGATGATAACAGTTGATTAAAAATCTAAGTGTTTGTGCAGGGGGCCATGATAGCCGGGGCTGCCATCGCCAAGATGAACAAACTTATAATAAGCAAAAAGAAGGAAGAGGCAGAGAGGGATCGGCTTCGTGATGAGCTCGGTGAAGCCTTGTCCAAGATAGAAACCGTAAATAAGCGAGCTTCAGAGGCCGAAGAAGAAATGCAAGCCCGGGCAGCTGAAGTGCTAGTAGAAACGGAGAGGGCTTCCAAGGCCGAAGCGGATCTGAAGAAGGCTCAGACCGAGCAGGAGGCACTCATGAAAGAGAATGCAGAGCTGAAGCAGAGTGTGGCAGTCTTAGAATATAAGATGGTCGATATGGCTGCTGATAAATGTATCTCGTTCGGCGGTAAACTGATTCAGTCAGTTAAAGACCGATATCCGGACAAGGATTGGTCTTGGCTCGAAGACGTTTACCCCGACGATTAGTTAGGTTTCAGCTTGTAAATTTCCTTTGAATCAATAAAAATTTATTTTGTTCGGCAAAATCGAATGTGTTCAATGTTTGAATTTCTTTTGTTCGGTAAATCGAGTATAATAGATATTTGAATATCTTTTGTTCGGTAGATCGAGTATAATAGATATTTGAATATCTTTTGTTAGGTAGATCGAGTATAATAAAACTTGGAAGATGAACTCAAATGTCTTGAATGAATCCAAGAGGGGAAAAAAAAAACCTTAGTATTTTGCTTGTCCCATAGGACAAGATTCCACACGGTAAGACGCCTCTAAAGCTTAATCTTTTCCACTTGATTGACCAAATTCCAGTGCTGCAGATTCCACGAAGCATTCTGTATTAGAATTTTATTTGTGGTCCAAGTTAAATGAACAATTCTACGAACTGTCTTACCTTTGTATATATTTGTCAATTTTCAAGTGTTGAAAGTTATGCAAAGGGTCAAGAAGATCCATCGAATTACATGTGTAATTTGTTCAAGTAAATATATTATTGGCTACCTCTCTCATGATCGATCTATAATTCATCCGCTTAATAAATATATACTGATACTGGGATTATAAATATATATATAATACTCCAATATAGATAGGTTAATTGCCAGCCTTTCGAGAAAGATTAAGCAATCGTAAGCAAATCCAAATTGTCCATCTAACTCTACTAATATATAATATTTGCAAAAACAAATTAGATAAATAATTTTATTAATTCAAAACATGGAAGTTATTATTCTTATCACTTGCACATGATTCATGAATTATAGTTTTCAATCTCCTTTCTTGTTATGTTTTTCTGGAGATACCCCACGCTCTGCCCTTTTAATTGGCCCCAACAAAACCACTTTTTTTTTTTTTTTTTTTTTTTTTGTCTGTCCTAATCTAATAATTTAAGATAACGACTTAAAATTTTGTTGTTATTAATTTAGATAAAAAAAAAAAAATAAGTATGACAAAACACGATTTCTATATGTACATTAAATTTTTTACTAAAAAATAAAATCCGAACAAATTTTACTGTGAAAACAACGAAAATATATTATAAATTAATAATTTTAAGACTTGATGATTTGAAATAACAATTAATAGAATGAAACATAATACAATTGTTCAATAAAGTATACCATTGACTCGTGTTTTTTTTTTCTTATTTTTTATTTCAATCGAAAATTAAAAAAAAAATGATTTGAAAAGATGTCGAATATGAAGACGGCACCATAGGTAAAAGACACTCAAAGTTTGCCTATCTATTTTCTAATTCGGTGTTCATTGTATTATATAAAATCTAATGGTAAATTATATATTATTTTATAAGATATATATGGTCTATTATATTATGCTATTTTATGTACTAATTTAGGTACTAACCAACGAACTTTACGTGGGGAAAGTGTACAAGTGTGCCACTTTAATTAATAATAATAATAGTAGTAGTAGCAGGAGTAGCTTTCCTCCAATAAAATTGGCAGTTAACAGGGCCACGTGGCCTTTTAATGATAAAGGAACCAAAACCTGTGTTAAGCTTGGATGTTTTGCTTAATTGTTAGATGAGAATGACATAAGCAACTATTGGAATAACTATTAAAAAAAAAAACCCTAAACCTTAACCTTTGGATTAATTTCAATATTAAAATATATTAATTGAATTTCTAACGATTTAAAAGCATTTCAATTAAATTCATCCGTTTATAATTTCATTAAATTGATGGAAAAGCCATTTTTTGAGAATTAATTTTTTTAAAATTTTTACTCGATCATTCAAAATTAATAATAATTTTTTATTGTTTTTATAATTAAATTGGATCGTTTTTTTTTTTAAATTTCCAACTAAAACTAAAAGAATCATAATTAATAAATGTATTCAAATGTTAAATTGAAAAATAATGGCCTAAAAATATATAATTTATTTTTAAAATATGTTTAAATATTTTGCACAAATTAATTTATATTTTATTTCATTAATTTGGATCTCGAATGACATCATTTTTAAAAAGTAATATAATATTTTAAAATAAATTATTTTTATACTTAATATTTAAATTTTAATATTTTTAATTATAATTTTATTTTTAATTTAATTTGTTAGATAAATTTGTTAGATTGGATAAAACAAAAGTGTTTTTAAAAATAAAAAGTATTTGATTTTATACAAAAATTGATCTATTTTGAAGTTTGTTATTTATGTTTTAATTTAATTTCCATTGACTTTTAAAGTTAATAGTTATATTTTTGTTTTAAATTTTAATTTAAATTATCTTTAAAAATTATTATCAAAATGATTAGTAACATAAATTATTTTTATTATATATTTAGATAAAAATAGCAAAATTGAAAAAACTAAGCCTATTACTATTATTAATTTTTAACTAAAAAATTTTAAAAGTTATTCTTTTTGTGTGGATGGGCTAAATTAAAATGCTTGTAAAACAATAAAAGTCCAATTATTATGTTCTAAACTATAGAATTTTTTTTTTCAGTTATCCCAACTATATTTTGTAAAAGTAATTGTTTACTTAAACATGATTAGGCCCCCAAATCCTAAAATTGCATCCTTGCATAAGCCAGGCTGGCTATTAGAAATTGACAATATTTTGCATTAATTAAGGCAATAATGGTGTAGATGTATGTATAGGACAAATGCTGAAGATTAAGGGCATAATCTAATTTGGCTGGCCATTAAACAAAGCACGAACAAATATTAAATTTTTAGAAAAATCATTCTATATATAGTGATAGAATGAGAATTAATTAAGTATTGCATGGATTTGAATTATTGATATTATAACAAAATTATTGGTGGTGGAAAGATATGCTTCCAATTAGAATAAGAATGAGTATGAGATTTGGTGGTTTAAATTGGAATTTTTTTTTATAGGATATTGATTATGGATTTAAATTCAGCTTTCAACTCATTCTCATGCTGTCTTAGATAGACAGGAACCCAGCTCTGCCTTTCAATATACAACTTCAACAACCTTTCCAACCCATAACTTTGAAGAAAACAATTCCATTTTATGTAGGCCGGCAATCAATTACATAATTTAAATTGAATTAGGACATGAAACACGTTTATGCTTTTTAAAGTCAAAACTATATTTATATGTTAAAATATAAATGCTATATTTCTCTTTTTTTATAATTTATTTTCCTCCAACAAAAACCAAATGCGCCTTTTCAAATACCTACCAACCTTTTCAATTCCATCAGTTGCTCTTACGTTTTTTTTATTAATTATAATTTAGAAATAAGAAATAACAGCTGCTACTTGTTTCGATTTCAATTAGTTTGCAACACCTCCCTTTCAGAGCTTCAATTTAATTAATTCTGATAATCATTGTTTTAGTGAATGCTTTTTGCCCATGTTGGTAATTATTAGGTTGTTAGTTACTAAGGGATGAAATTTTATTGGAAACAGTCAGCTAAAAGCTTTCAATGACCTAAAATATCAGTAAAACACCAAAGCATGATTCGAGTTTGGGTGGAAATGCACTCCGATTGTTAAATAAGACAGTCGGAATATCATAATCGAATAAGAGAGAGAAAGTGAAGAGATAGAGAGAGTATTATTTGATCCTTGGTCTCTAAAATTTAATATAGTTTTATAAGTAATCGAGTCGGATCATCCAAATTTTTCGATGAAAATTCGGTTACAATGATTAGCTGCTGTTCGGAAACGTAACTGGCGGAAAAATCTAAAAATTCAAGTTAAATGTGATCCAAATTCAAACCAAATCTTTTAAATCGAAAATTGAAATGAGGGTCTTTTTCTTGAACCGAACTTGACATGTTCTTTGGACTTTGAATGGACTTACCCATATGTGATCATGAGTATTATCAATATCCATATTAAATTAATGCACTATTTGATCTATCAACAATAACTTTATATAATCGTATCAAATACTTGGTACTAATCATTTAAGGTAAGTAACCGTTGTTCTCATAAGCTAAACTAAATACGCCATATTAGGCAAGTCATACGTTTTTATGTTTTCTCATAATAATTTTAAGATTGATGCACATCTAAACCTTTGACACTTGTTTTATCCCATGTTTTTCTTGTTCATATGTTCAATTGATTGCTTGAACTTTTGTGCTTGTTTTTCTACCAAACCAAGATCGGAGACAGTTAATTCTAGACTTATTTCATACACTAATTTAGATCTTATTTGTGTTATATATATTCTTAATTTTATTTTTGATATGTAAACTTATTATCTATTATTTTCTATTTTGTTAGAAATTAAAATTGAAAGCAAGTTGAGGTTTTTTGTATGGAAGTTTTTCATTTTCGAGCAAGAAGCCTTTGTGTACACAGAAGTTTGTTCAACAAGCTGAGGAAGACATTTATCCTGGCACTAAATAAAAACACAAGCTGACACTGACAATACTCTCTTTGCATCTCAACGGCTAGTCTGCATGGAAGCAATCAACACAACGCTAATGCCTTTCACTCCAATACTTCTTTGGCAAAGCAAAATAAAATTGTAGTCTCATAAACATTACCCTAACCCGGGAAAATTCTACAATATATGCAGTAAATCGAAAACATTGAGCTAATCGAGCTCACCAGCATTCTACATGTTCCTCTCTGATGCCAAGTCCAGCAATGTCCGAAAGAATCGGTGAGGATACATAGGAGGTTGCTCTGCTAGTGCCTGTATAAAAGCAAGATCTAACATTAAAGTGGCAAGTAAAGAATGCTCCCTATGCTCATGTTTACCATTTCACATCTTAAATTAAGGCAAATACAGTCCAATTCCCGTGAAAATCCTAACAAACAAGATTATGCAAGACACAAAATACTAGTAATTACCTGGTGAATCAGAACAGTGGAAGGAGTCATTCCAGGGACAGTATTGACCTCTATTATCAACACCTGCAACCAGAGACATGGCCGGTGGGGCTTTTACCCTAAGTAAAATTATTTTACAAGAATTATCAAAATTAGATGCTTGCATCTAGAAAAACTCATAATGACATATTGTTAGATACAGGGTTGCCTTCGGTTAATACTATGGGAAGCATCAGGCTCACTTAAAAGTGAAGGTTAATTATACCAAAATTTACATTCCATAAAAGACAAGAAAAAGATTAGGAAAACCTCAAACCATCATTGTATAATTCAGGCAAAAGTAATCGTGCCCACCATCACGGGATCTTCTTCCATTTGACGGAACTAAAGGCATTGGGGAATATCAAATGGCGTAGAAAAATGAACATACCTCTCCACTGTCAACATTAAGGAAAGCATCGATCCGTGAAAATCCTTCTAATTGCAGGGTGTTCGCAATCAGTTCTATGTGCTGTTTACATTTTTCCAGAGCCTCATTACTGTTTCGGGAAGAAAACATTCATTTTATCAACTTAGAGGCCAAAAGAGATGATAATTAGCAACTAAGGGAGATGTGGACATAAGAGAAATCATACAGGAGGTGTTGATCCAAGTCCTCATGCTATTATAGAAGTAATAAGTAAACCTATCTGAATCAGGATTTTGCTCTTGGAAATATCTTGTTTCCAATGCTAAGCTAACATATCATTCCTGACCATAAATGTCAACTGAGCCCGACTAAAGAACTAAACACTAACACATTTCATTCAAATAATAATCTAAATAAACAATTTATAATCTGCACTAATTAAAAATTCTTGATGCAGAAAAGAAAGGCCACAACTGACCAGTTCTTTTCTGATGCAGTTCTTTCTCATTGGATTTGTTGGTTTGCATGCAATGCATATCCAACCAAAAAAGGCAGATTGAGAGTCAACTTTCATTAAAATTGATGGGGACAGAAAACATTCAATACTTGAGTATTAAAGCCTAATTGGCATGAAATGTGCAGTATGATACTTTTTTTGCCCTGTCAATTGGACATTCAGCATCATATAATTTCTAGCACAAAACATTAGCACTCAAGCCCGTATTCTTTTTTTCACAATAGCTAATCATATGAACCACTTGCAAACCAAAAATCAAAGTAATTTTGCTTTGAAGGTATAAGATATCGGACAATTAAAGCAATTAGCATAAAGGCCGCCAATTTCATAAGAAGGTTATCTTGCATACCAAACAATTGATGCCGGTGGAGGAGTGAGATTGATGCCAGTTCCACCTGTTGAATAATTGCACAAGACACCAGAAAATACACAAGGATTTTGTTCAAACAAGATAATAAAGTAACTAAACCTTGATATCAAACAATAAAAAGACAAAAAAACCAAAAAAATGCTCAATACAATTATGTAAAATGTCAAGCTAGACATTGGTCATTGCAATGACCATTGCCACAAGCCAGCATGCAAAACCATAGATAAGATTCCACACATAACTAAGGGAATTAATCACAACAAAAGGCATACCTTGAAATTTCTCCTCAAGGGATAAAATATCACCAGATTCTTTAACAGTAACACTAGGACTCAATGAGTGCATGGATCCACGTTTCCCTATAACACCAACAGTTATTTCCACCCATCGACTATCTCCTTTCCACATAAGACCATGTGCATTTCCAACCGAAATTTCATCAGTCTGAATGAAAGGTTCGAAAATTAAGAACTCTGGAGGAGGGTTGGGCATCTCAATCATTCCATGTGCCTGAACATTACTCCAAAAGAAAGATACAATTTTGAGGTTTTAAAAAATTATGCATAATATCCAAGTCAGAAAAGTAAACAAATTTTGACATTTTTCTTAATAAACAAAACCACTTGAATATATCAGTTCAAAATTGCTTTTATGATACTTGTCACTAAGAAATAGAATTCGCAATAAATTGTATCTTGTATGATTGACATCAGATTACCTTGCAATCACATTGACGGCATGCACTAAAGAATCTAAATGTGAGAGGCTACCAATTTTCCACAATAAGTAAACAGAAGTTTTCTAAGCAACCAAATTTTTATTATACGAGAGTTTTAGATGCATCTTAAATTCTACAAACAATCATCTATTGAACCTTTCATGTCTCACATTCACAATTATCAGCTTCCTTGTTTAGCGACCACCAGACCTAGCAATGGGGTCCTTTTTGATTCAGATCGCCTATTTTCAGGTTCGATACAGGCTTGATTTATTCATCAGGTCACGTCAATTTTGGGGTCTAGTTCAGGTTTATTAAGTCGGTTAACTTTTCCAAAACTAAAAGGTCTTCAGGTTGGCACAAAATGATATGCTCTACCAGCCACCTGATAATTTCCAATTTTGTTAACTGACATTTGGTATGTTGTCATTTTTTTTTAAAGCAGTTTGTCAAACATGAAAATGAACAAAATAACTTTTGTATTGGCCAAGAACCTTGGCAATACCATATTATAAAAATGATGCCTTCGATCTAGCTAGGATATTTGTACCTTTGAGAAACTATTGGGTGGTATTCGCAGAAGGCAATCCTCCAATGCTTTTACATACACTGTTAGGTCATCTGCAGAACTAGACAAACACAAATAAATAAGCACAATAAATAATACATATAAGAAAATTGAAATGGGTCTAGCACAAAACATATAAACTTCAGAGCATTAAGTTTTAATGAATATTCCAGTACTCAAAAACAGTAGCAACAGTAAATAAATAAATGCTATGTTGATGCAACAGTTTTGTGACAAGGATTTGGATATGATTTTATTTTCATCGTTGAAAGAAAGTTCACACATACTTTAATATATTCATTGAATCATGAAAGAAGATTAAAATCCATAATTGAGAAAAAGAGTGAGAGAGGGAGAGAAACTTAATTGGAGATAAATATAATTACAACTTTTATAGGTATTCTAAACTCACTCTCAACTAAATATTTTCCATATGTTCAACAATGTATCATAAAGTCACAAATATAAATAGTAAAGAAACCTAATTGTGATCTAGTAAACCTCCCAATTTCAAATCCCTCAATCGAAATGCAACAGAAGGAAAAAAGAACAGCAATAACAAAGGATATAAATAGATATTAACTTACCACAATCTTGCAACACCTGTTGAGCATCCATCCCTTGCTGGTTTAACACATAAAGTTTCAGACTGAAGATTTGAGATCAAGTTATGCCAAATCTCAGGCACAGGCCAATTTAGCAAATCTTCTTTTTTGCAAACTTTTTTGTTTATGGTAAGAACTCCCTGATCTGCAAGCTGTTCGATGCTACAGATAATGAGATGTCATACAAAAAAGGAAAACAATAAGGGTATTCAAACTCTAATTTTTTTTTTAAAAAAAAAAAAAGAAAGGAAAAAGTAAAAAGAAAAAAAAGTTACGATTTCAAAGTAACACCATACAGCTTAATTTTGTTTACCATACATGACTAAGAGCTAGAGATGTTGCAACTTTATCCATACAAGTCCTTGAAGCCACTACACCAGGACCTGTATTTGAAAACAGATGAAAAGGCAATAATCAATTTTTAGAAAATTCTGCATGCTATGTATAGTTAAATCAAACCTGTAAAAGGAACTCTTTCAGCCTCCAGCAAAGACTGGAGTGTGCCGTCTTCACCAATGCCTCCATGCACTGTATAAAACATTAGATAAACACCATTTAGGTTCATACTGAAATTTGGAAAAAAAGAACTGCTCTGCCCCTGAGCAAGTCATTTTAATTATGATATTAACAAAATAAATGATGCAAGGGCCACCATCTGTACATAAACCACACAGAAACTCCCATACTTGGAAACATTAATGCAGTAAAATCTACAAAATAATATGTTGGCTCCAGCTAACTGCCCATCAATTCAATGCATGCAACATGTTAAATTGAAACAATCCTTTGAATGATAAATCATACTTATACAACCTATTATGTGGTTTCCACTAAAAAGTATACAAGATGAGAAAGCCCAAATAAACATTAATAAGGTTCATTCATTTTCAGCAATTCAACAATCCTAGATTTGCAGCATCTTGGTGACTGGCTTGTAGCCTAGAGGTTAGAAGGAGGGTAAAGTCACAGATCAAATACGAAATATCATGTGATCACATTTTTAAGGAGAACACAAAATTTAATACAAGACTTGACTGAAACATAACATAATAGCTGAAAAAATAGAACCTGCTATGAAAACTGTTGCTTGAACTTCCTTGGCAAGCCAGATCCACTCCTTCAACGTAAATCTCTGAGGCAGTTCATCAGCTATGTCAAACCCTTTAAACCAACAATGCTTCTTCAAACCTTCCATGAGATCATTTGTCACTTGGTTGCGCAAGTGAGACGTCAATGCAGCCCTAGCTGGTTCAATTGCCTCTATGCAGGCATCGAGAACTTCCTCTGTAGTGTGTCTCAGCACAAGAGAGTAACTATATTCAACAGATATACTAGTGAGCAAGCTTATTCTACAACAGCAATGCACAGAAGTATAAACTGTATACTTACGGCAATGACCAAACTGCTTTAGAGCTAGCATCAGAGGGTGCAAGCAAGTAAGGAGTTACATTGAGCTGTAGAAAATGCAAATTACAGACGTAGTTCATTAGCATGAGTCACGACAAATCAAAATTCCAAGCGACGGGGAAGAAATTGTTGTCATATAGAGTAAAACACAAACATGGTGTAATTCACTGCAGAAAGCATCAATGCATCACTAATTTATAAACTTTTTAAAGCATAGAATTTTTTATTTTTCCTGATCCAATTTCACTCCCCTTTCTTGGGAGTTTTCCAAAATACTTTCTAAATTGTAATCCAATTCATACAATCACGCCAACAAATGATAAAGACAATTGCCAAAACATCAATGGGAGACCTAATTCATTGATAATAAAGCTTGTCACTTTAGGATTAATATACCCAAAACCTTCATTATATAGAATATGAATTTAATGAAATGATACATGTCATCTCAATTTAAGTACGACAATTCTTTTGTTATTTATCATCTACATGACTCGTATCTATGATATATAGCTTCTGAGATCATTAAAGGTCATCCAAGGGACACACCATCCAACAACATGCAAACTATGCTATTACATAGGTATCTCAACTTACATCATCAAATGCTTGCAAGTTGAGCCAAACGTTTGTTCCACTCATAAGGGACACTTGCCGCTCTGAAGTGTCTCCTCCAAATATAACAAAAACTTCACGAGTCCCTTTCCTTTTGCTGAATGCTTCAGAAAGCTGCAAGGATTTTGATCTTCTTGGAAAATGATGCGATTTGTTATTCTTTGATGCAAGATTGGGAAACCTCAAGCATGCACGATGAATGATGCTTCGCAATATATTTGAATGGGAGAATCCAACCTGGAGAAATAAAAGGAACCTTGTTAAAGAAAAATAGCAACTTTGAAAATTATGAATGGCGACCAAAAACCTTTTTTTTTTTTTTAAAGAAAAAGATTAAACATAATTTCAATGTACAAACCCATGTGAAAAAAAAGGTATAAGAAACAATTTATAATAAACACAAAAGAAGTGTGGAGTCCAAAGTTCAAATTATGCATTCTCAATCAGAATGATGTTGGTTCCAATGTATGGCAAGATTGGTTTTAATTTTGGGGGACATGGACTAAAGCGAGAGAAAATTTTAACAATATTTTTAAAGAAGCCAAATAATGGAAACCCTATAATTTTCTTAAGTCCTTTCTAAAATCTACTGTATGTTACTGGATTTCTGATTCTTTTTGGCTGTGAGAGTTGGGGGTGGGGGTAGAGGGGCTGAGGGCAGATTGAGAAGATTCATTAATTATGCCTAACTCTGTCCTGATAACAAAAGCAAACTACTGGAGCTGGCTCCATTCTCAAGAAGTATGCAACCCTGTTAACTATGCCAAGGAAGACAACTAAATGCTATCTGATTTTATCCTAGTTTAGGTTGGGTGATGAGGTATTAGATATAATATATATATATATAGCATAGAGTTCTCTTCTTCTATATCACATCCACAGCTTTTGATTCAAACTTGAGGAATAAATCAATAATGACCAGTACCTTGGAAGCTTGCTGAAACAAGAAACTGGTCTGCTCCATTCCACTAATCTGATAATACAACAAAATGTCAATATGACGTGTAAGAAGGATGACAACCAGCAGTCCTGAGCATGGACAATGACATACCAGGTTAATATCAGTAAACACTATTGTACCCAAATTGGTCATTCCAAATTTCCCATCTGAAGATGAGAAGGCATTGACAGAAGGAGGCAAAAACCATCCATCAATACGAGCAAAATCACGTAGGTGAAGCTGTTGGAATAATAAAGATGCTCCTTCTCGAATCTGTTTAATCACATCTACATGAAAACGTGGTGGAGTATGATAAGCAACCTGTGAAGATAGCAAAAATTTCTTAGAATAGACGCATATATAGAAGCAATCCAGAATGTAACATTTTATAAAGTACAACTTGAAAATTACAACTGTTATAGGCAAAATAGACTTCTGCTCTACCTGTTGTGTTGGAAGATACTTTCTTCGGTAATTGAAAATTGCATCCTTTTCCCTTACATCACCACTACCATGAAATTGAAGCTCCACCTGGACATCAGTGTCATATTATTGTCCTGAAATCCTTGTTGAGCTATGACAAATTGTTACTTATTAATCTAAACTTTGCAGGAATGCTGCTAGAGGCACTTTTAAAAAAATATAGCATATCTTAACACCAGTAAATTAAAAGCAATATACAAAAATTAGTAATACACTCATTAGAAAATAATGGAATGAAATAAATAGTTCTGAACATGACAACTAACATCCCATTAGAATACATTTTATAGCAAAAAAAAAACTCTGAGTATCTTTAAGCACCTTGCGAGATTTAAACTGAAGCTGCAAACAGAAAGAAAGTAACAATAAAATGAAATAAGGCCAAAAGAAAATAGGAATGTACCTCAGTTGGCAGTAACACAACAGGATGCCAATCAAGTCCAGATCCCACATCAATCACAATGGCAGTAAATTCACTACCTCCCTCAAGAAATATTTCAACAAGGACTTTATTGTCAATCCCCTTCAGACATTAAAGAACAGAATTCTAGTCAAATTAAGCTTCTAACACAATACTAATGCCTGCTCCTCTGCAGTAAGATGTAAAACTGATCCAGGGTGTTGAAAATAGATTTCATCCTTTAGCAATCATAAGTTTTATGCAATCAAATTACCTCCAAAATTAGATCATTTGCTTTCTTAAGGGAGTCAGTAACACCATAAGCAACTGTTACACCAATACTAGATCCTGCTATGGCTGGCTTCACCTGCAAAATACATGAATGACATTTGAGGTCCTAAAGGCTAAATCATCTCAGTACGAATATTTAAGGATTACCATCCCAAATAGATACATGAAACTGTGCCTTACCACAACTTTCCCTGAGTTAGGGTCCAGTTGGTTGCTCAGAAACCACTTAGACAAATCAGACCCATCAGTTTTGCCTCCCTAAATGCCATTTTAGGGTCAGGAGATCCAGTATTAACCAAAAAAAAAAAAAGAGTAAACATCTTCACCAAGTCACAGATACTACACGCAGAACTGATGTAAATAAGCATGAAAAAAAAAAAAAACTTGAACAGCTAAAACATACCCGTACTAAGAAACTAGGTACAGTTACGAATCCTTGTTTCCTAAGCTCCACGGAGGCAAGATACTGCCAGTGATAGAATAGTGTAAGCAACATGTTGCAGAATAAGTACAAGGGCACATATGCTATGACTACATGAACCTTTCCTTCCAAATCAGTGGTTAAAGAACAATACTTTTAAGTCACGATCATGTCAAATGATTTGTATAAGTATGAATTTGAGATTACGTGAGTAAGAAACCATGCCAACCAATTAATTAAAATTAAGTATTAATGTTTTATACATAGCCAAAAGGCTACGCAGCACTTATTGTACAACATTGAACCAAGCATTGATTGGACCCTACATCATTTGGATTCACTGTTTCATTACCTGTTTGAGCATTATGTTTCAAATTCTCAACATTTAAAGCAAGGGAAAACCAGTACTCTAGCTCCTAAATAAATAATGCATGTGACTTTAAGCGAAACCAAAGTAATTCATATATATATATATAAGTAAGTTTCCTCATCTACCTTGTCAAAAGCTTGATGACATTCACTTGATCCTGTGCCAACAAATGGAACATTATACTTTTCCAATAGTTCCTGATCAACCCACCACATGTAGGAATAAATAACAATGACTTAAAGAAGTCAACATGTGAAAGTATATATTGTATCTATATAAAAAATAATGTGCATATATGATGTTGTAGAAGAAGTGTACTATCCTTCACCTGGATTCCTCCATCTTCGCCAAATCGACCATGAATTACAGGGAATACAATGTCCACAGAGGCAGCAAGGTGTTCTGCAAATTCAGACAGAGATGAAAAAGCATGGGCAAGGCTGCAAAAAACAGATAGTCATCTTAACATTTTCAATTTTAACAACATACCTTACAAACGAAGTTCGAAAATCTTAACTTACCTTTCAAGTTTAAAATCAAAATCTGCAGGAGTATTTGAATATACCTGAAAATAAATAACAGAAAAAAGTGAGAATCAAAGTAATTTTCACCAATGATCACTTTTAATTGCTACGAGATCACCATTAATCCGAAAAAGAGTGATACTAAAACTGAAATGTGCAAACTTCATTAATCCGGCTACAAACCTGAGCTGGGGATATAGCATACGCATTGAGTTCACAGTCAATGTAATAGCAGCTCACCCGCAAATCTTCTCCCTGATGCAGAAAATTTAATCAAACAGTTGAACAGCTAAGAAGCGCGCTATGACTGTATTTCAAAATTTAGAAAAAAAAAATTAATCAATCAACTTGAACCAATTAAAATATAAAGTTACCTGAATGTGATCAAGAACTGATCTTGCAGAATTGAGAGAAATTCCTCGCTCTGCAGAGGGACCTCCACATATAAGACCAACTCTGAGAACTCTATGCTCTTCCTGTTTCTCCTCCTCAGCCTCTAAAATCCGATCATTCACCACTTCTGTGGTGGCGCGTGGTACTCGAGCTGCAAAACACCGCGTTTTTGGACAAGAAGAATTCTTCAACCTCCAATCCAATTTCAACAAGTTGGTGGAATCAAAAACCGATTTCAGCGAACCAAAGTGTGCTTTCCTTCCAACGGCGTGGTATGGCTGAAGCAATGAGAACTCTGAAGTGAAAGCAAAGGACGCCATAGGAAAAGAAAGGGACAGACTCATAAAATCCTAAAAAGTGATGGAGAGATGCCAGAGATGAAGCTCTCTTTAATAAAGCAGAGTTAGGAAGTGAACTTACATGGATATTTTTTTTTTCATGTTTCTGCAAAAACAGAAAAAGAAAAAGATAAATCATAAGATACGGTTACGGGCGGCAGAGAAGCGCCAAGGCCGAAGTGCGTCTTCTTAATTGGCAGTTGGGTGTTGACGTATAGCGTATGGTAGAATTTGGCAGTTGGGCGTTGGCATATAGTTATGGTAATGGATAGTAAAAAATTAATTGAAACGGTATATACGTCCAACAATATGGCTCTCTTTTGATTCTGGGAGGAGTCGGAGGTGCTGATCGGCCCTTTCTCAAAAATATCCGATTGTCCAAAATTAGAGAAACTTTAGGACCCACATCACACTGCAGACATAAAAACATCACTGCCAAGTCGACGTCATATGATGGCACATCACACCCACTGCTTTGAAGGAACACGTTGCCATCAAACAACTCCATCGCTTCAAATGCAAAGACGGTAGAGTTAATACACTAAAACAAAGAGTGGAGAAAAGTTATTTAGGGTTAAGAGAGGCTAGTTTACAGAGAAGAAACTGGGAATTTTAAAATTATCGGGATTTTACCGATGTGGAGCAGACCTAAGGTCCTCGCGCGAGCACCACTATTCTCAAGATGGACCGGTTAAAGTTTTACCGGCAAAACAATTCTCCCAAATGATTTGCGACTTTGCTAACAGCTCACAAACTCCATTATTATTTAAGCCTCCGTGTGGAGCAGACCTAAGGTCCTCGCGCGAGCACCACTATTCTCAAGATGGACCGGTTAAAGTTTTACCGGCAAAACAATTCTCCCAAATGATTTGCGACTTTGCTAACAGCTCACAAACTCCATTATTATTTAAGCCTCCGTGGTAGACTACGACAGAACAATTGCATGGAGAAATACATTTATTTTATGGGGGAAAATGCAAATTGATATGAAATTGTGAATGAATTTTTATAGTACAAAACTTTTGGTTTGGTCCTTAAATGTTTTAGTTCATAGTCAGTCCACTTGTTTCAACGTTATTTTTACTTCAATTTCGAACCATTTAATTATCTTTTTAATAAATCGTTTATCTATCAAATTCATATTTGAATATTATGCATCTGTATTTTAATTATATAGTTAATTGTGTAAAAAAAATAATGAAAAATAATGCTATGTTGTTTGTTGGATGAAATAGGACAATTTGTCAATAAATTAAGGGGTTAATTCATAAAATTACCCAATGTATGGTCCCGTTTTTATTTTAGCTCTTAACTAAAATAAATCAATCAAATCGATTTTTAATTTTTTTGAATTTTTAAAATTTAACCATTTAAATTTTCTATCTAAAACCTAACAAAATGCGATTTAAAAAAAAATAGTGATGGATTGAAATTTTTTGCTAAATACTAGCAACGTGTTAGAGATTATTTTATAATTTGTCCCTAAAAATTATTAAAAAATATAAAATATAATATTTCAAATTAAAGAACAAAAAATATTACAAATAACACATTTTTTTTATGAGACTCTTATAGTATTGCTTCATTATACTCTTCATTAAAACTAATACTCCAAAAAAATATTTATCTTTTAGTGATATATATACTATAGTTAGTGCTATGGCTCTTTTTGTATTTTTTATGTTAATACTGTAATTAAAAAAAAACATGTAAAACTATGAGATTTAAAATATTATATCAATAAAAATATTTAAATTAAAGGTTTGATAGAAATTTTGGTTTTTATTTCTAGGTTTTTACTTTTTTTAATTTGAAAATTTATTTTTTATTTTTTATTTTGAAAAATAAAAAAATATTAATGTTAAAATTTTTTTTAATATTTTTAAATTTGAGAAAAAAAATTATTTTTAATATTTTTTTATTAAATATTCTTAGCGAGGAACAATGAAATCTGTCACAAATTCGTCACTATATTTTGTATCTAGTGGTGGATTTTGTCAATTTTTTAATTTAGGGGCTAAAATAAAAATGGACTCATGAGAATTCTGAGACCTTATGTCATTGCTTTTTTCTCTCCAAAAACACTATTGGGTTAAGTTTCGAATTACTCACATATGGTCCGATCGGACATTTCTTCTTGCAGAAACAAAGTGCTGCTGATCAAATCGACTCACACGCAGAATCTCCATCCAGCCTCCTTAATTTCTGATATCTCAGAGATTATCACTGATGATTAGCATCCTCTAGAATTCCACATAAAATTTTGACTCAAGACCACAAGCACGAACAATCGCAAAACAAATAAAAAATAAAAAAGATACAATACTCAGAAAGAACTTTTCAGTTTATTTATTAATTATGTTTATCTACCGTCATGTGACTAATATATACATCTACTCACAAAAAACAGAAAGAACGGAAAATTCAGGTTAGATCATCCTCTAATTCTTTGGCCTTCAAGGCTTCCTTTACTCTCTGAAGCAGGGTGACCTTCCAGGAATCCTACAAGGTACAATATTAGAGACCAGATTCAACTAAGGTAAATTCAGATTGTTAATAATTTCAATATCACAACAAAATGCGAATTAAAAAGAAAGCACAAAAATGGATGGCAGATTTGACTTGTTACCAGTTTGGTTATGCTGTTAAATTCCTTTACAATGGCAGTGAATTTTGCAACATCCTCCTCCTCAATAGCATTAGCCAAATCCTGATGAAACTTGAGCACCAAGTCAAAATTTATGGATAAATCAACTATTAACAAAAAGATTATCTCTAATACATGGTAAATTTCTTTCTATGCAGACACCAAGGCCGCAGAAGTTTTTCATTGAATGATGATAGGAAGAAACCACTTACAGATAAAAATTTGTACTCCCTGGTTGTGATAAAAGTTGGATCCATATCCTGCAAATATCAGTAATTTATTTTCCAGAAAATTATACTTACACATTGATATCTATATAGACATTATTTCTAATTATTAATATTATGAAAAGAAATTGATTAATTGAACCTCAAATCGCTCCAATGCCTTGCTTATTGCAAAATCACTCCTACAGAGGTGGCAAAGGCCTGCATTAAGAAGATGTCCTCTTACTCCATACTTGAGCAAGTTATTGTTAAGTGATTGTCGAGCTATCTGTTCATATATATTAATAGCTTTGTGGTATCTGAACAGCAAGAAGAAAGAGTAAAGATCAGTAATGAATATTCATTGTGATTGTGGCTAATCCAATTTCTGCTTTGGGTATCAAAGCCACAAATATTCATTGTGATTGTGGCTCCCAATTGCAGGAGTTTATATCTATATATGTATGCTGAAAATCCAAAACCCAATTATTATTACCATAGTTCACTTACTGTTCAAATTGAGCAGAAAAATCTGCAACTTTCTGTTTGCATTGGTAAGCAGAAGTGCTTGCATCTTGACATTCAAAATACTCAGCAGCTCGTTCGAAGTATATAATAGCCTTTGCAATGTTTTTCTCAAGCTCATACAACTGACCAATTTCCTATATGATAAAAGAGTAATTGAAAGACTAACTCAATAATTATCCTTCTTAACTTTTTAATGGCACACTAGCTATTATCTTGTCCAAAAATACATATTAAAAATAATGAGATTGTTAAAGGCAGCTTTAAAATATAAGACAGTGGATGGTATTATCGTCTGAAAGCAATTCAAACCTTATCAGAACTTTATAAAAATAAAATAAAATAATATACAAAATAAAATCTAAGATCCTAGAAGAAAGGGATCAAGGAAAAAGATTAACAAATGAGTACATAATTTCTGACAAAATATTGATTAAACAATGGGAAGGAAGAACATAATTACAGCTAGTACCTTGCAATGTTTTGCAGCAATGGTGTACCTGCCCATGTCCAAGAAAATATCCACAGCTTGCTCTAAGCATGATATAGCCCCTGCAAATATAAGCAACAAGCTCAGTAGATGTTAAAATTAAAATTAATAATAAAAAATTAGAAAAATTAAACATCACATTTTTGAAGCTGCACCTTTGGTGGATGTTTTCTTGTAGCAATTTGCAGCGTCAACATAAGCTGCGGCCGCTTCGTGTTTGCTATCCAACTGTACATAAATGAATATTATACCTAATCATAATTATCAGAAATTGTTGAAGAAAAAAGAATGATTACCTTGAAATGGCAATTTGACAATTTGATGAAAACTGATCCAGCTCTATCCCCTAAATACTCAAGCATTACATATCCATGACATGGAATTACAATTTAGAAGATTTGAAAGAGGAAAAAAAAAATTGATAGCAGAGAGAGAAAAGAGTACAGTATTTGGCGAGTTTAAAGTGATTGGCAGATTTGGCGTACAAGTCGGCAGCAGATTCATAATTAGAACCAAATAAAGCGCAGCTATTGATCTTCTTGTTTGCTTTCTTTTCGAATTTCTGTGCTTTGGCTAAGTGATCCGCCATTGATATTTCTTTACTTCTCAATCTCAACTAACTTATGCATAGAAAGTGAGAGAGAATATACAAAATGAAGCGCGTGGAACTCTTTAAGTTCAAAAACTGATGGTGAATCTCTAGTACGGAGCTAAGAGCCTAGATGTTCTTTCTTCCTGGGCCAAATTCTAATGTTGACAGATGGACCTCAAGTTAGGCCCAGCTTCATTATATTTTAGGGATAAAAAATGTCACAATTTTTTGGGACTTTTTTTTTTTATAATTACCCACCTTTTATATATCTTTTAAAAATATCCTTTTTAATTTCCATTTTTAAAACTACCTTTTTTAAGAATCCTCTTATTTTTAAACACTATCAAAATATCTTCAAGTAATCTACCATATTCTACAAATGGTTTTTTATTTTTGTTTTCATTCATCTTTTTCTGATATTCATAATTTTGACTTTTTTCTTTTTTCTTTTTTTTTCAAGAATTCACTATTTCTATTCTGAATTCAAATATTGCAAGTAATTCGTTCATCTTCTATAATAATTAAATTTCAATTAATTGGATTGAAAGATTGTGATTTACCAACAAGTATACCTTGATATACCGAATTAAAAAGAGATAATTTCAATAATCCAATTTAGTATACAAATGAGTATATATCGGTATATTGAATTGAAATGTAAAAAAATTAAATCTAAAATTTTGTATATCAAAGTGTATATCGGTATATCGAACTGAAATGGGGGAATTTCAACGATCCAATTCGGTATACTAGTGGGTTTATTTTAGTATACATAGATATACCAAATTTAAGTATATAAAATTAAATCTAAAATTTTATACACCAAAGGGCATACCTTGATATGATGAATTGGAATGAAAAAATTTAACAATTCATTTCGATATACTAGTAGGTACTTTGATATACTAAACTAAAGTATATAAAATTAAATCTGAAATTTTGTGTAACAAAGATTGTACCTTAGTATACTTAATTGGAAGGATAAAATTTTAACAATTGATTATGCAAATTTTACTCATCTTCGTTTATGTGATTTTCCTCTCTATTCTTTGATTGACCAATTTTTCCCTTTCCATCTTTTCTTGAGCAATACTTTCGAATGGATTTGATAAATCATAAATTTTTTGTATCATGAATTTTTCAATGTGTTTTGATTTAAAAAGAAAAATGAAAAAAAATGTTTGCTTAAGTTTCTTCTTCATCTCTACTTCTGCTATTCTTCCATCTCTTTTTCGATTAAACAATTATTTTTTTCATCTTTTTTTGTGCAATTCTTTGAATAGATTTGATAAACTCTAAGTTTTTTTTGAATTAATTTCATCGGTGGTAACTAAACTTTCGAGTTTGTAATATTATAGTCATTTAACTTCGATTTGTATCGAAAAAATAACTCAGCTTTTATTTTGTAACAGGATGGTTACAATGACCGAGATTTAACTGATTCGGTTATCGACGCGTGGAAAAACGGCGATTAACATCGCCACGTCGGATCGGATGCTGATTGGATCCGACGTGGCAATTTAAAAAAAAAAAGAAGGTAAAATAACTGGGTACCTATCCCCCCCCCCCCCCCCCTCTGTGGCTATCGTGCTCTCCTTCTCGCTGGCCCCTCAGTGTGCCTTAAGGTGTGTATCGCGCTTCTCTTTCTCTATTGCCACTCACTTTCCAGTCTCTATGTAACGTCAGTTGTAAAATCGTGGGTTTCTCTCTATCTGTCAGGTATTTTCGTCGATCAGTATCTCCGTGGATGTGTCTCCGTCAATCTCTCTGTTCGTCGCGCCTTTTAGCTGTCTCTTCCTCTCACTGACGTCTCATCGGTCTGTAAGTATATGTAGGTGAGGTCATATGTCGATCTCTCTTTATTTCTATCTCTTGTGTTCACTGATCACATATTGGTCTCTTTCTTTCTCTCTCTATTTTTCATCACTTTCATTTTCACAAAATATACTTGTGAGATTAAGAGCGGGAAATGTCCCGCTCAACTTTGGGGGAACAAAAACAAACTAAAAAAATAAATTTTTTTTTGTGGCTTTTAGAGAACAACAGAGAGGTTTGAAGTAAGTGGAAGTTAAGAGAAAAGTTAAAAGCAGAGAAAAAGATATGATTTGGAATGCAGTTAGGGCGAGCAATGCACCTCAATTCAAGAAGGCAATGGACTGCATCAAAAAAGAAAATTCAGATGCATTTAATTGGTTGGAGCATCCAGATAAGCCTTACTATAGCTGGACAAGATCTTTATTCAAGACGCAAACCAAATACGATATGTTGTTGAACAACCTCTGTGAGTGCTTTAATAGGTCAGTTATTGGGTTGTTGCTATTTGTTGTTCACTTCTACACACACACACACATTGTTAGGTGCTAAAAACACTAATTCCGCAAGTGCTAAAAACTGTCTAACAGCCTTCTCTGTCGCGCTCGCGACAGAACACGGCATTCTCTCCTAGGCTTTGTTCTTCTGCTGACCAACTCGTGATTCTCTGTCCGAGTCGTGCAGTTTGTTCGAGTCGTGTATAGCTTCACGACTCATGCACTTCTTCCTTCTGTACTACTCGTGCACCTCTTCACTAGTCGTTCATCTCACTAGTCGTGCACATCTTTAAATCTGCATTTTTACCTTCTTTTTTTTTTTAAATTGCCACGTCGGATCCAATCAGTATCCGACATGGCAATTTATCCGATGTGGCGATGTTAATCACCATTTTTCCACGCGCCGATAACCGGATCAGTTAAATCTCAGTCATTGTGACCATCCCGTTACAAAATAAAAACTGAGTTATTTTTTCGATACAAATCGAAGTTAAGTGACCATAACGTTACAAACTCGAAAGTTTAGTTACCACCGATGAAATTAACCCGTTTTTTATTTTTTACATGGATTTTTCAATTTATGTTTTGATTTAGAAAGAAAAAGATTTATGCACTTTTTTGATAAAAATAAAAAGGGTTGAGTGCTTTAATAGGTCAGTTATTGGGTTGTTGCTATTTGTTGTTCACTTCTACACACACACACACATTGTTAGGTGCTAAAAACACTAATTCCGCAAGTGCTAAAAACTGTCTAACAGCCTTCTCTGTCGCGCTCGCGACAGAACACGGCATTCTCTCCTAGGCTTTGTTCTTCTGCTGACCAACTCGTGATTCTCTGTCCGAGTCGTGCAGTTTGTTCGAGTCGTGTATAGCTTCACGACTCATGCACTTCTTCCTTCTGTACTACTCGTGCACCTCTTCACTAGTCGTTCATCTCACTAGTCGTGCACATCTTTAAATCTGCATTTTTACCTTCTTTTTTTTTTAAATTGCCACGTCGGATCCAATCAGTATCCGACATGGCAATTTATCCGATGTGGCGATGTTAATCACCATTTTTCCACGCGCCGATAACCGGATCAGTTAAATCTCAGTCATTGTAACCATCCCGTTACAAAATAAAAACTGAGTTATTTTTTCGATACAAATCGAAGTTAAGTGACCATAACGTTACAAACTCGAAAGTTTAGTTAACACCGATGAAATTAACCCGTTTTTTATTTTTTACATGGATTTTTCAATTTATGTTTTGATTTAGAAAGAAAAAGATTTATGCACTTTTTTGATAAAAATAAAAAGGGTTGATTTTATAAGGGGCTATTTTTAAAAATATATTTTTTTAAAGAAAAAAGATAGGTTTAAAACTTTATAATTGATTGTGTATCTTTAAAAAATAAAGTTAAAAAAGGGATATATGGTGTAATTTCCTTTATACTTTATGATCGAATATGATCCATTTATTTCTTTGAATTATTAATACTATTTTTCTTTTGAAGCGAAGTGCATAGGGATTTGAACACTATTGATTAAAGATCATTCAAATACTTTAACCGCTTAAACCACATATGATTTCATTATTATTGATAACAACCTAACTTTTTAGAAGCTTTCCTCCGGCAAGTCACCTAAAATGAGCTTAGAAACACCGCCGGTTTTCGATAGTGGAAGCTCCGACGATCAAGTCAGTAATTTAGAGAAAGTCAGGTTTGTATCAATAGAGTCTAGAGAGAATTCATGTACCTGTGAATTTGGTGCCTTTTGATGATTTCGCCGAGCTCCTCCGCCTTCAGACGAACGAGAGGGGAAACTTTCTCGGGGATACAAGCCAGCCGATGAACAAAGTCACGGAAGGCCGGGTTGTCCTCGGAATAGCCCTCCCCCTCTTGATGCCACATCTCGCACATCTCATCTGCAAGGACCCTCATATTCCTTTTCTGGGGGTTTGGATCCGAGGACCCTGCGCCGCCTTCATCAGGAGATATGGGCCCAGGAGGGGTCTGCATGGTTGGTGGAGGCACCTCGGTTGAAGAAGCGGGAATTAGCTGATTTTCAGACATTGTTTGGGCCGAGCTGTTGTCCAGCACTTGCTCCGGATCCCTTTGTTCCGAAGCCCCAGCCGGGGTTCCTTGTGCCGCCTCGCCCGAAGCAGACCCCGACGGTCTCTTCTGCCTTTTGGCCCTCATCATCTCGGCCATGCTCGGCATCTCAGTTCGTTTCATCTCTGCAAAAAAGTAAACAATGAGCAAATATTAGAACAGAAGCGCTGATAATAGAACATACCTTTTCTTCGTGACCGAGGTCGTTCTGATCGGTCCAAGCCGAGCATTAGTTGATCCTTTATGTCTATCTTTTGGGCAGTTAACGCCCTCCATCGAACTAATGTTTGCTCCTCCTCGTCGATGAGAAACAAAGGTTTATCGTTTTTGTTCACAAACCGGCCCCATGTGGTTAGAAAGGGGAAGTTTTTATCACTCTCGACAATGAAGAATCGGTTTTTCCAATTCTTAAGTGACTCTAGGTTTCCTGAGAAAACCCCGTATCCAGCTCAGGCTTGAATGTAGTTATGGTCCTCGGTCGAGATTCTTAGGCCGACCACGTGGGTGGCTTGAAAAAGCCGAAGAGTTAGGTTGATGTCATGCTCAGCACACCACATCTATAAGGCAGATATTGTTCGCCAGGAATTTGGATGGATTTGTCCCATGGTCAAGCCGTAGTGATTCATCAGCGCCACCTTGAAAGCAGTAGGGGGAAAGCTCATCCCAGCTTCGAAGTCGGCCTCGTACACAACGATGGTTTTTTCTCCCATTAAATTGAGCAGGAGCTCGCACATGGGCCCCAGGTGCTTGGATACTATAGCTCTCTGGAATTCCAAATTTTTCGCGCAACTCCAACATCTCGTTCAATTTTATGGCCGAGCCGATACCCCCCACTCGAGGATTTCTTCTCGGTGATTTCTTTCTAACCGGATTTGGCTGGCTAGAGCTGGGACCCTCAAGGATGTCCTCGGCAATAAGGCCTCTCTCCACTACCCCTCTCTCAGTGGAACTCTCTGAAGCACTCATTGTGGGAAATAGTAAAAAGAAAAGTTAAACACTAACCTGAGATCTTGTTAAGGATGCTAAAAGATCAAACTCGAAGAACAGATCTAAGAACTGATGAAGAGCAAATCGCACAAATCTTCAGAAAAGAGATAAAAGCAAAACAGCTGAAATACTCCAAGAAAACGAAAGTGAACAGGAGAGGAGGAAGCAGGTATTTATAGGAGTTCCAAGCCATTCAGGTAAGGACAGGTGGCAGGCTTTGATTGGAGGCAAGGACAACGGTTACATCTTGCGCGGTAACCGAAGAGACGCCATTATTGCAGGAACTGACACAGCAACTGGATCACAGTAAACGAAGCGTTTGTTCACACTTTTTAAGGAGTCACGCGCACAGCAGGCCTTGAGAGCCTGACAATTGCGGCTCACGTGCGTCCCTTTACAACTCAATGACATGAATGTCATTTTCTTTGGGGGGGGGGGGGACTTATGATAACCGGGCTCTTTGAGCTAGAGACCAGTATTTCCCTCCGGACTTATGTTGTAAACCGAGCATGCATTTCAGGAGCTCAGTGTCTAGACACCCAAGGATATCGGTCACACTTACAGCCCGGATATTCATACAGTTCGGGTATCGTATATGGAAAATTATTAACTCCGGATATTTCTTAGATAGTGCACAGATTTTAGGATATCGAAGATGGAAAGTGCCGGGGATTATTCATTGACCGGTTACAGATAAGGAAGCAAGTACTAATCAAGAAGTCAGCACGATTTCCTCTTATTTGGGAATTATCTTCCTATTCAGATGCTAAAGAAGGACTCTATAAAAAGGAAGATCACAGGTACATGAATTCTCTCTAGACTCTATTGATACAAACCTGACTTTCTCTAAATTACTGACTTGATCGTCGGAGCTTCCACTATTGGAAACCGGCGGTGTTTCTAAGCTCTTTTCAGGTGACTTGCCGGAAGAAAGCTTCTAAAAAGTTAGGTTGTTATCAATTATTATTATTATTATTACTTTCTCTGTCACATTCATTGTGACAATTTTTGAGAGTTTTTTTTTTCATTTAAAGTGGCAATTTTCAAATTTCAATAAAGATTAATTACGTATTTTCCTATTTTTTTTCTTATTTATACAAAAAAAATAATTAATAGGATGAAAATATAAAATAATAAAAATTAGTAAAAAAGATATTTTAGTAAATTATAATAAACATTTTATAAATTTAATGTTAATTAGTAATTTTTTTAATATGTGTGAAGAGCCAAAATTTATCGTTTTGAGAGGAGCAGATAGAGTATGATTGTTATTGTTATTATTATTATTATTATTATTATTATTATTACTACGGGGGATAATATATTCTTATGCATATATGTTAGTTAAAAAAAAAACTTTTACAATCCTATCTTTTGTAGTCAACAATAGCACTTGAAATTTAGTGAAAAATATCTATTACCGATTCAAATTAAGCGTACATATTAAATAGCAGTTTTATGTCACTTAAAGTGATAATGGATTCATTTTAGTGAAGTTCAAAGGTGTAAAAGCTTATTTTCACCAAGTTCAGGCATATTATACGTAAGTGTGTAAGAGGTTTTTTAATGGGCATAATATTTGAAAAGCACTTCATCTTGTTAGATTTTACTAATGTGACCCTTAAATTTTTTGAAAATCCAATTTGACACTTTGAACTTGTAAATTTATTAGCTAATAATAAACACCTTTTCTACCTTAATATACTAATCTAAACTTGCAAAATCTAATATGGATACTGCAAGTAATTCACACCCACTTCATATTGTAAAAATGGTACTACTATAATTTAACTATAAAGAAAGAGATATAAAGTGCTATTTTATGCTTATAAAACACACGTGTAAATCAATTAGAGCATCCATGCCAGATTTTTTTCAAACCAAATGTGTAGAACTACTAATTATTAAGTGCATAAAAGTAATTAAATGTTGCTAAATGTAAATTTCCTAAAATATGAAAAAATGCAAATTGGTATGCAAACGATTAAAATATTTAAACCAGCAGACAAACAAAGAAAAAGCAGCCACTCCACATCTTATTAATCGGACCGAACAACATCTGTATGAAAAAAGAGCTGACAATCCTCGTGTGGGTCTGTGGTTTTGTATTATAGGAACATGGTTTCTTTCACGCTCTTCCACTTTCAATTTTGTTGGCCATAGGCCCATAACCCTACACTTAGAATAATATAGCATCATCTATACATATATCACCTCAATTATTTGAATACCTTAACACAATATATACCACCTCTATTCTTTCTACTTATTTCAACTCTTATGTCATATCTTACCTTTAATTCATAGATACTAGCAAGTTGGCCATTTTAAGCCTACTGAAAATGACTTTTTTTTTAGATATATAAAACAATTATTTACTAAAAAGCTAATATTAATCGGTACTGATAAGCAGTCTCTAATTAAATAGAACTCTATTTGTTACTAATTTGAACCGTTAAATTGAACAAATATAATTTTTGAAGCGAATAATTTACTCATGTATAACTATTTTTTTTCTTGGAGTACTCCTAGCTAGTGATTACAATTTTGGTTAGACCAAAAGCATCACATTTTTTTTTTTTAATTTTCCTGCATTTAATATCCTCAGGTGGTTTTGCAAGCTTCAAATCTCTCCCATCCGACCTACAGGATTCAATTGGATTTTGCATATCAATAAATTGGTCAAATTAAAACAGCATCCTTTCAATTTTATTTTTTGTTTTTTTCCTTAGAGGTACGTAGGTGCTAAGAGTTTGAACTTGAGAAATTAAGATAAAATTAATACCAAAATTCTATTTTATCTGTCTCATATTAAATGTACTTTTTAAAAAAAAATCCCATTTAAAATATCATTTTATAAAATCGATATAACATTTATCACAGTTACTTCTATTAATATCAACACTGCATTAATGTTTTTATTAATTTTTTTTTATTTTTTATGTATTTTTTCTACTATATTTATTTTCATTAAATATATAAGTGTATTATACTAGTATTTTTAAAATACTCTTTGATAAAATTGAGAAAAAACAATGATTATTTTAATCCGTGTGAAAAAGAAAAAAAATGACACTTGACTTGAGATGATGAGTAATTATCAGTGCTTATGGATTAATTATAATTTTATCAACAAGTAAAATGAATTAGTGTTAGAATATGCCAGAAATATGCTATGCTAAGACATTGGAGATCATGTTAGAGAGAGAGAACTAATTTATATCTATAACGAAAATTAATTGTAAGAATTAAATATATTCAATATGAAACTATAATAATAGAGTATTCATTATGAAAATAAAATGAATAAATAATTATAATAAAAAAATTTAATATTTATTTATTAAACATATATTATAATAATATTTTAAAAAGTCATATATCATAATATTTATGAAATACAAATACATTAAAAATTTTCAGTATAAAAATTAAAATATAAAATATGTATAAATCGATTAATTGTAAATTAACTGTTACATACGATTTTTACTTTTAAAAATCGCAACTCTAAATTATCAATTTAATTGACTTAAAATCAGTTTAATTTTGGATGGAATTTTTCAATTGTTTTTTCTCAACCCTAGTTCTCAATGTTTTCCAAAATTACATTGTCGATAAATTATTGAATTGAGTAGTTGAATAGACTGAAATTACGTGGTAAGTGCCTGTCATTCACTAAATTATCAATAATAATCTTTGCCTTGACATTGAAGATATGATGATTCTTTTTTTTTATTATTATTATTTTTTTGGAGAAAAGATATGGTGAATCTCTTAATTTTAGTATACCCAATCAACAATTTATCTAGGGGAATTAAGGGGTAATTATTATATTTCATGACATAAACATGGCGCTACAATGACGAAAGAATATAAAAAAAAAAAATACTTAAAAAAATTAATATAAAATTGAAAAATCCACATTTTAGGGCAGATTATGCGAGTTGTGTCCCCAATATCTTTAATCAAAAAATCGAATTAATAATTAAACCATATAAAAGATAATGGTGATAAAATATTATTTGATTTCAGAAGCGGCCAAGAAGAGTTAAATCAAACCACAATGTGATATAAAAATTAAATTGAGATGAGGTGATTTAGCAGTGAGTAATTAGCATTAATTAAAGAGAATTGAAGTGAGGAATGTGGGGTAAAGTGTGTTTGATTAGGATCTTAATCATTGAAATTTTACACTGTTATGGTCAATTGCGGAAGAAGGTCAACTTTGTTAACATGTGAGACAAACAAAGAATTATGCACACCATATATATGATTTGATTGTGTAGGCCACACACAAGCCGTTAATTCCAATCACCTAAGGAACTTTGAAGAAAATTAAGTAATTAAACTAATATAGAAACTTTATTTCAAAAAAAAAAAAAAAAAAAAACTAATATAGAAACTTCCTTGGATTTGTTTTAAATATGGAAATATGATATCACTTTATACTAATAAGGAACTAATTTATATAATTTTCGGTATTATCACATTCAAACTTCATCGATCTATTTCACTAAATGTCTTTATATATATAAATATAAAAGAAGATAGGAGTGAAAATTCAAATTTTGAAACTTTTTACAATATTAAAATTAGATTTATCGCTAAAATGACTCAGATAAGAAAAATGAATGTCATATATACTCTTTCAATTTTTTTTTTTAAAATACTAGCATTATTTTTTTTCCAAATCAAATTTTATTCATTTTTATCATAATTATCTATAACATTGAACAAAATTATACTAGTTCAATAAAAATTATAAAATTATAACTTATATTTTAAAGAATAAAAAATTAAATTAACATAGGAATGATAGTAGTAGTACATATTTTTGTCACATTATGATAGTTTCAAGTCCAACAATTTTGAATGAAATTAACCCCAAATTTAGTTTTCAATTGTCCGATTTCTAGAGTTAACTTGAAATGGGAAATTGCTAAATCAATAACCGGGTTGAAATATCGTCCCAATAAGCCATAATTATCTCACTCCACTACAATTAGTTTATGTGATTATGAGTGATATGTCCATTAACGAAAAATACTATCTAATCACGCGTTTACCTACTAATTCCATGTTTGTCTTCTCCTTTTCCTCTTTAATCTACCCACCAAGAACAGCCAATTAAACTTTACAACTCCCCACACTCTTTGATAATTAGTAAATATTTCTTTTGAGAATATGACGTCAAGTATAGCCTGCAAATTGACATCTCTGAATTGAAAATTATTTCCTTGCTAAAATGAAATTTTCTTTTAATTTTAAAATACCATCTTTTAATTATTTTATCATTAACTCCTTTACTTACATCACCATCAATGTCGAGTGGAGTGGAATGCCAGGTCAATGGACCGCATCCTCTGAATTGTTAAGCACAAGATTACAGCGCCAGATAGCCATAAAGTATTAATCGTGGGTGCTCCATCACATTAATAATTAAACAATTCCTTCCAAATTTCTTACTACTCACTAGTCCATTCATTTCATAATAATAAAAATACTTTTTTTTATATAATTTAATAAAATTTAATTTTTATGATTATAGTATATAATTTTATACATAATTTATCAGTTATATCTTTCATTTATATTTTGCATAATTATTATTATAAAAATAAAAATAATACCTATTATTAAAGTATTAGTATTGGAAATATAAATTGTGGTAAACCAATGGACAAGTTGGAGAAAATATTAAATTTAGATAAAGTATATAGTGAAGAGATAAGATCACGTGCATTAAATATTATATTATTCTAAACTTTTATTGAAAATAATATAAAAAATTAAATGCAAATTAATAATTATTGAAAAATTAAATAAAGGTATTACAGTCAATTTATAAATTGACAATAGTTTAAAAATAGCAAGTGTTATGTATTTTGAGTCGGATTAAAAATAAAAATATTATTATTATTATTATGGGACGGATGAAGTATTTTTTTTAAATTGATTTTTATATTGATGATGAATAATCAGATTACAGTTGAGGATTGCAATAATCACATACAAGTTTGGAAAAGATTTATCTAAAGTTGGTGCATGAAACCAATAATAAAATGCGACAAGAAATAAAGTAGTTAAGAAATTAAATATAAATACAAATTGTTACGATTTACATGGCTCATATATAGATTTAAGTATAAACACAAATTGTGATAGTTGACAAGTGTGAATTAAACAGTTGTTGATGAAGGAAGATGAAATTATTGATTTGTACACGTACCTCATCTAGTGCCAACGAATATTATAGTTGCTTTGGTTTATTTACATTTAAGTGAATTATATTACAGTTTGAACATCTAATTTTCTTTTTCAAAACTAAATATTTATTATTTGCATCTAATTTTCAAAGAGAAAAAAAAAAAAAAAAACACTCAGTCTAACTAAAAAGGTTGGTAAAGTTTACAATTGGAGTCCACTAACACAACTCTATTAATTAATGTAGCATTTCTATAATGTTTCGATATTTAAATTGGGCAGGATGGTGTTATTCAGCATGAACTATTAAAAAATAATAATGGAATGGATCATATAATATAGCCATTTATTTTCTCGACACTCCTTAATTATAAAAATTAAAGTATTAGATACTTTTATTGAAAATATTATACATATTATAAAAATAAAAAGAGAAGAAAAAATAAATAAATAACCAGAAATATAGTTTTATTAATTCTCGCACGCAGAATTAAGAGAGTAAAATAGTCAAAATTAAAAAAAAAAAATAAGGAGGAGGATTTGTCTCTTTTATTTATCATGTGGAGCCATTAATTCCTGCATACTGGAATGTTTTATTGAAGACATAAAAACATGGTTAATCGACTTCTACCTAATTTGCCTTAAATTTCAAATTGGAGCATAGGGTTCGCATATGCTGCCCTAGATTTGATTATTTTATGATAACACTCTTGAAGTGAACGTGTCGTATATAGTTTTGAGTATGATAAAAATTCGGGGGGCCTAAGGATCTAAAAGCATAAAAGCCTTTCAACCAAATAAAATAAAATAAAAAAGCAAAAAAGGCCATTTTCATTTTGTTTCTTTTTTAATTATTCCCCTTTTATTTATGTTTTTATTATATATAATATATGCTTCAATTAATGGACCTCACATTTGCTTGGATTAGGTGTATGCTATTTATTGTTTTGTAATAGGCCACTTAAGATTTTCTCAATCCTTGTGATCATAACATGGATGTCTACTCATAAAACAAACAAACCTCTCTCTCTTTCTCTAGGTTTTTTTTTTTTTTTTTTTTAAATCAACATTCATAAAAAATTATAAATGCTTCATAGGGATCATTTTATACATGTTCATACTATAATTACATTCTATAAAATAACATATTATAAAAATTATATTACAACCTAAATAACACTTGTAGGGAGGCAAGCTTCCATAACAATAAAAAATCATTAAAATATTCTTTTATCTTCCACATCTTTTTCTTCAATATACAATTCGGAGGGAAAGTGATAGTTTTCTTTTTTGGCAAGGAAGTTGCCCTAAAAGTTACTTTCTATTAACCTCCCACATTACACGTACATATAATATTCGATGGCCATTTGTCACTTAGACTTACTCACTTCTACTTAATTATAATTACAACTTTTTCGTTAAAAGTTTTTTTTTTTAATATTTTTAGTGTAAAACTGAACCTAACGATGACAACGAGTCGGTATTTTTTGGATACTCAATACGATTCGATATTAATATAATAAATTTTTTTGATAATATTTAAACAGATTTAAGATATATTCGGATATTGAATTTACTATGCATGTCAGGTTTGAATATATGTCTTTAAATATTTACTACCTGAATCCATTTATAAAATTAATTATTAATTAATTAAAAATAATATTTATACTCCTATATTATATAAGAAGTTGGAGTATAATTTATATTTATAAATTATGTAATAAACTTTATTAATTAAAATTTACTACTAAAATTAAATATATCAATAATTTAATTAAGTTTTATATGTTAATCAAATTTCGGGTCGAATCCCGGTATTATCGTATAATAGTAAATGGATTTTAGATGGATATAAATTGGATTGGATTTAGATATCTATATATTCAATCGGATTTGAGTTTAAATTCAGTTGAATGTTTCTGGTCGATAACCTAACCGTTGCGAATCCCAATTTTCAACATTATCTGTGGCTACATAATAGCTAGATAGTAAATCCGTAATTAAACGTCTGCAGTTAACTTTAATTTATTTGGTCAACAAAAATTAGCTGATATTTATATTGTTTAAATTTTATTTTATTTTTGGGGATAGGATTCCCAACTTTTATTTTACCTTAATTGAATTAGAATTATTAATTTTTTTCTAAAAAAAATTAAAATTTTAATAGAAAAAGGAAATAAGAAGAGAAAAAAATAGTTTTGGAATCCTTAGCATGTGTGTGTATATTTGAAATGCCACAACTCATCATGGGTAATACATAATTACATCATATTATATCACAATCTTATTATTTATTTATTTATTTTATGTATGACGATAATTGATAAATCATATTTATATATAAGATTAATTTTTTTTATTATTATTTTT
Organism: Excoecaria cochinchinensis; assembly: GCA_947683425.1. Classification (NCBI taxonomy): domain Eukaryota; kingdom Viridiplantae; phylum Streptophyta; class Magnoliopsida; order Malpighiales; family Euphorbiaceae; genus Excoecaria; species Excoecaria cochinchinensis. The sequence continues at coordinate 15,610,698 of CANTUQ010000058.1, forward strand.
ATGGATCAAATGCGTAGAAAGTCTTATCAGATTGAAATGAAAAAAAGAAAAGAAATGAAAGGGTCAAAAGACAAGAGAAGCATCTATGAGTTGGATGGGAAAAGAAGACAATGGAGTCCACTGGAGACGAAGTGGGTCTAGTAAAAATGACAATCACTGCAATCATGATTCAGATTTTCACAAATTCAATCCCCACCTACTTTTTTTCTTCTTATTATTATTATGAACACCTCCTTCACATCAATCGCAAACCCATCCTCACATTTTTAACGGCCCCCTTTCTATTGTTAAAACTTAAAACTTAGGGGATACTATTGAAAAATCTTAGAATTTGCATTTATTTTCAATTAAAACTACAAAAATTCAACTCAATTCAAAAAATCAGTTCATAATATGAGAATTATACAAGTTATTATAAGAAGCATATAATTCTTATAACTTATCGATTTGAAATACTCAACACTAGAGGTGTACATGATCCGATACCATTCGAATATTTATAAATTTTTAATATTGCCTTGAAAGTTTTGATATTTTAAAATTTAAATCTTATAATTATATATCTTGAAAATTCAAAACAATTCGGTATAGTTCTTCTAAAAATCGAGGACAATTCGGTTCGGTTCTTTCGGTACTAATAATATAATACAAAATAATATGATATATCGGTTAATTCAATTTTTTTAAAAAAAATTCCAATAAAATGTATAATATTATCAACAAGTATAACTAACATCTAAAAAAACTCTACACTTCAACTTAACTAAATATATATTAATCAGCTTTTAAAAATAAAACCACAACTTAATTAAAAAAATACTTTATCATCCTATACAACAATTTTTTAAAAATTTATAAAATAAAATATACAACTAAAAATATTTTGATAAATAAAAATTGAAATTTTAATTTAACATTTTACAGTCTTTCTCCGCATCATATTTGCCTTAATTTAAAGATTTTAAGTAATATGTAAAAAGAAAAATATCAAAGAAATTAGATAATTATATGAAAAAATAAACATTGATTAGGCAATTTAAAAATTTATGTGCACATAATAATTATTTAATTGAAACTTTTTAATTGATGTCTAGAAAGTAATTAAAAAATGCAGCAGATCTTAACTAATTTTAAAAACATGTAAGAAATTTAGTTGTAATAGGGATTAAGATACTCCTAAACTTTTTTAAAGTTATTACTCCAATGCCAACAATAGAAGAGTAATTGTCGAGAGATATTAAAAATAAATGAAATCAATTACTTAGTTAGATGATTAATGGATTTACTATAATATTTTTTTTATATATAATTAAATATAAAATTTTATTTAACCATTAATCACAACTAATGAATATTTTGATAATCAATTTATACGAAATACTTGCAATATTTCTTGATTAGATTTTTATTTATTTTGAGGTACGAAAATAGTTCTAATAGCACCTTCACTTTAGTTTGGCAAATCTATTTCAACTTAATTGGAGTACAAATAAATAGTATTCTATTCTATCAAATTATATATTCTATCAAATATTTTTAAGAGATTTCGCTATTTACCCGGACCATGTAAATCTATGCATGTTTTTCAATTTCAGTGCACTTTGTTAATCGTAATTTCACCCTTGTAAAGCTACCTTATTAAATAGTATTTGATTTTTCTCACCATTTCAACTGCTTTTATCGGCATTGTACTCGAAAGCTATTATTCCATCCATAAAAACTGACATTTTTTGTTTTGATGATACATCTTTAGAAGTGAATAAATGGTGAACTAATGGTTAAATTTTCAACCGTTTAAATGATAAATGATTCCCTAAAAATTGGCACTTTATTCCAAATCTAATCTTGGAAAGAGAAGGTCAACTTTTCCTCCAAATTTTAGTAAGATTTGAAGTTTTAGACTCCGATTCGAATAAATGAATTTAAATTGTAGAATTTATTTATAAATAAATTCTTATACTTAAAATAAAATTACTAAAATATAAAATTAAAAATAAATTTTTTATTTTTATGCTTGGAATAAATGAATAAAGAAATTCATTTCATTTCTATTTTATTTCTTAAAATATTCTCAATGCCAATTTTGATATTTTCTTCCAATTATTTACAATAAAAAAATTAATAACTATTAATCATCATTTTAAAATTTTTGCTAAACACTGAATCAATTTTAACATATTTTTTTTTTAAAAAAATTTATATATATTAATATTTAGTGTATAATAGTGGTAGGAGATGGAAAAAAACAGTCATGGAGAATGAAGAAAAACAGATTACGTTAGCTACATAAAAATAATTTATTTTTAATGAATGATCAAGAGGGTATTATAGTTTTTTTTTAAATTCAACCCTTAAAAATATGAAATTTATTTGCAAATTTCACCTATTTTGGTGGAATTTGGTGAAAAAATGATGAATTCCATAGAATTGAATTTTAATTCAATTCATATATTTTTTGTATACTAATCATAAAAAATAGGAATTACAAATAAATTACATAAAATTTTATGGAATTCATTTGTTTAAAACGTAGGCTTAACGTAATTCTAATATAATTTGAGTTTAAAAGAATTGGGGAAGCATGCAACACCATTAATAAGTAATGGTTAGCACATACGTATTTTGTTGAGAAAAAGGTGAATAAATAAATAACTGCTAAGATAAAAACGATATAAAAAAATTTACGTGGAAAACCCTCTTGTGATTATAGAGGGAAAAACCACGGGACAAACTCCGAGAAATCTTCACTATGAAATAATGAGATTACAAATAATCTCTCAAGTTTTAGTAATAACTTGAGGAATACTCTCACAAAATTATACCCTCATAATTTTGTGGAACACTTATACTCACTTTTCAGCTCTCTCTCTCAACTGAAGGAATACAAAGAAAATTGAGATAATTGAGATTCTTTTGATTGTTTACAATGCTAAATTACTCTGCCTTTTATAGGCAGAGCAAGCAGAAATTTTTGACATTTTTCGCCGAATTCTTTGAAGCTATTTTCTTTGACGAACAGTAGCCATTTTATTTGACGAAACAGTAGCCATTTTCTTTGACTCATTTTTTCTTTGTTTTGTCATTTTTTTGACTTTTCCTTTTGCTTTTTCTTTTGGTTGAAAAACTTTATCAATTCTCCCCCTTTTCAACCAATCAGGGAAGAAAAGTACTGCAAAACTTTTATTGCAAACTCATTCCAGCAAGCTTGGAACACAACTCAAGCTTCGGACTAGAAATCACTTTTGTCAACATATCTGCTCCATTTTTGTCTGTATGAATCTTCTGAACCTGAAACAACTTCCTCTCAAGTGCTTTACGAATCCAGTGATATCTGACATCGATATGCTTTGTTCTGTAGTGGTAAGTAGCATTTTTGCTCAGATCAATTGCACTCTGGCTATCACAATGAATTACGTACCCTTCTTGCTTTAAACCCAAATCTTGGAGAAATTTTTTCATCCACATCATTTCTTTTCCTGCTTCAGTGACTGCTATATACTCAGCTTCGGTTGTAGATAGAGCAACACATTTTTGCAACTTGGACTGCCATGACACAGCTCCCCCTGCAAAAGTAAACAAGTATCCAAATGTAGACTTTCTATCATTAAGATCATCGGCCATATCTGCATCTGTAAATCCTTCCAAGACTGGTTTTCTCCTTCCAAAACTTAGGCATATTTCTGACGTTCTCCTTAAATATCTGAAAATCCATTTGACAGCTGCCAATGCTCTTTTCCTGGATTTGCTAGAAAATGGCTCACAACTCCTACTGCATGAGCAATATCTGGCCTTGTGCATACCATCGCGTACATTAAGCTACCAACAGATGAAGAATATGGAGTAGTTGACATTTTCTTCTTCTCTTTTTCTGAAGAAGGACACATCTCCTTGGTAAGTTTGAATTGCCCACCAAGAGGTGAAGAAACTGGTTTTGCTCCTTTCATATTGAACCTTTCAAGAATTCGTTCAATATATTTTTCTTGTGACAGCCATAGCCTTTGAGACCTCCTATCTCGGGTAATTTTCATCCCCAAAATTTGCTTTGCTGGACCCAAGTCTTTTATATCAAAGACTTCAGAAAGTTTTTTCTTTATTTGATTGATCATTCTAGCATCGTGACCAATTATTAACATATCATCAACATATAATAATAAGATGACAAATTTCTCACCAGGAAATTGCTTGATGTAAACACAGGAGTCTGCTGTTGTTCTTTTGTACTTTCGATCCATCATAAATGAATTGAACTTCTTGTACCATTATCGAGGAGCTTGCTCTAGTCCGTATAAGCTTTTTCTCAATATGCATACTAGATTCTCTTTTCCTTTGACCTCGAACCCTTCAGGCTCCTGCATATAAATTTCTTCTTCTAGATCTCCATGAAGAAATGCAGTCTTTACGTCCATCTGCTCAATCTCAAGATCTAGACTGGCTGCTAGTCCCAAGATTACTTTGATCGATGACATCTTCACCACCGGAGAAAAGATCTCATCAAAATCTATTCATTTCTTCTGACCAAAACCTTTGACGACCAATCGAGCTTTGTATTTCACCAGATTTTCTCGTCCATCATCTTTTATCCGGTACACCCATTTGTTTCTCAAGGCTTTTTTGCCTTTTGGAAGTTTCATCAACTCATAGGTATTGTTTTTCACGAGAGAATTCATCTCCTGTTGCATGGATTCCATCCACTTGTCTTTGTCTTTATGAGCCATTACTTCTTGAAAGCTTTCTGGCTCCCCCTTCTCAGTAAGAAGGATATAATCTGATGCTGGGTATTTTGTGGATGACATTCGATTTCTGGTTGATCGTCTCTCCTGCTGTTCATTATTCTCCTGCTGTTGGTAATGATCCTCCTGTGCTGGTACATTTTCTTCAATGTCATCATCAGTAGGATGCAGCTCAACATCTTCATTTGCTTCTTGTGCTTCTTCTCCATCGAATAACTGTTGCTGTGGAGAGTTTAGCTCAACAATGGATTTTTCGAGCTCTTTCTCTTTTTCATCCAAACTTTCAATTGTTTGGTCCTCATGGAAGACCACATCTCTGCTTCTTATGACCTTTTTCTTTATTGGATCCCAGAACCTGTAGCCAAAATCTTCATCTCCGTAGCCAATAAAGATACATGGAAGTGCCTTATCATCAAGTTTTGATCTTTGCTCCTTTAGTATATGCACAAAAGCTTTGCATCCGAACACGTTCAAATGAGAGTATGAAATATTTTTTCCTGTCCATACTCTTTCAGGAATGTCAAATTCTAAAGGAACTGATGGAGATCTATTAATCAAGTAGCATGCGGTTTGCACTGCTGCTCACTAAAAAGACTTTGGCAGTTTTGATGATCTCAACATGCATCTGACCCTCTCTATGATGGTGCGATTTATTCGTTCTGCTACACCATTGTGTTGAGGAGTGCCAGGAACTGTCTTCTCATGCCGAATCCCATGTTTAGAGCAATAATCTCTAAAATCATAGAAAGTGTACTCGCCTCCATTGTCTGATCGGAGACATTTTAGCTGCTTCCCTGTTTCTCTTTCCACCATGGTATGGAATTGTTTGAAAACTCCAAGGACTTGATCTTTTGTTTTTAACAAATAAACCCAAACTTTTCTAGAAGCATCATCAATAAAGGTTATAAAATATCTAGCTCCTCCTAGGGATTTAACTTCCATGGGGCTGCAAACATCAGAATATACACGTTCTAATGCTTTTTTCCTTTTTGCAGAGTTACTTTTAAATTATACTTATGTTGCTTTCCAAACAGGCAGTAATCATAAGGATCTGACAACATACCTTTCTCTAAAAGAATATACTTTTTCTTTACAAGGAGTTGCAACCCTTTTTCACTCATATGGCCAAGCCGTTTATGCCATAAATTTGGTGAAGCATCTATTGCTACATTTGCACTATCCATGCAAGCCTTTCCACTAGTCTTGTACGGCTTGCAACAAAGTTTTCCCTTTGCAATAATCATCGATCCTTTGCGAAGTCTCCACTGCTTATTTCCAAAATAGTTTTCGTATCCTTGCTCATCTAAGACATTCACGGAGATCAAATTGAGGCATAACTTTGGAACATGCCTCACGTTTTTCAATGTCAGTTGGAAGCCAACATTTGTTTGGATACTTACATCTCCAATGCCAACAATTCTGGAGCATGCAGAATTTTCCATCTTCACATTACCAAAGTCACCTGCTTTGTATGTGGTAAATATTTCTTTGTTGGGAGTAATATGATAAGAAGCTCCTGAATCTATCACCCACTCGTTCATGTTATTGCTGACATGTAAGCAATTTTCAGCAATTACTGTGGTTACTTCTTCTTCTACGGCTGCTGCTGCGGTTGTGTTGTTATCGCCATCATTTTTCTTTTGGCTAGATTCCATCTGTTCACGTTTCCAGATTAGACAATTTTTCTTCATGTGGCCTAGCTTCCCACAATGATAACAACCATCATTTTTGATTTTGGATTTTGATCTTCCTCTGGACTTCTCATTTCTGTTCCTCCCTCCTCGATTTTGAGCTCTTCCTCTATTCTCTGTAATAAGAGCTTGAGACTCTGAAACTCGTGCCTTGTTTTGTTTCTCAAAAGATACTAAGGATTCTGCTATAACTTCATACTCTAACTTATCTTTCCCATAAGTAAGAGTAGTGATGAGGTGATCATATGTGGAAGGGAGTGTAGCCATAATGAGTACGGCTTTCTCTTCATCGTTGAACTTGACATTAAACTTTAATAATTGAGAGATCATGCTATTAAAGTTACTCAAATGTTGCAACATATCCACATTGTCCGGCATCCGCATCCGGTACAGCTCTTTCCATAAATGGAACTTGTTGGAAAGATTCTTTGACATGTACAATTTTTCTAAAGTCTCCCAAGTATCTTTGGTAGTTTTGCAATCTTTAGATTCGATATTTTGCAAAACGGTATCTGATAAATTTAGATGAATAGTGCTTGCTGCAATTTCATCCATCTCCTCCCAATCTTCATCCTTGACTGTACTAGGCTTATTTTTTCTGCCTAATAGAGTCTTGTGGACCTTTTGCTGAATAAGAAGATCCTTCATCCTTCTTTGCCAAAGGGAAAAATTGCCGATGCTGCTAAACTTTTCGATCTCAATTTTCTGTCCTGTCATGTTGCTGCTGTGAATAGTACCTTATGAATAGTAACCACTTACAGTACTTTTAGCCCATTAAACAGTAACTTCGAACAAAACTACTACAGTAACATGCAAATTTTGAATGAAAAATTTGCATTTTGAATAGTACCACTATTCATCAAATTTCTCGTTTTACACCCGTTTTTGAAACGAATCGTACCGAAATTTTTTTATATTTTTCTCTTCCTGACAGTATATTTATTTCTTCAAAATTTGCTACTCCACCGGACAGCAGTCCTGATGCAGTGTGAAAAATAGCCGAACCAAGGCTCTGATACCACTTGTTGAGAAAAAAGTGAATAAATAAATAACTGCCAAGATAAAAACGACACAAAAAAATTTATATGGAAAATCCTCTTGTGATTATAGAGGAAAAAACCATGGGACAAATTCCGAGAAATCTTCACTATGAAATACTGAGATTACAAATAATCTCTCAAGTTTTAATAATAACTTGAGGAATACTCTCACAAAATTACACCCTCACAATTTTGTGGAACGCTTATACTCACTCTTCAGCTCTCTCTCTCAACTGAAGGAATACAAACAAAATTGAGATAATTGAGATTCTTTCGATTGTTTACAATGCTAAATTACTCTACCTTTTATAGGCAGAGCAAGCAGAAATTTGACCTTTTTCGCCGAATTCTTTGAAACTATTTTCTTTGACGAACAGTCATTTTATTTGACGAAACATGCTTTTTCTTTCTTTTGGTTGAAAAACTTTATCATATTTTTCATGAGTTTTAAATTACATACCAATTTGGTGGGAGATGTCATTTTTATAGGGAAAAACTGAAAGTTACCTACCAAATAAAACTAGTTAACTTTGTTTATGATGAAGAAAGCATCTTTAAATTTCAAAAATAGAAAAATAAATAAATAAATAAAATGCAAGATTGTAATATGTTTGAAAATATTCCAAAAGCGGGTCTCCTCCTCCTTCTCCTTTTAGCAAAATATTTTGGATAATCGAAATGTGTTTCATAACTTGAGACAGCAACCTCTGGTATCATGACACAAAAATTAATTAAAAAATATATATTAATATTTATAAAAAATTTGCATGTTCTGTGGCCTGCAGTTGTCCAGGAATATGCTTGTGATAGAAACTACTCTTCATGTAGTGGCAACGATGCGTCCTTTGCTGGAGCTTTCATCTTTGTCTATTTCTCTTGCTTGTGATTTCTTTCTTTTAATTTTAATTATATATATAAAAAAAAAAACATGTTTAAAATGATTTTTCATTTAATTTCTAACATTGTGATTGAACTTGATTCGTATCAACTGCGTGTTCGTATCACAATGCAAAATGTTCATAGTTTGAAATTATAAGTTACAATCTAATTATAACCTTATCAATAAAAAATATATATATAATACCAGATGAATGAAGATTCTAATTGCATAAGAAAAAATATATATGATGATGGTGCGTCGGAAATATCTAACCAGAATGATGGTTTGGTATAATATACGCATCAAGTTAGGAGAGGTGTGATTGAGTGAGACTAATGTATAGTTTTTAGCACTTAATTGCAAAGAGAATATAAAAGCCAATACGACATTTTTTTTTTTTTATTTCAGTTAACATGACAATTTTCAAATTTTAAAAAATATATTTTCTATTTTATCTTCATATAAGCACAAAAAAATATATTTAATAGAGTGAGATTAAATAACTGTAAACAATTAATGGAATGATATTTTAATAAATTATAATGAATATTAATTGAATAATTTTCTTATATCTGCATGAAATAGCTGAAAATTATTGCATTGACTTGAACAAATGGAGTATTTTGCAAAAAAGAAATAAAAGAAGATTAATATATATAGATATGGTCATTATGCAAGGCATTAATTTGTAGGTCCAATAAATAAGGTAGCTATGGACATTAAGCAAAAACATGTATATACTTTAAAATATGCATATGCTAGCTACCACTCCTAATTAATGTATTAACAATCGTGATAATGACACCTTCCATCTCCTTTTGATTTAACATTTGTATTAGTGGAGAATGAAATTAGCATAATTTGTTCAAAACCTACATAATAAAATAAACGATATAATTTATGATTCCGATTGACGTTATGTCTAAAATTTTATTTTCACATTATATTAGCACTACTGTCAATACTATGATACTGGGACCAGCGCCCTATATAATGGTCAAAATTCTTAAATGATTACAACAAATTTTATTTTATCTTTTTTTTTTTTTTTTACTTTATTTGTTAAGATTAAAAATACCAAAAATATTTAGATGAATAACCTTAATGCAATCAACAAGATCATTAATCAAGTTAAAAAAATGAAAAAAATAAAATACACACATAATTTAACGTGATTAGCATAAGTCTAAAAATTCACTAATTAAAATAAGGTAAACCACTCGAAACTATAACATAAAAAAAAAAAAAATACAAAAACATTAGTTATGGACGTATTTATAGAGTATAAGTTTTAAATTGATAAGAATCATAAACAAACAAGAATTCTTATTCAAAGAAAACAACTGCCCCAATTCAAATTAGAAAAACGTTGCATGTAATAGAATTTAAACTGAATTCCAACCACATACCTAACATTATTATTATTTTTTGTTTAATACCTAACATTATTAATCCATATGATATTTTAGTCAAAAAAAAATAAATATTTTTCTTAGGATTTAGATCCTCTCCTGGCGAGAATATAATTGAATGAAACTAGAAAACAGAAGAAAAAGGTATATTGGTTTTGAATTTCAGAAATAAATTAAGATAAAGAAAAACATGAAGGCTAGGGTGAAATAGGATGTGATCTGACGTTTATGAATAATTTTTGAAAGGTTGATAGATTAGTTTGACTGGAGTGGAATATAGGTAGCTATTGAGGTCAAATAAAATAAACATTTTTAGTGAGACCATCTCCAGTCCACAACAAAAATAAAATAATTGGGATATGCTTTTCTAAAGCAATTGCCTTTTGTGCCAAGCAATATATGCCATTGCAGCAGCCCTTCAGCTACTAATACTACCTAAATTAATTGATTCCAATTTCTTTTTTTGTTCAAATAAAAATAAGAAGAATTGGTAGGGTATGTCTATTTTAATTTATTTTCATACTTATTTTATGTTTAATTGTGGTCCAATTTTAATGGTTGTGAGTTGTGACAAGCTGCTTTAGGGAAAATTGTGGGGTCCCACACCCAACTAATAACCTTTTAACTTCTGCCTTAATTTATTCTAATTTATTCTCATATATAAATCACAAATAATAACCAATTAATTTTAATTTATTGATTGAATAAAATCTTTTTAAAAAAAAATACTAATAAATTCATTTTTTTTTTGTTTTTATCTTATTATAAGTGTATGAAACGAACTCGAATTTTATGTAGCTATATTTATATAAAATGAAAATAAATATGTGCAATAAAACAACGAAGTTAACTATGATTGGTCCCATTATCTGGCCTTGCAACGCACTTCATTTGCCTGTTTTGTATTATAAATAAATGGCCACTGATTACAGAAATTTGCAAATGGCCTCTCTCCCCCTATCTCTCTCTCTCTCTCTCTCGCTCTATCTCTCTCTCTCTCTCTCTCTCTCACTCATAAACCTAGCTAGGATTAAGTTTCAGAAACGATAGAGAAAAAGAGAGGGTGTATTGTGAGCAGGATGGAGAAGCAGGGCACGTGCATTACTAACTCCTACACTTTCACTGTAATTACCTATTAAATTTGTAAACCTTTTTCTTAATTAAATCTCCAGTGAGTTGGTTCTTCATGTGCCCCTCTTCCCCATCATGACCACTTCACCTATTCATTCGTTGCAAATATCTCCGTTTTCAGGTTAGTCATGCATTCATCTTCGAATTTTGTCTTGTTTTTTTATAAGTCGTGTCAAAATCTTAGCCATATATGTTAATAAGAAGTCGTATCGTAGCTGTCTGAGTTTAATCGTAAGACAAGTATAAGGATAAACACGAAGAAATTAATTTGTAGACTGTGATGGAGGATAGAGATGAAAGTTTGACTGAGTTTACTATTCCTTAATTACTGTCATTATCATTAAACATGAGATTTTTATGACTGATCAGCCTTTTTGCTCCAAAATCTTCTCCTCCACTTGTTTAGCTGTTGCTTTTCAGATAGGATTTTCTAAATCAGCCATGACCAATTACTAGTCACCTATCAATTATTTTTGATAAATGATTTTGAAATTATCCATAAGACTATAGATTTAGATTGTCCATCAGAATCCTGTAACATAGTCAACTACAAACATCCTATATCTATGGTTCAAATGGGGGTCAACAAAAGAATTATTGTTTTTTTTAATTATTAAATTATTGTCTACACCCAATGCCCGAATTAATATTTATTTTAAAATAAAATTATATCATTTAATCATTCTGCAATATAAAAGAGTATATAGAATTAATTAATCCCTACAATTAAAGAATCATCTAAAATGGTAGCACCAAGGTATTTTTTTATCTTGACAGAATTTCAGGGCAAGGAGAGATACCAAAGAAAGTCATAAATAGAAGTAAATGAAATAGGAATTCTTTTTTAATGGGGTTTTATTTTTATCCCTAATCCAATTTAATTTTGGGTGGTTGTCACTTTTACAAATGTGTGTCTTCTTGGAAAAATTCTTCTTCAAATCCGCTGAATAATATACCGAACTAATAACGTGTTGACACATAAAATAAAAGAATTATAATAATTATACCATTAATTTAGTGTACTGCATCCGATGCATGAAAATTAAAATTATTTTTTAGAATAATTATTTTTATTTTGCATAAATTCAAATTAGTTGGGGGAATGAATTTAGAATATTAGAATAATTTAAAAATAAATAAATAGGGCAGAAATGGGTTGGATTTAGCTAAGAGTTGTAGGATAACAAACTATAAATGGTGTTGGATATTATTTTTCCAGTAAAAGTGATACTAGATTATTTTTATTTTTTTTAAAATGGCAATTGGTACCACCACCTCGGAGACAGTACAAGATGACAACGTAAACAATAAATGTCTCTATTCAATCCTCTTGCCCCTTTCATCTCGTCCACGTCCAATTGATAATGAAAACCCATTTTCAATTTGCAATATTGTCTAAATCTTATTCGATGCTGTTGTCAATTCTTTTTCTTTTGATTCAGAGCTAATTCTTTTTTTTTTTTTTATTCAATTGTGAAATTATGAGTTTATCTATAAAAGAAAAATTATTCACATAGGTTGTTTATAGGAAAATTAAAACATTATTATTATGATATATATTTGAGGAGTTTGTCTTCTATTGCCTCTCATTCTTTTTAGAGGGAAAAACTTCTACGGTTTATATATTTTTTATTTTTAATAACATGAGATGCAGTGGTGCAGGGAGAGTGCCGGGGGACTGATAGGGGGCCTTGCCCCAAAACTTTATAAAATTTCATATATAGTATACAAAATTTTATTTATAGTATAAATAAAATATCAAAAAACAAAACATATTTTTCTTTTGGCCCCCTAAATATCTAAAAGTCTCATGTATACTCTGCAAAAAAAAATTAACATTTAATATTTAATTTTGAATGAAAAACTAAAATATGGCTCTTTGTAAATTAACAAATATATAATTCAGAAATTAAATAAATAATTAATTAACAAAACTCTTATTTTTACTAGATAAATATACTTGATGCTGGTTATATAAAAGGCAAATATATTAATGAATTAGTAAGATAAAATTTTGCAACCAATTTCACTTCCTAATTTTTCGTTATTTTATCTCTCTCATAACTGAATTTACTATATAAGTTTAATTTAATTTTTAAACTTTTTAATGATTATTATTTTCTTAAAAATTAAATTGTCATCCAAATTAGCATGTAATAAAATTTTTATTTAAGGTCAATTTGACCTATTTAACATAAAATAACGCTAATTTATCCTTTTTTTCTTTATTTATTTTTATGTTTTGATTATTGCCATAGAAACATAAAGCAAATTAAAATTTTATGAAAAAATTAAATAAATTTTATTTTTGAAAATGAAAAAGGAAAAATGGTCACAAATTAAAAGTTGTATGCTAATTTGATTCAAAAGGTGATAATTTGATTAGTCAGAGCGATAAATTGAGCATAATTTTTCAAAAAAAAAAAAAAATCATCTCATCCTTTTCTAATTTTGACCCTCTAAAAATAATTTTTTTTAGCTCTACTCCTAATGATGAGATGGATGTTTGGTATGCTTTGTTTTTTATCCAAGAGCATAGTTATAGAAATTGAGAAAGATTTTGCTTTATATATATATATATATATATATATATATATAAAGATTGGTTAACTGTTAACCAATCAGACATTAAAATTCATGTCTAAGTTTATTAATCATATTTTTTAAAAATTAAAGTTCATATCTGTATCTAATTGGACAGATTAACCGTATAAATCGATTTTTCAATTGCAATTATATATGACAGTTGAAAAAACAATGAATCCTGAATAAGCTGACCAGAATTAGCTTAATTAGATCACATGACCGCCCAATTTTGGAAAAAGATAAAATATGTAGCTTCAGAAAATTGTCCATAGACCACATGAGTGCAATTTAAGTGGCTTAATGGAGTCTGGATATGCCCATTACTCCCGATATAAATCCGAATCCATATCTATAAGGGAATTACACATGTATGAAAAATGTTCCATATTAGATCCTTTAATTAAGGGTTTGTCCCTTAATTAAATGGATTAAATAAGGGAGGTTACATATTAATTCCTTAATTAATAGTTGTAACTGCCCATTTAATTTCCACTAATTTTGTAACTGTCATTTCCTATTAATTACTTTAATTAATAGTCCTCCTAATTAAGAGCATAAGACTCTATAAATAGGTTAAGGTAAAGATAAGAAACAGAGGAAGAAAAAGTTCTTATACTGAAATTCTGCTGGATTATCCCCTCGCCCGCTTTACACTCCAATGGGCTTTTAGACTGTGATTTAGTTGCCGTTATCCCGCTTGTAGATATCAGCCGGACCAGTGATGTCAGAAGAGATCCTTGTAAACGCTTCCGTCAAAATATCTGTGCTACAAGAGATAGATAGTAAATAATCCGATTATGTTACCTCCAAATATGCAAATGGCATGTTATTTTTCCTTCATTGGTATTAGAGCTAACATTTTTGGCGCCCTGTCATGTAGCTAAAATTGGATCTAAAATTTTATATGTAAAATTGGTGGATCTAGGATGCATGAACACAATATATTTATTTTTGTGTTAAAATATATATTTGTATATATTTTTCGGGTTTAAAATCGTGTATGTGTACACCGCAATTCGAGGGGATGAACATGGGTGTTCAAAACGCTATACTAGAAATTAAAATTTATAAAATTTGACCATACCATTGAAATCACAAATCCCGAAAACCCCCCACCGGCAGAAATTCAGAGCCCTAAATTCGTCGGGAAAGCGGCGAGTGGCTTAATCGGATTTCGCCATGTGGCTGACCCAGATCAAGCCACGTGGCGATGACATGTCCAGAAGGCGCCACATGGGCGCCACTGGAGCAGTCAGGGGGTGACATGTGGACGAATAAAGTCGTGTCACGTGTCGGGCCATGTCAGCACAATGACGTGTCACTGATGCCATGTGACCCAATAGGTTGTTGCCACGTGTCCAACATATGTCAGGCCACATGGCGATGACGTGTCCAATGTTGCCACGTTGGCGACAGGTGAACCAACTATAATCTGACATATGGCACACTGTGGTTGTGAGACGTGGCAGGACAGTGGGAGGCGCGCGTGGTGTGCGTGATGGCACGTGGGCGCGTTATCCCTCCCTCTGCCTGCGCGTGTAGGCGCGTGCGGCCTCCTCTGACCACCGAATCAGCTCCGATTTTTTACAAAATCATTTTTCAAATTATTTCTGATTTTTTTTATCATTTTTTCAAAATTTTTTGATGACCAGAAAATAAATTCTTATTTTTAAATTATTAAAAATATTATAAAATTGTGAAAAATGTGTTTTCTGCCTTTAAATAATTTTGAGAAATATTTTTTTTTGAATTTTTTTTTGTGGATCTGTCCTTATTGTTGATTGAAATGTGTTTCAATCATATGAGTTTATACATGAGCGTATTAACTACATTATGTTTCTGTAATGTGTTGCAGAAATGGTGATGATAAGGACTCCTATGGTTTCTCGCACTCCGTTTGGGATTGCTTTAAGAAATACAAAAATGCGTTTAGTAAGCAATATAAGAATGTGAAGGAAGATCCGAGCTGTTGACATTGATGCAATAGTGCATCACATAATGTTTATGCATGAAGAAATGTATGAGTGCATTTGGTTAGGTGGTTTATGTATGAAAAAGTATGATAGAGTCCTGATCAAAGCGTTGACTGACTCATTTGTATATTATCCAGAACTCAGGGAGTTATTGGAAACTACCTGATACATTGGAGATAGAATTTATAGAAAATCTATCATCCACTTTTTGGCTAGAGTTGCCAAAAGATGAGTGTTGAGAAGCAACACTACATCTGTGATGAAATTGAGAAGTGGACGTAGTGTGCATCGTCTATGGCTTCATCAACGAACTTATGAGTTACATGATGAATTGATAAAGATGGTCAAAGAATCAGTCCCAGTATCAAGAAAGATTTTACGAAAATCTAGACTTCTAGATTAGTTGACATGAGTGTCAATTTTGGTTAGCGTTCAATTTTATTTAATAGGATTTATGTTTCCTATTGTTATTTGACATGAGTGTCTTATTTCGAGTTATTGGATTTTATTTATTGGATGAATAAATACGTTTATTTATTATGATGGCATTTAACTTCATAATAAATATGTTTATTTTATTGTTAATTGCCTTACAATATTTTATGAGTAAAATAATTGCATGTTTATTAAGTAGAGGCTTAATAAATTTAAACCAATATTGTTCTCCTCTTAAGTTTGAAAGTTTAATAATCCAATAATTCATATTTACTATGCATGAAATTTTGACTTGTAAGGTTGGACATTAGGACTTAGAGGGTAATTGGATACTATTAGTCGCCTTTTCGAATTGAAGCCTAATAGAAAACTTTACTAAGTTATTATTTTAGATGCGTAATAAATAGCATGTATTGCCTTATCTCTTTTAATATTATGCAACATTGTTCCATTTGAGATCAACGGATCCTAATGGATACTACTTTCAAGTCAATTGTTGCCAAACTTAATAAAGATATTAAGATAAATGCTGACAATTATGAAATCTGGAGTATGAGAATCCAGTATGTGCTTGAAAAGCAAAAAGCTATTGAACCCTTAAGTTCGGTTATGACTAAACCTGAGAATGACACTACATCCCAGTATAGGCGGGACCGAAATGCCTGTGTAGCATAGAAAAAGAAGAATTTCACTGCTCATATCATCTTGCTAAGTGCAATAGATGATAATATCACTAAACAGTTCCACAAGTATTAAAATGCAATGAATTTGTGGATCGCTTTGCGAGAGAAGTTCAAAAGTGTCTCTCTAACTAAGTTTTTGATCATTAGTGATCAAATTTGATACATATCAGAAGATATCTGATTATTCGATGTGAAAATATCTATGAGAGATGAAAATGATAAGTGAGCTTAGTGAGGTTGGTTATAAGTTGATTGACGAGTAGCAGGTCCAAGTTGTTATCCATTCCTTATCCAAGAGTTAGAAGCATGTGAGATGTAACTAACTCATATGGACAAGCATTAAGATATTTGAGGATGTCGCTTGTCATTTGGAGCTTAAAGAGGACTAATTGACAGCGATTAAGGTCAATATCGAAGTGTATATGGCACAATCCCATTCTGATAGAATGAGTTCTAATCAGAACAACAAAAGAAGCTTAAAAAGTAGGGATAAAGAAAAGTCTCGAGAGCCTAAAAAGCAAAAAGTAAAATAGAATCACGAAAGGGCCAAAGGCAAAAGGAAGGTAAACGTTTCAAGAGTGAAATATTTCAATTGCCTACATAAAAGACACTATGCAAAAGGCTGCAATGTGCCCAAACAGATACACTATTCTGACTCAAGAGTGAGTGAAATTTATGTATATAGTTCTGAATTTCATCATTTGTGGGTGATAAATTCAGAACCAATAGACCATGTAATAAGGGATCGAGATACCTTTATTAAGAGTTTTGTTTCTATTCTTGCTTTATTAAAATTTATTTTCAATTTACATTTTGAGGATAACAATACATGCTTATGCTTAAATGATGATTATTATGGTTGTAGTAAAGTGCTGAATGATTTTATTGTTATGGATGTGCACCATGACTATTTGAAAAAAACTAGTTTTTTCTTTGATTCCTTTCTCTTCACATAGTTATGAGAACAATGTAAAATTATGGCATACTAAATTAAACCATATTGGATAAGACCGAATGAGTCAGTTAGTCAAAGTAGGTTTAATAGGCAATTCAAATAAGGTTGAATTACTTATATGCAAGCATTGCCTAAAAAGGAAAAATAATTATAAAATCGTTCGATAAAGGAACTAGAGCCACGTATTTCCATTGCAGTTAGTTTATTCTGACATATGTGGTCAAATGAATATGAGGGCAAGGCATAAGGCCTACTATTTCGTCACGTTTATAGATGACTATACTAGGAATGGTCATGTCTATTTGATTTCTCACTAGTCAGAAGCATTGTGTTGCTTCATGACTTTTATGAACTTAGTTGGGAATCAATTAGACAAAATGATTAAAGCTTTGAGAACTGACCGAGGTCGAAAATATCTTTCTGATGAATTTAAAACTTTATGTGATGAAAAAGGATGAAGAAGGGTTTGAGCATCAGTTGTCCATTCCCAGAATTCCACAACAAAATGGTGTTCCGAAAAAGAGAAATAAGACTCTCCTAGATATAGTTAGATCTATGACGGCAGAGGCAGATTTGCCAATCTCCTATCAGGAAGATAATTTATTGACTACCACATATGTTTTTAACTAAGTGCCCTTCATATCTGTCACTTCTATAGCTTGTGAGATGTGGACTGGTCGACAAGCTGACATAAGCCATTTACAACCTTAGGGTTGTACTGCTTACATCTATGATACTTCATGTAAAATTGGTTAATTGGAACCAAGAGGTAAAAAGAGTATCTATGTGAGATATTCTGAAGTATCAAAAGGATACATTTTCATGGATGAGCAAGAAAATGGCAGGATGATAGAATTCGGATCACGAGATTTCATATTCTTAGAAAATGAATTTCCAAATTTGGGCAAAGTGAATCAAGTTTTCATTTTATATAAAACTCAGGAAAGAGGAACTATCAGGATCAGTCCATCCGAGTGGGAGAGAGTTAAAGGAAGAAGGTTAAGACCCTCATCCTCCAAATGATCCGAATGTTCGAGATCCTGATTTAAATGGGAGTATTTTTTACTGTAGTGGGATTAAAGAATATGGTATTCCTAACTCCAGTGGGAGTAATGAAACATGGTCCTAGTGGGTGCATTGTAAATCACGATGAATATATGAGACATGTTTATCAAGATTCAGAATTGCGCAAATCTAAAAGGAGAAGTGTTCCTCGCCGACGATTTGAGATCGAAGGCTCGAACGAAACTCTTTTAGTTACCCCACAAGATGAGGAAGAGCCTAAAAATGTTCAAGAAGCTCTTTCATGCCCATCTAAGGAAAGTGGATTAAAGCAATGGAAGAAGAAAAGGCATCTATGAGATCAAATCAAGTTTGAGAACTATTTGATTTATCGAAAGGACACAAATTAATTAGGAATAAATGGATACTCAAAGTGAAGCGATAAGCTGAAAGAAGTATCGAAAGATACAAGGCTCGGCTAGTCACTAAGGGGTTTACACAACAGGAAGGGATTGACTACTCACCTGTTGTAAGATTTACGTCCATAAGGTTGATTCTCGCCATAGTGGCAAGTTTGGATCTAGAGCTACATCAAATGGATGAGAAGATTGCTTTTTTCGATGGAGAATTGGAAGAAGAAATCTATATGAGAAAAGGCAGCGAACATAAGGTTTGCGGATTGATGAGTTCAATCTATGGCCTTAAACAGTCTTCGAGATAATGATATTTGAGATTTCATGATACAATCATGTCGAATGGGTTCAACATGATTGATGAAGACCATTGCGTTTATAGCAAAAGCTCTAAAAGTAAATTTGTCATTCTAATTTTGTACGTAGATGACATACTCATAGCTGAAGATGACAAAGGGTACGTAAATATAATCAAAGATTGGTTATTGTCTAACTTTCAGATAAAAGATATGGGTCAAGCATATTACATTCTTGAAGTTAAGATTTCAAGAGATCATTCGAGAAGATTGTTGTTCTTTTCTTAAGAGAAATATATCAACAAAGTCATTGAATAATTTAATACGCGAAATTGCAAGCCCATTGATACCCCTATTGCTAAGAATCAGTTTCTCAGCAAAGAAATATATCCTAAGATACCGAAGGAGATAGAACGTATGAGGAACGTTCCATATGGCAGTGCTGTGGGTAGTTTTATGTATGCAATATTATATACAAGACATGATATGTACTGTGCAGTGGGCATGATAAATAAATATCAATCTAACCTAGGTGAAATACATTGGAAAGCAGTTGAAAGGATACTTAAATACCTCAAAGGTATAGCTAATTACTCTCTCTATTTTTGAGGCAAGCATTTGCAATTGAGAGAATACAGAGATATTGTTTGGGCAGGAGATGTGGATTAGAGGAAATTCACTTCAGATTTTTTATTCTT
Source organism: Excoecaria cochinchinensis (assembly GCA_947683425.1). NCBI lineage: Eukaryota > Viridiplantae > Streptophyta > Magnoliopsida > Malpighiales > Euphorbiaceae > Excoecaria > Excoecaria cochinchinensis. The sequence goes on from CANTUQ010000058.1 coordinate 15,630,623, forward strand.
GCTTGGCAAGAGTGCCATCTCACGGAGTGGCAAGAAACAAACTTGTGTAGCCCTATCAACAATGGAAGCTGAATTTGTCGCTTCCTCAACTTTAGTACAAGAGACAGTTTGACTAAAATGGTTTGTGAGCCATTTAAGAGTAACTGCCTCAGAGGTACCAGTGACAGTCAGTCGTAGATAGCTTATAGTAGAGCTAAGCATGTCGACATTAAGTATCAATATATGAGAGATATTATTGCATGAGGAGAAGTGAACTTACAGTACGTTTTTGCGCATGCAGATCCATTGAGCAAACCATGTAATGAGAAATGTGTTTTGAGAAATACATTAGATCTCAGGGTTTACGTAGAATTTAATTGGTATTGTTATATTTTATATTATCCCTTAATGTTATTATTTATGGATAATAACCAAGTTCATGTGTTGGCAATACATGAGTGTGAATGTTTATGTGTAAATATTTGCTGTTATTTGCATGAGATTGAGCATATCGGATAGAGAAGTAGCCCACTCACAAGGGTGTTTACCTTAATTTTGTCAATGAATTGGCAAAGACTAAGATGAAATGATTTTTGAACATATGTGAATTCTCGAGAGCCTATTCAAAATAAAAGTGCCGTATTGCAGAAATTACAAGATTTGTCTTGTTAAGGTGCGAGATAAAAATATACGTAAGGTTGTATGCTTTGGATTGAGATCCAAATAAGGATTGTATGGAATCTGATGGTAAGTTAAACGTAACCACCATATTCTGTCTAAAAAGCCAAAAGTAGTCTTTAAGTAAGCGGATTAAAGTTGGATGTTTCGGTGCATCACGACCTTACGCTTCTGTATGCTTGAAATGTAAGATATGCGCTCCTTTAAGGGAAGGAATGAACACCATAACACATGTTTTATACCATGTGTGCTTATGTGATCGAGGGATGGAAAGTTAATATTATTGATCTCAACTTTCTCTATTGTGAGACCCTACCATATTTCGATACTTAGAACCCTTAACTTATCCCTGAAGTATGGTTCACTGTGACTAGCTTAGTTAGTCTCCAAGAGGCCATGGGATAATTTGGGCTTGGCAGACCTGGCCAGAAAAGCGAGCTGAATCTTGATGGATGGCATATAGTAAGAGGGGAAGATAGCCTTTTGATCACATTCAATTATTTTGTGGTTCACCGGCATGCCTATTATAGTTTCTATGCGTAGAGACATAATAGTGAACACGAAAATTATTTTATGAGATAATGAGTTAAAACAATGAATGTAAGAAGGCAATCTAGGGTTTGGCATACGTGAATAACTTTTCGAGACGCTATATATCCCTAACAGGTGTATAGCACTAGTGCTCTCGATGTATGCTGGTCATACGGTCTATCTGCCTGTATAACTGGAGAACTAGACTGGAAATCGTTTCGTCATGTGCGAGTGGGAGATGATAGAGTTTGGATACGCAAATGACTTTCGATATGGATCCGAATCCATATCTATATGGAAATTACACAGGTATGAAAAATGTTCCATATTAGGTCATTTAATTAAGGGTTTGTTGGATTAAATAAGGGAGGTTACATATTAATTCCTTAATTAATAGTTGTAATTTCCCATTTAATTTCCATTAATTTTGTAACTGCCATTTTCTATTAATTACCTTAATTAATAGTGTTGGCCTAAGGTCACACTCTAATTTTGATGATTATCAAACCTTAAATAAACTCTATTAAGAATTCTGTTCTAAACAAATTTGTACAGGAATATCTTCTATGAGTTTGTCTGATATAAAGGATCACTATTCTGAAGAAAGCATGGACTTTAGTTGTAAATTTGTTTATTGCCTTAGTTTGCTAGAAATTAGGTTATTAATATGTAAAATCAAATTGAGGCAAAATATTCTCATTCATGCATATCATAGTTTTAAAATTGCACAAAAATACTTTAAGTCAGAAAAGAACTTTTTATCAAAACTAATTTTTCGTCAGAAAATGGTTCTTTAGAAAATGAATTGCTGTGCATCAGTTTTCTACACAAATTTCTAAATAAAATTCTATCTACCATTTTCTAACTGAATTTTTGCTCGTATCAGAATTCTGGGCAAAACTCAGAATCGCACAAAAAGACAAAATAACGGCTAGAAAACGGCTAGTTGGTTTTTTACTTGTCTGTTTTGCCCTCCAACAGCTATAAACGGCTACCTTATGTTTTAAGCATCCAAAACTAATTTTTTGGGTATAAATACATGATGTTTTACCCATTAGAAGGTTAGAGAAAGTTTGGAAAGAAATTCTAACTCTTAAGAGAAAAGCATAAATCTTTTATTTCACTTTCCACATCTTTTGCACTTCACTCTTTACTCATACTCCTCAATTTGGTTATAGCTTTTGTTGTAATCTTAGTGTGAGGAAATTCTATTGATAAAGATTGTGAGTTGGGGTTGGCTAGAAACCTAGGAAGAATTCTAGTAAGTGTTTTAATCTTTTACTTTGGGAAAAAGATTGTGGGTAGATATACAAATTTAGGATTGTATATTGGCTTTTACTCTTGCCTTTAAAAGAGTTAAGATTGAAGAAAGACTCAAGTAGTGAATCTTGGGGAGTAGATGTAGGCATGTTGGCCGAACCACTATAAATTATGCGTGCAAGCTTTTCTGACATCTTTTCTACTCTGTTTTTATATTCTGAATTTTAATTTGTCAAATCTGTCCATAAAGATTTTCTGGAAAATTCTCCAACAAATTTCATATATTCATTTTTCAGAATTATCCTTGAATTTTTTATTGAAAAAGAAGTTACAAAAATCTTTTCCAAGTTTGCATTAAGTTTCTGTTTTTGAAGTCATAAATTCTGTATTTCTAAACAATTCTGTTTCATTAGAAAATCAGCCAGAAAGTTTCGAGACACCCAATTCACCCCCCCTCTTGAGTGTCTTTGGGACCTACATTTGGTATCAGAGCAAGTTCTCAATCTTCCTAAGGCTTAAAATCCTTGAGTGATCCTAAGAATGGTTGACGCTCCAATTGCTACACCTTTTAAGGAAGGACACTCAGTACACCGTCCTCCTATGTTCAATGGTGAGAATTATCCATTCTGGAAAGTTGTAATGAGACACTTCATCCAATCACAAAATATGGATTGCTGGGATATTATTGAAGATGGATATGAGTCTCCAAGAAAATCAGCAACTGAAGCAGGAGCTTCTGGTGCCACTACAGTGTTGAAAACAAGAAAGGAATTCACTGAAGCAGAGAAGAAACTTGTGCAGCTGAACTCCAAAGCTATGAGTATTCTGTTTTGCTCATTGCAAACTAATGAGTTTAACAGAGTCTCTGGATGCGACACTGCCAAAGAAATATGGGACAAGCTGGAAGCAACATATGAAGGTATAAATCAAGTTAAAGATACAAGATTGCATGTTTTGATGGTTGATTATGAAAGCTTTAAGATGAAACCTGAGGAGTCCATATCTGAGGTAATTAACAGGTATGTGAAATTAACGAATGATATTAAAGCTTTGGGTAAAAAACTTGATGAACATGATAAAATTGCAAAACTGGTAAGAGGTCTCGCACCTAGATGGGAAGCAAAAGCTTCAATTTTATTGGATAAGGATCTTAGCACACTTAATTTTGATAATGTATGTGGATCCCTTATTTCGCATGAGCTTTATATTAAATCTCAAGATGCAGAGAAGGAAAAAGACAGGAAATTAAAGGCTATTGCTCTCAAGGCAGAATTTGGAAGTGATTATTCTACAGGGGATGATGAGATGGAGTTAATCACAAAGAAATTCAGAAAGCTATATAGAAAAGGAAAGAAATCCTACAGAAAACAGCATAAAAAATTCCCTCATCACAAGGCAGAAAATTCATCAAAATCTGCTGGAGAAGTTATCTGCTATGAGTGCAACAAACCAGGACATATCAAACCTAAATGTCCAAACTTGAAAAGAAAGGAGAAAAGATTCAAGAAGAAGGCTATGAAGGCTACGTGGAGTGACAGTGAAGAATCAAGCACAAGTGAAGCAGAATCTGAAAATTCTGATAAAATTGGTCTGATGGCAATTTCTGATCGTGAAGAGCATAATCTATCTTCTGATGAAGAGCAGAGACCTTCAGCTGATAATTCAGAGAAATCTGAAGTAAGTGATTCTGACTCTGATTCTGATGGTAATGAATATGAAAAAATGCTTGATTGTTTTGAAAAATTGCATCATAAATATTGTTTGCTTAAGAAGACGCATACTGAAATGAAAAAGGTTTTTGATGCATTAAAATTGGAACATGAAAATGTTAGTAAATCAGAAACTAAATTAAAAAATGATTTTTCTGATTTAGAAATAAAATATGCATCTTTACATGAAAAATGCAAAGGAAAACAAGTTTGTGTGTGCAATGATAATACTGTTGAAAATGTGAAATCAGTTCATGCAAGTTCATCAAAGAATTTTTATAAGAAAAATTATTTTACAAAAAGGATTGATAAGGCGACATCTTATAAAAAATTAGCAACTAATTCTTCTGCTACATGCTTTTATTGTTGCAAAAAAGGGCATATTTCAAAATTCTGTTTTTGTAAGAAGAATGCTAATTTTGTTAAACAAATATGGGTGATTAAGAATTCTGGAACAGTTACTGCTAACCCTCTAGGACCCAAGATAAATTGGGTACCTAAAAATGCTTGATTTTATTGCAGGTCTGCCTAAGGAGCACCAAAACAAAAAAATTGTATATGGACAGTGGATGCTCCAGGCATATGACGTGGGACAGCACCAAGTTTTTCAAATTGGTCTGAAGTATAATCTATTAAGCATCCGTCAATTGTGTGACAAAAAGAGAAGAAAAATTCTATCAGTTAAGAAGGAAATCAGGTATGAGCACATCAGAAATCTGATTTTCTGTTAAGGTACGATTTCTAACGAAATTCTGATAAAAAATCTGCTGGTTAATTTTGAAATCAGTGTGAAAATGTGTGATACAATTTTTTTTTGTTATTCTACTGGTTTTAAATATTAAAATATGTTAAATGTGACTTTCTCTTTCGTGTTCAATTATAAAAAGCTCATATTTTTTATTAAAAAAAAATAGTCATTTTATTCTTTATTAAAAAAAAATTATTAATTAAATTCATTTGATCTTCTTCCTGCAAACAAATATCAGTTTGTTGAATTTAGTTTGTGGGTTTATCAAAAGAATGGAATCAATTTAATTTTTTGAACTTAAAGTCCATCGTTATCTCATTGGAAAATGGAATTTGCTTTTTGATTTTTGTCTTTTTCCAAAGTCTTCTCAAGTTACTTTTCATTTAATGCCAAACTTGTTTCACACTCTTCCATTTAATTATTTTATTTGAAAGTGGTTTTAGTTTTCTCATTTCCATTCTCCCGTAACTTTAATTTCCATCTTGTAAAACTTATTCTTTTCTTACCCATTTGCCCAAATTCAAGATTCAACACAAAAATATGGTGATTTTGATCACAACCCATCTCTTTCAAATCAAAATCCGAGAAATACAACCCATGAAAATCAAAATCAAACCCAAATCAAAACCACCGTCCAAAATTATATTTGCCATATTTTCCTCCGAAATCGTCGATCGAGCTGATCAATTGCAAAATTAATTTTATGGATGGAATTCGAAGGAAGAAAATCGCTGTTGAAATATTCAGGTAACGTAATTTTACTTCAATTTGGTAAAATCATTTTATGGGTTTTTGGGCAATATCACCAAAATTATCTTCATCGCTCAATTTGGGAAAAGAAAATTCAAGTCTCTCTGAATCTGCTCCTTTTAAGGTATTTTTTCCAGTGACTTGAAAAATATGTTTATTGCTGGATTTGTTTTGATTTTTTTTAATTGAGTATTATTGTGAAAAATTGGTTGTTTCTCTCTTCCCTGTTGCTGATGAGAAAATGGTTAAATTTGTTAGGTTGAATATGTTGATATGCTGTTGATTAATTTTTATTAAAAATCAAATTGCTAATTTTTGTTCAAAATCAAAATTGAAAAATTGGGATAAATTTTTGAGCTGATATGTTGGCTTATTGGCTAAAAATCAAATTGTTGGCTTATTGGCTAAATATATGTTGAGCTGATATATGTGGATTGAATTTTATTGAAGAAAATTTGGCACATGTTGAGTTGTTATTGTGATTAAAAATGAGCTGATTCGATTAAATAAAATTTTATTGGATGTTGGATCACTGTGATTATTTTTGGGATTTCTGTACACTTTTTATTGCTTGTGGCCTGTTTTTATTTATGGTGCAGGCTCTTTCCTTTTTGATTGATGACAAAAAGGGGGAGAAATAGGTATATATTTTGTTGAGGATTTTTGGAAGAATTATGTGATTAAAATGGTTATAAGTTTTTATTAATAGTTCTATATAGGAGATTTATATTTTTATAGTTTTTATATTTCTGTAATTATCCCACGCACATATTCAGGGGGAGCATTTTTTTTGGACTAACCTAGATAGATTTCTAATTGGAGTTTATTAAGGTTTTGTCATCATCAAAAAGGGGGAGATTGTTGGTCTAAGGTCACACTCTAATTTTGATGATTATCAAACCTTAAATAAACTCTATTAAGAATTCTGTTCTAAACAAATTTGTGCAGGAATATCTTCTATGAGTTTGTCTGATATAAAGGATCACTATTCTGAAGAAAGCATGGACTTTAGTTGTAAATTTGTTTATTGCCTTAGTTTGCTAGAAATTAGGTTATTAATATGTAAAATCAAATTGAGGCAAAATATTCTCATTCATACATATCATAGTTTTAAAATTGCACAAAAATACTTTAAGTCAGAAATGAACTTTTTATCAAAACTAATTTTTCGTCAGAAAATGGTTCTTTAGAAAATGAATTTCTGTGCATCAGTTTTCTACACAAATTTCTAAATAAAATTCTATCTACCATTTTCTAACTGAATTTCTGCTCGTATCAGAATTCTGGGCAAAACTCAGAATCGCACAAAAAGACAAAATAACGGCTAGAAAACGGCTAGTTAGTTTTTTACTTGTCTATTTTGCCCTCCAACAGCTATAAACGGCTACCTTATGTTTTAAGCATCCAAAACTAATTTTTTGGGTATAAATACATGATGTTTTACCCATTAGAAGGTTAGAGAAAGTTTGGAAAGAAATTCTAACTCTTAAGAGAAAAGCATAAATCTTTTATTTCACTTTTCACATCTTTTGCACTTCACTCTTTACTCATACTCCTCAATTTGGTTATAGCTTTTGTTGTAATCTTAGTGTGAGGAAATTCTATTGATAAAGATTGTGAGTTGGGGTTGGCTAGAAACCTAGGAAGAATTCTAGTAAGTGTTTTAATCTTTTACTTTGGGAAAAAGATTGTGGGTAGATATACAAATTTAGGATTGTATATTGGCTTTTACTCTTGCCTTTAAAAGAGTTAAGATTGAAGAAAGGCTCAAGTAGTGAATCTTGGGGAGTGGATGTAGGCATGTTGGCCGAACCACTATAAATTCTGTGTGCAAGCTTTTCTGACATCTTTTCTACTCTGTTTTTATATTCTGAATTTTAATTTGTCAAATCTGTCCTTAAAGATTTTCTGGAAAATTCTCCAACAGATTTCATAGATTCATTTTTCAGAATTATCCTTGAATTTTTGATTGAAAAAGAAGTTACAAAAATCTTTTCCAAGTTTGCATTAAGTTTCTGTTTTGAAAGTCATAAATTATGTATTTCTAAACAATTCTGTTTCATTAGAAAATCAGTCAGAAAATTTCGAGACACCCAATTCACCCCCCCTCTTGAGTGTCTTTGGGACCTACAAATAGCACTCCTAATTAAGAGCATAAGGCTCTCTATAAATAGGGCTAAGGTAAAGATAAGAAAGAGAGGAAGAAAAAGTTCTTATACTGAAATTCTGCTAGATTATCCCCTCGCCTGCTTTACACTCTGAGAGACTTTTAGACTGTGATTTAGTTGTCGTTATCCCGCTTATGGATATCAGTCGGACCAGTGATGCCAGAAGGGATCCTTATAAACGCTTCCGCCAAAGTATATACGCTACAAGAGGTATATAACATATAATCTGATTATATTACATCCAAATATGCATATGGCATGTTATTTTCTCTTCATAAAACAAAAGAATTCTAACTCCAAGGTTTTGAAAAATATCTCAATTGCAAACTATCTTATTTTAATAGTTCAAGAAAAAGGTGGATTAATGATGGATTTTCTGTAAATAAAATAATAAATCAAAGAACCCTAATAGGCTTACAGTATATATATAGTTTCAACAATCTTAGATTTGTTGAGTTTGGAGAGAATCCAAACCCAACAATTAGGCATGCATGAATATATATAGATACTATTAAATTGGATTATATCTATGATAAATGAATTTAATGATAATTTATACAAAGTAATTACATAACTTGCCATTCTATTGAGGCAAAGAAAGTTCCATTTTGTATAGATGGTTTCTAAGAATATGCAATCTTGCGATATTTAATCGAGCAGTACACTTTAGATGGTTTATTGAACAATTGATGTAAACCCGTTGGTTTGTTTTTATATCATATTTTGATATTAATCATTATGTCAACTAACATAACAAATACACAACAATAAACTTAATTTTATTTTAAGTTAAAGCAAATCTGAAATTGACATGCATGTTAGTATTTTTTTTCTCCTAATTAGATGCTTCAATTCAATAATTATCGAATAATTTCTACGCTTATTACTGTGATGTAACCTGATGGTTGATAGATTGCATGATTGACCTTCTATTAATTACGAAATTATGGGCCAATTAAAATGTTTAAAATGTCTGAAAGTTGCAGCAACTTGGTTTCTTTCTCATACCAAATCTAATGCTTTGATCTTTTTTATGTTCATATGCTGACATTTTATTTTATTAGAGAAAATCCATTAAGCACAGTTATTTTCATTTTTTTAATTATTTATTTTTGTTCTTTGGAAGTTGTTAATTTTCGAATTTCACAGCAATTAATTATTTTATCATCTGGTAAAGGTTGTCTTGAATTTGAACAATTGATTGTCTTATGTATGGGCTGTAAATTAAGAGATGGAGATCTTCTGGTGTTATGAAAAGGACTCTGATAAAATTATACATGGACGTGGACATGGACAACACCCATTAGGGTTGAAAATAGGTAACACTACCTATGACTGTGCGATGCATCTTTACCTTCAACCAGAGACTAGTTTACTTTGTAGCCATTCCCTTCCTCGGGAGAAAAGCTACTGAGCTGATATTCTCCTCTTTTCTGAATATATAAATTGAGAAAGTATATAAATTACGGAATTAAAAAAAAAAATATGAGGAAATAATAATTTTAACATTCTATGTTTGATGATTGAAGAGCAAAAATCATGAAACTATAAAAGATGAGCATATCTATAGGCTCTAGATAAAGAAACAACAAGATTGCAATTCCGTATCATGTAACTATTTTCTCTTCATTTTTATGCGTTTTGTATGCATTTTTCTTTTTTCTTTTTTTTTTTTTATTTTTTTATTTTCACATAATACTAAGTATCTTTACATATTGTGTAAAGTTAAAATATTTATATCCAATTATTTTATATCAATGCTATAAAGTTAAAATACACAAAACACTTAGTAAAACTATCCATTAGTAAATATATATATATATATATATATATATATATGTATTTATTTATTTGATTTTGCATTTAAATAAATTTAGGTAAGCCCACTTTAAGTTTTACAATTTAGTTATATGATTATTATTAGATTAAAATTTGAGAGAGACACTTAAGATAAATTAATGAATTACTATATATATATATAGTTATCGTGGTGGAGTCACGTTCAGTTATACACATCCTAACTTTTAGAATTTTCTTAATTATATATATAATGCATATAGTGGTAGAGTCACGTTCAGTTGTACACCCTCACTTTTAGAATTTTCTTAATTATATATAAATATAAATATATATATATATATATAAGAAATTTATTATAAAAAATTAAAAAAATGATACATCCAATTATCTTCCGTTAGAATTAAAAAAATGACATAATAATAAAAAAAAATACCAATATACTAAGAGACAACTATATTACAACACTTTATATGTCTACTTTGACATTTTTATCTCACATAAGGCACTATTATAGCTTCTTATCAAATATAACTTTGAAATTAGAAAACTGAAAAAATTAAAAAGCAATTAGAAGTACAAACAACTAAAAAACAAATCTAGTCTGATAAAATTTTCTAAACAAATCTCATTTTTCCATTACAAAAAAATTACTTCTCTTAAAATCATATTTAACATTCTACAATTGTATGGGTTGCCGAATTAGCATTAAATACATTATAAATTAATCTTATTATATATTACATATAAAATAATTTGTTATTGGAATTTGTATTCATAAATTAATCTTATTATATATTGTTTTATGTGCAAATATTTACATACATAATAACTTATTACTGGAGTGATTTTGTGAAGCTGATTTAAAGAAGAAAAATCCTTTTATTTTTCTGTCTCAGAATATGCAATCTTGTGATATTTATTCCACTTTAATCGAGCAGTAGATTCTAACGATTCCGCCAAAGAAATGAATTAGTTTTCTTTGGTGGGTAAGCAGAAGAGAAGGCTGGCAACTCGATCAAGTTTTGCAGCCATCTTGGAATGATTTATTGAACAATTGATGTAACCCGTTTGTTGGTTTTATGTCATATTTTGATATTATTCATTACGTCAACTATCAAATAAAATTAATTTTATTTTAAGTAAATAAATCTGAAATTGACATATATATAATACATAAGATGCTTCAATTCAATAATTATCGAATAATTTCTACGCTTATTACTATGATGTAACCCTTTGATTGATAGACCATGTTTGACCTTCGATTAATTATGAAACCATTGTCGCTTAAGTTTAAAATTTAAACAATGACATTTTTGTACCAAAACAAAAACATCTACATTTCAGATTTTCATAGCATGTTTAATTTTATATGTTGACATGATTCGGTGCTCAACGTCCTGTCATGCATCTGCCTAAAGACTGCCCAGATTTAACCTCCACTGACCGTGACAGTACCCATGTTCTTAAACTCGGTAAATGTATATTCATATTCTGAATCAATTAACTAACGAGAACTATTCTACTTTGACCTTTAGCATGCGGAACCTCAACTATTCTTGAAATTGTTCTATGCAACATAAAATCATGAAAATTGCAGTAATTCAAATTTATTCTCTTGCATATTGAAACTATTAATAATAATAATGACGACCACGAAGACGATGGTGGCAGCAGAGAGAGCAATAGGCCCACATAAATTGCAGCAACTGGCAAGAGAGCGAGGGAAAATACAGCTTGAAAAGTTGGAAGTTCTTAGATCACAGCAACAGGTAAACTGCCACATGCAACAGAAACTATAATAAATCACCAAAAATCTTGTATTGATATCTCAACCAAAGAATTTGCTTTCTTTGATAAACTTGCTCATTTAAGCGTGTTGCTCAATCCATTATGCATGTAAAATATTCAACAAGAGAATTATTCAGCTCAAATTGCTTCAAGAATCATCTTCCACTGTCCACTCTATATATTTTGGGATGCAACTCAATTAATGGAATTGGAAATCGCCCATAGGTCACCAAATCACCAACCATTATCATGCTACGTTTCAACATTTTCAACTCTTCAATCGAACATTTTGGTAATTTTGTCCTTTCTTGTTTCCGGTTGTCAAACTTAACAATGTCACGGCTCGATATCCAGTAACTTTCAGGTGCTGAAAAGGAAGAACCGGGCATCAGTAGTGCACAGAAAATTCATTACTTTAATGAAAATAACTAATGAAAAGAAAGGAAGAAAAGGCATATTATTTGGTTCAGGTAAATAATACATGACAACTGCAAGACAGGCACAGGTTACATTCAGATTCAGAAAGGACAATTTGACATCGACTATTAAAACGAATATAACCAAAAAAGACAATCACCCATCACCCATACACGCTACAATAGTATATCCTACCATCATCTCTTTATATGCAGAGTAGTTTTTAATTAATTGTGAAATCAAATATTGTCTTCTCAAAAGCTGGAGGCAATAATAGTTCTAAGATAAGTCCCACCTGAACGAATGCTAATCATGATTGCCATAAACAAAGTTGGTGTAGTTGTGTTCGCGCTGATGATAACAAATCGAACCTGAAGTGCAATAATATGCAGCTGCAACACATGTCTCTTCTTCCCCTTAATCAAATTTATGGTATTCGGTAGTGGTTTCATTTTTCGCAGTTTCCTTGAAAAAACAAGAGGTGACTGAGGAACTGTGACTGGCACAGACTGAGCAGCAACTAGATACTCCAGCTACAGTTAACATATGCAATGTCTTGATGAAGGATGCAATCGAGTTCCCAGCATAGAATACAATATAACGTTGAAAAATAAGGATTCCTGTAGGCATCCCATTAGAAATGCTTCCTCAACAAGTTGAAAGATCATAAAAACAACTGAGTAACCACAATAGGTCCTGAACATCTAAAGATGAATACAAAGATGTTAAGGTCATACAGGTGCCCTTTCACTGTAACAACTTGTGCTTTGGCTCTTAATAAGCATTAAACATCCAGCTGCAACTGTGAGTCCATATAGGTCAGTTATGATGTTGGTAAAGATTATAGTTCCGGCAGCTTGTTTGGGTATGGATTATTGGTCTCTGCAAAGTAGATACAAGGCACTGTTCCATATATACTAGCCTTTGAACAAAGATGCAAGAAAATAATTATTGATTGCTTAAGGTTCTGGCAATGTCTATGAGTTTGTTTTTCCATCCACGAGTTTTAGTAATTCATCCTGTGCAAAATCCATATCAGATATTGAGGTAAGAAGAAGAGCTTCCCAAGCACTAACACCAGGAAAAACATTATTGTTAACCATTTTCTGAAGTAATTCCAATGCTTTACCAACTGCGCCGATTTGGGACAATGCACATATCATCCCATCAAACGTCAAATTCTGAGGGCATAAACCCTTATCCAATACTTCCTCCAACAACGCATAAGCATCAAATATTTTGCCATTACAAATCAAACCATCAATCATAATTTTGTAAGTCTGCAAACCCAACCCAATTCCCTTAGAACCCATCTCCCTCACAAGGTCCCATCCTCTGCTAATTTCCCCACTCTTATATAACTCCTTTAATAGCACATTGTAAGTAATCAAATTAGGTTTACATCCCAACTCCTCCATGCAAGCAACCATTTTGATTCCTGCCTCTACGTTGCTTTGCTTACAAAGACCATCTATATAAACATTGTAAGTATAAACATCAGGGATCAAGCCAAACACAAGCAATTCATCAAACACCTCATCGGCTTTAGCATAAAACCCATTTGCAATAACTCCCTTTAAAACCATGGTATAGCAAACAATATCAGGCTTGATTCCATCTGATTTCATCTGATTCAAAACATCCAAAGCATCCATACCCATCTCTCTTCTCACCAAAAACCTAATTACATTACTATAATCAACTATTGCAGGACAAAATCCCAATCTCCTCAATTCTCGAAAAAATCCCATAACCTCAACACTACTAGATCCATCCTCTTGTTCACAAAGCGATGAAAAAAGCAAAGAACAAATTTTAGAATCAACATTAAACCCATCAGCCATCATGCAATTAAATATCTCAACAGCATAACCAACCTTCTTAATTCTGCAAAGGGCATCAATCAGCAACAAAAAGCTGGAATCTTCGATTCGGACATTCATAGCCCGACTCTTCAACAAAACTTCAGGGACCAATTTGAGACCTTCACTGGTTGCAGAAAGAACTGAAAGCAGAGTATTGAGCAAGTACACGGAAGGAAAGTATCTAAACTTGGGTGTTCTATAAAAAAGTTGAACGGCATTTTGAATCTGATTGGCACTGCCATAAAATTCAATTAGATGGGCTAAAATGAATTCGGGTGTCTCAAAAGTTTCGACCTTTTCAAGATGATCAAGAACAAGGGGAATGTGGTGGAGAAGGGAGTTTCTGGTAAGAGTTTTGAAGAGAAAGTGATAAGCTTGAGGCGTGGGTTTACAATCGTAGATGGTAAAGGAGTGGATTAGAGAAGAAAGAAGATAAGGCTTGTCAGAGTTTTGTTGTTGAAGTTGAAGTGATGGCGGTGGTGATGCTATGGCTGCTTGTATAAAGACTCTCATGGCCAGTTGTTGATTGAAAGTTTGATGCCATTTGGCTTTGAAAGGAGAGTGTGGCCATTTCCGGTGTTTCCTCAAGAAAAGGCTACCAGCTTTGAAAGAAGATGATCTAACCATGTTTGCATTTCCAAATTCCAATTCTAAAGTGAAATATGCTTTCGGTATTATAGTTGGGGACGACAGAGATGACTGAGTTAAAAATTGATTGCGGAAACATTTGAATATTTAAAATCCAAACCGAAAATGTAATTTGGGCCGGATTGTGGGACCTTTTTACTAATAATGTTTTTATAAAACTTATTTTGATTTTTGGGGTGGTTTGAAAGTTATTTGAGGGTTTGGAGAGAAACATTGCGGAAATGAAAAGTGGGGCCCAAGTTGTGCTAAATAATCTAATACCATTTCTGCAAATGTACCTTGCGGAAATGGAAATGAATATAAGTGATTGTCGGAAATGAAAAGTGGGGCCCAAGCTGTGCGAAATAATCTAATACCATTTCCGCAAATGTACTTTGCGGAAATGGAAGTGGGTCCCGCCAACAATCACTTATATGCATTTCCATTTCCGCAAGGTACATTTGCAGAAATGGAAGGGTAGCCGACCAATTGCACAGAATTGTGCAATAATTAATTCTTATTTCTGCAGTGATAATACGCAGAAATAGGCACTTTTTCTCACTTTTTTCGGTCAATTATGAAAAAGTTGGAAAAAAGAGTGACCGAAATGTAGTATAAATATGCATGTTTGAAATGTGTTTTTAGTTTGTGTAAGTTGTGATAGGGAGACGAGGAAGATTAGCATTTGCAGTATTTGAGAAGTTTTGCGAGTAGAGTGATTAAATTTATGATATAAATTTAAGTGTGTCCTTGTTCTTATATGATAATAAAAAAAAATTTATCAGTATTTGGTAAGTTTTTTTGTTTAATTTATTTTAATATGTCGAATTTATTTTTAATTGTATTGTATTAACACTGATCTAATTTTTTTGTTAACTTTGATAAATTACAGATATCAATTGAAGTGCGATAGAAAAAAGACAGATATATCATAATTTTCGGAGTAAGGTATTATTTCACTGATATTGTATATTTTTATTTGTGATTTTATATGTTTAAATATAAAAAAATGAATGTAAATATGTTATATTTATATACTGTAATATTATAAAAGTTGAAGAAAATATTGTAAAATTTATAAGTAAATGATAATTAAAAAATTACAAATTTGTTTGTTAATATAAATTTTATTTTTATTAATTATATACCAATAGATGGAAGCGCTTTGCATAATAGTATGAATAGTTTATTTGAAGTCTATAATAAAAATTTGAAATAATGAGCATGCTACAAAATATGATGAATTAGTTATAATATTTGTAAAAGATGTAATGAAAATTAGTAGAGAAAATATTTTGAAAGTTAGGGATATAATGCCAGTCGAACAAAAAATTTATTGTGAATGGTACAATTACAATATATGCCTTAAATATTATGTTTTCTAGAGTACAATTACTGTTGCAGTTTTTATTTCATTTCATTATTATAATTTTGAAAATATTATTATTGGTGTTGTAGTTATTTTAGTATTTAAATGGGATAAATTATTATTTAAATATCATAATTTATTGCTTTATTTCATAAATAGACCATATTAGCAGATAAAATAAATATCAATTTAAAATAATATAATTGTATTATAACTTACAGATAATTTGAAAATGTCAGTATATGTAGATTTTTACTTGCACATGAGTGGTCAAATAAGTTATGGGATTGCAGGTTTTGAATATAATACTTCGAGTCCAATGCCATTACAAGGAGACTTAGATTTACAAATAAGCCAATTCTTGCTGAATTGATACATAAAATTCACATTAAATTGAGTTTAGGTATTAACGATGTAATTCAAAGGATTATATACAGAAGTTCAAGGTACAATCGAGGATCATTAAGTTGGACATCGGTGGATTTAGTAGATAACAGTGACATAGATATGATTTATGAAAATTTTAGACAATATGATGATAGTTTCTTGGTGGAATTAATTATTATAGTGGGTGAAGGGGGTGTCGGAGCTAATATGGCAATATATGATACTGGTGATGAAAATAGAAATGATGCGTCGCACATGGAAAATGTTCAGCCAAGCCAATAATTATATGTAACTGATGTGGGTCCACGTCAGCCTAGGCATTCCGTCAGTAGGGAAGATATTGAAATTTTGCTCGAAACAAATTTTTGTCAGTTTTTTGGTGATGATGTGGGTTTTAGTCAGCCTAGGCAGTCTTTCAGTCGACGGGATGGTGAATTGCTTCTTAGAGAGGACAGTGTCAGCTCAGGACTCAGACGTCTTTTTCAATCGGTTAGCCATATGCCTGATGTTTCAATGAGTCGGCGTAGACAGTCAATTAGCCAAGTGCAAGATGCTTCAATGAGTCAGCATAGACAGTCAATTAGCAATGTGCCCAATGCTTCAATGAGTCAACCTAGACAGTTAGTTAGCCATATGCCTGATGCTTCTGTGAGTCAACATAGACGGCCCGTCAGTCAGATGTGTGATGCTTCTATTAGTCAGCTTAGGCGGTCTATTAATCGAAGGGTTGGTAATTTTTTCAGTAAATCCAAATTTGGCAGCAGATCACGCAGTCGTCGAGATGAGCATAACTTTGTACAACCAGTAGGTGATGACCCAAGTTGAGGTACAGAGCATACTGCCATAGACAATCAGTTGAACATAGGACAGATGCGGGTCCTAGTGATGTTCAGTCGACTGTTGAAGGACGGGATGGAAATTTAATGGACTATTTCTTGCATGGAAACTGTCGTAACAATTTGGCAAATGAGAGTCTTTCTTTAAATGACATTGCTACAAATGTCAAAAATGAAACTCAAGTAGATGTTGACACCATGGATCAAGACGAAAATGAGTTCTTAAACAATGATTATCTGTCATCTAATGACGATATAGAGGCTGACACAGCAAATATGAGTGCAAAAAACGATGATTGCGATTTTGGTGACGGTCATGAGTCATCTGATACGCAGTATGTCAGTCCCTTAGCATCAGTCAATGTCAGTGGGGAGACAAATGAAGCAATATTTAACTTTCCATCGGAACACTATACGACAATTGACTTTGATGAATTAGAAGTTAATATGTCTGAAGGTGAGCGTTTTGAAAATTGGGATGGTACCTTTGAGTTATCTGTAGGTTTGCTTTTCAACAATAAGGATGAAGTCACATCCTGTGTAAAAAAAAACTCAATCATGAGAAATATTGGCTTCAGAGTCGTGGAATCGAAGCCGAAATACTGGGTTTTGAGGTGCGCTAAATCGAAAATTGGGTGTGAGTGGAGGTTAAGAGCAGCGAAAAAAGAGAGAAGCCCTTTCTGGATGATCACAAGGTTCAAGCGACCACATTCATGCTTATTTACAGGTAATATGTCAAAGGATCACAGACAGTTGGGATGGCAAATAATTCGCAATTGCATCAGGGGGATGGCAAGTAAAAATCCAATCTTACCAATTGATGTGATTATTGCTGCTATAAAAGAGCGATTTCAGTATGAGGTATCGTATTATAAGGCTTGGTATGCGAAGATGGGCGCACTCGAGTCTATCTTTGGAAATTATGTGGAATCATATGAGAGACTGTCGGGTTTTTTATATGCTTTACAAAATTATAATCCCGGAACTGTTATACAAATGTATTTGTATTTTGCCATCCTTCGATATATATCTCCATATAAACAAATAGATATTAAATAAATAATAAAATTATAATTATATTGTTGCACCATACTGTTTCTACACGATGTTTTCCTTTTAATGTTAAAAGATCATCAACAACTGGTCCTGGATTTATGTATTGTTGATTCTGAAAGTGATCCATTTTTCAAATAACTTATATTCCAACATAATAAAAACAAATTCATAAAATTACACACATATATGCAAATATAAATATGAATTTAACTTAACTTACATTTTTTATTTTTTCACCAACACATCAAATTTCGCAAATACATATATATATATCAATGTCATTTATTTTTACTATAAATTAAAATTATTATTGTAATATTTTATATTATTACTCACAAAAAAACTATTATATATCATGAATAAATTTGGCATATTTACATAAAAATAAAATTAAAAATTTAACTTAATCTTTCTAAGTCACCGAAATTTCGGACAATTTATATCTACAACTTCACAACAAGTTTACTATAAAACTTGTTAAATAAATAAAATTATTATATATATATATATATATTCACTGCCTCAATAATATTTGGAGTAACTCTTTACAATACTATTCTTCAAATTCAAATGAAAACCTGAAGAAAACATCAAATAAATGTAATTGAAGGAAGAAGAAACGAACAATGGAATAAAGAAAAACTCAAAAGAAATGAACAAACTCAAAACTAAAACTTACCTTTACGCAAGGAATGGTAGAAGCAGAGGAAGAAATATATATAAGGGCTGTGCTATTAATTAAGGTGGGTGGCCGGTATGCTGGGTGCCAAGACAACACCCATTTTCGCAATGGTCTTTTGCGGAAATGGGTGGTCTTCTGAAACACCATTTTCGCAAAAGACCATTGCGAAAATGGTCAGTCTTCTGACCCCTGTGCCACCTCGTTAAGTGTACAAATCCGCTTTCATTTCGGCAGCGATTTCTTGCGAAAATGTACCAAATACCCCAGCTCTCCAAATACTTTTCGAAACACCCCAAAAATAAAAATAATTTTTAAAACTACATTAAACATAAAAAAGCTCCCAGGATTGTTGGGATTTTTTTTATAAATAATATTTTTTTAAAAAGTAATTGGATTTTTGGGGTCTTTTGAAAATAATTTAGGCAATTGGTGTGTTTTTTCCATTTTTGCAGCACTTTTTTTTTTTTTGGTTTAAAATTGTTGTGTGCAGCTTTTCCATTTTGGAAAAGCTGCCATTTCTTTTTTTTTTTTAATTTATTTAAAATTATATTTATTTATTTAAAAAATTAATTATAAAATTTTAATTAATTAAAGTATAAAAATTAATTTTTAAAATTAATTATAATTATTTTTTTAAAAAAATAAAGATAATTTTGAATAAATTATAAAAAAAAAAATTTCCTATTAGAATTTTAAAAATTAAATTATGTGTTAAATAAAATATTATTGTTTAATGGTAAAAATGCGCATATCATGTTCTACGATATCTGTTTTCAAATACTTTCTTTAATTTTTTTCTTTTTTCTTTAATATTGAACATATAAATATATATATATATATATATATATATATATATATATATATATATATTTTGACAACAAATAAATATTTTGTTTAAGAAAATACTAGTATGAAATTTAAAAAATAAATTAAATTGAATTTACTTGTCAAAAAATTATTTAAACTGAATTGGCTTGACAATCCCAAACATTAAAAAAAAAACCTTAATTAATTAATTAAAAATGACAGCTTTTTCATTTTTTGTAAAAACTGCCATGTGCACAAAAAGAAATCCATTTTCAGGCTGCGAAATTGGATTCAAATTTCGCAATCCACTATTGCAAAAATGTAACAGACATCTTAGAACATAATACGCGCATTTTTACTATTAAACCATAATATTTCATTTAACGCATACTTTATTTAATAAAGTATGCGTTAAATGAAATATTATGGTTTAATAGTAAAAATGCGCGTATTATGTTCTAAGATGTCTGTTACATTTCTGCAATAGTGAATTGCGAAATTTGAATCCAATTCCGCAGCCTTAAAATGGACCATTTTTTTGTGTGCACGTGGCAGCTTTTCCAAAAAATGAAAAAGCCGCCATTTTTAATTAATTAATTAATTTTTATTTTAATGTTTGGGATTATCGAGCCAATTCAATTTAATTTATTTTTTTAAATTTCATACTATTATTTTCTTAAACAAAATATTTATTTGTTGTATATATATATATATATATATATATATATATATATATATATATATATATATATCATGCTGCATAATTCAGTGTTTAAAATATTTAAAAACTCTCCTGATTAAGAAAAAAGAAAGTTATTTGATCTTAGTTTAAATTAATGTCCCCACAATTATATATTTTGGATCTATAAAAATATGATTTATAAAAAAATTCCTAGAATTTGAACCTGCATGCTTATTGATAATATACGATAAATTTAATATATGTTCAATATTTAAGAAAAAGAAAAAAAATTTGATCGAATTTGAAAACAAATATTGTAGAACATGATATGTGCATTTTTACCATTAAACAATAATATTTCATTTAACACATAATTTAATTTTTTAAATTCTAATTAGAAGTGGCAAGTTGGGCGGGTTTGGGTTGGGTCACTAATGGGCGGGTCACAAATGGGCCAAAAAGCATGGGTCACAAATGGGCCAAATATCTAAATGGGTTGGGCGGGTTGGGCCAACCCATGGGTTAAAAACTTCTTGAATATACAAAAAATTTATAATAATACGCAAATGAGTCGGGTGGTCCAAACGGACTGATTTTGGTCCAAACGGACTGAGTGGCCCAAATGGGTCGCTTGAGACCCAAACGGGTCAAGATGTAATTTGATATTTTTAATCCATTTTTAATAAAAAAATAATTT
The DNA here is from genome assembly GCA_947683425.1 of Excoecaria cochinchinensis. NCBI lineage: Eukaryota > Viridiplantae > Streptophyta > Magnoliopsida > Malpighiales > Euphorbiaceae > Excoecaria > Excoecaria cochinchinensis. The sequence goes on from CANTUQ010000058.1 coordinate 15,651,462, forward strand.
TCTATATAATAAAGGGATATTAAAGTGACTAATTTAAAATAATTTGGCGCAAATAGATTTAGTGGCCCAAATGGGCTGCTTGAGGCCCAAACGGGCCGAAATATGATTTGACCCATTTAATCCATTTTTAATGAAAAATAATTTTCGATATAATAAAATGTTATTAAATTAACTAACGTAAAATAATTTGGCCCAAATGGGCTGCTGGTGGCCCAAACGGGCTGCTAGTGGCCCAAACGGGACGAAAAGTGATTTGACCAATTTAATTCATTTTTAATGAAAAATAATTTCCGATATAATAAAATGATATTAAAGTCACTAATGTAAATAATTTGGCTCAAATGGATTGGGTGGCCCAAATGATCTAACAAGCATCCAATTTCATGTGTCCATTTTGATTAATGGTTTAACCGTAAGGCTGGAAATTAAGAAGCATTTTTGTTGAACTAGCCTTTAATTTCACAATAATATTCTGTTTCTCAGATTCACTTTATGAAAATGATAATTACCTGCTTAATATATAATTATAAGAATACATTAATTATAATATGCCTAGTAAGAAACACAGATTCGTCCAATCAATGCTCTGAAATTGTTCTCAAGAACCTCACCAAGAATCTTTAGCATTATCATGTACAACAAAGCTTGCTAATAACTTCCTTTTGGAAATCAAACACAAGTTCCTGGATTGACTTTCTTAATATATGACAGTCACGGTAAGGCTGCTGTATATAATTGCTATATTCAAACTCATATCGAAATATCTTTACCAAAAAGTCCGGCTATTCCCTTCCCTGGATCTCCTAAATTCAAACCATATTCATCTTCTAGCCTTAAGAATGCCACATGCACATCATAACACCTTTATTCTAATGACTATCAATACAATCCCAAGGAGAGCCACTTACTATTATGTCCTTCTGTCGGATAAGTTGACCACGCTCTCCTTCAAGAAGCTTCCTTGTGTTGCTGATATGTAATTTTTTTCAAAATGATAAAAAAAAAACATGTAAGCTATTAGCTAATTAGAAATCCTCATATAGATTTTTTAAGACACCATAAAATGCTAAAATTACCCATTAATTACAGGCTATGGTGTTTCACCCCTTGAGCATTTTCTCCAATCTAGAAACTGGGAATGGCTATTTTATTGATTTGCATATTGTTCTTGAAATCTAAAACTAAACTTGATTCTAGTTATGTTTATTTTAAAGGTTATTATGTTGCAAGCCTTGCTGCTACAGCAAACAACTTATCACCATAATTACCTCTAACTTCTAGCATTTCATCCTCACAATTTGAACATAAAATCAACCACAGCTCAAGTCATCTTATTTTAATTAATACTGAGGCAGGTCTTCAGTATAGAAGGAAACGTCGATGAAGCATGCTTACATGAACTGAATTACTTGAAGCTCCTTAAAACTCACTTAGCTATATAACATAAAGCTGTTGAACCCATTTCTAACAAAAGCAGAGGTAACAAAAGACAAATAACATCAATGAATGAACCAGGTGAAAAATGCCGCATAGCTAGGAATTTGCAAATCAGTATGTAGCAAAGTCAATTAACATGTTTCAGGAAAGTCAAATAGAAAGATTAATCAAAAAAGATATCAATGGAGGAGGAGATTGCCGATACAGCCATTCTCATACATAGACAAGAAATGCATAAAAAGCTAGAACCAGTTAATATCACTTACATTTCATCGGGCAAGAGAGAGAGAGAGGCGGCGAACAAGAGAGAGAGAGGCAACGAGCACAAGAGAGAGATAGGTGGCGAGATGGCAGCGGCGATGATTATACAGTGGAGAAGGAGAGAGGAGGCGAAAGTGGAAGCACTGGAGAGAGCGATAGAGCGAGAGAGATAGAGGGCCAGAGACTGGAAGGGGAAGAGAGAGGCCCGTTGGGCATTAGGGGGCAGACCCAAACGGGCCTGATTTTATACGGGCTTAAATGGGTAAGTTTTTAATTGGGTTGGGTTTGGGTCTTCTTTTCTTGGGCGGGTTGGATGGGCTTTTTGGGTCTGGGCCTAATTTGCCACCTCTAATTCTAATTGGAAAATTTTTTTATAATTTATTTAAAATTATCTTTATTTATTTAAAAAAAATTAATTATGATTAATTTTAAAAATTAATTTTTATACTTTAATTAATTAAAATTTTATAATTAATTTTTTAAATAAATAAATATAATTTTAAATAAATTTAAAAAAAGAAATAGCAGCTTTTCCAAAATGGAAAGGCTGCCATGTGCAGCGTTCCAAATGGAAAACTGCACACACCAATTTTAAATAAAAAAAAAAAAGCTATTTTTGCAGCAATCTGCTGCGAAAATGGAAAAAACACACCAATTACCTAAATTGTTTGCAAAAAACACCAAAAGTCCAATTACTTTTTAAAAAAACATTATTTATAAAAAAAACTCCCAGGATTGTTTGGGTTATTTGAAAATCTATGAAATTTTTGGCTTTTGCGTTATTTGGATTCTGGTTAAATTAAATACTTTTTTGTATTTTTAATTTATTTTTTATTTTAAAATATAATTGTTCAATTAATTTAAATTGGTTTAAATGAAAATCTTAAAAATAAATAGTGATATTAATTTAATTATTATATTATTGTGATTATTGGGATTAAATAATGTTTGGCATGTAATTTTGAAGTAATTTTTTAACTAATTTGAAGTTTAAAATGTACTGTAGATTATTATTTATTAATTTATATTTATAAAAAATATAAAATATAATTTTGCATGTTCTTTGCCGAATAATCAAATTCAAAATATTTTAAGTTATTAGGGTCAAATCTGCAATAAATTTTATATTGAAATTTAGAGTATGACAATTTGATGAAATATTTTTTTTTTAAAAAAAAAAATGACAAATTGGTGGAATGGATGAAGTGTAAAAGTTGTTATTAAATGTTATCCACTCTTTTATAATATCTGTCACTTTTACTATTTTCACTTAAATTAAGAAATATTAATTAAAATTAAATTTAGAATTAAATATACCAGAAAATGATTAAATTACTCTTATTTTTATTGATGGATTTGAAAAATTATAATATATATAATTTATACGGAGGTAACATTAAATAATGGTACCTACCTCTTGTAGCGCAAAAACTCGTTGAAGCGTCTACAATGATTCCCATTTGTTTTTGGTCACTGGCCTGACTTTTACCCACATGCGAAATAATAGCAGTTATTCCATAATTTAAAAGCTCTTGAAAGATTAAGACAAAAAAACAAGCGTGAGTGGGAACGAGCAGTCTTGCGGCATGTACGTTTTCTCGTTACCAAATAATGAGGACCTCATCTCCATTTATAGAGATCCTAAAAACTAGAGACCTAATTCTAGTTTAACTCAAACTTTTTCTGAGATAGGATTTGGTAATGAAGGATTTAAAAAATTATAACGAATATAATTTATACGGAGGTAATATTAATAAATGGTACGTACCTCTTGTAGCGCAGAAACTCATTGCGAAAGCGCCTACAAGGATCCCATTTGTTTTTGGTCACTGGCCTGGCTTTTATCCACATGCGGGATAACAACAGTTATTCCACAATCTAAAAATCCCTGAAAAATTAAGACAAAAAATAAGCGTGAGTGGGAATGAGCAGTCTTGCGGCGTTTACGTTTTCGCGTTACCAAATACTGAGGACCTCACCTCTATTTATAGAGATCCTAAAGCTAGACCCCTAACTCTAGTTTAACTCAGACTCTTTCTAAGATAAGATTTGGTAATTCTAATCAGATTAAATAACTCAATTTAATTTGAATTGGAACTCAATCCATCATAGAGTTATGGGCGTATCCCAACTCTATCATCTCCCACTCGCACATAACGGAACGCATTCCAGTTTTAATCTTCAGTTATACTGGCAAATAGATTGTTTGACCAGCATACCTCGAGAGTACTAGTGCTATACACCTATTACGGATACATAGCGTCTCGAAAAACAAGATCCTCCTTTTCACGTATGCCTAACCCTAGATTGCTTTCTCACATTCATTGTTTTAACTCATGATCTCATAAAATAATTTTCGTGTTCACTATTATGTCTCTACTCATAGAAACTATAATAGGCATGCCGGTGAACCACGAAACATTATGAAAGTAATCAAAAGGCTATCTTCCCCTCTTACTGTATGCCATCTATTATGATTCAACTCACTTTTGTAGTTAGATCCTCCAGGTTTAAATTTTTCTCGGAGCTCTTGGAAACTAACTAACCTAGACACATTGAACCATACTTCAGGGGTAAGTTAAGGGTTCTAAAGGTCGAAATATAAATAGGGTCTCACAATAGAAAAAGTTGAGATCATTAATATTATTAAATTCCCATCCCTGTGGTCACATAAGCACACACAGTATAAAACATGTGTTATGGTATTTTTTTTCTTCCCTTAAAGGAGCGCATGTCTCATATTTCGATAATGTGTATATTAAACACCATACAGAAGCGTAAGGTTGCGATGCACCGAAACACCCAACTTTAGTCTGCTTACTTAAGGACTACTTCTGGATTTTTAGACAGAACATGTTAGTTACGTATAACTAACCATCGGATTCCATACAATCCTTATTTTAGATCTCAATCCAAAGCATACAACTTTATGTATGTCTTTATCTCGCACATTAACAAGACTCATCTTGTAATTTCTGCAAGACGGCACTTTTATTTTGAACAGGCTCTCGAGCATTCTCATATATTCAAAAATTGCCTCATCTTAGTCTTTGCCAACTCATTGACAAAACTAAGGTAAACACCCTTGTGAGTGAGCTACTTTTTTGTCCTACATGCTCAATCTCATATAAATAACAGTAAATATTTACACATAAATATTCACACTCATGTATTGCCAACAATGAATTTTGGTTATTATTTGCAAATAATAACGTTAAGGGATTATATAAAATATAACAGTACTAATTAAATTTTACGCAAACCTCGAGATCTAATGTGTCTCTCAAAACACATCTCTCGTTATAGGTTTACTCAATGGATCTGCATGCGTAAAAATGTATTGTAAGTTTACATCTCTCGTGCAACAATATATCTCGTATATTGATACTTAATGTCAATATGCTTAGCTCTACTATAAGCCATCAACGACTGACTGTCACTATAGATTGCCACTAGTACCTCTGAGGTAGTTACTCTTAAATGGCTCACAAACCATTTCAGCCAAATTGTCTCCTGTACTGCAATTGAGGAAGTGACAAATTCAACTTCCACTATTGATAGGGCTACACAGGTTTAATTTTTGTTACTTCACAAGATGGCACTCTTGCCAAACAAGAATATGAAACCTGGAGTGGATTTCCTCTCATCCACATCTCTTGCCCAATCAATGTCTATGTATTCTCTCAATGCAGATCATTTTCTTGATAATAGAGAGAATAGTCTGCAGTACTTTTAAGATATATAAGTATCCTTTTAATTTCTTCCAATGTGCTTTGCCTGGGTTAGATTGATATATGTTTACCATGCTCACAGCATAGCATATATCATGTCTTGTATACAATACTGCATACATAAGACTACCCACAGCATTGGCATATCGAACGTTCCTCATACGTTCATTTCTTCTAGCTTATTAGGACACGTATCTTTGCTAAGAAACTGATTCTTGGCAATGGGGTAATTTATGAGTTTGCAGTTTTGCATATTAAATCGTTCAAGGTCTTTGTTGATATATTTCTCTCAAGAAACAGACAACAATCTTCTCGAATGATCTATTAAAATCTTAATTTCAAGAATGTAATATGCATGACTCGTATCCTTTATCTCAAAGTTGGACAATAACCAATCTTTGATTTCATTTACGTACCCTTTGTCATTTTCAGCATTAAGTATATCGTCTACATACAATGCCAAAATGGCAAATTCACTTTCAAAGCTTTTACTATAAGCACAATGATCTTCATCAATCATGTTAAACACATTTGACATGATTTTATGATGAAGTTTCAAGTACCATTGTGTTGAAGACTGTTTAAGGCTATAGATTGAACTCATCAATCAGTAAAGCTTATGTTCGCTACCTTTTTCGATGAAACTATAGGTTGTTCCATTCTTTTCTCCATTGAGAAAAGCAGTCTTTCCATCCATTTGATGAAGCTCTAGATTTAAACTCGCCACTATGGCCAGAATTAACCTTATGTATGTAAATCTTACAACATATGAGAAAGTCTACTCATTAGGGGTGTGCAAATGGTCGGTTCAGTTCGGTTTTGGACCGAACCGAATGGACCAAAAATTGAAGTTTGCAAAATAAAAAAACCGAACCGTAAACTGATGTTTTTAAGACCGAAACCGAATAGACTGAATTAATTTCGGTCGGTTTGATTCGATCCTATCGGTTCTTAAAGAAATAAATAAAATGAAAAAGAAAAAGGGAGAAGAACATAAAAAGTGAAAAGTAAAAATGGGAACAAATAAAAATACAAGGAAAGAAGAGAAAGAAAACGCAGGGGAGGTAGAGAGGGCCAGCGCTGGCGCACCCTCACCGTGAAAGGCGAGACCGCTCGCCAACATCGACGACGGCCAGCCGCACCACCGCCATCTTTTCCTCGAACAGCCACCGTGGTTTATCTCTCTTCTACTCGAAATACTTCTCTCCACTCTCCGGCCAGCTCCGGCATCAGATGGCGACATGGGCACCACCATCGGACTCCTAGCAACCTGGCGCTTCTTTCTATGTCCATGGATCGCCCCCACTCGCCGGCAAACGGGAGATCGGAGAGTAGGAAGCCGCGACCCTTCAACTTCGATTCCGACAAATAACGAGGAGTTTGGGCGCGTGACTACCGGCGATGGATTTTCGGTGTTTTGGGCTTCACGTCAGCAGTAGAGGTGCATCTTCGGCGATCGTTGATCGACGAAGGTTTTAATATATATATTTATTTTGTCACTGTGGAGTAAAGGTTTTCTATATATATATATTATATACTTTGTTGGTCTTGTGATTTATCACTTACTTTATTTATACATATATATCTTTACTTTGTTGAAATCCAGATTTCTTAATTATGTTGTTTATACATACTTTTCATAAATACAATACTTTACTTATATATATCTTTCCTTTGTTGGTTTCGTGATTTCTCACTTCCTTTGTTTATATCTTTACTTTGTTGGTCCCTTGATTTCTCGCTTCGATCTCGTGATTAAAGTGGGAAAATTTCCTTTGTTTATATCTTTATTTTATTGGTCCCTTGATTTCACACTTGCTTCGATCCCGTGATTAAAGTGGGAAACTGCAGCTGGTGTGCATGTGTAAATATCAAAACGGTGAGTTTAACAAACAAAAATTGGTCGGTTCGGTTACTTCGGTTTAATAATTTGAAGAACGAACCGAATAAACCGAAATATTATTTCGGTTCAGGACCGAATGAACCAAAAACCAAATAAACTGAACCAAACAGACCAAAATCAATTCGGTTTTGTTTGGTTTTCGGTTCCGGTTCGGTTCTGCACACCCCTACTACTCATAGTCAATCTCTTCCTGTTGTGCAAACCCCTTAGCGACCAGCCGAGTCTTATATCTTTTGATACCTCTATATATCAACCTTTCGCTTTACTTTGAGAATACAATTATTCTCAATTTGTGTCCTTCCAATAGATCAACTAGTTCTCAAACATGGTTTTTGATCTCATGGATGCAATATTTTCTTCCATTGTTTTAATCTATTTTTTTCTTAGATGGGCATGAAAAAGCTTTTTGAATATTTTATGCTCTAAGCTTTTTGAATATTTTATGCTCTTTCGACGGCATGGAACATTTATCCTTTTAGATTTTTACAGCTCTGAATCTTGATAAACATGTCTCATATATTCATCGTGATTCATAATGCTCCCACTGGGATCATGTTCCATACTCCCACTGGAGTCAGGAATACCATATTCTTTGCTCCAACTGGAATCAAGAATTCTCCCACTTGAATCAGAGTCTCGAACATCCGGATCGTTTGGAGGATGAGGTCTTAACTTTCTTCCTCTAAATCCCTCCCACTCGGATGGAGTGATCCTGATGGTTCCTCTTCCTAAGATTAATCGAAAGTGAGATATTAATTTAATTCGCCTAACTTAGGAAATTTATTCTCTAAAAATATGACGTCTAGTGATTTAAATTCTGTCATTATGCCATTCTCTTACTTACCCATGAAAATGTATCATTTTGATACTTCAGAATATCTCACATAGATACTTTTTTTACCTTTTGGTCTCAAATTTACCAAATTGAGGTATCATGGACGTAAGCATTACAACCCAAAAGTTGTAAATGGCTTAGGTTATCTTATCGACCAATCAACAACTCATAAGTTGTGAAAGTGACAGATTTAGAGGGCATACAGTTCAGAACATATGTGGCAGTCAATAAAGTATTTCCCCAATAGGAGATAGGCAAATTTCCCTCTGCCATCATAGATCTAACCATATATAGGAGAGTCCTATTTCTCCTTTCCGCAACACCATTTTGTTGTGAATTTTTTTTTAGGAATGAACAACTGATGTTCAGTCCTATTTCATCACATAAAGTTTTAAATCTATCTGTAAGATATAATTGACCTTTGTCAGTTCTTAAAGTTTTGATCCTTTTGTCTAATTGATTCTCATCTGAGTTCATATAAGTCTTGAAGCAACTCAATGCTTCTGACTTGTGAGAAATCAAATAGACATGACCATACCTAGTACAATCATATATAAATGTGATGAAATTGTAGGCCCCATGCCTTACCCTCACATTCATTTGACCACATTCGTCAGAATGGACTATCTGCAATGAAAATTTGGGTTTAATTCCTTATTCGAATGATTTTCTAACTAGATTTTCTAACTAGGCAATACTTTCATGTAGGTAATTCAATCTTATTTAAACCGCCTACTAAACCTTCTTTGACTAACTGACGCATTCAGTTTTGTCCAATATGGTTTATTGTAGCATGCCATAATTTCACATTATTCTCATAACAATGCGAAAAATAATAAATTAAAGGAAAATAGTCATGGTCCACATCCATAACCAGAACCATAATAGAAATCATTCAAGCATAAGCATATACTGTCATCCCTAAAATAAAAATTGAAAACAAATTTCAATAAAGTAAGAACAGAACCTAAATTTCATAACAAAGGTATCTCTATCCCTTGTTACATAGTCTATTGTTCTAAATCTATCACCCACAAATGATGAAATTCAGAACTAGATACATAAATTTTACTCACTCTTGAGTCAAAATAGTGTATCTTTATAGGCACAATACAGTTTCTTTGCATAGTGTCCTTTTAGGCAATTGAAACATTTTACTCTTGAATTGTTTACCTCATTTTTGCCTTAGGACCTTTTGTGATTCTATTTTTTTTAGTTTTCAGGCTCTCGAGCCTTTTCCTTATCTCTACTTTTGAAGTTTCTTTTGTTGTTCTAGTTAAAACTCATTCTACCAGAACAGGACTGTGCCACATGCACTATGGCATTGACCTTAGTCGCTGCCTTTTTCGATCCCTTTTAAGCTCCAAATGATAAATAACATCCTTTTACGTTGTCCACATGAGTTAGTTGCATCCTTATATACTCCCAACTCTTGGATAAGGAACGGATAACAGTATGGACCTGCTGCTCGTTAGCCAACTTATAACTAAGTTCACTAAGCTTACTTATTCTTTTCTATCTCTCTTAGATGTTTCCGCATCGAATAATCAGACTTTTCTGATATGTATCAAATTTGATTGTCAATGATCGGAGCTTATTCAGAGTCACATCTCTGAACTTCTCCTGCAAAACGATCCACGGATCCATTGCATTTTGATACTTGCGGAATTGCTTAGTGATGTAATCATCCTTTTGCACTTAGCAAGATGATTCGAGCAGTTGAATTTTGCTTTTTCATGCCACACAGGTATCTCGGTCCCGCCTATGCTGGGCTGTAGTGCCATCCTCAGGTTCAGCTATAACCGAACTTAAGGGTTCAAGAGCCTCTTGCTCTTCAAGCACACACTGGATCTTCGTATTTCAGATTTCATAATTGTCACTCATTAAATGGTGATAATTGACTTGGAAGCAGTATCCATTAAGACATTTTGATCTCAAATGGAACAATATTGCACATATTTAAGGGAGATAAGGCAGCACATGCAATTTATTATGCACCTGAAATAATAACCTAGTAAAATTTTCTATTAGACTCAAATTCGAAAAAGGTTACTTATAGTATCCAATTACTCTCTAAGTCGTAATGTCCAACCTTATAGGTTAAAATTTTATGCGTAATAAATCTGAACTATTAGATTATCAAGTTCTCAAACTTATGAGGGGACTTTTATTAAGCATTTACTTAATAAGCATGCAATTATTTTACTCATAAAATATCGCAAAGCAATTAACAATTAAAATAAACTCATTTATTATAAAGTTAAATGCCATCATGATAAGTGAATAAACACATTTATTTAACCAATAAATAAAATCCAAAAATTTTAAAATAAGACACTCATGTCAAATATCAATAGGAAACATAAATCCTATTTAACAAAAATAAACGCCAACTCAAATTGACACTTATGTCAACTATTTTTGAAGTCCAGATTTCATAAAATCTTTTTAGTTTTTAGGATTATATCTTTGACCGATTTTATCAATTCATCAAGCAACTCATAAGTCAATTGATGAAGCCATGGACGATGCACGCTCCGTCCATTTCTCAATACCATCATCGATTTTAGTGTTGCTTCTCAACACTTGCCCTTTTGGCAACTCTAACCAAAGTTCCATTTCTATACTCAGACCACCAATCCAAATGCACTCTTGCATTTGTTCTCACACATTTGCTTTATGATGCACTATTGCATCAATATTTTTAGCTTAAATCTTCCTTTGCATTCTGATGTTACTTATAGATTGCACTCATACATTTCTTAAAGTAACCTATGCGCAATTTAAGGAAGAACTAGTGTCCTTATTCAACATTTCTGTAACATAATACAGAAAATTTTTATATACTCATGTATAAATACACATGATTAAAACACATTTCAATTATAAGTAAGGATAAAACTTCAAAAATTTTCCAAAATATTTTTAAAAATTTTCGAAAGCAGAAAACACATTTTCTACACATTTTTAATATTTTATTTTGAAATTAAACACATTTAAATATCAAAAATATACAATTTATTTTCTGGTCATTAAAAAATTTTGAAAACATGACAAAAAAATCAGAAATAATTTTAAAAAATTATTTGACAAAAATTGGAGTTGAAAATGTGGTCGGAGAACGCCGCACGCGCCGACAAGGGGGAGGAAGATGCACTCACGCGCCACACGCGCGCCTCCCTCTCGACCAGACACGTGTCAACATCACAGCATGCCACGTGTCCGATTCTTATTGGTCTACCTGGCACCCACGTGGCAGCCTAGTACACGTCACCGCCACGTGGCATGACACTTATCATCCACGTGGCGGTGTGTTATTGGACCACATGTCATACATGACATGTCAGCATTGCCACGTGGCAGACCTTGGTCTGACACGTGGCAACCCTTGATTGGGCCACGTGGCACCCCCTGATTGGTCCACGTGTTCATTTGGTTGACACATCATCATGACACGTGGCATGACCACAGTCATCCACGTGTCCTACCCCGCATGTGCCACGTGGCATGGCCTATGCCATCCACGTGGCGCTCGACCATTGGGCCACGTGTCAACAGTGACATAATACTGCTGACAGGTGGCGACGCGCGTGTGAGCCACCACCCACGCACACGCGCCAAGCGTATGGTGGCGCGTGCAAGCCACGCGCCACCTTCCCGGCTGCTCTGGGTCTCCGGATTTCGGTCAGCCGAGAGTTTTTGGGGTCTGTGAATCCAATGGTAAGGTCAAAAATAAAAATTTCAATTTCTAGACTAGCATTTTAAATACTCATGTTCGTCCCCTCGGGTTTCAGTGTACACATACACAAAATTGAGCCGAAATATACACGCATATATATTTTTCACACAAAAATTAAATTTTTTTGTTGTGTTCATTACATCCCAGATCTAATAATTTTACACATAAAATTTTTAGATCTATGTAGCCACATGCAAGGACGCAAAAACAATCTTGCTCTGATACCAATGAAGGATTTGAAAAATTATAGCGAATATAATTTATACGGAGGTAACATTAATAAATGTGTAGACACCGGGTCCTGAGTCCGGCATAAAATGAAAATTGTGATTTTTTTTATCCTTGATTATTCCCTCTGAAAAAAAATGAAAAAAAATAATATATGTGATAATATATAAATATGTGTATGTGTAAAATTAATTAGTTAATGTTGTTAGTTAATCAATTAGTCAATATTATTGTATTAATTAAGATGCATGTAAAATTAAAGATTAATTAGTTAATTAATTAGTTAAAATGTAGAATGTTTAATTAATTAGATAAATTATATTTTAAGTAGATTAATTATATTAAGATGTAATTATATTATGTAATTGTTTAATTAAAATGTATGTAGGTGTGTTAATTTAATTAAGTTGTGTGTGTATGTATTAATTAAAGGAGAGGAGGGAATTATGGAGGAGGAAATGACCATTGTACCCTTAACCCTAATTTGAGGGTGTATAAAAAGAAAAGAATGAGAAAAGAGAAGGGGGCTCGGCAGATCAAGAGAGAAGAGAAAGAAAGAGCCAAGGAAGAGAGAAAGAAAAAGAAAAGAAAAGGAAAAGAAAAAAAAGAGAAAGGAAGGAGAGAGCAGGGCCAAGTGAGGGACAGCCAACGGGAAACGCAAGCCACCGGAGAGGGAAAGAGGAAGAAAGAAAGGGGAAGGAGGCGTCGCCTCCGCCGGCCAACTCCGGCCACCGACCGCCATACGCGCTCCGCCACGGTGGAGAGCAGACCCAGATGCATCGGAAGGCGGTCTCCGATAAGCCATCAGCGCCGGCGTGGAGGAGATCGGCGAGGAGGAACAGAGACGACGCAAAGGAGAAAAGAGGAAGAAGAAAGAGAGGCAGCCCCGGCCACCTGCGGCGGAGAGGGAGGTCACGCATGGCGACGCTACCGTCAGGGCGTCGGGGCGCATCTTCCGACGGTCGACCGCCACCGCCACTCGCCGGGGAAGATCAGATCGGAGGAGAATGGCGGAAGTGAGGCAAGGATGCTCAGACGCGATTTTCGGCCAGATCTGGCGGCATTCAGGCGCGTGGCCACCGGCGCTGGACTCCCGACGACGCGATCTACGAGGCGGCGATGGAGGTGTCGTCAACTGCCGCTCCGGCGAGGCTCCGGTGAGGTAAATTCCATTTCCCTCCTTATTTTTATTATTATTATTATTATTATAATAATAATAATTATTATTATATATTTATTTAATTTCTGTTATTATTATTAATTAATTATTTATTATTATTATTATTATTAATATTTATTTATAATTCTGTTTTTATTATTTCTATTATTTTATTTAATATTTATTATTATGTTTTAATGTTATTTTATTATTTATTATTATTATTATTTACTATTATTGTTATTATTATTATTATTATATTTATTTAATTTCTGATTTATTAATATTATTGTTATTATTATTATTATTATTATATTTATTCATTATTCTGATTTATTATTATTATTTATTATTGTTATTATTTATATTTATTTAATAGTATTATTATAATTATTATTATTATTATTATTGATGTTATTATTATTATTGTCTAATTTGTGTTAATGTTATGTTGATGTTATTATTTAATTGATTTGTGATTATTTAATTTTATGTTTTAATATTATTATTATTATTATTATCATTATTGATTATTGTTATTAATATTGCTATTTGTTTATGCAATTATTTATGTATTCATTTATTTATTTATTTAGAGATATGTAATTACTATTTTAATGAATTTTATGTATTTGTGGTCTGTAATAATAAAATGATTTTCAACTGCTCTTAAAAAGAACCACCACACAAATGTTTTCTACCAAAAAGAATGTTTGTTAAATAAAATTGGACCAATGTCCTATCTTACCCAATAAAACCATCACATAAAAATTGTTTTCCATAATGAATGCATGCGAGGACCAATGTCCTCATTGTTAATGAATAACCCGTTTTATGCATGTATTGCACATTTACAAACGAGGGTTGTATTCTGCGCTTAGTATTATTGTAAATTTATTTCATGTTTTAATGCTATTTTATTTTATGCTCTTAAAAGGATGAATGCGCTTTAATTTGAATTGTATCGTGTGGAGAGAGAGCGAATCAATGACAATTAAAATTTGATCATAAATTAATCGAGATAGAAATAGATGAGAAATCCCGAACCCAGCTCTGGTCTTTGGACTCGAGAGGCTAGAGGTTACCCTCCAAGACACCTCTTGGGTCACGAGGCTTTAGAGTTAATCCTAGGCTCCTTAGGGCGAGAGGTTTACCTTCCAAGACCCCTTTGGCTGGCCCAAAATGGATACTAAGCGCAGTCTTAGGCTCTCCGAGGTGAGAGAAACTTTCCCAATGTTCTATTGGGTGGCGACTCCATGAAACCTCCTTGTTGCCCAACATAGACGCACTTGCAATTTATTGCAAGCTGTCAACGGACCCACAATTGCCCCGATCGCCCTCGAGCGGGCGGTCAGAAAGGGCGGCCGCGGGGATTCGGCGCGCGTCACAAAATAGTACCTACCTCTTGTAGCGCAGAAACTCATTGCGAAAGCGTTTACAAGGATTCCGTTTATTTTTGGTCATTGGCCTGGCTTTTATCCACATGCGGGATAACAACAGCTATTCCACAATCTAAAAGCCCCTAAAAGATTAAGACAAAAAACAAGCGTGAGTGGGAACGAGCAGCCTTGCGGCGTATACGTTTTCTCGTTACCAAATACTGAGGACCTCACCTCTATTTATAGAGATCCTAAAAGCTAGAGCCCTAACTCTAGTTTAACTCAGATTCTTTCTGAGATAGCATTTGGTAATTCTAATTAGATTAAATAACTCAATTTAATCTGGATTATAACTCAATCCATTATAGAGTCATGGGCGTATCCCAACTCTATCAGGTAATTTTAATCAGATTAAATAACTCAATTTAATTTGGATTGGAACTCAATGCATTATAGAGTCATGAGCGTATCCCAATTCTATCATCTCCCACTCGCACATGACGGAACGCATTCCAGTCTTAATCTTCAGTTATACTGGCAAATAAATTGTGTGACCAGCATACCTCGAGAGCATTGTTAAGGATATATAGCGTCTCGAAAAATAAGATCCTCCTTTTCACATATGCCTAACCCTAGATTGCCTTCTCACATTCATTGTTTTAACTCATGATCTCATAAAACAATTTTCGTGTTCACTATTATGTCTCTACTCATAGAAACTATAATAGGCATGCCGGTGAACCATGAAACATTATGAAAGTGATCAAAAGGTTATCTTCCCCTCTTACTATATGCCATCCATCATGATTCAACTCGCTTTTCTAGTTAGATCTTTCAGGCCTAAATTTTTTCCGGACCACTTGAAAACTAACTAAGCTAGCCACATTGAACCATATTTCAGGGATAAGTTAAGGGTTGTAAGGGTTGAAATATAAATAGGGTCTCAAAATAGGGAAGTTGAGATCATTAATATAATTAAATTCCTATCTCTTTGGTCACATAAACACACATGGTATAAAACATGTGTTATGGTATTTTTTTCATTCCTTAAAGGAGCGCACATCTCACATTTTAATAATGTGTATATCAAACACCATACAAAAGCGTAAGGTTGCGATAGGGGTGTACACGGTTCTGGATCTTCCTGTACCGAACCGAAATACCGGATAAAAAGATCTAGAACCGAATTGTACCGTTGACTTTTTTGACTAAAACTGAACCAAATTGTACTGTTGACTTTTTAATTAGAACCGAATCGAATTGTACTCGAACCGAATCGAGAACCGTATTGAACCGTGCTGAACTGTTCTATACAAAATTGGACCGAAATAACCGATATTTATTAATTATTATATATAATATTAGTAATTTATATATAAATAGTATTTATAATTTCTATTATATCGTTATTATATAAATTTAACTTCATAATTATTTGTATTTTTTTGAAACTTTCATAATTATTTGTATTAAATATTTTAATGTACGAAATTAATATAATAAATAGTTAATAAATTAAAATAAATATTTTGATTATTTATAAAATAAATTTAATTATCATATCTATATGAATATGCAATTAAAATAACTTGTATTTAATTTAATTTACGTTTAATGTTACTTAAGTACTATATAATTTTTCATTTTGTACAAATATTTATATACACACACAAATATAATTATTATATCAATTAAATTTTACTAATTAATGTAATTATATGAGTATACAATCATTTTACCAATTAATTTCATTTACTTTTAATATCACTCAACTAGTATTTATCTATTGTAAGTTAATAATTTAATTATATATAATTAAATTTTACTAATTAATATAACTATATAACTATATAATCATCTTATTAATTAACTTCATTTATTTTTAGTATCACTCAACTAGTACTCATATATATTTTTGTACAATACCTATATGAATAATTGAGCATATAAATTAATAATATAATTATATATAATAATTATTATATATAATGAAATTTACCAATTCAATTCATATAATTATATAAATATATAATCACATTACCAAATAATTTCATTTGTTTTTAGTATCACTCAATTAATACTTATTTATTTTGGCACAATATTTATATGAGTAATTGAGTTGTAACTTAATAATTTAATTATATATAATTAAATTTTCCTAATTCGTATTTAATTTAATTTAACTTTAATGTTACTCCACCACTACTTATTTTTTTTTTTTGTACAAATATTTGTATACACAATCACTTTACCAATTAATTTTATTTACTTTTAATACTACTTTTACATTCACCCTTATAGTTATTAATTATAATATTAATTAATAATCTTTTAACTATTAAGTCAAATTTAATAAAATTGAGAATAATAACTGAGCCAAGTTAAATTTAATAAAATTGAGTCTACATTTGGGCTTTCGTTTTTCAATTTGAAGTTTTAGGGGTATTATTGTAATTTTTTTATTTTTTTTCATAAAAATTGTTTGTTACCTTAGTTTAGAGAGCACTTTTCAACTTGAAATAAAATTATTTTGTTTTGAGATATTTACGCTGCATCAGAATCCAACCGATTTTTTTTATATGTTATTATATATATATATATAAGAAAATAAAATTAAAAAAAAAGCTAAATTGTGCCTTCCTCTTCCTCTCCTGTCTCGAAATCGTGTCAAGCCCCATAATTTTTCCTATTTTTTTCGTTGGTTTTAGGTTATATTTGCATTTCATCTTTCTCGTCGCTGCCACTATAATCTTCGCGGCTACATCTAAAGGTAAGGATAAATCACACACAACTTTTGGTTTTATAGTATTCATTAATAGTACGTTATTAGTTAGTTGAAAATTTGATCAATAGGCTTGTACATAAACTTTAATTAGGATGATCATTAGGGATAAATTACCAATTAATTTTATTAAATATTAGGATTTTAGGAAATTTATTGAAACAATTTATCTCGAATTTAAAATTTCATCTAGAGTGACTATTGTTAAAATATGTTTTTCTTTATTCATAAAGGATAGGGATAAATTAAAATATATTTTTTTAAAATTGAATGCAAAATTGTATATATTTATTGAGATATTTTAATTATATTTGTATTTATTATTGTGTATATTTATATTATAAATTTTTAAAAATATTGAATTATCTGAAATACCGTATTGTATTGTCTTGTTTTGTTTTGTACCGAAAGAACCGAATAACCGAATTGAACTGTACTGAAAATTATAAGAACCGTATTGAACTATACTGAAATTAATAACAACCGAACTGTACCGAAATTTATAAGAACCGAAATTTCAATACAATACGGAGATTTGTAAAGGACCGAACTGTGTACACCCACCGAAGCATCTAACTTTAGCCCGCTTACTTAAGGACTACTTCTGGCTTTTTAGACAGAACATGGTAGTTACGTATAACTAGCCATCGGATTCCATACAATCCTTATTTTGGATCTCAATCCAAGCATACAACTTTATGTATGTCTTTATCTCGTACCTTAACAAGACTCATCTTATAATTTCTGTAAGACGGCACTTTTATTTTGAACAGGCTCTCAAGCATTCTCATATGTTCAAAATCACCTCATCTTAGTCTTTGCCAACTCATTAATAAAACTAAGGTAAACACCCTTGTGAGTGGGCTACTTCTCTATCCGACATGCTCAATCTCATATAAATAACAGTAAATGTTTACACATAAACATTCACACTCATGTATTGCCGACAATAAACTTTAGTTATTATTCACAAATAATAACGTTAAGGGATTATATAAAATATAACAGTACCAATTAAATTCTACGCAAACCTCGAAATCTAATGTGTTTCTCAAAACACATATCTCATTATAGATTTACTCAATAGATCTGCATGCGTAGAAACGTACTGTAATTTCACTTCTCCTCGTGCAATAATATTTCTCATGTATTAGTACTTAATGTTAATATGCTTAGCTCTACTATAAGCTATTAACGATTGACTATCACTATAGACTGTCACTGATACCTTTGAGATAGTTACTCTTAAATGGCTCACAAACCATTTAAACCAAATTGTCTCCTTTACTGCAATTGAGGAAGTGACAAATTCAACTTTCACTATTGATAGGACTGCACAGATTTATTTCTTGTTACTCCACAAGATGGCACTCTTGCTAACCAAGAATTTAAACCTGAGATGGATTTCCTCTCATCCACATCTCCTGCCCGATCAACGTTTCTATATTCTCTCAATGCAGATCATTTTCTTGATAATAGAGAGAATATTCTGCAATACTTTTAAGGTATCTAAATATCTTTTTAATTGCTTCCAATGTGCTTTGCCTGGGTTAGATTGATATCTATTTACCATACCCATTGCATAGCATATATCATATCTTTTATACAACACTGCATACATAAGACTACCCATGACACTGGCATATAGAACGTTCCTTATACGTTCTTTTTGCTAGCATATTGGGACATGCATCTTTGCTAAGAAATTGATTTTTGGCAATGGGGTTATCTATAGATTTATAGTTTTGCATATTAAATCGTTTGAGATTTTTGTTGATATATTTCTCTTGAGAAGCAGACAATAATTTTCTCAAACATTCTCTTGAAATCTTAACTTCAAGAATGTAATATGCATGACTCATATCCTTTGTCTCAAAGTTGGACAATAACCAATCTTTGATTTCATTTACGTACCATTTATCATTTTCAGTTTTAAGTATATCGTCTATAAACAATGCCAAAATGACAAATTCACTTTCAGATCTTTTACTATGAACACAATGACCTTCATCAATCATATTGAACACATTCATTATGATTGTATGATGAAGTCTCAAGTACCATTGTGTTGAAGACTGTTTAAGACAATATATTGAACTCATAAATTAGAAAACCTTATGTTTGCTGCCCTTTTCGATGAAACATTTTATTTGTTCCATCCAATTCTCCATTGAGAAAATCAGTATTTTCATCAATTTGATGAAACTCTAGGTCCAAACTCGTCACTATGGCCAGAATTAACCTTATATACGTAAATCTTACAATAGATAAGAAAGTCTACTCATAGTCAATCTTTTCCTATTGTATGAATCCCTTAGCGATTAGCCGAGTCTTATATCTTTCAATACCTGTAAATACTGGGTCCCGAGGCAGCTTAGATCAGGGTTACTCAATGATGATTAGATGCCCATTCGCAGGCAAAAATATTGGAAGTGATGATTTTCTGCTGAAAATTTGCTTCCTAAAGAATAAAAAATAAAAAAAAATAAAAAATATATATTTTAAAAATAAAAAAATGAGTTTAAAAGTATTAATTTTAGGTAAAAAAGTTTCAATTTAAAATTTAAAAAGAAAAATTCGGACCATTGCGGCAGTCGCGGCGCGCTGGGGGCGAGTGCCCCCAGAGATGCGCGAGCGTCCGCTGAGTGCTGCGTGTGCTCCCGCGGAGTGCTGCGCGCGCGTCCGCTGAGCGCTGTACATGCTCCCGCGTAGCTTGCTGCGCAGCAGCTCGCCCGTTCTTGCCCCCTTGAGCCCAGATTTCGCCGATTCCGCCGTTTTTCGCCCCAAAACGAGTTTTTCACCCAAATTAAGGTTTTTGAGTCTAAATTAAATTCTAAATCATTTTTTTAGATAATTAATAAATGAAAGCTGATTTTATCATTAAAAAATGCAGGAAATTGAATTAAAATCAAATTTCTTCTCCTAATAAAATTAGAGTTTTATTTTTCCATCATATAAATAGTTTGAGATGAAAAAAAAAACAAAAAAAGGGGGAGCCTCCATTTTTTTTGACATCAGATTTTTTGAGAGCTTTTTCTTTTCTTCTTCTTTGATTTTTCTTGAAAAAAAAATTCAGACTTCTATTTTTTCATTAACAAAGATTAGTTTAGATTGGAAATTCAAGTTTCAATTCTTAATCATTCTAATTAATTTCTTTGTTTTTTCATAAACAAAAGGAATTAATTTTCACTTTCAAATCACTTTTTAATCTTTTAAGCATCCAAATTAATTTTTTTGTTTTCTCCATAAACAAAAGGAATTAATTTCATTGCTAAATCATTTGTTTGAGGAATTTTCCAAGAAGATCATTATTATTTCATCGAATCCAAATCTGAGGGTAAATTTTCTGGGTTCCGAACTAATTATTTATTTATCTTATTCTATTATTTTTTTTATTATTTTATTCATCTAAATATTGTTTTATTGATTTTATTTCTAACATGTAAACAATTAATTTCTTTTGTCATGATTTCATATTCTTAACATATAATTAATTTATTTCGCCATGATTTCTTATTTTTAACATGTAATTAATTTGTTTTGCTTCGTTTTCTTATTATTCTTAACATGTATTATTTTAACATGTAATTATTTAATATGTTTTATTTTGATTGATATTTTTTTACCATATAAATATTTATGTTCATTGTGATAAAATGTAAATAATCAATTAAACATGCCAATCTTGCATTTTTAATTTAATAATCCTAGTTTGTCAACTAAATCAAATTGTTAATCAATTGTTGTTATTTTTTCCTTTTTGTTTGCATGATGGCCACATGAACAGTGGCCATCCTTTTTCACTTTTCTTTTGATGTTCATGCATTGGTCACATCGGGCCACTTCATTTTGTTTACATGCCTTTCATTCTTGACTTTATGGTTGATTAGTCTAATTAATATATTTGTTAGTTTGTTCATTTAATTTAATTTTGTCCATTATTTTATTTTGTTCATTTCATTCAATTTAATCTGATATATTATCTGATTTTATTTTATACATCTCACTTAATTTGGTTTGTGTATATATTTTATTTTATTTTATTTATTTTACTTGATTTAATTACTAACCATAATTTTCATTTTCTTTTTTTTGGTTGCAATACCTTGTCTTTTTTTTGAGTGCTATCTATGGGCGAGTTGGAGGATCGATGATTAAAAGTTTTCAAAGTTTGGTTTGCATTTTTTTTAATTGTTGTATTTTTCCTATTTTATCATTTTGTATGTTGCATGTAAAATGTATTTTGGATCCGTTTTTATTATGAAAATTCATGTTTTTCCACAATAATTAAAATCGAGATTTTTCTAATAAAATGGATCAATGTCCTATTTTTAACCAATAAAATCTTACTTTCAAATGGATAATTAATTTTCATAAAATGGGATCACTCATCCCGGTTTACTCAATCAATGCCCAAAAATAATTCTCCAATTTTTTTAAGTTAATAAAAAGGAACTAATGTTCCTAAAGATCCAATAAATATCCCGATTTATGTATGATGTGTTTTATTTTGTGATGCAGTTATTTGTTTATTCATTTTGGGCCATTGTAATTAATTTTTGGGGCAAATTTATCCTTTTATTTTATTTATGTTTTCTTTATTTTGGGGGATTGTTCTGTCTAAGATTTTCTTATAATTTATTTATTGCTTTATTTAATACTTTCTTTATCGCTTTCCTATGTAATTGAAATGCGCTTTAAATTTATTACATGATCGTGTGAGATGAGAGATGAAATTTCGTTTTGTTAAAAACTTATTTATAAACTTAACTTAAGGCATGAATAAAAGTGAAGTTCTGAACACCTTCTCTGGTTGAAGACCCTCGAGGTTAGATGACCTTTTCCAATTTCTTGTAAATTGGGTGGCGACTGCAAAATGCCTCAAAGGTGCCTAAAGGTTTCATGGGATTAGATGAACCTCCCAATGTTCTATTGGGTAGGGGATTCCAAAATGTCTCGTGTAACCCAAGATCAAAAAGATACGAACCAATCCCTCGAATCCTAAAAGCGGGTTCAATAAGGGCCTTGCTGGTTCAGCGCGCGTCACAATACCTCTTTCAGCTTTTTTCTTTTTCTTTGATAATACATTTATTCCCAATTTGTGTCCTTCCAGGAGATCAACTAGTTCTCAAACTTGGTTTGATCTCATGGATGCAATTTTTCCTTCCATTGCTTTATTCTATTTTTCCTTAGATGGGCATGAAAAAACCTTTTGAATATTTTTATGCTCTTTCTTATCTTGTGGGGTAACTAAAAGGGGTTTGTTCAAGCTTTCGATTTTAAATCATCGTCATAAAACACTTATCCTTTCAGATTTTTGCAATTCTGAATCTTGATATATATTCATCGTGATTCATAATGCTCCCACTGTGATCATGTTCCATACTCCCACTGGGATCATGTTCCATCCTCCCACTGGAGTTAGGAATATCATATTCTTTCCTCCCACCGGAGTCAAGAATGCTCCCACTCGAATCAGGTCTCGAACATCCGGATCATTTGGAGGATGAGGGTCTTAACCTTCTTCCTCTAAATCCCTCCCACTCGGATGGAGTGATCCTGATGGTTCCTCTTCCTAAGATTAATATAAAGTGAAATCTCAATTCACTTTGCCCAACTTTGAAAATTTATTCTCTTAAAAATATGACGTCTAGTGATCCAAATTATGTCATTATGCATTCTCTTGCTTATCCATGAAAATGTATCATTTTGATACTTCAGAATATCTCACATAGATACTCTTTTTACCTTTTGGTCTCAATTTTACCAAATTGAGATATCATGGACATAAACATTATAACCCAAAGGTTGTAAATGGCTTAGGTCAGCTTGTCAACCAGTCAGCAACTCATAAGTTGTGAAAGTGACAGATTTAGAGGGCATACAGTTCAGAATATATGTGGCAGTCAATAAAACATCTCCCCAATAGGAGATAGGCAAATTTGCCTATGCTATCATATATTTAACCATATATAGGAGAGTGTTATTTCTCCTTTTCTCAACACCATTTTGTTAGAAATTTTTAGAAATGAACAACTGATGTTCAATCCTTTTTCATCACATGAAACTTTAAATTTATCTATCAGATATCACCGACCTCTGTCAGTTCTTAAAGTTTTAATCTTTTTTTTATTATTTAATTGATTCTCAACTAAACTTATAAAAGTCTTGAAGCAACATAATGCTTCTGACTTGTGAGAAATCAAATAGACATGACCATATCTAGTACAGTCATATATAAATGTGATAAAATTTTAGGCCCCATGCCTTACCCTCATATTCATTTGACCACATTCATCAGAATGGACTAACTGCAATAAAAATTTGGCTTTAGTTCCTTATTCGAATGATTTTCTAACTAGTTTTCTTTTTAGGCAATACTTTCATGTAGGTAATTCAACCTTATTTAAATTGCCTACTAAACCTTCTTTGACTAATCGACTCATTTGATTTTGTCCAATATGGTTTATTGTAGCATGCCATAATTTCACATTATTCTCATAACAATGTGAAAAATAATAAATTAAAGAAAAATAGTCACGGTCCACATCCATAATCAGAACCATAATAGAAATCATTCAAGCATAAGCATATACTGTCATCCTTAAAATATAAATTGAAAAAAAATTTCAATAAAGCAAGAATAGAACCTAAATTTCATAATAAAGACATCCCGATCCCTTGTTATATGGTCCATTGGTTGTGAATTTATCACCCACAAAGGATGAAATTCAGAACTGGATACATAAATTTCACTCACTTTTGAGTCAAATATTGTATCTTTTTGGACATAATGCAGTCTCTTACATAGTGTCCTTTCTATATGCAATTAAAATATTCCACTTTTGAAACGTTTACCTCCTTTTTGCCTTTGGACCTTTAGCGATTCCGTTTTTCCTTTTGCTTTTCAGGTTCTTGAGCCTTTTCCTTATCCCTATTGTTGAAGCTTCTTTTGTTGTTCTAGTTAGAACTCATTCTATTAGAACAAGATTGTGCCACATGCACTATGGCATTGACCTTAATCAGTGCCAGACGGTCCCTTTTAAGCTCCAAATGACAAGCGACATCCTCAAATGTCTTTATGCTTATCCATGTGAGTTAGTTGCATCTTCACATGCTACCAACTCTTGGATAAGGAATTGATAACAGTTTGCACCTACTGCTCGTTAGTCAACTTATGACTAAGTTCACTAATCTTACTTATTCTTTTCCATCTCTCTTAGATGTTTTCGCATCGAATAATCAGACTTTTTCCGATACGTATCAAATTTAATCGTCAATGATTGGAGCTTATTCAGAGTCATATCTCTGAACTTCTCCTGCAAAGCGATCCACAGATCTATTACATTTTGATACTTGCGGAATTGCTTAGTGATGTGATGCGACATTGGCATCTCGGTCCCTCTTATGCTGAGCTATAGTGCCATCCTCAAGTTCAGTCATAACCGAACTTGAGGATTTAAAAGCCTCTTGCTCTTCCATCACATACTGGATCTTTGTATTCCAGATTTTATAATTAGCACCATTTAGCTTTATATCTTTGGTAAGGGTGACAATTGACTTGGAAGCAGCATCAATTAAGATCCTCTGATCTCAAATGGAACAATATTGCACATATTTAAGGAAGATAAGGCAACACATGCAATTTATTATACACCTGAAATAATAACCAGTAAAATTTTCTATTAGGCTCAAATTCGAAAAGGTTACTTATAGTATCCAATTACCCTCTAAGTCCTAATTTCCAACCTTATAGGTTAAAATTTCATGCATAATAAATCTGAATTATTGGATTATCAAGTTCTCAAACTTATGAGAAAAATTTTATTGGTTTCTTTTTATTAAGTCTTTACTTAATAAACATACAAATACTTTACTCATAAAATATTGTAAGGCAATTAACAATTAAAATAAACTCATTTATTATAAAGTTAAATGCCATCATGATAAGTAAATAAACGCATTTATTTAACCAATAAATAAAATTCAATAATTTTAAAATAAGACACTCATATCAAATATTAATAGGAAACATAAATCCTATTTTAACAAAAATAAACGCCAACTCATATTGACACTTATGGCAACTATTATAGAAGTCCAGATTTCATAAAATCTTTTTAGCTATTAGGATTATTTCTTTGATCGATTTTATCAATTCATCAAGCAACTCATAAGTCAATTGATGAAACCATGGACGATGCACGCTCCGTCCATTTCTCAATACCATCACAGATTTTAGTGTTGTTTCTCAACACTTTCCCTTTTGGCAACTCTGACCAAAATTTTATTTTCATACTCAGACCACCAATCCAAATGCACTCTTGCATTTGTTCTCACACATGTACTTTATGATGCATTATTGCATCAATATTATCAGCTCAAATCTTTCTTTGTATTCTCATGTTGCTTATTGATTGCACTTTTGCATTTCTCAAAGCAACCTATGTGTAATTTAAGGAAGAACGGGTGTCCTTATTTAATATTTCTATAACATATTTACAGAAAAATTTATACACTCACGTATAAATGCACATGATTGAAACGCATTTCAATCAATAAATAAGGACAGAACCTCAAAATTTTTTCAAAATATCTTTAAAAATAATCGAATGCAGAAAACACTTTTTCTACAATTTTTAATATTTTATTTTGAAATTAAACACATTTAAATATCAAATAAATACACAATTTATTTTCTGGTCATTGAAAAATTTTTAAAAATTGACCAAAAAATCAGAAATAATTTGAAAAATCAATTTGTAAAAAATTGGAGCCGATTTGGTGGTCAGAAAATACCGCACGCACCATCACGCGTCGATAAAGGGGAGGATGACGCACTCACGTGCTGCTTCCCACTCGACCAGACACGTGTAAACACCACAGCGTGCCACGTGTTCAATTCCTACTGATCCACTTGGTGCCCATGTGGCACCCTGGTACACGTCACCGCCATATGGCATGACACGCGTCATCCACGTGGCGAGGTGTTATTGGACCACGTATCACACATGACATGTCAGCATTGCCACGTGGTAGTCCTCGGCCTGACATGTGGCAACCTCTGATAGGGCCACGTGGCGCCCGTACCACGTGTGATCTATGTGGCATAACCGCAGTCCGCTACGTGGCTCACTATTGGGCCACGTCACCCTACGATTGGGACACATGTCACCCTTTAGTTTGTCCATGTGTCCACCCCATCGTTTGCCACATGGCATGGCCTCCACCGTCCACGTGGCGATTAGCCATTGGGTCACGTGTCAGCGTGACGCATCACTGCTGACACGTGGCGCAGCGCGTGTGAGCCACCGCCCACGTGCACGCGCTATGCGTATGGTGGCACGTGCAAGCCACCCGCCACCTTCCCGGCTGATCTGGGTCTCCGAATTTCGGCCGGCCGGGGGTTTTTAGGGTCTGTGAATCCAATGGTAAGGTTAAAAGTAAAATTCCAATTTCTAAACTAGCGTTTTGAATATCCAAATTTATTTCCTCGGGTTCGGTGTACACATACACGAAATCGAGACAAAATATACATGCATATATATTTTTCACACAAAAATTAAATTTTTGTTGTGTTCATTGCATCGCAGATCTAATAATTTTGCACATAAAATTTTAGATCTATTTAGCCACATGCCAGGACGCAAAAACAACGACAGCTCTAATACCAATGATGGATTTGGAAAATTATAACATATATAATTTATACGGAGGTAACATTAAATAATGGTACCTACCTCTTGTAGTGCAAAAACTTGTTGCGAAAGCGTCTATAAGGATCCCCATTTATTTTTGGTCACTGGCCTGACTTTTACCCACATGCGGAATAATAGCAGCTATTCAACAATCTAAAAGCTCCTTAAAGATTAAGACAAAAAAACAAGCGTGAGTGGGAACGAGCAGTCTTGCGGCATATACGTTTTCTCGTTATTAAATAATGAGGATTTCAGCTCTATTTATAGAGATCTTAAAAGCTAGAGACCTAACTCTAGTTTAACTCAGACTCTTTCTGAAATAGAATTTGATAATTTTAATCAGATTAAATAACTCAATTTAATCTGGATTGAAACTCAATCCATTATAGAGTCATGGGCGTATCCCAACTCTATCATTTATTACTTTCAAAATTGTGACTTAATTTTAATTGGTTGCATAACATTGAAAATAGAATATTAATATTGTATTGAAAATTGAAAAAAAAAATTAATGTTATATTAAAAGTTTAAAAATGACATATAAAATGAAATATGAAATTCACTTAAGAACGATAAGTATTCCGAAACGGAGGGAATATAATATATCTAAAATATCTTTTATATTCTTAAATTATTTTTTATTATACTTTTAGAATTAAAGGTTTAGCATTTTAGGGCCACTAAAAAAATTATTTAGTGACGGCCAACACTGTCACTAAAAGTAAAAGCTTACATTTATGTAAAATGTTTGGTGACTGGACAACAAAGGTGTCGAGTCCGAGTCAGTTGCTAAATGTTAGCAATTACTTTTGTTGTGTTAACAATTAGTGACAGCCAAATTAAAGCGATGGGCTAAATTTTGTTTACAACTCAAGCTTCTCATATTAGCAATGGAAATTGAAAATTGTGTCTAGATTTTATATGTAGCTAAATTCTAATAGCACATATGTTTTTAGCTTGGTTAAGTATAAAATAGTAGTGTTGTGCATTGGCCGGGTTAAAATCAAACTCAAAATGATCGGAACAACCTAAAATTAGGCATATATTTACTTGACCCTACCCTAATAAGAAGTCGAGCTCCGACCCTAACAATATGATATTTTCGTGGCCTAACCTTAATTAGTAACCCTATCAACCCAAATTTTTATTTTTTTTAAATTCATTTATTTTTTTTCTTTTTCTAATTTACCACAATTTCCATTTCTTCTTCTTCTAAAGCACAGTCACTTCTTCAAACAACTCTCCACAAAGCAATCATTTTTTGTTTCTCAAATTCACATCCGCATAAACAAGGGTTGATTTCACTAACGGTCACTCAACTTATCACTTATCGCGCAAAAGTAACCGACTTTTTTTTTTCTTAAATGTCACTGAACTTTTAACATTTTTGCAAAAAAGTCATGTTAACCGGAATTCGGTGAGAACTATCGCCGGATTGATGACATGGCATGCCATATCAGAAATTACATGTCGTTTAACAATATTTTCAACAAATGCTACATCTAAATCAATTTCACTTACGATCACTAAACTTATCATTTATTATGTAAAAATAACCAATTTTATTTTTTTTCAACTTAAATGTTACTGAACTTCTAACATTTTTGCAAAAAAGTCATATATTTACTATTCGTTGCCACGTGTCATATGCCATGTCATCAATCCGACAAGTGTTCTCGCCGGGTTCCGGTCAACATGACTTTTTTGAAAAAATGTTAGAAGTTCAGTGACATTTAAGATAGAAAAAAAAAAGTCGGTTACTTTTGTGCGATAAGTGATAAGTTGAGTAACTATGAGTGAAATTAACCCCATAAACAATAAAACATTGATTAATCACAAAGATATGAAAAATATAAAAAGAAAGTGATTGTAGAGATGGATTAAATACAAAAAAAAAATTCACGTTCTAAAATTTTTAAAAAATCAACTTGAACATGAGTACTAAACAAACAATTGATTTAAAAAAATTAAGAAACTAAATCAATTCAAACCAGTATATGTATGTTAAGGATGAGTTGCAGTCAAAGGCAACGGGCGACGGCGAATAGACACGGAAAACATTGACAACGAATGGAGACTGTAAAC
This sequence comes from Excoecaria cochinchinensis, assembly GCA_947683425.1. Lineage (NCBI taxonomy): Eukaryota > Viridiplantae > Streptophyta > Magnoliopsida > Malpighiales > Euphorbiaceae > Excoecaria > Excoecaria cochinchinensis. The sequence goes on from CANTUQ010000058.1 coordinate 15,680,699, forward strand.
GGTGACGGTAAACGGCAAATGGCAATGACAGTGGCGATTTGGAGGAGAAGTTAGGGATTGTGTTTTGATTTTTGAAATAGAGAAAGTGTGAAGATAGATAGATTTTATTTTTGAGAAAGAGGGATAGGCATTTTAGATTTGCGATTTTGTGTACAAAGAAACCCTAAGGGGTAACTAAAAGGAATTGAAAAATTGAAGTGTGAAAAAAAAAATTAAAGCTTCCACCAATATTCAAACTCAGGTTAGAGGGCTTGAAGAAATGTCTCAACCAATTTACCAAACGATTAATAATGACATAATAATGCATGTAATATTATATACATCGGTCGGGTTGGGTTTTCAAGGTTTTCACTCGGGTTTTCACCGAATATGTGGCTCAATCCGATTTGAAATATCTAAATAATTCAATTTAAAATCAAATTTTGAGTCAGTTTGAACACTACAAGAAAATTCAAAATTAGCGACAAAATTTTAACGACGGAGTGCATACCATCACTATTTAGCGACGGAATACAATAGCGACGGAATTTAATTTACGTCACTATTTGGCGACGGAATTTAATTTTCGTCACTATTTGGCGATGGAATTTATTTTTCGTTGCTATATAGCGACGGTTATTATAATCAGTCGCTAAAAATGGCGCCAAAAATTCCTTTCACAATTACTGATCGAAATTAGCGACGTTTTAAATAATCCGTCGCTAAATATAGAGACGGATTATTTATTCCATTGGTAAAAAAATATAAAAATTATTTAATTTAATTTAGTGACGGAATAAATTTCCGTCGCTAAAGATGGCGACGAAAATGTAATGCCGTCGCTACTTATAAATCCGTCGCGAAAAAAAAAATTAATTTCTTTTTTTTTTTAAATTTAGCGACGGAATTTTGTATCCCGTCGTTAAAAAAAGGTTTTTTTTTTTTTTTAATTTAACGACGGAATTAAATATCCGTCGCTAAAATTTTCCTATATATACATCATTTTCTCTCTCCTCCCCCTCTCTCCTCTCTCTCCTTCCTCTCCCCTCCCTCTCGTTTCCCCCTTCTCTACCCCGCTACCCACCGCCGCCGCACCTCTGGCCTGCCTCCACCAGCCCAGATCCGACCATCTCCCTCCCCTCCGGCGCCGATCCGGACCCCCTCACCCCCCGCCGGCCTCCTCCTCCCTCCCCTCCCTCTCCTCTTCCTTTTCCCGGTTCTCTTTTCCCCCATCCGCGTGTGGCCTTCTTTCTTCCCGCGTGGGCTATTGTTGCTCCGGCGTGGTGGACGGCCATCCAGCTCAGGCGAGTCCAGTGCCTTCCCTCCTCCTCCGCCGGCGTCAGGTAAGCAATGGGTGTTTTTTTTTTTAATTTATTAATTAATTAGTATTATTTATTATTATTATTATTATTATTATTATTATTATTATTATTATTTATTTATGTTAATTAAACATAAATATTTTTAATTAATAATTAATATTGTTAATTATTATTATTATTAATATTTATTTATTTATGTTAATTAAACATAAATATTGTTAATTAATAATTAATATTGTTAATTATTATTATTATTATTATTATTATTATTATTTATTTATTTATGTTAATTAATATTATTATTTAAAATGTTAATATTGTTAAATAAAAATCTGAATTACTTATTAGTGTTATTTTTGTTAGAATTATTATTATTTATTTATGTTAATTAAACATTTCATTATTGTTAAATAATACTATGAATTTTTTTTGTAAAATATATTATTATTAGTGTTATTAGTATTAGTTAGATTATTGTTAAATAATGAGATGGCAAATTTATTATTGTTAGTATTATTAGAAAATAATAATAATAATAATAATAATAATAATTAATAATAACAATATTAAATTTTACTTATTTTAATTTAATAACAATTACATATTGAATAATAATAATATGAAGAATACTAATAATAAAATTAATAATAACATTTAAATTAATAAACTCATAATAATCTATGATGCTTTAATTTGTTGACAAAAAGAAGGTTCGATCCTAATAAATAAAGTTTAGATGCTAGCAATGATTAATTAATGTCCAATTAATGAATTAATTACTATGTTGAATGTAATACTGTTAATTATAGAAACACGGGGAATCCATTAACTACCACATTTAGCAATTAGTGGACTCAATAATCAACTAAGAACGACATCAATTTCATATAATTGAAGTGTGTGTATGTCAATATTTGAATAAGAAATATATATTGTATTAAAGTCTTCTAAGATAGTAGTATAGAAGTCCACTGTATTCTGGTGTATAATATATCAATAAATAAACAATAGATACATATAATTTTAAGATTCCATTTAATTATTTTATTATTATTTATGACATATACCATTTGAAATGAAATTATATATATATATAAATCCAGCTTACTTCAAAAGTTAGCAACTTGGTTCAAGCAATTAATGTTTCGATGAGAAGAAGAGAAACGGTTTACATGAAAGATAACTTATTAAACTAGTAACATATCAAATTGCAGCATTAATTATCAGTTTTCCGTCCATGGAAATTAATTGTAACAAGAACGGGAACAATTTGGCCAAAAGATAACATATTTTTATACAAACACAAATTGATCAAAAGACAACTTTTGAACTAACTTAAGAACCTGAAATCAAATCACACAAAAACTATAGAAATTCTGAGCCACTACACTGATATCTATTATTATTATTATTATTATTATTTATGAATTTTATGAATTATGAGTTTATTAATTTTATTAATAGTATTCTTCATATTATTATTATTCAATATGTTATTATTATTAAATTAAAATCAGTAAAATTTAGTATTGTTTTTATTATTGTTATTATTATTATTATTATTATTATTATTTTATTTGTGTTAATTTGAATTGCTATTATTATTATTATTTTTGTTAAATAATAATATGAATAATTTACATAAATAGTATTGATAACACAGCAAATATCATCTGCCTTTAGGCCCATGGAGTCGGCCCAAATATTGATAAGGCCCAAGGTCCATAAGGCGAAGCAAACAAGCACAAGCCCCAAGGAGGACCGATCGGATGACATGACATCCCGTCCCATCAGCCGCCTGACACAAGGCAGTGTTCACCTCAACCTCCTGCTCGCTGTCACTTCGCCGGATACCTACTCTGACAGCCAGAGATCGCCCCCCTAGGCACTCAAGTACCCATCAACATCTCTTATAAATAGCCCAGCCAGTGATGGCCTCAGGTATTGAACCTTGAGCACTCTCTCTACAAGCTTTCTCTCTCTAAAGTTACTGACTTAAGCTTTGGAGTGTTTACGCCCGGTCCGACCGGGCATTCTTCTTTTTAGGTCGCTCTCACCCGATCGGTCGTTTCCTCCCTCTCCAGATAAAGACAAACTAGGCTTTATCATTTGGTGCTTTCGTTGAGAGGCATGGTGAGCTCCAGATCAAATGAAGATGCGATCCCCATGAATTTCGACCATGATGACGATGATCGTGCCGACCCAGGCACCTTCCAAGGTGGTGAAAGGCCCATTGGCTTCCCAGTGGATACCACCCCCTTCCCGAAGTGAGCGATGCCACCTTCGAGTATTCAGAGGACTCGCTTGTTACTGTCCGTGACATGCGCGCGATACTCGATGACTTCACCAAGAATATAGTTGAAAAGCTTCAAAAAGGCGAAATGCCTGAGGTTTTCGAAAGAGTCTGCGGGGATTACCCCATGGACGAAGACTTCGGACAAAAAAGAAATAAGGGAATCACCATCGGTGAGCCAAGAGCTCGAAGCGGAGAAAAACGCCGCATGTAGATGTTAGGACACTACGACAAAGGTAAAGGAGTGGCGTCCTCGGGAAAAGACTCTTCTCACCACCCCTCAGAGTCCTCCGCTTCCAGCGACGAGGACGATTCATCTTTCTTGCGTACACCTAGCCGCTCTGCTCCCAGGAGTTCCCGTCAGGACCTCAGCTCAGCCCTCCTGAACAAGGGAGACAAGTGGCTAAAATGAAAACTGGAGCAGTTTGGGTTTACGGGTCCTAAAAGGAGCGAGCCCGAAGGAAGGGCCCACAAAAGCAAGGCCTCCCCATTCTGCAGAGAAATCATGGAGTTCGAGATGCCCCCCAAATGGAGAAAGTTTCGCATGGGTAAGTATACAGGTAATACCGACCCCACCGTCCACATAGCTAAATTTTTGCTAAAAGTGCAGGCATGTAGCCGCGATGAAAGGGCCATGTGCCGAATCTTCCCCAACACGATTGGGGGAGAGCAGCGAGATGGTTCTGGCAGCTCCCCGAGGGGTCGATCACCTCTATATGGAAGATTAAAGAGCTTATGGCCGTGCAATTTGGGACTGCCGTGGGCGCATCCAAGTCGGCTGTCGGTAGGGATGGCTCTCACAGATGAGCCGATGAGAGCTTAAAAGATTATGTGGATCGGCTCCAGGCCGCTGTCACAGAAATAAAGAGTTTAAGCGATCGAGTGGCGATGACCGCCCGTGAGAAATGCTCTCCTGATCGCCCTTCGCCTCAGCGTGCACCAACACCAACTCCATTGGATTTCTGTGGCCTGATGGATTGGGCCGAGTGGAACACCCGAAAGGAGGAAGCCAGGAGAACAAGCAGAGCTAGACCAGTCAGTATAATGAGCAGGCTCCAGTATCCAGATGGATGCCCGTTTAAAAGAGGGAGAGTAGCTGATCGGCTCGGAAGTTTACGACGCAGAAGCAGGGGGAAGAGAACAGAAGGCGGATCTTTAGGAAGGACGAGGGGTCTAACGCCTCAAGGCTTCACCCCGCTAAATACAAGGCCCTCCCGAGTGCTGGCGTGGATGGGAAAGAACCACCACACAATTAATTGGCCCAGGAGGATGTCAAACCGGAGCAGACACAGGAGAAACGAAAGTCTATACTGCGAATTCCACAAAGACGTTGGTCATCCCACCGACGAGTGTAACTCACTGCTTAAGGAAATCGAGAGCTTGATACAAAGAGGCGCTCTTCAGAGATTTGTCCAACTGGTCAGAGGGGCAAGCCCCTGTAGACGACCGAACCCCGAGCCCCGCTATAGCTCAGACGAGGATGAGGACGAGGAGCGACGGAACCCTCGAAGCGCCGGCCTAAGTAGGTCGAATGCAGGTACGATATTCGTTATTCAGGAGGATCGGCCTACACGGAGGAGCTCCATAAAAAGAAGAGGGGGAAGGGAGTATACCTCTCCCAGGCAGCTGAGCAATCCATGCCCTTTACGGTGTCAAGCGAGGACGCCAGGGACGTTGCACTTCCCCACGAGGACGCACTCATCATCAGAGCACGCATCAACAACTTTGATGTTAGGCGGATCCTGGTAGACAACGGCAGCACCGTGAACGTGCTCACCCTGCAAGCATACAAGGCAATGGAACTGCCGACCGAAGAGCTAAAGCCGAACGCCACGCTGCTGATCGGCTTAGGCAATGCCACCGTCCTTGTAGTTGGATCGGTCGAGTTCTTCGTTGAGCTCGGACAGGAGGCGACGGTCCACACTTGCAAGGTAAACTTTATGGTAATTGATTTAATATTTGCCTATAATGCCATCTTTGGCAGGCCCTTGCTCGTGCAAACAGGAGCTGTCACCAGTGTTCGATACATGGTGATGAAGATCCCATCAGGGAATGGTGTTGCCATCCTGAGAAGGGACCAAAAAGCATCCCAAGAAGCCTACGTCACGATGATCAAGTAGCAAAAAGAAGCTTGTTAATCAAGCCTTATGGGTTAGAGGGCCGATGCGCCCCTAGACGACCCAAAGAGGATAAGCGCTATATAAGCGCGCACCCCCGGATAGACATAGCCTAAAGGCACACGTCTCCGGCTGCGGGAGCCCTCTCAGTCTTTGTAATATTGTACCAGTCTCTCTCTTCATCAATAAAATAATTATTTCATGGAATCTTCTTATTGCAAAGGCATCACATGCCATGACTGTTACGCTAGTCTCGATGCACATTTTGAGCTGAAAATGCAGAAGTCGAACTGTTTTAATCGAATTCGATATGTGTTAACACCTCAGAGCAATAAGCTCATTGCGCACCCGATGACCCATCCGATCTGGATTGTCGAAATGGTCGATCGGAGATGCACAGATCAATGAGATTCCGATCCAGCACCGCTAATCTGGTCAATGGCAGACCACTTGCTTCCCGTTCGGATCCTTCGACGGGTGCGGCAACACTACGCGAGGCGGATACTCACGCAACGACCCCAGGCCACCATGCAATTTTATGCAAAGGCCACGGGTCAACATACGTTACTCACGCAGCGACTCCAGGCCACCATGCAATTTTATGCAAAGGCCACGGGTCAACATGCGTTACTCACGCAGCGACCCCAGGCCACCATGCAATTTTATGCAAAGGCCACGGGTCAACATGCGTTACTCACGCAGCGACCCTAGGTCACCATGCAATTTTATGCAAAAGCCACGGGTCAACATGCATTACTCACGCAGCAGTCCCAGGCCAACATGCAATTTTACGCAGCGGCCACGGACCAGTATGCGAATGAAGACCACGGCATCGGACCTCGGGATTCCCGATTGATTCGCCGACCACCCGACCCTTCCAAATTCAGGAAGTATATAAGGCTAGATTCTAGTTTCATACAATTCAGGAAGTATGTGCAAATTACGCAAGTTATTTCCAAATTAATGACCTTAAGTCTATGTGCTCGATTATACTAACCGCTCGGACATGCTATGATTGCAAAAAAAAAAAAAAACAAAACACAAACAAGCACAGGAAGAAGAAAGAAGGGGAGAAACTCTACTGGAAAAAGCTTTAAGTATGTATACACAATTTACAAAAAGGATTACAGGAAGAGCCACGAAGAAAAGAGAAAATTAGCAACAAACTCCTACGTCTCTATGTTTACAAAATTTTCGCAGTCAAGAGGATCGGCAATATGTACAACGTCCTGCTTGGCGGCGGCTTGAGAAGGGTCGGAGGCAGGGACAGCAGCTCCCGTTCCCCCTTCAGAGACAGGCCCCCCTGAAGGAAAGACCCTCGGATCGAAGGCAGGCCCCTCGGAAGGAAGCTCACCATACTTGTCCCCGGGCAGCGGCGGTATAAAAGGATCAGTCTCGTGTGGAGGAGGGATAATGGGCTCGTTCCCCGGACGGACCTCTGAACCAGTCCCACGAGGAGAGAGACCCGTGCTTGGGCCTTCAGAGGTTACACCCTCTTCAGGAGCATCGTCCTCTTCGTCACTTACTGGCGGATCGGGCAGTGCAGCTAGGTTATTCATCCATCCAAAGTTGACGTCCGGAAAGCGCCTCTCGGCCTCATAAACCAGACGCCCGAGCACCTGCGCCTGAGCCTCAGCAAGTTCGTCAAGTAGACGCTTCCTCTGATCTGCAACTTCCTCTTTAAGCTTTCTAGCCCAGGAATTCACTTTCTCCCCTAAGGAAAGCTTCAAAGACTCCACCTCCCCGCGCGCCTGATCGGCCTCTGATTCCAACCTGGTGTTCTTGGCAGCCAGATCCTTGCACTCAACATCTAATCTGGTTGCGTCCGCCTAGATAGCCAGGCATCGGTATTGAGCAACCTCAATAGCCAGGCGTGCCATCTCCCCCTTCAGTTTGTCCACCTCCCCCTGACGAGCCTTCAACTCTTGGGACTTCTGGTGGACCTCCTTCCTCAAGGCCACCGTCTTTGAGTGGGAAGCTTCGGACCGCTTCCTCACCTCCAACACCTCATCCCGGAGGGAGGAGACCTCATCTTGGGTAGCCCGAGCCTCCTCACGATGGGCAAGAGCCTTTGCACTAGCATTGGCCCCTTCCTCGGCTTTCGCCTGCCAAGTGTTGGCCATCAGGGCGATCCGTTGGGACCTGGCCACCTAGAAAGAGGAAAAGAGGAGAAGAAATATAAGAGACATTGAGAAAAGAGGAGATCTGAAAAGATAGAAGAGTGGAAAAGAGAAGCCTTACGTCTATTAGCTGGTGGCTTATGGCCTGCGTCTCTCGATAGAGTTGGCGGACATCCCCAACCTCTCTGCGGTCCTTATCCCGAAGGAGACCCCGGCAAATAGGACCGGCCACTTGGTTGAGTGACCAATCGTCGCCGAAGTTCTCCCTCATGAAGTCCCCAAAGAGAGCGGAACGCCTATCGGACCGCTCGAATACGTCCCCTTGTTGGGTGCCTTTCTCCCTGGAGGCCACCCGGGCGTCCGTTTCTGCCACCAGCTCGGTCACCCTCAGCCTGGCCCTCTCTTCCAGTTCCTGCTGAGCGACCATATCCAGGCGCGTCGCCCTCTCCTGAGACATCAGCCTCAATACTTGAATGTCGGGAGGGCTCATCCCTCCGGGCACCTCCTCCTCCTCAGGCTCGTCCCCCACTACGTGCTCCCTACAAGAAACCCGAGCTGAAGGCCCTGGAACAATTGGAGTTTGGATGGGCAATGGAACAGGAGGTGTGTGAGCCGATCCAGTAAGAGGAGCATGCATAGACGCGGCGGTGAACGGGGCAGCGGCAGTGGCAGGAGCTAAGGCCTCCCTTTGGGCCTCGATCTCGGCCTTTTTCCTAACCGCGATCTCGGCTTTCTCTTTGGTTGCAGCCTCCTTCTGGGCTTGTGTCATGAGCTTCCTCCTCTTGTGACCCGCCTTTGCTCCCTGAGCGTCCACTTGGGCCAACCTCTTAGAAGAGACCCGATCGACTAGCTCCTGCGCGGCGCTGCTTCCTCCGGCCATTTCGGCTGCAGCAAAAATATAAAAGATAAGTGCTCTTATTAAATATCTATTTTCAAATGATTATATAAAATGCTTTATACTTATAAAATTGCGGCCAGGCCAGTCCTAACGCTCATGTTCGGCAGCTGCCCCTGCCTCGGCCCGGATCCCCTAGAGCGATTCCAACAGCTCCCTGGACTCATAAGGACCTTCCTTCCGAGCCACCGCATCCATCAGCTTCTTGATGTCAGCATCGTAAAGCGATTGCCCGACGACTTAGTCCTTCAAAGGCCTCATCCCAACCGACCGGGCGAGACTTACCCCAAAGCCGCCCTTCCTCCCCACCAAGAAGTACCTTTCGCGAAAACCCTTCATCGAGGTGGGAATGTTGATTAGCTTTTTCTTTGATCGACTGGTGAAGAAGTACTCCGACCCGTCGCTCCGGCAGGAGATGTAAAAGAAATGTGTGAAAAGGTCGAGGGTCGAAACCACTCCCTCTAGGAGGCACAGCACTTTAAAGCAACTCACCGACCGCCAGCCATTTGGGTGAAGCTCGTAGGGGACGAGACCGTACCCTTCCAATACAGCGATCTCAAAGGCACCAAAGGGAAGTCGCATCCCGGCGTTGAGACTCCATAAGTGGCAGATGAACCACTCGCTGTTATCCTCTATGAACGGCCCCTCCCATACCGACATAGAATCTAGACAAGATACCACCGATATATCCAATGAAAAACCATACTTGGAAGGAACCTCAGCCACCTCTTCCACCTTCAAGCGGGAGCACTGCTCAACCATAGATTGGTTTTGGTACTCGTCCAAGAAGGCTCTACTCGGTATACTACTGCTGCTAGAGGCCATTTGAAGGAAAGGGAATGCAAGACAGGGAATAATAGAAGAATGGATGCGAAGAAATTGAAGGTAGAAGGCAAAGGAGGAAGAAGGAACTTACTTGGCGATGGAAGGTGTTTCTGCAAAAAAGAAACTAAAAAGGGGGTTCACTACAGCTCAATGGAAGACGAGAGGAAATTTTGGCAGAACTTCGTTAAAAATTGCGAAAAGTGGGAAGAGAGAGGCTCAGAGAGAGCCTATTTATAGGCCTAGACCTCTAGAATATACCGACGACCTTGCCACGTGCCAAATGTATTATGGCTCTGTAGAGAACGAAGCGTCGCCCTCGGTGCACGCACGGCATTTAATGGGAAGACAGCTGCATGAACAGGCGCGTCTTTTCGACTGACCGTCCCTTCAAATTTCAAAGTCCCGCCAACGGACACCCTCGGGTCGGAACCACTCAAGCGGCGTTTCACCCGAATGGGATGGCAAAGGCAACCTCACGCCCAATCGGACCTGTTGAGGGGGGGACAAGTGATAACACAGCAAATATCATCTGCCTTTAGGCCCATGGAGTCGACCTAAATATTGATAAGGCCCAAGGTCCATAAGGCGAAGCAAATAGGCACTAGCCCCAAGGAGGACCGATCGGACAACGTGACATCCCGTCCCATCAGCCGCCTGACATAAGGCAGTGTTCACCTCAACCTCCTGCTCGCTGTCACTTCGCCGGATACCTACTCTGACAGCCAGAGATCGCCCCCCTAGGCACTCAAGTGCCCCTCAACATCTCTTATAAATAGCTCAGCCAGCGATTGCCTCAGGTATTGAACCTTGAGCACTCTCTCTCTACAAGTTTTCTCTCTCTAAAGTTACTGACTTAAGTTTCGGAGTGCTTACGCCCGGTCCGACCGGGCATTCTTCTTTTCAGGTCGCTCTCACCCGATCGGTCGTTTCCTCCCTCTCCAGATAAAGACAAACCAGGCTTTATCAAGTTTGATTATTATTATTATTATTTAGATTATTATTAAATAATTATTTGATAAACTTATTTTTGTTATTATTATTGTTTTTGTTGTTGTTGTAATAAAGATGACTATAATATGAAAATTTGCATTTTTTTTGATTTAGCATATTAATTAGTATAATTAATGTTAAAATCACTAGCAATTGTCTTATTAATTTAAATGTTATTATTAATTTTATTAATAGTATTCTTCATATTATTATTATTATTCAATATGTTATTATTATTAAATTAAAATCAGTAAAATTTAGTATTATTATTATTATTATTATTATTATTATTATTTATTTGTATTAATTTGAATTGTTATTATTATTATTATTATTTTTTTGTTAAATAATAATATGAATAATTTACGTAAATAATATGATTAATATTATTATTATTATTTAGATTATTATTAAATAATAATCTAATAAACTTATTTTTGTTATTATTATTGTTTTTGTTGTTGTTGTAATGAAGATGACTATAATATGACAATTTGCATTTTTCTTTTGATTTAGCATATTAATTAGTATAATTAATGTTAAAATCACTAGCAATTGTCTTAAATAATTTTGTAATAATGGTTGTATGTTGAATTTGTAGTTTTATTAACTATTATATTTCTTTATTTTTTTTTGAACTAGATATATATAATTCAAACTAAGATGTCACTCTGTTCATGCAACAGTTTTGGAATAAATTATGAGTAACATAGATAGATCTTGAATGTATAGAAGAAAAACAAACGATGGCTATATTAATCCTGAATTTGTGAAAGGGGTTTAGTCGTTTATTGAATACGCAAGTTCTCAACCTGCATATATGGATGGGGCAAAAATAAGATATCCATGTAAAAAGTGCAAACACTTTAGTTATCTTCCAGTTGATAAGTGTATTTCCACTTGTTAAGAAAATGATTTGTTCTAAATTATTTTGAGTGGACATGACATGGAAAACCATCAATATGTAGCACCTCGATGGGTAATGTGGGTAACATGTCGACAAATGAGGGTCAATTTGAAGAAGAGGGGGAATTTATGACATATGATGTAGGGAAAACTGATAATTTGTATGTCCAAATGGTTTACGATGCAGCTGGCCATGATTTTAGGGAAAATACACCCACGCTAGAAGAACCCAATGCAAATATGTCAAAATTTTACGATTTACTAAATTCAGCAGATCAAGAATTATAGCCAGACTGTGATAACATGACTCAGTTATCTTCAATTGCTCGAATATTGAATATAAAATATGAAGGCCATATTTTGGATCGAAGTTTTGATAAAATTCTTGCTTGGTACATTGAATCATTGCCTCTTGACCATAAAATAGTTGATAATTTATACAATGTGAAGAAACTGATTAATGGTTTAGGTTTGCCGGTTGAGAAAATTGACTGTTGCAGGTTGGGATGTATGTTGTTTTGGAGAGATGATGTGAATTTACAAGAGTGCAAATTTTGTAGTCAACCTAGGTACAAATCCAGAAATTGCAGAAATAAGCAAAAATTGGTACCTTTAAAACGTATGTATTTTTTTTCTCTAATTCCGAGGCTTCAAAGACTATATGCATCTGAAGTTACTGCACCTCATATGAGATGGCATGATGAGTATGAAAGCACAGATGGAATAATAAGCCATCCATCAGATGCAATTGCATGGAAACATTTCAATAACATCCATCCTGATTTTGCTGATGAATCTCGAAATGTTCGGTTGTGTCTGAGCATTGATGGGTTTCAACCTTTTGGTCAATCGGGGCAACAATATTCATCATGGCCAATCATAATTACTCCTTATAATTTGCCTCCATAGATGTGTATGAATGAGGCATATATGTTCTTGACGGTTATTGTTCCAGGACCTAGAAATTCAAATCATAAAATTGATGTATATTTGCAGCCCTTGATATATAAATTGCAATAGCTTTGGAAAATCGGTGTTGAAACATATGATGCATCACTTAAATAGAATTTTATGATGAAAGCAGCATTAATGTGAACGGTCAGTGACTTTTTTGTCTATGCTATGTTGTCTGGTTGGAGCATGGTTGGAAAATTAGCTTGCTCTTACTGTGGCGATGATTCGGATGCGTTTTATTTTCAACATGGGTACAAAACTTCTTGGTTTGACAACCACAGGAAATTTCTTCCACCTGATCACCCATTTCGACGGAACAAGAACAAGTTTATTCATAATATAGTAGTACAAGCTAGTCCTCCTGTTATCAGAAGTAGTGAGGAAATTTGGCAAGATATTGGTGAATTGGGTTTGTTTAAAGTAATAGAACTTGATGCTAAAGAAGTTAATGAAAGAATCAACATAAACTTTGGTTGGAGGAAAAGAAGTATTTTTTGGGATTTTCCGTATTGGAAATCTAATTTATTACGACATAATCTAGATGTGATGCATATAGAAAAAAATATTTTTGATAATATATTCAACACAATTATGAATATAGAAGGAAAGACAAAGGACAATGCAAAATCATGGGCAGATTTAAAGTTGTTATGTAGAAGGACTGAGTTAAATAAAGATTACGTAATCGAAAAATATCCCAAAACATGCTACACTTTGGACAAAAAACAAAAGAAAGTCTTATGTGAGTGGTTAAAAGGACTAAAGTTTTCGGATGGTTACGTATCGAACTTGGCAAGGTGCGCCGACATGAGAAAGTACAAATTATTCGGTATGAAAAGTTATGATTGTCACGTGTTCATGCAAAGGCTACTCCCAATAGCATTTCGAGAGTTATTGCCGACTAAAGTGTGGGAAGCTATAACAGAGCTAAGTATGTTTTTCAGAACTTTAACATCATGTGAGATAAATGCGGCAGACATGGCAAGATTTGAAATAGAAATTCTAATAATCCTGTGCAAACTGGAATCAATTTTTCTTTCAACCTTTTTTGACTGTATGGAGTATCTGCTCGTGTATTTAGCATATGAAGCAAAACTTATTGGTCCAGTTCAATATCGATGGATGTATCCATTTGAGCGGTAACTATCTATGACAAGCAATTGCAATTTTATTATAATTTGTTATGGTAATTAATGTCAATCTAAAATGTCATGTAGGTATTTGTTTCACTTGAAAAAAAATGTAAAAAATAAATCTAGAGTTGAAGGTTCAATCTATAATGTGTATTTGATCGAGGAAGCAAGTACATTTTGTTCGCATTATTTTGAGCCACATGTACACACAAGACAACAGAAAATACCCCGTAATGATGATGGTAGGGAAACAAGTAATCAGGACAAAAACTTATCCATATTTATGTATCCTGGGCATTTACATAGCCGTTCAACAAGGAGAATGCTAATAGAGGAAGAATTAACTGCTGCTCATAGTTATATTTTATTGAATTGCGAATAAGTTTAGCATTTTGTGCGGTAAGTTTAATATATATAAAAAAATGCTAATTTGATTTACTATGTAAAGGGTGTAATAAAACACTGTATATGGTCATTATACATTATTTGAGGAATGGGTACGAGAGCTAATGCCTGAAAAAAATCAAATTGAGGTGAACAAGGAAGTCGAAAAGCACTTTCATCATTGGTTCAAGACATATGTAAGTTGTGATTTCCAATATACAAATTTATTTATACAATTATGAAATATTCATTTAAATAATGTTAGAATATTTGAATATGTAGGCATCAACAAATTCAATTGAGAACAAGTTCATCTTGGATCTTGCGAAAGGACCTTTGCGATATGTTAAATCGTATCCGGTATATTTCGTGAATGAATACAAATTTCATACATAGAGTCATGGTCATAGCAAGGCAACAGTAAATAGTGGGGTTTACATTCAAGGAGAGTTGATGGATTATTATGGGCAAATTATTAACATACTTGAATTGGAGTACCCCGCATTGCTAATTAAATGCTGTGTATTATTTAAGTGCGAATGGTTTGATCCAACTATTAACGTTGGAACAAAAATGCATAGCAGATACAATTTAGTTGATGTCAACCAGCGTAGAAGATTTAGTAACTTTGAACCTTTTATGTTGGTAATGCATGTGATCCAAGTGTATTATCTCTCTTATCCAAGCTTAAAACGAGACAAATCGGAATAGTGGGCAGCATGCAAAGTAAAACCAAGAGGCATTTTTGAAAGGAAAGCCACCGGACAAAGTGAATGCTCTGAAAATAACAATGCATTTCAAGAGGAACAACTGAAAGTTCATGAAATAAATGAAACTCTGAATTGTGACAATAATGAAACGTTGAACTATGCAGACAATGAATATGTTGACATTTGCTATAAGGATGATGAGGAAACTTTGGTTGGCGATGGATCCAATGACGAGCCTGAATTTGATTCTTGTTCATCGAAAAATGAGGATGATTGTGATTACGATTTACAGCTCAGTGATGGTAGCAAATAATTTGTTTACTTAATTTTGTATAATGTGAGAACAATTAATATTGCACTAACTTATTTTTTTTATTTGATATCTGACAATATGTAAATTTTTAATAATGTTAGGTTCAAAAAATATTTAAGCGAAAGAAGAGTAATATGATTCATCCACGGCTCAGGGTGCATGATGGAGGTGATAGTATTGGTGATGGATCAACCCCATCGCCTGGGTTTAATGCTAGCACTCAGGCTAACGCATCACCGACCATCCCTACTGCTACCCCATCTACCACTCCTTCTACTGAATCTACTCCTATGGCCAACACTGAAGCAATGCCATCTCAGGTATCAGGAAGAAAAGCAGTGAAACGGCCTATGCCTGGCTCAGATGGAGTTGATGAAAGAATCTATATCACCATTACAGCTGGGGAGTAAGTGATTAATATTTCACTTTGTATTGATTTTAATGATAGTTGTTAATTTTATTGACCTTATTAATATTGTTGTATATTAGTTTGAATCCTTCAGGAAAGTGCTCACGCACCATGACAACGACGTTCAAAAACAGAATAGATTACGATGGTTATGTCTGGAAGAAGGTGTCACAAGAAATAAAGAATTTTTATTTTAAAGAATTCAAGGTAATGAATTATGATAACATTTATTATATAACAAATTATAGTTTACACTTACTTACATTTTATTTTTTGGTCATTCTCATAAGAAACAATTTTACTGGGACTTGGAGTTTAACGGCATCATGTATCCTGCATGGGAGAGTCGTGCTCGAGCACTTTACAGAGACTTAGTGTGCGGTTTACACACTGATAGTGTATGACCTCGTTACATAACCAAAGATATATGGGCACATTGGGAACAGTATTGGACGACGCCCGAAGCCCTTTCCATTTCAGAGCGAAATTCTAATAATAGATGGGGAGGACCTGAGGGAGTCAATTCATACTTGCATACTGGAGGATCAATGTCCCATCAGGAACATGCAGATAGACTTGTAAGTATTACAAAATATTCCTGTTATTACTGTAATTAATGTTATTGCTGTTTAAAATTTATCTCATTACCATAGAGGAGGATGGGAATGTTAATTGTGTGAGGAGTTTGCATTGTTGTTGGATGTTGAATGTAAGTATAATAATAAATTTGAAGTGTTTTTTTGTCTTTGTGTACAGGAGGTTTGGTTAAAATATAGGGAAAACTCTACCAAAATTTTAGGAAAAACTTGTACGAATACTCAATAAATTATAGTTCAACTATAATTCTTTATCTGTTTGCAGGAAGCCTCGATGGGTAGACCGCCTACGCTTGGTGAGGTCTTTTTACACACCCATACCAAAAATCATGATAGTCAAACATTCGTCAATTCTCGATCAAGGCATTTACACGTATGCCAAAATTATTAAAATTTACAAATATTTAATATTAGTTATTATTAATCGTTAATTAATATAAAACATTTGTTTTACGACAGGAACAAGTGAAAGAGACAATTCAGCAACGTTCACAGAATTTCAATAATGTTGATGCGAATCAGATCTATTATGATGTGGCTGGCAGTAGAGACCAGCGAGGACGGGTCTTTGGCTTAGATTCTTTGGCCAAATCCTATTACTCACATTCCTCAAACTCAAGTACAGCCGCATCTAATAGACGGTCTGCCTCCAGTGAAGTACTTGAACTTCGGAATACTGTATGTGAGCTAAGATCTGAATTGCAACAATCAGAAGCTCAGTGGGAAGACTCAGAAGCTCGGTGGCAAGACCCAGAAGCTCGGTAGCAACAATCTCTCGACTTCATATCTGAGTTACGCAATGAGATGGCTAATTTGAATGGTATGATCGCCTCATCTTCGCAGCAGTCTGATCGTTCCCCTCAGCTGCCGCCGCCACCATCAGCTTAGTTAGGATTTTGTAACAGACATATATAACTATTATGACCTCTTTAAAGAATTATTAACTTCATGATTAGTATAATTAGTAACTTCATTATTAGTACAATAATTATATTAAATTATTGATGGATATTAAAATTTAAATATTATCTTTATTTTTTCATTATTCTTAAATTAATATTATAGGTTAAATAGGATTAATTAATAATTAAAAAAATAATTTTAAAATTTTTTCAAAAATTCCCGACGTCGGCAAAATTAGCGACGGAAATTGAATTTCCGTCGGCAAAATTACCGACGGAAATTGAATTTTCGTTGGCAAGTTTTCCAACGGAAATTTTTCCCATGGAAATTAAAATACCGTCGCTAAAATTCTCAACGGAAATTTTTTCGTCGAGATTTTAGTTTCCTGACGGAAATTGAACTTCCATCGAAAATTTTTCTGATAGAAATTAAAATACCATCACTAAAATTCTCGATAGAAATTTTTCCGTCAGGATTTTTGCCTACAATTAGTATGCCGACGGAATAAATTTTCGTCGGCAATTTCTTTTCCCGACGAAAATTCCTTATTTTCTGTCGAGAAAACCAATTTTCCTTGTAGTGAAATTTTGCACACTCATACAAAATATAGATTAATTAAAAATTAATAAAAGTTTTTATAAAATTTAAAAAAGTGATAAATATTTTTAGTCAGTGGATACCTTTTTGAAGTAATTAATGATCATAAGGGCACATATTAATAGGACCATTTATTTCTCTTATTTTCTTCATTAATACTATATTTGGTGCAAGGGAAGTATAATTTTCTTTAATGAAGAATTAAGAAGAAAAGAACATAAGAAAACTATTTTGTTTTCCATTGTTTGGATGGACTAATTAAAATTGAAGAGAAATAATATAAAAAATATAAAAATAATTTTTACAATTATATCCCAGACATGTATTTATGTTTCATCCATATCTTTCTTGCATATCTTCCCTTAAGGCATTTTTTTTTTCTCAAACTCTTCATTTTATCAAATATTATTTCAATATTTAATCTACCTATCACTTTCATGACTTTCTCTATTCCTCTCCCTCTTGCTAAAGTAAACACTATTATCCAGTTGGTGCTAGCATTTGTTGAGAATCGTTGATCTAAATTGAGAAATAAAAGACCAAAACACAACAAACTGGATTTGAATGGCTTGATTTTATTGATGACAAGTCTGACTTTAAATAGTCATAGAAAACATATCTTAACAGAAACGAAAAAGCAACCCACTTTAGCTAAAAATCAGCTAAGTGGTAACAGATACTTGGAATCATTCAACTAAAAAATCAACAACACAAGATATCCCATAAGACCAGGACTTCCAGTTTTATTTCTACTTAAATACTTGCTAAAATAGCAGTTGTAAACTCCTTCCTTCCCTCCCTTAAACTGAATGTCATCAAGCAATCAGTTTATATTAGAAATTTCACATACTCCCAGTAACCTTCGAAACTTCAGAAAATCTTCAAGCTTCAATAGTTTTGTCATTATGTCTGCCACCTGATCATGACTCCCACAATGAACTAATTCAATTTCACCATCCTTTGTGAGATTCCTCAGGAAATGAAATCTTACGTCAATATGCTTGCTACGACCATGCATGACAGGATTTTTTGATAACTTGATGGTTGAACTGTTATCACACATCACAATAATACAAGTTCCACTTGAATGTCCCAACTCCTTCAAAATTCTCTTCATTCAGATTCCTTTACAAGCACAAACTGCAGCTGCCACAAACTCAGCTTCTGTGGTAGATAAAGTTACAATAGGTTGCTTCTTTGAACACCATGAAACAGCTCCAGAACTCATTAAAAACACATATCCAGACGTACTCTTTCTGTCCTCCACATCTCTAGCGTAATCGCTGTCTGTAAATGCCAATAATTCGCCATCTCCTCCACTCTTATAGTAAATCCCATATTCTACAGTCCCCTTCAAGTATCGGAGTATTCTTTTAGCTGCCTGTAGATGAGTTTCTCTTGGTTTTGCCATGTATCGGCTTATGAGAGCAGTGGCGAACATTATGTCTGGTCTCGTGGTAGTGAGGTACATCAAGCTCCCTACTATCTGCTTATAGTATGTCTCATCAACTAAAGCTCCATCTTTATCCTTCGTCATTTTGCTACCTGAAACTATGAGACTGCCTACTTGATTACTTTCCATCATGCCACAGCTTCTTAAAATGTCTAAGGTGTATTTTCTTTGAAAAATGAAAATACCACCTGACATTTGCAGCACCTCAATTCCAAGAAAAAACCTTATTTTCCCCAAGTCAGACATATCAAACTCTCTCAACATAGAATCTTTAAATTCAGCCATCATAAATTCATCATTACCAATAAAAATTAAATCATCAATATAAACACTTACAAATATGATTTTTTTTCACTTCTCTTTGTGAATAATGTCTGCTCGCTATCACATTTCTGAAATCCTTCTCCAATAAAATGTGCTACCAAACGACTAAACCAAGCTCGTGGAGCTTGCTTTAATCCGTACAAAGCTTTATGTAACTTGTAAACCATCTGTTCGGAGCCCCTTTTCTCATATCCTCTTGGTTGTTCCACATAAATATCTTCTCTAACCTTGCCATGAAGAAAAGCCGATTTGACATCGAGTTGAAAGATCTTCCAATTATTTTGTGCAGCTAGAGCAATAACCATTCACACAGTATCCATCCTTGCTACTGGAGCAAAAACTTCTGTATAATCTACTCCATATTCTTGAGAATATCCTTTCGCAACTAACTGCGCTTTGTGCTTGTCAACTTTTCCATGCTCATTGTATTTGGTTTTATAAACCCATTTTACTCCAATTTTCTTTGCTCCAGCTGGCAGCTTAGTGAGTGTCCACGTATTATTCTTCTCAATGGACTGGATTTTATTGTCCATAGCTGCTCTCCAAGTTGTACTCTTCACAGCTTCCTCAAAATACAATGGATCAGTAAATATAATTTCTGCCACATGAGCTTCATCTTCTGACAGTCCTTCTCCACTAACATAATCACTCATCCACACTGGAGGTTGCTTCTCATGAGGTTCCCTCAATCCCCTCATTCTCCCTTCACTCTCACCAGAATCTTCCTCTTCTATCACTCCCTCTCTAGACTCATTTTCTCTCACTCTCTCATCTTCCTCGTCACTAGCATTTTCATTTTCACTGACCTCTTCTTCGTTCTCACCCTATTCTAAGTCTGCTATTATATCTTTTTCATAACTCACATCCCAATCCTATTTTCTCTCTTCTTCAAAAACTACATCTCTACTCACAATAATTTTTTTCGTAATTGGATTAAATAATCTGTAGCCTTTTGACTCCTCACTAACCCCCAATAACACACAAGTAATACTTCTATTATCAAGCTTAGCCCTCCCTGCTTTTGGTACATGGACATGCGCTAAGTAACCAAAGACATGAAAGTGTTCTACTGAAGGTTTCACTCCACTCTAAACCTCCTCTGGTGTGACGTCTTTGACCGCCAATGTAGGGCACTTATTTAGAACATAAATGCTCCAATTTACTGCCTCAACCCAAAAAGTTTTAGGAATATGTTTGTCAAACAGCATTGAACGAACCATATTCATCACGGTTCTTTCTTTCGCTCCGCTACTCCATTTTGCTGTGGAGTACGAGCAACAGTCAGCTGCCTTTTGATTCCACTTTGTCTATAGAAATCATTGAACTCCTTTGAATTGAATTCGCCACCTCTATCACTGCGTAAGCACTTAACAAACAACTTTGTTTCTTTTTCAACCATAGTCTTCAAACATTTAAAGTAGTTAAGAGCCTCAGATTTCTCTTCCAAAAAATAAACCCAGACTTTTCTATTGTAATCATTAATAAACAGCAAAATATACCTTTTGTTACTATTTAATGTAGGAGTGATCGGACCACAAATATCTGCGTGAATTAACTCCAACTTCTGTCTTGCTCTCCAAGAACTCTTCTTTGGAAAAGGGTCACGATGTTGTTTGCCATTGATGCAGTCAATGCATGTCTCATTTGAAGCAGTAAGTTTAGGAATGCCACGCACCATATTTCTGTTTGCTAGTGTTCTTAAACCCTTGTAGCTCAAATGTCCATACCTTCGATGCCAAAGATAATCCAAGTTTTCATTTTTTGTGTGAAAACATTGATCTGAATTTGCTGGTGTAGAAATAGAAATTTGAGTGGACAATTTAAATATTATGTTCTTACTCATGTCGGTTTGAATGATCAGCTCCTTCTCTAGATGAAAAATTTTCAACATGTCTCCTTTGATCAAAATAGCCAAGCCTCGTTCCTGTAATTGTCCTATGCTCAAGAGATTATTTCGCAGCTCCGGAACATAGTAAACCTCAATGAAAGTAAAACTGACTCCATTCATTAACAATTTCACACTTTCCTTACCCATCACATCCACCTTGGTGCCGTTTCCCAATTTCACCGAATGACGAAATTTTTTATAAAAAACAGTGAACACAGCTCGATCACCGCACATGTGATTTGAGCATCCAGAATTGAGAAACCACTCATCTTCTCCTTGGTCTGCATCCAACTCCACAAAAGACATTAAAAGCATGTCATCCTCCCCTCCAAATTTCACGTAATTTGCCTCTTTATTTTCAGGACATTCATATTGAAAATACCCAAGCTTATGACAATGGTAGCATTCAATAGTTATCTTATCGAAACCTGTTCTTCCTCTCCCTCTACCTCTTCCTTTGAAGCCACCACGACCACGACCACGACCTCTTTCTCCTTCATATGTGACCTTCAGGGCATGCTCCTCACCATTACGCCTCTGGAATTTTTGTTCATGTACTATTAATGAGCTTTGTAATTCATCAATAGTGAGAGCATCAATATCCTTCGACTCTTCAATAGAACAAACAACATAATTAAACTTCTCATCTAAAGAACGCAAAATTTTCTCATCCACTTTAACATCCTGCATATCATCTCCAAAAGCTCGCATTTTATTTGCTACTATCATGACCCTAGAGAAATACTCTGTCACTACTTCTCCAGACCTCATCTCAAGAGTTTCAAATTCTCTGCAGAGAGCTTGAAGATGAGACCTCTTCACCCTAGCATTCCCTTCATACTTTTTCTTCATGGCATCCCAGATGTTTTTGGAAGTATCCTTTTTGAGAATGGTGTCAAGAATTGTGCGATCTATTGCCTGAAACAGATAGTTCTTCGCTTTCAGATCCTTTAGCTTCAATTCATCATTCTTCTTTAGTTGTGCTTCTGTCTGCGTTGCTCCACTTGCTGGTGTAACATAGCCTGTTTTTATCAACTCCCAATATTCCTTAGATCGTAAGAAATTTTCCATCAGCATGCTCCAGTGATCATAGTAACCATCAAAGCGAGGGATGGATGGCTGAACAAAATTTCCTTCAGTAGTGAGTTTCTGAGCCATCTTCTGTGCTGTTACAAGAACGTCAAAGATTGTTGCTTTGATTTTATCAGACCCAGTGGGGGCTCTGATACCAGATTGTTGAGAATCGTTGATCTAAATTGAGAAATAAAAGACCAAAACACAACAAACTGGATTTGAATGGCTTGATTTTATTGATGACAAGTCTGACTTTAAATAGTCATAGAAAACATATCTTAACAGAAACGAAAAAGCAGCCCACTTTAGCTAAAAATCAGCTAAGTGGTAATAGATACTTGGAATCATTCAACTAAAAAATCAACAACACAAGATATCCCATAAGACCAGGACTTCCAGTTTTATTTCTACTTAAATACTTGCTAAAATATCAGCTGCAAACTCCTTCAGCATTCTCACTACAGTTTAGGGTAATTTTTTCTCTTTCACTATTAGACTCTACTCCTATAATTTTTTTTTCTTCTTTCTATTGCTCTTTCCCACTAATTTGATGGAAAATGATTTGGGATTTAAAAGGCATTTGGTAATTTATAACCCTCAGATGGAGAGGGTACAGTTCATGCAGCATGGATTGAAGCAGCCCTCCAAACATAGTGTATTTCTATTCAAAATTTCACAATCATGTGAATAATAATTTATATATTATTGTATTGCGTTATGTTTTCGAAACATGGTTATTATGTTAATATAAACATCATTTATAAATATTAATATCTTGAATTTTTTATATAAATATTGCAATATTGTTTAAAGTTATATCTTGATTGATTTAATAATCATTGAACATCTAAACTGTAAATATTTATCTGGTATGTGGTTCTGAAAACTATGGATGGAAGAGTTTCAGATTTATCAAGGTCCATTCTTGTCTCAACTCAGTGTGGATATGTTTTTATGGCTCTATTGAGTTAGGAATAAGTATTTGGGGCTTCTTTGATTATTAGCTTAAACTGCTGGCCACTCGATATCAATGATTTTAATGTGGAAAAAAGGGGATAGGGATGATAGCTTAGCTTGAATTAATTATGATAATATACCTTACTTTTTAGTCAAGTTTGTTATTATAAATTATTAGAAATCAAATAGCTAAAAATCTAATTATTTTTTTAATTGATTTGGTTTCAATTTCAATTTCTATTTCTATTATGTACCCAAAATGTAATTATCAAAGAAATAAATTATTATAAAATATTATACCAGCAAAATTGGAGCGGTTGTAATCAATCGCTCAGTGTCCCTGAAAAAAATCAAGAAGCAAGAAGTGTATTATAGAATCTTGTGTATCGAATAACCAAAATGGACCACTTCTCCACCATATTGTTGATTGAAAAGTATTGCGTGTTGGCCACCATTAAGAAGAAATCATCATAGTTCCTAAGCAGGTTCACATACCTTTCTTTTATTATTACAAAAAAAAAAAAAAGAAATCGTGAAGCTCGTGTGATGTTTATTCTATGATTCATCATTGTACTATACGTTCCCACTACTAAGTAAATGTTGTCGTTTCATTCTCATACTGCCCACTAACAAAATTTTGTCATTTTCATTCTTCTAATATTTTTCACACCTTTTGTTCCCTATGTATATGAATCTAATTGCATGCATTTATATGTATATTTTGAGAAAAAACCACTTTCAGCCTTCTAAAATATTTCATTCGTTTTATTAATTTTTGTTCTGCTAAGTCCTAAATTTTTATTTCATAATCTGTTGAATCAAATTTACCAAATTTATATAAAATATTCCTGAATAGAGGGAGTATAATTTTGATATCTAACAAAACTTGTGTGACACATTAGTTTTGGTCTATTAATGCTCTATTCACTCACTCTAAAGTCTAAAGTATATTTTGGACTCACATAAAGCTCTTCCCTTATAAGTGGAAATTCTCGTTACAGCTTGTTTAATTTTCTGAAAAACAGAGGACAAAGAAGTGAGAAAGCCAAGTGATAAAGCACAAAAAGTCTTTATCGAGAAGAAAGAAGGAGAACTAGTTGACTTGTAGCGGAAAATCCGATCGGATAAGTGAATCCTGCAAGAGAAAGTGACCGGTTGGATCAGGCGTAAACACTCCGAAACTTAAGTTAGTAGCTTTAAAGAGAGAATACTTAGAGGTATAATGTTAGGGATTCAATACCTGGTGCCACTGTTGGTTGGACTATTTATAAGAGATAGTTGAGGTGTACTTGAGTGTCTGGAATGTGATAACTGGCAGTCAGAGTAGGTGTGCGGTGAAGTGACAGGAAGCAGTTAATGGGCATGGACGCTGTCTTGTGTCAGACGGCTGATGGAACTGGCGGTCACATCAGCCGATCGGGCGTGTGCGCTGCTTAGGAGTTCACGCCTGCTACTCACTACTATTAGGCCTTGCCAATGGACTGGGCCGACTAGATGGGCTTTTATGCAAATGATATTTGTAGGGTTATCACCAAGGTACATAGAATCTTTGTCGATTGGGCTCTCCAATGGTTAAATTAAAGATATTTAGACTCCGCTTGGAATAAATGAATTCAATAAAATTTTATGGAATTCATTTATAATTCTCATTTCTCATGCTTGGAATGCAAAAAAAATAGGAATTGAATTCATAGAATTAAATTCCATGGAATTCATTATACTTTCACCAAATTCCATCAAAATAGGTGAAATTTGCAAATGAATTCCACATTTTTAAGAGCTAAAATTGAAAAGACTATAATATCCTTTTAATTATTTATTATAAATAAATTTCTTTTATATAGTTAACGTAATCTGTTATTATTTCTATTCCATCACTGTTCTTCTCCTTCTTCTATTACTATTTTTCTGTCATCCAAAACCACAATCACCGGATTTTTACTTATTTCAATGAATTACATATGAAATTTATTTGTAAATATATTTTACAAATTGAATTCATTTGTTCCAATCAGAATTTCAGATAGAAAAGTAAATGAACGTAGAGAATGAAATGCTTCTTGATGGCGAATCCTAGTAAGACTAACGGAGAGAACGATAATGCATATAGAAAATATATCTTTAGATATTCGATTTGAATAAGAATGATCAATTGAAGGGTGTATCCAATGAGACTTTTTAAATTCACCAGTGTGGTTACTATATCAATTTGGATATACATTAAGCATCTTAATTATCACCTTTTGTTCTAATAATTATTAAATTCCAATTTTGACCTAATAGGTATTAAAATAAATATTTAGTGTTAAACAATAAAGTTGTAGGACTAAATCGAAAAAATGAATATAATTCAAGGACCTACAATGTTATTTTCATTTCTTTTTTTTTTTTTTTTAAGTAGGATGCTAGAAAAGAAAAAAAAAAAGTTTTGAACTGTTGAAATTGACCCGCATTTTAAAATATTTTTAATTTTACAAATAAATACTTTTCTAATAGGGGCTGTTCATACGTTTCTTTTGGTTCACCTCTCCCATCAATGTTAGAATTCTTTTCAATTTTTTGTTCTTTTTCTTTGAAGACAGATCCATTTCGAGATTTATATATAATTAGTTGTAATTAATTATAGATTTATAATTTATAATTTATAATGAAGTGAGGGTTTATGTTGTATTGAATGAAGAAGTCTACATATATATATATATATATATATATATATATGAGTAAAATAAAAAAGGACTTGAAGAACTTGAAGATAATATAAAAGTAAATGAATGAATAAATAATTCATCCTCGTTGAATATGTCTGTGAGCCGAGTTTTTCCAGGTTATGGTTATCAATGGCATATAAATTAACAAATTTTTGAAATCATCCTATATTTTATTGTATTATATATTATTATAGTTTTAATTTATTATTATATAGCAAGCTTTGGTTGATTTCCGATGAAATTATATAAAATGCATTTTTTTTTTCTTTTTTCCTTCAACTATTTCTTATGTTTCTTTTTTATTTTTTCTCGATACGCTTTTAAAAAGTCATTCTAATTTTTTTTTTTTTTTACTGATGTGGCAGTTAAAATACTGAACACTCAACGTCAACCTCCATAATAGTTATAGAAGGCTTGATAAAACTAAAATCTACACTTTGAATGGGTTAAGTGTAACTAAAAATCCAAGTTAAGGAGTCATTTAAAAAAAAATGAATACAGGGAGTTGAATGAATATTTTTAATGGTGCAAAAATAATCTATACATGTACTAAGCCATAAATGATAAATAAATACTTAATCCGTCTAGAGTTCCCAATGTGTAAAATACCCACAAAAACAATAATATCTATTTCCAAACCGTTTATTAGTTTTTTTGAAACAAAAGAAACTTCATTAAGAAGGGTCAGCTAAAATAACTTGACTAATATAGGTAAGGGGAACTAAATCCCAAATAATAAGACCTAGCAAAAAATAGGCCGCACGAGCTAGATTATGAGCTGCCTTATTCGCAAATCTCTTAACATATTCAAAACGAATATTAGAAGAGGAATCATTAAGAACATTACAGTCATGAATAATATTATCAAAGTTAGAACAACTGTGATTTCGAGTATTCAAATCAGAGACGACAAGTTGACAGTCAGACTCGATAATAGCCTTCGAGAAAGGAGAAGATTTTAGCCATTTGAGTGCTTCACGGACTGCCAAAGCTTCAGCTTGAAAAGGATCTGAAATACCCGCATAGCACACACAACCAGCAGCTAAGAAAGCTTTGGAATGATCACGAATAACAAACGCCAGACCTGCAGAAAGACAATGAGGAAAAACGGCAGCATCTGTGTTAATCTTTATCCAATCCAGGGGAGGAAGGGACCAAGAATGAAGAAAAGAACTGGAATTGCAAGAATCAATAGCATCTGAATTTCTAGCCAGTCGCCAGTCCCGAACCATAGCTAAAGCTATGTGCAAGATAGAATTCGTCATATACCGCACACCCTGCCAAATCAAATCGTTCGTTGCTTTCCACAGAGCCCAGCAAATAGATATAGCCAGTCCACAATTATCAGAATCAAAACGACCAAAGATTAAATGAAACCAACTTGGAAGATCAGGAACATTTCCCCTCACAAAACCCAAATGAGATTTATTCCACACTCCTCTAGCAATAGCACAATCAATTAGGAGATGGAAAATAGATTCATTAGCATCACCACATAAGGGACAAACCTGGTTCAGCTCCAAGCCTCTTCTCACCAAGATGGTTCTCACAGGAAGGCAAGAGTGGAGAGCTCTCCAGAAGAAATGTTTAATTTTAGAAGGAATAGACAGAGTCCAAAGCATCTTCCAATCAGTTGTAGGTAAAAGAATAGGAGAAGAAGAAATGGAAACATCCTTACTAATAAATTTATAAGCTGATTTAACCGAATAGATTCCCGATCTTTCTAATCCCCACTGCCACATATCTTGTTTATTAAACCAGCCAAAAGGAATGCTAAGAATAAGCTGACTGTCCCTCTGATTGAATATAGACTGAATGAGCTGAAAATTCCAGCTGCGATGTGCACTTGATATGAGGTCCTGAACCTTCAGATTCTCCCAGGAGGCATTAGGATTAGAAGTAATAAATGGATTTGAGTTATCAGGCAACCACGGATCAGTTAAAACATTAATCTTAGCTCCATCTCCTACTTTTTATCGACACCCTCCGATGACAGTCTCTCTTGCCACCAATATACTACGCCATGTGAAACTCGGATTAGAGCCTAGGCAAGCTTGCTTGGAAACTACAATTCAGAAAATAGCGAGCTTTAAGAGTTTGGGCCATTAGAGAAGCACCATATGATAAAAGCCTCCACACCTGTTTCCCCAGCATAGCTAGATTGAACTCCCGAAAGGCTTGGAATCCCTGTCCCCCAAACTGCTTTGGACAACAAAGTTTATCCCACGGCATCCAAACAATTCCACTATGTGAGCTCCTATTTATGCCCCACCAAAACGAGTTAATCAATCTCTCCAATTTCTGACATATCCCCAAAGGCAGTAAGAAAACGCTCATGGTGTAAGTCGGGAGGGCCTAGGCTATGGATTTGATGAGGACTTCCTTTCCCGCTCGAGATAAGAGGCATCTATTCCAACCACTAATTCGTTTCCAGATTCTGTGCTCAATGTAAGAGAAGATATCCCTCTTATTTCTACCCACTAAAGATGGTAAACCAAGATAACCTTCATGAGAAGCATTAGGGTCTATAGACAAGATTGAACAGACTTTGTGCCTACAACTAAGAGGGTATTTGGAGTTAAACTTCAAGGAAGATTTATTGAAATTAATCAATTGACCAGAATCAATTGCATAAACATCCAAGATATTCTTCACACTATGAGCTTTTGTTGCATTTGCCTTAAAAAATATGAAGCTGTCATCTGCAAAAAAAAAAGGTGAGTGATAGGCGGTGCTCTCTTAGCAATTTTACACCCATGCAATCTGCCTTGAGCTTCATTCTATTTTAGAAGAGCTGAGAGACCTTCAGAGCAGAGGACAAACAAATAAGGGGACAAAGGGTCTCCCTGTCTCTATCCCCTACTAGGCACAATAGGACCCAGTAGCTTATCAGAACAGGAAACATAGTAACTCACTGTCTCAACACGCATCTTAATCAAATTCACCCATTGCATATTAAACCCCATAGCCAGTAAAATAGCCTCCAAAAAATGCCATTCTAGACGGTCATAAGCTTTGCTCATATCAAGTTTGAGAGTAGCTATGCCATTTTTCCCCTGAGATTTACGCTTCAAGAAGTGCATTACCTCAAATGCCACAATAAAATTATCCGAAATAAGGCGATTTGGTACAAAGGCACTTTGGTTCAAAGACACCAGAGAAGGCAGAATAGTCTTCAATCTTGAGGCTAGCATCTTAGCAATAATTTTGTAAATAACACTACAAAGAGCAATAGGCCGAAGGTCGGCCATACTTTCAACATTATGTTTTTTGGGTATGAGAACTAAAGCAGTTTGATTTAAATCAGCAGGTATTTGACATTGACGAATAATGTTAAGACATTCAGTGGATAAATCCTTACCAATTATAGACCAACATTTTTGGTAAAAAGCAGCATTAATCCCATCAAGCGCAGGAGATTTATCTGGATGCATGCTAAAGAGAGCCTTTTTGACATCTTTCCCACCAAAATCTTGCGAAAGCATAGCATTCTGAGCAGCAAAGACACGGGAACTAATTCCATTAACAGTAATACCAGTGCTTAACCGAGTAGCTTGGAAAATATTCTGAAAATAGTCCAGAACAACATCTTCTAGACCATCATCCCAATGACAAACCTGACCCATGGGATCTTTAAGCATCGAAAACTGATTTTTCTGTTTCCTCTTTGACGCTACTGCATGAAAATATTTGGAGTTGCTATCCCCATCTTTGAGCCATAAGAGTTTGGCTCTTTGTCGCCAGAATATTTCTTGTTGACGCAGAAGGTCTAAATACTGCTTTTGAGTCTCTAAAAATCCTTCTGTATCCATAACAGAACAACCCCCTCTAACTTGCTTCAACTTCAACTTAATAGCATCCAGATTTTCTTTGAAATTACCAGTGATTTCCCGGCCCCACAAATCAAGAGCACTACTACATTTCTATAATTTAACCACAAACGATTCCCCTTGGTTAGAATTCCAAGAATTACGCACTATCTCCAGCAGCCGTGACTCCCTTAACCAAGCATTTTCAAATTTGAACCTTCTGTTTGCTCGGCGAGTTTTAGTGGGAAATGGATCCAGGAAAATTGGAAGGTGATCAGAAGAGCTATTTTCCAAGATATGAACTTTAAACAAGGGAAAGAAAGATATCCAATCGTTATTTGCCAAAGCCCTATCCAAACGTTCTTCAATCCATCCCCTATCATTGCTGCCCCTGTGCCATGTGAATTTATACCCATTGAAGCCGAGGTCAATCAAATTCGAATCAGTAATGGCCGCCTTAAACCCATCAATAAGACTATCAAGCTGACGACAACCTCCCCTTTTCTCCCGATGATCTAGAATATCGTTGAAATCCCCTAAAACACACCATGGCAGGTCAGATATGTGAGACAGGGAACGAAGAAGGTTCTAAGAGTTTGGACGATGAGCTCTATTGGACTCTCCATAAAAACCTGTAAGCCTCCAACGATTCTGGCCCACAATGTCCACCTGAACATCAATATGCTTCTTAGAATAACCTAGCAAGCTAACGTCATTTTTGTTTTTCCACAGCAAAGCCAGTCCCCCACTATGGCCCAACGGATCCACACACAAAATAAACCTTCATAACCCAAAATAAGTTTTATTCTTTCAAGTTTATCTCTACTACATAAAGTTTCAATAAGGAAAAGAAACATGGGCTTTTTCATCATAACAAGGTCCTTAAGAACCCGAATTGCCTGTGAGTTGCCCATCACACGGCAATTCCAGCTTAGATAACTCATGATGATAAGCGGGCCTGCTCCACAGGACCCGCCTCTGGTACATTTTTTGAATCCATTTCAACAGAGATAACTGGGCTGGACTCAGGCCCATTTGAATCCATTTCATACATACATTCTTGATCTCTACGACGCCGTTTAGCTTCAGTTATAACCACTCCATCCTGACCTTGTGTATCAAGGATATCCCCATTCTCTCCACTATTAGTGCCTTCCATAACTTCCTTGCCCTTTCCGTTACCTTCCACTTCTGTGTTAAGGCCAATGCCTATTTTTCCGCCGGTTTTTTTGGGGTCATTTCCTCCATTATCTCCTGGAATCCCTACAGGAAGGGGATTGAGTTAAGTTATCTAAATTCTATCGGTTAAAAATTAATATCATACTACCCATATCTCATATTCATCTCAAATGTAATTACTAATACACATGTATATTATCTCATATTCGTTTATCAATATTCGTTTAAAAACAAACAAAAAATAATACAAAATAAAATATACAAATAATAAAATTATAATCAAATTCATCCATAAATATTGAAATAAATTAAATTAAATTCAACTTTCAAGATAAATTAAATTTCAATTATTACAAATATTAATATTCATTAAAAAATAACTAAAAAACCACATATTTTATATGTACTTGAGTTTGGATAAAAGATATCCAAAGACATAAACTCCAATATCATACCTATACCTATCAAGTAGGGGTGTGCAAATGGTCGGTTCGGTTCGATTTTGGATCGAACCGAACAAACCGAAAATCGAACTTGAGAAGTTTTAAAAACCGAACCGAGGACCGAAGTTTTTAGAACCAAAACCGAATAAACCAAAATAATTTTGATCGGTTCGGTTCGGTCCAATCGATTTTTCACCAATATAAGTTTTTTTTTATATTTTTAATTTATATGGGTTCATAAATTAAAATAATTTATATTCAATAAAATAAAACAATTTAAAATAATTAAAAGGAGAAAATATACATAAATTTTTTATATTATATTTCTAATAAATACTAAGCAAAATTACACTAACAAAATATATACATTAAAAATAAATACAATATAAATTTTTATTAATAATATATTCAATGTACTTCAATTAAAAAAACATACATGTAAATAAATATAATTATAGTGAATATTTAGGTTTAGGTTATATATATATATATATATATATATATATATATATATATAAACAAAATGGTGAATTTAATAAACTTTATCGGTTCGGTTCTTTCGGTTTTACAATCATAAAAACTGAACCGAAATACCCGAAATTTAACTTCGATTCAGAACCGAAAATCGAAAAAATCGAATCAAATGGACCAAAATTCATTCGGTTCGGTTTTGCACAGTCCTACTATCAAGTGTCAAGTTTAATGAAATTACTATCAAAATCTATCCCTACTAAACTCATTTATTCACTATTCTAATTCATTCTATTATAATAGGATAGAACTGAATATACCAAAAAAAAATATTCACCCTATAAAATTAAGATATCATTTATTATATTTATTTCGACTTTTTCTTTTTATTAGTATCAATACTATATTATTAAATTTTCATTAATTTTTCTTTTTTATATGCATTTTTTCATTATATTTATATTCATTATGGTATTTTAATAAGTTTAAAAATTAATAATTATTTTAATATTGACAAAGCAGCAACAATATTTGATATGGGATGAGCAATTGCTTACGATGTGCTGAGCCTCAAGATTAAAAAAAAATATATATATATATATATATATATATACACGGACTATTATTAGCAATAATTGCTGATGACAATAATTGCTCAGTCTTTACCCAAAAAATCAACTAATTATTTTTTTTTAAGGGCATGGAATACTCTTTTTATTTTATTTTACGTGTTATTTTGAATAAAATTTAAATTTTATTTATATATTATTTTTAAATTTTTAATAATAATTTTATACTTAAAATGAAATTTAATTTTTTTAATATATATTTATTAATTAGATTTAAATTTATATATTAAATTATTTAATTTTATCTTAAATTTGAATCTAATTAATATTTTTTTAATTCTAATAAAAATAATAAAAGTGATATATAAACGTATTTTGACTTCTGGAATCAATATATATTTGGCAATCGTTTTCAATATTTAATTCATCAAAACGCATGGATGTTCCCACTTCCCACTGTGTATGGCTACCAAGTGTTTTTTAATTTTTTTTGGCAATGTATATGTTTGGGTTTTATTGATTTTTAACTGTATAAAATAATTAAAAATAAAATTCATTCTTTAAATAGGGAGTCTCGTGCCATTCCTAAATAATTAATATCTCTTCATTCATAGATAATTATCCCTTTTCCTTTTTTTTTTTTTGTCAAAAATTAAAAATTTATCTTTGTAAAAAAATTAATTTATTAATCATATTTTGAAAATTGAACTACTCATTCCATTTCATAATTTTTGTCCAACTTTACTTTTTAGCTTATTTCAAAATATTATCTATTTTCCTTTTTTACATTATGGGCAGTCTATAAATTGTCTATTATTATCCCTATTTAATTTTGTCTTATTAATTACAATTTAAATTTTTCATGCTATACCGTTAACATGATTTTTATAGTTTCAATAATACTACATCCGTTTTATAATATATGTCACTTTTGTTGTTTTTACTAAAATTAAAGAGTATTAATTAGATTTAAATTTAAGATAAAATTAAGTGATCCAATACACAAATTTAAATATAATTGATTAATTTTTATTGGAAAAGAAAACTAAATTGAATAAAGAAAAATTGACAAATAAATTGAATTTAAATTTTATTCAAAAGTGACAGATATTATGAAACGGATGAAATATTTAATTACTCATTTTATATTTAGGATGAGTATAATAAAAAAGTTTTATGAAAATTTTGTCCTTTAACCCTAATAAGTAAATTTTTTTAATATTTATAAAAAAAGTGAACAAAAATTATAGAACGAAAAAAGTAATATTTATTGATAAATGTTATATTAAAAAGATTACATATAAATGTACTATATTTTTTGAAAATAAATATTTATTTATGAATAAATTAAAATAGAAAGTTGAATGGTTAATTAATAGATTTTAAATTAAAACGATACTGTACTCGGTGGGAATCATAGGATATGCAGTCTCTTTTATACCTACCTATCATTTCAAACATTTTTAGTTTCCACTGAGCAAATGCTGTCATTTTTTACTGTTCACACCTTTGTTTTTTCCCTTGACAAAATCTAATTGTTTCCTTTAAAATCCACAATAAATTAAAGTATCTAATTTCATTGACCAATTAGGACGAAAGAAAAATATATGTGATGGATATTTAATTATCAAATTTGAATGTGATTATAAATTAATTTGCTAAAAAATGTAAAAATACTATATAGATATTTCTTGGATGTTGCGGTTATAAATAAGAAGGTAGCAGTGCATGTGATCATGTAAAATAAGTCTTTCTTCTGAATTTGGGAGACAATGGCTCAGGTCATTAGCAACCCAGTTCCGGCGATGGCTGTTACCAAACCGCTAGAGAAACCGGTGATGGTGATCAGCGAACAATTCTTGGCTCAATACCCGGTTGACCTCGTCATTTCTTCCAAGGTCTTCACTCTTGGAGAAAACGATTTCCACGTCAAAGACATTAACGGCACTGAGATTTTCAGAGTCAAAAGTAAGCTCATGAGCATCCATGACCGCCGTTTTCTCAAAGATGCAACCGGTAACACCCTTGTAACTCTCCGCCAGAAGGTCCCTCTCTCTCTCTCTCTCTCTCTATTTTCTTTTTTATTCCCTACTTATCGTACGTTATTAATTATTAATTGTTAATTATTGTTAATTTCAGATAATGACTGCTCATCATAGGTGGGAGGTATTCAGAGGAGAAAGCACAGAGGAAAAGGATTTGCTATTCAGTGTGTTGAAATCATCTATACTCCAGTTCAGGACAAAATTAGATGTGTTCTTAGCCAGTAACAAAGCCGAAGATAATCCTGATTTCAGGATCAAAGGATCATGGAGTGAGAGATCTTGCACCATTTTTCTTGGAGATGGAGAGTCCAAACAAATCATTGCACAGGTGAAATTAATTCATCTCTTCATGACTATAGTATTAACCAGCTTAATTCAGGGAGAAATAGGATCTTTATAAGTTTGAATACTTAATTAATTCATTTATGTTTTGATGGGATTAACTTCACCATTAAAAAAATAAAAATTACGAATGTAAATAAATCTTATTAATTGAGATAAGATAAAAATATAGTACACATTAATTTATTTATGTCACAATTTCTTACTCTATTTAACAATTTCAATTTGCTACAACTTCAGCTATTAAATATTTTGTTTTAACGGAACTAGATTAAGGTTGCGAAATTGATCGAAACGAAACATGATGGGTCTACTTGACTATCGAGATAAATTTAAAGGGCATATTTGATATTTCAGCCTTATTAGTTTGTTTATATTTATTATTTGAATTAATTAATTAATTAATTAGTGGATTAATTTATGATGATATGCAGATGCACAGGAAACACGATCTCAAAACATTTTTCTTGGACGCAGACAACTTCGGAGTGACAATTTATCCAAATGTTGATTATGCATTTGTGGTGGCTCTTGTGGTGATTCTCGATGAGATCAATGATGATATGGACGGTAGGGACTAAATGTTTTATTAATATAAATAATAAGATAAGATTGCCTTAATCTTATCCTGTATTTTATGGGGTTAGAATAAGAAGTGTAGTTTATGCACTTCTTTTTTTAGCTACTATTGCTTGTTTTTCCCATCCTAATTTCGGTGAAGTTTAATGTTAAGGCTTGTAAAATTGTTACTGCTTTGATTATTTTCTGGCTTCATTCCCCCTGGTTTGTGGAGGATAGTTCCTCTATGTTGCATTTCACTTGTACTTCTGGTCTCTTTATAATATATGAGAATATAGTATTCCATTGTCTCTTAGTATGTAAGATTAAGAATTCGATCCCCCAAAATCCTTAATTATATAAAAAGAAAACGATTATAAGTTTTATTGTGGGTTTGCAATTGATAACATTAGAAGGAATATCTCGATCAGCTATATGAACAAAAGTGGAATTTGCCTAAAATATTTGGAGAACATCCTGATAAAGTAATTTTATAATTGAAATCATATATATATATATATATTGTAGAATTTTTATATTTTGGAGGTTAAAGGTACATATCGATAAAGATTTGAGAGAATCTGTTCCTACATGTCCCTGTAAAATCAAGTCGAGTCGTCGAGAAGTAAACAATATTTCAGAATTATCATTGAAAAAGGCTGGGTCTCAAGATTAAGAATTGGATTTCATCCATTATGAACACATTAATTAAATAAGAAAGATTGTTATCGAATATCATATGTATAAATGATTTGAAAGATGGAAAAAATAAAAAATTAGTTGCAGTGATGTTAGATGGGGATATGTTTGTGGCTATTGATTTTTTTATTCTCGAAACATTTGTGCCTATTAACACACCATCATCCCAAGCTATATCTATTGTAAGGAAATTATTTTGGCTTTTAATTAAATGTATAATAAAAGCAGAAAGAATTACAAATTTTTTCATTATATAATAATAAAAATCCACATATATTATTCAAAGAATTACTATAGGAACTTTCTTAGAGAGAATTTGGGAATTTGGGAGGAGACCAAATGTTCTGGTTCGCCGAATCTTTCATGCTGCAAAAGGGTAAGGGCCTCGCGGCTCTTTGCCATATTGGATTAATTCTGTCCAAATTTTTATACAGTGTGTTCGCACTTGTACTACTCAAAATGTGTGTGTGCACACCGTATAATAGCTTCAAACACTATATCAACTTTTTACATATTCCTTAAACAATATTTTTGGGGTCACTTGTTATTTTGAAAATATTTTCTTTCTCTCTTATATTTATTTGTAATTATGTTAGTTAAATGCGTTTAATTTCCAACACTAGATCTTTTAATAGAGAGAATTCAAGTTGGTGGTTAGAATGATGACCAAATTTAACCCCAATTTGGGGTGGAGTCCATCAATGCTACATTAATTAAGATTAAGAAATTTATATATTCTTTTACCATTAGAATTTGAATTAAGTTAATGTACTTGATTAAGTAAACTTAATTGATTAAATAAAGTTAAGTTAACTTAATTATTAAGTTATCCACGCACATCCGCCGCAGAATTGAAACATAAATATTACTCCCTCCGTTCCTAAATAGGTGTCACTTTTGTTGTTTTCACTAGGATTAAGAAATATTAATTAGACTTGAATTTAGGAAAAAATTGAGTGATTCAATGTATATTTAGTATTTCAATGTATAAATTTAAATCTAATTGGTTAATTTGTATTGGAAAAGAAAATTAAATTGAAAAAAAAAAATTAAATTGCATTGAAAATCTAAAAGTGACAGATAAATGGAATTTGGATTTTTGCCAAAAGTGACAGATATTAAGGAACGGAGGGAGTACATGTTTTTCATGGAAAAAGATGAAAAATGGGTTTTAAATTTATAAATATGGACCACACAGTTGAAACATAAATCTGACATGTGTTTCATGGAAAAAAAGTTGAAAAACGGGTCTTAAATTTATAAAAGAAAACTACATAAAACATCTTTAAAATAGTTTCCAGTTTTCTCTTTAAATTTGAAGTTTTTTTAAAAATTATTTGCCATTCTCTATTAGAAAAATTATCTAACATAAACAAGTTTTCTACTTTCATTTTTTTCAAATTTTTTCTAAAAAACAATTCCAATTTTTGCAAGTAAACACACTCATAAAATTTCCTATTTTTCAATTAAGACCGAAAAAAATCAAAAAATCATTAAATCGATTTAAAAAATCGAGTTCAAACTGATTTTAACAGTTAACCAGTTCAATTGAATGTAGACGTGGACGTGGACGTAGACTTTAATTTTTAAAATCACGATTAATAAACTTAAATTTAGGTGTCTGCTTAATCTGTTGGTTAACGGTTAATCCGTTTATATATAATTTTACACATTTATATAGACATGACGGTAATTTTCACATATATCATATTCTGTCCTATATTAAAAAATAAATGACTAATAAATTATATTATGTTTGGTAAAGTTGCATGTTTTTAGTTTTTAAAAATTAAAAACTAATTTCAGTTTTAATTTATTATTTATGTTTTTAAAAATTGTTTTAGAAATTTAAAAATTATATCATATTTTTTTTTAATTATATATGCATATTGGATTGTTTGTAATATTAAATAATATATATTTTACATATTTATGTTATATAATTTTTAATATTTAATAGAAAATATTCAATGAAATTCAATATTTGAAATCTACTAGGTACCATTAAGAAAAATCCACTGTAAAAAGAAAAGTTATAATGGATCAACGTATATAAGTTTAATGTAATAGAGCCTAGAATTCATCTAGGCAATATTAATCATGTTAAATCATCAATAAAACAAAATTTATAGCGGAAGCGTACTTGAATTCATTATTTCAATTGAAAAAACAAAGATCTTGTGGCTAATAATCTTCCAAATTGATAGGTAAGGTGGAAAACTGTTTTTTGTCGATAGGAATAGAATGACAACTCCCTTAATCTATAATTTGGGGACCATAACTTTTATATGAAAATAAAATTTTTCTTTATTTCTAATTTAGCCCATCATAAAATTAGAAATTATAAAAGAGTATCTATACATTTAACCCATACTTATAATATTATTATTATGGCCCATTCTAATTTCAATTAAATTAGATCACTTTAATATTTAGGCCAAGTCTTTTAAATGATAGTTATGACATATAATTATTATAAACTTAATATATATATATATATATATATATATAATGTATTTGTCCATAAATCCTAACAATCTCCCACTTGGATTGTACATATATATATACACACACACACATTTTGCTTTATAATTATATGTCAACTTTATGAGCTCAAAACTTTACTATCATAATCAAAGACATTTCTGAACAATCTCGTCCATCAATCATGCTTATATAGAACCAAGGCGACTTTTGTTACATATATATCGTAACTAAATCCATCCCTGATCACATATATAAACACAACCAAATAACACAGATCAAGTATGGATGCATAGCATGAAAATTACATGTAATGTGATCTAAACATGTTTATTTTCAACTGGTCCATTTTATAAACTTAGTGAGATCAATCTATACCAAAATCAAAGTGTGAATAACTCAACTTCATTTCTGCAAAAAATATCGATAAATCGAAAAACTGAAAAAAAAAATGTGTCTAAAATAAGAAAGCAAGATTACAAACTCCCATTAAAATTAAATATCCTCAAAAGACATAACACCCATGTGAGCAGTATGCTCATTAAAGACCTTGGGTGGTAATCTTTTAGTAAGCGGATCCGCAACCATAAAGTTTGTGCCAATATGCTCAATATACACTTGTCCACTTTGAACTCTTTCTTTAACAACCAAGAATTTAATGTCTATATGCTTTGACTTACTCGAACTCTTGTTGTTATTAGAATACAAGACTGCTGACTTATTGTCACAAAAGATCTTAAGTGGTCTTTTAATTCCATTAACAATTCGCAGCCCAGTGATAAAATTTCGCAGCCATATTGCTTGATTTGATGCCTCATATCATGATATGAACTCTACTGCCATGGTAGAATAGGCTATAAGAGATTGCTTAGCACTCTTCCAAGAGATAGCTCCTCTAGCAAGCAAAATAATATAGCCTGACGTAGATTTCATGCTGTCTTGGCACCCAGCAAAATCAGAATCTGAATGCCCAATGATCTCTAACTTATCTGATCTCCTGTAAGTGAGTATGAAATGTTTTGTTCTTTGAAGATATCGCATGACTCGTTTGGATGCTTTCCAATGATCCATTCCTGGATTATTTAAATATCTTCCCAACACTCCAACTATGTATGCAATATCCGAATGCGTACAAACTTGAGCATACATTAGACTTCCTATTGCTGATGCATAAGGAATCTTGTGTATTTCTGTCTCCTCAAAAGCATTTTTGGGGCACTATTGAAGACTAAACTTGTCTCCTTTAGCCACAGGGGTATCTCCTGGTTTGCATTCTTGTATGCCATATCTCTTAAGAACCTTTTCAATATAAGCCTTTTGTGATAATCCAAGGTACCTCGAGAGCGATCTCGATTTATTTGGATCCCTGATACAAAATTTGCATCTCCAAGATCCTTTATCTCAAAATTCATAGCTAGAAATCCCTTGGTTTCATGCAACAAGCCTATATCGTTGCTGGCAAGCAATATGTCATCAATATACAAAACCAAAAAAAATATGCTTACTCCCACTAAATTTGTGATATATACAATCATCAACCAAATTCATCTCAAAACCATAAGAGATAATAATCTGGTGAAATTTGTAATACCACTAACGAGACACTTGCTTAAGCCCATAAATGGATTCTTCAATCTGCAAACCATTGACTTTGCATCTTCTAATACATAGTTTTCTGGTTGCACCATATAAATTGTTTCATCAAAGTCACCATTGAGAAATGTTGTCTTGACATCCATCTGATGTAGCTCAAGATCAAAATGTGCTACTAATGCCATTATATTCCTAAAAAAAGTCTTTCGATGAAACTATAGAGAAAATCTCTTTATAATCAATGCTTGTTTTTGCGTAAAGCCTTTAGCGACAAGACGTGCTTTATACCTCTCCACATTGCCCTTTAAATCCCTTTTGGTTTTAAAAATCCATTTACAAGCAATGGGCTTTGCATATTCAAGCAATGTGATAAGATCCCACACATCATTGTCTTTCATAGACTTAATCTCCTCATTCATGGCATCTACCCACTTTTGAGAGTTAGAACTTTCCATTGCTTAATGAAAATTGACTGCATGATTTTCCATCACTCCAATGTCAACATCATGTTCTTGGAGAAACACAACATAATCGTCCGAAATTGCATTTCTTCTTTCTCTAGTGGATCTCCTTAATGGCAATGGTTCTTGAGGCTATAGAGTTTGTTCTTCAAGAACATCTCCTTAAGACTGAATGGGAGGATCAATGACATTGTCTTGTTCTAGAATTGCATCATGGACAATGTCTGGTATAATAACCTATTCTTGATTATTGTCCATAACAATTAAAGGAATATCAATATATTCCTCTTCAAAGACAAAGTCCTTAACTCTTTCTCCCCCCGTAAACTCAACATCCTCAAAGAACCGAGCATTACCTATCTCAAAAATAGACTTACTTGTGGGATCATCAAATTTGTAACCCCTAGAGCGTTCAAAGTATCCAATGAAATAACAACTAATAGTCCTAGAGTCCAGTTTCTTTTCATTTGGCCTATAAGGCCTTGCCTCAGTTGGACATCCCCAAATATGAAGATGCTTTAGACTAGGCTTTTTACCTGTCCAAAGTTCATAAGGGGTTTTGCCAGTTGCCTTTATTGGTACCCTGTTGAGTATATAAGCTGCAGTCTCTAATGCCTCTCCCCAGAGTGACTCAGGTAAGGTAGAGTGACTGATCATACTTCTTACCTTGTTTAAAAGCGTTCTATTTCGTCTTTCAGCAACTCCATTCATATTAGGTGAACCCCGGCATAGTGTACTATTGTACGATACCGCTTTCCTCTAGGAATCTAGCAAATAGACCTGGATGTTGTTCACCTGAATTGTCATATCTACCATAGTATTCACCACCACGGTCAGATCTAACACTTTTAATGTAATGCCCCAATACCCCCTGGGAGGATATCGGGTTGCTATGCACTCACTTACCCAACACATGTAAATACGATCTTACATATAAAAATGGAGAAGAATATCATTAGGCAAAAACATACTTGTATTGAGAATTTTAAAATTATACATATTATAAACATCCTTGTTCATCTATTACAAAATATTGTTATCCATATTACAGTCATAATTACAATTAAAAATTACACTTCATATACTATAATTCTCTTTACATAACATGGTATTACTTATTACAAAGAAACTCTATCATATACAAAAAGAACTCCATTCAAGCTCCTAGTGGCCAGCAAATGAACAACGCTCTAAACCAGACCTGTAAACCTACACGAAAAAACACCTATACTAAGTGATAATGCTTAGTGGGGATAAACAGAACAAAGGATTTCTATCGAAGTCACAAATATCACACAACAATGCATATCAATCGTCATGCAAACATCGTATACCATAAGTGATAACATTTCATTACCTCTTACATAAGTGATAACATGTTATTTGCATTTCATATAAAGGCATAAACATATAATAGCCTCCACTACATCTCATATACAATACTGAACATTTAATAGCCTAAATTCACATCAATGGTGGATATGGGTACTCTGGATACTGATTAACAGTATCAAACATTTAGACACCTAATTCAAACATTTGAATACACAAGGCATTCAACATTTAGGCACAAACGGTGCCACTCTGGCAATTGCACTCTAACCTTTTATAAGCATGCTTATTTATCCACTACTATGACCATTCAGGCATGAAAAAGCTCATATCACTAGGTCTATAAACAGGGTTCAAAACAAGATTGGCAAATCTTATAACATTTAAAGTGAACATATATATATATTCAAATAACTTTATTCTTTTTATACATTAAAGTATACATATAACGTATTCGAATAATTTATACACAAATAACTCTTTAACATTCACACAGAACACTTTCACACGGCTGTCAGGCCAAGTCATACTGCCATGTGAAATCCACACAGTGGTAAGAAAAATCAAACCGCTGTGTGAACGACACTACCCACAAACCATCAGGATAGAATCATTTTACACGGCGGTCAGAAAAATCCATACCGCTGTGTGAACTGATCCTGTAATAATTCATCAGTCTAGAATTAATTTACACGGTGGTCAGACAATGTCTTACTGCTGTGTAAACAGATGAACTCACAAATTCATAGTCCAGAAGCACTTTACACGGCGGTCAGGTTTGCCCTTACCGCCGTATGAAGCCACGGACAACCAAATCTCAAAGTTTTTGGCACACTCACACGGCTGTCAGGCTCATCTTTACCACCGTGTAAAGCCAAAACACAGGCAAAAATCACAATGGGCACGTTCACATGGCGGGCAGGAAAAACATGCCGCCTTGTGAAACCAAAAACACACGCAAATTGATCTTTTTTGGGTGTTCAAAGACAACCCAAAACCACACTTTCCGTAAATACACATCAAAACCTATAACAACTCATATAACATGCATAAAATCACATGCAGTAATAACAACTAAAAGAGCTGTTGAACTAGATCAAAGCTCACAAACTTTCAACCGCTCACACATACATCTAACAAGAAATCAAGTGAAACACAACTCAACAAACATGCATCTACTAGAAATCACACACGATCCCAATCTCAAAACGCAGCTTGAACCACTATCTCTTCTTGCTCAAACCTTGTCCTTGCCTTTGTCTTTCCTCTTGTCAATAGCTTCTTGCATAAATCAACCAAACATACACTTAATTCACTTTAAATCAAAAACAGAAATGGAAGAAAAAGGAGGTCACACTAGAACTTCAAACCACACTTACCTTTCACACTAACTCTTCAAACCAATCCAAACTCAGCACTTTAGGTTAATCAAATGGGAAAGAAACAAGATGAAAAAGCACGAAAGAAAGAGCAAAGAAGGAGAAGAAGAGCAAAAGATGCAAAAATGCAGAAATGAAAAGTAAAAAAGAGGAAAGAGGGAAAGAAAACCGGCCAACAACCGAATAAAGGCCACCAAATCTCATTAATTCTCTCTCTATATATAGCATGAACTTGTCTAGTGTCACTCTCTCATGTAACCACTTGTCAAGCTCTAATTAAATTCCCTCTAAACTTTGGCTAATTCCCTTAAAGTCCCTCTTTTAAATTCTTTCCTTTATAAACTTATTTTCTCTTTCAATTATATCCTTATAAAGTCCTAATTCCATACATACTGAAATGCTTTTGTACCCTCGCCATACAAATAACATACAATTCCTTCTAGGGTACAATACGGGTCCTTACATTTAATACCCTTATTGAGTTGATTTTCAACTTTAGCTTTAAAACTTTTGAACATGTCTATTGACTGAGATTTCTCATGAATGAGATAAAGATAGCCATATCGACTGAAATCGTCTATGAATGTTATGAAGTATGTTTGGCCATTCTAAAAAGCCATAGGGAATGGCCCACAAATATCTGTGTGTATTAGTTATAAGACATCTGATTTCTTATTGGCATCAAATCTCTTGACATTTGTTTGTTTCCCCTTAATAGAATTCACACACATATCAAAATCTGAAAAATCAAGGGGATCGAGAATACCGTCAGACATAAGTCTCTCAATTCTCTTTTTTAGAGATACGACCCAATCTCTTATGCCATAATGAAGCCGAATTCTCAATAGTTAATTTGCGCTTTTTACATATTGAATGAACATGCAAGGATTCATTAAATGAAGCAATTGTATCAATTAAATATAGATTATCATAACCTGATACAGAACTAGATCCAACCAAACTTGAATTTTGAAAAAGACTAATATTTCTATTTCCAAATGAACAACAATATCCAAATTTGTCCAATGCTGAAATAGAAATCAAATTCCGCCTAAAAGACGGTACAACAAAAGTCTCAAACAAATCCAATAAAACTAGTTCTTAATAATAATCTAAAAGTTCTAATTGCTTCGACTTCTACTGAATTGCCATCACCAACATAGATTTATCTCTCACCATCATTAGGCTTTCGGCAATTCTGGCAACCCTGCATGGACATACTATTGTGAGTTGTTGCACCTGAATTAATCCACCAAGTGTGTCTAGGTACTGAAGTCAAATTAACCTCAGAACAAACAAAGTTAAAAAACATACCTTTCTTAGCATGCCAAGCATTATAGTCGGTACATTGCTTTTTCTTGTGTCCTGTAGCTCCACAAAAGAAACAACCATCTTTAGTTTGTTCCTTAGGTTGTTTCTTTTGTGGTGTTGTTACCGCAGCTTCCTCATTCTTCCTTTTCTTATTCTCTTTCTTCTTATCCTTTGAGGTGGATACCAAATGAACACTTGGTGTCTTTTCTTGCTTCAACCTATCCTCTTCCTGAACACAGTGAGAGATGAGCTCCTTAAGGGTCCATGAGTCCCTTTAACAATTATAGCTTACCTTAATTTACCTAAATTGTGCAGGAAGAGAGATCAAAACCAAATGCACTAATAAGTCTTTCGGATAAATCTAACTTGAGTGCCCTTAAACTTGAAGCAAGA
The DNA here is from genome assembly GCA_947683425.1 of Excoecaria cochinchinensis. Classification (NCBI taxonomy): domain Eukaryota; kingdom Viridiplantae; phylum Streptophyta; class Magnoliopsida; order Malpighiales; family Euphorbiaceae; genus Excoecaria; species Excoecaria cochinchinensis. The sequence continues at coordinate 15,725,617 of CANTUQ010000058.1, forward strand.
TTAGACATTTTCATAATGTCGTCCCTTATATTTCCTTTGCCTATGTACCTCATAGAGATGAGTTATGCTAAGATTGTACTTGCAACACCCCAATACCCCTTGAAATGATATCGGAGTGGTACGCACACACATACATACAAAAGCGAAAAATCATACAAAACATATCCGAATAAAATAAATAAAAATAATAAATGATACATACAAATATCAAAAGCATACTTTAATACCATTATATATACAAAAACTTTACAGAATTACTCTATTTACAAAACAAACGTATCTAATATATATACAAAACTTTGACTACTCAAAGCTACACCAAAAGAAATAAAAAGAAACTCCAAAGAGCTCCAACTCCTAGTGGCCAAAACCTACAGATACCCAACACCAAACCGAACCTGCCACCTATATGGGAAAACACCCGTGCTAAGCGATAACGCTTAATGGGGAGAAACAGAGACAAAAGTCTTCTAACGAAGTCACAAATAACAAGAACAATATAATAAAATAAATAAAAACTATAATACGAATTATAAGGAACATAGGCATTAACTCACATATGAATAATCATAAACTTAACACACTCATCAAGACGATCATGAATTAACATAGCTATACATCTCCAAAACATTCAACTACATAAGCATTTCTAACATACAACGACGTCACATCAAAACAATAATTCACTACACTTAACGCTATACTCATGTACTTGCACACATAGCATATTTAAGCCTGAGTTCCCATCAACAGTGGATACGGGTACAAAAGATACTGATAAGACACAATATCTGAATACATAAAAGACATAAGTCCCAAAATATTTTATACCCGAAGGTAGCAAAAAAGACCGAAGTCTCTAAAATAATTCACTAAGACCCAAACGGGGTCGATGTAAGACCCAAACGGGGCCAACAGAAGCAGCTGCACTTAAACCCTTTATAAGCATGCTTATCTATCCACTACTATGACCATTCAGGCTTAACTTACAACTCTACTCAAAAGTCACAACTTTACACTTAACCGAGTATCCGAACAATCCATGCATAAATCAAATAAGACATAAATAGATTAATGCACCAAAGCTCATATATCAAAACATATACCAATAGAAAGTGATAAACCATGCAAAGAGTAAGGAGAAAAACACACTTGAAGAATAAGGCAGGTCGCGCTTGCGACAGAAGCGAAGTTCGTCCCAAGTCACGCTCACGGCAAACTTGGCGCTCGCGAAAGGTAGACTAGAGGCCTCTGTCGTGCTCGCGATAGAGGGTGGGTGGTTCCCCGTTGCGCTCGCGACAAAGCACGGCCCGACGGATGCTCTGCTTACCGAGCTCTCTATCGCACTCGCAATACGCATCGCACTCGCGACAGAAAGCACCTCAGCGGGAGCTCGGCCATCACACACCCTATCGCGCTCGCGACAGGCGTCGCACTCGTGACAAAGTCGGGATTCCTAGCAGTTCCAAACTCTATAGCTCCTCCCTCACTACCCAACTTCCAAAACTAAACATTCAAGCAAACAACTACAATTTACTCAATAATTACCTTCAAAACACGCTCAAAATCATGCCAATAACATAATATACTCATAAAAGCCATCAATTCACAATTAAATAAGATAATCAAATAACCTAGAATCACACTCAAATTAGTTATAAATATCAAGAGCCATACTCATGTTCAAACACTAAAGCCATTCTAAATCTACTCACCATTAAGCCATTTAGCCACTCAAATGTACACATAAACATGCACATTAACACAAACGTTCCAGAAATTCAAAGATTCAAAACAAACACAATAATAAACACAAACTCCCAAACCTCTATGAAGGTTTAAAACCCAAACTCTTCAAGGTCCAACCTTCTCCTTGCCTTTGCTTTTACTCTTGATCAACAATTCTTGCACAATCAACCCAACAAAACACTTAATCAAAACCAAAACATCCAAAACACATCCAAAACATAGGAGGAGAGGGGAAGAAAACATGCTCAACTCTACTTACCTTACAACCAAACACTTATATCTCTTCAAATCCAACCTAAAGCCCTATAAAATCCACCCAAGAAGAAGGAGAAAGAGCAAGAAACGAGAGGAAGAAGAAGAAGAAAGAGGAAGAATCATGCAGGAAAGAGAGAATGGGAAAGACAAGGCAAAAAATCTAATTTGCCTCTCTCTCTTCCTTGCTTTCATTTCTTCTTCTTAACATCAATTGCTCCCCCACCAACCCACCTAGGTGTCAAACTCCCAATGGTCAACTTTCAACTATTTTTGTCAAATTCCTTATTATTGGTCCTTGGCTAATTCCCATTCACTCACTAAAATAAATCTTTCACTTAATAACTTATCTTTTCTTTAAGTTGGTCCTTAATCAACCCAATTCTTACTTGTACAATTACACTTATACCTTTCTTTCTACCATAACTCTGTAAATCCTACTAGGGTACTTTTGAGATGTTACAGTACTTATTTCAGCCTTTTCATTCTTAGCAAATCTTTTCTTAAGGAAAACCTTAACTATTTTCACTTGATCGGACATTATGCCCTTAAAAGCTTCAGGAGTGGCACGCTTAATGACCATAAGACTTATGCGATTAGACTTTTCCCACTTTTCCATCTCCCTCTTTTGTTCAGAGGTACTCTCATCAGTGAGATCAGCAGGTCTAGGTTCCCTTAATGCAAGGTCTAGGTCCATAACTCCGAGAGTGATCAATACACTCTCTTGTCATGCCTTAAAATTCATGCCAGTCAGCATAGGAATGGAGTTGATACTAGCAGTAATATTAGCAATAGGAGCAGAAACTGAATTTATAACAAAATATATAAAACAAACTCACATAAGTATCAAAATAATACCAAAATTAAATAATAAATTTAAATACAGTTAACCCCATCTCAAGATATCTAACACTCCATTAATATTTTATCTTTGGACAAAACATTAACTAGTAAGTGATATCTTGGTGTAGCAATTAAACACAAATAATAAAATAACATGTCAAATAATAATTCTTCCTTTAGGCTGATTTATTATTCACATGTAAAACCAAAAATTATCATGTGCTAATTACCACAAATGTATATGTAATCATATTAAACATCAACTTTCCTTTGGGCCAATCAATATTTATATAATTACATACAAATAACAAATTATATATATTGAAATAAACCAATTTTTTTCCATAGAGGTCACTTTGGCAACATATTGGTTCAATTAGCTCATCTCAACATATATATAACCATACTGTAATTTAAATTTAAATTCCACAAAATTTAAAAATGAAATTAAGAATAAAATATCTTAATACCAAATTATTTATATACTGGTAGAATGCACAATGCAAAAAAGAAAATTATGCCAAAAAAAAAACCAAAAGTCACATAGTGACAAAACCAAAAAATCAAACAAACAATTGCAGGTAAACTATTTAGCCACAACTAAATAAAAGGATTAAAAATAATATAAATCAAGTAAACTTGATGGCACATGGAGACAAAGCCGAGAAAAGCAAAAGTAAACAAATAGGCCAAACCCACAAAATCATTACAAATACGATAAATCCAAAAGTGACGGTAGGGATGGCAAAAGAATTAATGAAGGCTAGGGTTTAAATGCCATAAACCGTTCTAAAATAGATAAACAACATCATATATACTAAACGGCAGCCACGATTATACATGCCTAATACCAATCGGTAAAAACAAATAAATAGCAGTACAATTTGGCCACAATTCTCTATGCTGTCGGCCACAAAAAAAATATATTCATAATAATAACTTTAATCCATTCTCAGTGAATTAACATGAAATTAGGCTCTGATACTAAATGTAATAGACTCTAGAATTCATCTAGGCAATATTGATAATGTTAAATCGTCAAAAAAATAAAATTTATTGCGGAAGCGTACCTGAATTCATGATTTTAATTGAAAAGACAAAAATCTTGCGGCTAATGATCTTCCAAATTAATAGGTAAGGTGGAAAACTGTCTTTTGTCAATTGGAATAGAAAGACTATCCCCTTAACTTATAATTTAGGGACCATAACCCTTTTATATGAAAATAAAGTTTTTCTTTATTTCTAATTTAGCCCATCATAAAATTAAAAATTATAAAAGAGTATCTATACATTTAACCCATACTTATAATATTATTATTATAGCCCACTCTAATTTCAATTAAATTAGATTACTTTAATATTTAGGCCAAGTCTTTTAAATGATAGTTATGACATATAATTATTATAATCTTAATATATATATAATGTATTTGTCCATAAATCCTAACATTTAATGCTTTAGCCTGAATGATTCATTTATTCGAGAAATTTAAAAAAATATTATATTCATATTATAAATTGCATGGCAAGTTGTAACAATCCAAAAAGGGATTTAGTAGGATTTGCATGGTTAATTAGATAATTAAGGATATAATGGTAATTGGATAAGTATAAGATTAATTTAATTAAGGATTTATTTTAAGAGAAAGATAAAGTATTAAGGAAGAATTTATTTAAGTGATTAGAAGGTAATTAAACAAGGATCAAAGAGTGTTAAGTCAAAAGTTTTATTTATTTGACTAATGAGGATTTGCCACCTAAGCAAGGGTTGGTGGGAGAATTGAATGGGGAAAAGAAAGAAGGAGAGAGGGAAAGCCAACATCAAATTTTTGCTTGCCCTTAGTTCCCGTTCTCCTCTCTTCCTGCGTAAGTCTCCTCCTTCTCTTCTTCATTTTATTTCTTCTTCTTCTTCTCTTCTTGGGTGGATCTTTTGGAAGTTTAAGTTGGTTTTGGGAGTGATTAAGCGATCTTTGAAGAGGTAAGTGGCTGATTTGGATTCCTTCTCTTATTTGCCCGTTTTTGTTGAGTTTTGGGTTATGTGAGTTTTTGATTAAGTGTATTTTGGCTTGGTTCGATTGCAAGAATCCGGTGGCAAGAGGAAGGACAAGGGGAAGGAGAAGGTGGGATCTTGAAGAATTTTGATTTTGAGCTTCCTAGAGGTTTGGGAGTTTTTCCTTAGTTTGTGATTGATATGTGGTTGAAGTGTTAAATTCTGGATTTTGTTATGTAAGGCATGATTATGCATGAGTTTGGTATGGATTTTGGCTAATTTGTGGGTATTGAAGGTAGATGTATTAGTGTTTGCATGTGGGTTTGGTTCTTTATGGTTAGAGTTCATTTGAGTGTGATTGAAATCAGTTGATTGTCTTGTTTATTTTGTTAATTAATTGCTTATTATGATTATTTGTTGTTAATGGCATGTTTGTAAGCATGTTTTGTAGTGAGATTGATGTTTGGATTGAGTTGTATGCTTGATTGCTTGATTTTGGATGGGTTGAGTATGAGAGGAGCTGTGTTACAATGAGTTCTGGGCGTGAATTCATGACTCTGTAGCGAGCATGACAGAGGGCATGATTGCCGAGCTTCAGCTGATGTGCTCTCTGTCGCGAGCACGATAGAGAGCTCGGTTAGCCGAGCTTCTGTTGGGCTGTTCTTCGTCGTGCCTGCGTGTATGCACGTGACCGCAACAAGGGACTACCCGCCCTCTATCGCGAGCGCGACAGAGGTCTTTTAGTTGCCTCTCGCGAGCATATAGCTTGTCGTGAGCGTGACTTTAGGTGAGTTTCACCTCTGTCACGGACGCGACGGGTCGTCACAAGCGCGACCCTCCCCTGTTGTTTAAAAATGTTTTATTTGTTATGCTTTGCATAGTTTCTCACTCACGTTTACTTCATGATTATTATTATATGAGCTAATATTTTGTACTTTAGATATGCTTATATTGATTTATAATTATGTTAGAGGTGTGATTATTTTGTTATTGTAAAGTTTGAAGGTTATGATAAAGAGTGATTGTGCAGCCTGAATGGTCATAATAGTGGATAGATAAGCATGCTTATAAAGGACTAGTGATTGCAGCTGCTAGGACCCCGTTTGGATCTAGTGTTGGCCCGTTTGGGCCTAGTGTTTGATACCTTCAGGTATTCAAAAGCTTTTAAAATATTTTGAGACTTCGGTCTCCAGTGATTAATACTGCTCGCAGTATTCAGTGTACCCGTATCCACCACCCATGTAAATTCAGGCTAGTGTATTGAGATTATACTTGGTTTGATGTTCGGAGATGTGTATATGTATATGAGAAGTGCTTATAGTAGTGTTTTTCCTTTTCTCGTTATCTCTGCTAATTATTTTGTTTTAATGAATATGTTTATAACATTACTTGTTTTATTATTGGACCATGAATCAGACTGAACCTCTTGAATACCAGGTATGACTATCCAAATAAACGGCTCTCCTGGCCTGACTGATGGACTATCCTCTTAGGTAGAACAATACAGAACACTAAAATTCATGGACCAAGATATTTTAATAGCAGGATCCCTGACTAAAGGATAAGAGTATTCTAATGAAGAAAATTAGAACTCCATAATAGAGAAAGAAAATTCTTTATTGCTTTCAAAACCACTTGATCCTCAAAGGAATCAAGGATACCTATTTATAGAGCCAGAAGGCACATATCTTACATAATACACCGAGGACCATGAATCAGACTGAACCTCTTGAACACCAGGTATGACTATCCAAATAAACGGCTCTCCTGGCCTGACTGATAGACTGTCCTCTTAGGTAGAACAATACAGAACACTAAAATTCATGGACCAAGATGTTTTAATAGCAGGATCCCTGACTAAAGGATAAGAGTATTCTAATGAAGAAAATTAGAACTCCATAATAGAGAAAGAAAATTCTTGATTGCTTTCAAAACCACTTGATCCTCAAAGGAATCAAGGATACCTATTTATAGAGCCAGAAGGCACATATCTTACATCACTGCTTACATAGGCAAACATTAATTACAGATAAGGAGGAATCTCCTTTATAAAAGCTACTTTTACAAAAGCATAAAAAACAAAAGATACAAAAGATACTTTACAAAAGTTACTTTATTAAAGCTGGAATCTTAAAAGTTTAAAAGCTACTTTTAGTCCTTATTGCCAAGCTTGATAGGTTCATGAGAGGGTGACATATTCATGTCCTCAGGGTCCTGTTCATATTCAGCTATCCAGTCGAAATCATCAAACTTATATTTATCTTTATCTTTCTTTTTATCAAGATCAGAGAGAAAGTCACGAGTGGGATTAGCACTGGTACTGGCACCTTGATTGTCCTTATCCTTATCTTTTGTGTTCAAGTCTTCATAGGGATCCTGGGAATCTTTGAAAAGCTCACCAAGATAATTGGGACGGAGAGATGATTCTGCAGTATCTAGTACAGGAGGATGTAATGCAGAGTACTCAATATTATTGAGTTCACAAAGCATAGCATGAAGAGCCTTTGTTATGGCAGGAATTTCCATGTCTTTGCTGGAGTCAAAAGTTTCCCAGTAAATTGCTTGAGGTTGATCCCATATGGTATCCTGAGTAGGGTTCCAGAAATAAGGCCTGTGAAAGAAATAGTGAATGATATGTTCTCTTGCAAATGATTCTTTCATGTTCCAGACTTTGAGATCTTGGATCTTTTTGAGCAATTATTTTCTCCACCATGAGAGAGGGGCAAAAAACTGAAGAAATTGCCAATGCAAAGAGCTTTGCTTTTCAGGATTGGTAAGAATTTCAAAGAGGCCAATGAGTGGGAACAGGATAGCACGAGTGTATAAAGTTGACAAGCACCATAAGAACCAAAGTTCTTCTTCAAAGTAAGGAGAATCATGAAAACATTTAAAAAGAATAAACCAAGGCTGGTCAGCTATAAAATAGTTTTCATGTGAGGCTATATCTCTTTTTTGGGTGAAAAGGTGAAGATAATGAAATATATGACAGGTGGCAAATGTTTTGATAGCTGCAGGAGAGGTGCGAGGACAATCTGGCGGTATGGAGTCTATCTTAGTGGCAGGAAGATTTAAACAGGATGATTCACTTTTTCTGAGGCAAGGGTGAGGTTTGAGATATTCGAAAGCCATAAAGGAAATAAGTGAGGAAGAAGGAAGAGGAGTTTTAGGAATGGGAGGCTTTGGTTTGGAAAGTCTTGAGAGATAATCTGGAACTAAGTTCTTATCTCCTTTTATATGCACAACTTCAAAGTTATACTTGCTGAACCATTCTGCCCATTGAAGAAGTTGATGATATGGCACAGACTTCCCTTTGAAGGAAAGAATCTTTGGAAAAGAAGAGCAATCCATTATGACTATGAACTGGTGGCCAATCAGATGAAATTCGAATCTTTTAATGCCATACTTTACAGCTAATATCTCATTAAAAGTTGAGTGATAGTGGCATTCTGACTCTTTGAACTGACCACTAGCATATTTACATATCTGTCGAACATTGTCTTTTTCTTCCAAGAGCATTGCACCCTAGTTTTCATCACTTGCATCAGTCTGGAGGAATCTTTTTCCAGTGGATGGAATATGAAGAGGTGGCAAAGTCTGAGTGACTGCTTTGAGATTTTGGATTGATTGGGAGTGGATTTCTGACCAAGGTGGTGGATTCTTTTTTAAAAGTTGTGTGAGTGGTTTGGACAGGTGGCTGAAATGTGGGACAAATTGTCGTATCTAATTTGCAATGCCAAGAAACTGTTGGACCTGCTTTGGAGAAAGGTGGTGATCTGGAAAGTTGAGCAATTTTTTAGCAAGGTGTGGTTGTGGTTGATAGGTTTTATTGGCAAAGTGCATTCCTAGAAAATCAATCTCCTTTTGTGTCAATATCATTTTTGATGGGGAAAGCATTATCCCACGTTCCTTTGTGAGTTCAAAGAACTGAGTCACATGGTGTTGATGAGTAGGAACATCTGGTGAAAATATTAACACATCATCAATATAGATAAGAGCAAAGGAAAGGATTGATTTATAAACCCGTATCATAGACTGTTGGAAAATGGATGGTGCTGTTTTGAGGCCAAAAGGCATCACAGTCCATTGATAGTGGAAATTAGGAATACAAAAAGTAGTTTTTGATCTATCTTCAGGGATGATACCAAGTTGCCAAAATCTTGCCTTGAGATCAAACTTTGAAAAGATTTGGGCATTGTGAAGGTATGGGAAAAGTGAAGAGATGTTTGGTAGGGGGTATTTGTTGTCTTTTAGAAAAGGATTGAGAGGTGTATAGTCAATAACAATGCGTTTTTTCCCACGAACTTGCTCAGAGTGTTTGTTGACATAAAAGGCTTGGTAAACCCAATCAGATTGGGTAGGCTCAATTAACTTCTGGGCTAACAACTGAGAACATTCATCTTGGGCTAGGGTAAAGTCTTTAGGAGACATTCCTGGATGAGAGCCTTTTGTGGGGTTAATGTCTTCTGACTTTTTGAATGGAAGGGTGATAAAGAATTCAGGCCTAGTCCACAAAGGGTTTGGGTGTTTGGCTAGAAAATCGGTGTGAGAGGTTGCATAACTATGGGCTTCAAGTTAGGCTTTAATATTTTGGAATGGATCTGGGCTAGAAATAGAGAACAAGGAATGGGTTGTGGTGTAGGGTTGAAAACGTTTTTTATGTTTTAGGCCATTGGGTTTAATCCGAAGATGGGGTAGTTGGAAAAGAGCATCAAAACCAAATACAAGATCTTTTCCTGGTAGTTCTGAACCAAAGACATGGGTCCAAAGGAAACAATCAGGGAAAAGCTGAATCTTTATAGGATGTTTGGTTTTTAGCTTAATTGTAAGAACTCCTTGGTTTGCAACTTGGAAATGTTGGGTGTATGGTTTCCAATAGGATGAAGGAAGTATTTTTGGATTAAGAATGGTATTGTGAGCTCCAGTATCAGTGAAGGCAATTATGCTAATAGGATTAGCAAATTTATCTGGGAAGATTTTTGCTGGAACGAGGGGAATAGGATGGTGGATAATATGGAGTGTGGTGAAGGAGTTGGGAAAAGGGTAAATGGTTCAATGGTTGAAATTTCAGAAATGGTTTCTTCAGAATCCTGGTCAGATTGTTCAGATTCAGAATCAGTATACTCAATAGCAAAGAGAGTATATGGATCTGGTTCTTCATCTTCTAAGAAGAGTGATTCGATGTCATCATTTTGGATATTTATGGGAGAAGTCTGTTGGATTTGTTGTAGCAGATGTTGAGAGCTTTTCTTCTTGGGACATTTTTTAGTAAAATGACCTTTCTGACCACACACAAAGTATCGATCTCCTTTGGGTTTAAACCTCTTTTGTCTGTAAAATCGAATCTTCTTACGACGGTAAGGAAGATGTTTCTTACCCCATTTTTCCTTGAACTTATTTTTCTTGTACCTCCTGTAAGGATAACAAGAGCAATTATCTTTAGACGAGCATTTGATTTGCAAGTCTGGGCGTCGACATACTTCTTTCAGATGTGGATCTTTTCCTTTTTGAAAGATATCTTTAATCATTTGCTGTGAAGCACAGAGTTTATCAAGTGCCATTAAAACTCTTTGATAAATTTGACCAAGGGAAAGAGAATTGATCTGTACGCCTTGTTCTCGGAGATAAAATATCATTATGGTGGAAAGTTGTTTTGGCAATAATGACAAAAATCCTTGTTTCATATTAGGATCATTTGCACCATTAAGCATATAAAACAACTTCGCCATCTTCTTGTAATGTTTATCCAGATCTTTCCTTAACAGAGAACAACATCGCATTTTGAAATAATCATCTCGGTTTGCATCCTCAAATTTCTGAACATCACCAACGAATTCAGCATGAATTATCTGAAGAACATAAGCAATAGATTCAGAATTGATGAATTGAAGTTTGGAGTATTCATCTTTGTTGGTGAACCAATCTCGAAGTCTGCCCACAAATCTGCATTGGAATTCATGAAAGATATTCTTATAAGTTGTAACTCCAGTAGGTCGTGATCTTGCTTTTAAATCAAGCCAGGCAAAAACTCTTGGATTCGATCACGCCATTTGTGTCTGGGAAGATCTTCAAAACCAAACCATGGTCCAGTTGTTGGTCTGGTATCTGTAGGAAGAGGAGTACTTTTAGCAGTGGCCATTTCATCATCATCTGGTTCCTCAACAAACTGAGTAGTAGTACTTTCTGCAGGGGGGTCTGCCATAAAAAGGGAAAAATGCTTGGGGTCAAGCTCATCATCTGTATCATCATCTTCATCAGAACTAGTAGAACTACTAGTATCGTTATCAGCAACTGATGTTATGACAGGAAGAACTTGCGAGGCTTTTTATTTAAGAGTGGCAACAAGCAAATTTGGATTTAAAGGGTTTTGGATCATATGGGAGGAGGGTGGTTCAGAGATTATTACACCCTTTTATTTATGGTCAGGAAGGGAAACAGGTAGAATAGTGGTAGTTTCAGAGGTTGAAGCAAGTGTATCTTGAGGAGCTATTGGTTTATTAGATTGTTTGGATGGAGTAGAAAATTGTTCTCTCATGAATAACTCATGAGCATAACCAAGTGCATTCAATTCATCCAAAGAAGGTTCAATGTAAGGTGGGATTTATATAGAGGGCTGATGGGTGTAAGGTGTTAAAGTGCATTCATAAAAGGGAAGTGGTGAGTATGGGGATGACTGGTGAGATAGTTGGGGTGATTTCTTTGCTAAATCCCTCTTAATGGTTGCAATTTCTGCTTTCAGTCGAGTTACTTCAGAAGCTTTTTGCTGGAAATGAGCATTGTAAGTTCGTTGAGCAATAGATGTTATAAGTTGATTATCCAGATCAGCAACTTTACTTTGCAATTTAGCAAGAAGTTGGTATGTAGCAGTATTCTGATCTGTGATATGTGAGTGAAGTGTGCCTACCTGAGTAGAAACATGATCAACTTTGGTTTCCAGACGATGTAAAAGCTTATTCTGAGCAAGAGAATTCTCAGACTGCCAATTAAGTACAGCTTCTGCAGGAGAGATTGATCGAGGAGTTCCTTCTGTTGAGACACCAGGGGATTTGATAAAAGGTGTTGTTCTGACTTTTGTAGTTGGGTTTACAGTTTCGGAGAGAGTAGGAAACTCATCTGTGAAAGTACCAGTAGGTTGGTACATATAGACAGCTGGGATGATAGGGGTTTGGGTTTGTTTGGGTTTCCATACCAAAGGAGACATAGAGCAAGGTTTTTTAGGTAAAGGTTTTGGTTTTGGTTTACACTTTTCAGGAGTGGGGGTTGGTGTTGATGGTGGCTTATACCATGAAGGAGGAGTATAACTAACAGCATAGTTATACTTTCCTGAGGGTTGACCCAAAGTTCCAACTGTAGGATCATTATCTTCGTCAAGATGATCTTAAAAACGAGCCTCAGAAGAAGTTTTCTTTTTTCCTTTTCGTCTCTGTCGACGAAGATCCTCATCATCAAGTTCATCATTAAGTGAGGCGTTGTAACAGTCATCACAATCACATAGATCCCAATAACAGTGACCATCACTTTTAAAAGTATAAATAGGGTGGCCATCATTATTAAAAGCTACAATCGGGATATCATCTTCTTGTGGAAAAGGTTGCAACATAAATTGTGTAGAAAAGACAGATGCTGTGGTGGAATCAGCGAGATCTGTATCCTTGGGAGAAATAAACTGGGTTTCTATCATGCCATCTAGTCTTTTAATAAAAACAGGAGTAGTCGACTGAATAGGTTTCTTTTGTTCATGGAGAATCTCATAACTGGTAAGCCATGACTTGGAAAAATATTCAAGTAGCTGCTCCCTTGTGAGTTGCTTTGGAATTTGCACACAGGTAGGAACCTGATTAGAATCAGCACTGATGATAAGGGCATCATTTGAGCATGGAAGTGAAATGTCTATAGCATGATTTTGGACTCTATAGATCATTTGATAATGAAGAGTTGCTACATCAGTTGTCTTGACTTGATCTGCTCCAATGATCTGGATCTGCACCTTAAGGTTGTCAAGAATATGCTGATCATCCAACCTCATGTTGAAGTTGGGATAAAAGGTAAACATAACAGTACCAGCGTTAAGTGAAGTCTGTACTGTTCCAATGACAGTTTGGGAATAATCAAGATATCTGGTATCCAATAGTACAATTCTTGCAAAGACAGGAAGTCCTTTGCGCCCATGGTAGGTTACTGCAATTCTAACAGCTCCAAAGTGAAGGTGAGTTAGGCCATGATTAGCCCAATATGGAATGGATTCAGAGGGAATATCAAGAGAAATGAACTGTTCTTGTCATGTGGCTTTAATTGAGTGCTATTTAAAGGAAGAGGACTGAACATATTCCTTAACTTGGGATTTTGGTTGGCGAATCAACGTTTTGATGTTTGAAAGAACCTTGGCTTTAGGTGTTTTAGTGAAGGCATCATAAGGGTTAAGAAAAGGCAAGTGGGAGTCTTGAATTTTTTGGTTTTCGTTAAGAAAGTTTAGCTCATACAGGTAGTCTAGCTTTTTTACTGTAGAAGGAGATAAGGAGAAAGAAGATCTAGTAGAAGAAGTTCTGGTAAGAGAAGAACTAGAAGATGAACTGGATGAAGACATGATTATGAGTGTTTCTTTTCATTAGAATACCTTAAACAGTAGTCAGATGGCTCTGATACCAAATACACCGAGGACCATGAATCAGACTGTTTTTCCGTGCAGGTGGCAGGTTCGTTTTCGAGTGGGGCATCTGCAGGTTGTCCGCTAGGAGTTTCTGTTGTCGCTCTTTTTGTCTTTTGTTAGATTATTTTGTATAGTTTTGTATATGTTTATTCAGGAGTTTTTATGTTAAGATTATTGTAACTGTTTGTAATGAATATTTCGGTATATGTACATGTATTCGTTACAAGAATGATTTTGTAAATGGATGATCATTTATGATATATGATTATTTTGATCCTTTATTTAGTTTAAATGCTTCCGCTTCGGTATGTGTACATGTATGTATATTGTTTTGCGTGGGTAGCGCCTCAATACTCTCCCAAGGAGTATTGGGGTGTGACACAAGTATTCATCTTTTCCATTTTTTTGATGCGGCTAAAATATAATTGGTATGATTGTAACTAATAATTTTTTAAAAACTGATTCATTTATTTTCTAAGAAAAAAAAAATAAAAATAATAAAATTTCAACATCTATCTACGCTAAATAATTCGAATATGCATTGAAGGGAGTGGATAATAATTTTAGTTGATTTATGTACTGTGGACATCTGTATATGTGTTGTTTCAACACATTGTCAATAATAATAATAATAATAATATGTATATGTCATAAATAGGCATTGTCATATAGGTCATATACTAAGACGAGTTGGATTGGATCGTTTTGTGAATTAAATTGGTCAGATCATAAACTGGCCATTTCACATTTTTATGAATGAATAAAAAAAATTCACTTCCAAATAATAATAATACCAAGAAATTAAAAAAAAAAGTCTTTAAACTAAAAAAAATAAAGTCAATATTAAATATGCCAAATATATATAAAGATGCAAATGAAATCAAAACGCTGAAACTTGCTTTCAATTCTCGGATTATGGCAAAAGCCTTTTTATGGTAACAACCGAACGTGTTTTGTTTTATTTCTGAGAAAAAGAAGCGGAAAACTTACAACAAAAACAATGCCGAATCGAGTTTTAATATTTATATAATTTTATTTTAGTGTATTGTTATGAATTATTTATATTCTAAATTTAAATTTTTGAAATCTATATTTTAATTTAATAGATAAATTGAAATGTTTATATGAAACTTATATTTTTTAACGGTTAACTAATAATTAATAATTAATTAACTATATTTAATATTTAAATGGTTAGCTGATAACCGATTTTTAATTAACGGAATTAACTTGAGTGTATATGTGCCCCCACCTTCAGCTACATTGTAAAACCTCCCAAACACTTTTTTTTGTTATTTGTTACTTTTGTGAAAAATTCAAATTTTATTTATTTATCACTTTTAGATTTTCAATATAATTTAAATTTTTTTTAATGCAAACTAACCAATTAGATTTAAATTTATATATTAAAACACTTAATTTTATCTCAAATTTAAGTGTAATTAATATTTTTTAGTTTTAATAAAAATAACAAAAATGACATATAATAAGAAACGGAGCGAGTAATATTTTATATATTAGGGTTCTAAGTAAAAAGAAAACACAACTCAAATGGAGACATAATTTCTATCTTGGAAGTGAATTCAATTCCTATTCTTTTTTTTTTTTTTTTTGGTAGGCAGCAACTTCATTAACAGAACAGGGAACAAACAAAGAATGGATTTCGGCAGGACTATCCTCAATCCAAACCTTCAAACAAGAATGTCCTAACTGATACTTAGCAAGTTCATGAGCCAAACGATTACAAGCTCTGAGAACAAACAACCAGGAGCACGAACTGAAACTATTAGCTAACAAAGACAATCACTTAGCAGCAGCTCCACCCCATTCCTCGGTAGAGAACTAGACCTGAGATAGTCAATGACATATTGTTGCAACCAGATTCAGCAACTACGGGTGCAGAGGAGAGATCAGCAACTAACTGCAATCCAAAAATCATGGCATTGGCCTCCGAACAGATGGGATCTGACTTATGAGCACACCCTTTTTTTATTTATATATATACATATAGGGATCTAATTTCTACATTCAAAATATAATATTCTCTCTTTCTAATATTTGCATTTTTTTTTCTCAAAATGTTCATACAGATTTAGGCATCGAAGTATCATGTTTTCTTCTAATTGACAGCGTAAAAAATCCATGCTTGATCATAAACTTTCATCTCAATTATTCATTTTAAGCGGGGAATTGAGAGTTGATGTGCCGTTTGGATCCATCTGTTGGGAAAAATGACCCTTCTAATTAATGCGGAATAAATCAGGAGAAACTCACAACACAAGAAATTATAGTGGAAAACTCCAAATCGGAGAAAAACCACTGCCGTTGTCAAAAGACAACCAAGAAAAATATTCGCTATGTGGAAAATTGTTACAACCACATAATAACAAATACAATATTTTTCTTATACCCTCAACACAAGAAAACTACCCAGAGAGTATCCCAATGATTGTTGAACAAACCCTTAAACTCTCACTAATTTTCTTATGCTCACAAACAAACTCACCCTACATGTTTGCTTGAATTTCGAGTATATCAATTGCAAAATAACAATGCGTATTTATAGGCATACTTCACCGCGTAAGGACAGCTAATTCATTAGCTGTCCACGCGGTCACTTTGCAATTGCAAATTTGCAATTTGCAATTGCAGCTGGCAACTTTGAAAAGTCAAAGTTGCCTCTTTTTTTTTATTATTTTCTTACAATCTCCACCATAATTAAAAATAAAAAAATATCCGCTACCAAAACATTGTCTAACACCGACAATTACAATTCTTAAACAAGAATTATCATACTCCACCATAAAAAGTATACCCACTTGGAATTAACACTAACTCCAAGAATTGCACCTCGACCCATGTTGAAAAACTTGCTAATAAATTATGGTGCAACTTCCATGCTGATTTTTCAGGAAGTTCATTAGCCATCGACATAGATCTACTTCACACCTTGCATCTTGATCAAGCCAATGCCAGTGTGGAAAGTCCGCTAGTGGTAACACATCCTCTATCATGGCAACTTGTGGAGACTAGCGGCATGCCATGAGGACATCCATGCTCTTTTAGAGAGCATCCCCCAAAATCTACCTCATCCGAAGTAGACACATTGTTAGCTTCACCAACGGAATCAAACTTGGAGTTGCCAACTCCACATTTATCATCAAACTCCTTGTGTAACCCGGATAGAATTAAGAAATCCTTGACTTGAGTTTGCCACAAGCCAAAATTGATTCTTCCGTCAAATATCTCCACCTCAAACTTTAATCCCGACATCTTACAATAAGTGAACAGTACCGTATGAACAGTAATATAATTATTTCTCCAAAATTCGCTACTTTTTCGGACAGCAGTTCTAAGACAGTGTGAAAAATAGCTGAACCAAGTCTCTGATACCACTTGTTGGGAAAAATGACCCTTCTAATTAATGCGGAATAAATCAGGAGAAACTCACAACACAAGAAATTATAGTGGAAAACTCCAAATCGGAGAAAAACCACTGCCGTTGTCAAAAGACAACCAAGAAAAATATTCGCTATGTGGAAAATTGTTACAACCACATAATAACAAATACAATATTTTTCTTATACCCTCAACACAAGAAAACTACCCAGAGAGTATCCCAATGATTGTTGAACAAACCCTTAAACTCTCACTAATTTTCTTATGCTCACAAACAAACTCACCCTACATGTTTGCTTGAATTTCGAGTATATCAATTGCAAAATAACAATGCGTATTTATAGGCATACTTCACCGCGTAAGGACAGCTAATTCATTAGCTGTCCACGCGGTCACTTTGCAATTGCAAATTTGCAATTTGCAATTGCAGCTGGCAACTTTGAAAAGTCAAAGTTGCCTCTTTTTTTTTAATTATTTTCTTACACCATCAAAATAACGTTTATCGATAATCAGATAAGATTTATATTCTTAAAACTTATATGCCAATTAATAATGTACTCTATAAAATATTATTGCATCAAATATCTTTGCAAATCGATATTGACTAAATCGGTTCAAACAAAAAAGCCATAGATATATGGCATTAGTCTATTTAATAAGAAAGGGTAGAAGATGAATGGAACCCATTAACGGCAAAACCTAATGTTGGAGTCGGGATGCGCCCATAACTTCTCGGGTGGACCCGGAATATATTTGTCAGTTCCGAAATCCTACAAGTATGGGAAAAGTTCCATATTTGGTCTTGATTAAGGGATTGTGTCCCTTAATATTCCATTAAATTGTAACTTCCCTCATAATGCTTAGGGAAGTTACATGCTCCCCTTTTAATTAGGGGTAACTCCCCTGATGGGAGTTGATGCTCCTATTTATGGAGCATTCATTTCCTTTGGGAGATGGATGCCTATAAATAGGAGGCCCTTCCTTTGAGGAAGGACAGAGAGGATACTTCCCGATACCGAAACTCTGTCGATTTTTACTCTCGCCGGTTTATAGCTTTTCAAGTGGTTTATAGACTGTGAAAGAGTTGCTGATATCAGCCAGACCAGTGACGCCAGAAGGGATCCTTATAATCGCTTCCGCCAAAATATCTGCGTTACAAGAGGTAGGTAGCATATAACCCGTTTATATTGCCTCCATATATGCATGTGGCATGTTGGTATATATTTCCTTCATTGGTATCAGAGCCAATATTTTTGGCGTCCTGCCATGTAGCTAAAAAAATGGATCTAAAATTTTATGTGTAAAATTGGTAGATTTATGATGCATGAACCCGATATATATTTATTTTGTGTTAAAATATATATTTGTATTTATTTTTTGGGTCTAAAAATGCGTGTATGTGTACCGTAAATTGAGGGGATAAATATAGGTATTCAAAACGCTAGACTTAAAATTGAGATTTGTAATTTTTGACCATACCATTGAAATCACAGACCCCAAAAACCCCCCACCGGAAAAATTTCGGAGCGCTGCAAGCCACGCGCCGCCAGACGAAGGGCGCGTACGCGTGGGCAGTGGCCCACACGCGCGTAACACGGGTCCACAGTGATGTGTTCCTGTGGACACGTGGCCCAATGCGACTCGACCATGTGGCTAACCCAGGTCACGCCATGTGGCAGAAAGGGTCCACCAGGTGCCACGTAGGCGCCACGTGGACCACTCCGGGGGTGACACGTGGACGAATAGGATCATGCCACGTGTCGTGTCATGTCAGCACAGTGACATGTCACTGTCACCACGTGGACCAATGGGTGATTGCCACGTGGCGGACAGGTGTCATGCCACGTGGGTGATGACATGTCCACCTTCTGCCACGTGGCAGATAGGTGGACCAACCGCATTCTGACACGTGGTAGCATAGGGTTGTGCCATGTGGCAGGGTAGATGGGAGGTGCGCGTGGTGCGCGTGAGCGCATCACTCCTCCCCCTAGCGGCGCGTGCGACCTTCTCCGACCACCAAATCAGTTCCGATTTTTAGCGAAACCATTTTTTAAAATTTTTTGGTTATTTTTCCAGAAGTTTTTAATGACCAGAAAATAAATTCTTATTTTTAAATTATTAAAAATATTATAAAAATTCTGGAAAATGTGTTCTTTGCCTTTTTTATTTTGAAAAATATTTTTGAAAATTTTTGTGGATCTGTCCTTATTGTTGGTTGAAGTGAGTTTCAATCATATATGTTTATACATGAGTGTATTAACTACCTTTTTATTTCTGTGATGTGTTACAGAAATGGTGATGATAAGGACTCCGATTGTTCCTCGCACTCCGTTTGAGCTTGTTTTAAGAAATGAAAAAGTGCGTTTAGCAAGCAGCATAAGAATGCGAAGGAAGATCCGAGCTGATGACATTGATGCAATAGTGCATCACATAATGTTTATGCATGAAGAAATGCAGGAGTGCATTTGGTTAGGTGGTTTAAGTATGGGAAAAGATGATAGAGTCCTGATCAAAGCGTTGGCTGACTCATTTGTATATCATTCAGAACTCAGGGAGTTATTGGAAACTACCTGGTACATTGGAGATAGAATTTATAGAAAATCTATCATCCACTTTTTAGCTAGAGTTGCCAAAAGAGGAGTGTTGACAAGCAACGCTACATCTGTAATGAAATTGAGAAGTGGACGTAGTGTGCATCGTCTATGGCTTCATCAATGAACTTATGAGTTACCTGATGAATTGATGAAGGTCAAAGAATCAGTCCCAGTCTCAAGAAAGATTTTGCAAAAATCTAGACTTCTACATTAGTTGACATGAGTGTCAATTTTAGTTAGCGTTTAATTTTATTAAATGGGATTTATGTTTTCTATTATTATTTGACATGAGTGTCATATTTTGAATTATTGGATTTTATCTATTGGATGAATAAATACGTTTATTTATTATGATGGCATTTAATTTTATAATAAATGTGTTTATTTTAACTGTTAATTGCCTTGCATTATTTTATGAGTAAAATAATAGCATGTTTATTAAGTAAAGATTTAATAAATTTAAACCAATATTATCCCCTTCTTAAGTTTGAGAACTTAATAATCCAATAATTCAAATTTACTATGCATGAAATTTTGACTTGTAAGGTTGGACATTAGGACTTAGAGGGTAATTGGATACTATTAGTAGCCTTTTCGAATTGAAGCCTAATAGAAAACTTTACTAGGTTATTATTTCAGATGTATGGTAAATAGCATGTATTGCCTTATATCCTTTAAAATTGTGCATTTTTGTTCCATTTGAGATCAGAGGATCTTAATTAATACTGCTTCTAATTCAATTGTTGCAAAAACTTAATAAAGATATTAAGATGAATGGTGACGATTGTGAAATCTGGAGTATGAAAATCCAGTGTGTGCTTGAAGAGTAAGAGGCTCTTGGACCCTTAAGTTCGGTTATGTCTGAACCTAAGAATGGCACTACATCACAGTATAGGCAAGACCGTAATGCCTATGTGGCATAGAAAAAGAAGAATTTAACTACTCGTATCATCTTGCTAAGTGCAATAGATGATATCACTAAGTGGTTCAGCAAGTATCAAAATGCAATGGATCCGTGAATCGCTTTGCGAGAAAAGTTTAGAGGTGTGTCTCTAACTAAGTTTTTTGATCATTAGTGATCAAATTTGATACTTATCAGAAGAAATCTGATTATTCGATGCGAAAACATTTATGAGAGATAAAAAATAATTAGTAAGTTTAGTGAGGTTGGTCATAAGTTGACTGATAAGCAACAGGTCCTAGCTGTTATCCATTCCATATCCAAAAGTTAGGAGCATATAAAGATGCAACTAACTCAAACAGAAAAACATTGAGACATTTGAGGATGTCGCTTGTCATTTAAAGTTTGAATAGGACTATTTGGCACTGATTAAGGTCAATGTCATTGTGCATATGGCACAGTATTATTCTGGTGAAATGAGTTCTAACTAGAACCAGATAAGAAGCTTCAAAAGTAGGATAAGGAAAAAGGCTCAATAGCCCTAAAAAGCAAAGAAACAATAGAATTTTAAGAGGTCCAAAGGCAAAAGGACGGTAAACGTTTCAAGAGTGAAATGTTTTAATTGCCAACAGAAAAGTCACTATGCAAGAGGTTGCACTGTGCCCAAACAGATACAATATTTTGACTCAAGAGTGAGTGAAATTTGAGTATCCAGCTCAGAATTTCATTCTTTGTGAGTGATAGATTCAAGAGCAAAGGATCATGTAATAAGGGATCAAGATACCTTTGTTAAGAGTTCTGTTTCTGTTCTTACTTTATTGAAATTTGTTTTCAATTTATGTTTTAAGGATAACAGTATATGCTTATACTTAAATAATGATTATGATGGTTTTGGTTAAATGCTGAATGGTTTCATTATTATGGATGTGTACCATGACTATTTGAAGAAAATAAGTCTTTTTCTTTAATTACTTCCTCTTTACATAGTTATGAGAACAATGTGAAAATATGGCATTCTAAAATTAAACCAAATCGGGTTAGACCGAAAGAGTCGGTTAGCCATGTAAGTTTAACAGACAATTCAAATGAGGTTGAATTGCTTATATGCAAGAATTGCCTAAAAGGAAAAATAGTTAGAAAATCATTCGAGAAAAGAACTAGAGCCAAATTTCTATTGCAGTTAGTTCATTCTGATAAATGTGGTCAAATGAATGTGAGGGCAATGCATGAGGCCTACTATTTCATCACCTTTTATAAATGACTATACTAGGTATGGTCATTTCAATTTGATTACTCACTAGCCAGAAGTATTGTGTTACTTTAAGACTTTTATGAACTTAGTTGAGAATCAATTAGACATAAGGATTAAAGTTTTGAGAACTGATCGAGGTCAGAAAAATCTTTCATATATATGAATCTAAAGCTTTATGTGATGAAAAAGGGATTGAACATCAATTGTTCATTCTAGAAATTCATAACAAAACGGTGTTGCGAAAAGGAGAAATAGGACTCTCCTAAATATGGTTAGATCTATGATGGCAGAGGCAGATTTGCCAATCTCCTATCGGGGAGATAATTTAATGACTGCCACATATGTTTTTAAATCAAGTGCCTTCTATCTCTGTCACATCTATAACTTATGAGTTGTGAACTGATCGACAAGCTGACCTAAACTATTTACGACCTTAGAGTTGTGTTGCTTACGTCCATGATAACTCATGTAAAATTGATTAATTGGGACCAAGAGATAAAAAGAGTATTTATGTGAGATATTCTGAAGTATCAAAGCGATACATTTTCATGGGTGAGCAAGAAAATGGCACTGTAACAGAATTCAGATCACGAGTAATCATATTCTTAGAAAATAAATTTTCAAAGTTGGGCTAGGTGAATTAAGATTTCATTTTCTATTAATCTCAGGAAAAGGAACTATCAGGATCACTCCATATGAGTGGGAGGAAATTAGAGGAAAAAGGCCAAGGCTTTCATCCTCCAAATGATCCGGATGTTCGAGATTCTGATTTAAATAGGAGTATTCTTGACTCCAGTGGGAATAAAAAATACGGTATTCCTAACTCCAGTGGGAGTAAAGGAATATGGTTCCAGTGGGAGCATTTTGGATTACGATGAATATATGAGACATGTTTATCAAGATTCAGAACTACAAAAATCTAAAAGAAAAAGTGTTCCACGCTGACGATTTGAGATCTAAGACTCGAACAGAGTCCTTTTAGTTGCCCCACAAGACAAGGAAAAGCCTAAAAATATTCAAGAGGCTCTTCCATGCCCATCTAAGGAAAGTACATGAAATCAAATCATGTTTGAGAACTGGTTGATTTACTAAAAGAACACCAATTGGGAATAAATGGATTCTCAAAGTAAAGCGATAGGCTGAAAAAAGTATCGAAAGATACAAGACTCGACTAGTCTCCAAGGGGTTCACACAATAGAAAGAGATTGACTATGAGGAGTCTTTCTCACTTATTGTAAGATTTACGTCCATAAGGTTAATTCTGGCCATAGTGGCAAGTTTGGACCTAGAGCTATATCAAATGGATGTAAAGACTGATTTTCTCAATGGAGAATTGGATAGAACAACCTATAGGTTTCATTGAAAAAAGGCAGCGAACATAACACTACAAGAAAAATGCTCTTTAACGAAGGGAAATCCGGTCGTTAAAAGTCAAAATCCGGTCATTAAAAATCTATAACGACCGAAAAATCCGGTCGGTAAAAGCCCCTTCGTTAAAGGTATAGACGACCGGATTTTGAATCCGGTCGTTGATGACTTTAACGACCGGAACATTTCCGGTCGTTGAATAATGATTTTTAACGACCGGATTTTCCCTTCGCTACTTGTATTCACTTTCAACGAAGGGATTTTCGGTCGTTAAAAATACTTTTTAGCGACCGCATTTTCCTTTCGCTAATTATTTTTACTTTCAACGAAGAGAATTCCGGTCGTTGAAAATACCTTTTAACGACCGAATTTTCCCTTCACTGATTGTGTCTACTTTCAATGAATAGAATTCAGGTCGTTAAAGATACTGTTTAGCGACTAGATTTTCCTTTTGATTTATTATAATACACCAAACATAGATAGCAGAATGGTACTTTAAAATATAAACCATTTTATAATATTACATGTGCGGTACATATCATTCACATATATTTTATACAAAAATATAATAAATTCTTTTCATATATTGAAAAAGAAAAGGTACAAAGTATAATCATATTTACAAAGTATAAAAACTATCAATGACAAGTTCAAGAAAATAACTCCTCTATATACTAATTTATATTCAAACGATTTTTGAGAAAAATGTGAAAAATAAACCTCCTAACTTCGCTGTCCAAAATTTTGAAGACCTGCAAAATGTATAACAAAAACTAAAATTAATATTCACGGGCATAAATAAAAATATCAATAATAGAAAGTATTGGTAACTTATGACCTTCGAGGTAGAGGAGCAATATATTTGCAATGCCTTTGGTGAGGACAGAAAATTAAAAAATAAATAATAATACTGACAAAGTTAAGACATTAAATTTTATACAAAGTTTATACAAATTTTTATACAAAGCTCAAAAAACAAAAGAAGAAAGAAGAAGAATAGAGTGGTATAACTTATCTCAAACAGTACATGATACCCTAAACTGGCGAGGCATTCTCTGATGTTTGGGCCTGGCTTGTGGTTGTGCTTGTGTTGCCTCGTGTTGCATCGTACAGTAGTACCGCTGAAGTTGGTCCGTCGAGAAAGGAAGGAGTGTGGGTAAACTATTGACCAGCATGCTCATCACGGGATCATCTTCACCATGTTAGAACTAAAATTAGCAATTAAAAACCAACGCCAAGTCAAAACATAACTAAACCAGACAAAATAACTCACTATGTTCAGGCTAAATTCTTAGAGGATTGGGTGTCCATTTGAGAAGATATGGCAGCACCCTCAAGTAACCGCAGTACTACCGATCAAGTCTTAGGCCGATCAAATTGTCAACCATAGGTATATTATTGACATTGCCATAGTTGAGAAGCTTCATATTGACAACAACAAGAAGCAAATGAGAACGGTGGAAACTAAATTACAGCTGTGCAAAGAAAAGGAATTTAAAAATGATAGCAAACCAAGCAGCATTTGTAGATTTCTTTGCCTTTCTAAATTGATTTATTAAGGTATAGATTCCTAGATATGTTGGCTAATGATGGAGAAAGTACCTAAACTAAGGACTCTTCTAGGGCTATTAACAGAGTAGTTATCTTCCATGCCTCGCTCTTTCAGAACATTTTGGGATTTTAGTGCTCTTGGAGAGTTTTACTAGAATACAAAAGGCCATAGGACGAAAAGAAAAAGCAAAACAAAAAAGTTATAGTTGTTTTAAATTCAAATCAGATAGCAGAAGATTACTTCAGTAAAATGCAATTGCAAATTGATAAAATCTAAACAGTTACATACCCAACTAAAGGAACACTCTTTTAAGTCAATAGTTCCAATACTGTTAATCAACATAAGGAAAGCAATACAGCCTTATTCAAGGTTATAAATTGCAATTGCATAATTGGTTAACTAGAAAACCATGATTACCAAATTCAAATGATTCTTAACCATTCAACTACCACATCTGCAAAATTATGACAAAAGAAATATTGATCTTCTTAGATTGAGTTCTTCTCTTCAAAAGAAGAAATATTTAACCGTCAACCAAAGAAAAGTGCCATCAGAACATTTATATAATCCGCAAAAAGAGCAGTAAATCTACAAAAACCAAAAGATTAAAACAGAACCTCACAAATCGGACCTGAACTATTTTTGTCATGAAGATAGTTTAGCCATTATGCTAAATGAATTTTTGTTATGAATGAAGATAGTTTAGCCATTATGCTAAATCACATTGTATCTAAAAATTAAACCAACTACAAAGGTAAGTTTCAAACATCCAGCCTCATAAACAGAGCAATAGGCTGATAAACAAATTAAACCAAGCACATGACTAATTTCAAATGCTTCACTAACCATAGTCAATAAAAAGATAACTACTGCAATTGAAGCCACAATGGAAAATCTGATGCAGTTTGCCAGAGTTGTAGTAGTTCATTCAAAAGGCAATTAGATTCATATTCTCCATTTAGATCAACTAAACCTAATTTTGATAAACTAAAACTAATTTTGAAATTTTATGCACCTGAAATTTTATGCTCTTCAGAAAGAGGTGTAACCAAAGTAGCAGCAGAAAAATTTTGAGAGGCAGAAACTTGAGACTCAGTAGAAACAGCACCTGGAGAATCTTAAAATTAAATAATAGGCCCTTTTGACTAAGAACCCACCAAACTTTGGTCTAAACCTCAATGAAAAACACACCAGCCAAATAAATTCCAGCTAAAAGCCTACGTACTGTACATTCAACAGACCATTATCATTCAGCAGACCATTATCATTGGTCTAAATCTCTCTGTTGATACTTGGAAGTTAATATATTTCAACTGATTTAATTCAAAAATGCTATTCTAACATTAATTTTATTTTTTTATAAAAATCGAATTCGAAATATCACATAAATATCACCTAATCTAGTTTTTGCACTGCAAATAATACATATAATACACCCACATAAGAAAGAAAACATCACTTACAGATCCACAAAGAAGATTTAAATATGATAATGGAAATACCGTTTCTTAGATACTCAGGAGGAATGTAAGTAAGATTTGTACTGTAACTTTTTCCATCCCTGCTATTTTTCATCAAGCCAAAACACGAAAGTCAAGGATCTCCATTCTGCCAAAAGGCCCAAAACCATCTACTAAATTATCACTTCTGCTCTCACAAATCTCAATAAAAGAAAAATATCTTGAGTTACAGTACCTCATCAAAAAGAACCCTATAAGCATTTAAATCATGATACAAGGGACGGCCTTCAGAACTACAATAATCCAAAGCTTCAGCAATATACAGAGCTACTCTTAAATGCATGGCCCACTCAATAGTTTGATTCTCCAAAACTCCTCTATTTGCCTACCTAATAACAATCCTAGAATGCTATAAATTAAAATAATCACTACTAAAAATGAGAACAGGAAATCTGAATAAAGATTAAATATCAATAAAAAAAAATAGGAACCCAGAAAAGCAAGACGTACAGTGGAACAGATGCTTCGCAAGGGTGTCATTTGGCATGTACTCTGCAACCAGAAGCCTTTCTTCGCCATCGCAGCAGTATCCAATTAAATTAGCTAGCCTTTTGTGCCTCAAATTGCCAACACCCCACGCCTCATCCTTCAATAAGTTATTTACCAGAGAGATGAACACTAATGAAAATTGATAAAAAGAAAACCTAACAAACGGAGAAATGTTTTATTTTAAGAAAAAAAACGAAGAAAAATCCCAAAGTAGATGATTGCAGGGAACTGTTTAGGATCGGGCCAAGCAACCCTGGAAAATCTCTTGACAGCGATCCAAGTGATTTACCTATTGAGGCAAGACGGCGGCAATTCTGGAGTGGCGACGCCCACGGTGAGGAATGAGTGGCGACCGAAGAGCCTGGAGCGATGAGCGGCGGCGAGAGCAGCAGCAGTAGCGGGGGAGGTTAAAGCGAGAGGGAGGCAGATCAGATCCAACACGAGAGAGCGAGGGGGAGAAAGGAGACCAGCGAGGCTGGAGTGGCGAGCGACGGCAGGAGCGATAGTGGCAGTGGGGGAGGCTGGAGAGTGAAGGAGGCAGATCAGATCTGTTGCGAGAGAGAGGGGGGAAGAAAGGAGAGGAAGAGATAGATATATTTTTGGAGGTAAATGGTTCGGAAGTCCCGCCTTTTGTCAAGGCAATAACGACCGGATCTTGAGTTTTCTAACGAGGGGAATAAAACCACTCGTTAAATAACAATGAAATTTGAATTTTAACGACCGAATAAAATTTCCTTCGTTGTTTGTATTTTTTTACGACCGGATTTTTATCCCTTCGCTAAATTTTGGTCGTTAAAATTCAATTTTCTTGTAGTGTAAGGTTTGCAGATTGAAGAGATCAATCTATGGCTTTAAGCAGTCTTTAAGACAATGGTATTTAAGATTTCATTAGACAATCATGTCGAATGGGTTCAATATAATTGATCATGACCATTGTGTTTATAACAAAAACTCTAAAAGTAATTTTGTCATTTTAACATTGTATGTAGACGACATACTAATAGCTGAAAATGACAAAAGGTACGTAAATGAAATCAAAGAATGGTTATTGTCTAACTTTGATATGGGTCTAGCATATTACATTCTTGAAGTTAAGATTTCAAGAGATCATTTAAGAAGGTTGTTGTTCTTTTCTTAAGAGAAATATATCAACAAAGACATCGAATGATTTACTATGAAAAACTGCAAGCCCATTGATACCCCTGTTGCTAAGAATCAGTTTCTCAGCAAAAAAATATGTCCTAAGATGCCAAAAGAGATGGAACATATGAGGAATGTTCCATATGCCAGTGCTGTGGGTAATCTTATGTATGCAATATTGCATATAAGATACAATATATGCTATGTAGTGGGCATAGTAAGCAGATATCAATTTAACCTAGGCGAAGCACATTGAAAAGCAGTTGAAAGGATACTTAAATACCTCAAAACTACAACTGATTATTCTCTCTATTTTTGAGGCAAGAGTCTGCAATTAAGAGAATGCAGAGATGTTGTTTGGGCAGGAGATATGGATTCGAGCAAATCCACTTTAGGTTTTTTATTCTTGCTTGGCAAGAGTGCCATCTCATGGAGTAGCAAAAAATAAACCTGTGTAGCCCTATCAACAATAGAAGCTAAATTTGTCGCTTCCTCAGCTGTAGTACAAGAGATAGTTTGGCTAAAATGGTTTGTGAGTCATTTAAGAGTAACTGCTTCAGAGGTACCAGTGACAGTTTACAGTGACAGTCAGTCGTTGATAGCTTATAGTAAAGCTAAGCATATCGACATTAAGTATTAATACATAAGAAGTATTATTGCATGAGGAGAAGTGAACTTACAGTACGTTTCTACACATACAGATCTATTGAGTAAACCTGTAATAAGAGATGTGTTTTGAGAAACACATTAGATCTCGAGGTTTGCATAGAATTTGATTGATACTGTTATATTTTATACAATCCCTCAACGTTATTATTTGCGAATAATAACTAAAATTCATTGTTGGCAATACATGAGTGTAAATGTTTATATGTAAATATTTACTATTATTCATTTGTGATTGAGCATGCATACAGAAAAGTAGCCCACTCATAAGGGTGTTTATCTTAATTTTGTCAATGAGTTGGCAAAAACTAAGATGAGGTGAATTTTGAACATACGAGGTTGCTCGAGATCCTGTTCAAAATAAAAGTGCCGTCTTGCAGAAAATACAAGACTTGTCTTGTTAAGGTGCGAGATAAAGACATACATAAACTTGTATGCTTTGAATTGAGATCCAAATAAGGATTATAAAAAATCTGATGGTAAGTTATATGTAACTACCATGTTCTGTCTAAAAAGCCAGAAGTAGTCTTTAAGTAAGCGGACTAAAGTTGGGTGTTTCGGTGCATCGCAACCTTATGCTTCTGTACGGTGTTTGATATTTATATTATTTAAATATAAGACATGCGCTCCTTTAAGGGAAGGAATGAATACCATAATACATGTTTTATACCATGTGTGCTTATGTGACCAAGGGATGGGAAGTCAATATTGTTGATCTCAACTTTTCCTATTGTGAGACCTTACCATATTTCGACCCTTAGAACCCTTAACTTATCCCTGAAGTATGATTCAGTGTAGCTAGCTTAGTTAGTTTTCAAGAGACCATGGAATAATTTCGGTCTGGCGGACCTGACTAGAAAAGCGAGCTGAATCTTGATGGATGGCATATAGTAAGAGGAGAAGATAGCCTTTTGATCACATTCAATTGTTTCGTGGTTCACCGACATGCCTATTGTGGTTTCTATGAGTAGAGAAATAATAGTGAACATGAAAATTGTTTTATGAGGGGTAACTCCCCTAATGGGAGTTGATGCTCCTATTTATGGAGCATTCATCTCCTTTGGGAGATGGATGCCTATAAATAGGAGGCCCTTCCTTTGAGGAAGGACAGAGAGGATACTTCTCGATACCAAAACTCTGTCGGTTTTTACTCTTGCTGGTTTATAGCTCTTCAAGTGGTTTTTAGACTGTGAAAGAGTTGTTGTCATCCCGCTTGTGGATATCAGCCAAACCAGTGACGCCAGAAGGGATCCTTGTAATCACTTCCGCCAAAATATCTACGCTACAAGAGATACGTAGCATATAATCCGTTTATGTTGCCTCCATATATACATGTGGTATGTTGGTATATATTTCCTTCACCTAAGTATGTCAACACCTGTTGAGCACATATGATGTTATTTCCACTATGCCTTGCAAGCACACGACACCTGTGCTCAAGTTGGCACCAAAGGAAATCTATTCCGATTTTGCATTCTCTTTTCATAGAACTTACAATTATAATAATGATTAATAATTCATTCGCTACATGTTCTTTTATTATTAATAATTAAAATGCTTTAGATATTTTATTCACCATGATTTGATTTGGTACAATGTGCCTTAACCTTTAACCTTAAAGGGATTGCTGAAAAACATAACTCTATTATTTGCTTAATTGCTTTAAGCATGTGATCGCGGTTGGACTGTCATCAAATTCAATAGTCATATCATGTACACCCATAATCAAATAAGATAACTTAATTTCATTCCCATGCTTCCGATATTTTAAATTATGTTTGCTTTCAATTTCAATACATGACTATCTTTTTCGAGCTTCTTCTACACCTAAAAGCCAGACAGGCTAAGATGGTTTAAAAGATGTTACAACTTTAAAACAAATAAAGTAACGATGGTCTAATAAGAATACTTTCCTAACAAGGCAATTTTTCCCCTACTTAGCTAAGAAGGGAAATTTTTCCCTATAGATTGGGGAGTCCAACTCCCATGCCCAAAATATGATATTCTCTCTATTTCAAATATTTATATATTTCCTTCAAAACACTCCTGGGACTTATTGTTGTAGTGGGTAAATTTCACTGAAAATTTGTTAATTATTATTGGTATTCTGGTTGTTGTTAATTATTGATACAATTATTTCTTTAATGCAAATTAAATTTTCATTAATGATTTAAAAAAATACATTTGTAATGTATAAATAAAATTATAAAATTTCAAATTACACAAGATGAATGAAACTAATTGAAATTGTTAGAAAATATTTATGAACTTTTTAGATGAAAACAATAGTAACACATGTCTCAAGTAATATAGCTTTCAGTCCAAATCATCTTCTACATGAAAAGGGCACCAACAAACTCAAAATTAAGGACAAACTTGCATAATGAAAATTTAAATTACATTTAATTTTAATTGATACGAATAAATCAAAATTATAAAAATATAAATAAAATCTAGATAAATACGAAAGCTAAATATGAGATTAATAATTTCATATCTTAGCTTATTAAAATAAAAAAATTAAAGAAAATTAAGAACAATAAATAAAATATCATAAGTTCAAGTCTATATATATCGAATTGAAAATTATTATAGAGAATCTCAAAAAAAATATGAAAAAAGCACACAAAAAATTGAAAACACAAAAATCAAAATTAAAAGAAGAGAAAGAGGAATTGGAATTTTTATCCAAAAATAGATTGACGGTAGCCACAAACTTAATTAAATAGAGAAGATAAAATACAATGAATTCAAAAGAAAAAAAAATGAGCTGGGGTTTCAATGTTGGCCTTCTATTATTGACACAATCATTACATTAAAAAATCTATATTATTGATACAATTATTGTTTTTATAATTATAATTATTGTTGAATCGAATGACATTATTGTTACAACGATTATTACTATTATTGTTTCAATAATAATAATAAAATCGAAATTAGAAAATAAATTGCTAATTGGTTTTTGTTAAAAGAAATAACTTTTATAAAAGAAATGATCACAAGTAAGAGAGAGTAGAATCCCAAACTTTAGCATAACTATACAAAACTGAAGCTCTAGCTAGGTTGTGTGCTTCAGAGTTGTTGTTTCTATTAATCCGAAGCTATTTTAATTTTTTGTCTACGAAAAATAAGAGATTTACAATCAGAAATTATAGAATAAAAACCAGAAAAGTTTTTTACATTATTACAAAAAGTTAACGAAATTTTTTGTGCATCCGTGTAAATAATATCCTAAGAATGCATATTCTAATCAATCCAGGCTAAGACCGGTCGAAGAGCTAACCCTTCAGCAATGCATGGTGAACACACCTCATGCCAATGGCCCGAGATAGCTTTAATAAACTGCCCATCAGAGCCTCCAAAAACAGAGTCCATCTATTTTACTAAATTCTTACTTATTACACAAATCACCAATATTATGTTAATAATTAATTTTATTAAATTTTACATAAAATTATATTGAAAATAGATTAAAATGTTCCCTTTAAATTTAAATTATAAAATAAACTATGTAAAAAAAGAGAAAAGTTAATTAAGGTATTAAATTTTTTTTTTGGCATTATATAAGGATAAAGTTGGAAATGCAATATTAAATGTTATCTTAATTTACTAAAGTGACAATTTGGTGAGATGGACTGAGTATTTAGTAATAAAAAATAAAATTAGAAAGATTAATTATATCTAATAATGATATACTTCGATATTATTTATTGACATGCCTTTAAAATATTAATTCTTTATTTATTCACGTATTTTTTTTTTATGTTATAGATTTTTTAATGTAAGAAAATTTAATTATTTGAAATACTTAATTAGTTATCTTGTGTTATATCTTTAGAACTAAAAGAATCAAACCGAATAATTTCAATTTTTTAGAACAATGCACTGCAGAAATTATTTTCAATACAATTATCAGATTTCAATTTTAAAACCCCTAACTTTTCAAGATAGGATTGAATATTTTCGACCTCCAAATTAAACTGCACCGGGTGTACATACACTCCATTGGATACGCTCACTAGGCAATCTGACCTCTTGAAATTTTAGAGGTGTAGCAAAAATTATTTTGAAGAACACTATATCTTTCTTTCTCTTATTTTTTTTTTCCAAAGTATGTCAAGCTGTCTCTCTTGCTAAAATCTACAATTTTAATTGAGGCATATAAATATTGTTATATACGAAATTACATATGATTTTTTTTTTTGTTTTTTTTGAAAGCGATACACACACGGACAGGGAAGGAACACACCTTTTAATAAAACCATGGCGATTTTATCAAAGCATGCTAATTCTTATATCCACACACACACCACAATCAACAAGCGATGTGAGATCCCGAAGGACCAGGCCCCACTCCCACTTGCGCAGAAGGCGACAGCCACACCACAACTTGAACCGGGCCAGAAGCCCAAGGTTTTTTTGAAAGCGATACACACACGGACAGGGAAGGAACACACCCTTTAATAAAACCATGGCGATTTTATCAAAGCATGTTAATCCTTATATCCACACACACACCACAATCAACAAGCGATGTGGGATCCCGAAGGACCCGAAATTACATATGATTGATATATACTGAAAATATATAAAAATGGACTGAAATGTCAATAGTCCTTTCTATTTTAACCAGAGATATCGGATTTGAATTTTGAAAATAAAATATTTTTATATAATTGATAAAGAGTGTTTTGACCCCTCGTGAACTTGTTCAACACGAATATAAATCATTTGGACTAGTAAATTTTGTATAGCAAATAGTTATAAAAAAAATTAAATATATAGCACATGTTATGAAAACTATATGTAGATTATTTCATTCAATTTTATATAGAATAATATAAACAAACATTATATCTTAGTTCTTTGTATTCAATTCAACATGGTACAATTCAATCCAATTATTAATTTATCGTACCAAATTTAAGTTAAATACAATTTTAGTTCAAATGTAATAAAAGTTAAAAAATATAATTAAATTTTGGATTTATTTTTTTAATTTAAATTTTTGGGTCACGCTGATCTATAAGCTCCATAATCAGCTCTAGATTTAACAGAAAAAAGGCGAATTGATGGGGCCTCAAAACCATATAGAAATTTGCATATATATATACACATTAGAAGCTAAACCATGTCATAAATATAAACCTTGAAAGAAATTTCCGTAGACTAAACTCTTCTTCTTTGTTTGATCATGGCGGAGCACAGCAACCCAATTCCAGCGATGTCAAATAACCCGCCGCTAGAGAGACCAGTGGTGGTGATCGGCCAACAGTTCTTAACACAATACCCAATTGACCTCGTCATTTCCTCCAAGGTCTTAACCGTTGGAGAAAACGATTTTAACGTCAAAGACGTTAACGGCACTCTCATTTTCAAGATCAAAAGTAAACTCGCCAGTATCCATGACTCGCGTTATCTTAAAGACGCCTCCGGCAACACCCTTGTCACTCTCCGCCAGAAGGTGCATCTCTTTTCTTTTTTTCTTTTTTAATTATCTTAATTATCAGATCTCTAATATAATTGTGTTATCTTAAATACAAAAATATATAGACGATTAGTGCACATAGAAGATGGCAGATTTTCAGAGGAGAAAGCACGGAGGAAAGCGATTTGCTATTTAGTGCGAAGAAATCATCTCTAATCCAATTCAGCACAGAGTTAGATGTGTTCTTGGCTACTAATAAATCAGAAGATGATCCTGATTTCAGGGTCAAAGGAACATGGAAGGAGAGATCTTGCACTATTTATGTTGGAGATGGAGACTCCAAACCCATCATTGCACAGGTGAAATTAATTATAATTATATGTATATAATTATCAGATTTAAATTAAATTAATAAAAAATGATTGGAAATATATTCAAAATGCAGATGCATAGGGGACACAATCTCAAGACTGCGTTATTGGACGCAGACAACTTTGCCGTGACAGTTTCTCCAAATGTTGATTATGCATTTGTAGTGGCTCTTGTGGTGGTTCTTGATGAGATCAATGATGATCGGCACTAAATATTTACTATTATGTAAGATTAGCTTTTACTGCATGTGTGCTTATAATAAGTGCCTTTGACTGCACTTTTTTTCCTTCTTTTTTAAAAAATAACTGTTTTGTTGCTTAATTTATTTCCCTATATGTGTTCTCTTGTTGACGTTAAGGATTGTATTATGCTTTTTCGAGCTTCCCTTATAAGTTATACTTTGTTTGTGCTTTTCATGTCTATATATTTGATTTTAACTCTTAAAATTGTGTAAGTTTCATGCCTCCATAAGCAATTTTATATATTTGATTTAGGCAAAAAAATTTCAAAAGCTTTTCCAATGATTTAATTAGATGGAACCAATGAGTTCAGGCAATATATATAGCCGAGAAAATGTCTTTTTTCTTTTTCCTTGAGAATATGTCTTTTTTTTCCGTGAGAAAAGGTGAACCTAGCTCATAAGAAAAATAAACTAGCGCAGATAAAAGGTTTTAATAATATCATGATACAATCACGTTCTAATGCTAGCAGGAGGAGCTTGAAAAAGATGAAATCCAGTAGAAATTGATAAGTCAACTTGGAAAGAAAATCAATGAAAAGTTTGCCTCACGATGTACATGAGAAATAGCAAAAAAATCAAAATCTGCAATATTATCTTCAATATTGCGCATAATAGCAAAACAATTAGCATTTGGACAATATCTACCAAGAATTATATCAATCACGATCTGGTTGTCACACTCTATCAATGCATACTTATGGCCAATTTTATGCGCGAGATTAATACCATGAAGAACAGAATTCTATATCTTTGCTTTCACAATAAAGCAAACTCCAAATATTAGTCACAAAACCATTACACCAACGCAAAAAAGAATCTTTTATTAAGCCACCACAAAATGAAAGATTTATGTCCTTAGAAAAGCAAGCATATGTGTCAACTTTAACTAGACCAGCGGCATATTTATGATTGAAAAAGGCTCCCTTAAAATGAGTGGTTGTAGTTTTTTTTTTAATTAAAAAGAAATCATGTTAACCGCTCTTGGAAACATCAGCCCTAGCATCAGTAAGTAAAATCTGGTGAGCACAAGGACCAACAGAGAACCAATAAGCACCCGGAGCACAACGGACACCTAGATTACGAGTCAATTTCACTCACGGTCACTCAACTTATCACTTATTGCGAAAAAGTAATCGACTTTTTTTTCCAACTTAAATGTCACTGAACTTCTAATATTTTTACAAAAATATCATGTAAACCGGAATCCGGCGAGAACCCTTACTGGATTGATGACATGGCATATGATACGTGGCAACAAATAGTCGATACATAACTTTTTTGCAAAAATATTAGAAGTTCAGTGACATTTAAGTCGAAAAAAAAAAGTTGGTTACTTTTACACGATAAGTGTAAAATCTGGTGAGCACAAGGACCAACAGAGAACCAATAAGCACCCGGAGCACAACAGACACCTAGATTACGGATCAATTTCACTCACGGCCACTCAACTTACCACTTATTGCGCAAAAGTAATCGACTTTTTTTTCCAACTTAAATGTCACTGAACTTCTAATATTTTTACAAAAATGTCATGTAAACCGGAATCCGGCGAGTACCCTTACTGGATTGATAACATGGCATATGACATGTGGCAACAAATAGTCGGTACATAACTTTTTTGCAAAAATGTTAAAAGTTCAGTGACATTTAAGTCGAAAAAAAAGTTGGTTACTTTTACACGATAAATGATAAGTTGAGTAACCGTAAGTGAAATTGACCCAGATCGATGTAGCATTTGTTGGAAATACTTTTAAACAACACGTAGTTTTTGACATGGCATGCCATGTCATCAATCCGGTAAGTGTCATCGCCTGATTCCGGTTTACATGACTTTTTTGCAAAAATATTAAAAATTCAGTTATATTTAAGTCGAAAAAATAAGTCGGTTACTTTTATGCGATAAGTGATAAGTTGAGTAATTATGAGTGAAATTAACCCCCCAGATTGCTAACCAGTAAACAATAGTGTTACCTTCGCGACACATGTTGAATGATCACACACTAATCGCTTTGCAACAGCTCCTCAATGGCTAAAGGGACCAAAAAAAGAAAAGAAAAACAGCTTAATAAGTCAGCAGGCTAATGAGCAACCTTAATAAGTAAGAAGCTGGGATTGTTAATGTCCACGTTACAGAAATTGGGAAAAATATAGTGAGAAGAGTAAACTAGGTGGCATGAATTTATATTATACCAATGTGTAATTGGAATTTAAATATCATGGTTTCCAAAACTTTTCAACCGTATAATGAAATACCCTGCAAGATTGTTGGAGGTAAGACGCTAGAATATTCGCCAAGTGGTCGGGCATAACTAATCCGATAGCTAAGTAAATTTAGACAATACAAATAATCTGAATAGAGAATAGATTCAGATCTTTATCATGTCAAGATTGGTGTGTGAATGTCATTTATTTACGAAATCAATCAAGAAAATACAAAATTTGAGACGGAAATTTTTCCGTCGCTAAGTACAAGTTCCCTCCAAATTTAGCGACGAAAATTAGCGATAAAAAAATTATGCGTCGCTAAATGCAGCACCAAAATACAAATACAAATACAAATAATCCGATAGCTAAAAAAATTTAGACAATACAAATAATCTGAACAAAGAATAGATTCAGATCTTTATCATGCCAAGATTGGTGTGTGAATGTCATTTATTTACGAAATCAATCAAGAAAATACAAAATTTGAGACAGAAATTTTTTCGTCGCTATTTAGCAACGAAAAAAGTATTTCGTCGCTATTTTCGCGACGAATAAATATTTTCGTCGCCACAAATGGCAAGAAAAATTTTCTCCAAATTTAGCGATGAAAATTAGAGATAGAAAAATTATGCGTTGCTAAATGTGGCACTAAAAGACGAAATTTAGCAATGGAATATAATTTCCGTAACTATATTTAGCGACGGAAATAGATTATGTCGCAAAAAAATGTGAAAAAATTCTTAATTTAATTTAGCAACGGAAATAAAATTCCGTCGCTATATATGGCGATGAAATTTTATCCATCGCCAAAAACATATGAAAAATATCTTTATTTATTATATTCCTTCACTAAAAAAATTTTAAAAAATTATTATTTTATTTTAGCGACGGAAAATTAATCTGTCGCTATATTTAGCGACGTAATAATTTGCTGTTGCTAAATATCTTATATAAACATTTCTCTCTCCTCTCTCCGCCTCGCCCCCTCTCTCCCGCTGCAGCTCCGGCATGACTCTGCCGGCACCGATCTCACCTCCCCCTTCCTCCCAGCGCCGATCTCCCCTCCCTCCTTTCCTCCCTTCCCCCCCTCGATCTCCCTCCTCCCCTTTTCCTTCCTACACGTCCATTCCCCTCGCCGGTTCCCTTGTCATCATTGTCCACCTCCCTTGTCATGGATCTCCGCCTCTCTTGCTGTGCAGCCGCTGCTCGTCGGCTCCGCCTCCCATCCGCCAGTGCTTCTCCCTTGTCGTGGTACTCCCTTGCCGTGAGGTAAGTTTTATAGTTTTCTTTTTTTTTAATTATAAATTTTATTATTATTATTTAATAATATTAATTAATATTATTATTAATATTATTAAATAGTAATATGAATAATTTTTTAAAATTATATTATTATTATTATTAAATAATAGTTTGATAAATTTATTATTGTTATTATTATTAAAAATTAATAATCTTAATAATTTTTTTAAGAATATTATTAGTATTATTATTATTAATCAATAATAAAATCTAAAAATTTGAGGAATTAAATTTATTATTATTATTATTATTATTATTATTATTATTATTATTATTGTAATGATAATGATCATTATATGACAAGTTTTGTTTTTCTTTTGATTTAGCAAATTAAATGGCATAATTAAATTTAATATGGCCACCATTTGCCTCAAAAAATTTTGAATTAGATCTTATTCAATAAATTAATATTGGATTGAATCTAAATGATTAAATTGGTATCCATCGATTTTTAT
Source organism: Excoecaria cochinchinensis (assembly GCA_947683425.1). Lineage (NCBI taxonomy): Eukaryota > Viridiplantae > Streptophyta > Magnoliopsida > Malpighiales > Euphorbiaceae > Excoecaria > Excoecaria cochinchinensis. The sequence continues at coordinate 15,763,982 of CANTUQ010000058.1, forward strand.
ATTATGTTAGGACTTTATTAGAGTCTGGCATTATATCTTATATGTCATTTTTTTATTTGTAACTAGATATAGTTAATTCTAACTACGAAGTAACTTTGTTCGTATAACAGTTTTGCAATAATTATGAGTAACGTTATAGAGACTTAGTGTGCAGGTTACACAATGATAGTGTACGATCTCGTTACATAACCGAAGACATATGGGCACACTAGCAACAGTATTGGATGACACCCGAGACCCTAGCTTTCTATTTCAGAGCGGAATTCTAATAATAGACGGGGAGAGCCTGATCGAGTCAATTCATGCTTGCATACTGGAGGATCGATGTCCTATCAGGAGCATACACATAGACTTGTAAGTAATAAAAAAATGTTACTGTTTTACTTAAGAGTTCTCTTATTACAATATAGGCAACCTGTTGATGATTCATATAATGCCTAATTGAATAGAGGTGGATGGAAAAGGCAAAATTGTGTTAGGAGTTTGAATTGTTGTTGGATGCCAGTATAAAATTAATATATAAGTGCTTTTTTGACTTTGTGTACAGGAGATTTGGTCAAAATTTAGGGAAAACTCTACCAAAATTTTAGTAAGATCTTATAGGACTAGTCAATAAACTAGAGTTCAATTATAATTCTTTATTTGTTTGCAGAAAACATCGATGGGTAGACCGCCTATGCGAGGTGAGGTCTTTTTACACACTCATACAAGAAATCATGATGGTCAAACATTCGTCAATTCTCGAGCCAGACATTTACATGTATGTTAAAATTATTATATTTTACTAATATTTTGATGATATTAGTTATTAGTTATCATTAATTAATATAAAGTATTTGTTTTACTATAGAAACAAGTGCAAAAGACAATTCAACAACGTTCACAAAATTTCGAAAATATTGATAAGAATCAGATTTATTATAACATGGTTGGTGGTAGAGACTAGCGAGGACGGATCTTTGGCTTAAGTTCTTTTGCCAATACCTGTTACTCGCATTCCTCCAGCTCAGGTACAATGGCATCTAATAGACGGTCTGCTTCTAGCGAAGTATATGAACTTCGCAATACTGTAAGTGAATTGAGATCTGAATTGCAATAATCACGCGCTCAATGGCAATAATCACTCGACATCATATCTAAACTACGCAATGAGATGGCTAATTTGAGAGGTATAATCGAATTATCATCACAACACTCTGATTATTCACGTCAGCTGCCGCCGCCACCGCCATCAGTTTAGTTAGGGTTTTGTAATAGATATACATTACTATTATGTCCTTTAAATAATTATTAACTATATATACTTAGTACAATTTAAATTATATTATACTATTTTCAAATATTAAAATTTTGATATTATTTTAATTTTTTCATTATTCGGATATTAATATTACAGGTTATAAGGTTATAGGTTTTAAAAATTAATTAAAAAAATTATTATTTTCCCGACGGAAAAATTTTTCCGTAACCAAAATTGCCGACGGAAAGCATATTCCGTAGGCAAAAATTCCCGACGGAATAAATTTTCGTCGGGAAAAATACTAACGGAAAGCACATTTCCATCGGCAAAATTGCCTACAGAAACTACTTTTCCGTCGGCAAAATTGCCTACGAATTTCCGTATGCAATTTTGCATACGAAAAACTTTTTTCCATCAGTAAATTTACCAACGGAAATAATTTTTTCGTCGGGAATTTTTGCCTACGCGTCAATTACCGACGGAATTATTTTCTGTCGGTAATTAAATTTCCCGACGGAAATTCCTTACTTTCTGTCGGGAAACCTATTTTTCTTGCACTGAATGGAGCTTGACATGGATTCATCTCTTTAAATAACTTAATCAGTGGTGGAACTAGAATCCCATACTTAGCATGGACAAAATTTTTAAAAGTGTAGAGTGCACGAATGAGGCAAAATTCTTAAAAGTATGACCCATTTTACATAAATTATTACTATCTATTAATTTATTAAAAAATCTCAAATGCATGTAACTCTACTGCGGAAATTAATTAGATGATATAAGAGAACAAGTATTTATATTAGACTTATTAAGAACGTTTCTGTTTCTCGTACATATAAAATAGATATCAGTAGGATGGTTATTCTTATTTTGTGAGAGTTAGGAGTTATGTTCTAACGGTACTTCTTTTATGTCACTTGGCTAGAGTCTGCCCGAAATACACTTGATGGACCTTTCCAATTTCCATGGCGTGTGTTCTGGTAGCTAGGCCAGATCTTGGTCGTCCGAGCTTAATTGGTATAGTATTTTGTTTTGCTTCGTTGTCAAAACCCATTCAATGAGATGTAGTCTGGACTTTATTATTTGGAAGATCTCTAGGATACGGAGTATTCGGGTCCAATCCCTTTTGACTGCAGCCTAATTTAGAAAGCATTTGCTCTACATTCTATATTTTTCACATCGAACAAGCCCAGTCCTTTGAGTATAACACGGCCTTAGTGAAGGAACTTTGTTTGAATGGGAAGAAAAGAAACAAAGTCTCTTCCAAAACCCACATTCTAATTATTTTTTTTAATGGTAGAAAAAGAATCCCACAGTTACACGTAATAACTGAATGACTCATTTCTTACGAATAAAAAAAAATCTAATTTTTTACGTAAATTCGCTAAGGCATGTTATATATATATACACACATATGAGAAGCAGCACCACTACTTTGACTTAATATTAATTAAATACAATAACGTGTCAGTTTCAGATTTCTGGCTAATGCCGTTAGCAAGGCATTAGTGACAAATCTAAAATTGACATGATCTTGTATTTAATTAATATTAAGTCAAAGTAGTGGTGTTGCATCTCACGTACGTCTTTCTTTCTTTGACTTGATTATGTAGAAAATGCCTTTTCTTTTTACATATAACAAACAAGAGTCTATAAATGGGTCAATTTCACTCATATTCACTCAACTTATCACTTATCATACAAAAATAATCGATTTTTTTTTTCTAATTTAAATGTCACTGAACTTCTAATATTTTTGCAAAAAAGTCATGTTGACCGGAATCCGGCGAGAACCCTTGCCAGATTGATGACATGGCATATGACACGTGGCAACGAATAGTAAATATATGATTTTTTTGCAAAAATATTAATTAGAAGTTCAGTAACATTTAAGTTGAAAAAAAAAAAGAAAATTGATTATTTTTGCGCGATAAATGATAAGTTTATTGACCGTGAGTGAAATTGATTTAGATGTAGCATTTGTTGGAGATATTGTTAAATAACATGTAGTCGTCGGATTCCGGTCAACATGATTTTTTTGTAAAAATGTTAAAAGTTCAGTGACATTTAAGTCAGAAAAAAAAATCGATTACTTTTGCGCGATAAGTGATAAGTTGAGTGACCGTAAGTGAAATCAACCCGTCTATAAATCCAAGAAATGAAGCCAAATTAAAGATTCCATTTTTTGTCATTTTTGACTTTTTGTTTGTTTTTGGGGATAGCTTGATCATGGCTGCATATGCTTGTACAGCAGCACAATGCGATTATAAGCCCTCAATTTTGTTGCCCTTACCCAATTGATCTATCTGCGGTGAGAAAGGTCTTGAGCTTAGCCGATGGCAACTTTGTTGTTCAAGATATTAATGCTAATCTCCTTTTAATGTTCACTACAAGAAAAAATTGGTTTCCCGACGGAAAAGTTGAAATTTTCGTCGGGAAACATCGGCATATCGTGCGTAGGAAAATTTTCCGACGGAAGTAGGTTTTTCGTCGGGAATTTTTCCGACATATATGTCTTTTCCTTCGGTAATTTTATCGACGGAAAACCTATTTCCGTCGAAAAATTACCGACAGAAAATATATTTTCATCGGGAAATTTCCCGACGGAAGTCGTCTTTCCGTCAGTGAAATTACCGACGAAAATGTGATTTTCGTCGGCAAAATTACTGACGAAAATGTGATTTCCATCGGCAAAATAAATATTTTTTAAATTTATATTTTTTTAATTAATTCATAAAACCTGTAAATTTAACATGTATATCCAAATAAAGACAAATGAAAAAATTATAAATAATATCTAAATTTTAATATCCAAAAATTATATAATATAATAATTGTATTTATCATGAAATTAATAATTATCTAACGATGTCATAATAATACAAAGTCCTAACTAAGCCGATGGTGGAGGAAGAGGCGGTGGATGACGTGAACGATCCGACTATTGTGATGATGACTCGACCATACCCTTCAAATTGGCTATCTTGTTACGTAGCTGAGATATGAAGTCGAGTGATTCTTCCCACCGAGCTTGTGATTCTTACCACCAAGCTTGTGATTCTTGCAATTCTGATTGCAGCTCACGTACAGTATTCCGAATTTCATTTACCTCATGATAGGCAAAACGTCTACTAGATGCCACTGTACTTGAGCTGGAAGAATGCGAGTAACAGGTTTTGGCAAAAGAACCTAAGCCAAATATCCGTCCTCGCTGGTCTCTACCACCAACCATCTCATAATAAATCTGATTCTCATCAACATTATGTGAACGCTGTTGAATTGTCTCTTGCACTTGTTCCTGTCGTTAAATAAATGCTTTATATTAATTAATGATTAATAATAACTAATATTTAATAGTAGTAAAATAACAAAATTTGAACATACGTGTAATTGCCTGGATCGTGAATTGACAAATGTTTGACCATCATGATTTTTGGTGTGAGTGTGTACGAAAACCTCACCAGGTGTAGGCGGTCGACCCATCGATGCTTCCTGCAAACTAATAGAGAATTACAATTGAACTGTAAATTATGGATTAATCTTCCAAGATTTTACTAAAATTTCGACAGAGTTTTTCCTAAATTTTAACCAAACCTCTTGTAGACAAAGACAGAAAAACACTTCTATTTGTAATTTTATACTGGCATCCAACAACAATACAAACTCCAAACACAATTTTGTCTTTCTCATCCACCTCGATTGTAATAAATGTAATCTTAAACAGTAATAACAGTAATAACATTAATGTTTTGTAGTACTTACAAGTCTTTTTGCATGCTCGCAATGTGACAATGAACCACCAGTATGCAAGCATGAATTCACTCTCTCTGGCCCTCCCCGTCTGTTATTACTATTTCGCTCTGAAATGGAAAGTGCCTCGGGTGTCGTCCAATACTGTTGCCAGTGTGTCCATATATCTTTTGTTATGTAACGAGGTCGTACACCACCAGTGTGTAGTAGGCACACTAAGTCTCTATAACGTGCTTGAGCCTGAGCCTCCCATACTTCATACATGATGTCATCAAACGCCGAGTCCCAGTAAAATTTTTTCTTATGAGAATGAACCATAAAACATATTGTAAGTAAGTGTAAAATATAATTTATTATATAATAAATATTATCATAATTTTTTACCTTAAATTCTTCAAAATAAAAAGTCTTTGTTTCTTGTGACACTTTCTTCCAGATATAACCATCATTCTCTATTCTATTCTTGAACGTGGTCGTCATTGAGCATGAGCACTTTCCTAAAGGAATCAAACTACTATACAACAATTTTCATAAAGTCAGTAAAAGTAGTAACTATCGTTTAAATCAATTAAAACTGAAATAATTATCACTTACTTGTCAGCTGTAATGGTCACGTAGATTCTTCCATCAACTCCAACTGAACCAGGCATAGGATGTTCCGCTGGGTCGTTTCCTGACAGCTGAGTTGGCATAGCTTCAGTGGTGGCCATAGGAGTAGATCCACATGAAGGAGTAGTAGACGGGGTAGTAGTGGGAATGGTCGGTGATGCAGCGGCCTGAGTGCTAGTATTGATGGACGGCGATGCGGTTGATCGCTCTGCAATAGTGTTACCCCCATCATGCATCCTGAGTCATGGAGAAATCATATTACTCTTCTTTCTCTTAAATATTTTTCGAACCTGACATTATAAAAAATTGATTAGTCAACCAATATAAAATTGTCAATTGTTCAGTAAAAAAATCAAATCAAAAAAATAAGTGAGTGCAATAGTAATTGTTCTCACATGATATGATATGAAATTAGTTAAACAAATTATTCGCTATCATCACTCATCTGTAAATGACAATCACAATCATCCTCATTTTCTGATGAACAAGAATCAAATTCAACCTCGTCATCGGATCCCTCGCCAACTTCAGATTCGTCATCATCCTCACATGAAATGTTAACATATTCATTGTCTACATAGTTCAACATTTCATTATTGTCATAAGTGAGAGTTTCATTTATTTCATAGACTTCCGGTTGATCTTCTTGAAATGTATCATTATTTTCAGATCGTTCAGTTTGTTCGGCAACTTTTCTTTCAAAAATGCCTCTTGGTTTGACTTTGCAAGCTGACAACCATTGCGCTTTATCTCGTTTTAAACTTGGATAAGGGAGATAATACACCTGGATAAGTTGCATTGCCAATACAAAAGGTTCAAAGTTACTAAACCTTCTTCGCTGGTTGATTATTCCATCTGTGCTTTCATGCTCATCATGCCATCTCATGTGAGGTGCAGTAACTTCAGATGCATATAGTCTTTGAAGTCTCGGAGTTAGCGGAAAAAAATACATACGTTTTCAAGGTATCAATTTCTGCTTCTTACTGCAATTTCTGGATTTGCACATAGCTTGACTACAAAATTTGCACTCTTGTAAGTTCACGTCATATCTTTAAAACAACATACATCCCAACCTGCAACAGTTAATTTGCTCAACAGGCAAACCTAAACTACTGATCAGTTTCTTCACATTGTACAAATTATCAACCATTTTATGGTCAGCAGGCAATGATTAATTGTACCAATCAAGAATTTTATCAAAACTCCGATTCGAAATATAGCTTTCAGATTTTATATTCAATATTCGAGCGACCGAAAATAACTAAGTCATGTTATCACAGCCTGGCCATAATTCTTAATCTGCTGAATTTAGTAAATCATAAAATTTTGTCACATTTGTGTTGGGTTCTTCCAGCATGGGTGTATTTTCCCTAAAATCACGGCCAGCTGCATCGTAAACCATTTGGACGTACGGATTATCAATTACCCCTACATCATATGTCATAAATTCCCCATCTCCTTCAAATTGACCCTTATTTGCCGACATGTTACTCACATTACCCATCGAGATGCTACATATTGATGGTTCCTCATGTCGTGTCCACTCAAAATAATTTAGAACAAATTCTTTTCTTAACAAATGGAAATACGCTTCATCAACTGGAAGATAACTAAGGTGTTTGCACTTTTTACATGGACATATTATTTTTATCTCGTCCATGTATGCAGGTTGACAACTTGCATATTCAATAAACGACTGAACCCTTTCCATAAATTCAGGATTAATATAACCATCGTGTATTTTTCTTCTATACATCCAAGATCTATATACGTTACTCATAATTAATTCCAAAACTGTTATATGAACATAGTGACATCTTAGTTAGAATTAAATATATCTAGTTCCAAAAAAAAAAGTAAATATAATAGTTAATAAAACTAGAAATTCAAAAAACAACTATTATTACAAAATTATTTAAGACAATTGCTAGTCATTTTAACATTAATTATACTAATTAATATGCTAAATTAAAAGAAAATTGCAAATTGTAATATTATAGTCATCTTCATTACAACAACAACAACAATAATAATAACAATAATAAGTTTATCAGATTATTATTTAATAATAATCTAAATAATATTACGTAAATTATTCATATTATTATTTAACAAAAATAATAATAATCAAAATAATAACAATACAAATTAACATAAATAAATAAATAAATAAATAATAATAATAATAATAATAATGCTAAATTTTACTGATTTTAATTTAATAATAATAATATGTTCAATAATAATAATAATAATAATAAATTAATAATAACAATTAAATTAATAAACTCATAAATAAAGAAATAAATATATAAAATAAAATAAAAATAATAAAATCAAGTTACCTTGAGCCGGCAAAGGGGAATGAATGGCAGATCGGGGCTGGAATAGGAAGACCAACGGTGCACCACGCCGATGAACAAACGCCGCCCAATAAATAAATGCCGCTTGAATAGAGAAAACAACTGAAATTTAATTATTCTATTTATTATGCTAAATAAAAATAACGACAGTAATTTAACATATAATAATCATCATAATTACAACAACAACAATATTAATACTACTAAGATTCTTAAATAAATTATTAAGATTATTATTTTCTAATAATACTAACAATAATAAATTTGTCATTTCATTATTTAACAATAATCTAACTAATAATAATAACACTAATAATAATATATTTTACAAAATGTTTAATTAACATAAATAAATAATAATAATTCTAACAATAATAACAATCCACATTAACAATAATAGTATTAATAAACAACTTAATTTCTCAAATATTCATATTTAATTATTCATTAACAATATTAATACTACTAATATTCTTAAATAGATTATTAAGTTTATTATTTTCTAATAATACTAACAATAATATATTTGTCATTTCATTATTTAACAATAATCTAACTAACACTAATAACACTAATAATAATATATTTTACAAAAATTATTCATAGTATTATTTAACAATAATAAAATGTTTAATTAACATAAATAAATAATAATAATTCTAACAACAATAACACTAATAAGTAATTCAGATTTTTATTTAACAATATTAACATTTTAAACAATAATAATAATAATAAACAATATTAATTAATAAATTAAAAAAACTATACCTACTGTTTACCTGACGCCGGCGGAGAAGGGAAGGCAGGGGACTCGCCTGAGCTGGGAACTCCGTCCACCATGCGGGAGCAGGAAGACACCACGCCGGAGGAAGGAAGCCACGCGCGGAGGAGGAAAGGAGAAGCGGGAAAGGGAGGGAAGGAAGACGCCGACCGGGGGTGTGGGGGGCCGGATCGAGGCCGGAGGGAAGGGGGAGGGCCAATCTACGCCAGTGGAGGCACGCCGGAGGTGCGGCGGCGGCGCGTAGCACTGCAGAGAAGGGTGAAACGGGAAGGAGGGGAGAGAGAGGAGAGAGAAAAGTCTGAATTTATGTTCAATTGCTCTTCCGTCACTAAAAAGAGCGACAGAATTTCATTTTTTCATCACTAAATATAGCGAAGAAACACTTTTTCGTCGCTATTTGCAGCGACAGTAAGTACTTTCGTCGCTAATTAGCGACGAAAAATGAAAATAGCGATGAAATTTATTTTTTGTCGCTAATAATATAAATTATTATTTATAAATTATTTTAAGAACGGAAACAAAATTCCGTCGCTATTTTAACTTTCCATCGTTAAATTTTTAGCTACGGAATTTATTTTCCGTCACAAATGTCCGTCTCAAGCAACAATTAGCAACGCAATATTTCTCCGTCGCTAATTTCGGTCGTTAAAACTGGAGGGAAAGTACTCCCGCCATTTTTAACGACTAAATTTTTTTACCGTCGCGAATTGTTTTTCCGTCGTAAATTCGTGACGAAATGTTCTTTCCGTCGCTAAATTTTCGTCGCAAAAACTTGATTTTCTTGTAGTGGTTAAAGAAATCCTCATCACCTTTCTCCATGAGCGAAAGCTCATTCTTGATCCTCTGGGAAACGTAATTGTCACTTTACGACGCAAGGTTGGTACATAAACTTATTTTGTCATCTATGTAAAGCTGATAACTGATAATTAATAATTAACTAGGTAGATGCTACCACCTGATCCACATTGTTTTTCTTTTAACCAAACTAGAAAGCTATATTTGTATTCTTTGATGATTGTTTGTTATTTGGGTTATGCAAAACCGGCACGGAATTTGAATTTGAATAGGGTTATAGGAGGTTTTTTTGGTCGGGTCGGATAGCAAAATTGCGTCAATTTTGGATTTGGTTCGGTTTAAAACTTTGCCAGACCCAACGGATTTACTAATTATTATTTAAGGCTTTTTACAAAATTATACATAAAAAAAAACAACAACAACAAAAAAAAAACCCTTTCCCTCATTATTTCAATTATACAACATTTTCAATTTTCAATTTCATTTATACAACAATTCATTTACAAATATACAACTTTTTCATTTTTATTTTCAAAAATACAACTTTCAAAAATACTCCTATTTTTCTCTCTTCCTCTCTCTCTCTCCCTCCCCTCTCTCTTTCCCTCTCGATCTGCATATCTAGTGCACCGTCGCCCCCCACCATGGCACGCTCCCTCCTTCTTCCCCCTCACTCGTCCATTGCCCCCCCTCACGTGCTGCCTCCCTCCCTCGCTGCTGCCACTCCCGAAGCTTGCCCCATGCCTCTCTTACGGCTTGCCAGTCGCCCGAAGCCGCTTTCACCGCTGCCCCTCCCACTCGGTCAGTTTTATTTTTTTGCCTTTTATTTTTCATTTATTTTTTTTGATTTATTATTTCAAGTATTATCGTTTTTATTTATTTGTGGCAATCAATTTATTTGTAATAGTACGAGAGTCTTTCGCTTACTCTTTCTTATGATGTCAAGATTTAGGAAGTTTGATTATGGATTTTCTTGTTGTTGAAATTTTGAAGTATGAAAAGATGGTTTTGCCGCTTGGATAATCTTGTTGTTTTTTGAGTTAAATGGGATATTTTATTATAGTATGTTTTATTTCTTGTTCACACTTTCTCATTCTCTTATACCTTTATCAAATGTTAGCAAAAGCTATTCAGAATGAATTCTTGAATGTTAATTGCTTAGAGGATTTGTTTGGTATTTGGGCATATGAGTGAATAAAGGTTGGATCATTCCAATGCAAAATTTGCAGGGTCAATTTCACTCATGGTCACTCAACTTATCACTTATCGCGCAAAAGTAACCGACTTTTTTTTTCTTACTTAAATGTCACTGAACTTTTAACATTATTGGACAAAAGTCATGTTAACCGGAATCCGGCGACAACCCTTGCCGGATTGATGACTTTTTTGCAAAAATGTTAAAAGTTCAGTAACATTTAAGTTGAAAAAAAAAGGTTAATTACTTTTGCGAGATAAATGATAAGTCTAGTGACCGTGAGTGAAATTAATTTAAATGTAGTATTTGTTGAACTTATCAATCCGGCAAGAGTCGTCGCCGGATTCCGGTCAACATGACTTTTGTGCAATAATGTTAAAAGTTCAGTGACTTTTAAGTAAGAAAAAAAAAAGTCGGTTACTTTTGCGCGATAAGTGATAAGTTGAGTGACCATGGGTGAAATTAACCCAAAATTTGCACCAATCTTATTTTTGTTCATATGCTGCTATATTGGATTTGTTACAAGGTTAAAGCCGATTAAAGACCTCTGTATGTGTACTTTTCGATTATATTGTCTGGCAAGTTAAGTATTAGCAGTCGGTTATGATATTTTGTTATTCATGAACTTTTCTAGCGGGTAATGGGAACAAAACAATTAAGAACTTGAGAAAAATGTTTGTCTGAGATTTCATTAAGCTTCTCCAAATGGTGTTAAAAGGCCATAAAACCATTAATTTTTTGGGATCTTGTACAACTGGCGTGGATTCTTAGATGATTCTACGAGCTTACAAGCATGGAATTGTTTGTTTGTTGCATAACTTTGTGTGTATATTGTGTATGCTTGACATGTATTTCATGTGTAGTGTATATACACTTGATGTGTACTTGTTGTGTATCGTGTGTATACTTGACATGTATTGTGTGTATACTTGACGTATGCTGTGTGTAAGCTTGATGTGTACTTGTTGTATACTAGACATATACTTTTAGTATACTACATGTATACTTGTTCTATATTGTGTGTATACTTGACGTGTACTTAATTACTATATATTGTCTGTATACTTAACATGTACTTCCAGTATATTGCGTGTATATTTGTTGTATATTGTGTGTATACTTGACATGTACTTGCTGTGTACTGTGTATATACTTGACATGTACTTCCAATATGTTGCTTGTATACTTGCTTTTAGAAACTTAAAATTCTATAATGAAAAGTTATACTAATGACATGGAGTTTCTGATATTCACATCAAAGTAGCTTCATCCACTCCTGCAAGGTGAGCCTTTTTTTGTTTATGAATGTTCTTACATTTTTTCCTGTAAATGGCATACAAATGGATATCATTTAATTCCAATCATGCTTTCTAAATATTTTTCTTATATATTAGTTAACCATTGCTGTTGTTGGTATTTGTCATTTTCTCTTCCAGAGTTCACTGCAATTTAGTTCTGAGTAACAGAACTATGAGTTAACCAAAAGATTGCTTTACTGACTATTTGCTATCAACACATGACAGTTTTCCCAAGAATTGCAATAACAGTTTCTTCTTTTGTCAGCTGATCTGGTTGGAAGATTGATTCCCCGATCCACTGCTAAGACCATCGGGAGGATGGTCCTTTGATGTCTATATGATTTTGGGTTATATATCATATGCATCCTTTGATGAGGAAAACAAAGGGGAGGATAAATGCTCTAAAATGGCCAAAAAAGATTTTGAACTGTTACATTCTTCCCTTATTTGTTATTATTATTTTGTATTTCCATATAATTTCATTTGTATAGCTTATTGAATGGGCAAGAAGAAATTAATATTTGTTTTTTGCTCAAATAGTTAAAAGATTGTTCAAAATTAAGGAAACTGTACATTTCAATCCGCTTTTACTCTGAGCTTGCTCGATTGATAGCCTCAATAATATATACTCCCTCCGTTTTTATATGTTTGACGTTTAAGGTTATTTGGCAAAACCAATAACATATTAAATAGGCTATGGATATGACTAATTTATCCTTATTAATCTCCTCCTTGAAAATAGTGTTCATTTAAGATGAGCAAATTAATTAAGGGCAAATATGGGACAAACTAACCAAAAGTATATCAAAAGTTTCAAAAGTCATTCATAAAAGAATTTTTTAACAATTCTTAAACGTCAAACATAAAAAACCGGAGGGAGTATATTTTAAAAAAAAAATTAACAATTGAGTGGTTCAATACACTCGAAAGTGAGAGTGGTTCAAGAAAACACTCGAAAGTGAAGGGGTTGCAATGAGAGTGGTTCAAGAAAACAGTCAAAAGTGAAGGGGTTGCAATGAGAGTGGTTCTTTTTCAATTTCAAATCATTAAACGTATTGCTGCGATTTGAAAGTTAGTAGCATCATCTTTAAACATGTTATAGCCCAGATGAGTTTTCTATTGGGGTTGCGATTTTAGATTAAGTTAGAATTTCTTACGTGTGAATGTTTGCCTAGTTAAGTTTTCTAATCGAGGTTTTTTAATAATTTTTTACTAGTAAATAATGAACCTATTTTTCTAATTACATTTTTGGAAGCAAGCTAGAATTTAAACTTTGATTAATTGAAAAAATTGTCAGATTTTCAACCATTTAAATTGCATGTGATTATAAAATAAAGAATTTTTTATTTTTTTATAAATTTTTGCTAATATAGAATATGTATTATTTAGAAAGAATTCAAAAACTTTTAAGGAACATAATTATTTTTATTTATGAGAACCTTGTTATTTGAATTTTGTGATTGCGAGAGCTTATGTTTTATCAAGTGTGAGGTTGTAATTTGATTATATAATATATTTAAAAATGATGTATAATTATGAGAGAAAAAATTAAAAAGTTGTATTTTTTAAATAAAATCTAAAAAAATAACATTTGGAGTAATTTCCTCTATTATTTATTTATAATAAAATTGTAAAGTGATTGTTTTTGTTTGATGGTTGGAACACTTATTAATCATATATATTGTTTTGGATGATAAAAAAATTAAATATATATATATATTATCTCATAATTAATCATATATATTATTTTGAATGATAAAAAAAAGAAGAGAAAAAAAGAATATAATTTTTTTTAACGTTAGATGATTTTGCGTGATAGGGTAAGAGAAGATCAGCAAAAAAAAAAAATTATATTAGATATAATTATTATTATAAAATAAAATAAGAGATATTTTGTCTAAAAAAATATTAAATTTATTGTCCTTATACTTATTTTTATCTCATAATTAATTTTTTATTCAATAAATAATTTTTTATTTTTTCAAAAGTAATGACAAACACTGACTTAATTCTTATCTCCAGCTCCCAAATTCGATTTTGCGTGCCGCATTCTTCTCGCTTCTCAATTTTTTCATTTTTTCTTTTTCTTTTTATTTCCTTTCCATCCGAAACTTCTCGTTCTTCTTCTTTATTTTTTTTTTTAATTTATTTTTTATTTTATCTTCTTGCACTTAACATTAGCCCCTTTTTTTCTTATTAAATTTTCTTTCTCTAAATCCCTCCATAACTCACTAGTGCCAAATCGCCGGTCGCCAGTCGCCATTCTCGCTTGTGCATCGTGGGTTCCTCTTTCACGACTAATATTTAATTTTCTTTTTAGTTTCTTTTGTTTTGCTTTTCTTCGATTAACTACAATTGATTTGTAACTGTTGTTAGTTTTTTTGTCTTTTTTTTTCGTGCATAATCAATTTTAGTTGATAAATTTTCTTTGATTTGTTGCATTATTTGTTAATTTCATTTTATTTTGCTTTGTATTATTTCAAATTTAGGTTCTCTACTTCCCTTTTCATATTCGGGTTTGTCAAGGTTATTGAGGTTGGGGTCTCGGAAAATTCGAGGTAATAGGATCAAGGCCCAACTTTTATTTAGGGTCATTTTAGGGGTTGATTTCACCTATAGTTACTCAACTTATCATTTATCGCGCAAAAGTAATCGACTTTTTTTTTCTTACTTAAATGTCACTGAACTTTTAACATTATTGCACAAAAGTCATGTTGACCGGAATCCGGCGACGACTCTTGCCGGATTGATAAGTTCAACAAATGCTACATTTAAATTAATTTCACTCACGGTCACTAGAATTATCATTTATCTCGCAAAAGTAATTAACTTTTTTTCTTTCAACTTAAATGTTACTGAACTTTTAACATTTTTGCAAAAAAGTCATCAATCCGGCAAGGGTCGTCGCCGGATTCCGGTCAACATGACTTTTGTGCAATAATATTAAAAATTCAGTGACATTTAAGTAAGAAAAAAAAAAGTCGGTTACTTTTGCGCGATAAGTGATAAGTTGAGTGACCATGAATGAAATTGACCCTCATTTTAGCAATAATATGGTGCCTTATTTCAGATTTTGAGTTTGTTCAAGTTCGACTCAAACCAATTCGGTGCACACTTACTCCTATTTGTTGTAATGATTTTGCAATCTAACCACCTAAATTATATAAGTTGTTTTTCTACACTTACTCAAATATTTTACTTGCCATCCCTTTTATCAAAGGCAAAAAATACCTTCAAATTTCTAAATTTTTTGAATTTTTACTATTAAATTCTTAAACATTTATTTTGTAACAAACTCCTAAACTTTTTTTTTTCTTTTTTTTGGCATCGGATAATAACAGGCATCATGGTCTTTATTTCCTCTTTAATATATATCTTTTTGTGATATTAGTAATCAATATAGTCGATTAAATTGTAATGAATATTGAATATGATAGAAGCCACATTTTGACAAAAAATTTTATTCAAATTTGACTTCCACAAAAATATTATATTCCGTTTCAACTAGGGGTGTGCAACGGTCGGTTCGGTTCAATAACCGAACCGAAATAACCGAAAACCGAAATTACAATATTTTATGAAACCGAACCGAACCGAATTTGTATAATAACCGAATTCAAACCGAACCGAATTTATCGGTCGGTTTGGTTCGGTTAACCGAAAAACCGAAAATCCAAAATTATAATTAAAAAAATTATCTAAAAAATTATACAAAATTATAAATTATAAAATTAAAATTAAAAAAATGTACATATATAATTTAATTTCAAACCCCTTAAATTGATAAAAAAAATACAAAAATAATTTTTTTAATGTAAAAATTGAATAAAATAATATATAAATTTAAAAGTTCGGTCGGTTCGGTTTTTGCCTTTCAAAACCGAACCGAACCGAAATAACCGATGTACCTATAAATTTAAAACCGAAACCGAACCGAATAACCGAACCGAATTTAAAAAATCGATCGGTTTGGTTCGATTTTTCGGTTTTAACCGAATTTTGCTCACCCCTAGTTTCAACAGACGATATATATTAACCATGTTAGGATTGAAGAGGTATTTAGAGAGTGATTTTCATGGCAACAATGAAAAAACAGCCAAAGTATAAGAAAAATAAAGCACACAAAATTTAGGGACAAAGATTTGAATAGGATTTTTTAAAAAAATATTTACCAGAATAGGGTGATTCCGAAAATATATCTGGGACTAGGGTTGAGTCAGAAGCCGCAGGCGTCAGCTGCGGCTTCTGACATGTGGGACCCACATATTGGGTCAGCCACACTTATTGATGCCACAGCTTGTTGCTGCGGCATCAAAATATATATATATATATATATATATATATATATATATGGGGCAGCAGGCGGCAGCTTAGCCTGCTGCCCCTTTTACATATATATATATATATATATATATATGTAAAAGGGGCAGCAGGTGCCTACCTGCTGCCCCTTGTATTTTTTTTGTTTTTTAATAATTGTTTAATAAAATAATATTATTTATTATAATAAAATAGGATTATAATAGTGATAAAATAAAGTATGAAATATATTTATTAAATATAATAATATAATTATGATAGAATAATATTTAAATAATATACGAAACGAAACTCAAATTTTTAATTGTCCAGTTATAAATTTTACAAAAATATTAAAATTTTCATAAGATTTTAATATTTTTCTTGTATTTTTTCATATATAATAAATTTAGATGGATACGAAAGTTATTTTTATTTTTTTGTGTCCTTTTATTTTTTAAAATTTTTAGTTCAATAAATTGTGATTCGAAATTATTAATCTTATATTAAATAGTTTATATAGTATAAACTTAATTAATATAATTAATTGAGCCAAATTGGAGTTCAATTTCATTCCTAAATTTATGAATTCAAACTTTCAATCATTACTAAATATAAAATTCAATTGAAATTGATATACATTTTTACAATAATATGCTATTTATTTGTTTGTTTTGGATATTCAGAGTGAGGGTGGATGAGTATTTGAATTATAGTGGTTTAGAGAGTATTTAAGTAATTCAATAATATATAATCCGCAGTATAATTTTAATTTCAAAATATTGAGGACAAAATTATAACTTGAATTATATTTTTATAATTATATTAAGTCTTATTTGAATAATAGTTTGCTATACAATAAAATGTGTAATTTGGAATGACAGGTCATCCATAATTATTATTTCACATTATTTTATTTTGTCTAAATTTTTAAACCATAAAATTAGTGGTTTTGATTGATTTTTTTTTATTTTACCACATTTATTTATAACTTAATTAATTATATTAATTAAGTTTATACTATATAAACTATTTAATATAAGATTAATAATTTCGAATCACAATTTATTGAACTAAAAATTTTAAAAAATAAAAGGACACAAAAAAATAAAAATAACTTTCGTATCCATCTAAATTTATTATATATGAAAAAATAAAAATACAAGAAAAATATTAAAATCTTATGAAAATTTTAATATTTTTATAAAATTTATAACTGGACAATTAAAAATTTGAGTTTCGTTTCGTATATTATTTAAATATTATTCTATCATAATTATATTATTATATTTAATAAATATATTTTATACTTTATTTTATCACTATTATAATCCTATTTTATTATAATAAATAATATTAATATAATAATATTATTTATTATTAAACAATTATTAAAAAACAAAAAAATACAAGGGGCAGCAGGTAGGCACCTGCTGCCCCTTTTACATATATATATATATATATATATATATATATATATGTAAAAGGGGCAGCAGGCTAAGCTGCCGCCTGCTGCCCCATATATATATATATATATATTGATGCCGCAGCAACAAGCTGCGGCATCAGTAAGTGTGGCTGACCCAATATGTGGGTCCCACATGTCAGAAGCCGCAGCTGACACCTGCGGCTTCTGACTCAACCCTAGTCCCAGAAATATTTTCGGAACCACCCTATTCTGGTAAATATTTTTTTAAAAAATTCTATTCAAATCTTTGTCCCCAAAATTTACGTAATTCGGCAATATGTTTACGACCACGGGAGAAAGAGAGCAATAAATTCACTATGAGATAAACAATATTACAAGTGGAGTAACTTTCAACCCAAAATCCAATTACACCCGCTCACAAAATGCTCTCTTAATTAATTAGAGCATTAACTATACAACACAACTCTTTTAATATTTTTTGATCTCTCAAACTTCTTATTATGTGTATTAGTGTCCGGGGGCTTTGCCTTTTATAGGCAAAAAAACAAGAAACTGTGTCACCGAAATCAATGTTAATTTTGGTGGCATTGACAATGGGATTTTCTTTTACAATAATTTCAAAATATTGCTGATACTTTCAAATGACAACTAAAACAATTTTTGACAAAAGAGAAAAAAAATAAATTCTAAAAGCCTAAATTCAAGGCATATACTACAAACCATATTCACAGAATTCATTAATGGATGGTTCCATATAAAAAAAAAATTTAAAAGTTCAATATTGCGAAATAAATGTTTAAAAATTTAATTACAAAAATTTAAAAAAATTCAGGAATTTACAAGTACACTTTGCCTTTTATCGATATTTGGATTTGTAATTGTAATGTTTTGTTTATTTATTTATTTATTTTGATGGTAATGGCAATGTTTCAAAATAATAGAAAAAATAGAACATAAAATGTTTTTCCCCTAATTTTGAGACGTTCACATTGTTAAGGGATATACTCTGTTTCTGTTTAGTTTGTATTTATCCTATATATTCTTTGTATTTATCTATTAGCATTTACCTGTGTATAAATACCTGTACAATTTACTCTAAGGGAATGAGATGGAATACAATTCATATACATCCCTTTACATGGTATCAGAGCTAACCTAGAACTCTCCATGTCCACTAAATCATCCAGCTCTTCACCATCAGCTTCTCCTTCTTCTTCAACATCAATTGTTCCCTCTGCTCCCACTATGACCAACAACTCTACAGTACCCACATCTCACCCCTTTTCCACCAATCATGCATTTACTGTCAAACTCAACCGTACCAACTACATCACCTGGAAAACTCAATTCCTCCCTATTCTTCATTGCCACCAATTAATGGGTCATGTAGATGGCTCCAAACCAAAACCACCCATTACTATTCCCTCTGAATCTGACTTATCTATTCTTATTCCAAACCCCAATTATGCCCTGTGGTTCCAGAAAGATCAAACACTTCTAACATGGCTTTTTGCTTCTCTAACTGAAGAAGTGTTTACTTATGTTGTAGGTGTGGAGACAGCATATGAGGCATGGCAAGCCTTAGCCAATGCATTTGGATCTGTATCTCAGAATCGTCAATTGCAAATCCACATAGAACTACAGGAATTGAAGAAAACTGATACTGGAGTTGCTGCATATTTGCAACGTGCTAAAGCACTTGCAGATGAACTTGCTTCAGCAGGTGCCCGACTCACCACCTCTCAATTCAATGCTATTATTTTCCGTAACATTGGAAATGAATATCACTCCATTATTACCTCTCTTGCACTGCAATCACCTCTGGCAACCTTTTATCAACTCTATGGTCACCTTGTTGCCCATGAAATACTATTAAAAAGCTACCATGAGACCCCTACTGCTCTCCTTGCACAAAGACCAGTAGCGCCTGCACACAATACCAACATCACCACTACTAATAAAAACTCCAACAGCAAACGGCCTAGGGGTCCATGCCAGATCTGCCACCTACGCAATCATACAGCAGACCGTTGTCGTCGAAGGTATGAACCTCGCACAACTACAACCCCCAGTAATACCTCTTTCCCTTTTACCAATTATTATGGTGGTCAAGCAAATGTTGCCTGGGTCCCTACTTCCGCCACTGCTGGTCATCAGCCTCCTATGCAAATGCCAACTTATTGTACCACTCCACCATTGGCTCCTCTACCTCAACGACCATGGTATCCAGACACTGGCGCCACACATCACATGACTGCTGATCCAAACCAATTACACTCAATGGCACCGTATCATGGTCAAGACACTATTAGAGTTGGTAATGGCCAAGGTATGGCAATCACTCATACTGGTTCCTCTTATTACTCAAACCTTCAACTCAATGATGTTTTACTTGTTCCCAAAATTACTAAATCTCTTCTCTCTGTACAAAAATTTGCTAAAGATAACAATTGCTTCTTTGAATTTTGGCCTTCCCATTTTTTGGTTAAGCACCAGGTGACGAAGGACATCCTCTTGAGAGGCCCGAGTGATCGAGGTCTGTACGTCTTGCCACCCACGCTGAAGCAAGTGTTTCTTGGGGAAACTGTCTCATTTGATACATGGCATGCAAGGCTGGGTCACTGTAACAAGAGAATTGCTTCTGCTATTTTACGTTCCAACAGTCTTCCTTTTTCTGCTTCCAATAAAAAGTGCTCCTCTTGTCCTTTGGGCAAATTAACCAAAACCGATTTGTGTCCTATTGTTCGAAGTAGCACTACTCCCTTTGAAATAATACACTCTGATGTATGGGGTCCTGCCCCAGTTGATTCTATTTTGAATCAAAAATATTTTGTTTTATTTGTTGATGAATATACTAGGTTTACTTGGGTTTATTGTCTCAAACTCAAGAGTGATGTGTTTCATGTTTTCATTGAATTTCAAGCAATGGTCAAACGACAGTTTAATTGTGACATAAAGCAATTTCAATCTGACTTTGGTGGTGAATTTCAAAAATTATCTTCTCATTTTCGAAAACATGGTATTATACATCATCTAGCATGTCCTTATACTCATGAACAGAATGGCATTTCTGAAAGAAAAATTCGCCATATTATTGATACTAGTCTCACTTTGCTTGCCCATTCCAAAGTTCCTTTTCGGTTTTGGAACTATGCTGTGAATACCAGTGTTGAACTTATCAATTGTTTGCCTTCTCCATCCCTTCATAATGAGTCTCCCTACTTCCGTCTTTTTCACAAAATCCCTGATTTTCGAAGCTTCAAAATATTTGGGTGTGCTGTTTATCCCCTTCTTCGACCCTATAATCAACATAAGTTTGACTTCCGTAGCCACCAATGTGTTTATTTGGGTAAATCAAAATTTCATTCTGGTTTCTTATGCCTTAATCCATCCAGTGACCGACTTTATATTGCTAAGCATGTTAAATTTGATGAATCCTTGTTCCCATTCAGCATACAACCCTTCCCATGTGATTCAGTTTACCCATCTCCGCCTGCTTCACCGTGGCTGACTTGGAAGGTACCTATCCCGAGCACAACTGTCATCTCCTCTGGTATGTCCTTAACTCCTTCTTCTTCTTCTTCTTCTTCTTCTTCTTCTTCTTCTTCACAACCTGCTGCCACTCTTCCCCTGCTTACCTCTTTACATACACCTATATCCTTTAGTTCAAGTACTCAATCCCCACCTCCTACTTCCTCTGCTCCTATCTGTAACTCGCCTCAACCCCCAATTAAGACACACCCTATGCAACTTCGTCCACCAGAGTCTAGGAAACCTCCGAAATACCTTACACTCACACATTCTATTTCTTCCGCTGACTTTCTTCAAGTCGAACCATCAACCTTTGCTCTTGCTCGAAAATATCCAGTGTGGCGTGATGCCATGTCTCGTGAGATACAGGCACTTCTTGCTACCCATACCTGGCTGCTTGTGCCTCGACCTCCTAATACGAATGTCATTGGATGTAAGTGGTTGTTCAAGATCAAACGTCGGACTGATGGCACTCATGACAGATACAAGGCCCGTCTTGTGGCCAAGGGGTACACTCAAAGGCCAGGTATAGATTACAATGAGACCTTCAGCCCAGTAGTAAAATCAACTACCATTCGGATCATCCTTGCTCTGGCTTCCTCTCATCACTGGCCAATTCACCAACTGGATGTATCCAATGCTTTCCTACATGGAAATTTAACTGAAACTGTGTACATGCAGCAACCACCGGGATTTAAGGATTCAACTCATCCTGATCATGTTTGTCTTTTGCGCAAGTCGTTGTATGGACTTAAGCAGGCCCCTCGGGAGTGGTTCTCCAGATTGTGCACATTTCTTCTGTCTAAGGGATTTCAAAAATCACAGGCTGACAACTCTTTATTTATTAATGTATGTGCTGACATTTCCACCTTTGTTTTGTGTTATGTTGATGACATTTTGGTAACAGGGAACTCCTTAGAATCAGTTCGGCATACCATCTCTCTAATGGAGGCGGAATTCCCAATTAGAGACCTTGGTCGTGTTGCCTACTTCCTTGGAATAGAAGTTGATCATTCTCCTCGTGGCCTATTGCTTCGTCAATCCAAGTATATTCATGATCTCTTGGAGCGAACTAATCTCCTTGAAGCAAAATCTTGCCGTACACCAATGGCCACTATTCCCAATTTGTCTAAATCTATGGGTCAGCCTATCCAAAATGGATCTCAATATCGCCAAGTTGTGGGTGCACTGCAGTACCTCACCCTGACACGCCCTGACATTTCATTTTCAGTCAACAAGTTATGCCAATTTATGCATGCCCCAACTGATATTCACTGGAAGGCAGTGAAGCGATTACTTCGGTATTTGCAAGGCACAAGCCGGCATGGACTTCTACTACCTGCTCAACCTACAAATTCTTTACATTGTTACTCTGATGCTGACTGGGGTGGCTGCCCAGATGACAGGAGATCCACTGGAGGTTTCTGCATTTTCCTTGGTCAGAGCCTTGTCTCGTGGGGATCTAAGAAGCAACCAACAATAGCTCGTTCAAGTACAGAAAGCGAGTACAAGGCAATGGCCAATGCTGCTGCCGAGTTGTTGTGGGTTCAATCTCTGCTGAAGGAAATAGGTCACTGTCGTCTCAGCAACATCACCCTATGGTGTGATAATATAGGTGCAATATACCTTAGTCGCAATCCTGTTTTTCATGCTCGAACAAAGCATATTGAGTTGGACTATCACTTTGTGAGGGAATTAGTGGCCAACGGCACTGTGAATATCAAATTCCTTGCCTCTGATGGTCAGTTAGCAGACATTTTCACCAAGCCGCTAGGTGTCACACGGTTTCTCCATCTTCGACAGAGACTTCAAGTTTGGGACACCCATCAGCTTGAGGGGGTGTTAAGGGATATACTCTGTTTCTGTTTAGTTTGTATTTATCCTATATATTCTTTGTATTTATCTATTAGCATTTACCTGTGTATAAATACCTGTACAATTTACTCTAAGGGAATGAGATGGAATACAATTCATATACATCCCTTTACACACATCTCAATAGGATGCCAAAAATCGGCCATTGTGTTCCCATAGAATGGAAACTCACAATACTCTAAGTAAGAAAAGGTCCCACTAAGCAGCAGTCATAAGAGTTCTGTTGCGCCCCTTCACCCAAATCAATCTGCCATTCCTCCTCCTCTTTATCCGAGATCGATAGGGCTGCCATTGGCTGTTCCGTAATGGTGTGTAAAGAACAAATAAAAAACGAAAAGAAAAGAGACAACAAGGCTACAGAGAGCCTACGCCCATTGTGCTACCAGAGCAGACTTTATGCCATCAAATTGTTAAAATATTAACATTGATAATTGTTATATAAGAAAAATGTTTTACAGTGTGAATTCTTCATATCTCGATCCGTTGAATACCAATGTATCGTTAGTTATCCCTTAATTATTAAATAATTACATATTTAGGTATTGGGATAACTACATTAAATTATCCTTCAACAAAACCGTTTGGGTTAAATTAAAATTTTAAATCTACATAAAATCGGATTTAAGAAATTTTTATTTAAAAGTTAATAAAAAATTATCATGTAAATTAAATTTATTAAATAATGAGTATAACAATAATTAATATGCATACATATAGGACGGTTATAGTCATTATCCCTTATTTTCTTTAAAAAATTACTTGTAAAAAATTATAGAAAATTAACTTTAATTCCCTCCTAAATTCAGATCTAATAACCCTTTTAATCCATAAACTTTAAACCCTTTTCAATTTTGCCTCACAAGTCAAATTTTTTTGATAGATGATAGATAATTTATTATTGGTTTTAAAAAAAAAAAATCAAATTTTAGCATCTCATCTCTTGTTAGCTTAGCATGCAAAAGAAAGGGCACGCGGCTTGTTGAGGATGCGCACCGTACGTATTGATATGCACCGTACGTATTGATATGCACCGTTCGTCTGAACTGTCCACTACGCGTTCCTCACGCAGAATAAGAAAAAACCGCGTATTTCTTTCATGCAAAGCAGCGGATTCGACGACGTTTCATCGTTCTTATCTTATTCAACTTCTCCAATATATAATTGATTGATTCAATCAACCCCACATCAATCACTCATTTTGGAATCCCAAAATTAAAATCGAATTCGTTTGCGTGCTCATTAATTATGGCCGGCCAATCAAGTTACCCGATTCAGGGGATGGCAACACCGCAGGCGGTGGTTGTGATCGGCCCGCAGTACCTGGCGCCGTACCCCGTGGATCTAAAACTTGCCACCAAGCTTTTATCTCTGGGAGAATGTAGTTTTGGCGTTACTGATGCTAACGGCAACCTCATTTTCAAAGTCAGAAGTAAGCTACTAAGCATCCGCGATCGTCGATATTTGCTTGACGCCGCCGGTAACATCCTCGCAACTTTCCAACAGAAGGTCCGTTCTCTATCGTTTTTTTCCCTTTTCTTGTCTATTTTTATTTTATTTCCAATTTTGTTTTGAAGTTTTACATGGGACAGCCAGTTCTATGCTAGTGAGTCCATTAGACGAATTGGTCCCTGAATTTAAATAGCTATTAGAAGAATTGATTTTAATCTGTCATTCAAAATCAATGCCAAACGTCAATCCACAAAATAGTCCCATAAACATTGTTCAAAGGGACCAATTTTTAGATGCTGCTAACATCAATTCAATTGACTATGCATTAATAGAAGGTTAATTGGATGGACACTTGTGTTAGATTCTAACTACAAGCTGGGGTCGATTTTTGGTGGATTAAAGGGACCAGACCCACCATTAATTGCTCATTTTGGTTCCACTGTTATCCCGTCATTTGATAAACAACCATTGCTCATTTTGGTTCTACTGTTATCCCGTCATTTAATAAACAAGCGATCAAGTCAGCAACATTGATTTTACATCTTTACCGTCATATAAGTTTCATATACAACAAAATATGGGGAAAAAATAACAAGCTTCCAAAGCATACATCTGGCATCAACTGCAGAGAAATGTAATGGTTTGAACTTATGTAATATTTTATATTCTAGATGGCATTACCAGTTTTTTTTTCTGTATGGTGTTTTTTTATGATTATTCTAGATTTATTTATTTGATCATTTTTATGAGTTTTGTATGGAATGTTAGGCATACTAAGGATTCTGTTGACTTTAAACCTTTTTGAAGTCTAGCGCCAGCTTATAGTAGGCGTGGCACTAACTACTAGATTTACTATAGGAGCCTTCAAATTCATTACAAGTTAACAGCATTTTATCCTTGGAATTGTGGAAACACCCCAGGATTAATTTATTTTATACTGCTTCAGCATTAAGTCAGGATCTCATCAAATGATATCTCTGCTAATCATTTCATTGTTATCTCACATTAAAAATATCTAATATAATTAAAATAAAAAGGCAAAAAACACGTACAAGTCCCTAATTTTTTTTTTGTTATTAAATCTTTAAGTTTTTATATATTTACATATTAAGTCTTAAGTGAATAGAAAATATAAAATTAAATTAATTATTCCATTTAGCATGCTTTTTTATCTGCATTTGCAACTCAATCTGATGTATTTATGTGTAGTTCTTGTCAATTTTGAAGTTAAAGTACAAAAAAAAGGGAAAAGAAATGTACTATTCAATTTTACGTTTTCTGTCCATTAAGGAGTTTGGTGAAAGATATTCAAAATTTAGATTTGGTTGTGATGGTTAGTCTTAATTTTAAGCGGGTGCAAATTTTAGAATTATTGAGTTCCTTGAGAATGAACATTAACAAAGTGTTAATTCTCAGATAATGACAGCACATAGGAGATGGAGGGTTTTCAGAGGAGACAGCACTAATACTGGAGATTTATTATTCAGTGTGAAAAAGTCATCTCTAATCCAATTCAAAACTGAATTAGATGTGTTCTTAGCTGCTAATACTTCAGAAAATGTCCCTGATTTCAAGGTCAAAGGCAGCTGGTTCGAGAGATCCTGCACCATTTATCTGGGCCAATCCAATACAATTATTGCACAGGTATTTTTTTTTTTTTTTTACTAATAATTGATCATAATAATTGACGATAAATGTGATGTATTAATGGCTTGTTGATGATGATGATGCAGATGCACAAGAAACACACTCTTTCAACTATAGTGTTAGACACAGAAAATTTTGGTGTGACTGTGTACCCCAATGTGGATTATGCCTTCATTGTCTCTCTCGTTGTCATTCTTGATCAGATTAATGAGGATCGCCATGGTGACGATTAGATTTTACCAACTTTATATTATGTATGTATATACCTATTGTGGGATATATGTTTTTATTTTGACATAAAACATATATTTTCCTACCCGAGGAACAGTAGAGTATGATTGGCGTGTTTTTATTATTATTATTATTATTATTATTATTATTATTATTATTATTATATGTCATGGAAGTATATTTCATGTTTAACTTAAATAGATTAAATAAGATGGCATTGTTTTTTTTTAATAATAAATCTCACATTTAATTCAAGAATTTAGAAATTTTTAAATATTTAGAGGAAGTATTTACTCTTTTATATGAATTTGTCCAGTGCAAATTTAGATCAATCGATTTAATGGATTTTGGATACTGAATGAATTATATAACAAAAAAAAAAAGTATATTTTATATTTTCGTTGAGTTGAATAACAGATGGATTTTATATATATATAAAAAAAAGGTGTATTTCATGTTCAAATTGGATGGACTACATGATAAGATGTTATTAAATTAAAATTTAGAAGTGAAAAGAGATACTCCCTCCATTTTTTTATAATTGTCACTTTTATTATTTTCACTATAATTAAAAAATATTAATTAGTTTTGAATTTAAAAAAAATTGAATGATTCAATGCATATTGAGTTATTTAATATAAAAAAATGAATATAATTGGTCAATTTTTATTGAAAATGAAAATTAAATTGGAAAGAGAAAATTAAATTGTATTAAAAATTTAAAAGTAACAGATAAATAGAATTTGCATTTTTACTCAAAAGTGATAAATAATAAAGAACGGTGGGAGTAATTACTTTCATGTGTGAGACTATATTTAGCAATTTTTCACAATTCAACTGCAAAATTTTTATTTTTAATGAATATTTTTTAAGATATTGTAAATCATTAAAAAAGATTCTTGTATAGTTAAATGTAGGAAAAGAATCCTTTTTGAAGGGAAGCCCAAAGTACAAAACCAAAATTAAATAGAAGAATCATGTCCCTTGGCCCAGCCTCCTTGTCCTTACCATCATAAAAAGGCAGGGTAGTGATGGAATTTAAATTAAGGCGTTTCGTATTTTTCTGCTACTTGTCAACGACCAAACAGACTCTGGCCAGATGCAATAATGCCCTGTCATTATTATTTAATTAAATAAAGTAATTAATAATGAAAATACAATAAAATAAAGTTAAATTAAGGAAGGTCAATTTCAAAAAGTATGTGCTTTTTTGGAATTGTGAGTGAATGGAGAATGATTTGACAATAGAAAAAAAAAAAAAAAAAAAAAACAATTGGAGAATGATTGTACTTGCAACACCATTGCACATGGAATTATATTGACGTTGGTTGCTCAAATGCGTGATTTGATTTCCATAACACTATAATTGCTCATGCAACCACATACCTACCTTATTCTGGGATAAAGATTAAATTGGTGCAATTAGGGAAACTATTTCTCACTCTGGTGTGTGTTGAATTTTATTTTCGGAATTTGTGTTTTGTGGGAAGACGCAGGTCAGACCTGCGGAAAATGACACGAGGAGGGAGGCCGATGATGTCATATGCCGTAGCTGGGAGCTGCGGCATATGACATCACATGCCGCAGCTCAGAGCTGCGGCATGTGACGTCACATGCCGCAGCTCTGAGCTGCGGCATGTGCAAAGGGGAGTCCTCCGGCCCTGCCCTCTGCCTGGAAGACAGTCACGCGTGACACTGTTCACGCGTGACTGTTACACAGTAAAAAGATCAAAATGAAGCAAAATGAAGGATGAATTGAGTTCCATCTCTTTAAAAATGCAGATTTTCTCGTAGAATCACACACTTCACTTCATTTTCATTGCAATTTTATTAGATTTACGCTGTGTTGTTCTCCATTTGCAAGAATAGGAAGTTAAAGGTATTCTTTTACTGTTTTTTTTTATTATTTACAAAATTTAAGGTTAGATTTAATTTACAAATTTTTTAGAATAATTTATAAAATAATGATGTTGATTAAATAATTAATTCTATTATGTTACAATTTGTAGGTATATTCTCCCTGTTATTTCGACCATTAAAAAAAAAGGCAAGTTATTATTTATTTTTTCAATTAATTTAATTATAATTATTTAATTTATTTACAAAATTTAAGGTTAGATTTAATTTATAATTTTTTTAGAATAATTTATGCAATAATGATGTTGATTAGATAATTAACTGTATTAAATTGCAAATTGTAGGTGTATTCTCCCCGTTAATTCGACCATTAAAAAAAAGGCAAGTTATTATTTATATTTTCGATTAATTTAATTATATCATAGTTTGTTCACTATGATTTAAGTCCCAAAAAAAATCTGTGTTGCTTACAAATTTTTTTATGTAAAGAAGTTAACATATATTGTGTAAATATGAACATATTTTTTTTTATAAGTGTAGATTTATTTTTTTTCGTGTATATGTATGAAAATGGTGAATTTAAAGTTATATTTGTTTAATTAGTTCGGAAAAAATGTAAAATCCTTAAGTGAAAAAATTTAAAAATATTTGTATGCAAAATATGAAGAATGATTTATTTTGTTGAGATATTTATTTTAAACAACATGTGTATTTGTACGTTTAATCTAGAGTTGTTGGGGTATTTTTTTTTGAAATATTTGTGGATTTTATTAATGCGGTCGAAAATGTTTTATAAAATATTAATATATTATTGAAATGTAGGTTAAATTGTTGTAGTTAATAATAATTAGAAATATTATTTATGAACGAGTAAACTATTGTCATTATATTTACACTTAGGATATTGAAAATGAATCAAATCGGGAACCAGCAATATATAAATCTGGGTCCAATAATTGAAGATCTGCTGAAATTGCAAGGAAAACATCGTGCAGACGCAGTTTGGAGCAATAATGTATGTATATTTTGACGCATTAATTAAACGATATTATTAAGTTTAGTAAATGCGACATAAAGAGACGCTTATATAACCGGTAAATATCGATATTCAGGTTAGTCATGACGTATTATTTGCACGTCGAGCAAGCGTGGATAGGCATTATAGGAATATTGATCCGAGGATAGAACAATACCTGCGAGTAGCAGGATTTTACGGTGTTTCGCAGATCGGTGTTATGCCCGTTGATTGCAATTTAGTAACTGCACTAGTGGAGAGATGGAGACCGGAGACACACACTTTTCACCTTGCTGTAGGTGAAGCATCAATAACACTGCAGGATGTGGGGATCCTGACCGGTCTACCCATTGAAGGAGTAGCTGTAACGGGTCATTTGAACTATGATTGGGCGGAGCTGTGTGGTCGGCTATTGGGACAAGTTCCACCAGAGGACGTTCTGAAGGGCAATCAGGTAAAAATGACATGGTTAAGCAGGACTTTCAACGCTTTACCAGTCGATGCTAATGAAGAAACTGTGCAATGCTTTAGCCGAGCATGGATTTTACGTTGTATTGGTGGATTATTGTGTCCATCGCAATCGAATAATTATATTCACTTAATGTGGCTCCCGTTACTGGAGCATTTAGATCAAGCCGGTAACTATAGTTGGGGGTCAGCTTGCTTGGCATGGTTATATAGAGAGCTATGTCGGGCCACTCGACCGAGTGCAAATGGTCTGGGTGGTTATCAGCAGATTATTCAAATATGGGCATGGGAGAGACTCCCTCAATTTCGTCCAGTTTTTTTACAAAATGTCGTTCTTAATCAGACCATGCCATATGCTTACAGGTAAAATTGATTTATTATATCGTATATCGGTATGTAATTTTTGAAGTATTTAATCAATATGCTAACGTGACATTAATTTTGTCATCAGGTGGCGATCTCCATTCGATAATAGAATTAATAATAATAAAAATATTACTGATTTTCGCATTGAGCTAGATATTCAGCGACCTGATCAGGTGGGGATAAAAATTTTCAGTAATGAAAATTTATTGAATTTCCATGTATTGAAAGTAAATTTAATCTGAGACAACTTATTAATGAATTTTGTAAATTTTCAGATGGATTGGGAGCCGTACAATAATAGCATGCACTTGCTGCCCAATTATTGCAGAGACGGTGTCAACAGTTGGAGATCAGTTGTGCCCATGGTATGTTTCCATATTATCGAGTGGCACCAACCTGATCGATGCCTTAGACAGTTCGGAATGGACCAGCCGATTCCATTCGAACCTCAAAATAATGATATTGTGCACTCTATTGACCTGCGAGGGCACAGTGATATAAATTGGGGGGATAAATTAGCAAGTTTTATTCACGAGTGGGGCAACAGATGGAATCGAGTTGTCATGACTCAGTTACTTGATGCTCCATTACATATGAGATCACAGTACATGCAATGGTATATTGCACGTACTAGACGCTGGATTACCCAAATTGGTGCTTCACTAGGAGCTACGGTATGATTTATTGCTTCCATAAAATTTTCATTAATGAAATAATTTTTTGTAATCCGAAAAGTTATTTATTTATCTGTAGGCCGATGGCGCTGAAAGGATTTATCATGCAGATATTAATGCATCATCGACTGAAGTTGGTAATATTCGTCTTACATCTGAAAGTATTTTGGGTGCTGTTGGAGAAATAGGAAGAACATCGAATGTTTATCCCCGTCAGCCAGGTCCAGATCCCGTGGAGATACAACCGCTATCAACTCCATACGAGGATTTTCGGTCGTCAGCCCGTAGCAGGAGGGGAATGGGCGAAAGACGTACAACTGTTGCATCAATTCCCATTCAGCCTGGAGTACACCAAGTCCCCCCACCCATGTCATGGCCTTATTTTGTTGACCCGTCTTCAAGTTCATTTGATATCCCTTCTATTGGTCAGGCACAATTCGATCAAGGTAGCTTTTTGCCGACGGAACCTGGTCCATCAAATTACTATGAGGCTGAAGCTGGCACTTCAAGATACAATGTTGATTTGAATGTAAGTCTTTCTGAAGGAGAGCATCCAGCACGTCACATATACGGACAGGCTCAGCAAGATGATTTTTTTCAACAGCTACTGGACAGCTCCAATATGGGGACTACTATGGGCTTAGCAGATCAGCCATTGTATAGTGGCGATTATAATGATGTCGTGCATATACCACACCATCCAAACCCGTACGAGATGCGTGATCAATCTGATACACAGAGCAGTTCATCTAGTAGTAGTAGTAGAAGGAGAAATAGGAGACGTTGAAAATATTATGTGTATTTGGACATTGACATTTTAATGCCAAAATTATTGTTTGTGTATTTTCTAAGCATCTAAATTCATTCTTGAGTATTTTCTTGAATAACAATTTTATATTAAAATCGTTTTGTTATAGTTTTATTTTCTTACTTAGCTTAGAAATTTTAACAAAACTAATTGGGGATATCTAAAATACAACTAAACATTGACATATAATTAAAATTATGTTACGCAAAATTTAATACGCATTAACAAAGTAAATAAATTAAAATTCATAATTGTTCATATAATACCATTACACAATAACACACATGTTGTTGCACAATTTCAGCTTCTGAATGATTGATTCGATGGTCCAGCGCCACTTGTACATGTTTTTTTTATTGTGTCCAACATTGCCACATTTGCTGCAATGACCAACATTACTTCTATCACGCCTATCCATCTCATTCCGTATACGATTTGTTTTAGGCCGACCCTTCTTCCTCATTAGTTCCATATCAGGTGCCAACTTAGGACCATAATACTGCGGCCAATATGCTTTATGTGCCATTGGACGGAATTCCCCATCGTAGCATTTTAGTGCCTCCGTAATGGTATAACACTTATCGACAAATGTGTAAGGATCAATATGTCTATGCATGCAAGCTGCAATGGCGTGCGAGCAAGGTATTTTCATTCCTTGAAATTGTCCACACTCACATTCACGCTTGTCCAGACTTAATACATAAGTATCAACCTCCGTGTTTTCTTCTGGTGCACTGTATGCTATGACACTAAAGAGCCCGTACCGATTGTCATACTGCACGACCATGTGTCCTCTCGCCTTGATGGAATTCTTCAAGATAACTTGAACACATTTTAGTGTGAACCGTAAACCTTCAGTCATTTTACTTATGTACATTTGCCTCCGCTGCTCGTAAAATTTAACCAGCCTGCCGAAAACGTGTTCAACAATCGCTGTTATGGGCATCATGCGTACACCTTTCAGCGCGCTGTTCACACTCTCAGCAATGTTAGTAGTGGCATGCCCATACCTGTACCCGCCATCCTCGAAAAATGTCCAGCGATCTAGAGGCACTCTCATAGCCCAGTTGTACGATTCCTCGTCCATCTCTTTAATCTTGTCCATGTGCTTAGTGAAGATACGCTTCTGATATTGTGTACCTACATCGAGATGTTTATGAAGTTAGTGCAAATAAGCAAATTAGACAATCATAGGAATAAAGTAAATTAATGCTTGCCATGTAATTACTAACCAGCCTTGTAAAGCAGATCTTTTATTGTTTTATTCCTATGATGGGTATTGTAGTTGCTGACAAAGTGCCGCAAACATAACCTATGAAATGACAATGGTTCCTTCCAACCACTTCGTTCGTCACGGAACACTGCCATTATACCAGCATGTCTGTCTGATATAACGGTTATTCCGACACTTTGGGTCACATGTTTTCTAATCAAACTCATGAACCACGCCCAACTTGATTTATTCTCAGACTCCACAATAGCAAATGCTAGTGGGAACAACATACTATTTCCATCAACTGAACTAGCAATAAGCATTGTCTGTTGGAATTTTCCTGTCAAAAATGTTCCATCGATCAATAAAATTGGTTTACAATGAAGAAACCCATCAATGGCCGGTTTGAAGCTCCAAAAAACCCTTTGAAATTGCCTGACATTTGGGAGGTTTGTTTCACGCGTCTTCAACTCATAAACAGTACCGGCATTGTAATTTTGCAATGCATGGAGAAAGCCCGGTAATGTCTCGTACGACTCAACGTAGTTGCCGAATACTGCCTCTATTGCACCAATTTTAGCGTACCAAGCTTTCTTGTAAGATACCTCAAAATTAAATTGCTGCTTAATTGCCGCAATAATAACATCAACAGGCAGTGTCGGATTCTTGCCAACCATTCCCATTATACAATTACGAATTACTTTTGAACCCAATTGTCTGTGATCCTTAGTTAGATTACTGGAGAGGCATGAGTGTGGATCACCGTACCTTGTTATTTTCCACAAAGGACAATTCCCTTTCCTTGCTGCTCTTAACCTCCATTTGCAGCCATCTTCAGACTTCGGGCATCTCAATACCCAAAATGTCGGTTTTGATTCAACAACGCGAAAGTCGACATTTCTCTTAATTGAGAACTTCTTCACACATGATTGAACTTCTTCCTTACTATTGAATACTAAACCTGTTGATAACTCGGATACACCATCCCATGTCTGAAAGTGAATACCTTCAGAGAGATTAACCTGTGCAGCATCGAAGTCGATTTGAGTATAGTGTTCGGAAGGAAAACTGAAGTTTGCATCAGCCATCCCTTCACATGGATGTATTGATGCTAATGGACTTGCATCATGCGAATAAGTACACTCATCAACACCACCAAATTCAGATTCATCACTTTCTGAGCTTATGCTTTCATCTTCAGCATCAACATCCTCATTAGATGACATATATTCATTACTTAATGCCCCCCCGTCTTCATCAGCCATGCCGCCAATATTAAATGAAGGATCATCTTCGGATATAGAATCACCTAGTAAATCACCATCCCGTCGAGAATCAGATTGATTGACAATATCAGGTGGTGGAACTGCAACATGAGAAACAGATCGGCGTCTAGTCACATCTGCAAATCCCCCTCCTGAATTTTGTTGGTGCACTTCTGTTGTCTGTGAAATAGAATGTCGTTGACTGAGATCAGGAACCTGAGAAACAGAATGTCGTTGACGACTACATTCCACATTAGGATTTGTCGCTGCTCTCGACACTGCTTCCAAATTCATTTCATTTGAACGCCTTTCAGATCTGTTGCCAAAAAGAGACTTACTGAAAAAATTACCAACCCTCCTGCTAAATGACCGTCTTGGTTGCCTCACACTTTGGGCAGGTACCTGGCTTACTGCTGGATGTATAGTATTGTGTCCAGCTCTGTCACTTGCTTCTGCTCCAACTAATGAAACATCTCGTCTACTTTGTAACTGGCGCTGGTGACCGGGACTGGCATTCCCTCGATTGTTAATTGATCGTCGTTCTCCACTTTGATCGACATTTACACCTGCAACAGCATACTGTTCTCCAACAAAATTAGATTGAGATAACATTTTAATATCATGTCGACTCACAGAATGCATGGGCTGACTGGGTCCAACATCATGTATATATATTTGTTGATTTCCAATGATGTTTTCTGCATCAAGTTCTTCATTTGTATCCTCATTGCCAGGTGCATATGTTGCCATATTGGCTCCTACATCCGCCTTGTTAACTTCAATAATTAATTCAACCAGCGTATAACTGTCATATTTTCTTAAATTATCATATATAATCTCAATATCATCATCATCTTCCAAGTCCACCGACGTCCAGTATAGCCCAACTTGATTGAACATTGGCACTTTGTAAATAATTCTAGAAACTTCGTCGTTCAAACCTAAGCCTAATTTCACGTGAATTTTATGGACCAACTCACGAAATGTCGGCTTATTTTTTAATCTCAATCTCTTTGTCTTGGCATTCGGCCCAGATATGTCGTATTGAAAGTTTCCCCCATCATAACTTATTATTCCTCCAGTATGCAAATAAAAATCCGTATAGGTTGCCATTTTAGAAGTGCCTGTCAGTTCAATACGTCCTTAATAATAATAATAATATCCACATAATAATAAAATATGTTTATTAACTACAATAAAAAAACTCTTCATAGCATGAATACATAGATATTTTAGATAATAATTCCGTTTACTTTTATAAAATCCACAGATATTTCCAAACAATATGAAACATACGTTAAAAAATAAATAATTTCCCGCAAATTAATACATATTTTTTTAATTTTATCCAAACCGCAACAAACAAGTCACATACATATCAACAAAAAATAATTTCATATTTGCATAAAAAATGTAAAATTGTCTACAAAATAATTGTTCGCAACACAAATAATTTGTCAAAAAATTTATCTCTAACTAATCCAACAAATATAAAATTAAATTAACAATTATGTGAAACAAACTATGGGAAAAATCTGTCATACACATTTTACATAAACAAATTATTTTACATTATCATAACATAACACTTGATAATATTTACTTTTTATTATGCATAATTTTTTACTTTCATAATTTACATACATAACTTTGTTGTTCTCAAAATTTACATAAATAAATTTTGTAATATAAAACGAAAATTAAAATAACAACTTACTCGATATTGCTTGATCCGTCAAGTAAACAAATAAAATACACCTATAAATTACAAAAAAAAATACATTTACATATTTCTTCAATATTATTGCCTAAATAATTGCAAGAAAATAATCTCCTCACTCTTAATTTCTGTAGATTATTAATAACTAACAATAAAAATATAATGTCAATAATATAAAATAAAAAAAATTCGTTACCTGTTTTGATGAACGCAATACTTTCAGATAGGAATATGAAAGGTAGAAATAATATTAAGTAAAACGCTTCAATATGAACTCCTAAAACATTGGCAACAGATGGAATCGTAAGTTTTATTGGCATGGATTTCAACTTATAATTCAATTGCATTTTTTTCTTTTTTTTTTTTGTTTTTTAGCCCTTTGCAGGACAATTATGCTGGAATTTAGGCTTTCCGTAGGACAGTCGCGCTTGAAAGGGCTTGCGCATTATCATATGCCGCAGCACATGGTTGCGGCATATGACTCCCGGCATCGGAGAGGGGTGCCCCCCCCTCCCCTTTGCACATGCCGCAGCTCAGAGCTGCGGCATGTGACGTCACATGCCGCAGCTCTGAGCTGCGGCATGTGATGTCATATGCCGCAGCTCCCAGCTGCGGCATATGACATCATCGGCCCCCCTCCTCGCGTCATTTTCCGCAGGTCTGACCTGCGTCTTCCCACAAAACACCAATCCCGGAAATAAAATTCAACACACACCAGAGTGGGAAATAGTTTCCCTAATTGCACCAATTTAATCTTTGTCCCCCTTATTCTCTCCACTCCAAATTCGAACAAAAAGTTTGAGGCTAGGATTTTTCATTTTTTCTAATAGACTAGCTGTAATTTATCCAAATATCGCGTAAATTTCAACCATTAAATTAAAAATAAAAAATAATATTTTTTTAATCACCGATCAGAATTTATTGCTAATTGGTAGACGCACATACCTAATTATCTTTTTGATGTATATTCCAACTATTGGAATGAGTAACTAAACTCAATATCTCATGTACTTTTGAATGAATGTTACACATTGCAAATTTTGATGGATGGATTTGTCATTTTTCTTATCTCAATGTGTCACACAAAAATATTAAATTTTATATTTTAATAATATATTAAATTACTTTACTTCGAATGTAAATTCAAGTTTACCGCATCTTAAATTCTTCTAATTCTTCTAATTAAGATAGTGAGTACTTATTTTTTTGGATAAGGTTTATTTTTGATTTCCGATACAGGTAAAAACTTTCATGTTCCCTTCAAATTGTATACTGTATAGAATGTTTTGATTTTTAACAATTTTTTGTCAACATGAAACATATTTTCTGTCTCAAGTTTTTTTTTTTCACCCAAATCAATACAACTAACTAATAGTTTAAATTTTAAATAGTTTTGCAATGCAGGGAGGAAGAAAATTTAGAAAATTAAAAAGATAATTAACGAGGGTAACATGGATAGAGAAATTTAATGCTGCATTGAACTTCTCAATGTGATAGATATTTTGAGATTAAAAAATAGGCTTAATATATATGGAGATGCTTAAACGTAACTCCATAATTCATTTGAATGTTTAAACTTAACTTCATACGAATACATACTTGTCAATTTTATAAATAATAAACAATCGTTGGTAAAAGCTACAACCGATTGATAACATGCTCACTCGGATATCTTATCTCGACAAAATTAAAACTTTTTTGAAAAGCTATGAGAATGTCAACAACAAAAGGTGCTCTATGTATACCGATATAGTTGGTTATTAAATATATGTACTGCAAACTTATGACAATTATGTAAGTCAGTTATTTACTTTGCCTTGAAAAGGCAAAAAATGATTGAATCGAGATAATTGGACGAATAACCCTTAAACAAGCAACAAATAAATCGAAATCCGATCGGACCCAGTTTGAAAAGATAATTAATTAAAATTTTGCCTCGGTTGATAAACTCCTGAGAACCGAACCATTAAAATCCGCCTCAGTCGATAAACTCCAGAGAGCCGAACCATTAAAATTTTGCCTCAATCGATAAACTCTCGAGAGCCGAACCATTAAAATTTTGCCTCGGTCAATAAACTTCCAAGAGCCAAACCATTAAAATTCACCTCGATCGATAAACTCTCGAGGGCCGAACCATTAAAATTTCACTGTGATTAATAAACTCCCGATAGCCAAACCATTAAAATTTGCCTCGATCGATAAACTCCCAATAGTCGAACCATTAAAATTCGCCTCAATCGATAAACTCCAGAGAGCCGAATAATTAAAATTTTGCCTCGGTCGATAAACTCCCAAGAGTCGAACCATTAAAATTTGACCTCGGTCGATACACTCCTGAGAGCCGAATAATTAAAATTGCTTCGGTCGATAAACTCTTGAGAGCCTAACCATTAAAATTTGACCTCGGTCGATAAACTCCCGAGAGTTGAAATATTAAAACTTTGCTTTGATAAACTCCCGAAGCCTTATACTCTGATCGAAACAATCGCGTGAATTGAATTCTTTATGAGTATTCGCAGGATGAGTTCGAATTGACCACCAGCGTTACTTGAAACTTTCTATCAGAAATAACCTTCGCTTCTGAAGAAATTAATCAATTCCAGAAAGAAAAGTTGTCCGAAAAACAGTCCGGAATGCCCAGACAAGGGAAAGGAAAATTTACTTATCAGATTTACGTTTGAAGTTCGAGGAATCGTTCAAGCATGAAAAATAGAAAGAAAAATCACCATTACAATACGATAAATAAAAGGGCAATAGAGCGGATTAGAAGATGAGTATTTCATTAACATTTGCAGGTACAAAATTTACATTAGATAAGAGGAATTCCTATTTAGATTTCTTCAAAGCAAGACGAAACACTGAGAAGCGGCCTATGCCAGAACCGTGTGGTGTTGCAATCTTTTTCCTTTTCAGCCACTGCCCCTTCAAAGTTCGATGAAGAAAAATGGCAAATGGAGAAGGAAATACAAACTCCTAGCCATTTCGTATTCATCATCATCACCTCATATCACGATCTCCTTGGAGTCCAGAATGAATGCAAAATTGAAAGTTGGAGGGAAATCGAGAAAACGAGGGAAAAATATATTCATTCATCTTCCTAAAATAGAGAAAAATTGACGGGCAAATGATTGAACAATATCATTTCGAAGAATTATCAGAAAAAAAGGGGAACAAAAGCTTACGAAATGCGAAAGAAGAATTCCCCTATTTATAGGAAATTTCAATAAGCTTACCCCGCAGACCAAGACTTCAATACAGGATGATGTGGCACCCTACCATTACAAAAAAAAAAAAGAAATTAGAGATGGCATTTTTTTTATCGCTAATTGATTTTAGCAAAAAACAACTAACCGTAGCAAATCGCTTTGTCGCAAGAAATTTTGCGACTAAAACATAAAACCGTAGCTAAAAATAGCGATGAAAAAAATCGTCACTAAAAACAAAATATTCCTTTGCTAAATAACCCCTAAAATTAGTCGGCATAAATATTAAAAATTTATTAGAGACAAAAAATTTCGTCGCTATTCCGTTGCTAAAAATATTAATTTTTTTTATTATTATTACATCCAAAATTTAATTTATATAAATAATAATTATGCAATATTATTAACAATAATATTAATTTAAAAATATAATATTATAAAAGTACATTAAATTGTATAATTAGGGATGTGTGAATGGTTGGTTCGATTTTAAACCAAACCAAATATACCGAAAACTGAATTTATGTTCAACAAAATAAAACTATTTAAAATAACTAAAAGAAAAATAACATATATAAATTTTTTATATTATCTTCCTAATAAATACTAAACAAAATTACACTAAAAAAATATATATTAAAAATAAATACAACATAAATTATGATTAATAATACATTTTGATTCCGTAGCTTGATTGGTCTCGGACTGATTTTGCGTCTCACTTTAAGTGATGAGAGTTTGTGTTTCATCTTTAATAGAGGCCTAAAATAATAATAAATAAATAAATAAAACGTAATTCCAATACCAATTCATCAAATGCAAAATACTCTTTTCAATAATAAGTTAATCCAAACGTACCATCAAATTCTACCGAAATTTCGGTAGAGTTTCCCCTATAATATTGCCTAACCCCATGTAAAGAAAATATCTTTTAACACTTCTAAATATCATACATTCAATCACCATACTCCAATCAAACTCCAACACAAATTTTTCTCATCTTCGAATACATAAATCAATCTCATATATATATATATTTCACATATATTCTGCTAGCATCAAAAACTCATATCAACTAATTATACATAAACCACAATATAATGCTTCTTCATCATGAAACACACTTATTAATAACTTAATTACACATAGTAACTTAATTACACATAATACAAAACTTCTATATAATCAATATCAAAACAAAATATGAAAATACCAATGTAAACATTCAATAGCATTAAACCAAATTCTCTCTTTTGAGTATTAGTTGCATTACATATTCATATTCAACGTAGCATCGTTTTATGTCAGGATAAGTATTTGACTTTTATTTCATCATTTCTCACTTTTCTATATTATTTAGCTTTTACTTACACATTATATTCAATATTTGGGTATAATTCTTCTAGTTCTGGATTTAATTTTATCATTTACTTGTTTTCCTCTAAGTTCCATGTTAGGTGTTGAATTGCATCATCTACAACCACATGCATTTCTTTCATTCTAATGCCAATAAATTAACTAATTATCAACTAATTTCTCTTTTAATACATCAATTTAACTTTCCACACCATTTACATGCAAAAACCTCTTTTTTCTATATATATGCACCCAAAGGTTTCGTTTTATATTCTTTATGTCTTGATTTTATTCTATGTACCTTAATTCTATTCTAATTTCATAGGTTTACACTTATTTACATTTCTCCCTCCCTTAGTTCACAGATACACATATGTACATAATATAAATTTCACATGAAATAAGCAAGTTAAAGTGTCAATTTATTCTCGGAGGTCTGATTTTCAATTAAACTTCAATTTTAATTGTTAGATTGAATTTCAATTAATTTATTTTTCAATTGAAATACCAAATAAAAAATTGAATTTCTCTTACACTCAAATAATAATAATAATAATAATAAATAATAATCATAATAAACACCATTTTTTTTAAAAAAAAAAAGCACACCTAATCTGGATCGGCGCACGAGGGAGACAGTAGGCAACGGCGGCTGGAGGAGCAGATCTGCGGCGGTTGGGGGAGCAATCTACCGCAAGAGAAGGGCGACAGCAGGGGTCAGGTGCAACAAGGAATGGGCGAGGGAGACAACTCGCGAGAGGAAAAGAAAGGGCACCGAGGCCGGGCAACGGGCGGGGGGGGCAACGGTGTACGGATCTGCAGATCCATGCCGAGGAGAGAGAGAGGGAGAAAAGCGAGGGTAGGAGGGAGAGAAAGAGAGAGGAAAAAAAGTATATATATATAAAAATATTTAGCGACGGGAATTTAACTTCTATCGCAAAAGTATATTGATTTAAAAATTTATTTGCGACAGAATTCGTCGCTATTTCAAGAGTGTTTAGCGACAACAAAATTTGTCGCTAAAATCGTCGCAAAAAAAGTGCTAAAATTGGCTCCAAATTTAGCGACCAATATTGCAGTCGCTATTTTAGCGATAACTTTTTTATTTGCTAATTTGGTCACAAAAAATGCGCCATAAATTGCCACCAAAATTTAGCGACTGTTTTTTTTATCGCTAAATTTGCCACCTGATTAGCAAAATGCATTTTCACTACTAATTTTAAAAATAGTCGCTAATCCGTAGCTAATTAGCGACGAAAATACGTCTGTCGTTAATTTGAATTTTTTTGTAGTGTACAATTGGTTTAACACCGAAAACCAAAGTGTCAAAACCCCAAAAAGCGAAGCGATGCCATAATAAAGCAAAAGGAATGAAACGATAGTCATTAAATGCGCCACTAATCAGGAAAACGAAATGTTATTTATAGATACAATGGACGAAACGTCCAAATCCAATGGATTGACCATAAATAGCCTTCCATAGGACCAACCCGACATCATTCACCCCGATCGGATAACAAGAGAAGGTGAAGATTGAATATTTTTCCTGGAGAAATAGAATAACAACTCAAAACACTTCGGTCTGTCCATTTAGGAAGGACAAGCAAACAATAATATCCGAATATGTTTATAGAATCGATTAGACTCTTAAGAATGGATGCTACCTTTAAGAAGTTGAAAGAATCCCTGAAAGCACAAATAGCCGCAAAGTAGTGCTAGCGTGCCGATCATACAAGCACGAACAAAGGAGAAGAAATCACTTACAAGAAGACAAAGACAACAGCTATAATGAGATTTCAATTCGAAGATAGATGCTAAAAATGTTTCAAACTCAGAACCTGAAAGGATTAATTATCTTTGTGTCGAAATCCAAAAATTCACGAGATTATGTTAGCTATTCATGGATCGCTATAAAGAATGTTTTGTTGACGCCGATCATGTTCTCCCTATCAGAACTGCTCAAAACACTGATATACTTTGGCATTTGTGTTTCGTTATGCTATCCGATCGGGTTATTAGCCTAGTTGAACCCGAAAGAATAGAAAAGCAAAAGAAGAAGATAGTATCCATAAGCGAAGATAAAAAGAAAGCGAAAATAAACCAAAAATCGAGAATTTTATTAATATTTCTAAAACACGGAAGAAATACAAAAAAGTTTTTCCTATCTAAACGTTACGAAAGAAGAATATTTTTTCGATCATTTACAAAGACTTCTAAAAAAATTACAAGCGGTTTCATCATCAAGGCGGATATAAAAACACCAAATGATAAAGTAGAATGTTTTATTAAATCTCCCAAGGTACATCAAAGGAAAATTACATCAATATAAAAACTCCTATCTAATCTTCTTTGAAGCCTAATCCAACGCTTTGAGAACACCTCTCATCAACTCAGGCAGTAATGCAACTTTCTTCTCTTCCGGCTTCCGATCTCAATACTCTCTTCACCCTCAGCATGAACCCTTTGAGCTTTCCTAGTGGTGCAACATGGAAAGTAGAGATTGAGAAAACAAAAAGGGAAGTCACGAAAATGGAGAAGAAAGTACAGACTAGATGACCTCTCTCCCATCATCAAGAAGGCAAGCCACGA
The DNA here is from genome assembly GCA_947683425.1 of Excoecaria cochinchinensis. Taxonomy (NCBI): domain Eukaryota; kingdom Viridiplantae; phylum Streptophyta; class Magnoliopsida; order Malpighiales; family Euphorbiaceae; genus Excoecaria; species Excoecaria cochinchinensis. The sequence goes on from CANTUQ010000058.1 coordinate 15,807,011, forward strand.
CAAGGGAAGACGAATCAAGAAAAAAACATTCATTCCTCATCCTAAAATGGTAGAAAAGTGGGAAGAACAAAAGCGAAAAAATCTTAAGATGTTTAAATGAAGAAGAAGAATAAAAATCCATGAGAAAACAAGAAGGAAAAATGAAAGCGACAACAGGAAGAAGCCACCTATTTATAAGATTTCTCTTCGAGATGAGCATAAGAAATGACTCGAAACACATGGCATTCTACAACTGGAGTATTAAAATTTTGAAGAGTTATTAGTGCAGAAAATGAGTAGTCGCCATAATGAGCGCGCCCTGCAAAACATCCCACATTAATGCGCCAACATAGAAAAACGGAAGGTTGCCGAAATAAGCGCGTCAAAGGAAACAACTGTCAATAAATGCAGTAAAATAATGAAAAGAAAATATCATCGCTAATGAGCACAGTTAAAATCTCCCGATCAAGGGACTGACAACTCGATCGGATAATGTAGACGAGGAGAGAAAATTGCCATTCCAAAAAAAAAAAGAGATTCTACCCAAGTTGGGTAATGAAAGCATTTTGATATTAATATGCTTTGGTGCATTATGTTTGATCTATCAATCTGATACAGCAAGAAAAATGAAAGGTTGGAATTATACGACAAAAGAAGAAATCGAGAGTTTTATTGAGAACTTTCAAAAATACGAAGGAATACAGAAAGTTGTCCCATTTAACGGCTCGACCCCGACTGGATCTTATAAGGCGCTCCATTTGCCATAAGACTTCAGGGACATCCAATTTGCCTGCCTTCGCAAATTGCCTAGAATCTACTGCCCCTTCCCTCTCTAACTCTAAATCGACGGCTTCCCAAGTTCCCCTAATGGTGAAAAAGGGAAAAGAAGTGTAAGTCAAAAAATGGAGAGGAGAATGCCGATTCGGGAGCAAAAAGGCCCCTGATTTGTAAGTAGGGAACGCCCCGTTCCAACCTCTGGTTCATCTGAAGCAACGAAACGCTACAACCATAAGACTACTCATTTCTTCATGAGAGGAACTTAATTCATTCATCTTCCTAAAATGAAGGGATCATGGGAAAAAGAAAGATAAGAAAACTTTTAGATGTTTAAGCATCTCCATGAAGCAATGATAGCAAAACCGCTCGTAAGAGAAATAACGAGAAAACTTGTTTATTTATAGAGCAAAAACATCTCTAAAAACAAAGGACTGTGGGTATTTGAGTCACGTGATTATACTGGAAAATAGAAAAGACAACAATATGAGCATGTCAGACGAAATGTCTATCAATAAGTACGCCAAAACCTTCTTAAAAGAGAGACACTGCGATATGACAAAGCAGTGCAAGAGCTACCAATCTTAATCGGTACCCATAAAAGGGGAGACAAATGATAATATCCTATCTATTAAAAAACACCAGAGGCCCGAAATAAGGCACAAAGGCCACGAGCCCTAGAGTATGACACAGGAGATTCAGTGAGCTGTCACAAGGCACATCCAATCGGATCCACCGAGCAGCTGCCTGCTAATCCACTGACATACTTCATCGCCATACCTCTCTGACTATTTTCAGTCACATCATTATCCACCTATGCCGACACACTTGGTAAGGATTGGATAGTAAAAATTATTACACGGCCAGTAGCACGTCACTCGCTCTACCATATAAATAACTCAACCCTTTAAGGGCTCCAGGTATCAATCTTAACTGGAGAACAAATTTTCTCCCTATATTTCTTCCCTCTAAAATTCTCTTACTGACTTAAGTTTCGAAAAGCTAACGTCCAATTCGACCGGATCAACCTTCCTTGCAGGTTCTGGATCTTCTAATGAAATTTGATCGGCTCATCTCCTAATTCTCATTCTGATATCCACCGGATTATGATGGGTTGCATAAAATGGTTAGTTTTAATTTTAATTAGTGGCAATTATGGTGGTGATGATACAGCGGAATCCAAGTGTAAGCTCTTGGAACCACTCTTTTTAGTTTCTACTTTGTCAATTTTTGGGTGGTCGACTTTTAATTGATGAAAATAATTTATCATTTATCTCATTAGTTCCGATCTCTGTCAACTCCTCATTGGTACGTGGCTTCAATTATTTTTTTTAATTTCTATCACCTGTTCTTTATATTTTTTTAATTCAAATAAGATACGTAAAGGTAATTAATGATTAGATAAGCTGCCCCTAACCCTAACATGTCTCTTACCTCTATATGCTTTAATCACAAGTTGGTCTGTTAAATTAAACTAAATTAACCCTATAATTTTATCTAATTAACAAAAATAACTTTATTATTTTATTTACAATAATACTTCCGAAGACACATTTGATATTAATTGAAAAGAAAAAAATCCAAAAAACAACACTTGATATGAAATTATGAATTGAAAAAAGTCATTGTATCGTGTCCAAACTCAACTTTCATCGTGTCCAAACTTAACTTTCATATACCTTATTTTAATCAAATTAAATTGTATACAAACTTTTCTACTATCTACTCATTGTTAAGGAGTAAAAGAAAAAAGAAATCGTTAACAAATTATGGAATAAAACAGCTTGTCGTTAAAATATACTAAATGTTTGTGAAAATGAATCTCAATTGATGGTATTGTTCACTAGGAATACTAGTCAATGGCTAAATGACATATGTCCTTGATAAATGTTGCTTTATAAATAGCCATGGATCATTAGGTGCTTTGCTTGCTATATGTAGAAATGTTTTTAGGACTGCTAATTAATTAATTTCTCCATTACTTCCAACTTCAAACTTTAGAAAGCTTGGATTCTCATTCTGATAATTTTAAGATACTTAAAATTCTACATATATATATATATATATATATATATATATATATATATATATATATATATATATATATCAACTCAAACTATATATATAGCCTCTTTTAAGCCTCTTTTAACTAGCATGATCGCGTGAACATTTTTTTGAAATTTATATGTGTACTTCAATTTTTTTAGATATTTAAACTTTTGCTTTTGTCATTTTAATTAGACTTGGCAAATGAGTTGTGTCGGGCGGATTCATATTACAATTTTTGGACCATTTTATATCAGATTGGAATTCGGATTAAATATATTTTTTACACAGATATGGAAAATGTTCCATATTAGGTCTTTTAATTAAGGGTTCTTTCCCTTAACTTAGCTCGGTCTGCTTTTAGTGGTTGGATTGTTGCGCAGAAGAGTAAAGCTAGTTCACATCACTACGTAGAACCAAGGGTTGTTAAGTGGAAAAGGCCTAATCCAGGGATGCTAGTGTGTAATGCGGATGCTGGTATCGATGAGGCTGAAGGTTTCTGCTCCTTTGGGTTTCTTGTGCGTGATCATGAGGGGGTTTGTTTGGCTGCGAGTCATGCAGCTTTGGACGGATTCTATGCACCCCATGTAGCTGAAGCTCTAGCTGTTCGTGAGGCCTTAAGCTGGTTAAAGGACAAGCAACTGGCTAGAGTACAGATACAAACTGATTGTCTGTTGGTTTCTAAGTCCTTGAACGAAGATAGTTTAGATTTATCATATTTTGGGGATGTTATTGATGATTGTAAAGCTTTAATGGCAATGCTTGAAGATTGTTCTATTGCCTTTGTGAGGCGAACAACGAATTGTGCTGCCCATAGCTTAGCGAAGGCAGTGAGTTCTAAGTCTGTTCGTGGAGACTGGGTATGTCCGCCTCCGTTTTTATCCGATGTCTTATTTGCTGATTTATGTTAATGAAAGGTTATTTAAAAAAAAAATAAGGGAAGTTACATATTAATTTCTTAATTAATAGTTATAACTGCCAATTAAATTCCTATTAATTTTGTAACTGTCATTTCTTATTAATTACCTTAATTAATAGCCATCTTAATTAAGAGCATAAGTCTCTCTATAAATAGGGTTAAGGTAAAGATAAGAATAGGATAAGAAAAAGTTTTTATACTAAAACTCTGCTGGATTCTCCCCTCTCCTGCCTTTCACTCCAAGGGGCTTTTAGACTCTAGTTTAGTTGCCGTTATCCCGCTCATAAATATCAGTCAGACTAGTGACGCCAGAAGAGATCCTTGTAATCGCTTTTGCCAAAGTATATGCGCTACAAGAGGTAGGTAGCATATTATCCGATTATGTTACCTCCAAATATGCATATAGCATGTTATTTTTCCCTTCATTGGTATCAGAGCTTTCATTTTTGGCGTCCTAACATGTGGTTAAAATTGGATGTAAAATTGTATATGTAAAATTGGTAGATCTATAATGCATAACACAATATATTTTTTGTGTTAAAATATATATTTGCATATATTTTTCGGGTTTAAAATTGTGTACACCGTAATTCGAGAGGATAAATATGGGTATTCAAAACGCTAAACTAGAAATTGAGATTTACAATATTTGACCATACCATTGAAATTACAGACCCTAAAAATCCCCCACCGGCAGAAATCGGGAGCTCAGAATTCGTCAGGAAAGCGGCGCGTAGCTTGCACGCGTCACCAAACGTTGGGCTTGTGCGCATGAACGGTGGCCCACACACGCGCAAACGCGGCTTCACAGTGAAACGTCACTGTGGACACGTGGCCTAATTGAATTTCGCTACGTGGCTGACACAAATCAAGCCACGTGGCAATGATGTGTCCACAAGGTGCCACATGGACCAGTCAGGGAGTGACACGTGGACGAATGAAGTTGGGCCATGTCAGCACAGTGACGTGTCACTTGTACTACGTGGTCCAATAGGTTGATGCCACGTGGCGATGGCGTGTCCACGGTTGCCATGTTGGCGACGGGCGGACCAACAATAATTCGACATGTGGCACACTGTGGTTGTAACACGTGGCAGGACAGTGAGAGGAGCGCATGGTGCACGTGATGGCGCGTAGGCGCATCATCCCTCCCTCTAGCGGCGCGTGTGGGCGCGGACAGCCTTCTCCGACCACCGAATTAGCTTCGATTTTTTACATAACCATTTTTTAAAATATTTCTAATTTTTTGGTTATTTTTTCAAAATTTTTTTGATGACTAGAAAATAAATTCTTATTTTTAAATTATTAAAAATATTATAAAATTGTGAAAAATGTGTTTCTGCCTTTAAATAGTTTTGAGAAATATTTTTTGAAAATTTTTTGTGGATCTATCTTTGTTGTTGATTGAAATGTATTTCAATCATATGAGTTTATACATGAGTGTATTAACTACATTTTATTTCTATGATGTGTTGCAGAAATTGTGATGATAAGGACTCCTATGGTTCCTCGCCTTCCATTTGAGATTGCTTTAAGAAATATAAAAGTGCGTTTAGTAAGCAACATAAAAATGCAAATGAAGATTCGAGCTGATGACATTGATACAATTGTGCATCACATAATGTTTATGCATGAAGAAATGCAGGAGTGCATTTGGTTAGGTGGTTTATGTATGGGAAAGGATAATAGAGTCCTGATCAAAGCGTTAACTGACTCATTTGTATATCATTCAGAACTCAGGGTGTTATTGAAAACTACTTGGTACATTGGAGATAGCATTTATAGAAAATCTATCATCTACTTTTTGGCTAGAGTTGCCAAAAGAGGAGTGTTGAGGAGCAACACTACATCTGTGATGAAATTGAGAAGTGGACGTAGTGTCCATTGTCTATGATTTCATCAACGAACTTATGAGTTACCTGATGAATTGATGAAAATGGTCAAAAAATCGGTCTTAGTGTCAAGAAAGATTTTGCAAAAATCTAGATTTATAGATTAGTTGACATGAGTGTCAATTTTGGTTAGCGTTTAATTTTATTAAATAGGATTTATGTTTTCCATTATTATTTGACACGAGTGTCTTATTTTTGGATTATTGAATTTTATTTATGGGTTGAATGAATGCGTTTATTTATTATAATGGCATTTAACTTTATAATAAATGTGTTTGTTTAATTATTAATTGCCTTGCAATATTTTATGAGTAAAATAATTGCATGTTTATTAAGTAGAGGCTTAATAAATTTAAACTAATATTATTTTCCTCTTAAGTTTGAGAATTTAATAATCCAATAATTCAGATTTACTATGCATGAAATTTTGACTTGTAAGGTTAGACATTAGGACTTAGAGGGTAATTAGATACTATTAGTAGTTTTTTCGAATTGAAGCCTGATAGAAAACTTTACTGGGTTATTATTTCAGATGCGTAGTAAATAGCATGTATTGCCTTATCTCCTTTAAAATTGTGCAATATTATTCCATTTGAGATCAGCGGATCCTAATAGATACTGCTTTCAAGTCAATTGTTGCCAAACTTAATAAAGATATTAAGATAAATTGTGACAATTACGAAATCTGGAGTATGAGAATCCAGTATGTGCTTGAAAAGTAAGAGGCTCTTGAACCCCTTAAGTTTAGTTATGATTGAACCTAAGAATGGCACTACATCCCAGTATAAGTGGGACTGAAATGCCTACGTGGCATGGAAAAAGAAAAAGTTCCACTGCTCGTATCATCTTGCTGAGTGCGATGGAAGATGATCTCACTAAACAATTCCGCAAGTATCAGAATGCAATGGATCTGTGATCACGTTGTGGGAGAAATTCGGAGGTGTGACTTTGACTAAACTCCGATCGCTGACGATCAAATTTGATACTTATTAGAAGAAGTCTGATTATTCAATGAAAAAACATCTATGAGAGATGAAAATAATAAGTGAGCTTAGTGAGGTTGGTTATAAGTTGATTGATGAATAGCAGATCCAAACTGTTATCCGTTCCTTATCCAAGAGTTAGAAGCATGTGAGATGTAACTAACTCATATGGACAAGCATTAAAACATTTGATGATGCCGCTTGTCATTTGGAGCTTAGAGATGACTAATTGACAACAATTAAGGTCAATGTCGAAGTGCATATGGCACAGTCTCATTCTGATAGAATGAGTTCTAATCAGAATAACAAAAGAAGTTTCAAAAGTAGGATAAGGAAAAGGCTCAATAGCCCTAACAAGCAAAAGGTAAAACAAAATCACTATAGGTCCAAAGGCAAAAAAAGAGGTAAACTTTTCAAGAGTGAAATGTTTCAATTGCCTACAAAAATGACACTATGCAAGAGGCTGCATTGTGCCCAAACAGATACACTATTCTGACTCAAGAGTGAGTGAAATATGTGTATCGAATTCTTAATTTCATCCTTTATGGGTGATAGATTCAGGACCAATAGACCATATAATAAAGGATCGAGATACCTTTGTTAAGAGTTCTGTTTTTGTTCTTACTTTATTGAAATTTGTTTTCAATCTACATTTTGATGATAATAGTACGTGCTTATACTTAAATGATGATTATTATGATTCTGGTTAAATGCTGAATGATTTTATTGTTATGGATGTGCAACATGACTATTTGAAGAAAACTAGTTTTTCCTTTGATTCCTTTCTCTTCACATAGTTATGAGAACAATGTGAAAATATAGCATGTTAGAATTAAACCAAATCAGATTAGACCGAAAGAGTCGGTTAGCCAATATAGGTTTAATAAACAATTTAAATAAGGTTGAATTGCCTACGTGCAAGCATTGCCTAAAAGGAAAAATAGTTAGAAAATCGTTCGGAAAAGGAACTAAAGCCAAATTTTCATTGCAATTAGTTCATTGTAACGTATGTGATCAAATGAATGTGAGGGCAAGGCATGGGGCCTACTATTTCATCACATTTATATATGATTGTACCAAGTATGATTATGTTTATTTAATTTCTCACAAGTTAGAAGCATTGAGTTGCTTCAAGATTTTTATGAACTATGTTTAGAATCAATTAGACATAAGGATTAAAGCTTTAAGAACTAACAGAGGTCAGGAATATCTCCCATATATATTTAAAGCTTTTATATGATGAAAAAGGAATTGAGCATCAGTTGTCCATTCCTAGAAATTCATAACAAAACAGTATTACGAAAAGGAAAAATAAAACTCTCCTAAATATGGTTAGATCTATGATGGTAGAGGCAGATTTGCCAATCTCCTATCGAGGAGATAATCTATTAACTGCTACATACGGTCTAAATCGTGTGCCCTCCAAATTTATCACATCCACGCCTTATGAGATGTGCATTGGTCGACAAGTTGACCTAAGCCATTTAAAACCTTGGGCTTGTACTGCTTACGTCCATGATACCTCAAGTAAATTTGGTAATTTAGAACCAAGAGGTAAAAAGAGTATCTTTGTGAGATATTCTAAAGTATTAAAAGGATATGTCTTCATGGGTGAACAGAAAAATGGTACAGTGATAGAATTTGAATCACGATATGTCATATTCTTAGAGGATGAATTTCCAAAATTGGATGAAGTGAATCAAGATTTCACTTTTTATGAAACACAGGAAGAAGAAGAAGAAGAACCATCAAAATCACTTCATCCGAGTGGGAGGGAAGTAGAGGAAGAGGGTCAAGACCTTCCTCCACCAAATGATCCGGATGTTCGAGACCCTGATTCAATTGAAATATTCCTGACTTCAGTGGGAGTATGGAACAAGGCCCCAATGGGAGCATTCTGAATTATGATGAATATATAAGACATATTTATCAAGATTTAAAATTGCACAAATCTAAAAGGAGAAGTATTCCTCGCCAATGATTTAAGATCGAAAGCTCGAACGAAACCCTTTTGGTTACCCCACAAGACAAGGAAAAGCCTAAAAATGTTCAAGAGACTCTTTCATGCCCATTTAAGGAAAATGAATTAAAGCAATAGAAGAATAAATGGCATCCATAAGATCAAACCATGTTTGAGAACTAGTTGATCTACTAGAAGGACACAAATTGATAAGCTGAAAGAAGTATCAAAAGATATAAGACTCAGCTAATTGCTAAGGGGTTTACACAACAGGAAGGGATTGACTACGAGGAGACTTTCTCACCAATTGTAAGATTTACGTCCATAAAATTAATTATGGCCATAGTGGCAAGTTTAGACCTAGAGCTGCATCAAATGGATGTAAAAACTGCTTTTCTCAATGGAGAGTTGTACGAAGAAATTTAAATGGATTAACCTATAGGTTTCATTGAAAAAGGCAGTGAACATAAGGTTTGCAGATTGAAGAGATCGATCTATAGCCTCAAGCAGTCTTCAAGACAATAGTATTTAAGATTTCATGAGACAATCATGTCGAATGGGTTCAATATGATTGGTCAAGACCATTGTGTCTATAATAAAATCTCCGAAAGTAATTTTGTCTTTTTAACATTGTATGTAAACGATATACTAATAGCTGAAAATGACAAAAAGTACGTAAATGAAATCAAATGATGGTTATCGTCCAACTTTGATATGAAAATATGGGTCATGCAGACTATATTCTTGGAGTTAAGATTTCAAGAGATCGTTCAAGAAGGTTGTTATCTCTTTCTCAAGAGACATATATCAGCAAAGTCCTTGAACGATTCAATATGCATAACTGTAAGCCCATTGATACCCCTATTGCTAAGAATCAGTTTTTCAGCAAAAAAAATGTGTCCTAAGAAGCCAGAGGGGATGGAACGTATGAGGAACAATCCATATGCCAGTGCTGTGGATAGTCTTATGTATGCAATGTTGTATACAAGACATGATATAGGTTATGTTGTGGGCATGATAAGTAGATATCAATCTAACCCAAGCGAAACACATTGGAAAGCAGTTAAGAGGATACTTAGATACCTCAAAGGTACAGCAGATTATTCTCTATGTTATCAAGGCAAGGATCTGCATTGAAAGAATACAGAAACATTGATTAGGCAAGAGATGTGGATGAGAGGAAATCCACTTTAGGTTTCATATTCTTGTTTGGTAAGAGTGTCATCTCGTGGAGTAGCAAGAAATAAACCTCTGTAGCCCTATCAACAGTAGAATCTAAATTTGACGCTTCCTTAATTACAGTATAAGAGACAGTTTGGATAAAATGGTTTGTGAACTATTTAAGAGTAACTGCCTCAGAGGTACTAGTGATAATCAGTTGTTGATAGCTTATAGTAGAGCTAAGCATATCGACATTAAGTATCAATATATGAGAGATATAGTTGCACGAGAAGAAGTGAACTTACAGTATATTTATATGCATGCAAATCTGTTGAGTAAACCTGTAACGAGATATGTGTTTTGAGAAACAAATTAGATCTCAAGGTTTGCGTAGACTTTAATTAGTACTATTATGTTTTATTTTAATATAATCTCTTAATGCTATTATTTATGAATAATAACCAAAGTTCATTGTTGGCAATACATGAGTGTAAATGTTTATGTGTAAATATTTACTGTTATTTGTATGTGATTGAGCATATCGGACAGAAAAGTAGCCCACTCACAAGGGTGTTTACCTTAATTTTATCATTGAGTTGGCAAAAATTAAGATAAGGTGAATTTTGAACATATGAGATTACTCGAGAGGCTGTTCAAAATAAAAGTACCATTTTACAGAAATTACAATATTTGTCTTGTTAAGGTGCAAGATAAAGACATACATAAAATTGTATGCTTTGGATTGAGATCCAAATAAGGATTGTATGTAATCCCATGGTGAGTTAAACATAACTACCATGTTCTGTCTAAAAGGCCATAAGCAGTCCTTAAATAAGTGGACTAAAGTTGGATGTTTCGGTACATCGCAACCTTATGCTTCTGTATGGTGTTATATATATACATTTTAAATGTGAGACATGCGCTCCTTTAAGGGGAAGAATAAACACCATAACACATGTTTTATACCATGTGTGCTTATGTGACCAAGGGATGGGAAGTCAATATTATTGATCTCAACTTTCCCTTTTGTGAGACCCTACTATTTTTCGAGGGTTAATTTCTTCGCTGGTCACTCAAGTTTTTGGCTTGTAACAATTTGGTAACTAAACTTTAATTTGTAACGAAAAAATAACTCATATATTATTTTGTAATGAAAAAATCACAATGACCGGAAATTGTGTTCACCGGTAACCGGCGCATGATAGGCACGGCGAAATCCAATGCTATGTCAAAAATTTTGCCACGTCGAATTAGGGTTAATTTCTGTAGTGGTCACTTAACTTTGTGTCTTGTAATGATGTAGTCACTAAATTTCAATTTGTAACGAAAAAATAACCTATATGTTATTTTGTAACGAAAAAATCACAATTACTAAAAATTATTTTTGCCAACAATCGGCGCGTGATCTGCACGGGGAATCCTAATGCCACATCAGAAATTTTGCCGCATCGAATCTTACTGGATCCGATGTGGCATTATGGTAAAAAAAAAGTTTTTATTGCTCTCGATTTCTCTCCACCTCTCTTGCCTCTCTCTCTCACTATCTGCTCAGCGAAGCCAAATAACTTTTATGGTCCTCCAGTGTCTTCTTTTTTTTCATAACTGCATCAGCAAGGACCCAGCAATCCCTATCTGCTCAGCGATGTCAAATAACACAATTTATTATTATTTTCAACAATGCAAACGCATTGATTAAATCGAAATTATAAAGAGAACGTTGATCTGCTTACTATTGTATAGAAATTCGGTGGCGAATACAATTTCCAATTACGAGCCAGTTGCCTGTGAACACAAATTTCGGTCATTATGATTTTTTTGTTATAAAATAATATATAGATTATTTTTCATTACAAATTGAAGTTTAGTGACCACATAGTTACAAGGCACAAAGTTGAGTGACCACCATAAAAATTAAATCCTAATCCGACGTGGTAAAATTTATGATGTGGTATTGAGTTTCGTCGTACAGATCACGCGCCGGTTGCCAGCGAATACAATTTTCGGTCATTGTGATTTTTTCGTTACAAAATAAAAGATGAGTTATTTTTTCGTTACAAATTGAAATTTAGTGACCAAATCGTTACAAGCGCAAAATTGAGTGACAACCAAAAAAATTAACCCATTTTTCGACCCTTAGAACCGTTTCCTTATTCCTGAAGTATGGTTCAGTGTGGCTAACTTAGTTAGTCTCCAAGAGGTCATGGGATAATTTGGGCCTAGTGGACGTGGCTAGAAAAGTGAGCTGAATCTTGATGGATAGCATATAGTAAGAGGGGAAGATAGTGTTTTGATCACATTCAATTGTTTCGTGATTCACCGGCATGCCTATTGTAGTTTCTATGAGTAGAGACATAATAGTGACCACAAAAATTGTTTTATGAGATCATGAGTTAAAATAATGAATGTGAGAAGGTAATCTAAGATTTGGCATACGTGTATAAGAGAATCTCGTTTTTTCGAGACGCTATATATCCCTAACAGGTGTATAGCACTAGTGCTCTCGTTATATACTGGTCACATGGTCTACCTGCCTGTATAACTGGAGAAATCGACTGGAAATCATTTCGTCTTGTTCGAATGGGAGATAATGGAGTCTGGATACGCCCATGACTCCTGATATGGACCCGAATTCATATCTATATGGGAATTACACAGGTACGAAAAATGTTCCATATTAGGTCTTTTAATTAAGGGCTCTTTCCCTTAATTAGATGGATTAAATAAGGGAAGTTACATATTTATTCATTAATTAATAGTTGCAACTGCCCATTTAATTCCCATTAATTTTGTAACTGTCATTTCTTATTAATTATCTTAATTAATAGCTCTCTTAATTAAGAGCATACGGCTCTCTACAAATAGGGTTAAGATAAAGATAAGAATAGGATAAGAAAAAAATTTATACTGAAACTCTGCTAAATTCTCCCATCGCCTGCCTTTCACTCCAAGGGGCTTTTAAACTGTGATTTAGTTGCCGTTATTCCGCTCGTGAATATCAGTCAGACCAGTGATACCAAAAGGGATCATTGTAATCGCTTTCGCCAAATTATCTGCGCTATAAGAGGTAGGTAGCATATTATCTGATTATGTTACCTCCAAATATGCATATGGTATGTTATTTTTTCCTTCAGTATATATTATAAAAAATTCAATTAGAATATCATTTTATATTAATTAATTTATTCAAATAAATCAAACAATAATCAAGGGAAGATGTATGATGGAAAAGAGAAGAGCCGAAATATAATATACATGGGATTAAAAAAATTTAAGAGGGTAGATCATAAATTTTTAAAAAAATCAAAGGATTTTTATAGAATTTGTAAGGACGCAAAAGTTTTGAGGGGGCCATACATACCTTGGTCGGCCATAGGTGTGTACACAGTTCGGTCCTTTACAAATTTCGGTATTCTATTGAAATTTCAATTTTTATAAATTTCGGTACAGTTCAGTTTTTATTAATTTCGGTACAGTTCAGTACGGTTCTTATAAATTTCGGTACAGTTCAGTTTTTATTAATTTCGGTATAGTTTTGTACGGTTCTTATAATTTTCGGTATAGTTCAGTTCGGTTTTTCGATTCTTTCGGTACAAAATAAAACAAGACAATACAATACGGTAATTCGAATAATTCAATATTTTTAAAAATTTATAATATAAATATACACAATAATAAATACAAATATAATTAAAATATCTCAACAAGTACATATAATTTTGCATTCAATTTTAAGAAAATATTTCAATTTATCTCTCTTCTTTATGAAAAGAGAACAACATCTTCTAGCAATAGTCACTCTAGATGGAATTTTAAATTCAGGACAAATTGCTTCAATAAATTTCCTAAAACCCTCATATTCAATAAAATTAAATGGTAATTCATTCCTAATGATCATCCTAATTAAAACTTATGCACAAGCCTATTAATCAAATTTCCGACTAACTAACGATTAACCGATCCGACAAAACCCAAAGTTGTGTATGGCTTATCCTTACCTTTAGATGCAGCCGCTAACTCTTTTTAATCTAGAAATTTTTTGCAATTTTTCCTTAAATACAGTTGCTAACCCATATTGTCTGTATTAAACAGCAAAAATAATTTGATTCAGCAAAAAAATTATGTCCATCGCAAAAGCTTGTCCATACCAATAAAAGTAGCAGTCGTGAAAGTGGTCATAGAAAAGTTTTACTTCAAAACACTGCAAGACAAGCAATTATGTCAAATGGCAAATAGTAAGATAGAAACTGAACAACAAAATATAATTATGTTCTACCAAATGGAGGAAAAGGATTCATGTTAGGCAGCTCAATTAATTTATGTCCACTAGTTGGTTTACTTTAGTTCTGTAGTTATTTTATTTACAGAAATCATGGTAAATAATACAGTTGAGCCAAATATACAGGACTTCTGAAACTTAAAACACTGACAGGAGAAACATTTTAAGTAAACTCTATCAAAAATTTATATTATATTACAACTCTTATCTCAATCATCATAACAGTAATAAGGAAAAATAAATTTAGTGGTTGCAAATTTTGATTTACAACAAAATAACTCTAATCCTCTCAAAGTACTTTACTGAAATTAGCTTAGATTTCAAATTCATTTCCTGTCTCATTTTTCTTCTACAGAGTTCAAGAACTATTTTCTTCATTAATCCACAAAATACAGAATTCATACAATTTAAATGAGTAATTAATGGCCTAAAATATTGATTTTAACTTACCCAATCTCTTAGTCTAAGAAAATTAACCTTAAAATTCTAAATTCCTAAATCCCCAAATCTGTCCCACCTACGAATTTCGTCTTAATTTCTAGTTAATAATCACCCTTTACTCATCCAATAGTTGTCGTTCAATGAGAAGAAGACAGGTGGTGTTCCGGCGACCAGCAGCGACCAAGGAATGGCAAAAATAGGAGCTGTAACTGAAGCTATAAATGCAGGAAAATAAGGGGGATTGATGTGCTACCGTTGCGCGCGAAGAGGTAGAAGTAGGAGATAGACTCCGGCGACTAGCAGTGGCTAACGAAGGAGGCAACGGTGGACTGGTTCCCTCCAAATTATATATATATATAATGAAATATAAAACCGGTCGGATTCCCTCCAAATATTTCAATTCCCTCCAAAACTTAAAATAAAAAATATTTATACTAAAATTTTTCAAATTTTATTCTTAATTCACTCTAAAAAAATTTAATTAATAAGATAATTATATACTCGTATAATTATATTATATATTAATTAATAAAATTTTATTAATATAATGATTGTATATAATTATATTATTAGAATGCATCTTCAATTACTCACATAAATATCGTGCTAAATATAGATGAGTATTTGTTGAGTAACGCTAAAAATAAAAGAAATTAAAATTTTATTATAAATAATTATATATAATTTCATTTTTAATTTACATATTCATATAGGTATTGTGATAAAAATAGATGAGTGTTAGTTGAATGACACTAAAAATAAATGAAATTAATTGATAAAGTGATTATATAATAAATTATTAAGTTGTATATAAGTACATTATTAAAATAAATCATCAATTATTTAAATAGATATTGTACCAAAAATAGATAAGTACTAATTGAGTGATATTAAATATAAATAAAATTAATTGATAAGATAATTATATATACAGTTTCGACTGATTATATGGTTAGGGTTCATCCACATATATTATTTTGGCTCGATTATTATACTCAATTTTACTGAATTTGACTTAACAGTTAAAAGATTATTAATTAATATTATATTCATAGTTATAAGGGTGAATGCAAAAGTAGCACTAAAAGTAAATAAAATTAATTGGAAAAGTGATTGCGTATATAAATATTTGTACAAAAAGAAAAATTAAATAGTAGTTCAGTGACATTAAAGTTAAATTAAATTAAACGCGAATTAGTAAAATTTAATTATATATAATTAAATTATTAATTTATAACTCAATTACTCATATAAATATTGTGTCAAAATAGATAAGTACTAGTTGAGTGATATTAAAAACAAATGAAATTAATTAGTAAGGTAAATATATATTCATATAATTACATGAATTGAATTGGTAAATTTCATTATATATAATAATTATATATAATTATATTATTAATTTATATGCTCAATTACTCATATAGGTATTGTGCAAAAAATATATGAGTACTAGTTGAGTGATACTAAAAATAAATGAAATTAATTGGTAAGATAATTATATACTTATATAGTTATATTAATTAGTAAAATTTAATTATATATAATTAAATTATTAACTTACAACTAAATTACTTATATAAGTATTGTATCAAAATAGATAAATACTAATTGAGTAATATTAAAGTAAATGAAATTAATTGGTAAGGTGATTATATACTTATATAATTACATTAATTAGTAAAATTTCATTGATATAACAATTATATTTGTGTGTGTGTATATAAATATTTGTACAAAATGAAAAATTATATAGTAATTGAGTGACACTAAACATAAATTAAATTAAATACAAATTATTTTAATTGCACATTCATATAAATATAATAATTAAATTTATCTTATTAATAACCAAAATATTTATTTTAATTTATTAACTATTTATTATATTAATTTCGTGTATTAAAATATTTAATACAAATAATTATGAAGTTAAATTTATATAATAACTATATAATAGAAATTATAAATAATATTTATTTATAAATTACTAGTATTATATATAATAATTAATAAATATCGGTTCTTTCCGTCCAATTCGGTTCAAAACAGTTCGATAATGTTCAATACAGTTCTCGATTCGGTTTAAGTACAATTCGGTTCGATTCTAGTCAAAAAAGTTAACAGTACAATTCGATTCAATTCTAATCAAAAAAGTCAATGGTATAATTCGGTTCTGGATTTTTTTTATCGGTATTTCGGTTCGGTACAGGAAAATCTAGAACTGTGTACACCCCTCGCCCACATGCAATAATAATGATTCATTATATATATACGCACATGCATATATATGTACATGATTACATACAGTTATATACGTGTGTACCTACATACCCACCGACATGCATTTATGTATGTATGTGTGTGTGTGTGTGTGTATATATATATATATATATATATATATATACACACATTGAAAAAAAATTAGGAATAAAATTTAAAAGAAAAAATCAGTTTCGGATCGATTAATTTAAAGGTTAAATTTGAATTCAGATCAATTTTATTGATAGAATTTCGAATTACAGTAGAAAGAAAAAATGAAAGGTCCAATTTCAATATATAAACACTTGTATATGTATATGTTGATATATGCTCAAAAAACACGTTATTAGATTCAAAAATTCCCGTATAAAGGAAACAAAATGCACTAACAAATCGTGTCGATTATATAATAGCCACAAACACAAGTCTAATCGCTTCATATCTAATTGCTATATGTAACAAGTGCACTAGTCGTGCAAAAAATGAAATTTATGTTAAAATTACCCAAATAATCAATTAAAAAGTTTAATTTACCTACTAACTATTTTAGATTAAGATTCAAAACTAACAACTAACAAAAGTACAAATGAAAATGGGATAATTTAAATTAAGATAAAAACATTATATTAGAAGTGTTAAGGTATTTGTGTACCCCTTAGTATGCAATTTCACATGCAATCTTTTAATTAATAGTTATTAATGAGGTGTTAGAGCTTTAACTAAAGTTCATTATCATTGCCAGGATACTTGGTAAAGCACATAATGTCTTTATCTGAGATAGAAGGAGAGCTGGCTAGTTTGTGGCGGAAGATCCGGTCGGATGAGTGAATCCTGCAAGAGAAAGAGCCCGGTCGGACTAGGCGTAAGCACTCCGAAACTTAAGTTAGTAGCTTTTAGGGAGAAAATGTTTAGAGATAGAATGTTAGAGATTCAATACCTGGTGCCATCGTTGGTTGGACTATTTATAAGAGATAGTTGAGGTGCATTTGAGTGCCTAGAATGTGATAACTGGCAGTCAGACTAGGTGTGCGACGAAGTGACAGGGAGCAGTTGGTGGGCATGGGCACTACCTTGTGTCAGACGGCTGATAGAACTGGCGGTCACATCAGCCGATCAGGCGTGCGCGTTGCCTAGGAGTTCACGCCTACTACTCTCTGCTATTGGGCGGCCTTGGGCCTTGCCAATGGACTGGGCCGACTAGATGGGCCTTGGGCCTTGCCAATGGACTGGGCTGACTAGATGGGCTTTTATGCAAATGATATTTGCAGGGTTATCACTTGTCCCCCCCTCAAACTGGTTCGATCGGGTATAGATTTGCCTTGAGGTGCCCCGTTCGGGGAGTACCCGCTTTGAATTGTTCCGATTGGGAGACATACGTTGGCTGGATTTTTGAATTTTGCACGGTGCCTTTTCTAAAGAGGCGTGCCTGCTTGCACAGCTGTCACATTCAATGCTGCGTGTGCTCCGAGGGTGACGCTTCGTTTTTCGTACAGCTATTATGCCTTTAGGACACGTGGCATACTGCTAGTGGTGAGCCGGTTGGCGTGCCCCAGAAGTTTTGCCTATAAATAGGGCAATTCCTGTGCAGTTTTCTCTTCACTTTTGCAATCCCTAGCAAAGCTCTGCCAAAATTTTTCCTCGCTCTCTTTGAGTTCCGGCAATCCTCTTTTGCTTCTTTCCAAAAATTTTCCAAGTTGCTCACTATCAAGCAAGTACCTCCTTCACACTTCTCTTCGATTTCTCCTTATTTTTTATTTTTCATCTGAATTCATTCCCTTTAGAAGTTAGGGATTTGCATTTCTACCTTCTTTTCTCTGTCGAAAATGACTTCCAGTAGCAGCCAGTCGATAGATAGAAGCTTTATGGAGGGATAATCGGGGCAAGTCACCAGTTGAGCGCTACTCCCGATTGAGCCCTAGAGAGGTGGCTGAGGTTCCTGCCAAATACGGCCTTCCAGACAACATCTTCGTGATGCCTTGCCCCGATTCCATGGCAGTAATGGAGGGGCCCTTTGGGTAAGATCCGAACGAGTGGTTCATCTGCCACTTGTGGAGTTTGGATGCAGGGATGCATTTCCCCTTTGGCGCATTTGAGATTGCTATAATGAGGGGTTATGGTATCGCCCCCAACCAACTGCATCCAAACGGGTGGAGATCAGTGGCATGCTTCAAGATTTTATGCCAAATAAAGGGAGAAGCCCCGACCTTGGATCTCTTCACCCACTTCTTCTACATCTCGTGTCGAAGTGATGGAACAGAATACTTCTTCATCAGCCGACCGAAGAAGAAGCTGATCAACGTCCTGACTTCCATGAAGGGGTTCAAGGAGAGATACTTCCTGGCAGGAATGGCCGGTGGCTTTGGTGTGAGTGTTGCCCGATCGGCGGAGGCCAATATCCTTAAGGATCAAGCTGCCGGGCAATCTATGTATGAGACTGACATCAAAAAGTTGACGGACGCTGTGGCCAGGAACGGAGGGCCTTACGAGTCCAAGTACCTCTTAAGGACATTGTGCAGGTCCTTTAACTCGGAGGGTACCGAAGACGCAGAACGTGAGCATTAGGATCGGAGTCCCTGCTTGTGGACATTGTTCCCTTCCCTTTATCATACCTTACTGGGATCCTGATGACGCCCCTTCGACTATCTTGAGCTTGTGGCTTATTGATGGGGATCCCCTTGCTTTTTCTCCTTCTTCTCCGTCGGAAGTCTTCGTCCATGAGGTAATCCTCATGGGCTCTTTCAGAGGTTCTTGGTATTTTGCCTTTTTTGAGTGTTTGGACGATGCTCTTAGTGAAGTCACTAAGAATAGCACGCATGTCCTTAACGATGACAGGGGTATGTTCCGGTTGCCTTAGAATGGCATTTTCGAATTCGAGAAGAAGATTGGTCTTGGTTGGGGACCTGGGAGGCCTTTCCCTTCTCTGTGAGGTCCCTGATCTGGCGCGACTGCCACCGCCGCGATCATGTTCTCTGGAGGATACGCTTTCATTAGATCTTGAGTTAGGCATGCTCTCAACGAAAGCACCGAATGGTAAAGCACATAATGTCTTTATCTGAGATAGAAGGAGAGCTAGCTGATTTGTGGCGAAAGATCCGGTCGGATGAGTGAATTCTGTAAGAGAAAGAGCCCGGTCGGAGCAGGCGTAAGTACTCCGAAGCTTAAATTAGTAGCTTTTAGAGAGAGAATGCTTAGAGGTAGAATGTTAGAGATTTAATACCTGGTGCCATCGTTGGTTAGGATATTTATAAGAGATAGTTGAGGTGCACTTGAGTGCCTGGAATGTGATAACTGGCAGTCAGAGTAGGTGTGCGGCGAAGTGACAGGGAGCAGTTGGTGGGCATGGGCGTTGCCTTGTGTCAGACGACTGATGGGACTGGAGGTCACATCAGCCCGATCGGGCGTACGCGTTGCCGAGGAGTTCACGCCTGCTACTCTCTGCTATTGGGCCTTGGGCCTTACCAATGAACTGGACCGACTAGATGGACTTTTATGCAAATGATATTTGTAGGGTTATCAACCTAAATGTTGTTTCGACTTATATAGATTAATGAGTATGGACTCTAACCCCCCTAGGGGTAAGCATGGTCGATTAACCGGTTCATGAGTTTCAGTCCATTAACCAGTTCACTAATATCGGTTTTTTAAAATTTCAGTCCATTACTATCGGTTAACCAGTCCATCGGTTTCGGATTTTCGGATCGGTTACCCAATATTTTTCGGTTAACCATTATAATTATAAATATATTCATAAATAAAATTAAAATGTTCAAGATACTTAAAAATTAAAATTTTTTCAATATAATATAACATTATTGTTGTTAAAATAAAAATATTTGGTGAATATAAGCAAATTTGTTTTTAAAAATTAATATTTAATAAGTAAATATATTAACCGGTCCATAATCACTTTTAATTAGATAAATTGTTATACTTACTAATAGCCAATTAAAAAAAAGTTAAAAACTTTAAAATAATTAGTATAATAAAAAAAAGTATATGATTACCTTTAATTAGGATAAATTGTTATATAAATTGTTATAAATTATTAAAAAATTAATAAATTAACTAAAAATTCGGTTTCGGTTCGGTTAACCAGTCACATGAGTTAAAAACCATTAAACAGTCCATTAATATCGATTTTTTCAAAACACTAACCATTAAACAGTCCATTAAAATCGGTTAATCAGTACATCGGTTCGGTTTCGAATTTTTTTTCGGTTAACCGAATCTATCGATTTTTTTGCTCACCTCTAAACCCCCCATTTGAGCCAATTAGTAATAATAAGGACAACTTTAGCACAAAAAATATTAAAATATAAATATATATTATTTTTAATATTTTAAAAATAAATTTGACCATTTAAAAAAGATAATAAACAAGATACGTGCAACAATTAGTTGTGCAAAAAACTGAACCATTGAATTAAGATTTTATTCTTAATCCTGATAAAGATTTATGCGCACTACATCATATCAAAACACTTCAACAAATACGGTTGAACAAGAAAAGTAGCTGGTCCAAGAATTATTAGTATTCTAAAAATCGGAACTGACTAATTGGCTTTAGTAAACACTATACAGACAAAGCCGACCCCGATATTGACCCATAATTACATCATTTTTCTGTCTATGACTTTTCCTCTTTTCCCTTTCTTTCTTATGCTCTTATATGGACTTTATATTTATTTATATTTCCTTGGTCTATAATTTTTA
Organism: Excoecaria cochinchinensis; assembly: GCA_947683425.1. NCBI lineage: Eukaryota > Viridiplantae > Streptophyta > Magnoliopsida > Malpighiales > Euphorbiaceae > Excoecaria > Excoecaria cochinchinensis. The sequence goes on from CANTUQ010000058.1 coordinate 15,828,417, forward strand.
TCCATTTATTCTTAAAATTTTGTCCATTTTCCTTTATATATTATGCTTCATTTTTTAATTTTATCCTACTAGTTGCAAATTATATTATGCTATTATTAATCTTGTATTTTATAGCTTTAATAATATTTAATTATTTATTCTATATTTAAAATGGTTATAATAGAAGAATTATAGTAAAAAATTTATCTATTAATTATAATAATTATTCCATCAGTCTCGTAATAATAGAAATATTTTTATTTTTTATCCATTCCAAAATATATGACACTTGCTCTTTATTAATATATTATTAATTTGTAATTTATCTATAATATATTTTATTTAATTTTTTAATAATCAATAAATTTATATTTATTTTTTTATGCCATTTGCATTTAAAGTTTAAAATAATGTAATATTTAGTGTATTTAACTTTATATCTATATTATATATTCTATTTAAATTTAAATTTTTGTTTTACTTGTCAATTAATTATGATAATTTTTATTTTCAATTTTAATACAGCGATAGTAGTTATTATTTTTATTATTACAATAATAATAACACATGATATAAATGAAATATATAATTGATAAATTGTGTGCAAAATTTTGCCTTATAACTATAAAAGTTAACTTTCTATAAATTATATGAAAATATAAATGTTATTATTATTATTATTATTATTATTATTATTATGAAAGGGATCAAATAGAATTTTTTAAACTGAATAAAAATAAAAGTGGATAACGAGAGAATAATAATAATAAATAAATAAAAGAAAACTAGCTCATGGCTTTGTAAGAAAAGTATGAAAAAAGCTGGGCTTTTAGAACTATAAGTTTCTCTCCCACTCCCACCTACGACTACTCGCTACCACTGAAGCGAAGCGAATCTCTTTTGTCCACGTGTCACAATCATACTTAGTGCGTGATTTTACGTGGCGAGCGCTGCGAATGGCTTAAAAGAAGATAGGAAAGAGATGTTAAGCCGCGAAGGCTATCAGTAGAGAGGAATAAAAGGAAAGACAGGAAAATTAAACGGATTTTCCGGGAGAATGATAGAAATTAGAAAATACGAAGAAAGTGAGAGATTAGAAGGGAAAATAAAGAAAAGAAAGAATTGATTCTATCAGAAGAGCTGGAAACAACACAGAATTTTACAGGAGACTGAATTTTTTGGGTTCTAATCTTGTTTTTTTGAGAGCAATAAAATATCCTTGTCGTTTACTGGAAATTGATACTCGTTTTCTTGATCCTTGTTCTCCTTCTCCGAGCTTAATTTTTTTTCAAATTTGTGCCTAGAGAGGTTTGGTTTTTGCAGAGGGGAGAGAGAGAGAGAGATGGCTTTGGCTTCTTCTTCTTCGGCTACAGTGGCGGTGGAGAAGGCGACGAGCGATCTTCTGATCGGTCCTGATTGGACTATGAATATTGATATTTGTGATTCTGTCAATTCTAATCATTGGTAAACTCTGTTTGGATGGCTCTTGATGTTCTGTTTTTTTTTCGGAGTTGACCTTTTTCAATTTTTATATAGAAATTGCTTCGTTTTTAATCGTTTTAATTATATAGATTTAGATGAGTATATGTTGGAAAAATATATACAAATATATATATATGCTTATATGTCTATATTGTTTTCCGCTTGAATTTGTATAGAGTGTGTTTAATTATATTTTTTTGGATAAATTTTGTTAGAATTCAATTTCTTAGTTTAAACCTAATAAAAAAAAAAGAAAAGAAAATTCCAGCAGAATTTTTAGCTTTTGAGCTATTTCACGGAGCTAATTTATGATAAACAATCAAAAGAATTCCGAAGCTTTTAAAGTGTGTTTGTAGCTTCGTCGAAGGAATGGTCAGCTGAACCAGAGAAAGAGAGAGTGGGGGAAAGGGAGGGGTGGTGGTGGTGGGGTTGGGGAAGAGAGATAAGGTAGAAAGCAAGAAAGATGGAAGCATTTAGTTGAAGTCAGTGGTTAGAGGATGAGTGCGTATTGGTTTTATTTGACATTCTTTTTGATCAGGTTGGCTTTTTTTGGAAGACTAAGAGAAGTTCTCATTGGTTTTGTCTTTGATTTCGCAGGTTGGCGAAAGATGTTGTGAAAGCTGTGAAAAAAAGGTTGCAGCACAAGAACCCTAAAGTGCAACTACTGGCTTTGACGGTATTTTCCTCGAAGTCTTTTATCTTATCTTTCCAATCATTCGTATTGGCACATCTTTATTGAGCTCAAATCCTAGGGCATACTCCTGTTAAGTGCAGAAATTTGGGGTTTTTGATATTCTGCGACAGAATTCACAATTTGAATCGGTGTTCCCTTTTTTACTAACTACAATTGCTGCCAAATCTGCTTTGCAGCTTTTGGAAACAATGGTCAAGAATTGCGGTGATTATATCCATTTCCAAATCGCTGAAAAGAACATATTAGGAGAGATGGTCAGAATTGTAAAAAAGAAGGTAGTTCTATTTTTTTAATTAAATTTGTTTCACAAAAATATGTATTAAATCTGAAGCTGTTACATTTTCCCCCTGAATGTTGTTGCTGTCCATTTATAGCTTTTGGATTATGTCTTGGAGATTAATGGGATTGATTGCCCTCTGTATCTTCTATTAGTGAGTACTTTTAGGCATTTTACTTTAAGAAACAATCTTTCTGGGGTTAAAACATTGACATTTTCAAATGAAAAGATTGAAAGTGTCATGGGAAAATAGTAATGGCGTGATATATATTCTATATGCAGTAATGTTATTGAGATTTGATTCATTTTTGGGTTATGATGTTTTGTCCAGCAATATGTTTTATGTGCTCTCTTAGAAGCAATCAACTTCACACAGTAATCATGCCTCAGCAAGATTAACAATTAATTATTTAATGTACTTTTTGTTCTTTGAGTTATTGTAGTTGGTGCAGCCTTTTTATTAAAAGCTGATAGAATTTGCTAAGTTATTTTTGTCATGAAGCTAGTAGACTGAAATTTTTGGGCAAAATGAACATACCCACTTTACACTCCAAATTCAGATTATAAATCTTCTCTCTTTTCTTGTTCCCCTTTTGCCACTTATGCTTTCTTTCTGATGGTAGGTAACATCTGCAATTATCCATCATTTGTATGTGACCAAGATTTCTATAACTCATCTTGTATCGACGGTCTTTCAAAGCTTTCTCTGTTTGGATCTTCAAATCTTGTCCTAAAACATTTGTTTGGATTGATTTGCAGACCGATATGCATGTAAGGGACAAAATTCTAATTTTGTTGGATTCTTGGCAAGAGGCATTTGGTGGACCAGGAGGAAAACATCCTCAGTACTATTGGGCATATGAGGAATTAAGGGTAATAGTCTATTATTTCCTATTACCACTCTTTTGCAGCTAGTTTTACTCTTTGCTCAAAGGACTTAATCAGTTTCTTTTTAACTCAACTGATTTATCATATGTTAGAAACATTCTTTGTCATTAGTTTAAGGTTCTTGTGGATGGCTATGTTTTTTTCTGTGTATTGCACCATGACTTAGTTCATTTAAGGTCTTGATTTTGTGACTCATGTTGATAAGAGTGCATTCATTTTGGACAAATCTTGCTCACAAAACTTGATGCTATTAGGGAATGCCACTGCTGCTCTTTGTGATCCCGAATTGCATTTAAGATTATCATGAGTGTTTTAACTTGTGAATGAACAATGAACACCATTAATTCATTTTGGATTGTGAGCTGTAATCGTGGATTATATGATTTCAATCTTCTGGACTGAATTTCTCCAATATTCCCCCAATGATTAATGTGTACTATCAAGCTATTGAGGGTTGTGAAATTCTAATCATAGATTATACAAATGGCAGCGCTCTGGTGTGGAATTCCCTCAACGATCCTTAGATACAGCTCCAATATTTACACCACCAGTTGCTCATTCAACATTGAGGCATGCCCAAGCCGGATATGGAATGCCTAGCAATTCTTCTAGAAGACTTGATGAAACAATGGCAGCAGAGATTGAAGGTTTAAGGTGAGTTGAATTTTGAGTTGCACCTTATAGTAGTCTCTGGTGTATTTCTTAGAAGTTCTGAATCTGTTCTTTTTCCCCTGATTATTTTTTTCCTTAATCATCATAGCTTGGCTAGCTTGGAATCCACACGCAATGTTATGGAACTTTTAAGTGACATGCTGCAAGCTGTGAACCCTGATGATCGCAAGGTATGTGCAAATGTGCAAAGATGACCTTTCTTTTTCCTTTCTGAAACAGAGAAGACTATATTTGACACATTATTATGCCGCTTTTCTCAGGCCGTAAATGATGAACTCATAGTTGATCTGGTGAATCAGTGCCGTTCTAACCAGAAAAAGTTGATGCAGATGTTAACTACAACTGGGTTAGTTCTATTAGTATATTTCCTGGAATCCTTTGTGGCCTTTTTTGCCTAGTCTTGATATGATGAAGGCACTAGTCATCAAGGGGGTGTTTCTCTGTCTTTTTCTTTGCAAGGTGCTTGTGAAAATTTCTGAACGTGTCTTTTGTTCTATGGCAGGGATGAGGAACTTCTTGGTCAAGGTCTTGAATTAAATGATAGTCTGCAAATCTTGCTTGCAAAACATGATGCTATAGTCTCTGGTTCTCCTTGGCCAATTGAAAATACTAATTTAGAGCCCAAGCCATCATCAGATACCAAACGGACAGAAGTAAAGGACTCTAGTTCAAGTTCCAGCACCAATACCCCTATGCCAGTAGTTAATGCAACGAGGAGTTATATCAATGAAGAGGATGAAGAGGAAGATGACTTTGCACAGCTAGCTAGGAGGTATATCAAAGCTCATCTTATGTCCTAATAGTAATAAGAAGATACAATTTAATCACAAGGCATAAAGGTGGAATGCTGTTCAAATTATGGGAACTTCTAATTAGTGATGGCAGAATTAACTACTTACCATAGTCATTGGCTGGTATATTAATTCTTGAGAGAAAAATTGCTGAAGACTCATATTTTTGGCTTTGCTGTCATATCACTTGAAAACTCTGATTCCTCTTTACCCTTTATGGGCAACTTATTACAGCTCACTGAACTGTTCTCTTTGGTCATTCTTCTGCTTGATGCATTTCCTTGAGTTGCAAATGTGGAGTTTCAATGCTTTCCTCTCTTTTGCAGGCATTCAAAAACACCATCAAGTCCACCACAAAGTGCTTACGGAAACAGTCAGGCCCTAGTGCCTGTGGATGCCAGCAATTCAACTTCTTCTACAGTCACTTCGTCAATCTCTGCTCCGTGCAATGCATTAGCTCTTTCTGATCCAGCTGCACCAGTTAGGACTACAAAAGAACAAGATATAATTGACCTTCTGAGTATCACATTATCAACCTCGACGATCTCTCCTCAGTCCCACTCATCTCATGCTCAACCAACTTCTCACCAAAACCTACCTCCAGTACCAGCTTCGGGTGCAGGTGGGTATCCATACATTTCCCAGACGTATCCGGATAACCAAGGGCAGGCAGCATATACCAGTTATGTTGCTCCATGGGCCCAGCCCCAGCCCCAATCCCAGCACCATTCACAAATTCCTTCTCATGTGCATGTACAGTCTCAGCTACAACAACAGGCTCAGCATCTGCCTCAGCAGCAATTTCAACACCAACCTCATCCACATTCGCATATTTTAACACACCCTCAGCCTCCGCAGCAGTTACAAACTCAATCTCAACCACAATCACAATCACATTCCCAGCCTCAGCATCAGGAGCAGTTTCAAACCCAATCGCAACCGCAATCGTATGCACAGCCTCAGTCTCAGCAGCAGTTCCAATCCCATTCTCATCTACAATCACATGTTCAGCCTCAGCAGCAACTCAGTCCTCAATCTCAAGCACGTACTCAGCCTCAGTCTCAGCAGCAATATCAACCTGAATTGCAACCACAACTAGGTACTCAGCCTCTGCAGCAGTTTGCGCAGCCCCAGCCCCAACCCCAGTCTCAGCCTTCGCAGCAGTTCCCTCAACTGCATCCTCAGCCTCAGCAGCAGTTCTCTCCATTGCAGGCTCAGCCTCAGCAGCAGTTCTCTTCACCACAGCCTCAGTCTCGGCAGCGGTTCGCTGAGTCTCAGCCTCAGCAGCAGTTCTCTCCACCACAGCCTGAGTCTCAGCAGCGGTTCCCTGAGTCTCAGCCTCAGCAGCAATTCCAACCTCAATCTCAACATCAGTTTCGGCCACATTTACAGTCACAATATCCTCAATACTCTTCTGCCTACCCCCCTCCCCCGTGGGCAGCTACACCGGGTTATGCCAAGGGCCAAAGTCATATGTCTACTGCCAACAATATGTACTCAACTACACAAGCCAACCGAACTTCATCTTATGCACCTGCTCAAGCAGCTAGGCCAATGAATCATCAGAATTCCTTCCCTTTAAGAGGTTCAAATGGGTTGGCCAACAGTGGTGATCCTCAAGTGAGCTCTGGACCTTCTGGGCAGAAGACCTTTGTTCCTTCATACAGGTTATTTGAAGATCTAAATGTGTTTGGCAATACAGACGGAAGGTTTAAGATTGCGGGTAGCACATCACCGAGCTTGTCAGGCCCTTCTAGCCAAGGAATGGTGGGCGGCAGAAAGTGAAATGATGGTAATAGAACCGAAAAAAGGGTACATTCTTGTGAATATGGTCAAAGTTGGTATCCTTTATTAAATTTGGAATGTATCTAAAACGAGCTTTTTCGATTTGGTAATTGCTTTAATGTACGTAGCCCACTGCGCTTGCTACACTACTTGCCTGCCATTCTTCGTAGTTGGTGGAAGTTTGTCTTTCTTTTTCTTTTCCTTTTTAATTTGGTTTTGTTATTTTCTGGTTTCTGAGCATGGGTTACAATATTGTGCATGGGTGCATGTGATGTGCACGATCAAATGCATCTGATTAGACGGTATAGATGTACACGTCTGTACACTGGATTATCACTCCCGAGCATCCATGTGTAGAACGGGTCAACATTTCCAAATGATCGTTTGTCCAATTTGAAGGGAGCTTTTCCAGCTCAGGTTTACAAATCTTCTTAACATCTTATATTATACTGATTATTTCCTTATAAAATCTTCTTGATTTGATAGGTTGTATTAAATTTTAGATTTGTAGTATTCATGTTAAATTTCATACGAAATAGTTTTTTAAGTTTTGATCGAGCAATTATATGTAGATATTTATTTGATATAAATTCTTGAAAAAACATAAGCTTGTAATTTTTTATTTTTAATAATTAAAATTTTGAATGCATATTAATTTAGTGTGTTAATTGAAGTTAGAATGCGTATGGAATTGAGGGCAATAAAGAGATTTGAAAACAGGTCAAGTATAACGGGTATTTTACGCGTCCAAATTCCGTCTAGCGGGTCAAGGAAAAAAAAATCACCCTTGCGATGATTTTTTGAGTTTACTTTTCACGTCCAAAATTTTCAAAAATTCCAGTCTAGTCCGTGAGCAGGCCAGCAATTTTGCAGATAAACAGCTGAAAAGGTTGCAAGTTTAGAGTGCTAAGTGAGCTTGAATAGCAATGGCCAATCAAAGCCTGGAACCCCCTCCAGGTGAGATGGATTTTTAAATCCCAAGTAACCAAATAAAAAGAATGGGTAAGACGGGGGAAATGGCAGCCTAACCATAATACAATAGCATTTCGAATTCCCCTCATTTCAGAGGAATGGTATCCATATCAACTAAACTGTCTGCAACACTTAAATTATGATGACAGTGTTGCTTTTACAATGAACAAAGGGATTGACGGATCAATAAACACACTAAAGAAGAAAAGGAAAAGCTATTTACACACATTTACCCATATAACAATAACAATTATTTGCCGGAGCCCCCACCCACGACCATGTAGGATTTCTTCCCATCTTGTACGACACGAATACAATGGAGGCTAATGAATATGTAGCATACAAATTCCTGAAGGTGAAGCCAAGCAAGCAGGCTTTGTCTCGATGCAACGAGACACCTGATGACCAAATTGCACTCGGAAAACAGCGTGTCAGTAAACCCCAACAAGTCAATTTCCCCTGTGCTGCCACCCAACACCAACAGGGTGATTCCAATCACGCTAGTAAAAGACTTCCCCTCATCTTGCTTGAGAGTTTTCATCAGTATAAATTGAAACACATGCATCTGCAGCACCGGCTGCAAGCAGAACTTGGTATGGATGGAAGGTAAGACAGCTAACGGGGCCAATCTTCTGGGCCATGAAGGTTGAGTAATACCGAATGGTGCCCAGTAATTCACCCTCTAGACTGAATACCTTGATAATTTGTTTTGCAGAGCCACTAGCAATGATAGGGGCGTGCCTGTGAACAGCTAATGCAGTAAGTGAGCCCCTGTGAGCATTAATTGTTATGTACGTGTCCCTGGGATTCCTAACATCAAGGAACTCAATGTCACCAGCCTGAGAAGCACTGACAAACTGAAAGACAAGAAAACAAAAAGGCAGTGGTCAGCTATAGATAGAAATAGCCATCCGAACATGCCTGTACCACTAATTTTACTGTATTTACCTTCCCAGGATCAAGACCAGGTTGAAAGCCAATCCCCACAACTCTTTCTACTTTTGTATGTGGCCGCTTAGCGCAAACAAGCCTAAGAAGCATGCAGAACACGAAAAAAATTATCAAGCAATACATCTATTTAGTCCCAAAGATGGTATTGAATATTCTCGCCTTCACTAAGAAAGGGGGAAAAAACATAGGCTTATTAGAAGCTTAATAGAAAATATAATAGCACTCGTACATAAAACGAATAATTAGCACTTAATATTCCCACTAAGCGTCATGCATAGAAGAACTTTGTGCCTTACATTTCAGGTGTTCGGACATCGTACAGTCTGACAGAACCATCCACAAAACCAGCAGCAAATTGGCCCCCATGAACTTGAGAAGCAGCCTACACAGAGCAATGTATTAGGCACATCAACAGAATGCAGAATTACAATTGATAACGGCAGATTTGTAATAAAGTGACAACTTGAAATAAAAGCATAGGCACTTCACAAATATGGTTATACTATTTCATGCAGAAACTAGAGACTATTAACCCAGAAAGATGCAAAAAATTCTTCAAGTGAAAATACTACTATTGCATAGACTTTATTTTCTGGACCAATTCTGGCAAGGATCCATCACAAATGGACACTTGGACAGGCACCCACTGATATATTAAATCTGGTCATTCCAAGCATTTCAGGAAAACATTATCACAGTGGTGTGCCACAGAATCATATTAATTTTTAGTCATGATCTGATGGATATACTTAATGGATCAAATATCACAAGATAATGGTAGCAGTGCTCGACCATCAAAAGATGAAGCAGCTGCAAATAATAAATTGAAGATATCTTCATCAAAATAATAATCACCAGAAGGAAAAATTAATAAGCAAACATTTCCAGAATTTTTTCCAAATAAAAATCTGAGGAACAGCTTCAGTTGTCCCCAAGTCAATGCCCCATGACTCCAAGTAGGGGGTGTGAAATTCTTTCCTTAACATATCATAAAACAATCCAATTATGGATTTACCAAGCACAAAGGATATCTACATGAACTGTAATTCATTGAAATCCAAAAGATAATTGAGAAAGTCAAAATAAGACAAAGACAGGAATTCGTGAGAACAATGAAAGTACAATGATTTTGAACACAGATTACAAACCATAGAAATTCACTAAGACTAACTCACCAATGCTGAGATGTTGTAATCTGATGTTGATGGAATAGAATTGATGAGCTGCTCTTTATCCAGGTCCCAAAGCATGATCGAAGACATCTCACCAGAAGCATACTGGACAATTATACCAAATCTTATATATCAGTGTACAAGCATTAGAAGCCTTTTAGTAAATCTTGAAGTAAGCATACCAGATAACCAGATTGCTGTTGCCAATCCACGACAGCATTTAAACTGCGGACGCCAGGTTTATTACAACAAGGGACTGAAGAAAATGCAGTAACAAGCTTTTGTTTACCCTTCAGAGTATAATCTTTCCAAATCCGAATATTTCCATCACCTATATCAAATAAGCACAGAAAAGATTCTTTAAAACTAAGAATCTGCCAAACTAATCTCATGACCTGGAAACAATTTCGCATAGGAAATCTGTTAATACCTGAAGCTACAAGAAGTAAACTGTCATCAAGCTCATTTACGAGACACAGCTTAGAAATTCCTTTGTCAGGAAAATCATGATTATCAAACCCATTGAGAAGAGCTGCATCCTCATAATTCCATACCCTGACAAGCATGAAGTGACAAACAATCAACAAAAGTAAAAATCATCACTGAAAACGAGTTGACAGAAGTGAACGACTAATCAATCATAACCACCAAATTCTGAAAGGCCATATTTTGGTAGCATGTAGTTATTCGCTTGAGCAAACCTTAATGGTTTAAAGTTTTTTTAAGGTGACAGTAATAAACTACTTCAACAAATGACATTAACGCAATAAACTATCCATCTCAAGCAGCAAATTCCAATCAACTTTGTTGCACAGACAACCTCTACTATCAGCTTAACAAACTTCTTAGCATCAGAATTGTTATAAAGTGGGTTTATTTGCTCAATTTAACCACAAAATTTTGAAGAATATGTGGGTTGAAAACATTCCTAAGTGCAATGAAAACATCGAGAACATATCCAGTGTCCTTTTTTCATCATATGGAATTCATTCATACATATCCAAGATGAATGTTTGCACTCAGAAAAATTAGGATCAGCTATGACCTCCCTCCGAAGGCTATTGGAAAAAACAAACAAGACTGGAACCAGTATGCACCAAAACTAAGTCAGTCAAGAATGAGTGCACTAGAAGCTGAAGCATCCCAGCTGAAGACATTAACATGCACACATTGAACATCTATAATACCCACATGATTAATGCATGTAAAGTAACAAAGAAGGATGAATAAATTTAAAAGAGTAAAGAATACAGATGTTGCAGAGATTATTAAGTAAGTTGCAATTAGAATTTACCCTATGACTTAAAATCGTGCTTCTGCTTGTTGGGGAAAAGAAATAAGGAAAAGCAATGCCAAATTTGATAAGAAAACTGAATCAATGTTGACTACCTAAAGTTATACACTTTTTGAACTTAGCCTGTCAGATAGCGATGCTTTTGAGCCATAAAAAGTGAACTCAATAACAAATTTAAAATTGAAGCCCTAAAATTATGCACTCAACTCCACTGATAGAATAACCAAGAGTTCTGAAATCTTTTGATAACAAGACCAGCTAAAATAAAATGAGAACACTTCACAAAACAGGATTGACAGGCTGCAGCAAGACTGGCTCGAACATTTTCTAATTCTGTAGCCATCGAAACTTTTAAATTGAAACAGAAGACATTTCTATAATTTGGATCCGGACTAAGGACTACAAAAATTGTAATAACTTCTCCAGACATGTTGGATTTTCAAACTAGTGAACTCATATCCAAATTCTTTGATTCCCAGACAGTTGTAGGCATAAATAACATCTAAAAATAACAAATTTCGAAAGAATCTTCCACATTTATCTATTTTTTGCCATATTTCTTTTAGTTTCAAAATTAGAAAAGTGAGCATAATATGAGAATTAATTAAATTACTACATGAAATTGTTAAAAATGAAACAATAGGAATGTGCGTCTAGGAAGCACCATTATCAAATGACAATAGCATTATGTGATTTTTCTGGCCATATTCAAAATCCAAAACAACTAAGAGAACATCAAAAAAAAAATATATATATATATATATATATATATATATATTAAAAAAAATAAGGGGATGAGTAAATTCTGTTCAAAATTGCTATACCTTATCCTTTCATTTTCATCAGCAGCAATGACAATAGGAGAAAAAGGATGAAACACAGCTGCCTTTGTGCCTGTTTCAAACTTTGTATCCCAGCCAGCAATTTGATTATTTAACTTGCTAACAGCTAGTACCCCAATGAAAAACAGAAAAGAAAATAAATTAGTACACAAAATTTCAATAAAAATTCTTAAAAGACAAACTAAGCAAAATACTTACATGAATGTTGACACTTGGCAATGTGATCTAGCGCAAATTTTTCCCTCTCTTCTCTTCTGGCCAGCATTTCTTCCACATCATCAGCTGTAGTTAGAAGTGGCTTTGAAAAATGACCACAGCTCCAATTATAAATAGTTGATTGCGGAAGTAAACTGCGTTCTGAACTCCCAGAAGATCCAGCAGAACCTATAAGAGGATGTGCTAATCCCGAATCTGGAGAATTCATTAGGTGAGGCCTAAATTCTAAGGAACAAACTCTACGCATTCCTGCTGTTATGTAACTTGGTCGAGGAGGACTGACAGGTGGAGTTCTGAATGTTAAAGGCAGATGACCTAGTAAAAACAGCCTAAAGTTAAACTGACATCAAGTTAACAGGTTTGGAAGGTGAAAATAAATCAGAAATAGCTAGAAATCTAAAGAAATACAAAAACTCGAAAAATTGCATGACAAAAAAAAAAAATCTCACTTAACTTACCGGCATTCATATCAAACCATGAGGATGAGCGTGCTAGTCCTGCAAGACTTGGACTTGGAGAAGAAGTTGAAGGTTCACCTGAACGACCACTACTGCCAGTAGAGTTCACAGGTTTTGTCACCACTTGCTCAATCCCAATAATGGAAAGTACTCGCCGACCAAGGCGAGCAATGCGTGGAGAAGGATCCTTAGCCAAAGTACACATAGCCTTTACACATTGAGAATACATTGCATTATCCAATGGTTTTGGCCTTGAATTGTGTACAACCCCATTGCTGACAACATCATTTAGAATTCCAGAATCAGAATGTTGAGATGAATCATCCGACAAAGGTGACCCATGCATAATTCCAGAAGTAGCAAGTGGACTGCTAGTGGAGACCCTACCATCTCGAACCAGCGATTGGTTTTCATTGCCAACTCTCGTCAAAGGACCAATTTGAGATGAAAGGATACTTGTATGTGGCAAATACTGGTTCGCATTACTTTTTATATGCGCCAAAGAAGGTAAGGAATTCAGTAGAGAATTTGACTGAGGTTTCCAATATGAAGCTGCAATTGACTTGAGGTGCTGCTTGTGGCCAAATGCAAAACGTGCTAGAGCTGTCCAGACACAACAAAAATTGAACTCAAATGAGATTCGAGTTACAACCATCATAAATAATACCTCAGGGCAGGGAAAAAGTTTCCCTGGCCTCCATCACCTACTAGTGCCCCTCCAATTGTCCTGATGATGAAAAAGATAAAACTCGAGGAATAACGGGAGCAATCGAGAATAGATTTCAGGAAAAACATAGACCATGGCAAGTATAGCAAATCGAAATTTCTGGCATGCAAGTGCGAGCTGAGATGCAAGCTTCCCATAACCACAATTTAAAAATGAGAACAAGTATTGGATTTTAAAGGACTTCAAGCTGCCAGAAATTGGACACAATCCACTAACACGGTAGTTAGAACACTAAAAAACAATTTCCTTGAAGTTCGAAAGGAGCGACACAAGAATGTTGTCACACAACAAAAATGACAGGACAACTAAGACATTACAAAGAAAATTTTCCTCCTGTTTTCCTTTCATCTGAAGAGAAAAATGGGAAAAGGAGAAAAGAAGTAGCATTAAGAATCTTTTCTATTCTAATCCAAGGCTTCAAGCTGAAATCCAAGTTGTGTAAACATGTTAAAAGCTTTGACTGCAGAACTTATAATTATTTCAACACAACTAAACTTATTACTGACTTTATGCATGGCCTCTTGCAACAATTTATGTCATTAAAATCAATCAACTTCAATTTTTGTTTAAATAAGACCACTTTTGCTATGTGTCAGCACAACTCAACCAAATTCTAATAAAGTTCTACAAATAAAAAACAAAAAATATTGAAGGCTCTAATTTATTGTAAAAAAACCCACAAATAGAGGGGTTCACAATTGAGAACACTACTGTCTATAAACAAATGTCTCATCACTTTCCTGCAAGAAAAACTAGGAACCCAATAATGCGATTTCATTTGCTAAATCAAAGAAACCGTTATTAACCAATTACCAACTTAAACATATAAATCGCCCCTCAAAAACCAAACAGTGCTAGAACAGTTCAACCACAGGAAAATTTTGATGATGATTGCATACCTACAGCAACCTCTGCCCTGACCAGCGGGCTTCCATCCGAAACAACACTTAGTAGGCTTCTAATAATGCTGATTTCAGCCCTAAATTTTTCATCATCATCACATTCATCATCACCTGCCACACCATCTCTGCACATATCACCCCCAATAACAAGGAGGGTTCCCAATGCAAAAACAGCAGAAGCCCTAACCTGGTATAGAATGGATTTTATAACTAAATGATTAGAATATGAGAGCTTGAACATGATTCACAAAAACAAGTCAGTGACAATTTTAGAAAACGCAAACCTCAGGTTGGGGCTCAGAAAGTAGAGGAGCATATATAGCAGGTGCATCTGCCTGCAAACCTAGTAATTGAGCCTCTGTGAAATCCTCCCACAACTTCCCCAGGCATAGGCAGAGCCACTGGAGAAATAGGGGTTCAGTTTGACCTTCATTTGGAATTGAACCACGAAGGTGCCTCAAGCACACATGAACCAAACCGGCTTCAATACAGGCTTCCTGGCCCCTTCTGTGGCCATCAACAATAACCGCCAAAACAAATGCAGCCATTGCTCGCTGTTCTGAATAAGCTTCCATGCTATCAAGAAACCTGATAAAATATGTATGCCCCCCATCCTTAACAAGATCAACTTGACATGACTGTAAACAAGATGGGGTCCATAAGTACAATTATAGTGGAATCATGTGATAAATAAATAAATAGCTACAGATGTAATTACTTCCTCTGAACAACATTTCACATCCACATAATATTTTATAACATTCACATGGAAACAATCCTCAACAATATTATTACAGCATGGGTCATGAGAAAAGGTAATGAATAAGATTGGTAACATTTACATAAAACCCTAAATCAAAATTGTTATGCGAGTGAATAGCCACAGAAGCAGAAAGCACCATTTATGTTTCATCCCTCACTCTCATCCCCTACACCAACCCTCTCCCTCACTCTCTCAAGTGCATTATGCAAGTGAATAGCAACTGGAAGAGAAAGCCTCGTAATTGTTCCCAAATTTCTCTGCATATAATGAACATCCTTGAGAATTCTAGCATCAGTAAAAATTATTCGCTTGGAGAGAGATTTAAATTTCAAAAAACAGTTAAGAGCATCACTTATGCATGCATGCAGATGAATACATAGTTAAAATAACTCCCATATGTACCTTATCAAGTGCCAGAATTTTTGTCCATATGAATACGAGAATTTGTCTAAGCTCCGGTGTGGTGGTTTGCAACAGCTTCAGAACGTATGGAAATATTCCAACAGATAAAGCCTGCAGATCCCAAGGCATCAATAACATATATCACGATACCACAAAACACAACCAAAATCGGTTCTGGTTTAGCAAGGAAAAAGCAAAGGCAACAACAAGAGCATAAATGCCTACCAGATCTACCGCCCAGGAACCCATATCAAGGAACCTCCCAAGAAGCACCAGCGCTTTAAACCGGTGGCATTGACTAAGTAGAACCTGGGAATGTTAATTAATTAAACAGAAATTCATAAATACAGAAGACTGGCTTGTGGACAGGATACAAAGAAACTAAAAATCATTCGCCAGAACCTTTAACCACTATTTTCTGATGATTAATAAAAGCGAAAATATCAGGTTTAATGAAATATATAATCCACACACACACACACTCTCTCTCTCTCTCTCTCTCTCTCTCTCTCTCTCTCTCAAATCAATTGGAAACCAAGAAAACGAGATTAAACAGAAGTTCCCAGAGAACTTGGAATCATAATGACAATGGGTGAGATTGGCCTCACACTACATGGACAAATAAAGGCGACACACCTGAAGAACAATGGGCAATTGCTCTGGTGGCTTCTTATCTTCAGATCCATGATCTAACCAGACCTCAAAAGCCATCAGCTGTTCAGTGAAAAAAGGACTTGACTGAAACAGAACAAACTTGAAGTTACTCGCTGTCCATAGATAGATACAACTAAAGGAACAAAAGTAACATACTTCCAGAATCCAGTTGCTGCTGATATTATGCAAAAATCCACAACAAACTGATTAAGAGGTTTTGACAGTGGAAGCAGTGTAACATAACCAGACAAAATGAATCACTGCTACTGTGAGCCTTTTAAGATGGCATACAAATCACAATTTTGTATTAATATAATACACAGAAGTATGGATGTGGGATAAAACTTTTTTAGACTAAATAATTAGGAGTTCAGCTTTTAGAGAGCACTAAAAGTTTGTGATATGGAAGAAACTCAGAGATTGAGAAGATAATATTAGTGACTTTATAGTGGATTATGACAGAAACCTAAACAAATAAAAGATAGAATCACTGCTGATGTTACACCATGCCCTTTCTCAGCAAATAACACCCCCTTGTGGGCAATACATAGACATTTTAAATTTGGATTAGGATACCCGGACACAAGTTGGTAATTTGGAAGGACGATTTTCTGTTCTGAAACAGCCACTAATTGAGGTACCAGCCATTATTTAAATCCTTTATTACACACCTGGAACTCCGCACTAGGGTCCTCAATCAAAGAAGGAAGCTGAGAGAGGCAAATTTCAGCAGCCATATCCCATGCATCCCTGCAGTGAAAGTAAGATGGTGAGAAAGGAATTCTTAAGCACGGAATATAATCATTCACAAGTTCACAAACACAACAAATTCACTTAAAAAGCATCTATCATAGTACCACATATGATGCTGATGAGTTGGAGGTAGCATGGGATGAGAAATTGGAGAACAATTTGCAGAACGCATGATTCTCTCAGCCAATAAGAAATTCCTGAACAGACTGGCAACTAACAAATCTTGTCTGAACAGTCTCTGGAAAAGGTCTGCACAAAGCAAAACCAAGTGTTAGGGAAATGCACCAACAACAAGAGCCAAAACTAACAAAGTAAAAGAATGAGAATGTTAGACCAAAAGTGTATTTGTTTGAGAACATATTACCATGAGGCAGAACATTCCAGGCAATTGTGTCTGTCACTGCTGTAAAAATCCAATTCAATTCTCCCAGCAATGTCTTGCGGTCATTCTGCCGACCAGGAATTTTATCTATCAGTGAATAGTCAAGGGACTCATGAAGTAATGAGCGTTTGCAGAACCTGGGGAACAAAAGGACCAAAAGATTAGAAAACATTATAGATGCATTGAACATCAATGATGATAACCTCAGAACTTATAAACCATAAAAGAAAGGTGCACTGTGTCTGGATATAGGAAATCCCCATGTTGCAGGCAGCAGTTCAAAAACCATAGGGAAATCATAGGCAGAACATGGGCATAGCATGTGTTTACCAACTCAGCCACAAAAAAAGTATGATTTATTCTCGAAAAATTCAGAAAGTGCTAGAAACAGTCAACCATTTCCAACTAAAAAGTAGAACTAACAGCAAAAGATATCTTGTAACGTTTTTCCAATCAGTAACTCGTACCAACTGGCACAGCATCTGTAGAAGATTCAGTATCTCATTATACAAAAACTGAGATGACTGTTACATGTAAACTCATAGTTGCAACGTTCAACATCAGATGATGACCATCTCAGCAACACTAAGAAACTATGGATAATACTTTTATATGCTACCAAAATAATGTGAAAGACAAATATTAATGGGTGGATATGATGTCAGAGAAGCATTAGAGCTACAAATTTTAATACCAATAGAAAAATGCTAAAGACTTGAAACAAACTTTAATGTCTTAAACAGATGGATATGACATCAGAAAAGCATCACAGCAAACATAATGCCCAAGCCAAAAGCTCCTATAAGAAAGGAAAAAGAAAAGCCTGCAGTGTTATCAAAATGAAGATCAGATCATGAGAAGATCACCATCTCAATGCCATCTTGATAGGCGTTGTTAGGCAAGAAGTGAACACATCAGCAGGAAATTCTGCACTCTGAGGAAGAGTCTCATGTGCTTCACAGGCTGCTAGCAAAATACAGTCCTTTGCAGATCCAGGAGTGCCAGAAGAATTCCAATCGTGAAGCTATCAAAAGAAGAATAAAAACAATTAAAAGTCTGACCAACAGGATAGTAGCGTCAAAATATAGGACATCAGGTTGCACAATGATGACAACAATTATAAAACATAAAGTAAGACAATTGGTGAATACCTCCAAGAAGGCATTTACAATCATCCCAGCAGCAGAGCAGTCAAAAACATAGATAGATGGGGTCTTCAACCAGGAATCAAGATCACTAATCGGCAAGGGGATGTACTGAGTGTAGCTCTGCTCCAATCGCAAGTACATCATGAAAAAGAAATATCATTATTATCTAAAAAATAGAACTGCGTAGAGAGTATTGAAGAAAAAAATGAAAATACCTTGTTGAACAGCCATATTTCTCCATTAGCAGTTGGCTTGGGAACACCATGACCATTATAATGAAACAGAACTCTCTCTGTCTTGGCATATCTTCGACATGTATTGCAAAGTTTCTTAACTTCATCAACAGTAGGATCAAGTTGAACTTTATAACGAGCCTGCTCAAAAATAAACACAGAACTTGAAAAGATAACCAACCACATTTTTTTCCACAAGAAAGCACACATTAAAAAAAATAAAAAAATTCCTCACCTTAGGTTGCCATCTTTCATATTGCACACTCAAGGTTTTCCCAATTGTTTCAAGAGCTTTTTGAGGTGCCATGGAAAATGGATCTGCAACAGGTAGGAAGTTAGAACATCTAAAATGAAGATTGATTATACCTATAAACAATAAAAAGGCAAATTTTATTCAAAAGCAAACATAGACGTAATTTCTTCAAAAGTAAACATACTTTGTAATGTGCACTATTATGATTATGTTGGTCTCCAAGAAAAGAAAAGATATGAAAAAAGAGTATTTAAAACTTGTTTAAGCATGTAAAGATTCTAACAACATCCTCAAATTTCTATACTTTCCTCCCCTTCCAAAATTACAGAAATAAACAGCACTAGAAACAAATTAACCAGTTGACTGCATTCTCCTAAAAGATTCCAAGAAACATGCAAATTTTTTATGGGCAAAAATAATCAGTTAAGAACCTCAACTAGATGAAGTATATAGAAAAGGAAGATATGGAAGTATAAAAAAGTATAAGCTACAAATCAGCAGTTCAAAAAAGCACCTATCCAGCACTCCATTCTGGCACAAGGTGATATCTTTATGACATCAGGTGGATCAACACTAATGTTTAAGCATAAAACTAGAGCTACATATCCCGTCTTCATCTGCACAGAAATTGCAAGGTTAAACAAAGAACATCCATGTATGTAAACAAACTTGCAAGTGATTAGTGTAAACCTTAAGCAGAAGCACCAACCACTGATACTGTCTAAAGACCAAAAATTAAAATCAGCGCAAGGAAATATTGAGGAAAGAACATAGCATAACATGACTTGATAACATAGATTTCCTGTCTGAGCCATTGTCATTCCATGTAACAAAATGTAGTCTCTCACTAGGTAAGATGGTTCATAAGTAGAATCATCGCCACGCAACAACTCTGCTAGCTATTAATTACCACTAAGAAAAACCAACCCCCCCCCCCACCAATTTTATTCTGTATTCCAAAGTAAGGAGGTATTGCCAAACGACAAAATGAAGAAAACAGATATTGCCAGATTATGTTAAAAAATAACAGTATTGTCGATCCTATTAATGTTGACGACAAAAGCCAGAGCCAATCCCATGAATCAAAAGTTACAAAAACCAGTCACGATGCAATATATGCACTATTACCTATTCTATCATATTTTATAAGCTTGAGCTGTTAGAACAATGTAGTATCATCCAGGTTCAGCAAATTCATAGAAACGCTATTTGCTTCAGCTAATGGATAACTACAGGGTGCCATTTTTATGGGAATCTACAAGGTAGAACATTTAAACCATTTTCCCCATGCTCACTAAACAATTGCAGCGGGAATTTCATCCACACCAGATCATCTTAGTCTTTTTGATAATATCTGCTGAAAGCCTCAATCTTCCTATTAATGGCAATAAATAATCAACTACTCGGTGCCAACAAAGTTCTATGCTCAGTTACCATAGCGTTTACAAAACAATTGCAACTGGACAAATAAACCATTTCATTCACCCAATAATATCTTAAGTCTTTCTGATAATATCTGTTGAAAGCCTCAATCTTCCTACTAATGATAATAAATAATCAACTACCTTGTGTCAAAAAAGTTGAAAAATTTTATTCATGCATACTTGTTGAGGTTGTATCACAAGGGGCGCACTGCATGGATAAATTTTATTTTGCTATTTTTCTGCAGCACTAACAGAGAGTCGAGTATACAGGACATGAACATCCACCTGAAATGATAAGATGGCATGCATTGCAAGATAGTACTATTGCTTTTTGGATGACACACGACATTGTGTTTTAGACCTTGTTAAGCATAGTAATATCTTGAGTATGTTTGCCATCAGCATCTAAAAAATTTGCAATGTCTCGGTCCCAAAATCTCCACAGCAGGCCAAAAAAAGGTCCTAGACGGTTTTTTTGACATCTAAAACAGTAAAATAGAAAACGTTCAACCCACAATCACAAACAAACACTAATTCATGAAGATGGCTCTTCCAAAATTTTGCAAAGCTCACAAACCTTAACGAGAAACATTTTCTTCCTCATATTTTTATCTTCAGAAATTATGTCTCTTGTATTAACTTTGCAGAGAACCGATTACATAATGATTCATGCAGGAGCAAGCAAATGAAAGGTAAACCAAAAATGATGTGGGTGAGCATTAGTTCAAACAAAAAAAAAATTAATTTCATAAACCCCCCCAGTCTGGCAATAAATGGTAAAAAGAAATGGAATTCATGTAGCAATCCAGTTCTGATTAGTCTGGGACTAGAATTTAGTTGAGACAGACGTAATGAAATATAGTTGGGGAACTAATATGATGCACACATTTAAGACGTATATAATTTTACTAGCAATATAAAGCCTTTAAAGCAATTGGCAGAGACCCTTGTTTACTAAGCTTTAAACCAAACATCTTAGCTACGGCTTGCACAAAAAGAAAACCTCATGAAACAAGCAGAAGAGAGGCCAAGAATCTAAGTTAATCGATACATAACAGTTCATCAAAGACCCAAACCTAACCCAGGTTTGTAACAAGTAAGACAACAATTTCTTCCATAAATCAGCATCTTCATAGACTTTGTCGCCCTAATAATTGTTCCACACTGGCAAGAATTCTAGTAATTAACATTATGGTATTTTATTTTCTCAGAGTTTACAATAGCAAATAACCTTCGTTCACCCTCTAATATATAATTAAAAATCAAAGATCAAGATGGCTCTACACAGTCTATTGTTTGGGCAAACAGCTGTTAATATCCCGATAGCAGACATCTATTCAGGGGGAAAAAGAACATCAAAAATGGCCCCAACAAGAATGCTTTAAGTATATTCAAGTTCAATTAACAACAAATTGCAATATAACAAGGAAAGGGGAAGTGCAGCAAAACTCAGCGCTTACTCGGTCCTTGGGCCGCCATTTGGAGACAATACCACTGTCAGATGGACCAGTGGGCACAGAAGCTTCAAATGCCTCATGCCGAAGCTCACAGAGCACGATAGTCTGGGGCAAATAATTCAAGCTTGTGGTGGTAACGGCAGCATTGCCATAGCTACTGCTAGCAGTCTCCGAATCTCTCCTCTGCAAGGCCAAATCAACAGCATCCTCGGCACGACTCGTAGTATAGTCGTCGTAGTGATTGGATACAACAGCCACGGAAGATTGCGAAAACCGAGACGCCATCAAATCCCCCAATGCCATCCAAATCCCCAAAACCCTCAAAATTTGTAAGAAATAAATAATATACACAAGAATCAAACCAATCAAGTTTGCCCTAATTGATAAACCATACCAAATAAAATGGACTTGTAAACCTAGGAATGACGTGTAAGTGCGTTTAGCGATCGAGAGAAAGAGATCATATGCGGGGAAAAGATAGGCCCGATGTTCTTCTCACTCTAATCAACAAAACCGCTGAACCAGCGGCGCATGGAGATTCGCCAGATGAAGGAGAGAGGATCCAGCTCGGAAGGTGAGATAAAACCCTAAGTTGAGGTGAGGAGAGAGATTAAAAGGAGGTGAAGGCGACGGAGGATGGTGGCGGTGGTGGAGGCGCATAGGACAGTGGCGGCACAACAAAAAGAGAAAAAGAAGGGCGACGAAAATAGGATTTTGTCAAGTGAAAGACAGGGGATGAAAGAGAGTGTGCGCGCAAGAGAGAGTTTTATCTTTTTTTATTTTTTCTCTAGGCTTCAAGTCTTTCTTTTTTTAATTTTTCCTTTTTATCCCATTTCTCCCTTTCTTTTCTTGGTTTTCTTTTTATTTATTAAAGAAAAAATTATGATTCAAATTATAGAAATCCATTAATATTTTTGCTAATCTTATAAAGTTATGTTTCAAATAAATTAATTGAATAAAATATTTTAATTGGATTTTGAATTCATAATATGACCATTTGATAGAATGAATATCATTTACTAAATTAGCTTTTGTAATGACAAAAGACAGTACATCTTTCTTTGTAATACATTAGTTTTTTTTAAAAAAAAAAACAACAAGAACTTCAATCAGAAGCTAATACATAGAAAATGCACACACTCCGCGAACAGATTTATAACTAACTGTTTTTGTTAAGTTATGAGCAGTCAAGTTCTTTGTTCAGTTAATAAAGGGCCCGTTTGGCATTGATTTTGAAAGGCCAAAAAACTGCTTATTTGATAAAAAACTGATTATGGGATAAAAATAAGTGTTTAGTAAATGCTGATTTTAGAAAAATTAATTTTCTGAAAAGTGAAAAAACTTCCTATTAAAAAAAGCTAGAAATTGAAGCTTTTCAGAAAAGTTGATTTTCACCTTTTAAGGGCAGCAGATTTAATATTTTTTTTAGACAAAAATATCATTTATTTTATTTCATAATAACAATTATATCTAATATAATTTTTTTTTTGCTCTTTGTTTTATCCTACCACCCAAATTATCTGACGTTAAAAATAATTATGTTATTTTTTTTCTCTTCTCTTTTTTTATCATACAAAATAATATATATGATTAATTAAGAAAATAATATATATATTTTTTATTTTTTTATGTTATGTTTTTTTTATTTTTTATTTTTTATTTTTTTATTTTAAAAAGCCATTTTTAATCATTTATTTACCAAACAGTTAACAACTATTTTTAATTTTATAAGTCATTTTGAATTTTATTTACCAAACAGTTATCTACTTTTCGATATACAGTTTTTTGGAATACAATTTTTTTCAATTGAAAAAACTGTTTTCATAAGTTTTGACAAACTGGCCCAAAGACTACTGAGCACTCATCTAATGCTTGTAGTAATTCTTTGCAATCTTCTATAACATCACCAAAATAAGATGGATCCACCCGATCTTCATTTAAAGCTTTGGCAACTTTGAGACAATCTGTTTGAACTTGAACACGGGCCCTTTGATTATTTTTCAACTAACTTAAAGCCTCTCTCATTGCAAATGCTTCAGCTATATGGGGCACATAACAGCCATCAAAGGCAGCATGACAGGCAGATAAGCATTCTCCCCTGTGATCTCGAAGAATAAAACCATAAGAACTATATCCTCCGTGTTCAAAGACCCCTGCATCAACATTGCAGCAAAGCCAGCCTTCCTACGGACTATGCCATCTGTTCAACCAAGCAATTGACCCTTTTTTCTCTCCCTTTGAGCTCTGAGCCTGCTTCCATAGCATAAAACCAGAAATAGCCGCAGCAAGGACTTGGATTGGTGAAACCCTCTTTTTGTCCCAAACCTCCTAATTTCTATTAAACCATAAATACCATAACAAATAAATCATTTTTGCCTTAACTTCAACACCAGATAAATTTAGAAGAGCTATCACCCAAACCCCAAAATCCTCTACATCGTCCGATCTGTGATCTCCAAAGTAAAGAAACCAAACCTGCCTCACAAACTCACAACGGACAAACACATGGAAATCATCTTCTTTCTGCTGCCTGCACACCGGGCACTCTGAAATAATGGGGACTCGCCTCCTCATAAGGTTTTGGGCTGTAGGAAGGCAACCTATCAGAGTTCTCCACAAAAAAATCTTGACTTTTGGTGGCGCTTCTAATGCCCAGAGCTTCTACCAACAAATTTCAGATGCAACTTGTGGCATATTCATTACAACACCCCTGGCAGTTAGATACCCACTTTTTACTGTGTAAGAACCCTTATTATTCCAAATCCATAGACAACTATCTTGCCCACCAGCCCTCCTTCGAGGAACAGATAAGATAAGTCTTTTATCCCTCTCATTGAAATTACTTTCAATCAACTGAACATTCCGTTGCCCATCCGGCAAAATCAAATCACTCACCAAAGAGAGATTACCTCCTCCTACCTCACTCGAAACCTTAGGATTGTCAGGGTCCGACAGCCATGAGCTAACCAACTTTCAAAATGATACCCTTTTTCAGCACATTTCTCCCCTCAAAAATACTCCTCCAAACATATGAAGGGTTATGCCCCACACCCGCATCATAAAATTCACAGTATCGATAGTACCTTGCTTTGAGGAGAAGAGCAACCAAAGAACCTGGATTGTGAAGTAACCTCCACCCCTATTTTGCTAAGAGAGCTAAGTTTAATTCTAGAATGCTACAAAAACCCATCCTACCAAGTCTCTTAGGAACACACAATTTATCCCATTGTTTCCACAGCAAAATTACTCCCATTTGATTTCCACCAAAACTTATTAAGTATTCTATTAACATCTTCATTGAATTGGGCTGGAAATTGAAAAATCCCCATGATGTAAATCGGAATAGCTTAAAGAACAGATTTTATCAAAATCTCCTTACCTGCTCGAGAAAGAAACTTCTCCTTTTAATCATTGATACGTCTCCAAATTTTATCTTTTAGGAAGCCAAAAGACTGATTTTTACTCCTGCCCACAGCTATAGGAGCTCCCAAATAAAAACCTAAATCCTCC
Organism: Excoecaria cochinchinensis; assembly: GCA_947683425.1. Taxonomy (NCBI): domain Eukaryota; kingdom Viridiplantae; phylum Streptophyta; class Magnoliopsida; order Malpighiales; family Euphorbiaceae; genus Excoecaria; species Excoecaria cochinchinensis. The sequence goes on from CANTUQ010000058.1 coordinate 15,853,498, forward strand.
ACCTGTTGAACTTAGAGCAGATTACTGACTGAACCTTGTATCTCTCCTCTGTGTTTCTACTGAAAAAAATTGTGGACTTTTGAAAATTGATATTCTGGCCAGAAGCTTGTTCATAGCTCCTTAAACAATCTTGAATATGCCCAGCTTCAACGGAGTTAGCCCAAAAAAATAGATAACTATCATCCGCAAAGAAGAGGTGGGAAAGATTGCCTTCGTCTACTCCTCTTAGGAAACCCATAAAACCCAGTAAAATACCAAGGCCCCACTTGATCAATAGATACCTTGGCGTTAATGTAATTAAGCGAAGTGCTAATAATTTGGATCTCAATCCCATGTTTCCATAACAGACCAATACCGCCCCTCACCATCCACCGCCACCTACTTATCAAAACCAATCTGTTTACAAACCCTTTTTATTTTTTCTTGTTTAATCATTGTCTCCATTACAAAGACAATATTGGGCCTTCTTAAAAGAATAAGATCTTTGAGCACACTTACTGTCCATTGATTGTCCAATCCACGACAGTTCCAACTTAGTAAACTCATGGGCCTTGGCGGGCTTAGAATCCAAGTCCCGCTTGCACATCATTTTTTTACTTCGTCTCTTAGGCCAATGTAGTACGTGTAGAATCCACATCCTTCCTTGGCCTTTTTGGGTCCAAAATCAACCCATCTTCATTTCTTCCATTTCTTTCCAACGCGGGTCCCCATTCTTCACCACCTTTATGCATGGTAGCTTCCTTATAATTCCTACTAAAATCATACAATTGTGTCTCCTTCCCCTAATTATGGGATTAACCCGTGATCTTCTCAACTTCCATATTTTCATTGCATCGTTCCCCCTTTGCCCCTCCATTGCCCTCCGCCGGCTCCTAGAGCCATTCCCTGCTGATTTGGTTAATTGTTCGCCCCATCATTACACGAAGGAAACTCCCACATACTCTTTCAGTTAGACGCTCCTTCTGATCAAATAAATAACTACATAATTTGTCCGAGTGCCCTATGATACCACAGAAAAAGCAAAATGATGGAAGCCTCTCATATCGAAAGTCAACCCACATTCAATCCCCTCTACTATGTTTAATTTTCTGACCCCTTTTGAGCGATTTACGGATGTCTATAGCTACCTTAATTCTCAAATATCCCCATCGCTTGCCCATGAAGTTCTTAGGATCAATTTCTACATGATGTCTAATCCTATTTCCTATGACCCTGCATGTTTCCTCAGTTTGAAACTTGATAGGTAACCTCGAAACCTGCACCCATATTATCAATGAGTTCAATTCTGTTTGCATCACATATTCATCCCCTTCCAGCTTTTTAACAATCAATACATTTTGATTGAATGTCTATGGCCCCTCATTTAGCACTCTCTCTATATCAAGAACATGATAAAATTGAAAGAGATACCGTCCCGTTCCTTCTAATTCTGACATCGTTACCCCCTTCACCAGTTTCCAGATTGAGGCCAGTGTATTCTTCATCGATTCAAAATGCACAGGTTTGTTATTGAGAAAACGGCCTATTACAAAGAGTTTATTGGCATCCTTTAAACTGATGATATATTCCTTTCCCAATTCAATCCCTTCCTCCTCGTCTTCAGTCAGGTTCAACTGAGCATACAGATATGCTATTTCCTTTCCCTTATTCGAAGAAAAAGCCATGGAAATTTAACTAAGCTAAAGACTGCTACTGAAACAAAGTAAAAAAGATTGTTAAAACATCTCAAGAGAGAAGACAAAAACACACTCCATACGGAGAGACTAAGTTCGTAATACATTAGTTAAATTACTTCATAAAAAATAATTCTCTTCATCTTTTTAAACTCATACTGTTATAATAACATTGAAAAACATCTACGTTTTCTATTTTTTGCTACGAGTAAATCAAAGAAATATTAAAAGCTCGTTTGAAGCAATTGATACTGTAAAATTTTGTGAAGGTAATTCGAAATTTCAAGATTTTATGTTTGGAAGGTGAAAAAAATTATATTTTAATTTCATGATTTCAAATTTATGAAATTAAATAAATCCCATCAAAATATATGTTATTTGCAAATGAATTTTATAAAACCAAACAACTACATGTTAGCGAGTGTTTGGGATTAATTTGTGTTTCTAGTTTTTTATTTGGATTTTGATTATTTGTTTCTAAAAGCTATTTTATTAAAATCAACTCAAAAAGTAAATTTTTTTTAGTATGTTTTTTCAACCTATCTTCTTCCGAATGCTTGCCAAAACAAATTCATTAAACTATCTTTAAAATTGCGGAGAATTTTTAACTTATCCCTTCTTAATTTATATTCATATTTCTTTCTCTTTATTTTCATAAAATTTAAAATTTCAACATTCTTAAATTTCAAACCTCTATATTGGAAACTTATAAATTCATGCTTCATAAAATTCGAAAACTCATTATGATCAAAAGAATCATTCTAATATTTTCAATTGAAATATGATTTTGACATTTATGAAGAAAAAATTGAATTTAAATATTAAACTTGATAGAAATATAATTTAGGTATAAGAGTGTTGATTTGATATGCATATTAGTGCATGTAAAATTTAAATGTTATATTTAAAATAAAAAATAATATTTTTTTATTCAAACATCATATTTAAGTAGATCTTGATGTATACACCAAGTGTCACAAAGACCATTACTCTCTCCCCAAAAGACGCCTTGTTGAGGTGTGCAGTGCCCACGCTTATAAGCTCAGGACCCTCCCTTTGCCTGTCTGATGTGGAATTTTTAGTCCGTGATATCAGGCACTCTTCCTTTAAAGAATTATTATGTAAACATAAAAAATTTTACACTTAAATTATTAGAATAAATAAAAATTATAAAAAATATAAAAATAAGTAGTTTAGCTTGTAAAGTGGGTAAAAATAAAAAATCAAAATAAATAAAAAAACTATTCTTCATAATTGTTGCTTTTTATATACTAAAATAATAAAAAAATTAAGAATGACGTGTCATGTACCGTAACAGATGACAAGAGTGGTAGGAGACATCAATTAAAAAAATAATAAAATTATGATGTCAAAGCCCAGCTCTTAAAAATAGAAGGAAAATAATATGCTAGACAACCAAATTTCGGAAACAATAAAATGGTGTTTTTTAAGTCACCGTGAATCGCTTACATTTAGTTTGATAAAAGCATAAATCTTTTATTATTTTTGGACAAGTTTCGTTTTTCTTTTTTAATAAAAAATCGAAAACCCAAAAAATTAAACGACTATGAATATAGTCTTTAATTTTCACTTATTTTTGTTTTAACGAGATGATCTCATGCGCTACATGCAAAAAGCAAAAAGAAAATAAATTTAAAAAATAAAAGTGAACCTATTAGATCATTTTTTTAAAAAAGAAAAATACAATTGTATAAATTGTTTTAGTATGTCTTTTTTACCTATTTTCTTCCGGATACTTGCCAAAACAAATCCATTAAACTATCCTTAAGGCTCTGTTTGGATGGAGGGTAAGGAGGGGTAAGTAATGGAAGGAGAAGAAAAGGTAGATATTTACCCTTATTTGAGAAGAGGGGAGCTGAAAAATAGAAATGATTGGAAGGGTAGCTCTTATCCCTCTTTTTACTTGGTTATTCTTATTTCAGCTACACCCCGATTTGGGGTGTAGGGAGAGTTAAGTGATTAAAAAAAATTGTTTTCCAATTTTATTTTCATCTTATTTGTTGAAACTCAGAACTAACCTTATCCATAAGGTTATTTTTGTCATTTTATATACTTACCTTTTTTTTAATTACTTTTTCATTTTTATTCTTTTCCAAATAATGTAAAGGTAGTCACATACCCTTCCATTTCTTTCTCATTTTTTTTCTGTCTCTACCCTTCCCTACTATTCCATTAATTATCCCTCCCTACCTCCATCCAAACAGAGCCTAAAATAACGGAGAATCTTTTACTTATCCCTTCTTAATTTATATTTATATTTCTTCCTCTTTATTTTCACAAAATTTAAAATTTCTACATTCTTAAATTTCAAACCTCCATATTGAAAACTTATAAATTAATGTTTCATAAAATTCAAAAACTCATTATAATCAAAAGAATCATTTTAATATTTTCAATTGAAATATGATTTTGACATTTATCAAGAAAAAATTGAATTTAAATATTAAACGTGCTAGAAATATAATTTAGGTATAAAAGTGTTGATTTGATACGCATATTAGTGCATGTAAAATTTAAATGTTATATCTAAAATAAAAATAATATTTTTTTATTCAACCATCATATTTAAGTAGATCCTAATACATATACTAAATCATTCATTCTTTAAAGAATTATTACCTAAACATAAAAACTTTTACTCTTAAATTATTAGAATAAATGAAAAAAAGTATAAAAAGTATAAAAATAAATAGTTTTGCTTGTAAAGTGAGTAAAAATAAAAAATTATTCTTCATAATTATTGATTTTTATATACTAAAATAATAAAAAAAAATTAAGAATAATGTGTCATATACCATAACAGATGGCAAGAGTGGTAAGAGATATCAATTAAAAAAAGAAAAAACCCATAATTTAGTCCCTGAATTTTAACGTTTTTATGCATTAGATCTCTATCTTTTAAAACTACATGGGTCCTTAAATTTTAACGTTTTTATACATTACATCCCTATACTTTAAAAACTACACATTGGATCCTTAAATTTTTCGAGAAAAACACATTAAGTCCAAACGGACGATAAAAATAACATTGTTCCGTTAAAATACACGTGACTTTAACCGCATTTATATTATACTGTTGTTTGTGCCGTTCATTTTGGACTTAATGTATTTTTTTCGAAAAATTCGAGAACCCAATATGTAGTTTTTAAAGTATAAAAATGCAATGTGTAAAAATGTTAAAGTTCATAAATCAAAATATAGATTTTTCCTTAAAAAAATAATAAAATTATGACGTCAAAGCATAGCTCTTAAAAATAGAAGGAAAATAATATGCTAGACAACCAAATTCGGAAAATCATAAAATGGCATTTTTTAAATCACGGTGAATAGCTTACATTTAGTTTGATAAAAGTATAATTTTTTTATTATTTCCAAACAAGTTTTGTTTTTCTTTTTGAATAAAAAAAGTGAAAACTCAAAAAATAAAACGAATATGAATGTAGCTAAATTTCACTTATTTTTATTTTAACGAGATGATTCCATGCGCTATGTCAAAAAAAAAAAAGAAATTTAGAAAATAAAAGCAAACCTATTAGATCATTTTTTTAAAAGAAAAATACAATTGTATAAATTGCATTCTTTGTAATAAATATAAACACATAAATTACTTTAAATAATCATTGAAAAAATTATAATTAAAAAACACAATCATATTATTATTCATAACCTCAATTTTTTTTAAAAAATATAATGGCTGAGTTATATAATTTGATTTATATAAATAGATAAATATAGAGTTTTATAGAATTTTAAATAATATAATTATACTGAAAAATTATTATATTAGTATTATAAAAAGCATAGAACAAAAAATACATTAGAAATTGTAAAGTTGGAGCTGAGATACTCAAGTCCCTAAAACTTGAATCCAACATCCATGTAATTTATGTAACAATTGAATGAAATGATTTAACCTGGCTGCATACTGAACAGAAAGGGAGGGTGGAGGGGACAAAATTGCAGTGTATCGGTATATTGGACATCAGCTTGAAGAGCATTTGAGGAGGATATGCTTAACTAACTATGTAGCAAAATGATGTCTAGAAGAAAAATGAGGAAAATGATGTAACATTATATTAATATTATTAATAGGAAATCATAAAGAAAGGGATATAAAAACGTGTAATTAGAAAACGATGAAAAAAATAAGATAATATTCAAAGAAAAATTTACAAATTTCTAAAATGGCCAACTTAGAATCAAAAGGCAGCTAATCTTTCTAACATTCTTTCCCATTATTAGAGGTTAGAAAAAAAATCGAAATTTTAGGATGTGTTCGGTAAAATTGTAGGTTTTTTGTTTTTTTGTTTTTAAAATCTAAAAATTATTTTTAGTTTTTGTTCTTTATTTTTTAGAAAACTGTTTTATATATTTAAAAATTTTATCATATTTTTTTAATTATTCATGTATATTTTTTAATTATTCATGTACATTATAATTGTTGAGAAAAATCGCTATATACCACAGGAATATGAACAAACAAATAGAAAATAAAGAACACAAGATTTAACGAGGTTCGGCAATGTGCCTACGTCCTCGGGAGCAGAGCGGCGGCTATTCTTTTATTAAATCTGAATAATAATGACCTAGGTTACAAAACAATATATTTTATAACCCCTTGGTACAATTACAAAAATATTAGGTTGTGTCCAAATCAAGAAAATCGATTCGCCTTATTTTTATAATTATTTGCATTGTAGATATTCGATATATTAAATATATTATATATTAATTAATATGAATCATTAAATAAAAATAATATTTTTATATTTTTCATTTAATGATTCATATTCAATATATATTTTGTATATTTAACGTGAAAAATTATATTATATATGGATTATTGCATGGGGCAAAGTGAATAGAGGAAGGAGAAAGGATGCAGAGAAAGTTGTACGGATTGACGACACTATTCTTTTCACACATATATTATCATTGGAGAAATCAATTCTGCTTGGATTTTATAATATTCCTATTTTTTCTATTTCGTGTTCACATGCTATGCGTATATGAATATAAGTGTATGTTGGGACTAGAAAAAATTAATAATTTTAAATTAATGTAATTAACAAGTCATGGTACGAATTTTTTTAAAAAAATTCTGTGCTAGGTAAAATTACGTTGTCAAGTCAATTACATTTACCATGACTTTGAGAACCTTTTTCCTAAAAGATGAATAATTCCAACCACTTAAAATAATGTACATTTTATTTCCGTTCGCTCGTTGCGCTCCGCTTCACTCGCTCACTCCGCTCCGCTCCAGCATCTGTCCCTTTGTATATTTATGAGTCATACACAACAAATTTGTTAGGACTGCCAAACACCACCTTAACTCCGCATTAGTATGATATTGTCCGCTTTGGGCCAAGCCCGCACGGATTTGTTTTTGGGCTCCTCCCAAAAGGCCTCATACTAATTGAGTTAGGTGAACTCTTTATATTAAAGGTGCTCATCCCTTAATTTTCCGATGTGGGATTGGGTTGTACCCCAACAATAATAATGACTTTAGTGGTAGTAGTGACAACAGCGGCAGTGTCGTTGTAGTGATAGCGATGGCAGCATGGTGGTGGAGGAGGTGGCGGCAGCGTGGTGGTGGTGGAGGAGACGGCGGCGTAGTGGTGGGGGCAACGACAGCGTGGTGATGGTGGAGGCGGCGGCAGCATGGTGGTGGCTGAGGCGCCAGCGTGGTGATGGGGGAGGCGGCGGCAGTGTGGTGGTGGCGGAGGCAGTAGCGGCGTGGTAGTGGCGGTGGTGATGGAAGCAGCAACAGCGTGGTGATGGTGATGGTGGTGGTGGAGGCAGCAGCGGTATGGTGGTGGTGATAGAGATGGTGGTAGCGTGGTGGTGGTGGAGGCGGCAACAGTGTGGTGGCTGTCACCGTGGTGGAGATGGTAGCAGTGTGGTGGTGGAGATAGCAGCGGTGTGGCGGCGGCGTGGTAGTGGTGGTGGAGGTGACAGCAGTGTGGTGGTGGCGGTGGTGGTGGAGACGGCGACGGCCGCGGCGGCGGAGGCGGTAATGTGGCAGTGTGGTGGTAGTGGTGGCGGTAATAAAAATAAAGTAGCAAAATTTTAAAAACCTCATTTTGAAATTTTTTATTTTTTGTTTTAGATGTGAAAATCAATTTTTTAAATTTTTACAAAAGCCGAAACGGGAATAAATTTGCCGAATGTATTTTGGTTTTACTTTTTAAAAAACCGGCAGTTAATCGTTGACTAACGGTTAACTGATCTATATACATATTATATATTATATTTTAATTTTTACACCTAAATTTTTTAATATTTTTATAATTTATAAATATTATGATATATGATTTTCTAAAATGTTATTATAATACATATTTTTAGGTAAATAAATATTGAAATTATCTTTTTATTACAATTATGTATTTATGATATGTGTATAATTAGCAATCTATTATTAGTTCCATATTAAATTTATTCAATTCTTATAATTAAATTCTGAAAATTTTATTTTTCTTTTATTCTTTTAATGGATATTATATTTAATTTGTATTTTTTTATTTTTAAGTATTTTTAACTATTAGAACAACATTATAAATTGTATAATTTAGTAAATTTATATGTTAAATTCTTTTAATGATGAACCAGTAAATCAATACGAAAAAATTGGTTAAAAATATAAATCGATATAATGGTTAATCGAAATTAATGTATTAATTAATAAAATTATTAATAGATCCATTAATCGATCTATACTCGCTCTATTCATTATCTTGTCCATAATCAAAGAAAAAAAAAGTTATTTAGTACTTCTCTCTCAAAAAAGCTCACTACACTAAAAACATAGAATGAAAAATAATTAAATGATTGGAATCAAATGACAAAACAGAGTTAACCTGCGAAGTCAATATACTCTTCGATGGATTTTATCAGAATTTGAAAAGAAAAGGGCAAGAAAAATGACATTGCCATGTCCCATTTAATAAATAACCTGAGTGACAAAACCTTCTGCCATGGGCTTTTTCCCCATTTAATGCGCTGCCATGTTTTTTCCCTCAATAGCTTCTGTAATATGCATGAAATGACCAATATAAATTGAATTAATTCACGAAATATACTAAAAATATTTGAATTTGAAAAGATAATTCACTACCTTCTTGTATCGTTTGCCTTTTTTTTTTTTTTTTTTTTTTTCCTTCGCATCATTTGTGGGACAAAAATTTGACTATGGTTTTTTAAAAAAATTTTTACGGGAATAAGGTTGTTCGAAAAATATTTCCGAAAGTAGGGTTGAGTCAGAAGCCGCAGCTGACAGCTGCGGCTTCTGACGGTGGGACCCACGTCATGGGTCCCTTTTTCTTGAAGGATGCCGCAGCTCTTAGCTGCCGCATCCATAGGGGCAGCACACAAAGCTGCCCCTTTATTTAAGTAAAAAGGGGCGGCAGGCAAACCTGCCGCCTGCTGCCCCTTATATATATATATATATATATATATATATATATAAGTTTTTTTTAAATAATAAAAAATATTAATATTATTTATTATAATAAAATAGAATTATAATAGAGATAAAATAAAGTAGGAAATATATTTATTAAATATAATAATATAATTATAATAGAATAATATTTAAATAATATACAAAATGAAACTTTATTTTTTAATTGCCTAATTATAAATTTTACAAAAATATTAAAATTTCATAAAGTTTTAATATTTTTCTTATATTTTTATTTTTTATGTGTAAGGTAGGAAATTTATAGATAGTATAATATAAAAATTTTATAAGTAACTCAAATAAATAATTTAGTGCAAATAAAATAATTAAGAAATATAAATTTTCATAAATGCATGATACAATTAGCATACGCTATGTATATATATTAATTAAAAAAATAAAAATAAAAAATAATGACATATATTTTTAAAAAAGATTTACATATAAAAAATAAAAAATACAAGAAAAATGTTAAATATACGTCATTATTTTTTAAATAAAAAATACAAGAAAAATGTTAAATATACGTCGTTATTTTTTATTTTTATATCTTTTTTAAAAATATAACATTTTCATTTATGAGGAAAAGCCTTGCGTAGTGTACGGCACATGATCAGAATTTAGGCATATTGTTTGGTAAAGTTAACAATAAGTGGCAATCAACATAGCTTCCTCACAAGCGCTGTTATGTTGAGTAGATGCATGATTGTGTCTAAATTGATCTCGCGTGAGATTGGTTGGCTTATGTCAGGTCTTTTATTTCATAAATGCTGTCAATAAATTAAATCGTTGCACGTGTTTTGGGTTATTTATTGATTAGGAATTAATTATAGTCTTACTTGATTAATTCAATAATACGGAGAGATAAGGTCGGGAGCGCGAAGCCGACGGCTATAACTGGCCCATTATATGATTTTTGGAGTTAATCTTTCGTCAATGATCAGTTGAGTTAAACCTGTGCTGCGAATATCTTTAACTGGAATTTATCGCATATTGAATTTCTTTTAATTAATTTACTGTTTATTTTATTTGTTTATTTAAATTCAGCAATTGTTAGCTTTTAATTTATGAAAATCGCCCCTTTTTATATTTTTATTGTTAAAAATCTGGTTATTTAGAATTATTTCAGTGCTAGTCTCTGTGCATTCGACCATTTCTTACCCTATTTGCAATTTATTTAGTAGGATAATTGAGATATTTATTTTTGGTGGCTTCGACACCCATCATAGTGAATAAATGAATTAAGAAAATTAATAAAATTAAATAGAAAATTAATGAGAGAATGAAATCAAAGAGAAAAGCTTAAAGCCTAAGGTATAAATTCAATTCCAATTTAATATATGACCATAGATGCAAAGATAATTCCAAATCCAAATTCAACAAATTAGTTTTAACTGTCTGATATGATCCTTGGTCAATTTTTTTTTAATTCTAAACTAATTACGAAACGCTCAATAATTAGTTATTTATGCCCACGAGTCGAGTCAAATTTGGCTTTAAAGTTCTAAAATACTCCAAGTTCCATAATATCAGCCCAGTCTCATAAATTACACCAATTAAACTCCATTGACTGAGAATTTGCCAAAAACTATAAACAAGAACAAAATATCTATTCTTTAACTCAAATCAATACCATTTATGTACCAAAAGTATGCAATATAATAAGTCAACTATCATTTTTTCACTATCTTAAATAAGTATAAGTGCATGTAAGACGTGCAAGATGACGTTAAAAAATCAAATTTAATAATTGTTGATCAAATTTTGTATAATTAATTAGGATGTGGGATTTTAATAAAATCAATTATTATATCCGAATTTTGCTTAAATACAAGTAAAAATATTAATGAATTAATATTTATTTTAACCCGTATAATAAATACAAGTAAAAACATTAATAAAATATTGAAAGTGACTTTGTTTTATTTGATTTTTTTCCATGTCATCGTGGGTGTAGTATACACATTGACACTTATTTCAAATAGTGAAAAAGTAGGTCAATATATTTTAAGTGAATAATTAAGACAAGTTTAAGGGGTTTGATTTCATATTTAGCGTTAATACACTTTAATCGCATTAAATTTAAGTGACATGTCACATCAGTAATGAAAGGGCTAATGTATTTTGATTTTGCAAATTCAGATGGCTAAAATATTGCTGGTAAAATTCAGAATGACTATACACGTATTATGCATATTTAACAATGAATGGAATTATTTAGAAATATACATCTATGATGTGATGATGATAAGGACGAATTCCACCTCCAGCATTGATACATCCAAAAAAAGAAAAAAGTTAAACAAAATTCAATCTTCTGTCCAATGCAAAGTACAATGAATCCGACCAATCCAAGCATCATAAAGATTCAAGAATTCCACCCAAAGAAGTGGTGTGTGTATTAAATTCACTTTCCTTTCTCAATTATGACATTATTAAAACAAGTATTACATTTTACTCTTTACATATATATATATATATTAACTGAACCTTTTTTTTTAAGTTTTTTCTTGAAATAGAAGTTATCATCAAGTGAGTTTATTTTTATAAGATGAAGAGAGTGTCGGATGCCATGAAAAAAATTAAATAGCTAATGGTGTTAATCACTCGTGCAAAAAACAAAACCAAGCTCAATGATTAAGCACTTGATTTCAAAGCTAAACTCCATTGTTAACTATTATTCTATACACATGTATATATATTCCACGCATGCTTGGACAGAGTGTTCATCCTATGTCAAGTCCACAAGGATGATGTGGACTGCTTAATCCACTGTCTATTTTTTAAGTATAGTTTTTCCGGTTATTCTAAATTAAAGTCTAAATCTAACCAATAATTTGTAATTTTTAAATGCGTTGATTGATTATTAACCATTGCTTAACTAGTAAAAAACTAAAAATATATATATAACTGTCATATACTTTAAAAAAAACGTACATCTAAAAAGTTAAAATGTAAATTCTAAAAATTATGAATATAAGAATACAAATAAAAATACAAGTTATTAAAATTTAATATTAATCCAATAAAAAAAATTATATAAATGCTTTACAAATTACAAGACAATAAAAAAATAATTCAACACTAATTTATTTTTCATTAATATTGACATGTAAATAATTTTCAGCGATTAAAATATAAAATTACTCATTTTATATAAAGTAAAATAATAACAATTAAAATATGAAAATTATCCTTATGGACCATATATATATATATATATATATATATATATATATATATATATATATGAATCAATTAACTAGACATTAAAGTTTAAGTCCAAGTCCATTAACCATAATTTTTAAAAATTAAAATTTATGTCCATTACCAATTTGATTGATTAACCGTATAAACTGATAGTTGGACTCAATTCTAACCATGAGTACGATTTTTTCATTTTTTAAAGCCCCAATGTCCACCTGATCGTGGATAGTAGAGTGATATGGACTGGTTAATCGGTCCATTAAGAAAAAAAATTAAATAGTATATTAACATCAATTTTTAAAAATTATTAACTATTAATTAATCCGTTATATTCAGTTAATCGGTTTTAGTTTTTTCGATTTGGTTAACCAATATTTGTTGGTTAACCACTAAAATATTTAGCATATAATTATAAAAAATTGGCTAAAATTTAATTCGATTTCAAGTGTTCAAAGGAATTTAAAATAAAAATTACAAAATAAACATGAAATACTAGCCAAAATTCATGTTTCACTTTCTGTACCTCTTGTTGTAGTTAATTGTTTCAACAAATTATAGCTAATATTATAAAGTGAATTTGATATTTATTAAAAATTAGCATTAAGTCATAGAAAATTTTAGACGAAATTAAATATTAAAAGATAGACCCTAAATCATAAGACAATGTAATTAAATGTTTTAAGTAAGATATAGTTATTAATATATAAATTAAGAAATAACATATATAAAAGTTAATTGATTACTTCACATAAACATTACTTTATTTAATTAAAAATAATGACATAATTTAAATATACTTTAAAGTATTTTCTAAATTTTATAGAGAAATACCAAAAAATTAAGGTATAAAAATAAAAATATAATTTAAATGTATTTTAAAGTATTATTCTATGTAGAGTTTAGAGAGAATTGGTTCACGGCCTATTATTGAAATTTAGTTTATTAATATCAGTTCTTTAAAATTAAAATTTAAGTTTAATCCATTATTAATTAACCAAAATTCAGTTTATTAATATCAGTTTTTTAAAATTAAAATTAAAATTTAATCCATTAATAATCGGTTAATTGTCAATTGATTAACTATTAAATGCAATCGATTAACCATTAAAAAATTTAAATATATGTAATTATCTTATACTTCATAAAAAAAACATGTATTCCAAAAATTAAAATATAAATCCTATAAATTTTAAATATATAAATACAAAAAAAAACACAAGTCATTTTAAATTTAATGTTAACATAATAGAAAAAAATTGCATAAAAAATGGTCTACAAGACAAAAAAAAATTCAATATTATTTTATCACTTATCAATATTGACAAGTTGATGATTTTCGATAATTAAGATATAAAATATATTTATATTTATATAAAGTAAAATGATAATAATTAAAATGTAAAAATTATATTTATTGATCACACACACACACACACATATATATATATATAAACCAATATACCAGACATCAAAGTCTAAGTACAAGTTCATTAATCATAATTTTTAGAAATTAAAATTTGAATTCAAGTCTAATTGGACTAATTAACTGTATAAACTGATTTTGATTCAATTTTTTAATGATTTTTTTATTTTTTTTCCAGCTCTATACCTATACTTAATAATCTTCCTTTTCCTTTAACTTTAAAATGGAGTATTGTAATTTCTCAAAATATCATGTTTAAAACAACTTAACCCTTTCTAAATTTCATATTGTAAAATAAAAATATTAAGAATTAAATAGCGATCCCATTAAAAATTTATATCCAATATTTTGATTGAAAATTGAGTAATGAACTAAACGATATATGTTTAGAAAATATTAGAATCTAATTATAGACGTTGGAAAAAAATACAGAAAGACAGATAATGATAATTCTCTAGCCAATCAATGTTACTTCTGAATTTATTAGTTATTCTTATTTTTGTATTCCTTAGTTTTCTTAGATTTTATGTAATTTTCGTTTCAATGAGGTCTAAAATGTTTAATTTCATATTTGGTATTTATCAGGGGTGATCATGTACTTGTTAAACCGGTTTATAAGCCAAAAAAATTAGTCAATTAATATCGAATTTTTCAAAACTCTAACAATTAATCAGGCTGTTATAATCGGTTAACCAGTTCATCGATTTCGATTTTTCGGACCAATTAATCAATATTTTTTCGGTTAATCACTACAATTATAAAATGTATTCATAAAAAAATTAAAATGTTTAAAGCACTTAAAAAATAAAACCTCTCCACTAATATAACATCATTGTTGTTAAAATTAAATTTCTTGGTAGATATAAGCAACCTTATTTTTAAGAATTAAGAATTAATAAATAAATGAATTAATCGGTCTATAATCACTTTTAATTAGATGAACAGTTATATTTACTACTGGCCAACTAAAAAAGATTAAAAATTGCAAAATAATTGGAATAATGAAAAAAAGTGCAGCAAAAATACTTAAAAATGTAAAATTATTAAAATAAATCCATCAAATTTTAACAATTTTTTTTTTAATTTTTTTTTTTAACTTGACACACGTTGGACACTAGCAAGTTGCAGTATTTTCTTTGTTCCGTAGTAGCATCTAGGGGTGTACACGGTTCGGTAGGATTCGGGGATTTCCAAATCTCTGTATTGTATTGAAATTTCGGTTCCTAAAAATTTCGGTATAATTCGGTTCTTATAAATTTCGGTACAATTCGGTACGGTTTTTTTAATTTTCGGTACAGTTCAGTTCGGTTTTTCGGTTTTTTCGGTACAAAACAAAACAATACAGTACAATACGGTACTTCAGATAATTTTAATAATTTGTTTTTTAAATATTTTAAAAATTATCAATTCTTTAAATTTAAATTTTAATTCACTCAAAAAACTCAAAATAAAATTTTTCAAATTTTATTCTTAATAATATTGCTTTGCAACTAAAATATTATTGACATTATTTTTAATAATCCTTGATGATGATTGGTGTGTTAATCATATATTAATTAAGTTTATGATAACAAAAATTATACATATTATTATCTTCAATCATATATGAATTTATAAAAATAAATTGGTTTTGTTTGCAATTTATATAGAAACACTTGAGGTATATTATTTATACATTTCGTTATGTCAACCAAAAAGTGCATAGTAAATATGAAATAAAATTTTAATAGTAATGGCAAAAGTTTTGACATATATTAATTCATATTATAGTAGTGGAAGAAAATTCTAGTTATTTTTTTGGATATATAGAGACTTTAAACTATATATAAAATGTGTACTATGTTTATAATTTTGACATATATATTAACTATATGGGGTTTTGACTAAATATAATATTTTATCCGTGTTCAATTACTCATATAGATAATTAGATATTGTGCTAGATACAAATGGGTATTAGTTGAGTGATATTAAATATAAATCAAATTAATTAATAAGAAAATTACATACTCATATAATTAGTTATATATATAGCTTTAGCTAATTAAATTTAGAGAATAGACGACGGCTCTATGAATTATGATTATATTTAGGGTTTATTCACATTTATTATCTTAACTCAATTATTATATTCAGTTTCATTAAATTTGACTTAACAGTTAAGAGATTGTTAATTGCTATTATAGTCAATAGTTATATTATAAAGGTGAATGTGAAATGCAACCATCTTTTTATAGGTTTTGTAGTTTAATATAATATATAATTAATAATACATATTGAACTTGAACAATTACTTTATGTTTTAATTTTCTTTTATCAAATTATCCATATATAGAACAATTTTCATGAAAAATAAAATATTGTGATAATGAAAAACCAACATTTTTATAGTACTAATTACTAAGCTAATTAAATTATTCGTAAGATTATTATATTTTTATATATTTATATTAATTGGTAAAATTTCATTGATACAATAATTGTATATAATTATATTATTAAAATACATAATCAATTACTCATATAAATATTATGCCAAAAATAGATGAGTATTGGTTGAGTGATGCTAAAAATAAATTGAATTATTGATAAGGTGATTAATATTATATGTCCATACATTTACATCAATTGGTAAAATTTCATTTTTAATACATGCTTATTTATAAATAGATTTTTAATTTACATACTCATATAAAAATTGTGACAAAAACAGATAAATATTAGTTGAGTGACACTAAAAGTAAATAAAATTAATTGCATATTCATATAGATATAGTAATTAAATTTATCAAATTAATAATTAAAATATCCATTTTAATTTATTAACTATTTATTATATTAATTTAATGCATTAAAATATTTAATACAAATAATTATGAAACAAAATTTATATAATAAATATATAATATAAATTACTAGTATTATATATAATAAGTAATAAATATCGGTTCTTTCGGTCCAATTCGGTTCCAAAACAGTTCGGTACCGTTCAATACGGTTCTCGGTCCAGTTCCAGTACGATTCGGTTCGATCCTAGTAAAAAAGTTAACGATATAATTTGGTTCGGTTCTAGTAAAAAAAGTCAACGGTACAATTCGGTTTTGGATCTATTTTTTCGGAATTTCGGTTCGGTACAGAAAGATTCAGATGTGTGTACACCCCTAGTAGCATCCACATTAACTTTAACTTTATTATGCTCTGGTGATAACCATCGGTGTGCACCTACATGCAAATTAGAAATTTTGATTTAGACTTATCTTTGGATTAGTTATATCATATCCCCTTTTGAAGGACTCCATCTTCCAAATTTAATTAGCGTCTCAAGTTTGATTTTTAAAAATAAATTTATTTCTAGCCTTCCATGTCATCTACAAATGGGTTTCACATGCATGAAATTCCATCAAATTTCAGATTTTGTGGTGGCACATCATCATAGTGTACCCCACATGTATGATACTGCCAATATTTCATGATAATTTGCCACATCATCAAAGTGCACTTTAGAAAATGCCATTGACATATAAGATTTCATATAAAAATGCCAATTTAGATTGAGATTGTGTAAAAACACATTACTTATTAAATAGTTTCATATTTGCATTATTTGTATAAATAGTTGTAAAGAACACATTAAAAAAAAAATTCCCAAATGTAAGAGTACTTTTCTTTTCACTATTTTTTTAGAAAAATAAATGTAGGTTATATTAAAATATGAAATTTAAAATCATCTTATTTTATTGGTTGGATACATTAGTTCTCATTTATATAAAAAAATTATTTTTCATGTTCAACACTCAATTAAAAATATGAAAGTTAAGGATAGTAACAGGTAGAATACTCACGAAAAACACACTACCTAAACCTGAATAAATGTATAAGTATCCAAATCCGATTTGAACCCGATTCTTACACAGCCCATACCTATCCCAAATCCATATACTATTATCCGATAATATTCAAATCCGATCTAAAATCCAATTAATACATAAAATATAATTAAATTTTTGATATATTTATTTGAATATATTTAATATTAGCGGCATATTTTAATTAATAAAATATATTACATAATTTATAAATATAAATTATACTTTAATATAATAAAATAGGGGTGTGCAAATCCCAAGCGACTCGAAAAATTTAATTCGAAATTTGCATTCGGGTAGGGTTATTGGGGTTATTTGGATTGGGTCGAGTGGTGAGATTCATTATTTTTGTGTTTGAGTCGGGTTAAAGCTATTGCGAATGAGTCAATTGAAAATTATTAAAGATTAAGTCAAAGATTGAAGTAGGAGAATTAGGATTTTTTATGTTTAAATTTAATTTTGATTTCATTGTTTTATATTCATAGTTTTAGGAATCATTGTGATTATGTTTGTTAGAAATTTTACTATAAATATGTAAGGTCTATAAATAATTGTTATGCCAAGTTTTAGAGCAATTCTCCTAAATAAATAAGCATATCCAACAAAAACATTTTCCAACCCGATCCGACCGACCGAAAAACATATATATATATATATATATATATATAGTCTTTGTCGTCCAAACTATCCTGCTACTCCAATACCATCTCTCTCTCTCGGCTTTCTCCTCCTAATATTGTTTGTTATCACTAATCACTTGCTCCGTGATGGTCTACTGGTCTTCCCTCTGCTACTAGATTTTTTTTCTTTTTCTTTATTTTTTTTTTTGTCTAAGATAAGTGTTTTTTGGGTTTACTATTGTTTTTTTTTTAATTTTTATTTTTTGTGCTCGAGGTATGTGTTATATTGTTCTGCTATTGGATTTTTTTTAGTGCCTAAGATCTGTGCTCTACTGTTTTTGTTTTTTAAAATTTTGTTGTTCTTTGTTTTTTTGAAGAAAAATGCGTAATTATTTTGTTTGGTTTTAAGATGGAGAACAAATACTCTGGTTGAGAAGATATTTTTTCTACTCTCTTTTTATTTCTTTATCAATATTATTTGTAGGTTTGATTTTTCAACATATCCCTTTGTCTATATATATATTTATTTATTAGCCTCTCTCACCTTAAATGATTATTATTAGTTGGTTGCCGGTCGGTCTTATGAGGAAAAAAGGGGAAGGATCAACGTTATGCATCTTAATTGAAAGATGCAAATCTGGTTTTATAATAGGATTATTTTCAATCACAAAGGAAAAGAACAGCTCTTTTATCTAATTTACCTGGATATTGCACCTTCTATCCTGCCAAAAGGATCACCTTTTACAACTTTTTGATCCTTTGCTGTGCAATATTAATTGCCGATAGTCTCAATTTTTTATTTTATTTTGTGATACTGTTAGATGATAAAAGTAAAGATGTGGGTTATTTGATTATTTATTTTTTTGTTTTTTTTTTTTATATTTTTTTTGCTTTGCTTTGTTTCTCTTGTTGGTCGTATTAATCGAGTCAGATTTTGAAATATTCGGATTGTTCGGATCGAGTTCCGTACAATAATTAGGGTCGGTTCAGGTTAAAAATATAGGAAAATTTCGGATCTTGGATTATTGGGGTTGGATTTGACCCGAATCCGACCGAAACATACCCTAATATAAAATAAATAAAAAATTAAATTTTATATACAATAATATAGGAATATAAATATTATTTTAATTAATTAATAATTAATTTACAAATGGGTTTAAGTAATGGGTACTCAAAGGAATAAATTCGAATCTCATTTAAATCGGACATGATTATTAAAATCAATACTTGAATCCATCTCAAACCCTCTTAAATACTACCCAAATTGATCTTATTAGGCTTGGATCAAATACCCAAAAATACCCAATCTGCTGTCATCCCCAGTTGGAGGTCTCAAATTTAATTTTTTCTCCCAACATTTCAAGTTGAATTAAACATTATGCCTCTCTAGTAAAAAAAAACTCTCTTAATTAGGGTATATAGCTTGTAGCTCTTTAAGCCTTATCTTTAGAGTACTCAAATAAATTAACAGTGCATAAGTGTCATATCAAAGAAAAAAAGGATCATGACATACAATTCCATTAATTTGGTAGCAATATGTTATGTAATATTTGGATTGCTTTCCATATCTTTCGCAATCAAATTGGAAAGGTGACCTTTTCTTCAATCATAACAAAACTACATAGAGATGTCTTTTTGTTACTTCACTACTCATTCCATGAGTAAGAACTCAGCTTCTTTGATGAGTAGACAAAAATAGAAGCAGGAAATTAAATTATGTTTTTCACCCATTAATATGTTTATTAATTTTTTTTTATTATTTTGAGTAGACAAAAATAAAAAAGATGCACCAATCCAATCCGTAAAGTGCATCAAAAGTTTTATAATATATTATCATGGTTGTGGCTTGTAGGGTCTTTATCTATATTAAAGTTTACATTCATTGAGAGGGCTCTGTATGTGTATAATTAATTTGGCTAGACTTTACTTAATTAAATATACCCACACCCACAATGTTGGTTCAGCAAGAATCAAGCTGAAATGCACAAAGACACATGTTAATCATGATTTTAATTTCAAGTAATTAATTCGTGAACTGTTCTCACATGAAAATTCTATACGTTGTACGATACAATGCACACCATTCAATTGGATGAAAATAATTCGTTTTTCGTTATTTTTTTATCAAACGATACATAATATACAACTGCAAGGTGCGCCGAATTTATACTTCCGACTCTCACTTTTAAATACTCAATTTCGTGCCGACATACTGATTAGAGAAGATAAAAACACAGGGTCAATTTCACTCATGGTCACTCAACTTATCACTTATCGCGCAAAAGTAACCGACTTTTTTTTTCTTACTTAAATGTCACTGAACTTTTAATATTATTGCACAAAAGTCATGTTGACCGAAATCTGGCGACGACCCTTGCCGGATTGATGACTTTTTTTGCAAAAATTTTAAAAGTTCAGTAACATTTAAGTTGAAAAAAAAAGTTAATTACTTTTGCGAGATAAATAATAAGTCTAGTAACCGTGAGTGAAATTAATTTAAATGTAGCATTTGTTGAACTTATCAATCCGGCAAGAGTCGTCGCCGGATTCCGGTCAACATGACTTTTGTGCAATAATGTTAAAAGTTCAGTGACATTTAAGTAAGAAAAAAAAGTCGGTTACTTTTGCGCGATAAGTGATAAGTTGAGTGAATATGGGTGAAATCAACCCTAAAAACACACTAGAGCAAATTTTAAACAACTTAACATAAGAAAAACACAAATTAAGCACTATCATAATAGTAATTGTAAAGCCAATAATTGTGAAGGAAGAATAGTTGACCTTAAAAGAAATCTTGAGTTCTAAAATATAGAA
Source organism: Excoecaria cochinchinensis (assembly GCA_947683425.1). Classification (NCBI taxonomy): domain Eukaryota; kingdom Viridiplantae; phylum Streptophyta; class Magnoliopsida; order Malpighiales; family Euphorbiaceae; genus Excoecaria; species Excoecaria cochinchinensis. The sequence continues at coordinate 15,874,587 of CANTUQ010000058.1, forward strand.
TCTTGAACTTTATCACCTTTCTCATCTCCACTTTTGCTTCGTTACTTTTATGCATTATCATACGCTAAAAGGAACAAAAATAAAAAAGAAGAAATGTAACCAATTAAGAAGCACCACCAAAGCTTGTGAAAGAAGAGAACATGAGAAACCCAACAAGAGGACCATAGATGTCCCTAAATGGTGGAACTAACCCAACAGGACATTGATGGCTCCTATGAGTGGTAGTATAAGTTCAAGGCAAACGATGAATTAGGGTGTGTAGGATTCTAATGTTATAAAGCTGTGTTTGTAGCTGGTTTAGTATTCATCACATGACTAGGAACATAATTTTTCAGAACATGGTCGATGCCTGACTCATGTGCCACTACCACTATTATCATTCTCAATTTGGCTTTCACTATAACAAATGTCAAAGTGGATAATTAGTTGGAATTTTTGTTTATTCATTGAGTCTTAATAACAATTTTGCTTTTTCAATACTTAATGACGTTATGGGTGCTTTTGTAATTTGAGAAAAGTGGCGAATGTTGATAGTTTTAGCATCCTATGAAACTGGGGCAGATGAAAGTGTATCCTTTACTTATGGATTTGATCCAATTATTCCATTTAGAAAGTTTTTTTTATTATATTTACAAGAAAAAGTTAAATTGATAGCAGAAAGAATGGGAATTACTGGCCTAGAGGTAACATAATTTCTTTTTGTCTATAGTTAAATTGATATTCAAAATTTCCTTTAGCCAAAAACTTGAAACAGAAGAAATTTAAGAAGAGAAAAGAAATTGGGTATCGCCCTTTTATTTTTGTTTTCAATTATTTTTATTTAGTTAGAAATATAGATTTAATAATAAACTTGTTGTTGTTGATTGGATTTTAAGATAATTGGGCCACTTGCAGGCATTTTAGAAAGTTCGGTGGCCAGTCGGGCATGCCAAGTCCAGATCCAAAACAACTCCGACTTTACTTAGGTTGTAATGTGGGATAAGTTGGAACTTTGCCATAGCCCATTTGAACTATATTGCACTTGATGTTAAATTAAGTTCAAATTCTGCTCCGATATTACTCTCATCAGATAGTGATATTCTAAATTTAATATTAAGAAAAAAAAAATTGAATGAGGCATTCTTTCGAAAGGAAAAAACCAATAGGCAACTATGGTGTAAATTCTGTCAATCGACTATAGCAAATTGGTAGGGGTGGATCCTGTCCGGTCCAATTTGGAAATTGCAAAATCTTTGAAATGGTATTCAATTTCGGTTCTTGAAAAGAATTAACAGACTAGAACCATATTGGAAAATAAAAATTTTAGTATTTTTTTTTATTAAAAATCTGTACAATTTGGTCTTTTCAGGATAATTCAATTTAATACAGCCCAATTTTAAATTTCAGCATTTCTACCATAGAAAGAATAATTTTAAGGTATACATAAAAAATAAAGTATACTAAATTCAATTAATATAAAAAAAAACAAACAAACTAGTATCTAAATCCTAGACCCAGGTCAGGCAGATTTGGGTCACTTCGAGTCATTTTTTGGATTTTTCATGTTTTCATTTTTGCTTTTCGAACAAATTTGGTTTGGATATCGTGTTACAGTTATGATTGACCAAAATTGAACTGAACCATAAGCTATTAGATAGATTTGATTTGATTTAATTGGTTCAATTTTGAAATAGAAATTCGGTTATATCGGTTTAATTTGATTTTCAGCATCCAAAAATAATAAAACCGAACTATTAATAAAATTACGTTATTTTGTATCCTTTTATATATTTATTTATATAAAAAATCTTTACTCCTATTATTTTTTTTCCTTTTTGTTTCTGCTTATGATGTGCTGTCTCTTTCTCTCAATTGGTAGAAAAAAAATGAATTAAACTAAATTTTGGAACTATAATTAGAATATAAAATTTTACCAAAAAAAAGAAGTAAAACACATCTCTTCCAGGTATAAAATGTAATAATTTGATAAGAGAAAAATTGACAAAATACTGCTAAACAGCAGTAACAACGTAAAATGCTAAGAGCAAAACAATGATAAAATACATATACTGTATGCCACTTAATTATTATTTTTGTAATTTTTTTTTTTTATCTTTTGCTGCCGAAAACTTAAATTATTGGTCATTTCTCTTTAATTTCAATTAAATCTAATTTTTATATATAAGTTGGGATAGAGATATTAATTAAAAAATGGGTCATGGGTTCAATTCGGATTGAATTGGGTTTTAAGCATTTTCGGATAGATTTTTGGACTTCGCATCGAATTTGACCCTAAAAAATTTGAGCTATTTATATTACTTTCACGTTCAGATTTAGATTGAATTTTCGAGTTGGGTCAACAATTGTCATATCTACTAAATTATTTATGATTCCTAAAATTAATTACAAAATTTCTACTTAAAGCATACTTTTTTTTGAAAAAAAATTCTTAAAAGCATATTAACAAAACGTTAGCATGCTTGTTTACCAATAAAAAAAAAAAAAAATTAGCTTGTACTTCATAGCTCTTATATATATATATATATATATATATATATATAAATCTGCTTCAAGCAATCTCCTAATGCAAGTTTTGGGGTTAACCAAAAAAATGCAATCTACTAAGGCTAAGTTTTCAAGTTATTGCATAATTTGAAAACGGAGAAATGCAAACATTACAAGTATGACAATCAATTTTAATAAACAGAAAACATCCGCTTACAGAATCAGCAATCTACTCTACTTCTTTGCACCACTTTTGAGTTTTGAGCAACATCTTAAAAAATTCAACAAAATACAACACAACATTTAAATGAAACTGCAGCTATAATAGGATTCAAAGAACCTCTCTATTGATCTGAAATCCTTTATTCATCCGACACTACGTTATAACTAAAAAGTCAAACGGTACATTTTGATTAGAATGAAAATTTAATCAACACCCGTGGCAGAGCAAAGGGATGCTGAGGGAGCCTTGCGGGCTGTTTAGTTCTAAAAAAATAAAGTCAATTTTTTAAAAAATTACTCCAAGAAAATTAGAAAATGGAAATAAATGTTTAGTTGTAATATTTTCTAATTTAGAAAATTAGAAAACTATTTTCTGAATTTTTCAAAATTAAACTATTGTATAGAAAACACAAAAAATATATTTTTTAATTTTTTTTATTAAATGAGTATTCAAATCTCACTACACTCCTTTCTCTTCTAATTCATAAAAAAGAAATCTAATACAGACCTAATACAACATTTCATCTCTTACTACAACAACCAATTACGAGATCAAATTTTTTTTTTTTACCATCTTTTTCATTGATTTCTTATTTAATTATATATCAAAATCAATAAAAAATCCATACAAAAACAATAACACTGGAGAAAATTGAAAACATAACAAATAGGTTTCTTTATTGATTTTAATGGATTTTTTTTGGTTGATTTTTGATATTATGTGATATCATATCGGTGCGATTGAGTGTTGTGCGCTTTAATTTTTTAAAAACAATATGAATTCATATTTATTATTTCAAAATTGATAATTATAAGTGTTCAATAAGTTATTATTATAAATTACGTATTTAAATAAATTATAAAATTAAATTCAAGTGTCTTTATATTAAAATTTAAAAGTTATTTGAAATATATTAATATTTTTTAAAAAATAATATAAGATTAGAAGTTAAGTTGATAATTGAAAATCCATTAATTAGTATGATTTTGTAAAAAAAAAAAATTGAATTGATTCAAAACTGACCGATCCTATCCGCATATGTAATTACTATCAAATCAAATAAAAAAAATATATTACTCAACAATTGTTTAAAATATTGTGATAGTAATTACAATACAATATTATACATTATAACCTAAGAAATCATACATTACTAAATTCAAACGAGTAGGTGTTAGTTAAGAAAAGAAGAGAGATATAATGATGGTGACTTATCTAATAAAAACAGCATTTTTCTTTTTCTTTTTTTTTTGGGTTATAGATATTAAATAGAAGTGACAATTGAAGTGTCGACATTTTGAGCAAAATAGTGCTGAGAATTAGAATAGAGGGAGGCTTTGAATCGTAGGTGCATGACTGCATCTCATACAGGATGACTACATCATGTCTTCATGCCCAATTAACTACTCATCCACTATTACCGTAGCATAATTACCTAACCACCCCTCCCACTAAATAACAAATTCCTTTACGTTTAACCTTTCACCGTTCCCTTTCTGTTACCTCCCACCACCAAATCTAATCTGCTCTTTCCCAGTTAATGCATTCATTCCTCATCCTACACCTCAATTATGCAAATTTTACTCACACTTATTTCTTTCCGCACAATTAATTTCTTTAATTGAAATGATTTTTGAATAAAGAAATCAAATATGAGATTAATGTGTTTTTCCACTTATTTAGAGAAATCGGTATGCACCTAACGTTACCTCAGCGACTACCCAATAATATATATATATAAGTATATATTCGCTTGTTTGCAAGAGAGAGATTGTGACATTCCTTGAATGTGAGGGAAGGCATAAGGCATGCTTGTGCGATTTCCATGCCACCTTCAATTTCTTCCCTAATTAAGCAAACACAACCTAAACTGCTTAATATATTTAATATTTATTTTTTTACTTAAAATGAAATAAATTTTATTTTCATAAAATCAGTTTTACATAGACTTATTTTGATAATAATTAATTCCGACATGATATTTATAATTAGTGATGATAACATTAAAATGTCCGGTAAAAAAAATACCAAATCGGAACCTAAACATCGAATGCGTATAATACATAAAATTTGACTAATGTTTTTGTAATATCAATATATCTTAATTAACTTATCATTAGACTATTTGCATGATATTCTAATGTAATTAAATTAATTATTAGCCACCGCATGTAATATTTAAATATAAATATTATTTTGTAATTAATAATTAAATTTTATAAATAGGTTCAAATAGTAACACTGTTGTGTGGTACAACATTAGATGAGATCAGATGCACTCACTTAATCCTGTCCGTGACAGACGCACACCCAACTCAAATCTCACAAAATAAAGTAATTTCCAAGGATATAAAGCAAAATTCACCTTAAATTCCTAGCAAGGGAAAAAGAGTAGAAAAGGGTATTACAGTAATTGAGTACAAGGTCGAGCAATATGAATATCATAATTAACACATAGCCAGCAATCTGAAAGAGTGCTAGCTTTGACATAGAAGAAAGAGGAGAAGAAGAAGAAGAAGAAGAAGAAGAAAATGGGTAAATTTGAAGAAGCAGCATCGATATTGATAAGTGTGATTCTGAGGAAAAGCATAAAGATGTATAATGAATTTGCATATTTAATAGTAGATGCATTATCCATTTTGGTTTCTGCTATTCAATGTTATTCTAACACTTTCCACCTGCGCCGATTCAACACTTCTTCTTTAGTTTTCACCAACTACTCTCCTATATCCTCTATGGCTACTCGATACGATCGCTAGCTGTAATTTTCTTCTTCTTTATATTGTTTTCCTTGTCTCTGATAATTCTGTGATAGTGTATCACAAATCGTCGAATCTTCTATAATATGTGCGAGTTACATATATGTTTTTGCTTTCTGTTGTTAATCTTGATTAATTAGACTTTTGAAGAGGTTTGTTACTGAATTTTCATTTATCAGTTTGAATGTTTAGATTGACGGGAATATTGTTTTTCTTTTTAATTGGAAATGAATGAACATTGAGGATTGTTCCAATTCCAAATATGAATGGAACAGGAGGAGGATTTTCAATGATTTTCAGATCTATTTGTTTCTTTATATTATATTATAAGATTTCATTTTATTATAAATTTCTAATTTGGAAGTCATCATGCCAGAATTCAGACATATTGTTTCTAACCTCTCATTAGAATTAGTAGATGTATAATTAGGAGGAATTATCTTTTTCCCCCTTCAGTGTAATATAGATACACATGCATTTCATATATACTATCCTCCATTTCTTAGAATTCAAGCTTCATCAAACCCTAAAATCCTAGTGTTGCTTTTTTATTTTTGTATTCTTTTAATGTTTTGGATTTTTTTTGGTGTCAATAAATCGAGATTTGAAATTGTTATCTCATATTAATTTGGTTCTGATGTTTCTCCATATTTCATTTCCATTTTTATAAATCTAGTTTTTTTATTCTAAATTTATGATTCTCAAATCTAAACTTGTTATTATTATCCACGTAGTTAAAACTATGTGCAATTGGCAAATTTGTCCTCTTCAATTTAGAAGTGGTTGTCTTTTTGAATGAAGAGCTATTGTCCTTCTTATATAAAAGATGGTTCGAACATTTCTGTGGACATCAAATATAGACATTAGAAAGACTGAGTTTTATGTTGAAAGTCAAATTACCTACGACATTATTACCATTGTCTACTATTTCCGTAAAAAACATAGAGAAAATTTTCAATAATTTCATTAATTTGTGCATGTTTTATATTTTAAAATTTTAAAATTTTCTTTGTATCTTACAAATATGCTTCATCTTATTAATGAAATTTAATTTGTATTAAAAAAAAATCGTATTCAAACTTCTGTATAGCTTTTCCTAAATTAATATTTCATTACAAAAAAAAAGCATGATACTTGCTTTTTATTTTGATTAAATGAATATGAAATCATAATATAAGTTTAGCATTTTTGACAATAAGAACTCATTTGCAAATGAGCTCTCAAATTTAATATTTTATATATTAAATCGAAAATTAGTTCTTACTTCTCAATATAAATATTTTATATTTTAAATGGAAAATTAGTTTTGCTGTTGTACTTGAGGTTAGTAGTTTGTGTAGACCAAGTACTTTTGACTTCATTTACAAATTTTACAATGTCTTAAACATGAGTTTGGAATACTAATGCAGAATTCCAAACTTGTTTTTTGTGCATGCCAAACATACAATGTATGAATTTATGTAAATGCCATCCATAAAAGTCATACAGACAAGCTCATAGCAACAAATTCTTCTTCGTAGACATTATTGGATTAATAATCTATGAGTTTAATACCCAACAATCCCGTATTTTAATTATCATTTTTTTATTAGTTTTTGATGTATTTAGTTTACGAGAAATCTAATTTTGTGGTGGATAAAGTAGAGAAAAAACTCAACAATGTAAGTTGGATTTTTCCATTTCAAAGTAGAGATTGAGTAGAAATGTTTACCAAGTAGAAACTAACTAAAAGAAAAAAGGCCTTAATTCATATGTATTAAGAGAGTATTTTTGGAAAAAGGTGATTCCTAAATAAATAAATAAAAGCCACAATTGAGTGAGTGATAAAAGCCTCCTTCAATTAGCTGTCTGCAGATTCCCTGATGCAAACTGGGTTTGCACAAATGACTAGCATATCAACTTACTGAAATTTCAGCTACTCATCAACACAAGTGTACAGAGTAAGAAAATTCACTAAATTTAACTCCATAGAAGTCACTAGTTTTCGCACTTGGAACAGTAAAGGGTAATGTCAGTTTCAGCAGTCTACATAAACTGATACAATTGCACAAACAGGATAAAGCAAGAGACAACGAGCTGTTGGCTCATGGCTTTATTAACGCAGCAGCAACTCATTCATGTAGAAACACTTGTTTATATTTTCATTATCGTCACTCAAAATCCAAATGAAATTATTCATATATTACTTTCTTTGACGTGCTAATGACCAATAGACACATTTATCTACATTGCATTTTAGAGACTTCATAACTTTGACATTGCGCAATCCATCACATCGACAAAGAAATCTGCAACCACATCATGCACCGAATGTTATAAAAGAGTCGTAGTTGGTAAATTTATTCGTTACTTAAAATATTCATATGTTGCTTTCACAATCATCAGAGTAAAACATGTACCTGCATCTTCTTTAGTGAAACAGAGAGGAGGAGTAATTCTGAAAACATTTCCGTAGAATCCACCTTTCCCGACCAGGACACCCATTTCTGTGGTAAATATATTGGTATTAGCAACTACATGATGATAAATAAGTTAGCTTATAATATAATCAGACCAAAGCGAGAAAAATATACGGACCTTTCATCTGGTCCATTACATGTAAAGTTTCAGCCTTTGCAGGGGTCTTTTCTTGGCGATCAGTTACTAGCTCAACTCCAAGCATTAATCCTCTTCCCCTCACATCACCAATAACTGCAAAAAGCAGTAAAAAGACAATCAGTAACAAGCACATTAGAAAAGGCAAGTGTATGATAGTGAGCGATACCAGAGACACTAAATATGAATAATGTTTAGTGGCAGAGTTTGACATCATTAAACCTATGTAGGTTTGATTGCCATCATGTATTACAAAGTCCTTTGCATAGATTCAAACATGACTTGGATCTTTTATGAGTGCAAGGTCAAGTAATCTGGAATTACATGGCAATGCATAAACAAGTGACCTACATATAAAGTCAAAGGAGTGAGAATTACTTTCATATTTATCTTTAAGTGCGGTGAGTCTTTTTTTCAGATGGAACCCCACAACAGATGCGTTTTCCTGAAGTTTTTCTTTCTCAATCACTTTTAGTACAGCAAGCCCTGCAGCAGTACATACTGGGTTCCCCCCAAATGTATTGAAGTAACTGCGGCGAGTTAATACTTCAGCAATCTCAGGAGTCGTCACCACAGCACCAAGAGGAATGCCATTCCCAATACCCTGTATGTGTCAACAATGACAAAAGAATCAAACACTGCAAATACAGCCCAACAAAATATAGGCAAGATACTCCATGTTTATAATGAGTCTTGAGGAAATGGCAGGGAAAACGATACAGAAAACTCAACACATACAAAACCTGGAACTAGATAGGAGATATCAAAGTATAAAATTTGGCAAATGGAAGTGCCAATATACCTTCTGAACCAATAAGTTGAAAAAACTAACCTTTGCCATGGTCACCATGTCAGGAACAACACCCTGTGCCTCAAATCCCCAAAAATGGCTTCCTGTACGAGCAAACCCAGCCTGAACTTCATCTGCAATGCAAATGCCTCCAGCTTTCTTAATGCTTTTATAAACAGCAGGCAAGTAACCCGGGGCAAGTTCTATAATTCCACCCACTCCCTACCATATACAAGAAAGTGATTCTTCTTGAAGTGCGAATATCAATATCTTTGTACAGATGCACAAAATAGATTTAGATGATGGTAAATGTACAAAGTTCATACTCACTTGTATAGCTTCAGACATAAATGCAGCAACGTGGCCAGTTGTTCCAAAGTTAATGATATCTTCAACATCTTTGGCATACTTTTCTCCATCTGAACCAAATACACCTCTGTAAGGGTCTGGGTTCAAGGCATGGTGAACTCCACTCTGTTGGAAAACCAAGAAAAATGAGTATTTGTGGTGATTCTTTCTTATGACTAAAGTAAATATAATACATAGAAGAAAAAATCAAGTTTCATAATTAAAGTTTTTTAAAAACAGGGAATTTTGGTTGCATAACGTATGTCTTAGCAACATACAAAGAAAATGCAAAGAAATCTACCCACATATTGAATTAAGATATCTTGTGTTTCTATGCATGTTTTACTGATGCTCAGTGCAAAATAAAAGTCTTACTTCTTTGCATAAATAATTTCTCTCTGAGTCTCTCTTTCTTTTTTATGAGATTAAATATCCAATATAATACGGCCTTTTCCTTTTGTTTGGAATCAAAAAGCATTCCTTTGGGCAACTTAGTCCACTACGGTAGTTGATGCAATTAAGTACATATTGAAAATCATAACATATGAAGCATCCCATTAGTATTCCCTTTGGTAGGTTTCATAGGGTCTCCTAAAACCCGAAATAGGTGGGATAAAAAATAAGTATTCACAATCATCCTCCTAGTTCATGACTGAAATATATTAAAACTCCAGTCACTAAATTCGAAGAAAGTTGTCGCCCAATAAGGACATTGGTAAGGTATGCATAAACTTTATAAAATTATATAACATAAACTAGTGCAGCCAAGAAAGATTCCCTTATAAACTTTCGAATGATTCTAGTTACACATGATGCTGTCATACCACAAGCATCACTTTTAGTTTGTCGAGTAATCTCCTAACTTGCCGCAAAAGTTCAGTTTAATTGGTGGGTTTATTTTAATTGTTTCAAAACAATACATATTCTATGCAAGATTCATGAATGGAGAAAGCACCTGTATGACATTAAATTTCCAGCAAGACTGTGCAGTGGCACCCATTGTCCCTGCTGCATTCCCATGGTATGCGTTCCTCAACGATATTATATCATGGGACCCTGTGTATAACCTTGCTATCATCATTGCCAACTCATTCGCTTCAGTCCCCGAATTTGTGAAAAATACAACCTTTTTTTCCATTAATTCAGTAATTCCGTCACTAATCAGATAACTGGAAACTAATTAAGATTGGTTAAAAGGGTTTGTTGTTAGTTGTTACCTTAAGATTGCCTGGCATCTTGGAGGCCAAAGCCTCGGCGAAATCGGCGATGGCGTTGTTGAGATAGAGGACAGTGGAGTGTTGTATACGCTTGATTTGGTTGACTATTGACCCGATCACATCTGGATGGCAGTGACCGCAACACACTGTAGCAATCCCTCCAAAAGCGTCAAGGTACCTACGCCCGTTCTCATCGAACAAGTACTGCATCTTCCCATCCACAACGTTCAGCTGCCATATGTTACATCAAGTTTTAGATCTCACGGCTTAGAACTAAGAATAAAAATCATTTCTTTATTTCATTTTTTTTAAGACGTTAAAAATTTTCTTATTATTTCAATGACTTTATTAAGCAGGCAGTGGGGTCGTAATTATATGGATAAACTAAGAATACCATTACAATAACAAAACGATAAGTGCATGATCTTAATCTTAATCATAATTAGCGCAAAAATGAAATAATATTTTGCAAACTCACGGGTTTTTTATAGAAATGGCACAAGGAGGGGCTGAGAAACTCCTTGCGCTTGGCCATAATCTCGTCGGCGGAGGGACCGGTGTAGGGCGGAGGTGAGTAATCGAATGGGGGCATTTTGGGGAGAAAAACGCCATTATCATGGTCATGTAAAGACGATTCAGTCTGAGTCTGGGCGAGTTGAGAAAAACAGCGAGGGAAGCGGATGGAATTGGATTCCGATAATACCCTTTTGAACAAAAATCTCCGCATCATCGCAGCTTGGATTTAAAAGAACCTCTTTTAGGTGATACAGATTCTGAGTATAGCTTATAATGTGGAGAAATTTTGGTGGAAAGGAGAAGATGGAGAAAGATTCTGAGTTTTGAAGGCATCCATGAATTATGCGTGTATATATAGAGAAGGGAAAATAAATACTGACCATGTGACGTGTCGTTTGTACTGTTCTTTTGTGTTTTTATCTATTAGCGGACGTGTTTAAATTGCCCTTAATTAATTACCGTTGATTTCTGCGAGGATTTTTAGCTCTATTACCTTTTTATTAGTAATTTATTTTTGACAGAAATAAAACTTATATTCCATCGGTTTCCTCTTTAAGTGACCATTTTAATTTTTTGATCATATGCTAAAAAATTATTAATAAACCTCAATTTTAGAAAATATATATCTAAAATGCAGTACTCCTTCCATCCAACTTTATTTTATGATATGCCTTTTTTAAAATTTAAGAAAAAAATTTATATGTCAGCTTTTATTTATTGTGCATTATTATATTTAATAGAATGATAAATTTAATTTTAATCGTATAAAAATTAAATAGTATACTTAAAATTAAAAAAAAATAATAAATTAGCCAATTGCTAATACTTTTTTATAAAATCAATAGTAACTAATTAGTGATAAACGATTTATTTAGAAAAGACTATTTACTTAGCATCTAGGGATGTGGATAAGTTAGATTCGGGTCAACCTAACCTGAACCCAAACAACCCGAAACCAAAATTTTACTAAAATCCTCATCCAAACCCACCCTAATTTATAGTCCGGGTCCCAAACCGAATAATTCGAAAAATTTCGGGCCCCGAACCGATTCACCCGAATTTTATTTATTTTTTTAATTTAAACCTAATTAAACAATAATATAAATTTATTAAATACCTATTAATAACCTGTTAACATAGTGACCATATAATATTAAAAATACCAAATTAACATATAAATACTTGTTAACATAGTCACCATATAATATGAAAAATACCTAATTAAATGCCTAATTAACATGTTCACCATCATAAAATGTCTAAAAATTACAAGAAATTAATAAAAACATTCTTGATATTTAATTAATAACATTAAAATTGAATTGTCCACGAAATGCCACCGTCTTTGATTTTTAATTACTTCACGAACCACCTATTTTATATAAATTATGAGAAATAATAAAATATGAAATTAACAAGTAGAAAATTAAATAAAATTTAAATTGTACTTAATTAAATTTACCATAATATGAAGTACTCAATCATCTACGGTTATGTTTTCCAAATTTCCTGGTATTCCTGCAGTTGATATGCATTTTTATATTTCAATTCTTCTTCATTTTTTTTAATTTGACAAGGATGAAACAAGATATAGTAACTAGATTATTAAAAGGGTTGATTTAAAGACAAACGAATCATCAGAAGATTCAGGGAAATGGGCAACCAACCAATCTCCCTGATTACACTTTAGGACCCATTAAGTATGCACAAATAAAACATGAGTTTGAGCCTTCACTTCATAGCTGCACTTTTCAAACTATTCTAATCTAAATTTTGGTAAAGCAAAAAAACAGTCAATCTAAAATTTAATTGTGATTTGCCTAGAAAAGAAACCAAAACAGAAGGGAAGAATCGAAGAAACAAATCACTTACTTTCGTTGAGGCTACCGGCGGCGACGATAGTCAGAGACGATAGACGGCAACAGTGATGGAGTGGAGGGCAGAATAGAGGGTTGATCAATTTAGGAATTTGTTGCATGAAAGGGGGGAAAAATGAGAGGGCAGGTCCATTTTTCCTTTTATATGTGAGGATAGTTCGGGTTGTTTGGTCGGGTGGGTTTTCACTCGATCTAACCCCAAAATTTCACAAATTCTTGCACTCAAACTATCCTAACAACTCTACCCAAATAGCTATTTCGGGTCAGTTTGGATTTTGCATACCCCTAAGGCACCACCTTCTTTAAAATGAGCTATTGTACCATTATTAGTGTTTATTATTTAACTAATTTCATTTTTGGCTTAATACCTAAATACCCTCTAAACTTTAAAAGTACTTCATAAATGCCAGTTAATAATATTAATAGTCACTGAACTTATATTTCAACTATCATAATGTCACAAAAAAAAATTAAGCAGAAAAATACCTTAGCAAAGTAATTATCACCAAAAGTTACTATTATCGGATTCTTTAGTTGGAATAGCTAAAGGTTCATATTGACATGTGCAATGTCACACATCTGCCAATATAAATTTCTACAACATGCCATGCCACATCATCAATTGGTCAATCCCACGCCAACTCAACTTGTCGATGTGTCAGTCCATATGGCACAAATGCCATGTCACCTTGTTGACATGGACTGGACACGTGGCATAAAACCAATTGATGATGTGGCATTTTCACGTGGCATAAATTTATTGGTAGATGTGTAATGTGCCATGCTAACATGGATATTCGACTGATGAATCCGACAATAATGGCTTTTGGTGAATAATTTGCTTTGTTTAGGTTTTTTTTGGCTCAAAAAATTCTTTTGTGATATTATGTTATTTATTTAGAGCACAAGTCCATTGACCATTGGTACAATCAAGCCCTTAAATGCCCGTTTAAGCATTGACCATTGCTATAATTTAAAAAAATGACAACTGACCTGAAACGGAGTTTAATTTAATGGAATAAAAAATGTCAAAGTTTGAAAGTGCTACTAAATGAATACTCCATTCTTACTTACGGCATATTAATTAATTTCAACTATTAGAGTATGTTATTGTTGATTCTGTTGACCATTCATCAAGTACTGGAAAACCAAGAAAAAAAGACGAATAGATTGAAGGAAGGTTATTGCTTGAGCGTGTGATTATTTTGGTGTTTATCAGTTTTTTTTTTTTTATCTTTTTTTCAATCAATTAAAGAGATTAACCAGAATTCAAACAATATCAGTATTACTAAACTTTACAATAAAACTCCAGTATATCAATTATTCATTTATTTCCTTAAAAGTGGGATTATAAATAATTATTTTTATACTTATTTATGTTGATGTATACAAGTTAGTGTTTCTTATATATATTCCCTTTGTTATATATTGATAGTTACACTTTTTATTTGACAAAAATTAAAAAATATAATTAATTTTCTTAAAATTATAATTTATTTATATTTTTACTAATTTATCTTTATATTTATTAGAGGTATATGTGAAAAATATAAGATAATATTTAATATTAATTTATTGATAACAATAAATATTATATAAAAGTAAATTAGACAATAAAGGCATTAATTGCAGTATAAAAAAAAGTAAGCAAGCTATAATTTGGGACATATAAAAAGAAAAAGTGTCTATCAATTTATAATTTTTTCTATTAATAATTAAATAAAAAAGTTGTTGAATTATTCTTTGATTTTCAAGTAAATTTAGTTTGGTGAATTGTAGTTTAAAAATAGTAAAAAGCTGAAATATTGTTCAATTAGTAAAGTTCTAACCCTTAATTAAGCAAAGTGAAATGCAAATATGCAATACAGAGTGTTATCAGATTTACAGACAGATGTGGTGTGCGAACATTTGTATCACATTCAACAACCCCTTTAAGTAAATTAGTTAGAATTATAAATGAAGTTCTTAATACTTGCAGTACTAATAAAAATGAATCTATTTCCAAAGATATATATATTTGGTTTACATTTTTTAATAGAATAATTCAGTTTAGATTGGGATATTTTATTTGATGCCATTATTAGATTTCAGTTTAAATAGTCCGCACTTGTTCATGAATCAAAGCATAAACGTAACAGCTAGTAATTAATTCACCGAATCGAAGGGAAACAAAATTTTGAGATATGGTATGCCTATGCCATCATCTCTTTACGGAAAAGTGCAACTCATCCAAATATTTATCGAAAATCCAAAATTATTACATTTCTTTAGTGAAATGAAATTTTGGTACATTCTAGAATGTTGTTATTTAAAGAACAAGCGACAAACTATCAATATTGATAAAATAGTGATATTTTGATGATTTAGTTTTGCTATCAGCATATATATATATATATATATATATGCTCCCATTCTTAATTAATCATAAAATAAAAGGGTTAAAAAAACAAAGCATAGTTTCTTGTTATATATATATATATATATATATATATATATACACACACACTTATAACGTTCGAAATGAAGATATTCCATACTTTTAATTAAGTGTTGGTCACTAGATCAATTCATGTTGCAAAAATTCATTCTAGTAGAAAGCTAGTGGAGGGAAAAAAAAGCAAATGTAATAGCTAGTGTAAAGAGGTAAATGAAAATAATAGACAAATACAAGAGGCTGCACATGTGTATTAAATCTAATAGAATTTAAGAAAATAATATGATTTAATGTGCAATTTTACTTTCAATATTTGACAAAAAAAAGTAATTTTATTTTTAATATTTCAGTCGGTGTAATATTACTTTAATAATTTAAAATTAAAAAAAATTATAACTTTTATATTACGTATCTGTTTATTCGAGTGTTACGTATCAATAAACGGTTAAAATAAAGTAAAAATCTTTCAAAAAAAGGGAAAAATTCTTTCAATTTTAAAACATAAAAAATAATATTTAAAATATTATCAAACGTGAATAACAAATTTGGGCAAATAACATTTCCAAGTTGGCAAGTTATAGCATGGGTTTATAAATTAGAGACATTTTGGATGGATTAGGTATAAAATCTCTCGCCGTATATATATAAAATAAAAAAACAACGGAATAAATGTGTCGCGTAGACTACTGTAGTTTTTCGAATAACAAATTAATCAGTCCCTTTCAAGAAGTTATAAATGTGATAAATGTTATAAATGCCCACACAATGTAATTTAATTTTACAGTATTCGTCAATGCATTGGGTTTGAAGGTGATATCAATCTAATTCATAGGAGTAAATAAAAATGTGACCGATTTTTGACACGCAAAATAATCTGGCCGAATTCAATATGTTATATAATTTTTACATTCTTAAATTTTTTAATTACCTTTCACAAATCCTAAGTTCAATTTTTCTTACATAACTTCCATCGGTGTATTAATAAAGGGGAATAAGAAGGATTATAGTACGTCTCCATCCCACTATCACACTAATAAGGAAAAAAAAAACTTTTATTTTAAAGTAAAAATATAAAAATATGGAGGAAAAAGGAGAAAAAGCCACGACGAAGACATTTTGCACGTGTAAAGCGTGACTTGACAATTTTTAGCAACATCTTCAATGAGTTTTTTTCTTAAGGTTTTTGCTACACTCCTCCTTGGAGCACAGTACACTCAATTTTATAACCGTTGGATCATGCACTATTACATTCAAATTATGTCATTAATGCTAATTTAATAGTCCATCCATCTCTTATTATCCCTTATTATCTGTCACTTTTATTTCTTTCAATACAATTAAGAAATATTAATCAGATTTAAATTTAATATAAAACTGAGTATTTTAAATGTATAAATTTAAATCTAATTGGTCAACTTGTATTGAAAAAAATTAAATTGAAAAAAAAAATATATTAAAAATTTAAAATTGACAAATAAATGAAATTTATTTTTTTTTAAAGTAACAAATAAAAAAAAACAGAGAGAGTAACAGGGCCCACTAACTAAGTTTTACCAAATATTTATAATATTTTTTCTATTAGCTGTTAATAATTGTAATCATTTATAAACTAGCATAAAATACTAAATTAAATAGGTTCTTAAAATGTTTTTTTTTTCCTGTTTTCTATTTTTTTTTAATTCTTGAAGCGTGACATAGGATAAAATATAAATTAAAAGGGAGAATTAATTTTATTAGGGATATAATTGTTGTAAATAATTGAAATGTGAAAGAAATTAAATTAGGTTGTTTTAAATAAGGGAAATGGGTCCTTTTCATTTTATTTTGGTGTCCATTTCAGCCATCAAAATCCATATACATAAATTCATATTTATATTGGCAGATGAGTCACAGATGTACTGCCAAGTGCCATGACACCATTGATAACTTTTCTTTCTCTATTTAGTGCAATTATTGTAATCATTCAACTTTTTCTTTTTTCTCCTCTCTGTCCTTTTTAGGAATTTTTTTTAAATTTTTTTTTTATAAATAGAGTGTTTAAAAAAAGTAATTTGAATTTTGAAATATTTTAAAATTTATTTAAATAATTAAAGTATTTTATCCATTTTCGCAATAAATTGTTGTGAAAATGAGCACTATAATTATTTTTTTTTAATTTTTTTGAGAAGTTTGGCAGCTTTTTTCTATTGGAAAAGCTGCACAGGCTTTTTCCATGTGCAGCTTTTCAGCCTTTTATTTTTTTTTTTAATTTTATTTTTTGTTTTATTTTTTTTATTTTATATTTTTTTTATTTTAAAAAAAAATTCTTAATTTTATTGATACGAGCAAAATATTTTTCTTAATATGTAAAAAATATTTTCATTTTACTCAATTTGATAAAATATTACCTTATTTATTAATACGTAAAAAATATTTTTATTTTACTCAATTTGATCAATAGAATAAAAAAAATTTGTAGGTTAATAACAATTTATTAAAATAGATAAAATATAAAAAAATTATGGAGAATTGTACTTATTTACTTTTAAATTATATTTATCTCAAAATATAATGCATTAAATATCATTTTCAATAAATATTAAAAATATGGAGGTATGATTATCGAAATTTTTTCCATCTTCGACATTTATTTATTTATAGTATAAAATAATGCATTAATTTATTAAAAATGGGCAACATATCGTTACCACAAAATTAATGCAATGACTAATAATATTTTTTTTATTTTGAATATTTTTTTTAAAATATAAATCAAAATATTCAAAAAAAAAAAATAAAACATTTTTTAGTTTATTTTACCCATTTTACTAATTTTATATTTTAATAAATTGTTATTAACCTACAAATTTTTTTATTCTATTGATCAAATTGAGTAAAATAAAAATATTTTTTACGTATTAATAAATAAGGTAATTTTTTTATCAAATTGAGCAAAATAAAAATATTTTTTACGTATTAAGAAAAATATATTGCTCGTATCAATAAAATAAAGGATTTTTTTATCCAAAATTAAAAAAATAAAATAAAATTAAAAAAATCAAAATTAAAAAAATATAACAAAAAATAAAATTAAAAAAAAATAAAAGGCAGCTTTTCCAATGCTTTTCCCGGCATTGGAACAGCTACCAAGCTGCTAAAAAAAAAATAATTGGGTTGTCCATTTCCGCAACAATTTGTTACGGAAATGGATAAAATAGCCCAATTATACAAATAAGTTTTGGGACACCCCAAAATTCAAATTATTTTTTTTAAACACTCCATTTATAAAAAAGTCCCCTTTTTTATTTTATTAGTTTGATAATCCTTTTCTATTAGATCTTTCTTTTCTTTTACATAATTACCCAATTCTTTTTTTTTGTTGTAGTTTGACACATCAAATAGTTAAATGCAACAAATTAACTAATTTTAACTCATTTTTCTATTAAAATTTTACCGGATAATATAATATTATTATGATAATAGATTTTTCTTATTTAGACTTATCTATAAATTTATTTTTGCGAATTAAGCGCATCACAATCGGTCATGTATTAAAAAATATTACTATTATATTTATAGCATGTTATGATCGATTTTTTTTAAAAAAAATTCGGTCTATTTAAGTAAATGACGCCTTAATCACCTTATATCAAAATGTTTGAAATTAATTGAAGTAACAGAGCAAGTTAAAAAGGGTGGAGGTGAATTTTGAGTTTCGACACATCATGAGTCTCCACCAAAAATTCAGGTCACAACAATTAATATTGGTGGGTGGAATACGCTTAGGGTATGAATGTTTGTCACCTTCCTCGGCCACTAATTAGATGAGTTTTACACAAATTATCATATTCGGAACTCAGCCTAATGAATCTCGTTAAATATTACGGTTAGATTCAATCCTAACAATGTTGGATTTATGCATCCAACCTTGTTTTGCAGACAACGCATGTAACTATCATAAGACATAGTCTATGTTAGGCAAATTTTGTCCACGAAGTTCCAAACAAATGAAACATGATGTAATGTAAATTTGTGGTCATAGTTTGAAGGCTCGAAAGAAATAATACCATTTAGTTACAATCATTATATAACTAATGAATAACTTATTATTAAAACTCTACAACTCTTATCATGAAATTCTTAATTATTATTTACTACTAACATGTATAATTAATTAATCAATTAGAATATTATTGAATAAAGTATTATTAGAACTCTTTGAGAGTTTTTGCTTAAGCTTAGTACAAAAGGTAGCTTCTATATTTAATAGTTTGTCGTTTTAGCTTATACTCATTTTTTTGCTGGAATTGATATATTAAGAATATATATTTAATTGAAACACCCTTTGGAGGGAGAGTGACACAGACACTGCACATAATTAGGTTTTGTTAATCAATATATTAATCAAGTACTAAGAATTTGATTTGGTATAAGTGCATTAATTCCTAGACTTTTTTTTTTTTTTTTAAAAAAAAAGGAGCAGGGTGCTTTCCATATGATATATAATTTGTTGAATAGACGGTCATGGCATCTTCAGTGTTTGCTGGGTAGGATTTCCACGTCTGCTTTTGTCATTTTTCATTGGTTGCACTAGCTAATTTCTAATTATAATATGGTGAATATTCTAATTTCCTTCCATTTAGAGTACACTCTTTAGCATAATTGGATTGGTTGGGACCAACCACCCACCCTTTCATCACACCTATATCAATTATATAGGTATACATTTGGATTCAAACCATAACAAGTAAAATTTCAGGAAAAAGATAAATCAATCAAATGGGATGGAATGGCCAGTTTCCCCTTAATAAAGGTTTTATGTTCAAGGTTTGGTATGAAAATTTTTTAAATATTTTTGCTCTCTTTATAAATCTTTTCGATGAAAATCTAAATTAATTGGTTCAAATATAGAATAATTTATTTAAAATAAAAAAATAAAAAATACATGTAAAAATTAGAATTTCAAAGTTTTTAGATATATTTTTCTCCTTCACAAGTTTTGATATACCATAAACTTAAATTTCACTCTTTAAGTACCTTGGTATACAAATACAAAAATGCATCAATGAGTCGGTTCTATTATCCACACTTATCCAATGATTAAGATTCAATTTATTGTTTTACCGCACACAATTTGACGATTAGATGCAATGTGTACCATCAACATCGAGAAGGACAAAATAAACATATGTACTTATTATGCCAATTGATGCGCACATGCAAATACACTAGTATATTCTATCTGTTCAAAAATGGCGGTAGGATCTTGCAAGTACATTTTTTTTAGTGCTAGTATAATTGTACAACAGTCACTAACTTATTGCTGTGAATAACATTAAAATGGGGAATAAATCACTCTGTACAACTTTTTTCATAACTATTTATCATATTAATTTTATTGGCCCCATATTAACGTCAAGTAGGTCCATAAATGGAACAAAATCACTTTCATTTTGAGTATTTAAAAATGCTGAGACCCTTGACTAAGTTCATAAATGGATATTTACCATCACATTTCATCTTTCGGAAGAAACTGTACAAATTATTTGACTACCCTGTTTGGTCTCTATTATTAATAACTAATAAATAGCTTTTCCTAAAATTAAAAACAAAATGATTTCAAGTGACATAAACTTTGCATGTATTTTCAAAGGCATTAAACTTCAAAATATCAATCTATGCTAATAGTAAGTTGAAAAATTAATAATAACCAAAGTTTACGAGTTCTAAAACACAGTTATTTCTCAGTAATTATTGGCATATGAGCCGCCGTATCTCTTCTACACAATTAGTATGAGCCGCCGGGTCTCTTCTACACCATTAGTATCTCCAAATTTATAAAGTATATACAGTACGACTAGGAACGGATTGAAAAATGAATAAATAATTAAATAAAAAAAGAGAAAATTCAAAATAATTGGACAGTCATAGAAGAAAGGGAAATTGGATTTGTATTTCTAATAGAAAAGTTATAAATACTCTCAAAATGTCAAATCTAAATCCCAATCCCCACAATACAATGAATAGTCAGAATTTATAAAAGTTGCATTTTGCCGTCAGAAGGAAATCCAAATGAATTAAATTTAAATGTTGAATAAATATGTTTGAAAATTGATGATATCAAGTTGGCAGACATTAATGGACTTGGAACCTACTAACCAGGCATGGAGCAAGGAGCATCTTATCTGCCCAACTCTCATCACGACCTGCATATGCGTGACTTTAATATTCAATTATTTCTGTTGCTTATCCTGATTTCTGACATGATTGTATATATATTTTTTATATAATATAATATAACTATATAATTCATTATTTCCACCTGCCAATAGAGAGATATATGGGGTAGATCTAATAAGAAGCAGATGTTTAATTATTTGATGGGTATAAACTGGGTTGCTTGGAGGAAGCTGACTGTGTCTAAATGGTAGAGGGATGAGTGGATATGGCGTTATAGGAGGAATGCAGACTCCAAAGTTAAATTCTGTTATCACCTCCTAAAAGGGAATAGAAAAGAAGTAATAATGCCGTGATTGCACATTGGGGAATAACAGCAAGGGATCGTAGAGTTCGATGGTTAAAAACATGACATTTTGGATTTTTTTTTTCCTTAAAAAAATGATTTTGTAAATTTTATAAATCAATCTGATTTTGTAACGGCTAATGTTAAAATTATTGTAGATGACATTAAGGGCACATTTGGTTCGTATATCATTAGCCTGTATAATATTAACTTGTATAGTATTAGATTGTACTGTTTTGTTTGTATTATTATTAGGCCTGTAAAAATTTACCCAGACCCAACAACCCGCCCAAACCCACCAAAAAAACTTAACCCAAACCCAACCCAATTAAATTATAACCCATGTCAACCCACCCAAAAATAACCCTCCAAAAACTCAACCCGTTCGGGTCTCAGGCTCATGCCCAACGGGTTGCCTTCTCTCATCTCTCCCTGTTTTTCTGTTTGCCCCCTTCTCTCTCTCACTCTCACTCTCTCTCTCTCTCTCGATCGATCAAAATCAGCAGCCGACGATGAAATGGGTAACATTGCTTAAGAACATTAAAGAGAAGGTCGGTTTAACTCAATCTCCACCCTCTAGTTCCTCCGCCGCTGCTGCCTCTTCGTCTTCTTCGCCTTTCTCTGCTCATTTACCTAATCGCGATAGCAATGCTTCTCCTACCACTCTTCTTGATTTCATCCCTTCTTCTACCAGGTCTGTTTACCTCTTTTTTTTCTCTTAATCCGTTGATTTTTTGTTTTATTTATCCTTTCAATTTAGTAAATGATTAATTTTGTGCAGTTTTTTTTTTTTTCGAGTTCTGAAACTTAATGCGTTTAGGTGTTGACTCCACTTGTCATTAATCTACAATACTCTGTTCACTACTCTTTAACTACAACTTTGCACTTCCTTGCTTTTGATTCAGTGATTGATTCTTAACCCATCGTTTATTTATCATTTAATCAACTTTTAAGCTAGTTTCTAGTAGTATGGACAGACTATGAAATTGAATTTGGGCGTTTTCATATCTGGGAACTTCAGGTATAAACTTCATCCATTGAACTTGTTTTTCAGCAGGGAAAATGCTTCTATTCCATTGAACAAAGCAATTTGCTTTTTCTTGTTGTTTTGTGCTTCAGCTGTGGTAGGAAATGATATATTAAGATATTATGTATGTTTAATAGTAAGATTAAAGTTCAAGCAATGAATTTGAGAAGCAATAATCAATCATGGAAGCTTTCGTGGTTCTCCAAAACGCTTCCTCAACCCAACTCTGAAGCATCCAGTTCCTCAAGTTTCTTTGTGATTTATTTCTTTATATTTCTTGAATTCTTGTCTTGATATTTTAGTTCTAAGTCTTGATTTTTGATTCTCAACTTCATTTTCTTGATTGATATATCAACTAGTCTTTGACATTTCTGGTATTACACTGTTGTGAGAGAAGTGTGTTGTTCTCAATGCGATTATACTTTAAGTTAGAGTTAACTTTTTTTCCTTCTTTCTTTCTTTCTTTCCCCCTATTTTTTTCCAGCCATGGAACTTGCTTTATCTCTAGAAAAACTAACAAATGAGAAGCTCCTGAACCTTCACAAGGTAAGATATTTCTACTACTTCATGCTGCTCCTTGAGTTTTAAGAGAATGTAATCTAGGCATGAGAAATTTCCGCTTAAACCATGTAATGGCCTATAGTAAATGATCAACCTACACAGTGCTTGGATCTTTTTAGCAGAATAAATGCTTTAAGTGACTATTTTTATCACCATAGCGTCACATTTTGATTTTAAATCTACCCAACAGGTGGCAGGATAAAAGAATTTCGGCACATTTGTCATCTACGGACCTATTTGGAGTAACATTTTTTATACTTATCTATTTAGTATTCCAATATTATATCGAGAATTAATTTTCGTTAAAATTATGATTCAAATAGGTCAATCTACATTTCGGCCCGTTTGGGCCTTTACCGACCCATTTGGGTCATCAAATCCATTTGAATCAACATTTTTTATAGTAATTCTTTTAGTATCCTGTTATTATATCGAATATTATTTTTTGTTAAAAATATGAGTCAAATGGATCGACCCATATTTCGGCCCGTTTGGACCTTCACCAACCCATTTGGGTCACCTAATCCATTTGGTCTAATATTTTTTATAATAGTTTTTTCAGTATCCTATTATTATATCGAGAATTATTTTTCATTAAAAAATGGATCAAATAAATCGACTTATATTCCGTCCCATTATTATATTGAAAATTATTTTTCGTTAAAAATATGGGTCAAAATGGGTCGACCCAAACCCGCCCAACCCATTTAGGTATTGACCCATTTATGACCCATGTATTTTTGACCCATTTATGACCCAACCCATTTATGACCCACCCATTTATGACCCAACCCAAACCCGCCCAACCCGCCCATTTTGCCACCTCTAATTATTATATACAATGTTTGGTATAAAATTATATTAACTTATAATATTTTATACTGTATGTGATGAACAATGATTATTTTTTTAAAAAAATAAAAAATATACAAAATTAAATTGTTTTTAATGTTACTAATTCAGACCAAAAAAATAGAAAACAAATCTTAATTAGAAAAAATTAATAAAAAAAAAAAGATAAAGAAAAAACAGCAAACTTCAATTAAAAAAAAGTAACGTTTTGTTTGAGTCAAGGTTTGTAAGAGTATTCATACTAAATGCCTATTTTATTCTGCAGTATTTGAAAACTTGAAAATTGAGAGCTTCCTTCTTGGAGCCTTCATTTTACTATTATTTTCTCATTTTTCAAACTCCTTCTCTGCCATTTCTTTCATTTTTGGCAATTGCGTTTGACATTGACTTCTCTTTAACTGTCTAAACTGGGTTATGATCAAACTTGGCATCCAGGATTGCTAATTTGGCAACCATAGGCTGGCCAATTTTGCAAAGGGCCCAGTTGAATTGGGCGACGTTTCCTCTTTAGGAAATTGCTGAAGTTGTAAACTTTGAAGCTGGTGAGTGAAAGCTACCTATTTACAGTTAGGGTTGAGAAAAAAATCGTTGAATTTGATTAACCGGCAAACCGAATCGAAAACGATCCGAAAAATAGATTAATCGGACCGATTTTTATGGTTAACGGTTACTATTTTACAAAAATCGATATTAATGGACTGATTTTTATTTTTTAACTTATAAATTAGTTAACTGAATCGAAACCGATAAATAAACACTCTTATATTTTATTAAATTTATTTCACGCTTTTTTTTATTTATTTTTATTATAATTTTTTATTTCATTATTTTCATATTTAATTATTTATATTTTTTTTTAATTTTCATTTACTTTAAAATATTTCAATTTCATTTTAGGTTTTTTAAAGTCATTTTAGTTAATTTATTAATTGTTCAATATGTACATATTTAATATTTTTTATTATTTTATGATATATCAATTTTTAATTAATTAAAATTAAAATATATTCGAAAAGTTATATAAAATTAATATATTAACTAAAAATTTCAAAAAAAATAAAATTTTTAATATATGTGAAAATAATATTTTTGAATATTTTTAGTTTATGTTTATTGTTTGAACATCATATTTAATTATTATGTTGGATTATATTTGTTTTCTAACTTTAAATTTTAAGTATTTTCGACAATTTATTTTTTTTATGAATGCATTTTATAATTATAGTGGTTAATCGAAAAATATTAGTTAATCGATCCGAAAATTCGAAACCGATAGACTGGTTAACCGATGGTAATGGACTGATTAATGGATTGGAATTTCAAAAACATATATTAATTGACAGATTTTTTTTTTTGGCTCATGGAACGGTATCGGTACGTGCTCTGATGCTCATCCCTATTTACAGTTCAGAAAAAAAAAAAATATATATATATATATATAGGGCCATAGCCGACGTATTTTTTTCAGAGTATATCGTAATTTTTACTTTTTACGTCGAATTATGTTTTAAATGATATAATTAGCTAATTTGATATCATATGTTATAAGAGGTGAGAAAATTTTCTACAGTGGGTATAATTTAGTGTGTCAGTGCATATTGTTTGTAATCAAGTGTGCACATCTACAGTGAATTACTAAATGAAAAATAAAATAACATTAAATTTTAATTTGATTGAAATTAATACTCTCGAATAGCCACAACTTGCTTCACCACTTTATTTATTACTTATTTATCTGTACAAATAAATTGCCAGATTCAATTCCCATTTATATTTCTATCTAATTGTGTTTATAAAATACCCAAACGCAGCACTCAAAAAGATTCCAGTCAAGTTTAGCAGGAAGAAAAATGTTTCCTATTCCTGAAAAAAAAAAAAAAGAAAAATACCCACATGTGATGACCGAGAAATCTGAAGGACTTCAACAGTCAGAAAGAGCATGCTTAGAACCTAACTATGGTACAGACTACAGAGACAACAACCAAAGTGAAATCAAATAAACCAGCTTAATTTAAGGGATTGAATTTAGGAGAAGAGGGTCTGCACGTTGAACAATATTTTTTTAAGAATTTTTTTTTTTAAAAAATTAGTTATTTATTAACAATAAATTTTGATTTTCGTCACTATCATTAATTTATTCATACATCAAAAATCTTCTTTCAATATCTAGAGTTAAAGTGCGTTGGACTTTGTTACAATTGTGAATAATGTTAAATTTTAATGGAATAGTGAAAATTAATGCAGTTGAGAGAAAAAAAAATTAATGAAAGAATGATTACTACTCTTTTAATTTTATTTTATGTGTTATTTTTGAGTAAAATTTAAATTTTATTTATATGATAATTTTAAATTTTTAATAACAATTTTAGACTTCTAATAAAATTTAATTTTCGAATAAAAGCTAACCAATTAAATTTAAATTTATGTATTAAATTATTTAATTTTATTTTAAATTTGAGTCTAATTAAATTTTTTTTAATCTAATTGAAAATAATAAAAGTGACACATAAAATGAAATTGAGGAAGTATTATTTATCTCTTAGTAGGTAAAAAATTAATAAAAAGTTATTTTGGTAAATTGAAATGAAGAAGTTATGAAATTGAGATAAATTAATTACTTTTTTATTTGTATGACAAGCTGAAAACAGGAGTGTTAAATTTTCAAGAATCACAGGTCCATAAATCTAAAGTCCCGAGTTAACCTTCAGCTTAATCATGGTCCACCCTCCCAGACCACCATGAATTTTGTGTTCAAATTTGGCAGTCAATTTAACATTGTCACAGAAGTTATGGTATGGTAACTTGGCAATTGGCATGCCTGCCATAAGGGTTCATGTCTCTTAATTTCATTATTAAATTTAACAAAATCATTATTCCGAAAAAGATGTATAAATGTCCAGAATATATGCAAGAATCCCAACGATAAAATTAAATAAATAAATAAATAAATAAACTGTACTTACAACGGGAACGTTGTCCATCACAAATACCAACTGCAAATATGTTGAATTAGCCATTAGCATGACTATAAATGCTTCCAACTAAATCAAGATCCTATACCAAGGGAATCGATTGAGCATACAAAAATTAGTAATTAGTCTCTAAAATATAGAGGCTTTTAGAATTGTCTGAATGTTAGGTTAAGACGTCCAGGACGAATTCCAGTTTCTTCTACCAGTCTTTGGGGTGGAGTTCGGTACGATGGATGGAACACCATGAAATATATGTCGAGATTTACCCCCAAATATTAACACGTCACCTGATTCCAATACAAGTTTCTCTGCCTTGTCTGTGTTCCTCTAATCCCCGTAGAGGAATTCTGCAGAGTCGCACACAGAGAAGGATATAGCAGTTAATCCTTTGTGAAGGCTCTCTGAACTTTCATCACGATCCTACAAGAATAAAGGTCATCTTAAGTATGAGGAATTCTTGAAGCAATTTTATTAAGTTTATAACAATGCAGTTAGGAGGCACGTTTATATAGTTAATGGCTTGATATTTTTTTAGATTCTGCATTTATAAGCAAAAGAAAAACAGATGTGACTTCGTGGGGGCAATTCATTATGAGCAATAGTCTCTTCTCGTGCATCTATGTCTTGATAAAGTAACCCATCATATTGCACACCTAATTGGATTTCTAATGGGAAGCAGCATAGATACAGTGCTTTTTAGACATGTCTGACCATATTTCATTCGGAAAGCTTTTAGGTCCTCAGTTCCACAACCAAAAAATCCATCATAAATCATAAGCATGTGCAGCAAGTAAAGGCTTATGCAACACAATATTACTGTGTGAAATTGTAAGTAATAGCATATAATTTGATAGGTTGAAAATATTTTCACAAATAAAATGAGAATGGATGATCATATGGGTGGACATGGATACACACAAGGATTCGAGAACATTACACAAATATTTGCAAGCCTAACTATTTCAAGAACCTTTTACCTAGCATGTAAGTGGTACTTATGCCCGGTCAATGGACATAGCAGAATTAAAAACAAATGACAAAATAGCTTTCTTTATAAGCCATGAAAGGTTACAACTATCCAGGAACCAGTCATTTATGTAAACAAACAGTACAGAGTAATCATATTATAGTAAAAGTATATTTATGTACATACCTGATGGAGCCCAAGCCGTCCACTGGTTGTGTAGAAGTTTACGATGCAAATGTTTGGAGACTGATTAGTTTTATATCTCTTCTAATAAGGGCATGTGCATCTTGGATTGCTTTTTCAACCAAAAAAATGAATTGACAAGGAATACCAGGTGGCTTACAACCATCAGTTGGTCTTTGATTTTCGTATTTTCTCGCCTCAGGATCCCAGTTCAGACCTAGACACATCATCTGCAGACGAAAATCTCCATCTTGATATACAGGTCTATAGAAATCCCCAGGGCCAAGATTAAGTTCTTGACAAGTATTCACTATATTCACCTGAAACATTATGATGGTATTAAGTTAAGCAAACAACAATTACAAGGAAAAAACAAAGTTTTCAAGAAGTAGAAAAAAGAAAAACATATTTTAATATTATAAATTCAGGTCAAATGATTTGTAAAAATTGGAAATTCAATCTAGAGTTACTTAATTGTCATACATGTGATGGTGGAAATTTATATTTAACAGTATCTCATTTATTATAAGGGGAAGCATTAGACAGGTTCAACGCCCATGAATGCTCCTCACCGTCCAGGAACTGGAGGCTTCATTCGAATTATCATTATGTGTACAACCACATGTCTTAAATTGAATCTTATAAACAGTTTACTTTTCCAACTACCAATTCCAACTTGCAAAATGAAAAAAAGTGGTATTCAGTGGAAGAAAAAACATGAACTATCAAGCAGCACCTGGTGATTATGGGGTATGTAATGCTTCAGTAGCATCATCCCTTGCTGCAAAACTTGTTGTCTACTCTCTTGAATGGTGTGCTCCACAATGTTCTGGTTTTCATCATCCTCTTTGCGCAAATAAGATTTCAAGAAGCCAGTAATTCTGCATCTTGGCAAGCAGATATCAAATGGCTTGACCTTACACAAACCTTCAGTTGCAGCACGCTTATAATAGCTTGGGTAAGACTTGGATCTTTTTCTATAAGTACAAATTCTCTTTTTCCCGAATTAAGTTGGCAGAGAAATGTCTTGATCACTAGAAAAACTTATCATGGGCAAGATCTCATTTTGTGATGGGTTAACATCCAAAGTCTTTACCTCTGCTCCAAGATCAACTCTACTTCTTTTACCGAGATTTCCATGTTTGAAACTCAAACCAATGCTGATAGTGTCTGAGGCGCATACTTTTCCAAGGTCTAGATTTGATGGACTTCATCTGTGCTGCACTTGCAAAGTATTTCCCTTGTTCATTTCTTTCTGTATGTGAAGAACCATTTTTGCTAGGTGAAGAAACGTCCTGTGTGCATGTATCAGACACATAAGTGAAAGATGCCCCTTTTGTTCGGCTAGTTAACACAAAACTAACCTAATATGCTCTTGGAGAATTACCACCAGGATAGAAAAACAAAATGTCCAACAGCAAATCTTCTACAATACAACACTGCATTACAAGCAAGTAGTTCACATTCACAAATTGCTGCATCTGAAGTGTCTCTTCTTTTTATTATCTATTGCATTATATGGGGATTCTTTTTTGGTTAGATGAAAGGATAAATGGATGCTATAAACAAAAGATGCATCTAAGGAGCCTTTAAGAATTTAATTAATCACTCAGGTATTGTAAGATAGAAAAATAAAAATCGATTTTGACAAAGTGATAATAACCCTCAGGGTATATTTAGCTAATATTTCCATTCCTCAAACGAAGGGAAAAATACAATGGCAGTCATTCGG
This sequence comes from Excoecaria cochinchinensis, assembly GCA_947683425.1. Classification (NCBI taxonomy): domain Eukaryota; kingdom Viridiplantae; phylum Streptophyta; class Magnoliopsida; order Malpighiales; family Euphorbiaceae; genus Excoecaria; species Excoecaria cochinchinensis. The sequence goes on from CANTUQ010000058.1 coordinate 15,904,626, forward strand.
AGCATGTCCAGTTAGAACCTAATGAAGCGAAACATAAAAGTAACGCAATGCAATTAATTTTATTACAATAATTAATAAACAGAAGACAATTAACCATGTTCAACTCTTAAAATTAATGCAAATAGATGCGGGAAACATGAACAGATATGACTGAATTGGAGCTAATAAATCAAAATAAGTTCTCAATACGACTACATAACCTTTAGCTCACATGCCTGATTAAACTTGATGAATTTTCAATTTCCAGTCAAAGAAATGAATGTTATGAGAAAGAACCAATAAAAAGGAAAAGGTATAAGGAGAAGAACTCACAACTAAATGATGAAAAAGAATGGAAGAATTGCCACTAGGGCTTGAACTCGAGCCTCTCTCTGCTCCTATATCACTACACCGATTCATCTGTTCCGTGAAGCAAAAACGAGGGGAAATTCGGCCAGAAGCTCCGCTGAACGTTGATAATAGGAAGGTACCGTACATGATATGGAAAGGCCGATTGGATTATAAGGAAGAAGAGATAACGGAGCAACAGAGGATTGGCCGACACCATGAGGAAGGGAATCTAATAAGCTGGTTCCTTCTATTTACTGAGTTAAGTTCATTGAGGAAGTGGAAGTGGAGCAGTCGAAGAGGAAGAGCGGGTCACCATGGGGTTGATAGTTGGTACCACTATTTTACGCCCGTTTTATATTTGGGTTTCAAATTTTAAATGTATTTTTGTTTTGGAAAAAATGCACATTGTCGTGAAATTTCCCCATAGTAGATGATTACTTTTAAGAATTATAAACAGGAGATGACAGAATTTTTTACGCTCAAACTCTTGTAAACAGAGTGAAAAATCTTTAAATTATTTTTATCCGTTTTACTCTTAAATTATGAAAATAGATGAAAAATGACATCATTTTAAATAGAAAGTTCAACTAATAAACGGACCAAATAACAGCTGATATAGAGATGACATTAGGCGGTATGTATTGGTCAGGTTCGGATTAACTCGAATCGAATCCGAACAATTCGAACATCAAAATTTTATTAAAACCACCATCCAAACCGACCTAAATTATAGTAGGATCTCAAATCGAATAATTTGAAAATTTTTGGGCTCCAAACCGAATGACTCGACTAACCTGAAAATTCAATCATCTGAAAAAAAAAATTAATAATAAAACAAAACTCAACAAAAAAAACTCAGATTTCAACTACAAACATTTTTTAATTCATTTAATTTAAAATTTTTGATTAAAGAAGGAAAATAAAAAAGACGAAAAACTTCAATTCAACTAAAATTATGTCACGACAAGCCTTTCCAATAAATTTATGCATTTCACTAACACTGTACCCAAAAAAAAACCTCCATATTGTACCAAAGAAAACCTTGAAAGAGTTTATAGTAAATATAATTTCAGAATTTAATTTGCAACCAATGTCTACGAGTAAAAAGTATCGTCAATTGCCATCAAGATATGCTGGAAACTTGGACACTACAAATATATATATAAACAATCCATCCAAAAAGACATCACATATGCTAGGCATGAAGTTAAATTTCCTTTTATCATAATTTATTTCAACACACAGAAAAAAACATACAAGTTATATAATTTTTACATTCTTAAAGATCCAGTGTGGAGCCTTTGAAGACATGAGCCTAGAAAAAAATCAAATATTCAAGCATTTTTTTTAACCATTTTAAACTCGCAAATGAAAAAGAAGATTAAAAAAATTATGAAGTCAATAATAAAAACTCTTCGGAGAAGAAGAGAGAAGAGAGTTTTTTTTTTTGAGCTGACTATGAAAAAGATTAACACGTGGGGTGCTGATATGTCATCTCTATATTAGTTGCCGTTTAGTTTATTTGACGGCTGGACTTTTCATCCAAAATGAGAACATATTCAAATATTTTCATGATTTTAGGGGTAAAAATTGACCAAAAAAATTTGGGATAGTTTTCACCTCATTTAGAATACTTTAAGGGCAAAAAAACTCTTATCTCTATAAATATTTGACCGATTTACATAACAGTTAATTGGTCTACATATATTATCTCTATTAATTTCAGAATGAAATGAATTCAATCCTTTTATTAGCTAGTAATACTTTAATAATATTTCTTGAGATCAAGTATTTTATGATAATTAAATTGAATTAAAAAAATTTCTGGTTCTCTAATAAATAAACATATCAATTATTAATAATTTATGTATTATAATTGATTCAAATTGTTAAACCGGTCATACCAAATAATTAATTGTTATTCAATTAGTAAATTTGAGCTTTACTATTTTTATTATATCAACATTTGTATCAATTGATAAACATTAAATTTCTTAATATTAATATCAATTAGTCAATAAATTTCTAATTTACTAATATTTGTTTCAATAAATAAACTTCAAATTTACTGATAGTAATATCAATTAATCAGTAAATTTCAGGTTTACCAATATTTAGGTTACTAATATTTGTATTTGTTAGTAAACTCAAATAATTTTTAAGAATATTTTTTATGATACAAATGTTGTTATATACATATTTCAATATTTTCATTTCAATCTCAAAAATAATATTTATTTTAGCGAATATCTTTTAAAAATTAAAAAATTTCTTTGAAATAAACATGTTGACAAATAATATATTTCATAATAAATTTTATGCGGGTAATAACATTACAGGCTTTACAGCTCTGCAGCAGCCTTCAAATAATTATATTACCTATATAAGTATGTGTTGAAAATCAAATAACAAAAATATACATATAGCAAATTGAAAATCAAAATATTGTTTTACATAAAAATATATTCATCCTGTATAAGTATCAAAATGTAATAAAGTAATAAATAATTTTGTAATTGAGCAAAATTTACCATAAAGTGAACGAGCAAAACCAACGAAAATGTAAATGTTCAATTATTTTAAACCTTTAACAGTGAGATCATTTGCGTGCAAATCGTAAAAAAAAATTTTAATTTTTTTATTTGAATTTTTCAAATTTTATTATATTTATATTGTATTCCAACCCATAATTAAATTCATTAATTCATTATGATGGATTTGGAAATTATAACAATATACAATTTATACGGAGGTATCATAATAAATGGTACCTATTTCTTTTAGCGCAGAAACTCGTTGCGGAAGCGTCTACAAGGATCTCGTTTATTTTTGGTAATTGGCCTGACTTTTATCCACATGAGGGATAAGAGTAGCTATTCCACAATCTAGAAACACCTGAAAGATTAAGACAAAAAACTGTGAGTGGGAACGAGTAGTCTTGCGGCTTATACGTTTTCTTGTTATCAAATAATAAGGACCTAACCTCTATTTATAGAGATCCTAAAAGCTAGATACCTAACTCTAGTTTAACTCAATCTGTTTCTGATATAAGATTTGGTAATTTTAATCAGATTAAATAACTCAATTTAATCTGGATTGGAACTCAATCCATTATAGAGTTATGAGCGTATCCCAACTCTATCATCTCGGGTTAATTTCACTCATAGTCACTCAATTTATCACTTATCGCGCAAAAGTAAATGTCACTGAACTTTTAACATTATTGCACAAAAGTCATGTTGACCGGAATCCGGCGACGACCTTTGACGGATTGATGATTTTTTTGCAAAAATGTTAAAAATTCAGTAACAATTAAGTTGAAAAAAAAAGTTAATTAATTTTACGAGATAAACGATAAGTTTAGTGACCGTGAGTGAAATTAATTTAAATGTAGCATTTGTTGAACTTATCAATCCGGCAAGAGTCGTCGCCGGATTCCGGTCAACATGACTTTTGTGCAATAATGTTAAAAGTTCAGTGACATTTAAGTAAGAAAAAAAAAAGTCGGTTACTTTTGCGCGAGAAGTGATAAGTTGAGTGACCATGGGTGAAATCAACCCCTATCATCTCCCACTCGCACATGACGGAACGTATTCCAGTCTTAATCTTCAGTTATAATAGCAAATAAATTGTGTGACCAGCATACCTCGAGAGCACTAGTGCTATACACCTGTTAGGAATATATAGCGTCTCGAAAAATAAGATTCTCCTTTTCACGTATGCCTAACTCTAGATTGCCTTCTCACATTTATTGTTTTAACTTATGATCTCATAAAACCATTTTCGTGTTCACTATTATGTCTCTACTCATAGAAACTATAATAGGCATGCCGGTGAACCATGAAACATTATGAAAGTAATCAAAAAGCTATCTTCCTCTCTTATTGTATGCCATCCATCATGATTCAGCTCGCTTTTCTAGTTAGATCCTTCAGGCCTAAATTTTTTCCGGGACTCTTGAAAACTAACTAAGCTAGCCACATTGAACTATACTTTAGGGATAAGTTAAGGGTTCTAAGGGTCGAAATATAAATAAGGTCTCACAATAGAGAAAGTTGAGATCATTAATATAATTAAATTCCCATCCCTTTTGTCACATAAGCACACACGGTATGAAACATGTGTTATGGTGTTCTTTCCTTCCCTTAAAAGAGCGCATGTCTCACATTTCGATAATGTGTATATTAAACACCATACAGAAGCGTAAGCTTGCGATACACCGAAGCACCCAACTTTAGTCCGCTTACATAAGGACTGCTTCTGACTTTTTAGACAGAATATGATAGTTACATATAACTGACCATCAGATTCCATATAATCCTTATTTTTGGATCTCAATCCAAAGCATAAAACTTTATGTATGTATTTATCTCGCACCTTAACAAAACTCATCTTGTAATTTCTGCAAGGCGGCACTTTTATTTTGAACAGGCTCTCGAGCATTCTCATATGTTCAAAAATCGCCTCATCTTAGTTTTTGCCAACTCATTGACAAAACTAAGGTAAACACCCTTATGAGTGGACTACTTCTCTGTCCGACATGCTCAATCTCATATCAATAACAGTAAATGTTTACACATAAACATTCACACTCATGTATTGCCAACAATGAACTTTGGTTATTATTCACAAATAATAACATTAAGAGATTATATAAAATATAACAGTACCAATTAAATTCTACGCAAAACTCGAGATCTAATGTGTTTTTCAAAACACATCTCTCGTTATAGGTTTACTCAATGGATCTGCATGCGTAATAATAACATTAAGAGATTATATAAAATATAACAGTATCAATTAAATTCTACGCAAAACTCGAGATCTAATGTGTTTCTCAAAACACATCTCTCGTTATAGGTTTACTCAATGGATCTGCATGCGTAGAAACGTACTGTAAGTTCACTTCTCCTCGTGCAAGAATATTTCTCATGTATTAATATTTAATGTCGATATGCTTAGCTCCACTATAAACTATCAACGACTGACTGTTACTATAGACTGTCACTGATACCTCTGAGACAATTACTCTTAAATGGCTCAAAAATTATTTTAGCCAAACTGTCTCCTATACTGCAATTGAGGAAGTGACAAATTCAACTTTCACTATTGATAGGGCTACACAGGTTTAATTCTTGTTACTCCACGAGATGGCACTCTTGCCAAAAAAGAATATAAACCTGAGGTGAATTTCCTCTCATCCACATCTCCTGTCCAATCAACATTTCTGTATTCTCTCATTTGCAGATCCCTTTCTTGATAATAGAGAGAATGATCTGTTGTACTTTTAAGGTATCTAAGTATCCTTTTAATTGCTTCCAATGTGCTTTGTCTGGGTTAGATTGATATCTATTTACCATGCTCACTGCATAGCATATATTATGTCTTGTATACAACACTGCATACATAAGACTACCCATGGCACTGGCATATAGAACGTTCCTCATACGTTCTTTTTGCTAGCATCTTCGGACACGCATCTTTTCTAAGAAATTGATTCTCGGCAATGGGGTAATCTATGAGTTTGCAGTTTTGCATATTAAATCGCTCAAGGTCTTTGTTGATATGTTGCTCTCAAGAAACAGACAATAATCTTCTCATATGCTTGACCCATATGCTTTGTCTCAAAGTTGGACGATAACCAATCTTTGATTTCATTTACGTACCATTTATCATTTTCAGGTTTAAGTATGTCGTCTACATACAATGTCAAAATAATAAATCCATTTTCAGAGCTTTTACTATTAAACACAATGATCTTCATCAATCATGTTGAACACATTTGACATGATTGTATGATAGAGTTTCAATTACTATTGTGTTGAAGACTGTTTAAGGCTATAGATTGAACTCATCAATCAGCAAACCTTATGTTCGTTGCCTTTTCGATGAAACCTATAGGCTGTTCTATCCAATTCTCCATTGAGAAAAGCAGTCTTCCCATCCATTTGATGAAGCTCTAGGTTCAAACTCGCCATTATGGCCAGAATCAACCTTATGTACGTAAATGTTACAACAGATGAGAAAGTCTACTCATAGTCAATCTCTTCCTGTTGTGTAAACCCCTTAGCGAATAGCTAAGTCTTATATCTTTCGATACCTCTATCAGCCTTTCGCTTTACTTTGAGAATACATTTATTCTCAATTTGTGTCCTTCCAGTAGATCAACTAGTTCTCAAACATGGTTTGATCTTATGGTTGCCATTTTTTCTTCAACTGCTTTAATCCATTTTTTCTTAGATGGGCATGAAAAAGCCTTTTGAATATTTTTATGCTCGTTATTTGTCTTGTGGGGTAACCAAAAGGGCTTCGTTTAAGCCTTCGATTTTAAATTGTCGGCATGGAACACTTGTCCTTTTAGATTTTTGCAGTTCTGAATCTTGATAAACATGTTTCATATATTTATCGTGATTCATAATGCTCCTACTGGGACCATCCATACTCCTACTGGAGTCCGGAATACCATATTCTTTACTCGTACTGGAATCAAGAATACTCCCACTTGAATCAGGATCTCGAACATTCGGATCGTTTGGAGGATGAGGGTCTTAACCTTCTTCCTCTAAATCCCTTCCACTCGGATGGACCGATCCTGATGGTTTTACTTCATGAGTTTCATAGAAAGTGAAATCTTAATTTACTTTACCCAACTTAGGAAATTTATTCTCTAAGAATATAACGACTCGTGATCTGAATTCAGTCACTATGCCATTTTCTTGCTTATCCATGAAAATATATCCTTTTGATACTTCAGAATATCTCATATATATACTTTTTTTACCTTTTAGTCTCAAAATTTACCAAATTGAGGTATCATGTACGTACGCGTTATAACCCAAAGGTTGTAAATGGCTTAGGTCAGCTTATCGACCAGTTAACAACTCATAAGTTATGAAAGTGACAGATTTGGATGACACTCGGTTTAGAACATATGTGGCAGTCAATAAAACATTTCCCCAATAGGAGATAGGCAAATTTGCCTCTACCATCATAGATCTAACCATATATAGGAGAGTCCTACTTTTTCTTTCCGCAACACCGTTTTGTTGTGGATTTTTAAGAATGAATAACTGATGTTCAATCCTTTTTCATCACATGAAGCTTTAAATTTATCTGTAAGATATTACTGACCTCTGTCAGTTCTTAAAGTTTCGATCTTTTTATCTAATTGATTCTCAACTAAACTCATAAAAGTCTTGAAGCAACACAATGCTGCTAACTTGTGAGAAATCAAATAGACATGATCATACCTAGTACAGTCATATATAAATGTGATGAAATTGTAGGCCCCATACCTTACCCTCACATTCATTTGACCACATTCGTCAAAATAGACTAACTGCAATGGAAAATTTGGCTCTAGTACCTTATTTGAGTGATTTTCTAACTAGTTTTTTCTTTTAGGCAATACTTTCGTATAGGCAATTCAACTTTATTTAAATCGCCTACTAAATCTTTTTTGACTAACCGACTCATTCGATTTTGTCCAATATAGTTTATTATAGCATGCCATAATTTCACATTATTCTCATAACAATGTGAAAAAAAATAAATTAAAGGAAAATAGTCATGGTCCACATTCATAACCAGAACCATAATAGAAATCATTCAAGCATAAGCATATACTGGCATCCTTAAAATATAAATTGAAAATAAATTTCAATAAAGGAAGGACAGAATCTAAATTTCATAACAAATGTATCTCTATCCCTTGTTACATAGTCCATTATTCTAAATCTATCACTCACAAATGATTAAATTCAGAACTAGATACATAAATTTTACTCACTCTTGAGTCAAAATAGTGTATCTTTATAGGCAGAATGCAGTCTTTGCATAGTGTCCTTTCTATAGGCAATTGAAACATTTCACTCTTGAATTGTTTACCTCATTTTTGCCTTAGGACCTTTTGTGATTCTATTCCTTTTGTTTTTCAGGCTCTCGAGCCTTTTTTTTATCCCTATTATTGAAGCTTATTTTGTTGTTCTAGTTAGAACTCATTCTACCAGAACGGGACTGTGCCATATGTACTATGACATTGACCTTAATCATTGTCAGACGGTCCCTTTTAAGTTTCAGATGACAAGCGACATCCTCAAATGTCTTTGTGCTTATCCATGTGAGTTAGTCGCATCTTCACATGCTACCAACTCTCTTGGGAAAGGATTTGATAATAGTTTGGACCTACTACTCGTCAGTCAACTTATGACTAAATTCACTAAGCTTACTTATTCTTTTCCATCTCTCTTAGATGTTTTCGCATCGAATAATCAGACTTTTTCTGATATGTATCAAATTTGATCATTAATGATCGGAGCTTATTCAAAGTCACATCTCTGAACTTCTTTTGCAAAGCAATCCACAGATCCATTGCATTTTGATACTTGCGGAATTGTTTAGTAATATCATCTTCTGTCGCACTTAGGAAGATGATATGAGCAGTGAAATTCTTATTTTTCCATGCCACAGAGGCATTTTGGTCCCGCCTATACTGGGCTATAGTATCAGCCATAACCGAACTTGAGGATTTAAGAGCCTCTTACTCTTCAAGCACATACTGGATCTTTATATTCCAGATTTCATAATTGTCAGCATTTAGCTTCATATCTTTATTAAGCTTGGTGATAATTAACATGGAAGCAGCATCCATTAGGATCCTCTGATCTCAAATGGAATAATATTACACATATTTAAGGGAGATAAGGTAACACATGCAATTTACTATGCATCTGAAATAATAACCTAGTAAAATTTTCTATTAGACTCAAATTCGAAAAAGTTACTAATAGTATCCAATTAACCTCTAAGTCCTAATGTCCAACCTTACAGGTTAAAATTTCATATATAATAAATCTGAATTATTGGATTATTAAGTTCTCAAATTTATGAGGGGATTTTATTAAGCCTCTACTTAATAAACATGCAATCATTTTACTCATAAAATATCGCAAGGCAATTAACAATTAAAATAAACTCATTTATTATAAAGTTAAATGCCATCATAATAAGTAAATAAACGTATTTATTTAACAAATATATAAAATTCAATAATTCCAAAATAAGACACTCATGTCAAATATTAATAGGAAACATAAATTCTATTTAACAAAAATAAATGCCAACTCAAAATTGACACTAATGTCAACTATTCTAAAAGTCCAGATTTCATAAAATCTTTTTAGTTATTAGGATTATTTTTTTGACCGATTTTATCAATTCATCAAGCAACTCATAAGCCAATTGATGAAGTCATGGACAATGCACGCTCCATCCATTTCTCAATACCATTACAGATTTTAGTATTGCTTCTCAACACTTTCCTTTTGGCAACTTGAACCAAAGTTCCATTTCCATACTCAGACCACCAGTCCAAATGCACTCTTGCATTTGTTCTCACACATTTACTTTATGATGTACTATTGCATCAATGTTATCAGCACACAATCTTCCTTCGCATTCTGATATTACTTATAGATTGCACTCTTGCATTTCTCAAAGCAACTTATGCGCAATTTAAGGAAGACCTACTGTCCTTATTTAATATTTCTGTAACATAATACAGAAAGTTTTTATATACTCATGTATAAATACACATGATTGAAACAAAATTCAATCAATAAGGATAGAACCTCAAAAATTTTTCAAAATATTTTTAAAAAATAATTGAATGCATAAAACACTTTTTCTACAATTTTTAATATTTTATTTTGAAATTAAACATATTTAAATATAAAAAAATACACAATTTATTTTCTGGTCATTAAAAAAATTTGAAAACATGACCAAAAAATTATAAATAATTTGAAAAAATTATATGACAAAAATCGGAGCTGAAAAGCTGGCCGGAGAATGCCACACGCGCACCCTCCCACTTAGTCAGCCACGTGTCACACGCACAGAGTGCCATGTGTTGATCTTCTACCGGTCCACCTGGTGCCACATGGCACGTCGGTACATGTCACCGCCACGTGGCCGTGTCTCATTGGTCCACATGTCACGTGCATTGACACGTGGCAAATGTGACTAGCACCGGAACCTAGCAAAGTCTCTTGCTGAACTAGCTTTTAGGATTCGAGGGATTGGTTCGCATCTTTTGTATCATGGGCACCATAAGACATCTTGGATGCTTCCTTCCTATTAGAATATTGGAAAGAAACATCTAGCTCCACGACGCCTTTAGGCACCTTTGAGATATCATGGAGTCGCCACCCAATTTATAAGAAATTGAAAAAAGTTTCTAACCTCTTATTGGTCTAGACCAGAGATTGGTGTTTGGAACTTCACTCTTATTTATGCTTTGATTAATTATAAATGAGTTTTTAACTTCTTAAAATTTTATCTCTTATCTCACATGATTTATGCGTTTAAATTAAAGGCGCATCACAAGCACGTAAAGAAAATAAAGAAAAGTGATAAAGAAAGCGGTAAATAAAATAATAAAAGGAAGCAGTAAACACACAAGCACACAATTATACGAAAAGTTGGGACAGAATACAACCCCATTGAAAGAAAATTAAAAATATAAATTGGGACGGGATACAATCCCAAAATAGAATAATGTTGCCCCAAAATTAATTACAAGGGCCCAAAAAAAAATGAACATAAATTCTAGAACAATCAAACAAAATCAAATATAAGAAAAACATGCATAAATCGGGGCATTCGTTTGTTTTAGGAACATTGGTTCCTTCATGCTCGTTTGAAAGTTTTAGAAACATTGGTTCCCTCGCATTTATTTAAAAGGGATCGAAGGGTTACTTGATTATTTGGATTGAAAACTGGGACGAGTGATCCTATTTTTGGAGAAAAATAACTCTTTTTTTTATTCGTGATATTTTTCATTTTTTGGTTAAAACGAGAGACATTGGTCCCAATTTTATTAGTAAGAATTCCAATTTAATTGTAAAAGTATTTTTGTGATTTTTTATCTCACGCGTGTATAAATAAAATAATTATTTATAAATGAACACAAACACGGGGAGAGGGAAAAGGAAGGATCTCACCAAGCTAAGCGATTTCCTACGCGCGTGACCCCTCCGTGAGGTCGCGGGGTCGCTCACACAAATCAAGTTCACGTTTAAATCACCAAGTAAAAAATGGCATTAAAAATGTTAGCAATAATTCTAAAAATAATCAATTAAAATAAATATGGGACATGTCAATTTAGTATACAAATGATTCACATGCAAAGTAAATTAAAAACAAGTCACACCAAAAATAAGGATAATGACAAAGTAATGACAACAATAGAATTATGACGGTAATAATAATAAATAATCATGGCATAATAACAAATAATAAAACAACAACAATAACAACAATAATAATAATATATAATAACAATAGCGGCAGAATAATAATAATAAAAATAATAATAATAACAACAATAGTGGCAGAATAATAAACATAAACATAAACACAAACATAATAATAATAATAATAATAATAATAATAATAATAATAATAATAATAATAATAATAATAATAATAATGGCAATAGTAGCAACAGGGCAATAAAGAAATTAAATCTAAAACTAAACTCAGGATGCCAACAGTGACAAAACACTAGAAATACTAGAAAATAAATATGGCAAGAATGACAAAATTAATAGCTAAAAAATGATAAATAGAGAGATTAGGATGGGTTCAAAGTGTTTACCCTTAGAATTTTATAAATCAGAAAAAGGCGGTGTCTCAATCCGTCCTTTTTGTCGAATTTGCGGTGATAAATACCCGAAAAAAATAAAAATCAATATTTTAAATAAATTAGTTCAAGAAAATATTTTTTGGTGGGATGATTGAGCAAAGGAAATTAATTTTCCAAGTTCAAGTCATTCGAGAAAATGAAAGTGTTCTTAAAAAGAAGAAAAATTAAAACTTTTGAAATCCCCAAGATTTTCCTTCTTTTTTTTGTCAAGCTCCTGCTGCTTCTTGGTTGTGAGAACCCATTTTTTTTTCTCTTGAATAAAAATCCAACTTCCCCAAAAATAAAGAACCTAAACTCTTTTAATTTTCTGTGTTCTCAAAATAGAAAAAAACAAAATCAACTTTCTAATTTTTATTTTTTCAAAATAAGTTTTAATGTGAAAAATGCCGTCTGTAAAATACATGCAAAAAGTTAATTTTGCAGGTCGCACGGAAAAGGAGATGGCCGCGTGTGGAGAGCCTCCACACGCAGCCAAATATGTGGAAACTCTATACGCGGCCAAATATGTGGAAATCACATATTCCACATATTGAGCCTCCACACGCGGCCAATTATGTGGAAATCACATTTGATTTCCACATTAATTGGCTTCTACAGCAAAACACTTTTGCTTTTATATATATATATATATATATATAGATATTTTTTTTTCAAATTCTCTTTTTTCCTTTTTTTTTAAAAATCAAAATACATACTTTTTTTAATTAAATTAATTAATCTTTTTAATATATATTTATCGGTCTATTTTTATTTAAAAATAATGAGGGTTTTGACAAGAAAAATATCATTTTTTAAAACTTTTGCTTGTGCACCGGTATCATTTTCATCATCGGGTAATTATGATCTTGGACCGACTCGGGACTCGGTGTCTACAGCAGACCTCTGTCTAACACGTGTCGACTCCTGATTGGACCACGTGGCGCCCGTGTGGCACCCGTGACACGTTGGAGCCACGTGGCAGGAACACGGTCTGCCACGTGGCTCATGTCTATTGGGCCACGTGTCACCCTCTTATTGGAACACGTGTAACAACCCGATTTGGCCCTAGTAGAATTTCAGAACTTTTATTCGGAAATTCAAGGATTTGTGTGTATAAAAGAGTGAGTTTGCATGAAAGCACAGCTGTGCTTTTGGGTAGGACACAGCTGTGTCTTTGTGGGTGTGGTTGATGGGGCTCTTGACACATGGCATCGTAGGAGATTGACACTTGGTTTGTTTAAATACATGTATTTGTCAAAGAGACACATATGAATTAAAAGAATTAAATGGCTAAAGGGATATACATGTATTTGATTAAAGAGATATATATGTATTTATGAGGTAAGTGGACATTTAATTTGTTGGATGAGGGAGTGGAAAGCACAGCTGTGCTTTTGGATTTGCACATCTGTGTTTTTGGCAAGGATTGACCAGCTGCTCCTCTTCTTTTCCCACGTCGGTTTGCTTTGTCTTGGATTATTTGGCCTTTGTTCTTTCTTTTCTCTTTGGCTTTCAGTCGTTGTCCCTTTCTTGTTCTTTCTTTTTGGTTCTTTTGGTTTGCTTTTCAAAAGAACCTCTTAGATTGGTTTGAAGAGTAAAAGAAGGTAAGCTTGATTAGTTTTCTGATCTGACCTTCCTTTTCTTTCTGTTTCTGATTTAAAGTGAAAAGAGGGGTAACCTAAGTGTTTTGGTCTGGTTATGCACGAGAGCTATGGACAAGAGATTGGACAAGGAAAGGAAAGGGTTAGAGCTGACTAGAGCATAGAGTTCAAGCTTCCTAGAGGTAGGGATCGAGTGTGATTTTATTCTTGCATGTGTTTACATGAAATATGTTTGAATAGAGAGATGCTTGATGAGCTTTAATTAGCTCAAGTGCTCTTTTAAGAGTATATGTGTTAGATGTTCATTTTGATTGCTTGCGGTGCCTATGATATGTGTATATATGCTTAGAAGTATGTGAATTGATCAATTGAGTGTGTTTGTTGATGATAAAGTTTGATATGGTAAATTCTGTTTAATTGTCATCTGACCTCTGTGTGATATTTTTGTTATAAGTATAGTTATAGACCTCTTAATTGAGTGATACTTGAGCCAATAGAACCATAACTTATATATCTATAAAAGTTTCAGAAATGACCTTGAGCAATTCTTTCTCTAAGACCCTGAAAATGGGCCAAAACAGAGGTGTCTCTACCTTGGCCGGTTCATTTGACCAGTTCAGCTTATTTAGAGTATATCTGATTTTATAGATGTCCAATTGACCTGGAAATTATCCCATTTGAAATTTAACATTCTAGGGAACAAATATTAAGAAGAAAGTTTTTCCTAAAAATGAGGTCTAGACTTTGATATAGGCTGTACAAAAGCATGGTGTGAACCAGTCCCGAAATTTTGATTATGTTTTGCAGGGTTACCACCGTGACATATGAAAATGCTGGGCAGAATGCTCGTTTTTGGACCTCACGGTGACAACCAATTGGTTACCACCGTGACCACCCCCTGATATGCGTATTTTGAGTGTTTTTCTTCCCGAAATGCACCCGAACTTCATGGTAAGTTCCTATAGTATGTCCAACTCATTTCTAACCTTATGAAATGAGTATGTGAGTGGTTGTCAATTGAAATTATAGATGATTAAAGCTATGGTATAAGAGTTTAATAATGAAATTAAATGTATAATTGTGTGAAGGATAGAAAATGGCATGATAAATATGTATGAACTTATGAATGCATGTATATGATGATGTGGCATAAGAGTGTATGCATGGAATTTAAATGTTATATGCTTTTAGTTGTTGAACATGATTAATAAAGATTGTACATGAATTAAAATGCCTCTGAAGTTGATGAGTGCACTAGAGTTATAATCTATGCTTTGGCATTAGAGTAGCGTATAAATGAGCTGTTTTATTTTGAGCCTGATTACCATTATAGTGGATAGATAAGCATGCTTATAAAGGGCTAGAGTGCAGCTGTTAGAGTTGGCCTTAATTGTGCCCAGAGTTCGGAATACCTCGTGTATTCTATAGAGTTTCCATATGTAAGATACTGTAAACAGTATCCAGAGTTACCCGTATCCACCATGAAAGGAACTCAGGCTTATCGGTCTCGTTATTATTAGTGTATAGTAAACATGAGCTGATTTAAAAGCATTATTCTGAATAAATGCTATAGTACACGAGAGTAATATTTAAGTACATGATAGTTTTGTATACAAGTATATGATTACATGAGTGTGAACACTTGATTATAGTAACTCTGAGCACATGATCTGTACAAGTGTGTGAAAGTTATATGTTTGAGTTGTAGTGCACATAAATAAGTAAAAGAGTAGATGTTATATACATGTGAGCTAATAGTTTTTGATAATTGAGCATGTAACCTATACACGTATAAGAGCTATATGCATGAGTTTATTTGATTTTGTTATATGAAATATGTGATCTATATGTGACTTTGGAAAGAAGTCCTTTGCATTATTTTCATCCCCACTAAGCGTTATCGCTTAGCACGGATGTTTGTTTCCGTGTAGGTACAGGTTCGGACCAGTGAGAGCGTGCATCTGCGGGTCAAGGCCACTAGGAGCTTTTGCTATATCTTTTGCATAAGTTAGAGATAGAGTTGGTGATGTTTTGAGTAACATCATTATGTAATACAAGTAAAGGAATCACATGTAAATGTATATGTAAAGTTAAATGACAACAGGTTGTAATATGAACATGTATAAAGATAAATATGTATATAAGTAGTTAATATAAAATACATGTTGGGCCCTAGTGTAGTATCCTCTGATTTTATTTTTCTTATATGGATGTGTTTAATGTTATCGTTTCCGCTAGTGTATGTATATGTACATGTATACGTAAGTGTCTGACGGGTCCTCGGCAAGTGTACCGAATCGACAAGTAATAAAGTGGGGTATAGTTAGGACCCCGAGTTATCGTACCCAAGGGAAAAAGGATTGTTCAGTTAAATATCTATGGTTGAGTGAATTTGAGATGTCCCCTGTGTGATTGGTGGAGAAGATTAAACTAAACCAGAAAATAAATTAACAATTGAAAATAAAATTGTTCATCAAGAAATTATTCAAAGATGAAATTAAATACTTGGGAAATTCTATCCTCATATATGTAACTGAAAATTGGTAAAATAATATAACATGAAATTCTGGATAACCTATCTAAACCCAAGCCTACCTTTCGGACTCAGCTATTCTAATTAATGAACCTACCTTTCGGATTCAGTACATATATTAGCATTATCACATGTTTGTAAGTTCTAAGTCAGATAATCCTACCAGTTCGGATTCAGATATCAAACTTATTTATCTTCCACCATTCTGAACCTATTAAAATAAACATTCACAGATTTAAATACCAATTCGGATTCATCAAACCAATGAAAGTTGATTAAAATAGAACAGAGCATATGTATGTATTTATGAACTGATTACAATCAAAGTTTATCCTGGTAGATCTCCCCTTAACTTGCATTCAATTCAGCAACAACAGATAATTTCAGAGAAGATAAAACTGAACTATATGTATAATATGACCAATTCCTAGATCTAAGACAACCTACCATCCCGGATTCAGTTATCTAAAACCTATTTATTCCTCACAATTCTTAATCTAATAACATTAACACCCACAAACCAACCTACCATATCCATGGATTAAGCTGGAAAGA
This sequence comes from Excoecaria cochinchinensis, assembly GCA_947683425.1. Lineage (NCBI taxonomy): Eukaryota > Viridiplantae > Streptophyta > Magnoliopsida > Malpighiales > Euphorbiaceae > Excoecaria > Excoecaria cochinchinensis. The sequence goes on from CANTUQ010000058.1 coordinate 15,921,331, forward strand.
TAAATATCAATATTAAAAGAACAGAGCATTTGCACAAACAATAATTTTCGGATTTAGCTCCAATCATCATTATAATTGCAAAACAATATATAACAAGAGGAATAAAAGAAAACATGAAAATATTTATTAAATCCAAATTTCCAGAATACACATATGATTCAAGAACTCCCAAGTATGAACAACTACCTTAACATCAAGAATATAAATATAAAATATGAAAAATTAAGTTTAGAATACACCCTTGATGAAAAGAGAAAATGGATCTTGAAGTTCTTGTTCATCCACCGTTGAATTTCCTTAAATCCCAAAATACAAAATTAAAATAAAAATAATCTAAATTAAATTGGAATAAAAGTGCAATTTGAAATGAAATCTAAGCTAAACAAAGTTTAAAAGAAGAATTAAAAAACATGGAAATTAAATAAAATAATGCTGGATTTAATGGAAAATAAATCTAAGTCTCCCCTAAGGAGAAGAGAGAAAAATACAATTAAAACTAAACCTAAAAAACTACCAGCTCTCGAATGCAGCGGCGTCATATTGTATTTAACTGAAGAAAAGCACAGCTGTGCTTTGATAAGCACAGCTGTGTCCTGGAATTAAATGGGGGGGGGCGCTAGGGTTTCTTGCGTCGTTGCATCGTTGTGGGAAACAGCGTGACACAGCTGTGCATTTCATTAGCACGGCTGTGCAATGAGCGTCGTTCCTCATCCTCGCGCGCCTCATGCGTTACACGGCTGTGCTCTGCGAGGAAGCACGGCTGTGCTTCTGGGGGAGAGAGGCGATATTTGCGTCGTCAAGCTCCGTGCGCGCGCCTTCATTTGCGTGACACAGCTGTGCCTTGCACCTGCATAGCTGTGCAATCCGAAAGCACAGCTGTGCAATTCGAAAGCACGGCTGTGCAATAGGCAAATCTGCCTCTTTTTGCCTTAATTCTTCTAAATTCACCCCACAACCTCCAATTTAGCTCCGATTAATAATATAACACCTGAAAACATTCCAAACTTATTAAAAAATTATAAAAATACTATAAATTAATAAAAATACAAAAACTCATTAATTATTATTAAAATTAAATAAATAAAACATATAATTAGGCCAATAATTAATCTAAAATATTAATATAATTGCAACTTATCAACTACCCCAAACTCAAACCTTTACTCGTCCTCGAGTAAACTGAATGAACCACATTCTCAATCATCTCAATCTCAACAAAAGAAAATAAGGAGTCATTCTCAATTAAGGGACAAGAAAATAAGTTTGCAAATACCAATGCTCACTAAATAACAAATAAACACAAGAACATACTAAACAATTTCTGTGTGTGTGTGTGCAAAAGGCCAAAACAGAATTTTTATCATTTAAAAACAAAACTTCTAGATACAATGTTGGAAAAATGAATCAACTCGAATGCATGAATGCACTCATGGCTTTTCACTCAAAGCTCAAGAAACACCATATGCCTTTTCTTACGTACCAAACCTTACTAGAAGGTCATCTCCACTAAATAAAATAAGACAAAACAAAGAATCAAGAGGTCTTACATTTTGGTTATAACGTTAGGCTTAGGTAAATTGGCTAACAAAGAAAGATCAAGTCACTAGAGAAAAATAGCCACTACCTAAACAAAACCATAATCACCCAACTGTACTAATAAATATTCCCAACTCAATTGCATATAATCAAAATAAAATTGGCCTAAAAGACACCTTAGCATCATCAAACTCAACTCACAATAACAAATGCCACATAATATTCAACACCGATTTTCACAAAGCACTAGTTCAAGTCTCACTAAATTTTGTACCCTAAACTCACATTTTGCCCAATCAGCTAGGAAAAACTTACAATGCTTCTTCTTTTTCAAATTTTTTTTTTAATTTTTTTATTTTAGAAGCATAAAAACCAACTAGCCATTAACAATAAATAAAGTACTTAATTCGTCTATAAATCCCAGCAAGAACTACAATTGAGCTTTAATTTTTACAAGACCAATAAACCACTTAAATCACATTCCTCTTTATCAACCCCAAACTCATTTCTTTAAATGGGCTCAACTCTCCATTACACACACCAATCAATTCTCAAACAGAAATTTACACCAAGAATTGACAAAATCTAAACTCCTTTTTACCCAAAATAGAAACCCAACCTTACTAGAGTGGCCACTCTTCAAAGGGAGGCAAAAATCATTTAAGGCTAAAGGTAGTTTTAATATGTGTAACAATAAAATAAGCACGCATTTAGCATACTAAATTGATAGGCTCAACGGGCTAACAAGAGACAATGAAATTAAGGTAGGAAAAGTCATTTAAAGTAGCTATACAAGAAAGGTTGCCTAAATCATTTTCTAAGTTGTGTCTCATCTGAGGTCGCTTCGATGGGTAATCAGAAAGGTTCTAGTGCTCTTAGTGAGTTTTCATCTAATCCCCTAATTGCAACTAGATTTTTCTTAATTTTTTTAAAAACAGGCCCAAAGTGCTCAAAATTTAGAAATTGCAAAGTATATTTAAGGGTTACATGCAGTCTAACAAACAACGATATAAACATAACTATTTCTCACTCAACTTAATATTGAATGAAACACAAATTTCTAAACCTGAGATCAAAATCATTCACAATTGAGAACTATTAGGACGAAATAAAAATTTAAATCGAAGGAAAATCAAAAAGAAACAACCATAAAAATATTTAGACACAAACTTGACACAAACACGCCACAAACAAAACAAAAATTAATTAAAAACTACTAAAAATTTAAAATGTTACCCTAAACACACAACAATTAAAAAGACACAATAAAACGGAACTGGTTTTGATTTGAAGAATTGAAATGGTACTCCACCCCAAACTCAAAATGTTGCACTGTCCTCAGTGCAAGAAAGTGAAGCACACAAAGATATTTTTCAAAAATTTCCCCTATGCTGTGCTAAAACTCATTGCAATTTAAAATCAATTGCAAGCATCTCAAAAATGGCAAACATAAAATAATTACTGTGCAAAATTAACAACCATACAAAATTTCTGCATGCCACCTGTGCAAAATGAAGAAAATTCAAAACCTGTGCAAGAATCCAATAATCACTGTGCAAAATCGAAATACTCTGAAATCTGTGAGATTCATAGCCAACACAAATAATATCTATCCTATCACACGTCATTGGCTCAGCCACACAATTCCAAAATATAATAAAGTAAATAAAATCATACATTGCCTGACTTCATCAATTTCATTAACTAAAATAAATAAATAAATATATACAAAATCTGTTGTGTACGAATCACTTCCTGAAATATATATACAATATATTACTGTGGTGGTCGTCTCAGATGTGGAGGAAACACAGTGGAAACAGGAGTGAAAAATCCACGAATCTCAACGCTCAACCTGTCCAACTGTGTCATAATCCTGTGCTGGAAGGATCCCAAAAATGCATCTCTCTGCTCAGCTCCCAGGACCATATCTCGACGCACCTGCTCCATCTGAGTCTCAATAGAAGCCAGTCGCTCCCAAGCTCGCTGTACCGATAAGTCCACGCCAGATATCATCTGGTCACTCTGAGAGGTAGCTGCCCTGACCTCCGCCAATCCTCTGCTCAGCTCATCCAATCTCTCCCACACCCTCTCCTGAAAGGCTGCCTGCTCCCTCCTCAACTCACTAAAAGAAGTCTGAAACTGCGTCATCGATGCTGTCATAGACTGAATCTCAGATATCAAAGTCTGCACCAAAGAAGCATCTAGATGCGGCGCTGAGGGTGGAGGGGCTGTAGAAAAAGATGGCTCATCATGCCCCTGAGCATACCGACTCATATCTGGAGAGGAGAAGGGAATATCACTCCTCCGTCTCACCTCCTACTGTATGTACTGAATACCGGTCCCTGTGGCGGTGGTGGTGGTGGTGGAGCATCATCACGATCAACTGGCGCTGGGGCGTCATCAGAATCACCCTCTCCATCATCACCCAAGTCTGAGCCTCCTCCTCCGCTCTTCTAACTCTATAGCCACACTCAGAAGAGGGATCCTCTATAGCTATCCTACATCTAAGCACTACCTCCTCATCAATAAAATAAGACGACGTCAAGTGTCTGCCCATGTCGGCAGTGGGTAGATGCAGGGCCCTCATAATAACGGTGATCAACCCACCGATCCCAATCCTCTTTCCTGAGGTGGCTGCAGCTCTCTTCAGCTGCTTACACAACCAGGGTACTGCATTCACTCGTTACCCCAGCCTCCATAGCATATAAAAAAAATAGGTCAGATGTACTCACATTGCTAGGGCACTCTGGTCGCAATAAACGCTGATGATGTCATAACTCTATGCAAGTACTGATATACCGAGAGCGGAGTTTGGTAGACTTGGTGTTTCGCGCATTAAATTCCATGTTGGGTTTCCCAACAATAGCCCAGTGCGCAGTTGATTCACCCACAACATGTACCTCCCCATCCACTGGCAATCTCAAGTATCTCGCCAGGTCAGAAATCGATAGAAAATAAGGATATTGCGCACTCTAAACTGAATGGTATTCCGATCATCCAGAGATAACCTAGGAGAGTACTGAAACGTACTAAGGGAACTCCAATGTTATCTCAGGATAAGTCGGACCATTCAGAGAAAAGAACTCCTCCCATCCACTGTTCCTCAGCAGAGATAATACCCTCTCTTGAATGCCCAGGTCAATGAGTATCTTCATACTCATGAACCTACTCGAAATAATAATCTTCGCAGCCAGCTTGTTGAACAGGGTGCGCTGCGCTGGAGTCAACCAATCAGGAGGCTGAATGGGCGCTGATGGTTGCTCCTCTCTGTTACGAACCATGGTTCCTGAAAAAGAAAGTAAACACTTTGTTCAAAACATTCTTGGTTTCATTAAGCGCATACCACATCTATAACTAACTTGGAAGAATAATATCAAAACTCACCAAAACGTCACAACAGAATTTGCGAAATAAATATACTTTCTAGCTAATGATGATGCAAAAATTGAAACATTAAGCATAAGGCAAATGTATAAACTTATTGAAGTACAAATTCTATGCACAAAATAGTAACAATTGGAAGATTGCACAAATTTGAAGTTAAAGAAATTGAAAATGAAAAGCACACGGTGGAAAATAAAATACGCACAAGTAATTCATCATTGAAATGTACATGCCAAAATACAATAAATGCAATTATTGGAGAATAACAGAGAAAAATGCAAAGTCTACTTAATCACTGCGTCATTCACAGCAAAAATATGTAGGAAAAATTCAAAGTTGCATGTGAATAAGAATTTGAAAATTTGGTATCCATTGCAACTCATCCTAATCCCATCAATTCGGGAGCTAGCAAACATGCATGTTCCTCAAAACAATAAACATAATATCAATTGCATCTAAATTAAAAAGCTAAAAGCAACAACACCAATATCACACAATACAATCACCAAGCATAATCTCAAGTAATTTAAAATAACTTTCAACATCTCCCCATCTATTGCTATGCCCAAATAAACTAATACAATGAAAACATTTAATTTCCCCAATTGAAGCTCAAAATCCCATCATCCATGATCCTCCCTTTCAATTGACCAAGTAGAGAATAAATGCAAGCTAGATATTTGAAAAGTAAGCCCAAAACCCAGTCAACATGGCAGCCTCAATACCCCGAAAGAATGACATAACAATTAAGCTCTAAAGACTGATAATTCCTAGACAAACTGCTCCATTAAAAGTTGGCCAGACTCTCATTACAAGCAGCTGTTTAAATCAGCTCCAACAGTGCCATTGGTAATAAATTTTCATTACAAATAAGCACAAAGTTCATGCCATCCAGCTCTAACATAAATTGCATAGTTCAAATTGACAATTTCTTTAAGAATTAATGCACAAGAATTGTTATACAAATTAAACAAAAGCACAAAATTATTCTTTGAACATCCATTGAAGCATTTAAACAAACAGCTGGTGTGCATGAATATAAACTGGATTTGTGTGCAAATTTAATAACTCCCAACACCCAAAGATCTGTACAAACGCACAAGACAAGTAGCACAATTCACATAATCACAAATAAACATCAAATCCCAGAAAAATTTAGTGAAAGAAAATGCACATTTACACAGTAGTGTGTAGAACAGAGATGAGGGAAATATACATACCTGAAGCTTGCAAAATTACTGGAATGCTAAAGTTAAAAATTTGAAAACCGAGAATTGAAGGAAAGGCTCAGTTCAATCTATCTCGAACTCAAGCAGAAATCTAGAACTTGTGCAAAAATGGGGGAAAAATCAATATCGGGCAGAATTTTTGGGAAAAAGAGAAAATTAAATAGAAACTAAGAATATATTTCAAGTACAGTTCGAAAATTAAAATTAGATTTAAATTACCTGTTAACAGCTTGGATTGCAATTGAAGATCGGAGAAATTTTGATTTTTAAGAATAGGGGGTAACAGAGAAGAAGAAAAGAGAAAGGAAGAAGAAAGAGGGAGCACAGCGTGTGTTAAAGGTCTGTGCGAAAATGCACAGCTGTGCTTTTGAAAGAAGCACAGCTGTGCTTTTTCCAGCGCAGCGTTTCGGCGTGCGTTTAATTGAAAGCACAGCTGTGCTTTTGATAGAAGCACAGCTGTGCTTTTCAGCGCGCTCCGCATAGGCGTGTTTTAAATGAAAGCACAGCTGTGCTTTTGAAAAAGCACAGCTGTGTCTTCGCTTTTAAATGCTTACCGCCGTGTAGATTGCCACTGTCCTCCTTGTCCCAATTTGCACTTCTTGCTCCTTTTGAAATTTTCTTCCTTTTCAACTATTAATTTTCAAAACAATGAAACAAATCAAAACCAAATAACACAAAAATTAAATCCAACAAATTAAACATTAAAAATAACAAATTAACATTTTAACACACTAAAAATTTAAGGAATATTATTTTATAAAAATACATATAACAATTTTATTTTATTATTATTATTATTATTATTTTTTTATAGAATACTTTATTATTATATATATATATATTTTTTTATTATTATTATTTTTTTATTTTATTTATTTATATATATATATATATATTTTTTTTTTTTTAAGAAAAAATAAAAATAAAAATTACAAACAACCTAGTAATTAAAAATTAAACATAAACACAGAAAATTAAATAGGAAGGGTTAAGAAAAATATAAGTTCTGGTTTATCGAGTCCCAGCTCGACTCATTTCACTCTCGGTGTGGACGAGCTTGTGAACCAAATAATGGTCTTTCCGGTTTTTGCTCTTCATTTTCCCCCATCAGTAGGAGAAAATCATCGAAAGCTACCAAGGTGGGAAATTCCATGTTTCGATGAAGTATGACTCCACCTTGGGTTCACTATACACGAACTCTACCGGCTCCTCAAGCCTAAATAAATCCTTAAAATGGACTGAATTCAGTGTTTCCATTTGAGAATCATTCAACTCTTGCTCCTTTGGTGCATTATCCTGCATAGAAAAATTGAAATTAGTTTTCCAACGAAACACAAGATTTTTTCTTCAACAATAATTGGCTCCTTTTCTTCTTCATGCAACCCATCCTCAAAAGTTTCAATATTCTCATTAATCTCTATAGGTGCATGACTCAATTCACCACCATCTTTTTGATCACTCGGAGAGACAATTAAAATTTCTAACTTGGATTCCAAATTTTGGATCTCCAATGCTTGACTCTTTAATAAATCCCCTTGAGCCTTGATTCTCTCCTCTTGATAATCGATTGTAGCCTGCAACTCTCCCTTTTTTGCACAAAATTGCTTCTCTCTGCAATATATGTAGTCTAAAAAGCTTTCGATTTTGGCAGAGTTAGACTCTTGTATCTCCCTCCTTTCTGCTTGGTATTCCTTCTCTCTACAAGAGATGTAGTTTGAAAGACGTTCGATATGGGTAAAGTGAGACTCTTGTGATATACATGAAGAGTGAGGATCTTCAAAAGAAGGTGAATAGGTGACTGGTGAAGTTGAATACAATTGTCGTAACTCTTGCATCTCCCTCATCATATCATTCACTTGAGCTCGCAAAAGACCAACTCATAATCTTGATCGTTATCTTGCATCATTTTGAAAATGTCTCAAATTTTCCTGCAAAAATAAACACCAAATTAAAATAAAAACCTCAAACTAACTCAACTAAAGATATAAAACAAACAACACCGTGATCCCCGGCAACGGCGCCAAAAACTTGACGGGTCCTCGGCAAGTGTACCGAATCGACAAGTAATAAAGTGGGGTATAGTTAGGACCCCGAGTTATCGTACCCAAGGGGAAAAAGGATTGTTCAGTTAAATATCTATGGTTGAGTGAATTTGAGATGTCCCCTGTGTGATTGGTGGAGAAGATTAAACTAAACCAGAAAATAAATTAACAATTGAAAATAAAATTGTTCATCAAGAAATTATTCAAAGATGAAATTAAATACTTGGGAAATTCTATCCTCATATATGTAACTGAAAATTGGTAAAATAATATAACATGAAATTCTGGATAACCTATCTAAACCCAAGCCTACCTTTCGGACTCAGCTATTCTAATTAATGAACCTACCTTTCGGATTCAGTACATATATTAGCATTATCACATGTTTGTAAGTTCTAAGTCAGATAATCCTACCAGTTCGGATTCAGATATCAAACTTATTTATCTTCCACCATTCTGAACCTATTAAAATAAACATTCACAGATTTAAATACCAATTCGGATTCATCAAACCAATGAAAGTTGATTAAAATAGAACAGAGCATATGTATGTATTTATGAACTGATTACAATCAAAGTTTATCCTGGTAGATCTCCCCTTAACTTGCATTCAATTCAGCAACAACAGATAATTTCAGAGAAGATAAAACTGAACTATATGTATAATATGACCAATTCCTAGATCTAAGACAACCTACCATCCCGGATTCAGTTATCTAAAACCTATTTATTCCTCACAATTCTTAATCTAATAACATTAACACCCACAAACCAACCTACCATATCCATGGATTAAGCTGGAAAGATAAATATCAATATTAAAAGAACAGAGCATTTGCACAAACAATAATTTTCGGATTTAGCTCCAATCATCATTATAATTGCAAAACAATATATAACAAGAGGAATAAAAGAAAACATGAAAATATTTATTAAATCCAAATTTCCAGAATACACATATGATTCAAGAACTCCCAAGTATGAACAACTACCTTAACATCAAGAATATAAATATAAAATATGAAAAATTAAGTTTAGAATACACCCTTGATGAAAGAGAAAATGGATCTTGAAGTTCTTGTTCATCCACCGTTGAATTTCCTTAAATCCCAAAATACAAAATTAAAATAAAAATAATCTAAATTAAATTGGAATAAAAGTGCAATTTGAAATGAAATCTAAGCTAAAACAAAGTTTAAAAGAAGAATTAAAAAACATGGAAATTAAATAAAATAATGCTGGAATTTAATGGAAAATAAATCTAAGTCTCCCCTAAGGAGAAGAGAGAAAAATACAATTAAAACTAAACCTAAAAACTACCAGCTCTCGAATGCAGCGGCGTCATATTGTATTTAACTGAAGAAAAGCACAGCTGTGCTTTGATAAGCACAGCTGTGTCCTGGAATTAAATGGGGGGGGGGGGGGGGGGGGCGCTAGGGTTTCTTGCGTCGTTGCATCGTTGTGGGAAACAGCGTGACACAGCTGTGCATTTCATTAGCACGGCTGTGCAATGAGCGTCGTTCCTCATCCTCGCGCGCCTCATGCGTTACACGGCTGTGCTCTGCGAGGAAGCACGGCTGTGCTTCTGGGGGAGAGAGGCGATATTTGCGTCGTCAAGCTCCGTGCGCGCGCCTTCATTTGCGTGACACAGCTGTGCCTTGCACCTGCATAGCTGTGCAATCCGAAAGCACAGCTGTGCAATTCGAAAGCACGGCTGTGCAATAGGCAAATCTGCCTCTTTTTGCCTTAATTCTTCTAAATTCACCCCACAACCTCCAATTTAGCTCCGATTAATAATATAACACCTGAAAACATTCCAAACTTATTAAAAAATTATAAAAATACTATAAATTAATAAAAATACAAAAACTCATTAATTATTATTAAAATTAAATAAATAAAACATATAATTAGGCCAATAATTAATCTAAAATATTAATATAATTGCAACTTATCAGTGTCTGCGTGGCGCCTCGATATTCCTTCTCGGGGGTATGGGGGGTGTTACAACACGTGTCACCCTCTAGTTTTTCCACGTGTCCACCCCTCCATTTGCCACGTGGCATGGCCTCAGCCATCCACGTGTCGCTCAGCCATTGAGCCACGTGTCAGAGTGACGCACCACTGCTGACACGTGGCGACGCGCTTATGAACCACCGCCCACGCACACGCACCAAGCGTATGGTGGCGCGGGTAGTGCACGAGTCGCCTTTCCGACAGATTCTGGCGCTCCGGTTCCGGTCGGTGGAGAATTTTCAGGGTCTGTGAATCTAATGGTGAGGTTAAAAATTAAAAATTCCGACTTCTAGTTTTGTTGTATTCATTGCATCACAGATCTAATAATTTTAACTACAAAAAAATGGAGCAAATTGAAGTTCAAATTATTATTTTCTCAAAATTGTGAAAGATATGCAATAAATGGAAAGGGCATTGGCGGATCAAACGCATTGGTGAATGGTAAAGTGGACCGACACGTCATAGGTGCGTGAAAGTAGTGTCAGCACATGGTATTTAACTAAGTGGCTAATGATAAATGTCACACGTGGCATCCATGTCACCCAAAAACCTTACAGTCTATAATCCCACTAAAATCGCCTGCGCACTCCCTACAAGGAAGTAATCAATTGATCCAACAAGATTTCCACAGAACATTGCCCCCACTTTTCCTCATTCCCAATCAGAACACTTTCTCAACTATGCCCTTCACATTCCCCTATTTGCGCCCAAAATTATTGTTTCCATCCCATTCTAATTATTCTTGTAAATGTTTTTATCCATCTTATTATTATATCAAATGTTTTTGTCTTTTCATTACAAGGCCTTTTACTGAGACCTAACCGTACTATCCATGTCTTTTTAATACGAAGAGGAAGATAGCTGTTATCCAATTTTTGTTCAGTAAGCAAAGAAATTAATTTTGCACTACATGTATATTAAAAAATAAAAAACAATATTAATGGCTATCTAAGAAGCTCAAATATATCATAAGCACACACCTTGAAACAAAATCACATGGGACAGGCTGTGCTCAACTGCCTTGGTTTAAATGTTTAATTAATAAGCTAAGTCATAATATATAGTACTAAAATTAACAATATTTACTGCTGTAATGTAATCACTAACCCCACCACTTATAGCAAACATGAAAGCTCAGTTCTCATCCTCTCTTCACTCCTCACCCTTTTTCGGAGTGGGTCTGTGGGACTGGAACTTGCAAAAGTTCCTACACTCACTTTCTTCCCAGCCACCTTCTTTTTCCCGGAAAATCCTAACCCACAGCACAAATCAAACTTACATTCAAGAAAGTTCCAATCTTTTTGTTCATGGAGTTGTATTTGATCAGTTTTCTTGCGTTTTTCTTTGTTCATGTCCATTGTAAACCAGATATTAATGTTGGGTATAGAGTTACTGTTGCTGTTCCTTTTGAATATAGCCCGGGGTTCATTGGCAGGGCTTTTCTAATGGAGACCAAACAAATGGATCCCAATTTCAAGACTGCATTGAGTGTTGAACCCATTAATGGAAAATATTATTGTTCTTTAGAAATTTTTCTTGGAGGTGTGAAGGTGTGGAATTCTGGCCATTACTCTCCATTTTGGGTATCAGATAAGTGCGTGCTTGAGCTAACAAAGCAGGGAGATTTGCAATTGAAGGGAACAAAGGATCAAATTGGTTGGCGAACTGGTACTTCTGGACAAGGTGTGGAGGTAACACTACCCATAAGTAAATGAGCTAATCAAGTGTTTGAAGTAAGTCCTAAATGAACTAATCATTCACCCAATCTCTTTCCCCTTTGATGATGCAGAGATTGCAGATACTAGGTACTGGTAATTTAGTCCTACTTGATGCCTTGAATCGTATAAAATGGCAGAGTTTCAACTTCCCAACTGATACAATGCTATGGGGACAGAGACTCAATGTGGCCACCCGCTTAACTTCCTTCCCAACTAACTCAACTGCTTTTTACTCTTTTGAAATTCAACACAGCAAGATTGGTCTCTACCTGGTTTCAGGTAAGTGGAACTATTCTTACTGGGAATTTAAACCTTCAAAGAACAGAAATATCACCTTTGTTCAAATAGGCTCGAGAGGGTTAGAGTTATTCAATGATAAGAATCACAAAGTCGCGCAAATTTCTTCATGGAACAGGATTCAGCCCTTAAGATTTTTAGCCTTGGGGAATATAACGGGGAACCTGGGGCTCTACTTTTATTCCCCTGAAAAAGGAAAGTTTGAGGCTGCTTTTCAAGCACTAAACACTACATGTGATCTTCCTTTAGCATGTAAAAGTTATGGTATTTGTACATTATCCAATACTTGTTCTTGTATTAGGCTTCTAACCAAAGAAAAACTGGTGAATAGTGGTGATTGTGGTGAGGAATTTTCAAGTGAATTCTGTCGTGGAGATGGGGAAGTAGAGATGCTTGAATTAGGGGGAGTTGGTAGTGCTCTAATGGGCTGCTCCTATTAAGGTTAACATAAGCAAGGAAGATTGTGCAAATTTTTGCATACAAGATTGTAAATGTGTAGCTGCATTATATTCGTCTATTGACTCGAGAGAATGCTTTATTTATGGATTGGTTATGGGTGTTAAGCAGGTGAAAAGAGGCAGTGGATTAACTTATATGGTAAAGGTCACTAAAGGAACCCATGTTGGACATGAAAGAACTGGGCTCAAGAAATGGTTATTGATAATGGTGGGAGTGATTGATGGTTCAATTATTCTGGTTATTTTAGGAGGGTTTGGGTATTATTTGATTAGAAAGAGAAGAAAGAATATTGCTGCTACTGATAATACTACTTAAGGGAGTCTTCCTGTGATATCCCTTGTCAGAATTCATCACCATTTTTGCAAGTTCTTTATTTTTTATGTGGCCCTTCCATCTTCTTTATATAGAGAAAGAACACAATTTTGCATTGTTTTCTAGTGGCTGATTGAAATTTGACAGAAATTCATCGCTTTGAACTTTGAAATCTTTCTTTTTTCCAGAGTCTAAAACATTTTCAAATGCTACTGGCATTATTCAATCCAAGATGGATCAACATATTATATTATGGAGATAATATTGCACTAATAAAAGGAATGTTTTCTAATCTACTCAGAAAGAAAAATCATCAATTTTAAAATTAAAATTTGCATTTACCCATCCAAATTAGTGACAAAGATTTATATAGGGTATTTTGAAAAAATATTTTCCAAACTAGGCTAGTTTTAATACTATTTTTATAAATAGGGTCTTTTTTCAAGGCATTGAAAGAGTCTGCTACTCTGACGCAGTAGGTGCTGCTCTGTTTATTTTTTTTAATAACTTCTTAAAAAAAAAAATTTAATTTGGACCATCAAATTCATATCTATGTATTTTAAAATTAATGTTGACCTGTCACTATTTTATTTACACTGTATTATGGAAACTAAACTATTTAATTTAATTTTGTAATATACTGATTATCATTTAAGTTTTAACAAACATTTTTTGATGGTAACAATTTTTTATCCACTATAAAATTAAAATTTATAAATCAAAATACGCAAAGACAACTTCATGGGCCTTATGGGCTGAAACAACCGTTTTCCTCTCGTTTCAGCCCATAATTGTTTTTCACTGAGGCCTTCTACAACATTATAGTCTATCTGTGTTGATCATGTGACTGTGTTTTGCCGAAAATTAGAGAAAAATTGCAAAGTAAGATTTGATTACATGTTATTATATTTTATTTTAAAATTAAAGTACATAAATGTGAATTTGATGATCCAAATTAATTTTTTTTTTAAAGTAAGAAGTTATTTTCTTTCTTTTTTTAATACAAAATTACAAATTAAAAAAGTACACTTAATGCTTAAGATTTAATAAATATAAAATAAATATTTAAACTTACTTTTTATTTTTCAGACTTTGGCTTTTATGGATAAAAATATGCAGTGTTCAAATAAAATTAAATACTTATTTAACCGTAATTATATAAAAAAAATACATATTTAATTATTTTATATAATTATATATCATATTTAATTATTTATTAAAAATATATTTTATAAAAAAAATAAAAATAAAAAAGGCCAAAGCTGCTCTTGGCCTATTTATAGAAATAGTGTTAAAACTAGCCTAGTTTGAAAAATATTTTTTCAAAATATCCTATATAAATCTTTGTCCCTCCAAATTATGCCAGCTACTAGGCTCGCCGGGGTGGGGCCCAATCTACCTAGGTTGAGCCCTCCTATCCTTACACAGACGATTAGGCTGTCCTAATCTCAACCATAAACGATATGGGTTATGGGAAACCAAAGTATTTGGGTAAGAGGAGTATAGTTGCAAGGCTGAAATCTAAAAGGAACTGACTGAAGGGCATCATCGGGAGTGGAGCCTACGGCTTAATTTGACTCAATACGGAAAAACTTACCAGATCCAGATATAGTAAGAATTGATAGATGATGCACTATTGGGTTCTTAATTCTATGGGTGGTGGTGCATGGCTGTTGATCATTTTCTATATATGCTATTTACCGCAAGTATACGGTGTACCGAAATAGTACTTTAGATGTCGATCCCACGAGGAACGTGTTTTACTCACTATTACTACCCAATTTTAATCTTGTTTACAATGGTCAAATAATGTGAAAGTTAATTTTAAACTAATCTAATCATGTAAACTAAATAAACCTATTTAATGATAATCAAAGAAGATAGAAAGATTAATGATGTTAAGTATAAAAATGGAACTTGAATTAATTGTTCTTAATGCTTATATTATTCTTATCATACAAGACAAGTTGAATAAATTTCCTACTTACTCTCTCGACATAAATAAGATTGCCTAAAACATGCATAAATAATTCTATTTCACAACCTTCATTAATGAACTAGAAGATTAAACATGCAAATCTTAGGTTAAGTTACAACCTATAGCAGCCATTTCAATATTATGATTTCTCAAATGATATCTTAATGATGAATTTCCAATTAGATGTAAGAATGAATTCATTTCTCAATCAAACTCAAACTTATAATGATCATAAATAATATACCAATGTGAAATTCTACAAACAAGAACACTTAAATTTATATGAACAATAAAATATTTGATATTGAATATTCAAGTTCAGAATTTACAACACAAAAGTTACAAAGAAGAATTAAAAGATAAGAAATGAAGAAAGAGATTTCTCAACCCTTTTCAAATCACCAAAAGTAGTTTTCTTCTTTGTTTACTATCTTCTCTTCAATACATGAACTCTACTAAAGAAAATTGAACTAAAAGAATGAAAGAACTAACTTAACTTATAGAAATTTTTCTAAAAATAATATGTTCTATATTAAAATTACAGTTACTAATAATATTTATATTGTTCTAATTGTGCCTCTTCAAATGTCTCTTGAGAATGGTTGCAAGTATTGGTGGAAAGACATAACTCTTCAAAGTGAAATTTTCACTTTTGTCTCTAACGGATCTCTCTGTCGCGATCGCGACAGAGCGCGCCTCTTTCATCGCTCCACCTTTCTCGCATTCGCTTGCTCCGCACCCCGTCGCGACCTCGCGACGCCACCCTTGGTCGCGACGGCACTTCTTCCTTCTCTTTCTCTCTTCTTCTTTGGATGTCCCTTAGCGCGTTCTGTCGCGATCGCGCCACTTTCCCGCTCGCGACAGAGACTCTTCTTTTTTTGCTCATTTTGGCTATTTTTCTCCACTTTCTCCATCTTTTCTCCATTTTCCTCCTACACACAAAACTCAAATAAAAACATAAAACGCACCTAATATTAACAAATAATAACACTTAAAACATTACTTCTAACCATAAAATATGGATTAATAATGAGCTATTTAAGCTCATATCAAACCCCCACACTTAAACATTTGCTTGTCCCTAAGCAAAACACTTAAACAACATAAACAAACACTCAATAAACACAATATTTTGGAGCTTACTTTATATTTGACAAGCATTTGGAAATACCATGCATAGACTTACCCTTCTAACACACCAACCTACATATGCAACTATTTAAACATTACCAATATTCATTAAACTTTAACCTCTATGCACAATTGGAAAACCATGAAATTGCAAAACACAATGATGTTTGATCTCAAGAAATCAAGTATCTTAACACATGTATAGATTATGTCACTCAAAATATTGCTTAAGATAATTTTCTCTCAACACTTATTTTTTATGCACTCAATCACTCAAGTGTTTATAGGTTAGTGTTTCTCTCATTCCTTGATTATGCCATTACATACCATAAGTTTGTAATTAGTAAAAATCTCCACTACTAGTATAAGGTAGTAAAAAGGATCAAAGGGTCTTAAAAGGGTTGTAATGTGGCTTAGGTTAAGGTAGGGAACTTTTGGATTTAGGTAGCTAATATTGTGTAGAGAAAAAGTATCTATACAACATAGGAGATCTAAACAAAACAAAACAAGCACGATACTTTTATGCTAATTCCCTACTTGACTAAACAAATTTTCTGCTAGCTCTTAATTTCTTTTTTTGTATTATATTTTTCTCTTTTTAAAAGGATATTAAGAGAAATTAGCATGAGTGCGTTTTACGCTCCATCCCACACTTAAACCATTTTGGATGTACATCTTGCTATTCCAACTTATTTTTCTTTTTCTTTTTTTTTCTTCTTTTGTTTTTTTTATATGAACAATATATAGAGACTAGCATATCTAACACCAAGTTGCAAAACAAGGGAAACTTCATGCTTTTCAAAAATAACATCTCCAATGCTATATCAATCCTAAAACCCTCCACAATATAGGTAAGCAACAAAAATAGGGTCTTGTTTAAGCAAAAAGATATGGCTATTTATGTGCTTAATCAAGAAAAACAGGATATAGGCTCAAACTTGGCTTCCTAAAGTCAAAAGGTAAGGAAATTTAAAGCAAGCCAAAAATGGTTCATTCTAAATGCCCTTATCATATCCCGTGTACATCCCATACTAAAATGTAGTCTCAAAAATTATCAAAAACAAGTTCTAGAGGATATGACATAAGAAGGCTCTCATACAAGAAAAATGTTATTGTACAAGGCTTCAAAAACTCACATAGGCTATAAGTTAAATTATCATAGGCAATGAGTTGGCAAAATAATCTTTATTTACATGTAAAAGGATACCTAACTTAAAAAGAACTTACACCAAAGTATTTTGCTAAGTCATACCCTTCACTATGTACAATAGAATGCCAAAGTAAAACAAATAATGATAACGTTTAAAAAGTTTGACTATCTAAGCTAAGGTCAAAAAGAGAAAAAACTATACATGCTCTAATTCCCAAATAATTATCAAATACAAAGCTCCAAAACACAATGTGTTTAAAACATCCTAACACACTCTAAAACTTACAATCATAACAATACATACCTAAATCTAGCAATTCATGCAAAACACAAGCTACACTACTCATATATAAGAAATATATCCATACATATATATATTTGAAACAAAAAACAACATAACAAAGCTCTCCCCACACTTGAAGGACACAATGTCCCCATTGTGCGAAAAGAAACACACTTAAAAAACAAAAGAACAGCCAAATATACAAATGAACACAAAAACAAACAAAACAAAGAAAATAAAGAAAAGTGGAGGAGAACAAACTCAAAAACTCCCACTAGCGGAGCTAGGTGGAGATGGAGAGAGGTCCACTTGCTGCTTTCGAAAGAAGCTCAAGAGTTTGCGACTCAAACTCTTTTGATTCTTCAGCACGACCCTTACATCATTCTCCATTACATCCATTCGTGCTGCCAGACTTTGATTGGTGGCCTCAATGCCATCCAATCGTTGCAAAACGGGTTCCAAATCGACAGAAGGACCACCAGCAGTCCCTCTCTCAGCAGCAGCAACTCCCTCTGCATCAACTCCAGCAGCCGCCTCGTCCTCATCTGAGGAGTCATGAGCAACAGCTGCTGTTAGTAAGTTTTATATAGGTTTTTATTGGTCATTTTAAGTAAATTTTAGGTTGGAATAGTTATTTAGTAGCTAATTTTCATTATCTTTTAGTTACAATTTTTAATTCTTTTCTTTTGATTGCTAAGTTGGCTTAATTGTGTTAATCTTGGTGGTTTTAGGTTTAATTTTATTAATCTTCAATGATTAAAGAGTTAGGAGTTCATTTGAAGACAAAGAGCATTCATTGGAAGCTTTACAGGTTCAAAAAAGGGTGCTAAATGGTGAAAGAAAGCAATCAGAGAGTTTCACCACCCAAGGCTGTGAGGGTTAGATGGACAGATTGTTTCACCACCTGAGGTGGTGACGCTGGGCAGAAATCACCACCTGAGGGTGTGGTGATTTGGATAAAAACGGGAATGAAGAATTTTAATTGTTTTCCAATTCCAACTCTATTTGGTTTTTTCCAAAACAAGCCCTAGAGCTCTCCTATTCCAATTGGGGCACTTCTTCTATAAAGAGAGGCCATTCCATCTCGGATTGGGAGAGGAAAACAAGAGAAAGAATTGAAGAAACTCAAGATTTGGAATCAAAGCTTCAAGCACCAAGATTTTCATCTCTATTCAATTTTAAGTTTGCTTTAACTATGTTATTGAATTTGAATTGTTATTTTGGATTCTTGAACATGATTAATATGAGCTAAATTTTCTTTAAGGTTATCTTTGATGTAACTTGAATTTTTACTCTTTTTAATTATTTCAATTAGCTTTCTTTACTTTTGCAATTGTTTACAATTATGCTTAATGCCATCGGTTAACTGGCCATTGATTGATTGATCTATTTTCTTAAGATTAGTACGGAAGAAAAATTTTAAGATTGAATTTGAATTATAAACAACACAAGAATATAGTTTGAATGGAAATAATATAACTTGACTTGTGGGAATTTATTGGGAATAATCATATTCGTAAATTCATTCATTAATCTCTATTATAAAAGATTAATAGGCATTAGTGAATAAGTTTAGCTTAGCTTGGGAAAGCATGTTAAATATTTTAGGATTATTTTTCCTTGCTTAAGTAATTAAATTTGATTGTTAATAGTTATAATTGAAAAAGTAAATTCAAGTGAACTCAAAGATACCCCTGCTTCTCATCTAGTGATTTCTTTCAATTTCTTAATTGTTTTTGTGGTTCTATTTTCATAATTACTATTTATTTTAATCAATTAAGTTTTGCCTGTCTAAATAATATAAAATTATCACCGTTTTGGTACTTGATCATCAGTTCTCGTGGGAACGATAACTCATTCACTCTTTATTACTAGAATCGATTTCGTATACTTGCGAAAACTGACAACAAGTTTTTGGCGCCGTTGCCGGGGACTGATTAGATTAATATCAATAGCAAATAATTTACTATTACTTTAGATTTTTTTTTATTTTATTTTTAATTTCTCTCTTGATTTTGTTTTGCAGGTGTATGAGAAGATCAAAAAGTTTTGAACTATTGCCATTTGATTCTGAAATTGAGCGCACCTTCAAAGCTAGATTAACGGAACAAAGAGAAAAGAAGGACCCGAAAAAGGAAATAGTAATGGGGGAGCTAGCCAGACGCGCATTGCGCGATTATTCGACCCCAACTGTTGAAGGAGCAACATCAAGCATTGTGCAACCTACCATTGAAGCGAACAACTTTGAAATTAAGTCATCTGTATTGTCTATGCTTCAAAATTCATGTCAATTTGGAGGGTTGACCACTGAAGATCCAAATTTGCATATTTCAAGATTTTTGGCTATTTGTGGTACATTTAAGACTAACGGAGCTTCTGATGAGGCAATTAGACTAAGACTCTTCCCTTTTACACTTAGAGACAAGGCTCAGAGTTGGTTGGAATCCCTACCAGCTAGGACAATTACTAATTGGAATGATCTAGCTAAGAGATTCTTAACAAAATTCTTTCCGCCAGCAAAGACAGCAAAGTTAAGGTCTGAAATTCATAACTTTGCACAACGAGAGTCTGAAGCTTTATATGATACTTGGGAGAGATTTCAAGATCTTTTGAGGAAGTGTCCACATCATGGAATAGCAGATTGGATGTTAGTGCAGAATTTTTACACTGGTCTCCATCCCAATACTCGAATCTTGGTAGATGCAGCAGCAGGAGGAGCTTTTATGGGACTAGAAATGGATGATGCAATGAAGCTTCTTGAGGAAATCGCAATGAACAACTATATGTACAACTCTTCCGACAGAAGCACCCTCAAGAAACCCAATGGAGTTCTAGAAATTGATGCTATTTCTGCTCTTAATATTAAAATAGATGCTTTAGTTAGCAAAGTTAATAAATTAGGACTAAATGCTGTTCATTCTTATGTGCAGGTATGTGAAACGTGTGGTGGACAACATGGAACCAATGAGTGCCAAGAGGAGGTATCTTTTAATCA
This sequence comes from Excoecaria cochinchinensis, assembly GCA_947683425.1. Lineage (NCBI taxonomy): Eukaryota > Viridiplantae > Streptophyta > Magnoliopsida > Malpighiales > Euphorbiaceae > Excoecaria > Excoecaria cochinchinensis. Next base: position 15,941,864 of record CANTUQ010000058.1, read on the forward strand.
GCCAAATTCGGAGCAAGCTCATTATTTAGCTAATCAGGGCCGCCAACAGCACAACCCATATTCTAACACATACAACCCTGGATGGCGAAATCACCCTAATTTCTCATGGACTAACCAGCAGAATGTGCAAAGACATCCACCTGGATTTCAGCAGCAAGAGAAGAAAACTTCATTGGAAGATTTAGTTGCTAACCTCACCAAAGCAACCACAGATTCATGGTCGATACAAAGACTACATTTCAAAATCAACAAGCCTCTATCAAGAATTTAGAGCTTCAAATTGGTCAATTGGCACAAGCCATGACAAATAGAACTCAAGGTAATTTACCGAGCAATACAGAGACAAATCCAAAGGAACAATTGAAGGCAGTTACATTGAGGAATGGTAGAGAGCTAGAAGAGCAAAAGAATAAGGAAGCTGATGTATCAAGAAAGGAAAAAACGGACAGCGATGACAAGAAGGAAGAAGAGGATATGAAAAAAAAGGAATCCGAGCAAGTCAAGGCTTATGTTCCACCGGTTCCTTTTCCTCAACGACTTCAAAAGCATAAAGAAGATAAGAATTTCCTTAAATTTTTAGATATCTTTAAAAAGCTGCACATTAACATTCCTTTTGCAGAGGCTTTAGCGGAAATGCCATCATATGCTAAATTTTTGAAGGAAATTCTGACCAAAAAGAGAAGGTTAAAAGAATATGAGACAGTAAAGTTGACAGTTGAATGCAGTGCCATTATTCAGAGGAAACTACCTCAAAAACTAAAAGATCCAGGGAGTTTTATTATTGATTGCAAAATAGGAAATAATGAGAGTAGTAAAGCTTTATGTGATCTTGGTGCTAGCATAAATCTAATGCCCTTTTCTTTGTTTAAAAAATTAGGATTGGGGGAAGTCAAACCCACCACCGTGTCATTAAAACTAGCGGATAGATCGATCAGACATCCTTTGGGTGTAATTGAAGACATTCTTGTCAAAATCGAAAAATTCATCTTTCCTGTTGATTTTATAATTCTTGATATGGAAGAGGAAGGAGAAGTACCACTGATTTTAGGAAGACCTTTTATCCGCACTGGACGCGCCTTAATTGATGTAGAACAAGGTAAGTTGACATTGAGAGTGGGACAAGAAGAGGTAACTTTTAATGTTTTTAATGCTTCTAAATACCCCTCTGATTTTTCTGATTGTAATCGGGTTGATATTATTGATGAATGTGTGGAAGAAACTTTAAATCAACCCGAATTTTTGTGTTCTAATGAGTTGCTAGAGATTGATGAGGTACAGGTGGTAGGATCTAGAAAAAGTGGATCAAAGAAAGGTCTTGATAGGACTTATGCTGAAATGAAGCAAGTGTTTGAGAAACTTGAGAAGGAATCAACCCCTGCAGTACCTTCCATTGTTAGAGCTCCTACATTAGAGCTTAAGCAACTTCCAGCTCATCTCAGGTATGCCTTTTTAGGAGAATTTTCCACTCTTCCTGTAATCATAGTTGCTGATTTGACTAAGGAACAAGAGAAAAAATTATTGCATGTTCTGAAATCACATATTAGAGCTATAGGTTGGACAATAGCTGACATTAAAGGCATTAGCCCTTCTTTGTGCATGCATAAAATTTTAATGGAAGAAAATCACAAACCTTCAATTGAACCTCAACGAAGATTAAATCCTAGTATGAAGGAAGTTGTTAAAAAGGAAGTCATCAAACTTTTAGATGCAGGAATTATATATCCTATTTCAGATAGCAATTGGGTTAGTCCTACACAAGTTGTGCCTAAGAAGGGGGGAATTACTGTTGTAGCCAATGAAAATAATGAACTAATACCAACTAGAACAGTAACAGGTTGGCGTGTATGTATTGATTTCAGGAAACTTAACAATGCAACACGTAAAGACCATTTTCCCTTACCTTTTGTGGATCAAATGATTGAAAGACTTGCAGGATATAAATATTATTGCTTTCTAGATGGATATTCAGGTTATTTGCAGATTCCCATTGCACCAGAGGACCAAGAGAAAACTACATTCACTTGTCCATATGGTACATTTGCTTATAGAAGAATGCCATTCGGCTTATGTAATGCACCAGCGACTTTTCAAAGGTGTATGATGGCTATCTTTTCTGATATGATTGAGGATTTCATTGAAGTATTTATGGATGATTTTTCTGTTTTTGGTTCTTCTTTTGATCATTGTCTAACTAACCTTTCCCGAGTCTTACAAAGATGTGAAGAGACTAACTTAGTCTTAAATTGGGAAAAGTGTCATTTTATGGTGCAGGAAGGAATTATTCTAGGTCACAAGATTTCAGAGCATGGAATTGAGGTGGATAAGGCGAAGATTGAAGTGATTGAAAAACTACCACCTCCAACCTCGGTTAAGGGAGTACGAAGCTTTCTTGGGCATGCGGGATTTTATCGCCGGTTCATCAAAGATTTCTCTAAAATCACTAAACCTCTTTGTACTTTGTTAGCCAAAGATATGCCTTTTGATTTTAACGAAGAGTGTTTAATTGCTTTTAACAGATTGAAAAAGGAGCTTACATCGGCACCAATTATGGCATCACCAAATTGGGAGTTGCCATTTGAATTGATGTGTGATGCGAGTGACGTCGCAGTGGGAGCTGTTCTTGGACAAAGAAAGGACAAAAAGTTGTATGTTATTTATTATTCTAGTCGGACTTTAAATGATGCGCAGCTTAATTATGCAACCACTGAAAAGGAGCTTTTAGCTATTGTTTTTTCTTTTGATAAATTTCATTCTTATTTGATAGGAAATAAAACAATAGTCTTCACTGACCATTCAGCTATTAAGTATCTCCTTCAAAAGAAAGATGCCAAACCAAGACTAATTAGATGGGTGTTACTTTTGCAGGAATTTGATTTTGAAATTCGAGATAAGAAAGGTGCTGAGAATGTGGTAGCTGACCATCTCTCTAGACTGGAATTAGAGAGAACTACTGATAATGAGTGCTCAATTAATGAATCATTTCCTGATGAACAACTGTACGCGGTCTTTGCAACTCAAATGCCATGGTATGCTGAGATAGCCAACTATCTAGCTTGTGAAATAATTCCCTCAAATTTGACATATCAGCAAAAGAAGAAATTCTTTTATGTTGTTAAATATTATTATTGGGAAGACCCATACTTGTTTAGAATATGTGCTAATCAGATTATTAGGCGATGTGTTCCTGAGCATGAAATGAATGATATTCTAAGACATTGTCATACTCTTGAATGTGGTGGTCATTTTGGACACTCCAAAACAGCAGCTAAGGTATTACAATGCGGTTTTTATTGGCCTAACTTATTCAAAGATGCTTTTCATTTTGTTTCTACTTGTGATAGATGTCAAAGAACAGGTAACCTTTCCAAGAGAAATGAGATGCCACTACAAAACATCTTAGAAGTTGAGTTATTTGACGTATGGGGAATCGACTTCATGGGTCCATTTCCAAAATCTGGCTCAAACTAGTACATCTTGATGGCAGTGGATTATGTGTCTAAATGGGTGGAAGCAGTGGCGTTGCCAAATAATGATGCTAAAAGCGTTATGAAGTTCCTACGGAAGAATATTTTTACCCGTTTTGGAACTCCACGAGCTATTATCAGTGATGGAGGTAAACATTTTTGCTATCGTTATTTAGATTCCTTACTAATGAAATATGGTGTGACTCATCGTGTAGGAACACCGTATCATTCTCAAACCAGCGGACAAGTTGAAATATCTAACAGGGAAATCAAAAAGATTCTTGAGAAGACGGTTTGTTCTTCTAGGAAAGATTGGGCACGGAAACTCGATGATGCATTATGGGCATATAGAACAGCATTCAAGACTCCAATTGGGATGTCCTCGTATCGGTTGGTATATGGAAAATCATGCCACTTGCCAGTGGAATTGGAACATAAAGCATATTGGGCAATGAGACTGTTAAATTTTGATGAAGGAGCTGCAGGAGAAAAAAGAATGTTACAACTCAATGAAATGGATGAATTTCGCCTTAAAGCTTATGAGAATGCCAAAATTTATAAAGAACGGACCAAGAAGTGGCATGACAAACATATTGTAAGACGCGAGTTTTATGTTGGACAAAAGGTTTTGCTATTTAACTCTCGTCTTAAGCTTTTTCCAGGTAAACTTCGAACTCGTTGGTCTGGTCCGTTCACAATTTTAAGGGTTTTCCCTCATGGAGCTATTGAAGTTCAAAGTGAGGATCGCACTTTTAAAGTAAACGGGCACCGATTGAAACCTTATTTCGAGGGTGATAACATCTCATCCATCGAAGTCCTCCGACTCGAGTAAAAGGGAGTAACTTGGTCTAGCTATAGACATTAAATAAAGCGCTAATTGGGAGGCAACCCAATCATTAAAAAAAAAAAATAGTTTAATTTATTTATTTATTTTAAATTTAAGTGGATTTTTAGTAGCTTAATATATATATATATATATATATATATATATATATATATATATATATTTTTAATTTAAAATTATATATTTATTATTTTTTTTTCTTTCTCTTTTGCAGATTTAAATTGGCAAGTGAAAAAAAAAAAAGAAAAGCAAAAGTGCAAACGTGAAGAAGTGAGAAACCAAGGCTAAAGAAGACAAAATAATAAAATGGGAACAGTGGCTTTCACATGGCAATAGCGTGAAAGGAAAAGGAAAATTGCCAAAATCAAACAAATTGGCATGTGACCAGTGGGTTCCACGAGAGTGAAGTGTGAAATGGGAAATTGAAAAAAAAAAAGAAAAAGTAAACTACACAATTGCACAAAGGCAGTGGCTTTCGCGATTTCACCCCATTAAATCATTTATAGCATCTCTTGGGCTCTTATTATTTCAATATTTCATTTTTAAGCAGACCCTTTCACATGCTTAGCCCGTGAAGTATTTTCTTTTCCTTCAATTTAGGCACAACAAAATACGGCAGCTAGGTCCCCTCGTGAACTGCATTCTCTCAAAGAACCCAAATTGCTTTACTTTGCCTTCCCGATTTTGTCTTGATCATTCTTTTCTTCTTCTTCTTATTCTCATTCGTCTTCATCTAAGCAGAGATTCTACCCATTTCAAGTTGTGTTCTTAAATCCCTAGTTTTTCTAATTGGGGATTTTAAAAATCAGACACTCCTCTCTCAATATTAGTTTCTTATTTCCCGACGTAACCTCCGACGGAGCAGCGCCATCGACCACGACGAGGGAGTTCTGCCACCATCACCGTTGCCTAGCCTCCAGTCTAGCTTCCGACTTGTCGCACCTATGCCCTGCCCCAACCAGCGCTGCCCCATATCTGCCGCCCTATATCTGCTCACCATTGCAACACCTCGAAGAACAGGACAGTCTTTTTGATACTTTATTTTATTTTATTTTCTTATTTTTGTTTATTTATTATTTTTTTTTCTTTGGTTGTTATTTAGTTCTGTTTTAACGTATAGTTGCAGTTAGAATTGCTTAATCAGTGGTTTGTGCTTTGCATTTGTGATAATTTAATTTTGTGGTTTTGCTTTGTTGTGGCTACTTTGAGACTGAAATTGCTGTGAATTTTGAGTTTTTGTCGCTAATTTGTATTGTTGAACTTTTACATATCCTCTGTTAGACTTAGAGTAGTTTGTTCAATCACTGGCTGATAGATTGAGTGTGTATCTGTTTGACTTGTGATTTTTTTTTGGGGTAATCTATGGGTAGAGAAGGTGTGAAAAGGAAGAGTGCGGATACTTCAACTACAAAAGGCATGAAAACAACTGAAAGGCAGCAGAAACAGGGAAAACCATCTAAGAAGAAATCGCGACCAACGCCAGCCACCATCGAAGAGCAGGAAGTTGTCGAACCTCAAAGATTAGGTGAGCCTAATTTTCAATTTGGTACACCATTCCAGCAAACCAGGTATGAACAAATTCGCAATAGACACCATGGTGCTATGAAGTTTTTTGATAAGAATATGCTTCAAACTTTGGGTTTGTTCAATGATGTTCATTCATTAATGAAAGGAATTGGTTGGGACTTGTTCATGAATTTTGAAAATCATAGTTATCATGATTTGACCTTAGAATTTCTAAGCTCTTTTAAATGTGATATAAGTCAACACTATATGAATGATACCGATACATTCACATTTAGACTTAGAAATAAGAACTACAAACTCAATTTGCCAACTCTGAATTCTATCTTTAAGTTGTCCAACCAAGGTCATCGCTCATATCCTAAGGATTTTAGTATGTCTGGTGCTTGGCGCATCCTTACTGATAGTAGTGACGAGTTTCACCCTGCTGTGAGTAAATCTTCTAACTTGCTGCATGCATTTCGTTATATTCAAAGGGTGTTATCTCATACTTTTTGTAGTAGGGGTAATAGCCAAGGGTCTGTCACCAAATCTGAATTATTCTTTTTATATTGCATGCATCAAGGTATCCTGGTTAATGGTGGTGTTTGGCTTTTGGACCACCTCAAAAAGGTGAGTGAGCAAGAGAAAGGAAAAATTATTGTAGGAGGCTTTGTTACAGCCATAGCAAAACATTTTAGAATAGGAAACTTGGGTCCGTTTTCAATACGATCCAGTTATGTGGATTTTGAAACTCTTCAATCTATGGAATTCTGTAAATGGGATGCTAACCAATGGATGTTGTTAGATAAAAATGGCAATTCTATTCCTATTAAGAAACACCAGGTTCAGGATGTGAATGATAACCCAGAAGAGCCAACCGAGTATGAAGAAAGCCCGATTTTCCTACTCACTGAACCAAGCTCCTCCAACACCACCTTAACTATGGAGCAATTGAAAGATCATATTGATACCAAAATTGATGATGTGCAAGCGCAGATATCCAGCCTGCGGGATCGCGTGGAGTTCTTAATTGCATCTCTCGTACCATATTTTCGCCCACCTCTGTAGTCTCTCCTGCTATGTCGTCCTCACAATTTCAGGGAAGTGTTCTAATTTATCTTACTAATTATTTTGTTTCTTTTTTCTTTTCTTTCCCTGCTTATCATTTTCATGCTTTGAGGACAATGCATATTTTAAGTTTGGGGGTGTGGCTGTAGGTGGCTGTAATTTATTTTTGTATGCTGTAGGTGACTGTAATTTGTTTTTGTATGGTTTATTTTGCTTCTGAAAAAAAGAAAAAAAAATTTGAATTACTTTGAGCTTGAAATTTGCTTGGACCTTGTTTGGCATTTGAATCTGAATATATTTGAGCTCAATTTCGGATGATGGCATCTAATTAAAGACTAAGTTAAGCTAGAATATAGTTGACAGTGGTTAAGTTAGCTTAATCTTTTTGTGCTTAAGTTTCAATCTGTCGATGAACAAACTCTCTAAATTATGACTTTTATATCTAGATTGATTTATTTTAATAAGCTAGCACAAATGATTTTTTTTCTCATCTTTTTGCATCCAGCATGATTAATTTTAACTATGATTCTCAAGAACAGGATGTATGAGTTCTAAGAAATTAAACTTGCTTGCAAGAGAAACTGTTAATGCATTTGAAAACTTTATTTCAACCTTGCCTTGATAAGCTTAAACTTTTAATTTTTGAGCAATGAATTTAGAAATATGGGATGTCCATAGAAAAAAAAAAGAGACAAAAATAATAAATATCTATCTTTTCCTTTTTGAGAAGTGGTTTACCAACATTGATGGGTTCAAGTGGTACGGCACTTGTTCCCCTTAAGCAAGGTTTCGGTAATGATCCTTGTGAATGGAAAAGATCAATGCTGGGAGAGCTTTACCCCGTAGGGGCCGTTCATAGCTCGAAATTTGCCACATAAAAAAAAAATGGTTCACCATCGCTGGTTGATTCAGGTGGTTCGGACCTGTTTCCCTTAAGCAAAGTCTCGGTAATGAGTTTTGTGTATGGAAAAAATCAGTGTTGGGAGAGTGTACCCCCGTAGGGGCTGATATAAGCTCGAAAAAAGCCATTAAAAGTGCCTCAAATAGGAAAAGTGAATAAAAAGAAAAAGAAAAAAAAAATTTTGGCTCCTGTATTCTTTAAATTTATTTGCACGAATTTGTAAATTTTATTTATCTTGGCAGGTTGAGTACATGTTTCCCTATGTATTGGCTGAACTCTTATCGAAACTTAACTGTGTGGTCATGATTCTAAATTCTCTATATCTCATTCTTGAGAACTTGGTTGACATTTGTTATGTTTAATGTGGATTGATGAGAATTTATTGTGAAATGCTAGCTGCTTTTGATACGTCAATTTAGCTTTGAAAGTCATGGTTTATAGGAAGCTGTACTTCGTTGGATTTGGACTATAAAAGAGAAAACGGACAATGTACTTGTGATAATTGGTAAACATTGCTTTTACTTATCTTGGTTGAGATTGGTTGCTATCATCTGAAAATCTGAGTTTAAATTGTTTAAAAGTATGGTTTATTCTTATTTACTCGAGGACGAGCAAAGTTCAAGTTTGGGGGTATTTTGTTAGTAGGTTTTATATAGGTTTTTATTGGTCATTTTAAGTAAATTTTAGGTTGGAATAGTTGTTTAGTAGCTAATTTTCATTATCTTTTAGTTACAATTTTTAATTCTTTTCTTTTGATTGCTAAGTTGGCTTAATTGTGTTAATCTTGGTGGTTTTAGGTTTAATTTTATTAATCTTCAATGATTAAAGAGTTAGGAGTTCATTTGAAGACAAAGAGCATTCATTGGAAGCTTTACAGGTTCAAAAAAGGGTGCTCAATGGTGAAAGAAAGCAATCAGAGAGTTTCACCACCCAAGGCTGTGAGGGTTAGATGGACAGATTGTTTCACCACCTGAGGTGGTGACGCTGGGCAGAAATCACCACCTGAGGGTGTGGTGATTTGGATAAAAACGGGAATGAAGAATTTTAATTGTTTTTCAATTCCAACTCTATTTGGTTTTTTCCAAAACAAGCCCTAGAGCTCTCCTATTCCAATTGGGGCACTTCTTCCATAAAGAGAGGCCATTCCATCTCGGATTGGGAGAGGAAAACAAGAGAAAGAATTGAAGAAACTCAAGATTTGGAATCAAAGCTTCAAGCACCAAGATTTTCATCTCTATTCAATTTCAAGTTTGCTTTAACTATGTTATTAAATTTGAATTGTTATTTTGGATTCTTGAACATGATTAAGGTTATCTTTGATGTAACTTGAATTTTTACTCTTTTTAATTATTTCAATTAGCTTTCTTTACTTTTGCAATTGTTTACAATTATGCTTAATGCCATCGGTTAACTGGCCATTGATTGATTGATCTATTTTCTTAAGATTAGTACGGAAGGAAAATTTTAAGATTGAATTTGAATTATAAACAACACAAGAATATAGTTTGAATGAAAATAATATAACTTGACTTGTGGGAATTTATTGGGAATAATCATATTCGTAAATTCATTCATTAATCTCTATTATAAAAGATTAATAGGCATTAGTGAATAAGTTTAGCTTAGCTTGGGAAAGCATGTTAAATATTTTAGGATTATTTTTTCTTGCTTAAGTAATTAAATTTGATTGTTAATAGTTATAATTGAAAAAGTAAATTCAAGTGAACTCAAAGATACCCCTGCTTCTCATCTAGTGATTTCTTTCAGTTTCTTAATTGTTTTTGTGGTTCTATTTTCATAATTACTATTTATTTTAATCAATTAAGTTTTGCCTGTCTAAATAATAGAAAATTATCAGCGTTTTGGTACTTGATCATCAGTTCTTGTGGGAACGATAACTCATTCAATCTTTATTACTAGAATCGATTTCGTATACTTGCGAAAACCGACAACAGCTGCCGAAGCTGATTCATGTGCCCTTTCATGTGGCACACTAGGACCAGCCATACTAGATGTACCTGCAAAACGATCAACAAACTTCGGGGGCCAAGCTCCCTTGGTTAAAATATTAGAGCGCAGTCGCCAAACAGAACCCTCTTCGCTACCTTCAGGAAGCACCCTCGTTGTTAGGAAAAATGGAAAGATGGCTGATACTGTTACAGGAATTTGATGTGGAGTATGTCACAACATTATGTGGGAGACCATATCTGCATATTAGGTTCTTCTCAATGAACTTGGCCATGTCCCGAGCATCGACCTTCTTAAAGGATTCGGCCTCTACCCATCTGGTAAAATAGTCAATAGCAACTACAATAAATCTATGTCCGTTAGAGGCTGTGGGATGTATCTCCCCAATGATATCAATTCCACAAGCTGTGAATGGCCATGGAGAAGTCAAGTTATGCAGCTCTGAAACCGGCACATGCCTCAAATTCGCATATTGCTGGCACAACTGGCACTCCTTCACGTATTTCGAGCAATCGACATCCATTGTGAGCCAATAAAACCCTTGGTGCATGATCTTCTTTGCTAAAGCTAGGCCATTCATGTGGGCCCCACAAACACCGGCATGAACCTCCTCTACAACCCTTTCGGCTTCTTTCTCAGCCAAGCATCTTAATTGGATACCATCTACTTGCCTTTTATACAAATCCCTATTCACACTGATGAATTGAGAGGACAATTTTCTAATCATCCTTTGGTCCTTTTCAGTGGCTTCTTACGAAAAAACTGACTTTTCCAAGTAATTCTGAATATTATAATACCAAGGTTTTCCATCGATGACCTCGACATCCATTATTTGCTCAGTTTCGAAGCAAGGCCTTTCTGCACTAGAAATTAGGACAGGCCTCATAGCAATCCCTGTTGGATTGTCCCACATGGATACCAATGTTGCGAGAGTATCAGCCAACTGATTTTCGTCTCTAGGGATGAAATGGAAAGTGCAAGTCTCAAACTGGCTACTCAAAAATTTCAAGCGCTTCATTTAGGGCAGTAGTCTCTCTTCCTTAACTGACCATTCCCCCTTGATCTGATGAATTACTTAAGATGAATCCTCGTAAACTTCTACGGTCTTTGCCCCTAGAGCCAGCAATACTTCCAATCCGAAAATACAAGCCTCATATTTTGCCTCATTATTGGTCGCTCTGTATCTCAACTTCTTTGCCAATGGCAGCTTCTCACCATCCGGGGTTGTGAGGATGGTCCCTGCTCCTGCCCCTTTCCTATTAACTGCCCCATCAAAGAACATCTGCCACCCCTGCACTGCTATGGCCATGACATCCTCATCTGGAAAATTGTATTCGAACTGGTCTCCCTCAATGGGGTGTTCGGCAAGAAATTTTGCAACTGTCCGACCTTTAATGGTCTTCCTTGTGACATACTCCACATCAAATTCCTGTAACAGTATCAGCCATCTTTCCATTTTTCCTAACAACGAGGGTGCTTCCTGAAGGTAGCGAAGAGGGTTCTGTTTGGCGACTGCTTGCGCCTTATAGGAATGAAAATAGTGTCTCAATTTCTTTGAAGCCCAAATTACTGCCAGACACATCTTCTCCACCTCGACATACTTGGCTTCGTAAGGAAGGAATTTCTTGCTGAGGTAGTAAACTGCAAATTCAACCCCGAACTCATCCTCTTGGGCCATCATGGAACCTACAGAATTCTCCTCTATTGCTAGGTATAGGATCAAAGGTTTAACATGACGCAACGGCCGCAGGATTGGGGGATGCAAAAGATAATTCTTAATGATATTAAAAGCTTTCTGGTAGTCATCATTCCACCAAACCGGCTGATTCTTTCGAAGAAGTTTGAAGATAGGCTCACATACTGAAGCTAGCTTGGTGATGAACCGGCTAATGTACTGGAGCTTTCCCAGGAAGCTCCTAACTTCTTTTTCTTTGTGGGGCGCTGGCATCTCTCTGATAGCCTTAACCTTATCAGGGTCTATCTCGATCCCTCTTTGACTCACCATATGGCCCATCAGCTTGCCTGAGGTAACTCTAAAGATACACTTCTTGGGATTGAGGCGCAAATTATACTTATCAATCCTTTGAAAGAACTTTTTCAGAGCCTCGAAGTGGCCTTCCCTAGTGGCCGACTTAATCATCATATCCTCAACATACACCTCTACCTCTTTATGAATCAGGTTATTCAAAATCCTTGTCGCCATTCTCTGATAAGTTGCTCCGGCATTCATCAATCCAAAAGGCATAACTCGATAGGCAAATGTACCCCATTCTGTAATGAAGGCTGTCTTGATTCGATCCACAATCTTGTTGAGTATTTGGTTATAACCCGCATACCCATCTACAAAACTGTACATCATACAGGCAGCTGCACTATCCACCAGCACATCGATATGGGGTAAAGGGAAATCATCTTTTGGGCAAGCTTTGTTTAGGTTTCTGTAGTCCACACATACACGTACCTTAGCATCCTTTTTGTCTACTGGGACAACATTGGCTAACAAGGTCGGGTACTTAACTTCTACCAGAAACTTGGCCTCAATCTACTTATGAACCTCTTCCTTTACCTTTTCTGCCCATTATGGCCTTAACCTTTGGAGCTTCTGTTTGACTGGTCTAGCTTCTGGGTAAGTTGGGATGGCATGTTCCGCAATGTCTCGAACAATTCCCGGCATGTCCTCATAAGTCCAGGCAAAGACCTTTTCATATTTTCTTAAAATTCTCTCAAATTTTATTCTCTCTTCAGGAGTTATGTCTGATGCTATCAAAATTTCTTTTGGATTTTTCAAAGTTCCGAGATTAAATGCAGTTGTGCTAGTTGAATTAATGTAAAAAATGAATGCATCATGTTCATGATCATGAGAAATGAAATTATTAGAAACATCAAACAAGTAAGCAAAGCCATTCATTTCATTAACATAATTGGCAAAGTTAACATTGTCATCATTAAACAGTTCGGGCATAAAAAGACTATCTAAAACACAATTGTCTTCAGTGTCTGCTGGTGCTGATGTTGTGACCGACTGTACTTCAACCTCTTGTCTTGCTGGAGGCTTTTCAAACTCCTCAAATAAAATCTTCAGATCCCCAATCTCCACATTTGGCTCTATTATCTTCTCCTTCCCCTTCAATCGGGTAGCTAATAACTTCTCTGTAACGATCTCCTCAGGCTCATCACCGTCCCAGGCAAGGCACTGCGTCATTACCTCTTCATCCCAGAAATCTTTCGCAGACTTGATCACCCCAACTTCCCAGTCGAAGACATTGTTAAAGATCTCAAAGCCTGGTACAATCCTCCCCTCTACCCACTGGGGCTCTTCCTCTCCAGTATAAGCACAGACAGAGGACGCAGGAACGAAACTCTTCGAAATATGAGGGATCTCCTTAGGCTCTCCCTTCTTCTCGCTACACTCACCTCTATACCCCAGACCCTTTCTATCCTTCTGGCCCTGTGAGGTGATGGCAGACTGCACTCCTTGCGAGTTCTTGCCCAAACCAGCTCCTGGAAGAAAATGCATCTTCTTCATCATGTTCACTACTTGAGGACTATCCGCCGAGCCTTGCTCCTCCCCAATCACTGACACATGGAAACCGCTAAATGGCTGGTTCGCGATCCCCAAGGCAGACACCTGATTCTCTCTCGCTGCTTTGATGGTCACCACCTTCGCTTCATGTGGTATCCTAATCATCTGGTGCAGTGTGGATGACACTCCCCCTAATTTATAGAACCATGGCCTCCCTAAGATGGCTGAGAAATTAGCTGGGATGGATAAGACCACGAACTTCGCCTCTGTTTCCACAGGCCTCGTCTTGACTAAAGCTTTAAAGGTGCCCGACGCCTGTATCCGAGAATTATCATATGCCGTGATAGTCAAATCTAATTTACTAAGCATGCTCTCATCGAACCCAAAAGCTCTTAGCGCCACTAGTGGATAGGCATTTATGGATGACCCATCATCGACCATAACACACGCTGTGTGCTTGCCATTTACTTGGGCCTTGATATACAGCGTCCGGTTGTGGTTGCAGCCCTCGACTGGTAAGTCGGCATCAGAATACACTAGCTTCTCTCCCGACCCTCCTTTCACAAGATCTAGTAATTCAGATGGAGAAATTGTGGTGGCTACAGTGGATTCACTCAAAGCTTCCACTAGTTTCTGTCGATGGGAAGGGAATTGCCTCAGAAGGTCCCATACGGATATTTGGGCCGTGGTCTTTTTCAACTGTTTTACTATGGCATTCTCTTCTGGCTCCCTTTCTACTGGTGCTTGCACTGGATCTTGGGACCTCTCCACTTCCGGGACCACTCTCCCACTTCTTGTCACAGCTTTTACCTTCTCTCCTTCCCCATCTGATTCCCATAAATCGGCAGATAACTCTTCTTCTCTTTTGTCTTCCTCCTTTTCTCCGCTCTCGCTGGAGTACCAACAATCTATCGCCCCTACGGACACCCTCTCCTCTTCTGCCGCTGGGCGGGTAATAGCAACATATTCATTTCCATACAAATCTTGTAAGACATACCATTCAGGCAGACTTGATCCAATCATGAAAACAGGAGGCGGCACGGCATTGTAGGTGGATTTCTTCTTGCTCTCTCTCTGTTCAGGGTCAGTGATCTATTTACTGCCAATCAGATCTTAAATTTGGTGTCTCAACGCTGTGCAATCATCTGTTAAATTCCCAGTGTGTTGTTGAAAAGAGCAATATTCATGCTCTTTATGCTCTGGCTGCCCTTGAGTCCTGGCCGGCTTAGGGGGTAGCGGTTGTAACTTTCCCTCCATTAATCGCCTCAGCACCCATGATAAAGGCCGCCCCAGATTCGAGAAATATCTCTGCCTAACCCTGTGGCTGATACCTCGGCCGTCTTCCTGCTCTTGATACCACTGCTGGATCCCGCTGGCTTGCTTGCCCCCTAGTTAAAATAACCTCTCTTGGCATAGGCATCACCGCTTGCTTTCCTCGCAAGGTACTCTCCCTCAGCCTCAATTACGATATCTTTCAAAGATTCCCAATCTCTCAACCCCTTCATTTTCAGTCCCTCTCTCAGATAGGGGCTAGCATTTCGGATGAACAGTCAAATTTGGTCTGGGGTATCGGGCTTACGTCTCATTTCCATCACCCTGTTTCTCTATTGCGTCAGGTATTCATGAAAAGACTCTCCCGCCTTTTGCTGTAACAGTTCCAAATCCTTCAAAGTCACCTCCATTCTGATACTACAGTCTACTGTCTGAGAAACTCTTCGATCAATAGATCCCAATTCTCTTTCGTTCTTCGGTCCAACCCGTGATACCAGTTCACTGCCGGGCCAGTTAAACTCAAACAGAAATACTCGATTTTCTGCCTCTTCGTCAAGGTAGTACCCTTCATCACTAGGGAGTACTGCTTTATGTGTGCAGTGGGATCAGAGGTGCTGTCAAACTTAGGAATGTCAGGCATTTTGAAATTCTGGGGAACCAGGACATCACTGTCTAATTCTCTATCCTCGGGATTCATTCCTCCCCCTACCTTCAGCATCTTCGACATAGCTTCGAATCTCTCTTCCATCTTCTTCCACATCGCGTCCTCTACCTTTGGTGACTTCCCTTTCACTACCACTAGCTCCTCTGGCTCCTCCCACATATCAATTTCAGATTTTGGGCCTCCCCTATGCTCAACCGGTGCTGGTACCCTTGGCTCAATTGCAGGCGGCTCAGCCACTGCTGGGGGATCCTCTTTAACTACCCCCTGTTCCTCTTGCCCCCTAATTGGAGTGGCAGCCTGTCGCCCAGCAGGTGGGGCCAGTGTAGTGGCAAGGTTGCCCATCATTGCTATCATTCTTGCCTCAAATTCCTCCAACCTTTTTTCCACTTCCTCGACGATCATCGCCCTGGTTGCCTCAGAACCGTTCGATGGGTCAGACATGCTTGTTTTTACTGATAAATCTGAACTGTGACCTGATACTGATCCTAGGGAAACCTTCCTTAGTCGACCGTGAGAACCTCTAGCCCACCTTGATGAATCTATGATGGCTGCAAGACAGATTTTTGTCAGGGTGATGCATGATTGGGGTGTAATGTATAGTCGTGTTGGTGCAGCATAGATAAACACATGCAAGCAGATAAATCTTTCCAACTTTATTCCTCCCACACACGAGGTAAGGCGGTCTCTTTCTTAGGTGGGTTTTATCCAAGGGTTAACGGGAAACCCATCGGATGCGCATGGTGCATGGTGAAAAACCGGCAGCATAACACTCCTAAGCTAATGAACATACGTATGTGTTTTGGCCATTACGTATTTGGACAATTCAATCAAGTTAAGGCAGGCTTACCTGGGCATGAAAGCCTTTGATAAAGGACCACTTAATTTGCTTGATTTCGTTTAGCACGTAACGGCCCACTTCACAAGCATCGTATTAAGGAGCATACCACCTAGGGAAAGTTTCTATTTGCCATTAAATGAGCTTTAGTCAGGGTGATGATACTTTAGGGCTACCCAAGCGTGGTCCCTGCCGACGGGTCTAGCTCATCACGAGCGTAGCGACCGATCGGGTCTCTATTGGATATACCAAAAGGTACAAGGCTTGGGCTGGTGATTATCCTTAACACTTCCCTACAATGAGTGAAAGTAGGGTTGTGCTTCGGGAACGCACCGAGGTAAATAGGGGACCAACTAGCATAAGTTTAAGGCTCTAAAATGCAATGCAAATTTTTGAAAAGAGATAGAATTTTAAGTTTTAAAAACTCAATTATATATTTTAACCAAAGTACTTTCAAAGCGAAGTCTCAAATAGGTCCCTAGTGGAGTCGCCACTGTGACGCGTGCCGAACCCAGCAAGGGCCCTCGCTTGAATTCGCCTTGGGGATTCGAGGTATTGGTTTGCGTCTTTTGATCATGGGCGCTATAAGACATCATAGATGTATCCCTCCCAATAGAACATTGGGAAGAACCACCTAGCCTAATGGCACCTATAGGCACCTTTGAAGTATCATGGAGTCGCCACCCAAGAAATTGGGAAGAGGTCTCTAACCTCTTATTGGTCAAGACCAGAGATTGGTGTTCGAGACTTCCCTCTTATTCATGCTTTGGTTAAGTATAAATGAGTTTTTAACTTCTTAAAATTATATATCTCATCTCACATGACCAATGCATTTAAATTAAATAGCACAATTAAAGCACGTAAAGGAAATAAATGAAAGCGATAAAAGGCATTAAATGAAAGCGATAAGCACACAAGCACACAATTACAAGAGAAGTGAGGGCGGAATACAACCCTAATAAAAAGGGATGTGAATGGGGACGGAATACAATCCCTCAAAATAAATAGAGTTGCCCTAAAATTAATTACAAGGGCCCAAAAAAGAAATGAACTTGAATTTAAAACACTCACACAAGATCAAAATAAAAGGATATACATAAATCGGGGCATTTATTTTAGGAACATTGGTTCCTTTGCGCTTATTGAAGGTTTAGGAACATTGGTTCCTTCGCATTTATTTGAAGAGGGTTCGAAGAGTCATTTTCGATTGTTTGAATTGAAAAACCGGGATGAGTGATCCCATTTTTGCAAAAAAATTGACTCTTTGTTTTAATCGTGATATTTTTATTGTTGGGCTAAAACAAGGGACATTGGTCCCAATTTCATTAGTAAAAAACCAATTTAATCATAGAAATATTTTTGTGATTTTTTTATCACACGCGTGCATAAATAAAACGAATATTTACGAATAAACACGCAACACATAAAAAAGAGAGTTGAAAGGATCTCACCCAATCGGAGTACTCGTCTATGCGTTGTGACCCAACAGGGGAGCCACGGGAAAAGCTCACACAGTGCAACCCAAAATAAATCTCAGACAGGAAGATAATATTAAAATATTAGTAATAATTCTAAAAATTAATTAAGTAAAGATTAAGTGAATATTGAGTACAGTGATAAACAATGATAACAACAATAATATTGATGATGCAACACAACAAAATAATATTAATGATGATAATGATAATAATAATAATGGTAATAATAATAATACTAATAGATACCATAATATAGTAATATTCAGAACATAATAATATTAATAACAAATAAACTAAATAATAGTGATAATAATGAAATAATAAATATTATTAGTATTAGCAATAATCATCATGATGCTTCAATATAATGGTAAGAACAAATAATAATAGTAATAATAATAATGAGGGGACATGGAGGCCAGCGGCAACCAAAAAAGGGGGATAAAAACACAAGACTCACATTAAATCACCACAAAGATTACATAAAAGCAAGCATAATTCTAGTAATAATAATAATAATAATAACAATGAATAGACATAAAAAATCAAATTAAAGCAAACAAATAATATATTAATAGTGATATTAACACATTAAAATGCTAAAAATGAATAATAGACGTGGTAATAATAGCAAAAATAATATATAACAACAATAAATAATATACAAAAAATAAATGAGAACGAGTCCAAAAATGTTTACTCTCAGAATTTTTAGATCGGAAATAGGATGTCTCAATCGGTTCCCCTTGTCGATTTTTGATGATAATAATACTTGAAACAAGTATAAAAATCTGTGTTTTAAATAAATTAGTTCAAGAAAATATTTTTGGTGGGATGAATAAGCCAAGAAAATTAATTTATCTTGCTCAAATTAACCCAAGATTAAGTACTATAGAATAGCAAAGACCAAAACTTGAGAAGAAAACTTAAAGATTTTTTGAAGAATTTTTTGAATAAGAAAATGCTTCCTGGAGAGTAAAAAAATGCTAGAGCGAAAAGCCAAAAAAAATCCCCATTGTAAAATGTTGCCGTCCTCCTCAAAATGAAGGGAAGTTCCCCTTTAATTTCCAGTCTTGGCCAAAAATAGGGAAAGACAAAATGATCTTTTAATTTTGTTAATCGAAAAAAACATGAAAGGGTGAAAGAAACTGGTAAAAACGGACTGGAAAACAGATTGAAAACGCAGGAAAACGACGGGTCAAACGGGTGGTTGCGTGGAGAGGAGTGCACGCGCGCGCAGAGGGAAACCGTGCGCGTAGGCTCGCGCGATGTGCTGGCACGACGCGCACAGCTCCGCACGTGCTGTCCTCGGCAGCGCGCGCGAAAACCTCCTCCGCGCTCGCAGCATAGCTGTGCGCGCGGCACAGCTGTGCACGCGCAACCTTGCGCGAGCACCGACTTGCCGTGCGCATAGCTGCTCGCCCAGCGGGACCCGTCCGCATGCAAAAAAATACAAAAATAAAAACAAAGTAAAATAAAAAGGAAATAAAATAAATAACAAATAAAAGTAAATGAATAAATAAAAAAACGACATTAAAAATAAAAATAAAACAAAGGAAGTTTTCGACGAGGGGAGCATTTTTCTGACACCTTCACTAGCAGGTGTCGCTTTCATCATCGGGTAATTCTGATCTTGGACCGGCTCAGGACCTGGTGTCTACACTACTGTTCCCTCAAGCACATTCCATCACAAAAATTGTTCTACATCATCCAAATCTAACATAAAAAGACATAATTTACACAAGAAAATTAATAATTAAAACAATGCAAAAACGTAAGAAAAACCTACCTTAAATCAACAAAATAACATTTAACTTAAACCAAAACATCCTAAATATATTATAAAATCACACCTTATCAAATAACAATAATAATTACCTTTAAAGCTTGACAAATTTGGTTGTCATTCTTTTCTTTTTCTTTTCATATTTTTGGATATTATATGAATGAATCTAACAAAGTAAAGTTCAAATTCAAATGAAAAATTACACGTTACTTTTCTTTGTGATTTTCCATTTTTTTTTGAAGATTTAATAAGATAGACAAATTCAATAGGCCAACGGTGCATTTTTGCCTCTAACATTTCTCTAAATATGTAAATTTGCCTCTAACATTTATTTTGGAACAAATTTGCCCCTAAAATTTATAAAATGGGAGATTTTTTTCCCTGCTGTCAGTGGTCAACTAACGTATTAACGGTCAAAATTAGTGACAATTGACGATGTGGGCAAAAATTTTCCATTTTACAAATGTTAGGGGCAAATTTGCATGTTTGAGGAAATATTAGGGACAAAAATGCACCTTTGGCACCCAAACATTTGATTCATGTGTCACTAACGTGTGCAATGGATGTGTGACACATGTCTCACTCGATCCACGTTAGCGGTCAAATAACAGATTAACGGTTAAAGTTAACGGAGTATACCCGTTCTGGGGTCTGCAATTGGAACCCTTACAAGTGTCACACTTTATTCCTCGATACATGGGGTAAAAGCACGACTGCCCGTTGAAGCACGTCAAATCTTTAAGGGGCAGTCATGATAGCAATGGCTACAGTAGTTAGGCATGTTAAACGGAAACAGGTTTTGGGATTACTATCGCAATCAGATCTATCAGAAAACACCTTATTCAATCATTTGGGAAGAAAGTCAGAAAGCACTCACTGAAAGAGTGAGATTTGGTCTTCGAGCAAATAGGTCCGAGTGTTCCAGACGGACGAGGTAAATTCAAGCCAATGTATGAAGACCCATTTGTTCTTGAAAAGTTGTTATCCAAGGGAGCAGCATTCCGACAAACAATAAGGGAAGCAAGTCCAAAGAACCAGTCAGTATCAACAGACTCAAGAAGGTCCATGGCTAAAGATCAAAAATCAAAAGAAGAGAATAAATGTCCCGCGAGTTGAAAACCATAAAAAGGCAGTCTTGCTAAAATTGGGCGCCTCATCAGGATGAAAACCGAAAAAAAGGCGTCCTGGTAAAAAATTAGAGGCTCGAGAGAAAATATCCAATCAAGACAATTAGAGAGGGATGATTGGAAATAGGAGTCTGATGCTGACAAGATTAACTCCGAGATTAGATGTAATTTTGTATTCTGAATCCATGTTAAATGGTGATCATGTATGGAGAAATCATGCTGAAATGCACACAATCTTTGCAAATACATAAAACAAAAGCAGTTCAGCTCATGTGCTCATCATTTCCTAGTTCTTTTATATAAAGAGAAACATCATTCATTACTGAATGTATGAAATCTAAATGGTTGTACTCTACTTTTGCTCTCACTGACCAGATGCCTAAGCCGATGGGTCCTATTATCTACCGTGGGACTGGGTACCTTTCTCTTACATGTACTTATGGAGGCGAGGGTGTAGTCTTCGACCAGAGCATTTCATCTTGCATACTCAAAGTTGTCTTGTTCTGGCATAGAATCAGCGCATTGGTACTATCTACCCTCCGATACTCTATCCACTCGAGCACTTCAGTCGACTCATCCAGCTATCAACTGTGAGGCCAATTCTACAGCACCTTCATGATAGGAGTCAAACTCATACAACAATAATCTGGGATATAAGTACATGCCAATCATACCTGAAAGATCTTTGGTAACAACTTCATCCTTTTCTAAAAAAAAAAAAGGCCGTTAGAGATGAAAACCGTAATTAGCGCTCTAAGCAAAAGTTAGGCCAAATTGTAGGGTGAAAACCTGAAAAAGGCGGTCTGTCCTACAAAAAATGAAATGAATAAAAACCGCTGGATTGGGTTGGGTCCATTCCAAGCTTCTAAGAAAAAAAAAGGCCGTTAGAGATGAAAACCGTAATTGGCGCTCTAAGCAAAAGTTAGGCCAAAGGATAAGGTGAAAACCTGAAAACAGGCGGTCTGTCCTACAAAAAATGAAATGAATAAAAGCCGCTGGATTGGGTTGGGTCCATTCCAGGCAAAAAATAATGCACAGGATTATGTGAAAATTCGGAAAGGACGCATTTCCCGCAAAAAAAGCTAGTGTGAAAATCCACAAGAAATGCACTACCTTTAAAATAATGACTTTAAAATGCCCGGAGCGATAAGGCGGCATTACTACAGATGATTTCCCTTAGCGGATAGTGTATGGTGTAGGGATATGAGTCAGAATCCTAGGCATATGCTCGTTGACTGGGGGGCAAAGATGCACACCTAACGAGTTTTTTCAGAACAGGTTTCGGGTCAGAGTCCCTAAAGCCAAAATGACACTCTTCTGGATCCTTGGGGGCATGGTGGAGCAGCCAAGCCGCATCCTTAACGGACCCTTGTTTGCCTAGGATGTGGTTTATTCATTTTTGCAAGCATCTACATCTCATGTCATACATACAAGTTCCTGTATATACTTCTGTGCGCATAACTCTGTAGGGAAATATCCAAGTAAGAACCAACACCATCAGGAGATGGAACCCTCGCACTTTGTAAGCCTGGAGCAGGCTCGGTGCAGTTCAGAAGAATAACTTCGCACATTGTAAGTCTGGAGCATACTCGGTGCAGCTCAGGAGAACAATCCTCGCATTTTGTAAGTCTGGAGCAGACTGGGTGCAGCTCAGGAGAGCAATCTTCGCATTTTGTAAGTCTAGAGAAGACTTGGTGCAGCTCAGGAGAGCAATCCTCGCGTTTTGTAAGTCTGGAGCAGACTCGGCACATCACCTTCGGAAGACAGAACCCCCACAAGTTTAGAGCAGACTCGGTGCAGCTCAGAAGAGCAACTTTCGCGTTTTGTAAGTCTGGAGCAGACTCGGAGCATCACCCAGAAGGATGAAAATTGTTCCTCAGTCTATACGGCGACTTAAGGAGATCATTTCATTAGCGAACCGGGAAGACAGCCGTCTCAGGTACGCGATTCTTTCCTTTGTTTACTGAATTTTGGCTCACCCAAAGACCCAAGTTCTAGGTTTTCCAAAATTGGGGGCAACTGTAGACACCGGGTCCCGAGGCAGTCCAAGATCAGGATTACCCGATGATGAAAAGATACTTGCCGCAAGTAGAGGTGTCAATAATGATGTTTTCCTTATCGAAAATCTCCATTGTTCTTCTAAAAATTTTAATTCAAAAATTTACACTTTTACTCTTATTTTTATTTTTATTTTTATTTTATTTTATTTTTTATTTTTTATTGTATTTTTACTTTTTTTCGCGTGCCATGCGTGCGGGCCGTGCCCGCGCTGGAGCGGCGTGCGCCTGCTGGGGCGCACGCTGCGGAGGAGGCGCGTGCGCTGCCTGGGCGCCCTGTGGCGCGCACCCCTTAGGGCGCGCCTCGCCAGGCGCGCCTCGTGTCCCTCCGCACGCGGGCATTTTTGCCCTTCGTGTTGTCGCTTTCGCCTGCGCTTCCTTGGTCAGTTTTTCAATTTTTCAGTCTGTAAAAAATTGGTTTCATGCTTTTATTTTTTTTTTGTGTAATGAAAATTTAACGAGCATTTGTCTTTTCCTATTTTGGGACAAAGACAGGGAAACAAATTGGAGCTTCCCTTGATTTCAAATGGACGGCAATTTTATTCAAAAAAAATGAGTTTTTAGTTTTCTCTCCAGCAAAACTTTTTTCTTCTTCAAAAAATTCTCAAGTTTTTCTTCTCTAAAAAATATTTCATCTTGGGTTTGATTTGAGCAAGAAAAATTAATTTTCTTTGCTTACTCATCCCACTAGAAATATTTTCTTGAGATAATTTATTTAGAAACATAGATTTTTATATTTTTTTCGAGTGTTTATCACCGTAAATTTGACAAGGGAGACGGATCAAGACACCGTTTTTTTTAATCTATAAAATTTTGAGGGTAAACACTTTGTACCCGTTCTTATTTTATTTTAACATATTATTTACTACTATTAATGTTGTCTTCTGCCATTATTATCACATTTATTGTCTAACATTTTAATGATGCTATTTGCTATTGTTGGTATTTCATGTTTAGTTCCTTTTTATTTGTTTTCCTTGTGATTTCTTAAGTTGTCGTCAGCCTCCTTCTCCTTACTACTACTACTACTACTACTACTACTATTATTATTACTATTATTATCATCATCATTATCATCATTATTAGTATTGTTTCATTATGCTATTATTATTGTTGTCTTATTATTGTTATTGTTATTATTATTTTATGGTATTATTATTATTAGTGCTATTATTTTATGTTTATCATGTGTTATCATTGTGATTTTGTTATTATTTTTATATTTTTATTATCATTATTATTGTTATTATTTTTGTTGTGTTGTGTTATTATTATTATTATTATTATTACTATTGATGTCCTGTTATCATTATTATTATTATTATTATTATAATTTTATCATTGTTATTGCTATTGCTTTGATGTTAACTTTTATTATTATTATTGCTTTGACATTTGCATGACCCCTTTTTATTTACTTTGCATGTAAGTTAGTTGCATATTAAATTAACGTGTTCTATATTTATTTAGTCTTTATTTGATTAATTTTTATGATTATTACTAGTGTCTTTTAATGTTATTTTTTTGGTGTGGGATTTAAATGTGGTTTGCCTTGCATGTGTGTTCCCGTGACCTCCCGGATGGATCACGACGCATAGGAGACCGCGTTATTCGGTGAGACATTTCTTATCCCCTCTACTCGTGTTGTGTTTGTTTGTAAGTGAATATTTTATTTATGTACGTATGAGATAAAAAATCATAAAAATATTTTTATAATTAAATTGAAATTTTTACTAATAAAATTGGGGCCAATGTTCCTCATTTTAGCCAATTAATATAAAATGTCACAATAAAACGAAGAGTTAAATTTTTCTTAAAAATGGATCACTCATCCCGGTTTTTTTCGAACTAGTAATCAAACAACTCTTTGAGCCCTCTTTAAATAAGCGCGACGGAACCAACGTTCCTAAACCAAACAAATATCCCGATTTATGTATGTTTTTCTTATGTTTGTTTTCGTTTGTTTGTTTAAATTCACGTTCACACATTTTGGGCTCTTGTAATTAATTTTGGGGCAATATCATTTAGTTTTTTTTTGGGACTGTATTCCGTCCCAATCTACGTTTTTCGATCTTATTTTATTTGGGATTGTATTCCGCCCCTATTTCTCTTGTAATTGTGTGCTTTACGTGTTTATCGCTTTCTTTTATTTATTTACCGCTTTCTTTACAACTTTTTTATTTATCGCTTTTGAATGCTTGCGATGCGACTTTTAATTTAAATGCATTAATCGTGTGATAAGAGATAGAATTTTAGGAGGTTAAAAACTCATTTATAATTAACCAAAGCATAAATAAGAGTGAAGTTCCGAACACCATCTCTGATTTAGATTGTAAAGGTTAGATGACTTTTCTCAATTTCTCGTAAATTAGGTGGCGACTCCAAAATATTTCAAAGGTACCATAAGGCTAGATGATCTTTTCCAATGTTCTATTGGGAAGGAAGCATCCAAAATGTCTCATGGCACCCAAGATCAAAAAGACGCGAACCAATCCCTTGAATCCTAAAAGCGGGTTCAACGAGAGCTTTTGCTAGGTTCGGCACGCGTCACAGGGGGTATAGGGGTATTACATATATATATATATATATATATATATTTTTTTTTTTTTTTTTTTTTGCTCCCTTCAATAATTTCCTAAATTTCCCATTATGCTACATACTTTGAACCATTTTTAATACATTAATGATTTGATCTTAAATATTTATTTAATTTTAACCCTAACCTTTTTATGTCCAATGTTCCACTTTACTATTTATCTTCAATTATTCACTTATTTTTCTAAATTTCCATTTATAAACCAGTAAATTCTTCATCTACTATTGAGTTTATTCAATTTACCCTTAAATTTTTAATTTGTTGTCAAAGTTTCTATTATGCCACTAATTTCCTCATTTACCATTCATTTGCTATTTTCCCATTAATTTCTCATTTACTTCACCAAATTACATTTTTACCTCTATATTTGCCATCTTTTATCTAGTTTACCATTTTATCCTCATTTACGTATTGTCGTACTTCAAATTCCCTTATTTAGTCATTTTTTCCACATAATCACCATCTTAGTCTTTAAACTTTATTTTTATTATATTTCACCATTAATTCTCTACTTCCATGTAAACTTACAATTTTATCCTTTTTCTTTGTACCCATCACATATTTTACTATTTTAATCCACAATGTACTGTCATTTTGCCCCTACTATAATAAAGGAAACTATACAGGTGAACTGGATGTGTGGGACTATGGATCCCATAGGTCCTCAATAGTCTCAATCACATTAAGAATCACACTTTACCACATTTTCTCTTATTAGTTGTATGGAACCTTCGGTCCACTATGTAAGTCGCCATGACTTGCTACCATGGTTTCAAATATGGCATTCATATGGCCAGCCACCTACTTCACAATTTCTGGTTTCTTAACTAATACTAAAAGCAAAACTTATAATTCAGGCCGATTACATTTTATGTTAAAATTTCCATACTTTTCACAAGTTATGTATTATGTACTAGTTCCATATCTTACTTCCATCATAATTTGGATTGTACACCATTTCATTTAATTTTCATAGACTATTGCTTATGTTATCCATTTAGCTAACATGCCATATTTCCATTCCATTACTTTTTCTTACCAAAATTTATTTCGCACGTGTTTCCAAGGTTTCTAAATTTTATCTCTACACATTATTCATTAAAATACCTTGCATATATATATTTTCTTATAGTTACATAATAGGTTTTATATTAAAATTTTCATACCAATTAATTTCTCAAGCAATTAATTACATATTCTCACTAATTTCACTTCCCAATGCGTTTAACTACCATTAATTCTAATTTAACCCCAATTATTATGAAAATTCCTAATCTTACATAGTGTATATTCCACAGTAACATATTCAATCAAACTTCTTAAGATCAATTCTATATTTCCAATTATCTTATTTCCACTTTAATATTATTTCCTTAAAATTTCTTATAATTAATTTAGTCTCTTTAGATACATAATTCGGTTGCATAACTAAATTCTCATCTAAATTTATTCTCATAAATTTTCTTATTCTATACGAATCAATTTAGCCTTAATTTCATTTATCTAACTTAAATTCATTAATAACTTCATATATTAAGATTACGTTCCATATGTATAATATGTACTCTAAGGCAAATTTAATTAGGTATTTATTCTTTTCTCAACATAATTCAACACAAATTTCATGAATTATCACAACTATACCATTCCACCACCTTATGCGCAATGCCATTAAAATTTATTCACTCATCACTTTCACTTCCAAACATTTTATATCCCATTTTTATGCATGATTCAACAATTATTTCAATTCAATTTCATCAAAAACTCATACCTAACCCTAGTTCCACCTTAGGCCGAATTACACGTCATGCCATATACAAGTCTAATTTTCATTTTAATAATTTTTTTCCTAGTTAATTAAGATCTAATTACATTGATTAAACATCAATTCAAATTTTGGAAGCCAATTCTTGCAAAATCATATAGTTACATAACCCTAAATATATGAAAGGCCAAAGATGTATTTTTTCCCCTAATATTTTTTTCAAATGTGCAAATTTGCTCCTAATATTTATTTTGGGACAAATTTGCCCTTAACGTTTGTAAAATGGGAGATTTTTGCCCTGCTGTCAATTTCTGCTAACTTTGACCGTTAATCCGTTAGTTGATCACTGATGTGGATTGAGTGGATGTGTCACGCATTTATTGGACACGTAAGCAACACGTGTCGAATGCATGGATCAAATGTTTGGTGCATTTTTGCCCCTAACATTTTCCTAAACGTGCAAATTGGCCCCTAACAATTGTAAAATGGGAGATTTTGCCCCCACTCTCAATTGTTGCTAACTTTTACCGTTAATATGTTAGTTAACCGCTGACGTGGATCGAGTGGGACATGTATCGCTCATCTATTGGACACATCAGCAACACATGTACAGGGCATGAATTACACGTTCCTGCCCTTTTTGTCAGCCATCGATTTGTTCTCTATTCAAAGATTCAATCAAAGAAATCAATGGCCGATAGAGAAGTAGATTAAAAAAATGCTTGTGAATGCATTAATAGCAAGAGATCCAATAAAACCAAATTTAATCGATACAACAACATTTGTAGGTGAAGCCAGAGCATCAGATGGAAAGTCAGATGTAATAGAATGTGGGAAAGACGAAGGAGAAGAAGGAGTAGAAGCCAAAGGTTCGAATCTCAGAGCCAGAGCAAAGGCAAACGGTCTGAGCAGGCATCAGCATCCTCATAGGCAGAAGAGTCCTCATAAGCATGGGAAAAGACATTGGTGTGGTGTAGGAATAGGTGATTTCGCCAAAAGAGGAAGAGAGGGAGGGGAAGTGGGAGTCCTCATAAGCAGGAATGTGTGATTCATGCCCAGGCCATGTCACTGACATATCCAATGGATGTGTGCCACGTGTCCCACACAATCCACTTCAGCGGTCAACTAACGTATTAACAGTCAAAGTTAGCGACAATTGAGGATGGGGGTAAAAATTTCTCATTTTACAAATATTAGGGGCAAATTTGCACATTTGAAGAAATATTAGGGGCAAAAATGCATCAAACGTTTGATTCAAGTGTTGGACACGTGTCGCTGACATGTCAAATGGATGTGTGACACGTATCCTACTCGATCCTTATTAGGGGTCAATTAACGGATTAATGGTCAAAGTTAGCGACAATTAACGACGGGGCAAAAATCTCATATTTTACAAATGTTTGGCTAAATTTGCCTTAAAATAAATATTAAGGGCAAATTTGCGCATTTAAAAAAATGTTAGGGGCAAAAATGCACCTTTGGCCTATATGAAATAATCTAGTATTTGTATCCACATACCTTAATGAAGCTTGAACACCTCAAATCATTTTGTCTGTCCCTTTTATATATCCTCCTTATTCTTCTCTTTCTCCTCCAAAATCTCACCTAGGTTGAATTCCCATCATGCATAATTCATCAAATTTTATTCCAAAACACTTAAAGACATGTTATTCTATCCTTCCAAACTTAATTATAGCATTAAAATTCAAACTCACTTACTAGGGATTCTCTTTGGAAATTCTTTAAATTTCTCACTCTTCTTTAACTTCTATGGCTTGAATTAGATGAGTGAGAATTAGGGTAGAAAACTAGGAAAATTCAAGCTTAGAAAACTTGTCAATGTTGGAATTCCTTGGAGAAGAATACGGCATGAAGGAGAAAGAGAGGAGGGAGGTTGGTTTGGCCCCAAAAAAATCTTCATTTCAGCCTTTTATAATGTCCCAAAATGAATGGCCAAGATGGGTTTAATAACTATTTAATCCAAGGGTCCAAAATTAGCCACTTATCACCTTATGATTGGCTCAAAATTTTTTATTGTCAAAATTTCCATCAAAATTAGTCCAAATGCATGCAAAAATATTATTTAGGGCGAGTTTAAAATTTCAAGTCAAAATGAGCTCATTTTTCGGCCTGGAAGTGCAATTATCAATCCGAAACTTAGGTTTTTCAAAGTTGTCCAAAAATTCGTTTGAAATATTTCTACTGGTCTCGTGCAATCAGAATAATTTTTTGAGTTCCAAAACTATTTTTTTAAGGCTGGTCAAAGTCGGATCAAACTAGGTCATTATTCACATCGATCTGCTACCTGTTTTTATTTTTAACTTTTGAGGCCCTATTTGATCTTGATTTCACCTCAAATTTTATCCTCAGAATTCCCATGAATTGTACTTTTTGATAGTCTAGAAAAGTACTTGTGGGCCCCAAATGTCACTATTTACCTCGATATCACTATTCACCAACGTACTTTGGGATTTTTGGGGTGTTACAACCCCAATCGTATCTGGACACTGGCCTAGCCCGTGCCTTACCCCTACCCCTCCTGGGCAAGGTCCCTGGCCTGGCTCGAGTGCCTCCCCGCCTAGGCTAGGTCCCTAGCCCTGCTCGAGCCCTTTCCTCAACCCTCTCGGATTAGGCCCCTCGCCAGGCCCGGCCAGCCTGGTCTGAGCCCTACTCCTACCCTGCCCTGACGAGGCCCCTAGCCTACCCTTCCCTTACCCCGAGTGGACTAGGCCCCTAGCCTACCCTTCCCCTACCCCGCCTGGACTGGGCCACTAGCCCGGCCCGAGTCTTACCGTTACCCCACCCGGACTAGGCCCCTGACCTGACTCAAGCCATACCCCTACCCCTACCTTGCTCAGACCAGGCCCGGCCCGAGCCCTACCCCTATCTCCTCAAGGCTCGGGCCATGTCCGATCCCTACCCTTACCCCGTCCTTGCCTTGCCTGGCCTAGCCCCCTCCCTACCAGGATTAGGCCCCTGGCTAGGCCCGAGCCTTACCCCTACTTCGCCCGGACTAGGCCCCTAGGCCTTCCCCGAACCCACTAAGATAAGGCCCCTAGCCCAGCTCGAGCCCTTTTCTTACCTCGCCCGGACTAGGCCTATATCCCGACCTCAGCCTTACCCATACCCAGCTCGGACTGGGCCCCAAGCCCCACCCAAGCCCTACCATACCCCTACCTGTGCTAGGCTCGAGCCCTACCCCTACCTTGCTCGAACTAGGCCCTGCCCGAGCCCTACCCTACCCCGTCCAGTAGGGGTGTGCAAATAGTCGATTCAATTTTGGATCGAATCGAACAGAACAAAAATCAAACTTTTAAAATTTTCAAAACCCAACAGCGAACCGAAGTTTTTGGGACGAAACCGAATAGAACGAAATAATTTCGGTCGGTTCAGTTTGGTCCAATCTTTTTTTTACAAATATAGGCTTTTTTTAAAAGATTTTTAACTTATATGGGTTCATAAATTAAATTAATTTATATTCAACAAAATAAAACCATTTTACATAAATTTTTCATATTATGTTTCTAATAAATACTAAGCAAAATTACACTAAAAAAACATACATTAAAAATAAATTGAACATAAATTCTGATTAATAATACATTCAATGCCCTCCAATTAAAAAAAAAATCTACATATTGTAACAATCCCATTTTTTCCTTAGAAGGAATTTGCAGTGTATGATTTAAAAAAGGGTATAAGTGTAATTAGACAAGTATGCAATTGGGTTAAGAAAGGGTATAATAGAAAGAAAATATAAGTTTTAGAAGAAAAGAATTTATTTTAGTGAGCACTTGGATGTTTGCCAAGGATCTATTGGAGTTTTGTCAAGGATTTAAAAGTTGGACTAATTGAGAAGAGACACCTAAGCAAGAGTAGTTGGGAGCATTTAATGAAAAGAAGAAAAGAAAGAAAGGAAGAGAGAGGAAAAATCAGATTTCTCTTTCAAGTTCTCCTCTTTCTGCGTGAGCTGTTCCCTTCTCTTCTTCTTCTTCTTCTTCTTCTTCTTCTTCATTTTTTGCTTCTTGCTTCTTCTCGTTTGGTGTTTTTTCAAAAGTTTGATTTGGATTTATAAGGTAAGTGGTTAGATTTTTGGATTTCCAATCTTCAGCTCCTTCTTCCTTTCTATTTTGTTTTGGTAACTGGGTTGGATTAAGTGTTTTATTTAGTTTGATTGCAAGAATCCGGTGACAAGAGGAAAGATAAAGGCAAGAATAAGGTTGGACCTTGAAGAGAAGAGTGGGTTGAGCTGCATTTTTTTGAGGCTTGGGAGTTTTGTCCTGTTGTTGTGTTTTGGTTTTAAGTTTTGAGTTCTGGAATTTTGATATGTGAATCATGTTTATATGTGTGTTGAGTGGGTTTTTGGCTAAATTTTGAGTATTGAAGGAAGTGGTATTAGTGCTACATGTGGGTTTAGTTCTATGTGGTTATAGTTAATGTGAGTGTGATTTATATTTAATTATTTATCTTATTCAATTGTTAATTAATTGCTTGTAATAAGTGTATAATGTTATTGGCATGAGAGATAGCATGTTTTGGAATGCAATTGTTATTTGGATTGAATTGTATGCTTGATTGCATGATTTTGGTGAGTTGGGGTGAGAGAGGAGCTGGTAAGTTCGGAACAGAGTGTGAGAATCACGACACTATCGCGAGCGCGACAGAGTGCGTATTTGTCGAACTTTATCTGAGGCACTCTCTGTCGCGAGAGTGACAAAGAGCTTGGTAAGCGAGCATTCGCTGGGCTGTTCATCGTCGCGAGCGCGCCTGCATGCGCAACGGAGACCTACCTGCTTTCTATCGCGAGCGCGACAGAGGCCTGCTAGCTCCTTCTCGTGAGCACAGAGCTTGTCTCGAGCACGACTTTGGGCAAGTTTTGTCTCTGTCGTGGGCGCGGCGGGTCGTCGCAAGCAAGGCCCTCCCTTATTCTTCAAATATGTTTTATTTATTGCACTTTGTATGGTTTCTCACTTTGATTGGTATTTGAATTTATTAATGTGAGCGATAGTATTGTACTCTAAATATGCCTTAATGGATGTAGTTGTGTGTGAGATATTTTGAATATTCGATTATAGCAAAGTTTGAGTGTTATGGATAGAGTGTATATGTATAAGCTTGAATGGTCATAGTAATGGATAGATAAGTATGCTTATAAAGGGTTAGTGATTGCAGCTGCTAGTGTTGATCCTGTTTGGGTCTAGTGTCGGCCTTGTTTGGGTCTAGTGTTTGATACCTTCAGGTATCTAAAAGTTTTCAAAGTGTTTTGAGAATTCGGTCTCCAGTGTTTGATACTGTTAGTCGGTATCCAGTGTACCCATATCCACCACCGATGTAAATTCAGGATATTGTTTTGTGATTATAGTGAGAATATGCAATGCTATGAATATATGTACATGAATGTTTGCGAGATGTAAAGTTTTCCTTGGCACCTTGTTCATAATAATAGTTAAGATCAAGTGAGTTTATGTATGTTAGTGAATGTAAAGTTGTAAGAAGGATTGTGTAGTTGATGCTTATGATTTTTGCATGCTTGTGTTATAGTATTTATGACTTAATGATTTGTGTGATGTATATGATATTACGTTATTCGTACTTGATTTTCTTGTGACTTCGTTAGAAGTCTTTTTGCTTGTGTTTTTCTTCCCACTGAGCCTTCGCTCAGCACAGGTGTTTCCTGTGTAGGTTGCAGGTTGGGTTTTGGGAGTGGTGCATCTGCAGGTCTTAGCTACTAGGTGTTGGAACTTGTCAAAAGTTCCTTTTTGCTTTTCTTATGTATATCTCGGGTTATGTATTTAGTATATTTCTGTAAAGTTATATGTCTATGCAATTGTAATAAGAACGCTTTTGTAATTTAGAATGATCATGTAATATAAGTATGACAATATTTTGTAATACGTACAATTTCTAGATATATATATATATATATATATATATATATATATATATATATATATATATATATATATATATATATGAGTTGTATGCTTGATTTTAGAATTGTTCTCTATCTTTCCATAGTAGTGTATGTATGTGTTTACGTATTTGTGAGTGCGTAGCAACCCGATATCCTCCCAAGTGGTATTGGGGTGTTACACATATAAATAAATATAACATAATTTTTCATACATAGTAATGCAACAAATCCAATCAAACCTTCTTAGACCTTCATTTCATACAAACAAATAATGATTAAATAAATTTAATTTTTACCAAATATGTATATATTATTACAAAGCAAACAGACATGAATGTAATATAAAGTAAATAAATAAACCTCTAATTTATTAGGACATAAACCTCTAATAAATTACCACTAATAAAAATGACCAAAAAAAAAGGATGAGAACCTGTATTTTCATTGAAAATACACCTAATCTACAAATAAAGTAGAAAATATAAATATAAAGTAAACAAATATAAATAGATTGTAAATAAACAAAAAAATTATAGATCTCAACAAAAAAAATAAAAAAGAAAATATTAACATTTTAATAATTACAAAGGAATTAACAAATAATTTCTAAGGAATTAAATGGGTACTTGTGACATTGGTATCTTTATCTTCCTTTTGTTGCCATATCTATACAAAATCTACTTTTTTCATTTCTATTTCTACCATTAAAACTTCTCACTAATCTTCTTCCGCAGAATTCAAATTTCCAAATTTTCTCTTCTTATAGCCTAATAAGGTAGGACTCTTATGTTGTCTTACTCGTGTTCTTGATTTGGGTCTAATTAGGATTCTTGCTACTTCTATTTCCTAAATTGGTGCCACTAATTTACCTAAACTCAAAAAAAGAAAAATAGATAAATGTCTCGTCTTTATCTTCCTGCAAGTAGATCAGCAAGAACCCAAAATAAAGAAACCAAAAAGGCAACTATTTTTCTGTTTTATATTAAAAAATACAACTCCGGTGAATGGCTATAGGAAGAATCGAAGAGGAAGAAATGAAGTGAAGAATAGAAGAAGAAGAAGCTGCGCAAGAGAAGCTAGGGTTCAGCTAAGAAAAAAGAATATATATATATATATATAACAGTGAGTTTTGGGTATTTCGGTCAATTTGGTTCTTTCAGTTTTTCAATTTTAAGAATCAAACTGAACTGAACCAAAACACCCAAAATTTAATTTCAGTTCAGAACTGATTGAACCGAAAATCGAACAAAAAATACCAAAATCCATTCGGTTCGGTTTTCGATTTTGATTCGATTCTGCACAGCCCCACCTCTCGAGCTAGGCTTGAGTTCTGCCCCTACCCTACTCAGACTAGGCCCCAGGCCTGAACCCTACCCCTAGCCCTCCCGGCCCCAGCCTTAGCCCCACCACGCCCTGGCCCGTACCGAGCCCTCCTCGCCCGAACTAGGCCCTTGCCCCGCTTGAGCTCGAGCTAGACCCCTCCGGATTGGGCCCCCGCCCTGCCCGGATAGAGCCCTACCCCTACCCCCCGCCAGAACTAGGCCCTTAGCTCAACTTGAGCCCTACCCTTACCCTATCCGAACTAGGTTTCTGCCCAGCCTGGCTCGAAATTAGGCCCCGGACCAACCCGACCCGACCCAAGCCTTACCCCTACCCCTACTGCACTAGGCCTCTGGCCCACCACTAGCCTTGCCCCTACTCTGCTCGGGCCATACCCCTACCCCTACCTGACTAAGCCCCCGGCCCGGCCCTAGCAACTCCCCCACCTCGATTGGACTGGGCCTCTGGCCCAAGCCCTACCCCTACCCCGCCCGGACTAGGCCCTTAGCCCGGCCCGAGCCCTACCCCTACCTCGCCTGAACTAGGCCACTAGCCTAGCCTGAGCCCTACCCTACCCTATCTTGCCCGGACTAGGCCCCGAGCCCCTTCTATACCCCACCCAAAATAGGCCCCTAGCCCGGCCCGAGCCCTATCCCTACCTCGCCTGGGCTATGCCCTTAGCCCTAGCCCGAGCCCCCTGGCTAGGGCCTCTACCTACCCTCCCTACTCGACCTAAGCTCCTAAACCCTAATCTTGGACCTAAACCTAAACTCCCAAGCTCTTAAACCCTAATCTTAGACCTAAACTTAAACTCCTAAAACCCTAAGTATAAATCCCAAAAATTCTTAACCCTTATAAAAACCTAGACAAAAAGCCAATACAAAAATCCAAATAATTAGTTAGATGTGTAAGTGTGTTTATCTTGGATACATATGAGACCTTGAATTCAAAAAAAAATGAAGTTATGCTAAGGGTGGGCCATTGTAAATAAGCAAATACATTGGCATGGAAGATTTTATTTATTGAAGTGGCTATAGATGAAAGCTAGACATAGATGATATTGCAATGTAGCAAGAGTATTGCACAAACGCTCACATTGAGATTCAAGGCTCTTAACCATTAAGAAACCATAACCAATTATTCCATTAATCTTGCTCAACAAAATAAGAAATTTGTGCCCATGAATGTTCTTGTAGGTGAGCCCTAGAAGAAATGGTTAACAATTCAACCTCATATGTAAGATGCAGATTCCGTAAAGGTCATGAGCAAAAAGCAATAAGCAGTGACTTGGATATTCAACATTCAAATAGAAAATATTTGACGAAATACATTCTTAAATCAATTTTATTTGATAATTAAAAAGAAAACACATTGAGCAATATTTTAAAAGTAATTTGTTTAAGCACTACCATTGATCACGCTGCAGATTCCAGGCAGAGGAAGCTGAAAAATTAGAATATACCTGATGTATGCCAGATATTCATGAGGAATCGGTACAAAAAAAAAACTAAAATGAGCGACGGTAATATTTCTGTCACTAATTAGCGACCGTTTTAAGAATTGGTCGTGAAAATCTATTTTTCCTTTTTTGCGACTAATTTAGCGATGGAAAAAATAAACAGTCACTAAATTTTGGCAGCAATTTATTGCGACTAAAAAATTCATCGCTATTTTTTGTGACTAATTTAGCGACTAAAAAATTTGTCGCTATTTTTTGTGACTAATTTAACGACTAAAAAATTCGTCGTTAAAATAGCAATAGTAATATCAGTCGCTAAATTTAGAGGCAATTTTAGCAACTTTGTTTGCGACGGATTTAGCGACTAAACTTGTTGTCGCTAAATACACTTGAATTAGCGATTGAATAGCGACTGATATTTCTGTCGCTAAAAAATGTTCAAATTTTTTAAATATGAAATTAAATTTCAGAAATTAAAGTGATACTTTATTGGGTCAATTTTACTCATGGTCATTCAACTTATCACTTATCGCACAAAAGTAACCGACTTTTTTTTCCTTACTTAAATGTTACTGAACTTATAATATTTTTGCAAAAAAATCATGTATACCGGAATCCGGCGAGAACCCTTGCCGAATTGATGACATGGCATATGACACGTGGCGACGAATAGTAAATACATGACTTTTTTGCAAAAATGTTAGAAGTTCAGTAATATTTAAGTTGGAAAAAAAAAGTTGGTTATTTTTGCGCGATAAATGATAAGTTTAGTGACCGTGAGTGAAATTGATTTAGATGTAGTATTTGTTGAAAATATTGTTAAACGACATGTAGTTTCTGACATGAAATGCCATGTCATCAATCCGGCGAGGGTCCTCGCCGGATTCCGTTTAACATGACTTTTTTGCAAAAATGTTAAAATTTCAGTAACATTTAAGTCCAAAAAAAAAAGTCGGCTACTTTTGCGTAATAAGTGATAAGTTGAGTGACCGTGAGTGAAATCAACCTTACTTTATTCCATCGCTATTTCGTCACTAATATTGTGCAAATTTTTGCATACAAGATTGTAAATGTGTAGCTGCATTATATTCGTCTATCACTCGAGAGATTACTTTATTTATGTGGGTGTTAAGCAGGTGGAAAGAGGCAGTGGATTAACTTATATATATGGTAAAGGTCCCTAAAGGAACCCATGTTGGACATGAAAGAACTGGGCTCAAGAAATGGATAATATTGTTAATGGTGGGAGTGATTGATGGTTCAATTATTCTGCTTATTTTAGGAGGGTTTGGGTATTATTTGATTAGAAAGAGAAGAATATTGCTGCTACTGATAATACTACTTAAGGGAGTCTTCCAGTGATATCCCGTATCAGAATTCATCACCATTTTTGCAAGTTCTTTATTTTTTATGTGGCCCTTCCATCTTCTTCATATAGAGAATAACACAATTTTGCATTGTTTTCTAGTGGTTGATTGAAATTTGACAGTAATCAAATAATATTTTTTTGGAGGCAATTCATGGGTTAATTACTCGAATTTTAGTGTTTATAATCAAATGATTATAATCAAATAATTTGTAACATAACAGTCATCGAACTCTTATTTTTTTTCAATTAAGGTAAAAATGACCGAAAAATTAATTTTTCGTCACCAAAAGGTTACACAAATATGCCAATATGACTCGTCTACATGGAGAAATTGACACGTTAGTAAGTACACGTCAGTAAAACTTTTTTTTTGTCTTTTTGTACAGGTTGACATAACACGTGTACTTGTTGACGTGTCAATTTCTCCATGTAAACGGGCTATATAGCATGCTGACTGGACACGTTCTAGAAAATTACTGATGAAATAGCATATTTGCGTGGTCCTCCAGTGACGAAAAATTAATTTTTCGGTTATTTTTACCTTAATTGAAAAAAAAATAAAAGTTTAATGACTTTTATATTACAAATTATTTTATTATAACCATTTGGTTATAAGCACAAAAATTCGATAACCACAGACGTAATTAACCCGGCAATTCATATTGCATAAATTAATCCATCGCTTTGAAGTCTTTATTTTTCCCCGAGTCTAAAACATTTTCAATTGGTGTCTTAATTTTGGTATAAATTACAAGCATTATTCAATCCGGGATGGATCAGCATATTATGGAGATAAGCTCTCTTGCATTGATTTTCGCCATTGAAACACCAGTATCATATGCTTGCACTGATGAGAGAAAAATGTTTCCAAATCTACTCAAAAGAAAAAACATCAGCTAAGAATTCTTAGACAGTTCCCAGTTCCAAAGCATTTAGACATGAGGGTTTTGGGATGTTGGCCCAATAAGTGGAGACTTTTTCCATTATTGGGCTTTACTTTTTGGGTTCAGAGGGTCAAATTTCTTTGAAATTGCTTTACGAAAGGACAGAGAGGCACGTATTTGACCAGGTAATCGGCTTTTAGTGGTTCTTAAATCAAGAATATTAATCTCAGATGTGGGATAGTGCTCTTATTGCCCATTGCGATGAGATTTGGTCTTTAGATTATTTGAAATGTGGCCCAAGTTTCAATCTTCACACTTAATTTACTTCTCACTTTAGTTTGGTTAATTTTTAAAGATTACTTCTCAATTTTGAAGATCGCATTACATAGACTGTAAAACATATAACATGAAATAGGTTCTAATTTGTAATATTCTGAATAAAGCCTAGATAATCAATTCTAGTTCGACAAAATATGAAATCTGAATCAAATTATGGTCTAGAAACATTCCAATGTCATAATATTTACTGCTGGGATATCCTTTAGAGACATTATGTTTTTCAACTTGCCATATGCCATATAATTGCTATTAATAAGAAGTTCTATTTTCCAGAATTCCAAATTGTTTTTCAATATGTTAATTACTCATGTTAAAGATTAACTATTTGGGGATGTGCGGAAGATTTGTCATTTAAAAGCAAAAATTGATACGATGAATCTAACACTTAATCTCCTTATCATTTCATAATATTCTCGTACCCTTTTATTGACTTGAA
The DNA here is from genome assembly GCA_947683425.1 of Excoecaria cochinchinensis. NCBI lineage: Eukaryota > Viridiplantae > Streptophyta > Magnoliopsida > Malpighiales > Euphorbiaceae > Excoecaria > Excoecaria cochinchinensis. The sequence goes on from CANTUQ010000058.1 coordinate 15,980,442, forward strand.
CATCAAAGTGCCATTAGTACCGTTGGAGTAGACATATTTTCAAAGAAATTATCAAAAATACATATGGTATAAATTTAATAATTTTTAAATCATTTTTCTCTTTTAATTATTTTTCATTTCTAATCCAAATTTCCCAGGATAGTGGGAAAATTTATCTCATCTAGCTTATATCCTGGTTAATTTTATCCGTGATCATTTAATTTTTGTAATTATAACGATATGACTAATATTCTACGATTTATAACAAAAAAAATATATTCACTATTATTTTATAATAGAAAAGTCATAAAATCTGAAAAATGGGTATTCCGGCAATCAGCGTGTGTGTTTCACGTTCAACTACATGTTCACGTTATCCCAATTGCCAAGTCAGTCACTAAATGGAGCCCACATGGTATTAAGTTAAAAAGGATAATTTCATATGTGGTCATTCAATTTTCGCACAAGTAATATTCTTCACTATATTTCGATTGACAACAGTAAAATAACTCAAGTATTATTTTATAATGGCTTAATACATAAAAACCCCCCTATACTTGTATTTAATTTTAAAATTGATACCTTTACTTTTTAAGTTTTTAATTTTCCACCCAAACTTTGAAATTTTTTTAATTTACCACCCGAATTTTGAAAAATTTTTAATTTACCGCAATGATACTGCGTATAACTTATCACTTACTTCCCTCAGCGCGTGCATTTCACGCTACAGTCCACTTCAACGAGTAGGTAGCAAGTTATACGCAATATTATTGCGTTAGGTGGTAATTTAATACACTTTTCAAAATTTAAGTGGTAAATCAAAAATAATTAAAATTCAGGTATCAATTTTAAAATTAAATACAAGTACAAGGGGGATTTGATATATTAAGCCTTTTATAATAGTAAAGTTAAAAATGCCGGATAATTACATTTTCGGTCACCGTTGCACATAAAAATTGCCGACTTAGCAAAGCCAAATACTTTTTTCTTTCCTTATATTCGATAAGTTAGACTTCATTTTATTCTCTCCTACCCTTGCCCTAATAGGTGGTTGATTAATCACCTACTGAGTCAACGTTTTCTATGCCCCTTGTGATTGGAAATGCAATAGTATTACAAAATAGTATTTGAATTATTTTATAGTTATCAAATGAAATATAGTGGGTAAAACGTTATACGTGCAAAAGTTGAGTGATCACGGATAAAATTAATTTAATATCACGTGAACTCCATTCAGTGGCTGACGTGACAATTGAAATGACATGGACAGGTGGATGAACGTGAAATATACGAGTAAATTGGCGGAATTTTCCTGTCCCAGCCTTTATAACTTTTATGTTGCAAAATAATATTGAGATTATTTTTTTCATTGCAAATCGCATAGTGGCCATATTGTTACAATCGCCAAAATTTAGTGACCATAAATGAAATTAATGACATATTCTTACTTATAAAGACAAATTTTGTGAAAGGTTCATAGTCCTTAACAGTAAAAAAAAAAAATCGAAAAATAAAGGTGTTTTATTATTATTATTATTATTATTGAGATGTGATATAATGCAAGTATCGCCATATCTTACGGTACAGATGTAAGGACAACATGTTACATGTGTATACCGGATTACCACTTAAAAAAATCACTTAAAATGTTTTAATAAAATTTAAATTTTATACGAAATGTCATGAGAAAAATAAAGAAGAAGAAAAAAGTATTTAAAATTTTTCTTAGTTTAACTCGAAGTCAATGCTCATGGGTTATGACTACATATGTTTAATCAAGTTTTGTTGTATTTAAACTCATAATTTTCCCCTGATTAACAGTAATACATAGGAAGGTGTGAAGATATAACACGTATTACGAGACTTATGGATTGGTCAACAAACATAAACATATCATGGGAAATGCAGCCGATTAATATACTTAAATTAATATTCCATTTCTCATCATTATTCGCTTATTGGAAATCCATTATTTTCCATTATTCTGCCGAAAAAAAAAGAAAAACAAGTTGTAACATTCTTATTGCTGCTTTCGTGTTAATAGTATTATTGTCACGTGACATGCATTATTATCTTAGTGTGTTTGTCATCTTTCTTCTCTCCTATTTTGTGGGACTTGATAAAGCCATTTCTGACTTTATCGGGAGGTACGCCGGGCACTGTGTATATTGTCCGCTGTGGGCCGGAGCTCTCACGGTTTTGTTTCTGGGGCTTTGCCCCAAAAGGCCTACACAGAGGGAATGTGTCATTGACCCTTATAAGGGCCTATTCCATCTCATCCCTAGCCGATGTGGGATTAGGATAGCATTGCTATCACTATTCCCCCTCCCGAGAGAGGGCTACGGCGCTGGCCGCTTACGGGACTGGCCGCTTGTCGGGACTGGCCGCTTTGGGCGCTGCCGATCGGGCGCTGCCGTTCGGGCGCTGGCCTCGGCTCTCAACGAAAGCACCAAATGATAAAGCCATTTCTGACTTTATCGGGAGGTACGCCGGGCACTGTGTATATTGTCCGCTGTGGGCCGGAGCCCTCACGGTTTTGTTTCTGGGGCTTTGCCCCAAAAGGCCTACACAGAGGGAAGGTGTCATTGACCCTTATAAGGGCCTATTCCATCTCATCCCTAGCCGATGTGGGAATAGGATAGCATTGCTATCACTATTCCCCCTCCCGAGAGAGGGCTCGGCGCTGGCCGCTTACGGGACTGGCCGCTTGTCGGGACTGGCCGCTTTGGGCGCTGCCGCTCGGGCGCTGGCCTCGGCTCTCAACGAAAGCACCAAATGATAAAGCCATTTCTGACTTTATCGGGAGGTACGCCGGACACTATACAATATTGTCCGCTTTGGGCCGGAGCCCTCACGGCTTTGTTTCTGGGGCTTTGCCCCAAAAGGCCTTGTACAGGTGAAGGGTGTCCATGGCCTTTATATGGCCTACTTCAACCACTTCAACAGCCGATGTGGGATTCATGATAGCATTGCTATCACTATTCCCCTTCCCGAGAGAGGGCTCGGCGCTGGCCGCTTACGGGACTGGCCGCTTGTCGGGACTGGCCGCTTTGGGCGCTGCCGATCGGGCGCTGCCGCTCGGGCGCTGGCCTCGGCTCTCAACGAAAGCACCAAATGATAAAGCCATTTCTGACTTTATCGGGAGGTACGCCGGACACTATACAATATTGTCCGCTTTGGGCCGGAGCCCTCACGGCTTTGTTTCTGGGGCTTTGCCCCAAAAGGCCTTGTACAGGTGAAGGGTGTCCATGGCCTTTATATGGCCTACTTCAACCACTTCAACAGCCGATGTGGGATTCATGATAGCATTGCTATCACTATTCCCCCTTCCGAGAGAGGGCTCGGCGCTGGCCGCTTACGGGACTGGCCGCTTGTCGGGACTGGCCGCTTTGGGCGCTGCCGATCGGGCGCTGGCCTCGGCTCTCAACGAAAGCACCAAATGATAAAGCCATTTCTGACTTTATCGGGAGGTACGCCGGACACTATACAATATTGTCCGCTTTGGGCCGGAGCCCTCACGGCTTTGTTTCTGGGGCTTTGCCCCAAAAGGCCTTGTACAGGTGAAGGGTGTCCATGGCCTTTATATGGCCTACTTCAACCACTTCAACAGCCGATGTGGGATTCATGATAGCATTGCTATCACTATTCCCCCTCCCGAGAGAGGGCTCGGCGCTGGCCGCTTACGGAACTGGCCGCTTGTCGGGACTGGCCGCTTTGGGCGCTGCCGATCGGGCGCTGCCGCTCGGGCGCTGGCCTCGGCTCTCAACGAAAGCACCAAATGATAAAGCCATTTCTGACTTTATCGGGAGGTACGCCGGACACTATACAATATTGTCCGCTTTGGGCCGGAGCCCTCACGGCTTTGTTTCTGGGGCTTTGCCCCAAAAGGCCTTGTACAGGTGAAGGGTGTCCATGGCCTTTATATGGCCTACTTCAACCACTTCAACAGCCGATGTGGGATTCATGATAGCATTGCTATCACTGCCTACACCGAATAAAGACTAAAAGGCTTAGACGCAAAGGTGTAAAAAAGCACCAAAAACAGGCAGTAAAACACTTACATCTATCAGCTGCTGGCCGATGGCTTGGGTTTCCCTGCTGAGCTGACTAGCGTCGCCAGCATCCCGATGATCGTCCTCCCGGAGAAGACCCCGGCAAATGTAATTGGCCACATGGCCAACCGACCAGTCCTCGCCAAAGTTCTCTTTCAGGACTTCCTTCATCGGGACGACACGCCGATCGGATGACCGCCTTGGAGACTCGCCAAGCTGCGCAGCTTTGCCTCTTGCCGACAGTCGAGCATCCGACTCGGCGATCAGCTCAGTAGCCCTCTTCTTGGCCGCCTCCTCGGCCCTCTTCTTGGCAGCCTCCTCTGCCCTCCTCTTAGCAGCCTCTTCCACCTCTCGGATAGTAGCACCGATCGGCTGATCGTCTTCGTCTGACTCATCCCGAAGAGTGTGGCGCCGCCGGCGTAAAGGCCGAAGAGAGGCCTCAGTTTGAGGCACATTCATCGATGCAGCAGCTGCGGAGGTCGGCGCAGCGGTGGCAGCAGGAGGTGCCGACGAAATTGGAACAGCCATGATTGCCGGAGTCGTTGTCGAGGTACCGGTCGCCCCCTTTGAAGCTCGAAGATCGGAAGTGAGGACCAATTTCCTCCTTTTCCTCTGCTCCTGAGCTTTCTTCTCTGCCTCACGTTTCTGACGGATCCGATCGCCAAGTTGTTGGGCGGCTCCGTTCCCACCAGCCATCTCAGCTGCACGACAGAAAATGAAATAGATAAGTTTTTGACACAAATTCTCTTCATGAAACATTAATAAAGTGCAATGAATGTCATGATGCATGAGTTTGGGTCTTTTCTGATCCTAACGCTCACGTTCTACGTCCTCAGCGTCCTGAAAGCCGGGAGAACCAAACAGCGAGCGCAAGAGAAATTTGGACTCGTACGGTCCTTCATTCCTGCTGACGGCGGCCATTAACTTTTGAATGTCGTTCTCGTAGAATTCCTGACCGGCGGCTAGGTCCTTCAAGATCTCGACCCTGGCCGATCGGGTAAGGCGTACTCCAAACCCGCCTTTCCTGCCCACCAAGAAATATCGTTCCCGGTACCCTTTCATGGAGGTGGGGACGAACATCAATTTCCTCTTCGGGCGGCTTGTAAAGAAGTACTCCGTTCCATCGCTCCGGCCCGAGATGTAGAAGAAATGGGTGAAAAGCTCCAGGGTCGGTGCCACCACTTCTATTTGGCAAAGGATTTTGAAACACGCCACTGATCTCCAGCCGTTCGGATGTAGTTGGTTAGGGGCGAGACCGTACCCCCTCAGTATCGCCGTCTCGAAGGCGCCCAACGGGAACCTCAGGCCCGCGTCCAAGCTCCAGAGATGGCACACGAACCATTCACCGCCGTCTTGGCCGAAAGGCCCCTCAGTCACCGCCATCGATTCAGGGCAAGCCAGCACTGATATCTCATCAGGAAAACCGTATTTGGCTGGGATTTCGGCCACTTCCGCAGCAGTTAGGCGAGAATGCGGCTCAGCGGCTGGTTTATTCTCGTACCATTCCAAAAAAGTTGTGTCTAATGCTTCAGCACTACTTGAGGCCATCTTCAACAGAAAAGAATGAAGAGAAGGCGCAACTCTCTTTTCTAAATGAAATGGGTGTGAGAAGAAAAAGGAAATCGCAAAGAAAGCAAAAAGCAAAAAGTCACTTACTTGATAAAAAGAACTCGAAGGGATTCGAAGAAGAAGTTAAGAGTAGTTGCAGAAATCTGGGAATCAAAGGAAGATTTTGGCAGAGCTTCGCTAGAGATTTCGAAAGTAAAGAAGGAACGATTCACAGAGTCCTCTATTTATAGACGAAAGCTTCTCAAAAACGCCAAACAACGCGCCATTCAGCAAGCGCCACGTGTCAAAGGACATTATGTCTCTGCGAAGAACGAAGCGTCGCCCTCGGAACGCTCACAGCATTAAAAGAGAACAGCTGTCTCAGCAGGCGCGTCGCTTCAGAAAAAGCGCCTCCCAAATTCAAAAAGCGCGCCAGTACGCGTCTTCGGATCGGGAATCTCCATAACTGATTCCATCCGAACGGACCAACAAAGGCAAATCTATGCCCGATCGGACCTGTTGAGGGGGGACAAGTGATAACCCAGCAAATATCATTTGCTCTGAGGCCCATCCTGTCGGCCCACTCAAACTGGCAAGGCCCAAAGCCCATCAGCTAAAGGTATCAGACACGAGCTCCTAGGCAGCGCACATGCCCGATCGGCTGATGTGACCGCCAGTCCCATCAGCCGCCTGACACAAGGCAGCGCCCATGTCTACCATCTGCTCTCTGTCATGTCGCCGGATACCTACTCTGACAGCCAGTAATCACTCCCCAGGCACTCAAGTGCCCCTCGACTATCTCATATAAATAGCCCAGCACACGATGGTACCAGGTATTGAATTCACGACATTATCTCTCTAAAGCACATCTTCTCTCTAAGCTACTAACTTAAGCTTCGGAGTGCTCACGCCTGGTCCGACCGGGCTCCTCTTATTGCAGGTTTCTCTCATCCGATCGGATCGTCCTCTCTCCTACAGATAAAGACATATTTGGATTTATCAGGACTAATTAAAAATTTCCACAATGCATAAATTTTCTGTCGCTAGTAAATACTAATATAATTTAGTGATGTCTTAGCTGTGTGGTTGAGATCCAGGATACGAAGAGGATTGCTTAGAGTTTAAACTTCATTCCAATGGTATACGGTGCAGTAGGGTTGATTTGAACAACTGTGATTTTATTTTACTGTCTACATCCGACATGTGAGGAATTGAGACAACGACACCTTGTAACTCGAGCTTCATGCTTCTCTTGTTCTTTTGTCTCTGCTTGAATTAATTAAAAGGATAAATTTGATGAGTGCAACGCATGAAACTCTGTTGTGTTATGAATATTATATTATTTCGATAAGAATATGTTTGAATTGCATAACAAGAAACTAGCCCGTGAACTTTAATCTCACGTCAGAACAAAGTAAAGTGGCATTTTTTGCCTGGACCCTCTTATCTCCTAAATATCATTTGTCGATTTGTCACGTATCCATTTTAACAGACCCCACCTCTCTCCACCCATTTTATATAATAAATTTCAATTTTCACCTTCTGTGTCTAAACTTTGTTTCTCAGCCTAGAAAATTAGATTTAATAATCATGTCTTTATTATTATTTCAAAATTATGCATATATACGCACCTATAAAGTCCATAACCATCCGCTGTACAAAGTCTACAATCATTGAAGGATTGTCCTCTTATCGCTTTAATTACCATGTCAAATTTGTTTACAGATCTATATAGAATTTGAGTTTATTATTGTTCAAAGTAACCTAAACCATTTTACTGTTAACTTTCCCGCTATTATGAACCTTTGTTATTTCCTTATATATATATATATATATATATATATGATTCTTTAGGAATTGTATTAAAATTCTTGATTTGTGACAACTGTAGACAGTCTCTGAGAATCCAAAAATGTTAACAGCAATGTTATTAAAACCGGACCGGATATAGAACCGGCAAGGCTGAGGGTTCGTGGTTCGACCGGATTCAACCGGATTTTTTCTATTTTTTAAAATATTATTAATTAGTATAATGTTTATAAATACTACTACTCAAATAAAAAAAATCCATCAAAATATTTAGTATATATCACAAATATACTAATAATAATATTTTTTTCATCTTTTATTTTTTTAAAAAAAATTATTACTTGATTAATTTAAAAATTAAATAATTTAATAACTTTAGGTGAAATTAAAGAAAAGGGTAAACAATTATTTTTAAGTTAACCAAATTTAATAATTTATTCAATTTTTATTCTATTATATTTTATTAAATTATTAAACCATTATATTATTTTTATTAAATCCAAAGGTAATTAAATAGTAAAAGAATCAATTATTTGCTAAATAAAACTTATTAGATTATTTAGTTTTTATTTTTATGAAAATAGTACTAATTTTTATTAATTATTTTAAATTAAAAGCATTTTTTCAAAAAAAAAAATAAAATAAAAACATATAATAAATTTTTGGCCGGTTCTGGCCGGTTCTTCGGTTTTTCCCGGTTCTGGCCTGTTTTTTCCGGTTCAATCCGGTTTTCTAGTGTTGAACCGACCGGTTTGCCCGTCGGTTCGCGGTTGAACCGGCCGGTCCGGTCCGGTTTCAATAACTATGGTTAACAGAGGCATCGAAAATAGTAATATTTTATGTTTAATAGTTCGTCTATCATTAAAAAGATTTAGCCAAAGATAAAGTGCAATATTAAAGAGCAATGCATGTTCCAATGCACTTCTAGTGTAAAAAAAATAAAAATTGCAACTAATTAGCATTAGAAGTTAGTAACTGATGAGTTAATGATTATTCAAACCACTATAAGGAATACAGTTTTTTTATAATGAATTAATGTAGGATATTTAGTATATTCTCTCATTCTCATAGTTGTACACGTATAAAAATTTTAAAATATGAAATTTACAAGAATAAATATTAATGAGTATTTTAATATTAACAATTGGTAGTTATAATACCATATAAAAAATGAACTGAATTTATTTTAATTATAAAATTTAATTTATAAAATAAGAATTGTTCAGATCATGATGAGTAATACTGTGTTTTTATAATCCATTTAAGTGGGATACTTAACATCTGGCAGCCCATGAAAATCCGAACAACCGACTGCACCTACACCCGATGACACTCGTAATCGCATCAAGTCTTCATGTGAATATCTTATTCCACTAGAAATCTTCGCTCATTGATATATAATGACAAATAAAGGAGAGAAAGAGAGAATTATTATATATATGCTCGACAATTATATCAATTCTCTCATACGACCTATCAAATTCTATTCTCTCAGACCGAGTTTTAAAGTGTCTATTAAGGTAATATCACAAGAATTAAAGAAATTGTTAAACAATGTCAATTCTTGTATGCATAGTTAAACCTAAAAACTCTCTTTCTTTTCTATAGCCGCCAATTTGTTAACCTAATTTTGGGGCTGCCGTCACTTCATTTTCTGGCGGCAGCCCCTCATTTTTTTTCTTCTATTTCTATAATAATTTTCAGATCAGTACATATCTGAATTTTTAATTTTATTCGTTGTTTTTTTTTGTGTTTTTGAGTGTGTTATTTGTTTTAATAAATTCAGATTTGGATTTTTTTTGTGTTTTTCTTTCGTTTTTGGATTATTGTGTTAGATCTGAAACCCTTTGTTTTTTGTTTCTGTGTTTTTGATTTCAATAAATACAGATCTGTATAAATCTGATTTAGTTTTTTTTTGTTTTTTATTTTTTTGTATTTTTTTGTTTTTATAACCTCAGATCTAAATTTTCTGTATTTTTATTTCGAGTTTGTTTTTTATCAAATCTGAAATTTTTATTTAGATCTAGTTTTTTAATTAAAATTGAGTGCAATTTAAATTTTTATTATGAAAATTTGTTCTCCAAATTTGGAGGTTGTGGTCTTCCTTCATGGAAGTTGGATTGTCTTCTGTTATGGAAGTTTGATAGTCTTCTTTTATGGAAGTTTTTCTTTGAACAACAGATGGACGGAGTTTCCCGCTGATAGCCAGATTGCGCACCGCATGTTACCATTATCCACTGTTCTTGTCGAAAAAGTTCAGAGATATAATCCAGTAACTTCATTTATTTCATACATTTTATGTACTTTTAACTTTTATAAGTTTATCTGTACTTTACAGATGTATTTTTTATTATATTAATGAAAGTTTAATTTGCATTAAAAAAAATGTCAATTCTTGTAAAAATTATTTTTATTATTCTTTTATTAATTTTTTCATTAATGGAAACAGATGAAGGTAAAAAAATTTACAACAAAACCGGAAGGGAAAAGAAAAACCAATTAGCTTCTTACATGTGACTTGTTTGATAGGGGTGTGCAAATGGTCGGTTCGGTTCAGTTTTGGACTGAACCGAATAACAGACCGAAAACCGAACTTGAAAATTTTTTAGAACCGAACCGCGAATCGAAATTTTTAGAACCAAAACCGAAATAAGTTCGGTTCGGTTCGGTCCAATCAATTCTTTACAAATATAGGCTTTTTTTTTGTAGATTTTTAACTTATATGGATTCACAAATTAAATTAACTTATATTTAACAAAATAAAATCATTTAAAATAACTAAAAGGAAAAAATATACATAAATTTTTCATATTATGTTTCTAATAAATACTAAACAAAATTACACTAAAAAAATATACATTAAAAATAAATACAACATAAGTTCTTATTAATAATACTTTCAATGTATTTCAATTTAAAAAATAAAAAACATACATGTAAATAAATATAACTATAGTTGTATTTAGGTTTAGGTTATATATAAATATAAGCAAAATGGTGAGTTTAACAAATTTTAGTCGGTTCTATTCTTTCGGTTTTACAATCATAAGAACCAAACCAAAATAGCCGAAATTTAATTTCGGTTTAGAACCGAACAAACCGAAAATTGAACCAAATGGACCAAAATTCATTCGGTTCAGTTCGATTTTCGATTTCGGTTCGGTTTTACATAGGTTTATTGTTTGATGTCTATATATGGATTGATCTTATTTAGCCGGTGTTTGGTTTAACTTTCTTTGATAGCAGCGGTTAATCTTTTTTATTCCAACAGTTTTATTTAACTATTTAGTTAATTTTTTGAAATAAGAGCTGATAGTTATTTTTCATTTAAATAATCAGCTTACCATAGTTATTAAAATCGGACCGGACCGGCCGGTTCAACCGCGAATCGGCAGGCAAACCGGTCGGTTCAACACTAGAAAACCGGATTGAACCGGAAAAAACCGGCCAGAACCGGGAAAAACCGGAGAACCGGCCAGAACCGGCTAGAACCGGGCAAAAATTTATTATATGTTTTTATTTTATTTTTTTTTGAAAAAATGCTTTTAATTTAAAATAATTAATAAAAATTAGTACTATTTTCATAAAAATAAAAAATAAATAATCTAATAAGTTTTATTTAGCAAATAATTGATTCTTTTACTATTTAATTACCTTTGAATTTAATAAAAATAATATAATGGTTTAATAATTTAATAAAATATAATAGAATAAAAATTGAATAAATTATTAAATTTGGTTAACTTAAAAATAATTGTTTACCCTTTTCTTTAATTTCACCTAAAGTTATTAAATTATTTAATTTTTAAATTAATCAAGTAATAATTTTTATTAAAAAAATAAAAGATGAAAAAAATATTATTATTAGTATATTTGTGATATATACTAAATATTTTGATGGATTTTTTTTATTTGAGTAGCAGTATTTATAAACATTATACTAATTAATAATATTTTAAAAAATAGAAAAAAACCCGGTCGAACCACGAACCCTCAGCCTTGCCGGTTCTATATCCGGTCCGGTTTTAATAACATTGCAGCTTACAAAAAGTACCGGTTTAAAATTTTGCATGATTTATTATTAATTTATTTAATATATTCACAAAAATACTCATTAACATTTGTAAAATATTTTTATAAAACACATAAAATTTTCATTGTACTATTAATAAATTACCCATTAATGTTATTATTTTTTTACACTAAATTGTTTTTTTTAGCAACTTATAAATTTTTATATTATACTATAATTTGTTTACCTACTAATAATGATAACACTATTGAGAAAATTCCCGTGATCTGTTCTCTGCAAGAAATAATAAAGGACCTGTGGAGATTTATGAATACTCCGACGGTCAAGTCAGTAATTGACGAATAATAAATGGAAATTCAAAGAGAATTCGAGAGAGTAGAAGACCTGATTTTCCGCCTATTTATAGAGTTGTGTCTTGGTGAATTGCTGTTCTTGTTTGTATTGTTTCAAGCTTTTATTGGAAAATAGCTACTAGAAATTCAAAGATCACTTGTCTTGTTTGATAGATTGTTAGTTAAACAAGAACAAATCGAAAAATAATCAACAAAAATAAAGACTTTAAAAATAATACAAATGCTGTGAATATTTAAAAAGTACAACCAATTTGTATTTAAATATGCTTGTGCAAGTGAGTCCAAGATTTTAGCTTGCATACCATAGTTTGACATAGTATCGCAAATTGATAACCCTTAAATTGCAGCCTTTGCATATCTCACCAACCTAACCGTTAACCATGGTATGGACATTATGTGCTTATATCACGAAGTGGATTTTTGCAGTGTGAATTAATGGAGTGGAATATGTTGTAGCAGAGTATGCTTAAATATATAAGAATTCCAAAATTGGGATTGCTAACCGGAAGCACTCAATGGAACATCCAATAAAAATATAGCCATTGGTCACGATAACCTGCAAATTCAATAAATTGCTTTGATATCTCTTAGCTTTTTTTTTTTTTTTTTTTCACGTGAGCCATAAAAGGATATAACAAATGTGACCAGTAATATGAACCGAATGATGTGCAAGAGAAAAAGCTTTCCACAACAAGATTGCTGCAAACTCAATTCCCAGTAACCACATGAACCAGCACCATCTCATAATTGATGATTTATGCCAATACAAAATGCAGAGTGTCACTATGAAATTGATAAAGAAGTAGGCATGTTAGCTTGCGAAGCATTTAGCCTTATTTGTTGTAGAGAAAATAATTTGACATTAGACAAATTTATGCTATAGTAGAAGCCAAAAAGTGACAGTGCTCGGGCTAGCAATATAGCTTAGAAATGCTTAAAAATAATCATATAGTTCAAAGAAGAACTTAGCTGAAAATTCAAACATAAAAATCAGCATACTTACTTCATAAGCAGAGCTTAAAGTTGTAATCCTTATACTCTGATACTAATCCTCATAAGGTAGACCAAACTTGCCCAATTCTCACACAAACAAGAAGACAAATGATTAAAATTAAGCATTTGATTTATATTAATAAATATGTGTGGACTGGCCTCACTTATATTACTTGGCAGTATGACCACCAGCGACTGGGAAATGATGATTCCCTTCATTTAGTTTACTCAAAGCTAATACGGACCATTATCTTTTGCTATGAAATTGTATTAATGAGAATCCAAACGCAATCAAAAATTTCACAGGCATCGAGATAAATCAAGCCTAAATTCATAATTTCAATGAGGCTACGGTATGATCAAAGAGCTGATTATTACATATGATCGGAGATTTGGAAATTTAGATTTTGGTACCTGGAAGGTGAAACGATTTACCGATTTGACATCACTTGAAATTTTTCTGCCATTTTAGTCCCCGTTGCTGATCACCGGAGACTCGTTGGAGCTTCGCCGGAGATCCAGCGGAGACGATACCACTGCTGGCTTACAGCCCACGGTGCCAGGACTTCATTTCCGGTGGTCACGCGCCGATATGTTGAGCAATTCGACCAGAATCCTCCTCAGAAGATTCGGCCCACCTCCCCTCCGATCTCTCCTTCGCCGGCGATTGAAGGCAATCCATGCATGCCAAGTGATTCGCCGGGCCGCTTGGATTTTGCTGCTGTCGCGCGTGCTTCTTCCCGTGACCGGAGCAAGCGAGAGGAATTAAGTTCGGCCACCTCGCTCAAATCGGGCTTGCTTTCGTGAACGGGGGAAAGGAAACAGAGCACCAGCGAGCTGAACGGCGCTGCGGGATTGCCGGTCTGCCTGCCGTCGATCGTCGCGGGTCGCCCTCTGCCGTGCTCCCCTGTTTTCGTCTCCCTCCATCTTTTGTTTCCTTTTTTTTAATAATTTATTTTTCTGCCAATAAATCAAAGTATTAGCCAATTGGTACTTATTGAATAAATCCGTCAAATTGAATAAATGAATTATCATCAAAATGGAATTGCTGTCTAAATTCCCATCTGGATTTAAGAATCTCCATCTCCATTCCTCTATGAAAAATCCGTCAAATTGATTGTTGATCAGTTGTTAATTAAAGATTCAGGGCTTTGTTCGATCCACGCTCACCGCACCAATGATAACACTATCGAAAAAATTCATGTGATCTGTTCCCTGCAAGAAATAATAAAGGACCTGTGGAGATTTATGAATACTCCGACGGTCAAGTCAGTAATTGACGTATAATGAATGGAAATTCAAAGAGAATTCGAGAGAGTAGAATACCTGATTTTTCGCCTATTTATAGAGTTGTGTAATAGCGTTTGAATAGGAGTTTATGTTCCTATTTAAGTAGTACCCCAAATTAAGCAATATTTCTTTTTAGAATTATTTAGTTATCAAATAAGAAATAAAAAAGTATCATTACGTTAAAAAGAATTATATCCATAATTATAATTTGAAACCTATCATCAATAACATTTACCAAATACTTAATTAATTTAATCATCAATTAACTATCAGCTATTAGAACTAAACAGGGCCTTAATAATTAGTCGTAGGACTACGACATGCAACATAATATGCACATGAAGAAAATTTATAAAAAATAAATTAAACCATTATAATTATACTAATTATTATTTCACATTTATCTTTAAAAATTATCATTATCTAATTAAGCTTAAATTTTGAGTTAGTTTCACCTAGGGGTGAGCAAAAAAATCGATTGACTCGGTTAACCGGAAAAAAAAAATCCGAAACTGAACCGATAGACTGGTTAACCGATTGTAATAGACTGGTTAATGGTTAGTGTTTTGAAAAAATCGATATTAATGGACTGGTTAATGATTTTTGACTCATGTGACCGGTTAACCGAACCGAAACTGAATTTTTAGTTAATTTATTAATTATTTAATATGTCCATATTTATTATTTTTTGATTTATCAAATTTTTTAATAATGAAAATTAGAATATATTCGAAAAGTTATATAACAATTTATTCTAATTAAAAGTGATCATATACTTTTTTTTCATTACACTAATTATTTTAAAGATTTTAAGTTTTTTTAATTGGCTATTAGAAAGTATAACAATTTATCTAATTAAAAGTAATTATAGACCGGTTAATTTATTTACTTATTAAATATTAATTTTTAAAAACAAATTTGCTTATATCCACCAAATATTTTTATTTTAACAACAATAATGTTATATTATAGTGAAAAAATTTTAATTTTTAAGTACCTTAAATATTTTAATTTTATTTATGAATACATTTTATAATTATAGTGGTTAACCGAAAAATGTTGGATAAACAGTCCGAAAATCCGAAAATGATGGACTGGTTAACCGATAGTAACGGCTTGGTTAATGGTTAGTGTTTTGAAAAATTGATATTAACGGACTGATTTTTTTTTTTGGCTCATGGACCGGTTAACCGGTACATGCTTACCCCTAGTTTCACATAATTACTGAACTATTATCCAAATTACGCAAAAGTAATGAAATAAATTTTTTTTTTTCGTAAAAATCACTGAACTTAATACTTATATTAGCTGTGAGCATGAACCGATTCACCGGTCAATGAGCCAAAAAAATTAGCATATTAATATCGATTTTTTTGAAATTTCAGTCTATTAACCAATCCATTACATCGGTTAGTCAGTCCATCAGTTTCGGATTTTCAGATCGGTTAACCAATATTTTTCGGTTAACTACTATAATTATAAAATGCATTCATAAAAAAATTAAATTGTTGAAAATACTTAAAATTTAAAATTAGAAAACAAATATAATTCAACATAATAATTAAATATGATATTCAAAAAACAAATATAAACTAAAAATATTCAAAAATATTATTTTCACATATAATAAAAATTTGGGTTTGATCAGCCAATTCCATCTCAGCCACTTATAAGGGACAATCTGCATACCATAGACATGCGTGGTCAGCATCACTTGAATTGGGCACTTGAGTTTTCTGTTTTTATAAATGAATGGCATATGCGCCATGCTCGTGTTGTTGTTGGGCAACGTCCAAGACGGCCGGTTTTTAACACCCAGCCGGCTAAACCGGCTGGGTCCCACCCCTGCCAGAAACCGGCACCCTGTTGTGCCGGTTTCTGACGCCCCTTTTTTCTAATATCTTCTACTGTAGCCCCTTTATTCCAAATATTTTATAATTTCACCTCCTTTTAAAAAAAAACCCATCATTGTTAGTGTTACGCTTACTCAATGTAACGTAATTTTTATATCAAAGCCAAAGAAAAAAATAAAGAACATTTTTATGCGTTTGAGTATCCCTTTCGTCCATTTTATACCATGGATAGTTGTGTTCAAGAACTCTTACATATATAATAATTATACGTTATCTCACGGTAACTATCTCAATTTAAAGATAATTATAAAATAATAGCATTCTATTCTTATCCATTTATATGAAATGAGAAAATTGTGATAAGAGACAATAATACAAAAATTATTTTTACATTAATTAATTGTCAAATTAATAAGAAAAAAGATAAAGAATTTTCTCAAATGTGATAGACTTACGAAAGCTCATTAAGGTAGTGGTTGAAACAAATGAATTTCATAAAATTTTGTGAAATTTATTTTTAATTTTCATTTTTCATGCTTGGAATGCAAAAAAAATAGAAATTAAATTCAATTCCATATAATTCGTCATACTTTCACCAAATTTTATCAAATTAGGTGGAATTTGTAAATGAATTTCATATTTTTAATAGCTAAATTTGAAAAAAAAAACTATAATATTATCTTGATTAATTATTAAAAATAAATTACTTTTGTACAGTTAACGTAATTTATTTTTTTTCCTCCCTCACCATTGTTCTTGTTCCTCTCATACCATTGTTCTTCTCTCACCCAAGCTCACCATTACCAAAGCCTCTATTGGACCTTCACCAACCAATTTCATTGGTTGTTGGTATATATGACTTTTTCTCGTTTTATTTTCTATTTTTCTAAATTATGACTGAAAAAACATTCATACCAGCTTTTATAAAATACAGTTAATTATTTTGTTTAAATTTTAATAGTAAATTTTTAGAAGCAGATTAATCATCAATATTACTTGTAGGCCCTAGCCATCATATTCAATTAAATATCGAATTATTAATTTTAAAAAGTAAGATGCAATAATGATATCGTTTTTCTCCCTTAGATATCGTTATTCAAAAACTGTTCAATTTAATTATTTCAATAAATATTGAAGATGATTATATATATGACTTTTTTTTTTTAAATTATATTATCATTGATTCAGTGTTTATCGAAAATTTTAAAATAATTATCAATGGTTGTTAATTTTTTTTTATTGTGAGTAATTAGAAAAAGTCATCAAAATTGGCATTTAGAATATTTTAGGAAATAAAATATAAATGAATTCTTCTATTCATTTATTCCAAGTATAAAAATAAATAATTCATTTTTAATTTTATATTTTAGTAATTTTATTTCAAGTATATAAATTCATTTACCAATGGCTTTTCACAATTTAGATTAATTTATTTCGAGTCGTAGCATAAGAGTTTCGGTTTTACTATACATACACACATAACCCTAAATGTCAATAATTGCTAATTTTTCTAAATTATATTCGTTCCACGAATTAAAATAGACACTTCCCTTTCAATGTGATATCCGATGATTCTATAGAAGGTAATATGCTTGCACAAATTTAAAATAAGCCATAGGGCTAATTAATTATTGTATCTATCATCATTTTTAAATTGAAACCGTGTGATCTTAAATTATTTGTTCTGAATCTTGGTATGAATTCGAATTTTGTACTCATATAATCATTTAGGTTCTGGAGCAGTACCTCAAAACGCGGAATCGATCCCTGACTGTCATTTATATATATTATAGTTTAATAAATTTATTTTGTTTTTTCCAGTGATGATTGCATATTGTGAAAGGTTATGTTAATTTAGTATACATATAACTTATTATTTGGTGCTAAAGAAATAGATTGTAATTTGTAAACATCAATGCAGACAAATATACATAGCTGTCAAGAGATTGTAAGGCTTCTTTGCGAGCATTGTTTTAACTTGGGTGGCAGCATATGCAACAAATGTAAGCATTATAATTTGTTATTCTAATTTTGTCATACTTTTGCTAATAAATCAAGTCAATAATAGAGAACAAATTAAAATAATTTTGCTTATATAACAATATGCAAATGTAAGAGTGAACTGAATCTAGGCAAACCCATGCACATCAAAATTGAAAAGTTACCTTTTTTTCTTTTTTATAGTCTCTAACTTAACATTCAAACTCACCAAAGTTATTATTATTATTATTATTATTATTATTATTATTATTTGCGTTTTCTTCTGAATTTACATATACCTTCTCTTAAATACCATCTTAATTTCTAATCCAAGCACGTTTGGTCTCCATGCTTACTATACTTCGAGTTGTTGCCCTTGAATGCTGTATCCTCTTTGAGTAGACTATCGAGGTTTCATGTCATGTATATTGAAATGGATCAATCTAAATATAGGTTTAGATTTTTTTTTTTTTTCTATTACTTATTTTGATAGGATTTTACATTATGTATCATAGTATATCGGTGTATGGTTGTTCAAAATTCACCAACTTATACGATCAGAACACAAAATGAGTTGCAAAATAAAGCGAAATTCTACCAATAAACTTTTACTTAGTGGTATGGATCTTACTTCAGTACTGTAAAGTCTCGATTGAGTTTCAATTGTTGGATTTTCTTATAACAACTATATATATATATATATATATATATATATATATATATATATCACATAAATTTCTTTAGGATTCATCTAGAATGATTATATCACATAAATTTCTTTAGGATTCATCTAGAATGATTTCACCTCAAAATTTCTAGATAATGATTTTAAATCAATATTTTTATGATATATTTCCGCGTAAGTAGTTTAGGTAGAGTCCCACTTTATCCATGATATAAATTTCATGGTATCTCGTTATTTTTGGAAAGATATTGGAGTTTGGACTTCCCAATTAATTTTTTTTTTTTTTTGAGCCATGCATGTAGCTACAAACAATTTCATCCGAAAATCATAGCTACAAACAATTTCATCCTAAAATCATGAATTGAATTTTCAAATTATGTTTCAAAAATAAACATGGATAATTAAATTAGAAGATGACGTCTAGGATGTAGTTAAAATTTCCTAGATGAGTGAGACAAAGTTAACTCATTGCGCAGACTTCTTTTCTCAAGGTTTGTATATGATTACCAACCAGGGATTTTGTTTCCTATTTGAACTTTTTTCAAGGCATTGGAATCTCATTTGCAAGAAAAGTTTGCATAGAAGAAAATGGGTTTTGTCACGAGACAATTTTCCAAATTTAGCACTATTTCCATGAACATATATAGGTTTTGTTTGATTGGACATTCAATTATGCCTTATCCTATGTTTTCTTTGCATGGTTCAATTACTTCTCCCTTGGTTTAACTAGGCATTAGATTGTTGATCATTGCACCAATGTGAGACAATTCAAGAAAAACAAGGATGGTCATGAATTAACATGTTATGCTGTCATACAAAAAGTATTACCTACAACATTTCATCATTTATAATATTATAATTAAATCATCTTCAAGCATCCTAGCTAGCTAGGTAGTATGAAAATCAGAATCCTAGAAAGAATTAGTCTCTAAGTTCCAATTGGTTATAGACTTCATACTAATTTTCAAACTTGGAATATGATCCAAGTTACAAATGTGTCACTCCAGTTTTTCAAAAGTTCAATGTTGCTTTTAAATTCCCTTCAACTTCTTAAATTAGCCTTCTAACTACAAAAAAACTATGTCGTTTTGGAGTAATTGCAAATCCATAAATACCGACTTCAACTCTCTTAAGTCCACAAAAATTTACAAATCACAAAAACTAATTAATTGCATTGTGGATTATGTGAGTGTAGATTGAGATCCTAACTCAAATTAAAATTAGAGTAAACCTATATATGGTTCTAGACAAAAAAAAAAAAAAAAAAAAAAAAGCCCTCATAGATAAAAATGTTGAATTAATCAAGTTGCAATTAAGTTAAAGTCAGTTGTGTTAATGTATATAATCCTTTTTCTAGTTTCTATAGTTATCCTTTTATGTTATTATCATCTGTTGTATTTATCTTCACAGTTCTTATGTTTATCTTTTATTTTCTGTACTTGTATAAAGGACTTTGCCTTATACTTCATCAATATAACGTAAAATACAGCTCTCCTGTTTTCCTGGTCTCCTTATTTTCACAAGTAGCACTTATAGAGAAGTGTTAGAGAAAACATCACACTAAAGTTCTAAGTAATAGGACTTATAATTATTGTGACCTAACTTTAGGATACGTTAAATCATTTTATATCAAGGATAAATAAATAATTACCAAATTCAGAGTCTTCAAACCATACAAACTTTACACCGTCCATCAAGCATAGGGATTAAATTATTTAATTCCACTTGATTGCTGAAAAGTCTTATATAAGAAGAGGAACAAAACAGGAATAGAAAGAGTCTTAATCACAAACTTAATCTCGAACAAAATTGATTTTATAGATGTGAAACAATGGAAACAGGTTTTTCTGACATGTAAAATGGTTTTCTCTAGTTGGTTGAATAGCCATTTTTTATTTTATAATTGGTGGTAACATCATCATTCCGATAAGCACCAAGTCACCCTCAATTGACAGAAGATTGAAGGACTGTTCTTGATTCTTCGACCAACATTGTTGTCCACGTATCCATAATCCGGTGTCGTAGTGGCAGCCTAACAGCAAGATTTTTTTGAAAACAACAAATAAACTCAAACTTCATTATTACATGCCAAGAAGGGCTTATCCCTATTGCATGCATCATTTAAGAAAGTTAGATGAGCACAATCTCCACATTATTCTTCAATATTACGTTTTTACTTGATATATATAAAGCAAAAAGCATGTATGTATGCGCATATATATATATATATAATTCTTGAATCTTAAATTTTTTATTGGGTCTCACTTTTTTTTAGTTATTGTTATATCCAGTTTGAGTCGGATTGGTTTATGATGGAGATAAAACTCTTCCATTGATTTTTGTCATTCGCAATATTCAAATTCGAGAACTTATTTAAAAAAAATAAGTTATGAGACCACTTGAATCAACTAATATTGATTTATTCAATATTAACATTTATTTTATTTTACTTCTATTTAAATTTTTCATTAATTTTATTCAATTTTAAAATTGAATAAATTAATAATATTATTTTAACACACATTAGGTTAGAGAAATATATCACTTTTATTCTATTTAGTTTTTGTTTTAAACTCAATTATGAAACGATATTGTCAAATACTCAAGCATTTTGATGCTTGCTAAAAATTCTATTTCGACATATTTAAATTCAAAGCAATAATGGATATAACTGAGGATCACGAGGTTTTAGATAATAATTAAGTAGGATAACTAAACATTGAGAAAGTCAATTAATCCAAAATTATAGGAATTGATAGAATGGGAATTATAGTGGAGAAAAAGTGATTGGTGATAGGCACCTAAAAAGCCTGGTAGAGGAGCAGAATTGGAACTACTGCAAGAGACAAGGTTAGGGAGGGGAGCTGTGTATACTGTTTTGTTGTGATGCTTAATGGCCAAACACATGTGAATTGGTAGGTACATTGCGATTTGTTTGTATAGAACCAGAGAGCTCATTTCTCTATAAAAATGGCATATAAATCTCAGTACATATGAGTTCATTAATTGAAGGGATTTGGGAACATTGTAAAAGTTGAATAGTTTCTATGTACTATATTATATGCTTATATAACAGACACTTGTGTACTCTACGTAACAGCTACTGCTCTTTTGTTTCATTTTCATTACTATCCCTGCTCATACTATGCCTGATAATTTCTTTAAAACACTGCAGTAATTGACAAAAATATGATTTTGCCAGTAATCTACCTCTCGTGAATTGCTGCTGGTTATTTGAAATTAGTAGCTCGACTGATGAATTAAATGACACTTGTGAGGGAGCACTTTCTTCCTTTAAACAAGTAATTTCTGAATGATTATATGAAAAAAAAAAAAAAAAAAAGTTGACCTAGTATATGGGAAAAGAATTAACCAAATAATAAAAGGAAAGAATAAAGAAAGAAAGTGGAAGAAGAGGGAGAAGTGACAAGTAGACGCCCATATTTTTGGAAGAAAGGGAGAGAGAGAGATCACGTGAGGGAAGAGAGGGCACGTGCAAGGGAGGAAAAGAATCTGCTCGTGAGGAGATGATGAAGGAAGGAGACATCGAAAGTAGCGAAGGGAAACGTCAAAGGATGTTTAGCTGTGAATCAATCCAAACACATCTCACGGGGGGAAATTTTTTTTTGTTATCTCTCGTCAACTAGCCGCCATTCATTTCTCTCACTTCCATTCCATTCCAAATTGCCCCCAATTTTTCTTGTTTCTGTTCTTTTTGTTGTTTCACTCTTTAATTATATATTCTACTTTGTTATTATTATTAAGGACTGCTGATCTTCATTGTAAAATATAGACAAGAGTACTAGCAACATAAATATATAGAATGCTGAGCCAGTGCGTCAAAATTTAATATAAAATAATTATGTAATATACATTTTAATTTTGTGGAGTCAATTGGAAGATTTATAATGGAATCAAGTGAAAAAAAAATGAACATTTAAGGACCATTTGGTTATTTTACTAAATTGTGGGGATCAAAGCACATATAGTTATATTCCTGATAAGGAATTTAATAGTACTGTTCTTATTTTGAAATAAGGAGATTGTTAGTTGCATTTTCAATTGTAAAAAGAAAAAAATTCATTTTATTTCATAAAAAATTCATGAACCGAATTTAAACAGTCAGTTTTTTAAATTACATTCAATATATCCATTAATCTCTGCCCCTTTAACTAGTCATGCACCCTTTTCTTTCTTTTCTTTAATTCTAAATGATTGAATTGTCTAATTAGGCAATGTTATGATCATCTGCATCTTTTTTTTTTTTTTTAAATTTCAGATGTGCATAGATACTAGTTAGCTAGTAGAGTTTTATCATTTTTATTTTGGTCTTTCAGTGACGGTCGCGTATAATTAATTTATTAAAAGCATAATGTTATATTATATCAATAATTTGGCCACCAACAAAAATTGTGACCTTGTTGTTGGTGAAGGTGAAGCCTAATGTTGACCTTCATTGTTGAGACAGAAATAAAATCTGGCGAAATGCACAACATGTTGTAGGCTGTTATTGATAAGAAAAGGGGAAACAGAAAAAATAAACTTAAAACGCTTATCCCCTAAACTGAATTTTTGCAATACAATTTACATTTGATTATAAATAAAAATGTAATTTCGTCTATGACTACTAATTTTTAATGATATAACATATTCTATTATTGATTTAATTTTTACTATATATAGTCACACGTTGAAATAGATTTATCTAAAAATGTCTCTTGCAAGATAGAGTGTAGTTATTACAAAGGAGAAAAAAAAATACACTTTCATAAGTTATAAACCTATTATATAGTTAGAGACAATTATTAACCAATTTAATACTCCAACTTCCCCTATAAATATAAGCTTGTTTTATTCAATTTTTAAATATATTAAAAAATTAGTTAATATGATTGGAGCTTTACATTTTTTTCTAATACATTCCTACATAGATTAGGGCATATTGATGTATTAAGAAATTATAGTCCATAGAGGTATATAACATGGTGCATTTGGAAAAGACTCAACTTTCATTAAATAGGGTAACTTATAATGTAAATAAGAGAAGTGGACTATATTTTGAAAAGAATTAAAAAGAAAACCATACACAAATATTAAAATAATAATTAAATTATTTTAGGTAATATATATATATAATTGACTTTTATATGGTAATAGAGGGAGTAGTAATCTTCTCTTGTATAGCTGCTTGAGTCTGTTTGGATGGAGGTGCTAGGAAATTTAATAAATTAAGGTAAAACAAAGTAGAGTATGTTAAAATAAGGTATTTGTTTTTATTATATTTGGGAAGAAGGTAGAGTATTTTCAAGGTTTGAGAGGTATTATAAGCAAAATTACATATTAAAATTACAATAATACCCTTTATAGCATACCTCTTTTTTTTTTTATTTTTTTTTGACCATCTATTTCAGTAAACACGGAATTTTAATAAAAGAGTTGGATAATCTCTAAAAATTACTTTAATTGATCTCTAAAAACGTTTGGAGGCATAGTGAATAAATAAGGGGTTATTTACCCTTGAAAACATCCATATATATTTTATTAAACCTCCAAATACCACTGCAACCTTTCCATACAGATAGACTCTTAAGGGACAATTAAGAATTTATGATTGAGAATGTCTTAATCAAATTTTGGAGTAAAAAAATGAAATGATAAAATCATAACTGGAGGCAAAAGGTTAATAACGTAAATTTAGGCAGACGAGTTAGAATTTAGTATGGGGAACGGGGTCACTCATGCAGGAAACCAACAAGCAAATCGTTTAGGCGGGACTCGGTATGTATACCTCATCCCCTCTCTCTCTCTCTCTCTCTCTCTCTCTCTCTCTATATATATATATAATATGTATAATTGATTTTTAAGGTGAGATAGATAGGTAGAGATAAGAGGCAAGAACATGTCTTCTTCTTCTTCACGGAGAAAGAAGGCTGTTCTTTATGAGAAGCTCCAAAATCTCCGTAATGTTACCAATTCTAATGCTGTAACTAACCCCCATCATTCTTCTTCTTTATTTAGTATTGGGTTTGTAATCTTATTTGTGATGGTCGTGGAAGCAGAGTTTAATTGGCTGATTTCTTGGCAGGTGAATAAAACTTCGATCCTTGTAGATGCTTCTAAATATATAGAAGAGTTGAAGGAAAAGGTGGAAAATCTTAATCAAGAAATTGGGAGTTCTGCAATTACTCAAAATCATGAATTACCAGTGGTGAACTGCAATTTTTTGCTGATTTCTTTTCAAATTCTGTTTCTTTTTCTTTTTTATGAAATTAGATTGGTTTGTTTTGTGTTGCAGCAAGTAACAGTGGAAGCCCTAGAAAAGGGTTTCCTAGTGAATGTATTTTCGGAAAAGAATTGCCCAGGTTTACTTGTTTCAATACTTGAAGCTTTTGAGGAACTGGGGCTTGACGTCCTTGATGCTAGGGTTTCCTGTGAAGACAATTTTCAACTCGAAGCTGTAGGAGGAGAAGTAAGATTTTCTTTTTACTTCTATTTTCATTTTAATGATAATTAATAACGTCTTGCTTTTTGCTCATTTTTATCTCACAACATATATAGTATTGTCGTTTTGAAAAAAAGAAAAACAGATATATATATATAGTAATTTCTTTTTTTTTTTAAGCAAGTGGTTATATATGAATGATTGATCAATGAGCAACATGTGTCCTCCGTGGCCATAAATATGTGCATATACACGCACACGCATGCACGTATATATCACATGTGAAAAGTCAAGAATTACTACCAATTCAATTGAGAACGTTGAAATCACATTATTTACAATCCAAATTTGCAATTGCTTGAGAAACTAACTGATTACTCCATTCGTCTCGAAGTAACATTCTTTTAAGGTTTTTACACCCATATTAGAAAAACTGAATAATAACCTTAGTTTCAGAGAAATTTACAATAGATGGATAAAAATATTTTTATTTAATACAGTGTTATCATTTAATTAGGAGGAGAGAAAATGAGTGGTGAGGTATATAATTAATGATGATAAATTTGAAAATCAATAATTAATGATTTATTATCTCAAAGTAATAGATATTTTTGGGACAAAAAAAATTCTCTAAAACAACAGTTATTTTAAGATGAAGGGAGTAATAAGTATGATAGCTTTCTTTGTTCTTTTCTTTTTATACAAGGGATTTAAGTAGGATTTGAAATTGGAATCTCACAGTGCAGTCCCCATATAATTACCACTAAGCTAAAACTTATTAGTTTTAACATAGTAATTATTGATACTTCAGGCTATCCTATAGTTGTTCAAGAATCCTTTTGTGCATTATGTTAGATATTAAAAAAAAAAAATCGATTCCGACTTTAAAAGATAAGTCTCTTGATGAAAAATTGTAAATATTAGCTTGTCTATTTATTTCAATGCGTTATTAACCAACTAATTTGCATTCTTTAGAAATAAAAGATCCATCTCTACATTTTTCAGTACCAAGGGGAAGCTGATAGTATAGATGTTCAAGTGGTGAAACAGGCAGTGATGCAGGCTATCAATAACTGGAGTAAGAGTATTTAGATAAACTAAGCCTACTCTTTAATGTTTAAATATGTCGTTCCCCTTTTAATGAAGCCAACTAAAAAAAAATTCTTTGTTCCTGGTTTCATGGTAAATTATTAGATGGGTGCTTTGTTTAAGCTTTTCACTTAATAATATGCACACATATGGGAAGCTAGAAAATTATTATCTAAATTAGTTTCACGAGTTTTTTCATATATCAAGTTAATAATGAAGTGTGATCTATAAATAGTAATCACAATCTAACTACATTTTCCATTATTTTATTTTATGTATCATTTTCATATTAGCTTGGTCCTTAAAAATTTTATTGATATGGTCTAGTCAAATCTTCGTCATGGTGAGTTGGCATTCTTCTTTTATTTTGTATTTAGGGTTTATATTTACTAGGATTCAGAAAATCATTTAATAATTTATTTTATGTTAGTATTTTACTAAATTGTTCTTAGAAAAAAAAAGAATATTAAATTTATTACTCCATTTTGTTTCCTATTATTAAATTTTTTTATTGTTGAAAATAATCTCACATTGGATAATTAAGAAAAATAAAATAAAACTTATAATTGCGATGGAATTAATTTTAAAATAATTTTAAGTTACTTTAAAACTATGATAAATTCATAATTATCAAGTTCATATGAGTACACAATGATAAATAGTGGCGGACTTAAGTTATATTTGAGGGTGCCCTAATCTTTTGGGTCCTCCCAAATTGCATTAAAAGTTCTTTGAAATGTCTTTTAAATTTGCAATTTAGCCTCTCCCTAAATTTTTTGATCCCATGTATATTATATTATATTTTGGCCTCCCTCTTATCTTTATTCTGCATCCGTTCTTGATAATCAAACTCAACTCTCGAACTACAATGCAATTGTGAATTCATTAATTAAATGGTATATTTGAAAAATATGTATAAAATTATCTTATTTTTCTAAAACGAGACCTATTTTAAAAGAAAAAATTATAAAAATATACATGTACTTGCCATAATTTGTCCTATTAAATCAATCTATATAATGTCAAGAATTGCTTCTTTCAGTGATTATAAGAATTCGGGAAGAAATAAGATATATATATATATAAAGAAGAATGAATTTGTTGAAAGTAATAAATGAAAAGGTAAAAAGGGGTGGAGTCTTCCACGTCAGATCAAATTTAAAAGTAAAAAATTAACATTAGATCCTTTTCTAGAACACACATTATTTGTGTAGGGAACTGGCTGATAAGCACTCCTATACTATTAAAAATATCAAAACCTGCCATATAAGGAATCCAACAAATGCGGGAGAATATGAGAAAATTTATAGATAATTAAGGGAAGGTCTGAATTAGTATAACAATATTTATTTGGCTGTAAGTAATCGTTGCAGGCTCAAATCAAGAAGCTAACCATTCGTGATATCCTTGAACCTTGGAAGTTGTGTGGATATAGTATTTATTTTTATGAATAAAATGCAATTAAAAAAATTTGAGAATAGCCAGTAATTCAAATAGCTAAATATTTGAATTTTTTTTTTTTAAATTAATCGAATGTTTGAGGTCCATCATCGCATCCCATAAGATATAATTATATAAAAAAAAGTTTGATATTTGGTTCCCTAGAAGAAAATAATTAGTTATTTAGGTTTTAATAATAGTTTCCTTTTTCACTAGGTTTTTTAATTTCCTGTTTCCTTTTTTTTTTTTTTTGATAAGCTGAATTAATTGACATGTGTACCATAGCAGCTCTATGAACAAGCAATTTTATGAATGCACAGGACTTTTTTTAAGCAATTTTGATTGTTTCTTTTCTTTTGTCAGATCAATGAATTCTTATTAATTATGGATATGATAAGAGTAAAAAATTTAAAAATGCATTACCTGAGACTTTTTTTTGAACAAATAGTGCAAACATTATAAACTTGGACCGAAAATTACTGTACTTGGTATGTGCTTCTGATCATATTTGAATATTTTTTTTTTTCTAATCATTATTGGGGGATGGCAGGAAAGGCACTATAGGGTTGGTGACTTAACTGATTTATGCAAGTGATGTACAACATTGCATGATTGAAACATGAGAATTAATTATAAAATATTTTTATAATTGATTAAGAAATTCGCCAATGGTTTTGAGAGAGAAATTCAGCGATACCAGTTTCAATAAATAGAGATTTTAATCAATATTTAATACAATGGACCGTGATGAAATCATTAGATAATCGAACGTGAAGACAAATTCTATGAACAAGTTGGAGAGACGATTCTCAATTTTGTTCGACTATAAGTTTAGATAACAGAGTTATTTAAAGTATTATATCTATATTTAGCTTAATTTGTCATCAAGAATCTTGAAATTCCTTGACTGAAAAATTCTGGCTAGCTAAGACCAAATTTTGGTTTGTCCTGTTAAGGATATTCGATAGTAATTAAGATTACTGATTAGTTCTGGAATGTTTCCGATGTTAGTTGCCCAAGAGATTAGAATTTAGCAGAATAATGTAATCTCATTGACTTTGAGATGTGAAACTGTAAATAATGATATTAAAACGTTCCTAGATATGCTCTGAAGATTCTGAACCAGAAATACTAAATGCAGATCATTTGTCTTCACTACCATGTTTATATAAAATTTGAAACGGAGGTTTGGATTTTCTTCTATTAGTAGTTTAGTACGTAAGATTAAGTTTATTTAATTAGTCTAATTAAGAAGTTGTTTTGCTGTACCTAGGTTTAAATATATTCTAAATTTGGATTATGTATATGGATCTCTTCAATTTGAAGGGTTCTTTTAAACATAGAAGAATCAGCTATGGGAACATACTTCAAGGCATATAATGTTAAGATTAAAGGCAACAATATTTATTTGCACAAAACTAATGTCATTAACAAAATATTAAAAAAATAAATATATAGAAAATTTAATGTGATCCAGCGTAAGTCGGTTTTTTTTTTTTCCTTTTGGTGTAAAAACCAAAAGTATTTAGAAAAGTAGAGTTACAGTAAAATTATTTAGCAAAATGGTGTGTCAGAAAACGGCAACTAGTGTGAGTCCCACCATAAATTGATAGATTTGGAGATACAGGTGGGACCCGCTTATCATAAAACGGCAACCTAAGTTGCTGTTTTCTAACATTTAATTTTTTTTTTGTTTTTCAACGTGCAAAACGGTGTCGTTTTGTGTTTTGACTTAATCAATTCGGGTGGAACCCCAACTGACAGAAAACAGCAACCTAAGTTGCCGTTTTCTGTCAAAATATATAATTTTTTTAATTTTCAAGGGTCAAAAATTTTTTTAATTATATATAATTTATCAAATTGTATCCTAACATAATAAATTCTTCCTAACAAAACGAACTTTTTGAACTTTATTTACATTTTGTCTCTTACGTACCTTACAAGGAATAATTTATTTGTTTGGATGACAGCACCAGGAATAAATCAAGGTTTGATTTTGCCAGAGCTCTTATTGCTACTTCCTCATCTGATTCTATTAATATTGTGATTAAAGTTCGGATTAATGGGAAAGTTTATCCAGTGAGAATTATTGAGGAACCATGCATTATTTTCCCCCCATTTGTGGAACATAAGCTCCAAAATACTGTCACTTCGCCGGTGTCATCTTCCTCCTTTGCTCCATCGGAAGAGTCACCTAAAAATCACTCCGTTCAGCACCCTACAGGCCGCTCTAATGATTATGCTTTGGAGATATCAAATGGAATTATTGAAAGGGAGACTTCCAAGACTGAGTTGGCGGCTCAAGATGGAATATCAAAAGACCTTGATACTTCTCTTCACAGTTGTACCCCTTGTAATTTTGATGGGGAGTTAATGCCTCCCTTGGCCATAGTTAGGCCCGAGTCCCTCAACTCTTCCGTGGGCTCTCAAGACGATGGGTTTTTTGATCCAAATATTTCTTTAGTTATTTATGGGTCAAATGGAAAGCTTAATGGACTTGAAGCCCAGCGAAATTCTAAAACTAAGAAATCTAAGAAGGTGAGGGCCCTTTATTCTTTGAATTCAAAAAAATCCATGCCGCAATATCCACTTCTGTCGAAGAGCAAGAAAAAGAAAGGACCATGCGGGAAGAGTAAGCAAGCCCCTAACCAGACTCTTGAATCACCTGAAGATTCGCAATCTCATTCAGGACCAATCGCTGATGCATCGCTATCGGATGGTTGTATAAGGAACAGAAACTTCGCAGCTTGTAATAGAGTTGAAGACTCAGCTAATATTCCTCTCTTGGAAGCCACGAAAGTTTTTGAGGTTGCTAGTTTAATGGGAATTGATTTTCCTGAAGGAAAGGAGGAATTTATAAACAAGATGGTCAATATAGAAATTGCTGAATCTAAGGCATGGGAGAATAATGAAGTGGATAATTTCCAAGGTTTGGTCTCGGTGGAGCCGATTCCTTGATCGGTTTTGGGTTAACAGTTATTTTGCGGGGTTTTTTATTTTATCCTTATGAATATCTTGTCATGGAATGTCAGGGGTCTTAATTCGGGTATTAAAAGGAGGGCGGTGGCGAGGTGGGTAACTAAGAAAAAAGTGGATCTAATTATGTTACAAGAGACTAAAATGAGTAGTTCTTTGGCTCTAGTTGCGAAGCAAATATGGGGGATGATAAATCATGATGAGGTTTCTGTGGTTTCTAATGGTAATCAAGGTGGATTGATGATGTCTTGGAATATTGATTTCTTTGTGAAGAAGGATTGGAGTTATGGAGATTATTGGGTTGCAGTTAAAGGCTATCTTCCTGCCTTCAGAACAGAGTGCCTCTTTATTAATGTCTACTCTCCATCCACGGAAGAACTTCAAGAACGTCTTTGGGCTGCCCTAGAGAATTTGATTAATGATTCGGTACCTGTTTTGGTTGCTGGGGATTTTAATGCAGTCCTAAAAACAGAGGAAAGGTGGAAAGGAAGGCTTACAAATAAGGATCAAGCCTTTATTGGGTTTGTTAATAGCTCAGGCTTGATTGATCTGCCTTTATCTGGTAAGCGTTTCACTTGGAGTAACTCGGTCAGCAAGAGCAGACTAGATCGGTTCTTGGTTAGTACCCATTGGATGTCTTTATTCCCAAATGTTGTCCAAACTGGTCTCCCTAAAGGTATCTCTGATCATTCTCCTATTTTGTTGATAAGGATTGTGATGGATTCTTGCCCCAAGCCTTTCAGGTTTCTAAACTGTTGGCTCCAGGAGCCTAATTTCCTTCAAAATATTGAAAAATGGTGGACTGATTCTAGGAGCTTGAATAATAAAGGTTTGATCTCTAAGTTTAAGTTGTTAAGGTATAAACTGAGGGATTGGAACCAGTTGGTATTTGGTAATGTTGATGCTGCCATCAGTAAATTAGAAAATGATATTGAATCCCTCGACATTGATCTGGAGGATGAGGACTTGCATGATGCTATCAAAAGTTTTATGTGGGAAAAAAGAAAAGGCCTGCTGAATAATCTTTGGAGTAAGCTCAAATGTAAGGAATCTTTGTGGAGACAAAAATCAAGAATTAAGTGGTTAAAAGAAGGGGATAGGAATACTAGATTCTTTCATGCGTCTGCCTCTTATAGAAAATCAAAGAACTTTATTGGGTCTCTTCAAACCTCTACGGGTTTGGTGTCAGATCGGAACCTCATAAAGAAAGAGATTGTGACCTTTTACGATGATCTTTTCAAAGAAAAAAACCATAAGAGACCAATGCTTCCCCCCAATTTTTTCAAGAAACTTTCATTGGAGTCTGCCCAAATGCTTGAAAGGCCATTTTCTTTTGAAGAAGTCAAGGAAGCAGTTTGGTGTTGTGATAGTTCTAAAGGCCCTGGCCCAGATGGGTTTAATTTCGGATTCATAAAGGCTGCTTGGAAGGTTATAGGACTGGAAATCTTTGGGATGGTTCAAGTTTTTTACAAAAGCGGAAAATTACCTAAAGGGATCAACTCTTCCTTCATTACCCTTATCCCTAAAATTCCCGGGGCTGATAACGTTAAAGATTTTCGCCCTATTAGCCTCCTTGGCTGTCTTTATAAAATTGTTGCGAAGCTCCTGGCTAATCGTTTACGACTGGTTTTGGGAGATATAATTTCTGAAGAGCAGTGTGCTTTTGTCAAAGGACGCCAAATCCTAGATGGTGTAATGGTTGCAAATGAAGTTATCCACTCCATCCAAAGTTTTAAAAGAGCTGGAGTTATTCTTAAAATTGATTTTTATAAGGCCTTTGATTCAGTTTCATGGGCTTATCTGGAGGCAGTTTTGGAGAAAATGGGCTTTGGTTCTCTTTGGAGGCAATGGATTAAGGAATGTGTATCTTCAGCTAGAGTTTCTGTGCTTATTAATGGATGTCCTTCCGAAGAGATCATTATGTCCCGAGGATTGAGGCAAGGAGATCCACTTTCTCCTTTTTTGTTTATTATTGCAGCAGAAGGTTTATCTAGAATGTTGTGTAAGGCTTCAGAGCTTGGCCTTTTTGAAGGGCTTAATTGTTTGAAAGGGTCGCCTTTGACTCCAAATATTTCTCACTTGCAGTTTGCGGATGACACAATTATTTTTGTTAAATCTGATATGGATATGCTCTAAAATGTCAAAAGAGTCCTGAGGATTTTTGCTCTTATCTCTGGACTGGAAATTAACTTCCATAAAAGCTCTTTGACTGGTATTAATGTTGATAATTCTTGGCTTATAGCGTGTGCCAACCAGCTGAGGTGTCGGACTCAAAATTTACCTTGTTCTTACTTGGGATTACCTTTGGGAGCAAATCCTAATAGGCTATCCACTTGGAATCCAGTGATTGAGAAATTCAAGTCCAAATTATTAGGGTGGAAGGGTAAATTGTTATCCCTGGCCGGCAGAATTACTCTCTTGAAGGCATCACTATCTAGCCTGCCGTTGTATTTTATGTCTATCTTTAAGGCCCCTGCTGGAGTGCTGACATTTATTGGCTCCTTAATGCGAAATTTTCTTTGGGGAGGCTCGAGGGACAAGAGGGGAATTTGTGCTGTTAGTTGGGATTTGATGCAAAGAGCAAAAGTGTTTGGAGGACTTGGTATTGGATCAATTGGTTTAAGAAATACAAGTCTTCTTTTTAAATGGTTGTGGCGTCTAGACCCATCTAGCTCTGCTCCTTGGCAACAAATTATAAAGCATAAATATGGGTTGGGCAACTCTTTGAATCCCTTTGAATACTCATCTTCTGCAAAGTTCTCAGCTGTATGGAAGGGCATTTTTAAAGTCTCATTATCTTCGCCTTTCTTGGATGGGATTAGGATATGTGTAGGTAAAGGTAATCTCTGTAGGTTTTGGTTGGATGTTTGGCTTGGTGACGGGTCTCTAAAAACACAGTTCCCTCGCCTGTTTGCTCTTTCAGTTAATCCACTTTCTCTTGTTAATGAAAATGGTTCTTGGCAGCAGGGTATATGGGTTTGGAATCTGGAATGGAGAAGACATCTATGGGTTTGGGAGAAGGAGCTTGAAGCAGAGTTGTTTAACTCCTTAAAGAGG
Organism: Excoecaria cochinchinensis; assembly: GCA_947683425.1. Classification (NCBI taxonomy): domain Eukaryota; kingdom Viridiplantae; phylum Streptophyta; class Magnoliopsida; order Malpighiales; family Euphorbiaceae; genus Excoecaria; species Excoecaria cochinchinensis. The sequence goes on from CANTUQ010000058.1 coordinate 16,014,021, forward strand.
GTGTCAATATCTAAAATGAAGTATGATAGAAAGGTTTGGGTTCATGACCCTAAAGGCCTATTCTCGGTGTCATCAGCCTGTCTTAAGGCCCAAGATCTTCAGGTCTATCCTCAAACCCGCTTGTTACCTTCACACATCCTCTGGAAAAACCTAGTCCCACCAAAAGTGGATATTTTCCTTTGGAGAGCTTTGTTAAACAGGATATGCACAAAGGATTTCTTATTTAAATTGGGAATTCTAGCTGCAAATGCTCTAGCGTGTCCTTTTTGTCGGAATGGGGTGGAATCTGTTGACCATTTGCTCCTTCTTTGTCCATTTTCTTCTTCTATCTGGTACAGATTGGTGCGCTGGTGGGGCATCTCATTCTGTCTGCCGTGTTCTCTCAATGATTTCGTTGCTCAATGGCTAGATCTGATGAAAGGTAAAATCCAAAGTAAAGTGTGGTTGATTATTTTCCTTGCATCCATTTGGTCTATCTGGCTTGAGAGAAATGTTGTTGTTTTTGATGGTAGAAAGGTTAAGCTAGATGAGCTTTTTCATATTATACTAGCTAGAGCCTCCTTTTGGATTAATAATATTGATGATTTGGCTTTTCTGAGAGGTCAGAGTTTAAGTCTCGCAGCTGACGCCATTAAAACCTACAATTTTACAAAAAGAATCAGACCATCAGTTTTTTGGTGCCCACCTGAGGTATCTTTTCTCAAGTGGAACACAGATGGTTCCTCTCTTGGTAATCCGGGTCCAGCAGGCATTGGCGGCGTCTTAAGGAATCACAAAGGAGAGTTTCTTTGCTTGTTTTCATACTTTGTGGGTTCGTTAGACTCTAACTTGGCAGAACTGTTAGCTGTGGAGAAGGCCCTATATATCTCTTGTGAGCACTTACTGGGTAATGTGTTTGGATCAGGCATCATTATTGAATTAGATTCAATGGTGGTGAATCAGTGGTTATGTCTTGAAGTTCATAGGCCTTGGAAGCTTTCTTTTATCTTCAACAGAATTGACAATTATTTGCTTTCTCTTGGTAATGTGACTTTTCAACAGAGACCAAGAGAATGCAAATTTGTAGCTGATAATCTTGCTAAGCGGGGTGCTTCTAATAAGTCAGATCTCTTCGCCTGGATGCTTTGATATGCACTTGTTCTGTTTTCTATATTTTTGTGCTTTGCAAGTGGCTCAGCTTTTCTTCTTCGGCCTTGGTTGCATATCCTGCTCGATATTATTGGGTCCACCTTCTATGTTCTTCTCTGGCCTCTGGCTTATGCCATGTGTTTGTTTAGTTGTTCTATTTCAGTTTGTTTGATGTTCGGAATGGAGGATCAAGAGGGGAAGTCTCTGCTATAGGTAGGCGGGTGGTAGTCTTGTAAGGGGTTGCTTGCTTCTTCTTCGCTGGGTTGTAGAGATAGGGGTTCATTATGGGTCTGTTCCTGGGCATATTTTGCTTAAAAAGTCTATTTTGCACTGGATCTCTCTAAAGTGATGGCCGGAAGTCGTGCAACAATTTTAACGATATTTTAGACAGAATGCTCTGCTTCCTTGAGGGAGTTTCTTTCATTCATAAGTCATGGGATTGTTATTTTCTGCTGTTTCTTCGGTGTTTGCAGGGAGTTGGTAAGAAGTCAGTTTTGTGGCTTGGATGGTTTTGCAACAAGTTTTTATTTTTAGCTTCTTGGGGTTTTTTGCAAGTCTTTGTGAATCTGCAGGACCAGTAGGTTTGGTGTCCTTGAAGAATTGCACCTTTTAGACTAACAGCTAGTTTGTAAGGCGGCTTCTTTGCTGTGGATTTTGGTATTTTTATTAGAGTAATGTTGGCTAAGTAGGCATCTGTTTGAGGGGATCTGTTGGTTCTGGATTGCCAAAGGGTTGCTGTTTTTCTAGATTGTTAGGCAGTTTGCCTCTGTGTACTCTTTCCTATTTTAATTGAATTCCCTTGGCTTATCAAAAAAAAAAAAGTATAGCACAAACACAGTTGGCAGCCCTCATCCATCTAAACCATGAATTATAATTTATAATATAGTTTTCTTAATTAGAAATAAATTATATGTTAGCATAAAAATTTGATTAACGATAAATTACATATTATGTAAGAAAAAATAGTATTTATAATTTATTGAATGTTAGCATAAAAACTAGCACTAAACCTATGCGATTTTCAAGAAAAGTTCGTTTAAATTAAAAAAACAGAAAAGTTCATTAAAGTAATTTCATGTTGCAGTGGGATGGGACAAAATCAAAGTAGATACTAGTATATTACAACCTTATTGATAACACCATAAATAACATACTCAAAAAGACTCTTTCAGTCGGCCCAATCCACTTGACAGGACCTAAGGTTCATCAGAATAAGAGCACAAAACTTGAGTATGAAGGCAGCGTCACGTCCGATCGGACTGATGTGACAATACGTCCAATCAACCCACTGACATAAGGCCACACCATGCCGTTCACCTGCTCCCTATCGCTTCGCCGCTCACCTACTCTGACTGCCAGTTATCACTTCCCAGGCACTCAAGTGCACCCCTCCTATCTCATATAAATAGCCCAACAAACAGTGGCACCAGGTATCAAATATCTGAGACTCTCTCTCTCTCTAGAAATCTACTAACTTAAGTTTCGGAGTGCTTATGCCTGGTTCGACCGGACATTCTTTATTGCAGGTCTCAACCATCCGATTGGCTCTCACTCTTTACCACTTGAGACTTCCAATCAGCTCCTCTCTCTTCTAGATAAAGACTTTATTCGTCTTATCATTTGGTGCTTTCGTTGGGAGCTATGCCAAGTTCAAGATCAAACGAGAATTCTAGAGAGCACAATCGCAGTGGCAATAGCCAGGGCAAATCTAGGCCCTCAAGGAGAAGAGAAAGATCTCCTAGGTCCCCAGTCAAGGGGAACCTTCTCCCAAAGTTTAATGATGCCATTCTACGGCAACCGGAAAACACTCCCATTACGGTCAGGGACATGCACGCTGTGACGCGCGCCGGAACCAGCAAGGCCCTCTTCGGGAAATCCGCTTTTAGGATTCGAGGGATTGGTTCGCGTCTTTTCCGATCTTAGGTGTTATGAGATATTTTCGGCACCTCCTTTCACAATAGAACATTGAAAAGGACCATCCATCGCCATAACACCCTTAGGCACTTTTGAGGTATTTTGGAGTCGCCACCCAATTTACAAGAAATTGGGAAAGTTTAACCTCTTATCGGTCTAAACCAGAGATGGTGTCCGGAACTTCACACTTATTGGTGCCTTGGTTAATTATAAATGGGTTTTTGAATTACAAAATTTCATTTTTCATCTCACGCGATTAATGCATTGAATTTAAAGCACACATCATTCACATATGTAAAGCGGTAAATAAAATTTAAAATAAAGACAAAATTAAATTACAACAAAACTAGAGGCGGAATACAACCCCATCGTAAATAAAATATAAATCATACATAAAACGGGGTATTTATTAATGTTGAGGACGTTGATCCTCCCATGCACAATTAAAGAAAATCATTTTAAAGTGACAATTTATTTTGGATGAAAAACTAGGACCTTGGTTCCATTTTATTAGAAAACCCAAGTTTATTTGTAAAAATATTTTTGTGTGATTTTTGATTAAGCGTGCAAAAAATAAATGGTTTAATTAATTATTACATGCCAAATAACTCAATAAAACAGACAAAGGAAAAATAACAAGTACAATGAAAAATAACAACTCCTTAGATCTCCTCCTTCATTCGCACGGGTGCTCAAACAGGGGAATACAAGTATTTGACACCGACAACAAACACAAATAAATTCAACATTAGTAATCGATAAAATTACATAACAATAGAACTCAATAATAATAATAATAATAATAATATTAAATAATAATAATAATAATTATAATAATATTAATAAACAGAAATCAAATAAATAAATATATAATAATAATGATAATAGTAATAATAATAAAAATAAATATGAAAATGACAATAATAAATAATAAAAATAATATTAAAACAGAATAATAAATAAATATAAATAAATATATTAATAATAAAAATTCAGAAATTAAATAAATATATAATGATAATAATAATAATAATAATAATAATAATAAATATAAAAACAGAAAATAAATATATATATAATAATAATAATAATATAAAAAACAGAAAATAAATAATATATATATATATATATATTAATAATAATAATAATAATATAAAATGAGAAAATAGGGATTTACCTCGCCGGAGCTTCGCCGGAGGAGAGGTGGCCGACACCACCTATGCCGGAAGGTAGATCGCCGCTCGAAGGGCTCGCCGGAGCTTGTCACGCGCCGGACGGAGTTGTAGGCTCGCCGGAAAACGCTCCCGAAGTCGCGATCTTCTTTCCTTCCGATCTCCTTCACGCCGGCGAAGAAGGCCGATCGGAGACCACCCGCCATTTCTTCCTGCCTCGGGGGAGCCAACGCCGGCGCGCGTGTGACTGGACGGCGGCGTGGCTGGCCGGCGGAGGCTCCGCCTCCCCCTCTTCTTTTTCCCTTCTTTCTTCTTCTTTCCGGCGTCTCTGTTCCCGTTGGCCTGGGTTTCCTTTAATCCTCTTTTCTTCTTTATTTATTTCCCTTACTCACTCTTTCACTCTCTCTTTTCTTTCTATTTTTCTTTTCTCACTTTCTATTTCTATTTCTTTGTTCTCTGTTGCCCTCACTTTCTTCTTCCTTGCTCTCACTTTCTTTTCTTTTTCTTTGGTTTCTTCTTTGATCTTTGGCCGGCTCCCCTCTGTTCTTTTCTTTTTTTTTGTTCCAGCCGAATGAGAGAGCGCCCAGTATTTACCCTCAGATTTTTTTATCCTTGATCAGCAAATGCAGTTTTCGATTTTCTCTTTGATTTTTCTTAGAATAGCCGTTAAAACCAAGATTTTCAAAATGCTTTTAATGAAGATCCCGTGAAAGAAAACCAAAACAATACTCTTCAAAAATGTTGGAAATTATTTTTCTGCTCTCCTCCCTCGCCAAAAAAACAATCACCAGCCCCCTCTTTGTTCAGTTTTTTTTTCTTTTAATGTCAATGACAGCATCTCCTTATTTTTTACCAAATCCACTCACCAGTATCTTTTTCAAACCGACTCTCCACAAAATCCGGAGAAAGGGAAGCTGGCCGGAAGAAAATGCATGAGGCAGGGATGGGCAAATGAGCTCCCTCACTCACGTGAGGCTGGGCCTCACATTATTGAAATGGGCTTCACTAATGTGAGGCCTTCATCTCACATTAGTGAGATGGCCCAGGTCCCAAAAACAGTTTTATATTTCTCCCTCTTTTTTTTTAAAAAAAAAATAATAAAAAAAAATAACGCGAAAAATATATTTTATATATTTTACATTTTTATTTTTTATTATTTTTTTATTATTATTATTTTTTTAGGCAAAAACACATTTTTAAATAAAAAGAAGCGGAAAAAATATTATTTATTATTTTTTTTCAAGAAAACCGTCACTTCCATTTGCCATTTGCCCGTAAACAGGCATCATTTTCATCATTGGGTAACTTTGGTCTGGGCTGCCTCAGGACCCGGTGTCTACACACGCCCTCCTTAGTGACTTTACTAAGAGTATAGTCCAAACAATCAAAAAGGGCAAGATTCCCAGAACCTCCGAAAGAGACCATAAAGAGGACTTCATGGACTAAGACTTCAGAAGGAGAAGAAATAAGGGCATCTCCATCAATGAGCCAAGGGCTCACGACAGTGGAAGGGGCGTTACCAGGACCCCAGGAAGATACGACAAAGGGAAAAGCACAATGTCCTCGAGTGGGGACTCTATTTATCTTCCCAGCAGATCTTTCACCCCATCATTGGGGATGACCTGTCCTTTATGTGCATGCCAAATCGCAGCCACTCCAGAAGGCCGAGAAACGAGTCTATCTCCACGGCCATGAGCAAGAAAGACAAATGGCTTAAACAAAAGCTCAGGCAGTTCGGCTTCACCGGACCCAAAAAAGCCATATTCGAGTGGAACACCTGCAAAAACACCGCCTCCCCATTTTATATGGAAATAACGGAGTCTGAGCTGCCTCCCAGGTGGAGAGACGTGGTGATGGATAAATATACAGGTAAAACTGACCCCACCATTCACCTAGCAGAATACTTGACAAAAGTGCAGGTCTACACCTATGATGAGAGGATAGCCTGCAGAATTTTCCCCACCACCTTAGGAGAAGATGCCTTGAATTGGTTCCATGAGATGCCGCAGGAATTAATCACCTCTTTTAGACAACTTAAGGAGTTGTTCACCACAAGGTTTATCGTGCAGACGCGAGCACCAAAATCGGTGAACGACCTATGCAATCTCTACTAGAGATCCAATAAAAGTCTTAGAGACTACATCGATAGGTTCCAAGCTACCATGTCTGAAGTGAGGAACGTAAGTGTAGAAATGGCGACTACCGCCTTGGCTGGGGGCATAATGCATCGCCCGCTGTTCGAAGCAATAACTACAAGACCCCCGGTCAATTTCTCTAATCTGATGGAAAGGGCCAGGTAGCACATCCAGCTTGATGATGCCCTGAGGTCCAACAGGGGAAGAAGGGCCAACGTTATGGATCGATTACAGTATCCAGACGGACGGTCATTCATTAGAGCTCCCGTGTCCGAGCGAATAGCGAGGAGCCCGGACAGAGTCGCAACCTCAAGAAATTTGGGGAAGCAAAAAGAGTCCGAATGATACAGAGCCGAACGCTCAGACGATCGGCCGATCAGAACATTTACCCCACTCAACACCAATCCTGCTCAGGTGTTAATGTGGATCAAGGAAAAGCACAGGAGGGTCAATTGGCCCAGAAGGCTGTCTGAGCAAAGCAAAACTGTAAGGGACCCCAACAAATATTACGTGTTTCACAGAGATATCGGTCACATGACTGATGAGTGCACCTCGTTGAAAAAGGAGATTGAACGTTTGATTCGAAGGGGGTCCCTCAAAAATTTCATAGGTCCAGCTAGAGGGGAAAGTCCCTGTAGATGGCTGGACCCCAGGAAGGATGACTCTGGCTCAAATAATGATGATGAGCACAGAAATATGAGGAATGCTGACCCGCACAGACCGTATGCCGAAGTGGTAAACATGATCACTGGAGGGTCATCCTATGGCGAGGACCTATCCAGAAAAAAGAAGGGAAAGGGTGTTTATCTGTCCCACCAGACCGAACAGTATGCTCCAGTCACCATATCAAGCGAAGACGTGCGAGACATAATGTTCTCTCACGAGGATGCTCTCGTCGTCAGAGCTCGCATTAACAATTTCAATGTTAAGAGGATTTTGGTAGACAATGGCAGTTCTATTAATGTGCTCACCCTTCAAGCCTACTGAGCCATGGGACTTCCAATAGAAGAGCTAAAGCCGAACGCCACCCCTCTGATCGGTCTCGATAATGCTACTGTCCCGGTGGCGGGATCTGTTGAACTCTTCGTCGAGCTCGGCCAAGAGGCACTCGCCCATGCCTGCAAGGTAACATTCATGGTAATTGACATGATTTTTGCCTATAATGCCATTTTTGGTAGGCCACTGCTTTTTCAAATCGGAGCTGTTACAAGCATACGGTACATGGTGATGAAAATCCCTACCCGAGGGGGCATTGCCATTCTGAGGGGCGATCAAAAGGCATCTCGTGAGGCATGATAAAGCAGCAGAGGCAGGCCCTGATTGTGGAGCCAGGGCTAGAGCGGTCCGAACGAGCAGAGAGGCCAAGAATGGATCCTGCCAAAGAGGTGAAAACAAGGGCATTGTTAAAGGGCAAAAATGTCCAGGTTGGGACCAGCATGAATGCAGAAACAGAGGATGCCATCATGCAGTTGTTGACCATCAACCAAGCATCCTTCGCCTGGAAGCCAGAAGATATCCCTGGCATTGATCCCAAAGTGATCACCCACAAACTCAATGTGGACCCAACTTACCCGCCGGTAAGGCAGAAGCTCCGCAGGCATGCGCCCGAGCGGAAGAAGTTCATATCTGAGGAGATCGATAGGCTACTGAAGAACGGGATGATCCGAGAGGTAGACTATCCCGAGTGGCTTGCCAACGTGGTCCTAGTGAAAAAGAAGACGAGGAAGCTGCGGATGTGTGTGGACTTCACAGACCTCAACAAAGCATGTCCGAAAGACAGCTACCCCCTGCCAAGCATAGACTAACTGGTAGACGCCACTGCAGTCCATGCAATCTACTCCCTCCTCGATGCATATGCTGGCTACCATCAAATCCTGATGTGGCTCCTAGATCAGGAGAAGACCAGCTTTATCACAGACGATGAAACCTTCTGTTACAAGGTGATGTTGTTCGGTCTGAAAAATGTGGGTACCATGTATCAGCGTCTCATGAACAAAATTTTTAAAGACCAGATCGATCAGAACGTGGAGGTATATGTGGACGGCATGATCATTAAAAGCAAAAGCCCTGAAGAACACCCTGCCAATCTAGCAAAAGTTTTTTACACTTTGAATAAATTCTAGATGAAGCTCAACCCCGAGAAGTGCATCTTCGAGGTCCCATCAGGAAAATTTTTGGGTTTCATGGTTTCTCAACGGGGGATTGAAGCCAATCTGGAGAAAATAAAGGCCATCCTTGAGATGCAACCCCCTAGGAGCATAAAGGACATTTAGAAGTTGAATGGCAGAATCACTGTCCTTGGGACATTCATCTCCTCCTCAGCCAAGCGATGCACTCCTTTCTTCAAGAAGCTGAGGAAAAATGAGACTTTTAGCTGGGGTACAGACTGCCAGCAAGCTTTTGAAGAGCTAAAGAAATTCCTCACCAACCTGCCACTACTCAGCTGACCGATCCCAGGTGAAATTTGTATCCCTACTTATCCACCTCTGGTCAAGCCGTTGCAGGTGTCCTAGTCAGGGAAGAAGGAACCCAACAGCTGCCTGTATATTACATGAGCCAAGTGCTTAGAGGTGTAAAACTAAAGAAGGGTCCGGTCGAGCAGCTCATCATTGCTCATCATTGAGGCGCACACAATAGTGGTCTGGTCGGGTCATCCGATCAGAAAAATTCTTCAGACCCCCGACCTTGAGGGCAAAATGGTGGGATGGGCAATCAAGCTACAGTCATGGGATGTGAGGTACGAGCCTAGAGCGGCAATAAAGGCCCAGGCTCTAGCAGATTTTATTGCTGAATACGCCAGTGAAGAGCCCGACAGTCAACCCAAGCTTCAAAAATGGGAAATAATTGTAGACGGCGCGGCAAATGATACCCGAGGAGGCGTGGGCATTGTAATAACAGGCCCCTTGGGCATCGTAATAAGGTATGCAATAAAACTTTACTTCAAAGCTACTAATAATGTGGCAGAGTATGAGGCGCTCCTGCATGGATTGAGACTACTCCAGGCCATCAGACCGAAGTCAATGACCATCAAGAGCGACTATCAACTCGTAACGAGCCAAGTCTTGGGTACCTTTGAAGCCAAAGAAACCAACATGATCCAGTACCTAGCAAAGGTCAAGGCCACATTCAAAATACACGAGGAATCTGGATCAAACTTGAATCTCCAGAAGGTGCCAAGGGACCAAACTTCAGAGGCCGTTCGGCTCGTAAAAATGTCTGCCTCCGAAAAAATAGTAATAGAAGAAAATATCACTATTATTGACCAAGCCTCCTCCTCCTTAGATGCGCCGGAAATGATGGAGATTGATCAAGGGGATGAAACCTGGATGAGCCCAATCAAGCGGTACCTGCAAACAGGGCAACTACCGGAAGACAAGATCAAAGCCCGAAAGGTATCACGCAAATCCCTCAATTACTCCATTATTAACGGTGACCTGTACAAAAAAGCTTTCAGTCATCCTTGACTCAAATGCGTAACGCAAGAAGAAGGAGACTATATCCTGAGAGAGGTCCATGAAGGCATTTGTGGGGCACACGAAGCTAGCAGGGCTATGGCAAAAAAAGTACTCCAAACTGGATATTTCTGGCCAAGCATTTTTAGAGATGCCCAGGAAAAAGTAAGAAGATGCCATTAATGCCAGATTCATATAAGGGTCATGAGACAGCCCAAAGCAGACCAACAACTGATCGGAATTGCATGGTCATTTGACCAATGGGGCCTGGACATCCTGGGACCTTTCCCTCAAGGTAAAGGGCAAATGAAGTTCCTCATCGTAGCAGTCGACCACTTCTCCAAATGGATCGAAGCATAACCTCTAGCAACGATCACAGCAGAGAGGGTCAAAAACTTCGCATGGAAGAACATCATTTGCAGGTATGGCTTACCTAACATTTTCATTACAGATAATGGCAAGCAGTTCGACAGCTCCACCTTTAGAAATTTTTGCCAAGGCTTGAACATTAGCCTGAAATTCACCTCAGTCACTCACCCTCAGAGCAACGGGATGACAGAGGTCTCTAATCGGACCATCCTAGAAGGGCTAAAGAAAAGATTGGGTGAAGCGAAGGGCAACTGGATTGAAGAACTGTAGAGTGTCCTATGGTCTTACAGAACTTCACCAAGGACGGGCACTCATCAAATGCCATTTTCTCTGGTCTATGGCTCCGAAGCAATGATACCTGTAGAGGTCGGCCTCTCATCCTATCGGTCAGCATTCTATTCCGAATGGACGAACGTCCAGGAAAGATGCCAGGACCTAAATTTGATAGAAGAAAGGAGAGAGGACGCCTACGCCAAAATCGTCGCCTACAAGCAGAGAGTCGCTAGATACCACAATACAAAGGTGAAGTCTAGAGCTCTCAATGTTGGTGATCTGGTACTCAGAAAGGCGAACATAGGCTTGGGAAATGCAAGAGTCAGAAAGCTAATACTAAATTGGGAAGGGCCCTATGAAGTCTCCAAAGTCTTAAGCCCGAGCACATACAAGCTCCGAACAATAGATAGGCAAGACATCCCCAGGAGCTGGAACGTTGAAGTACTCAAAAAGTACCACATGTAGTGATGTATCGGGAAATGAATTCAAACAAAAAATAAGTTTTTCTTCATCTCTGTAAAAGGCATGCATGGTACAATTTATACGCTAGGCTTGATGCTCATTCCAAGCTGAAAATGCGAAAGTTAGAATCCATCTGTTTGCACAACATGCTCATCCATTAGGATCAACGATATTCTCGATCCAAAGATACAAAAACCATGAATTACACGTCGGCTCATCCGTTAGGATCGACAATATTCCCGATCTGAAGATATGGAAAATGCCTAATTTCCACTGACTCATTTGCTAGGTTCGACGCCAATCCCGAACCGAAAACGTGAGGGTCAAGTTATAGCAAAAGTTTCTCCCAAGTTAAGTGTTGTCCAGCAATCACGGATTGAAAGGCAAACTAAAAATGCTAACTTGATGTATGAAACTATTCACCTAGTTCCAAGTCTATGCGAGGCTAAGAAGTCAATCGCTGGCCTTGAAGGTTATTGATTCCAATTCAGGAAGTATCGATGACTAATAAGTCTATCACATTAGCAAGTTATATGCGATTTTAGCAAGTTATATACGATCTTAGCAAGTTATATGCGGTTTTACAAGTTATTGAAGAATGCTAATTTACACAAAAAGTTGTGATTTATTGAAGAAACAGTATACTGTACAACTTACAAGGATCAGTACAAAAAATAAAGTATATAATGGAAAATCTAATCTATGTTTCCATGTCTACAATTTCTACATCAACTAGAGCCGGGACTAGATCAGCAGCTGTCTCCACGCTCGGCTCGACAATAGGCTCTGCATTTGGCTGGGCAGCAGGCTGAGAAGGCTCGACAACCACCTCAAGCATTGGCTCCGCTGGCAAAGAAGCACCAACCACAACTCCAGGGGGCACGTCTGGCTGAACTTCAATCGGCGAAGGATCTTCCATGGGCGATGTCGCTCTATCGGTCGCCTCCTCTCTGGGAGCATCCTCTTCATCGTCACTAGATGGCGGATTGGACAAAACGCTGGGATCTTCCATCCAGTTGAGATTAGCCCTAGGAAAGCGCCGCCCGGCCTCATAGATTAACCAAGACGACAACTTCCCTTAAGCCTCTCCCAGTTGATCAAGAAGCTGCTCCTTTTGAGAGGCAAGCTCCTCTTCAAGCTTCTTCCTCAGGAGGTTCCCTTGTCCTCCAAATTAGTCTTCAGCGAATCCCGCTCGGCTCGAAGTTGGTCGCACTCTGCCAAGGCTTTACCCTTCTCAGTGCCCAGAAGCTTGCACTCGGCGCTCAATCTGGCCGCCTCTTCTTCAAATTTTTGGCATTGAGCATTGTCAGCTGTCAGGTGTATGATCTCACCCTTTAGCCGATCGACCTCGCCTAGCCGAGACTTTAGCTCCTGGGCGTGCCGAGATGCCTCCTTCCTCACATCTACCACCTCTCTACGAAGAGCAGAGGTCTCCTTTTGCAGATCCGACACCTCCAGGTGAAGGGCAAAGTTTTCTTTCTAGGCAGTATCGCGTTGAGCAATTGCCTCCCCCTTCGCCTTGACAGCATCTTTTGACCTTGCCTCCGAAAAGCTGGCCATGACGTGCATGCGCTGACCCCTCTTAATCAGCTACAAGAAGAAGAAGAAGAAAACAAAAACATTAGCAAATGAGGACATTGCCAATTTCCAGACAACAAAAATAAAAGCGGCCAAATCTCACCTCCAGGCTCTGCTTGTTGAATATACTGAGTTCCCAGGCGAGCGACCTGGGCTCTCCCATGACCTTGAAGTCGTCATCCTGAAGAACACCCCGGCAAAGATAACTGGCGACTACTTTGTTGCTTGCCGACCAGTCATTGCCGAAGTTCTCCCTCAGCACGTCCTTCAAAGGCATAGTTTGCCTCTCAAGGGCTCCCCTAATAGCTCGTCGGGCCGACTCGCTTCGGATCGGCGCCTTGCCTTTCTCTGCCACTCGGGCTGGCTGTGCTTCATGTGCTTCATTGGAATTGGACTCCTCCTCTAAGAGTATCCGCCAGCGTCGAGGCCGATCCTCAGTACCAGTTTGGGGGGCCACAGGTCCAGAGATGACCAAGGCTGGACGAGCGGCGGGGATGGCAGTAACCGGGACAGTGGGATGAGGAGCGTCCACTGGAGCCCCTCGCGGCGTGCACTTCCAAAGCAGGCAGGATTTTCCTTTTCTTCCTCTGCTCCCTCGCTACCCGCTCGGCATCTCTTTTGGCTTTAGCCCGAATGGCGAGCTAACTTATCATGTCATTCCCTCCAACCATCGCAACTGCATCACAAAGACAAACAAGATAAGTATCCTTTTCAGAAAAATATATATTCAATGCACATGCAATGCATAATTATCAACTCATGCTGCTCTCTCCACTACAATCCTAATGCTCACGTTCTGCATTTTCGCCAGCTTCGGAGCCAGAAGACCCGAACAATGTCCCCAGAAGAAAGCTGGACTTGTAAGGTCCTTCTTATCTCGCCACGACGTCCATCAATTTCTTGATGTCGGCCTCATACATGGGTTGACCAGCAGCTTGGTCCTTTAAGATGGTGGCTCCACCCAATCGGGTAAAGCGCACCTCGAATCCACCAATCATCCCCACCAGGAAGAACCTCTCTTTGTACCCTTTCATCGAGGTATGAACGAGCTTCCTCTTCGGTCGGCTGGTGAAGAAATACTCTATCCCATCGCTCTAACCCGATATATAGAAGAAATGGGTAAAGAGGTCTAGAGTCAGAGCCACTCCCTCTATTTTGTAAAGAATCTTGAAGCAGGCCACCGATCTCCACCCATTCAGATGCAATTGATTTGTGGCAATCCCATAACCTTCTAATATCACCATCTCAAAGGCGCCCAACGGAAGCCTCAGGCCTGCATCCAGGCTCCAAAGGTGGCAAATGAACCACTCGTTCTTCTGATAATCGAAAGGACCATCCGTCACCGCTATGAAATCAAGGCAAGGCATCACGAAGACATCATCAGGAAGGCCATATTTAAAAGGGATTTTAGCCACCTCGCTAGGGCTCAATCTGGAGCAACGCTCAACTGCCGATTTATCCCTGTAGTCCTCCATGAAGCTACTATCTATTGATCGACCGCTATTGGAAGCCATTTTCAACACAGTAACCCTAATCTCTAATGGGGTGGAGTGAGTTGAATACGATGGTGCAATAAAAAGAAAGAGAGAAAAAATTAAAGGCAGACAAGAAAGGAGTACTTACTTGATTGAAGGTTATAGGTACTTTGAAAAATTTCGAGGAATGGAAAGCAATAATCGTCGAAGTATGAAAGAGACGAGAAGAAATTTCGACAGAGTTTCTCTAAGGATTGCAGAAAAGGGAGGAAAAAATGCCAAGAAGTATCCTTTTTATAGGCGAAAGCTTCTCGGAGACGCCAAACGTCTCACTAATGGATGATCAGCACGTGTTCTAAAAGCATCATTGTTGTACGAAGAACAAATCGTCACCCTCGGTGCACGCACAGCAGCATTAAATGAGACAATTATCTCAACAGGCGCGTCTCTTCAGATAAGCGCCTTTCAAAATTCAAACATTCCGCTAACGGATGTCTCCCGATCGAAACAACTCAAGTAAATTTTCCCTGAGCGGAGCAACTCAAGGCAAATCTATACCCGATCGGACCCTTTGAGGGAGGACAAGTGATAACACCATAAATAACGTACCCAAAGAGGCCCTTTCAGTCAGTCCAATCCACTTGGCAGGGGCCAAGGCCCATCAGAATAAGAGCACAAAGATTGAGCATGAAGGCAGTGCCACGTCCGATCGGACTGATGTGATAACACGTCCAATCAGCCCACTGACACAAGACAGCGCCATGCCCTTCACCTGCTCCCTGTCGCTTCACCGCTCATCTACTCTGACTGCCAGTTATCATTCCCCAGGCACTCAAGTGCACCCCTCCTTTCTCATATAAATAGCCCAACAAACAGTTGCACCAGATATCAAATCTCTGAGACTCTCTTTCTAAACATTTTCTCTCTAGAAAGCTACTAACTTAAGTTTCGGAGTACTTACGCCTGGTCCGACTGTGCATTCTTTATTGCAGGTCTCAACCATCCGATCGGCTCTCACTCTTTACCACTTGAGACTTCCAATCAGCTCCTTTCTCTTCTAGATAAAGACATTCTCAGTCTTATCACTTATTATATATTATATATATAATACCGCTTTTGCGAGGAATTAGTAAAAGTTGCATGCCCGCGTACTAACCCAGCATTAACAAGCTAACTAAAAATGAAAAATACAATTAATGTGAGTTTAACACATGAAATATTGTTGGCTGCTGGTAGATTAATTTTAATATGGTCCATCAATAGCCTCTTAAACTATATATATATATATATATTGTAGACACCGGGTCCCGAGTAGTTTTGATCAGGATTACCCAATAATGAAATTAAGTATGCCGATTTATAGGCAAAAAGAATGAAAGTTGGAAGTGATAATTTTCTTGTCGTTTGATTTGTTAGGAATGAATAAAAATATATTTTAAAAATTATTTTGAGATAAAAAAAAGTTAGTTTTAAATTATTGTGTTTTATAGAAAATTTGAAAAAAAAAAAAATTTCGCGCGAATGTCGAGCTGCGTCAGCACTGGGCTCGTGCCGCAGCGCCCAGGCGGAGCGCGCGAGCGACACGCTGAGCGTCGCCCGTGCGCGCGGGGACGCCCGTCGGGCGCTCCGACGGGGAGTCCCTCGCCCCTGTAGCCCCCTGGTCGCCCATTTTTCGATTTTTGGCCATTTTGGCTCCAAAAATTCATTTTTTTTTCAATTTTGTTTTGTAGAATTCAATGGTAAAACTTTTAAAATTCCAAATCTTTGATTTTCTTTAGTTTTTTGGTTTTATTGAAATTAAGTCAATTTAATTTTTCAATTAAAAATCTGATTTTTTGGGGAAAAATAAAAGGATTTTGGAGAGAGAATTAAGGAGGATTTTTTAGAAAATATTTTATTCTTCTTTCTTCTCTCAAACCAAATTCTCTCAAATTTTCTAAAAAAATTTTCCAAGAAAATTATCAAGACAAAAAATAATAATTTTTGTTCTTGGTGACTTTTATCTTTTCAATTAACAATTTTTACTTTAATACAAATAAATCAATTGTTTGTTTTTGAGTAAAAATTCATTTTCAATACTTTATTTTCTAATTTTATTCTTACAAATCAAGACAAAAAATTGGATCATCTACTTCATTTCTTCAAGATAAATTTTGAGTGTAAATATTATTGGCTCAATTTCTTAATTTCATTTTTAATTTCATTTTTTGTTTCCAATTAATTAGTTAACATGTAAATTATTCTAGTTCTATCATTTTCTTCTTATTTTCTTATTCTTTTTTTTATTTAATTAATTATCATGCAAATTCTTTTAGATCATATTTTTACTTCTTATTTCTTTCTTCTCATTTAATTGTTCATGTTATATTATTGTCATCATTTTTTGTTCATAAATAGTATTAGTATTATCATTTAACATATTTTAGCATAATTGGCTTATCTTATTTTCATTTTATTCCTCCATATTTAATTGGATTGTTTATCTTCTTTGATGTTGTTATTATTATTATTATTATTATTATTATTATTATTATTATTATTATTATTATTATTATTATTATTATTATTATTATATTTGATTGTTCATATTCTTTGTTATTATTGTGTTATTATTATTATTGTAGTTATTACCTTCATTAGTATTATTATTATTATTATATTTGATTGTTCATATTCTTTGTTATTATTGTGTTATTATTATTATTGTAGTTATTACCTTCATTAGTATTATTATTATTATTATTCTTATTCTTGTTTAATTTTATTATTACTATTATTATTTATGTTTTATGCATGCTGATTTTTATTATTACTTTTGCTTTTTATGCATGATTGGATGTTACTGTTGTTATTTTGTATTTTTATGCATGTTAAATTCTATCATCATTATTTTATGCTTGTTTATGCATGTTGAATTTTATTGTTGTTATGTTATCTTTTATGCATGCTAAATTGTTAATTAATTAGATTGCATATTTTTATTATTTCATTTTAATTGGCTTGTCATACATGATGCAATTTTGATTGTCTTAATTTAATTGTTTTCATGTTATAAGTTTAATTAATTTTTTACTAACTTCACTTTTATTTTCAATACTTTTTTTTATGTGTGAGTATTTTTCATATCAAGTGGGAGCCCATGAAGATTTGAAAATCCATTTGGGAGTTGACTTGTTATTTTTATTATTTTTATTACTTTGCTTTCATCATTTTATTTCTAATATGTAATTTGTAATAAGTTTATTTAATTTTATTTTTATGCACGTTAATTAAAAAAAATCACAAAAATATTTCTATTAAACTAAATTGGGTTTTATTTAATAAAAATTGGACCAATGTCCTAGATTTTTTCATCCAAAATAAATTATCACTTTAAAATTATTTTCTTTAAATATGCATGAGATAACCAATGTTCTCATCTTTAATAAATAGCCCGATTTATGTATGATTTGTATTTTGTTTACAAATGGGTGTTGTATTCCGCCCCTAATTTTGTTGTAATTTATTTTGCTTTCATTTACCGCTTTCATTATGTGATTGATGTGCGTTTTAATTAAATTGTATTAAAATTGAATGAGAAATGGGATGAAACGCTAAATTCAAAACTCAATTATAAATTTAATCAATGTATGAATAAATGGGAAATCCCGAACCATCTCTGGTCTTTGGGCTCAACGAGAAGAGAGGGTCATTCCGATGTTTCATGGGAATGGGATCTCCAAGATACCTCTTGTGTCCCACCAAAAGACTCAATTTACAATCCTAGGCTCCTTAGGGTTAGAGGGTCATTTCAATGTTGTATTGGGGTGAATGCCTCCAAGACCCCTTCGGTTTGCCCAAAATGAATAATATGCGCCGTTTTAGGCTCACTGAAGCGAAATGAACTTTTCCAATATTCTATTGGGTGGCGACTCCATGAAATCTTCTTGTTGCCCAAAATAGACGCACTTGTAAATATCTTACAAGTTTTCATGAACCTCTCTCGATCGCCCTTAAAGGCGGGCTTCCGGGGCCACGGGGTTCGACGCGCGTCACACACACACACACACACACACACACACACACACACACATATATATATATATATATATATATGTATATTATTTTTCTGCAAGACCCCAATTTATATATATGAGAAAAGAAGAGTTCAAGAATTTTTAATAATGAAAGAAAATGTCAATAACGCATTCCATGCCCTATTAATTAAGTCAAATGAAAAAATTAAAATGTTTATATCCATTAAAAAAATTTCTTACCCTTGAAAATTAAAAAATATATATTTTGACAGAAAACGGCAACCTAGGTTGCCGTTTTCTGTTAGCCTGGATCCAACCCGGACTGATTCAGTCAAGGCGCAAAACGGCACCCTTTGGCGCCTTGAAAATCAAAAAAATAAAATAAATGACAGAAAACGGCAACCTAGGTTACCGTTTTCTGACATACCATTTTGCTAAATAATTTTACTGTAGACCCACTTTTCTAAATACTTTTGGTTTTTATACCAAAAGGAAAAAAAAATCCCGCAAATCTATGTTTACAAGCGAAAGGAAACAAAAATCCATTAATCATGATCAAAAGAGATATACATATATAATAGGTTAAAACACTCAAACTTATAAATCTAATTACATTCATATAAATTTCTCCATTTCACATAATTACAAATTACACTATGAGTTTATAAAACATAAATAGGTTCACAACATGCCAGTTTATAAATGAGTAATATTCATTATAGGAATATTGGAGGTACATGTCTAGATGTATACGTCTATAAGAATTTTTAATTATTAGATAATATTTAATTCATTTTTTATTTTAGTTTGTAGGGTTATATAGATATATTAATCTCCAACAGTATGATCTTGAAGTTCGAAGTTAGTAGTAGAAGGAACCTACGGAGACAAAAATAAAAATAAAATTAATTATTAATTTGATTAAAAATTTTTAAATTGATTCAACGATTGAGATACACGTTCACAAGTATAGAGTGTCATTTATGTAATTGATTTCACTTATTCCTTAAAGTCAGTTTGGCAAAACTTATGAAAACAGATTTTTCAATTGAAAAAAATTATATTTCAAAAAACTGTATTT
Source organism: Excoecaria cochinchinensis (assembly GCA_947683425.1). Classification (NCBI taxonomy): domain Eukaryota; kingdom Viridiplantae; phylum Streptophyta; class Magnoliopsida; order Malpighiales; family Euphorbiaceae; genus Excoecaria; species Excoecaria cochinchinensis. The sequence continues at coordinate 16,033,076 of CANTUQ010000058.1, forward strand.
CAAAAAGTATGCAACTGTTTGATAAATAAAATTTAAAATAATTTATAAAATTAAAAACTGTTGTCAACTGGCTTTTTATAATAAAAAGACAAAAAATGACATATATAAATTTTAATATATTATATTCAAAATCTCACTAAAAAATAATAATAAGTTTCACTTATTTATACTTTTTTTTATTTCACTAAACTATTAAAACCATGTATTTTCATATACAATGAAATAAAAATAAATATAATATAATAAATTAAAAGAAATATATTATTTTCATAATTTATCATATATATTATTTTGGGTGATAAGAAAAGGGAAGAGAAAAAAATTGAGTCGTTTTTAATTTTAGATGATTTTGGATGGTAAAATAAAAGAAAAGAGTAAAACAGTTTTTTTATATTATATATAATTGTCATTATAAAATAAAATAAGAGGTATTTTTTTTAAAAAAAAATACTAAATCTACTGCTTTTAAAAACTGAAAATCAGTTTTTCTAAAAAAATTCAATTTCTACTTTTTTCTAATAGAAAGTTTTTTCAATTTTCACAAAATTGATTTTTTTAAAATCAGTATTTACCAAACACATATGTTTATCTTATAATCAGTTTTTTATCAAATAATCAGATTTTTGGCCTTCCAAAAATAATGCCAAACATAGCCTTAGTCGGATAAGTGTACAGCGGGATATGATATTTGGTGATTATCTCATGATTTTTAAAACCATGACTTTTATTTAGATTTTTAAATAGTTAAATCACTGCCCCAACCATCCTTCAAACAAGGGGTAAATGAATAAATTTCAAGAAAGAATTTTACAATATTCTAATACAAAGACATAATGGCCGTGAAATTTTTATATAGCCAGTGATAAGAAATGATAAATCCTGAAAGATCATAATGTAGTGAGGCTAGATGGAAGTACTGAACGAGCCGATTGGATCAGTAGGACTATATGCTATAATAAGAAAAGCCCGATTGAATTAAGCATAAGCACTTTGAAACTCAAGTTAGTAAGGTTTAGAGAGAGTCTCAAAAATTTTAATATTTGGTTCAACGGTGTCTTGAGCTATTTATAGTGGATATGAAAAACCACCTGGGTGCCAAAAGAATCTGCTCAGGTACCAGAGCAGGTAAGCAATGATGTGACAGGGAACAAATAGGAGGTGTGGGCCTTTAGCGTGTGTCAGTGGACTTTGGCACGAGGGCGTACCCTGTTGGTCCGATCGGATGTATTGCGCCGATAGCTCTTTGCATGACTGCTTGTCACATGCTGGGCTTGGGCCAACCGACTCTTAGCTAATGGTGGGCCTTGGGCTGAAAGTGAGTCAGGCTCAGTCGATAATGGTATTATCATTTGTTCCCCTGAAAGATTCAATCAGATCAATAACAAAAATATCATTAAAATCTTTGTCGATTTAATTAACCAATTTTTTGAATTTTGATTTTCAAAATCTAAGCCTATCTTTTCACATTCCCTGACCATTGAGTCAGTGCATTAATGGGAGACATTTTGTCAAATGTACTAATTGTGGCGACACTTCGTTCTTCGGGTCAGTGACTTTTCATTTCTCGGGTTGGCCAGCCTTTTTTTGACATGTGGTATCCTCAATTTTAATGTTTGGCTTGTTGAGGATGCTGCCTCTTCCTATAAATAGGTGTATTTTATTTCATTTTTTCATTTTTACAAAACTTTAACTTCATTTTTCTACAATCCCTCTGTGTTCTTCAATTTTCTTCTCAAGTTCTTCAAGGATTTCTTCGCATTTTTCTGCCAAAATCCCAAGTAAGTATACTTTACTTGGATGTCCCATATTTCTATCTCTTCATATTCTTCTTCATCATTTTCATCTTCAAGTAGTCTTGTGATCCTAACACTACAAGAAAATCACATTTTACAGACGGAATTCCATCTTTAAACCCAAATAGCGACGAAAATAAAGACAGAAATATACCGTCTCTATTTTGGCAGTTGCTAATTTTCGAGACCGAAAATTTTTATCTCTATTTTTAGAGATGGAAAAATAGTTTTCGTCTCTATTTTTAGAGACAAAAATTTATTTTTCATCTCTATTTTTAGAGATGAAAATTTATCCGTCTCTAAAAATAGAGACGGAAATTTACTTTTCGTCTCTATTTTTTAAAGGTTTTTTTTTGAATATATATAATAATAAATAATATTAAAAATATAATTGCCAAAATTACTATAATGAAACAAGTATTAATTAAAAATAAGTAGATTTAAAAAAAATGTAATTAATAATGTATTAATATATATATAATTTAGTAGCACTACAAATAAATGTACGTAGCAGAACAAATTAAAAACACTAACTAAGCTGGGGGTGAATGTGGACGATCAGCCGACGGTGCTTGCGTATCATCAGGCAATCTTCGGCTAATAAAATCCTCTAACCTATTAATATGACTCATTAATATATCGACTGTGCTGAGAAGGTCAATGACCTCATTAGTAGTTGCTGCAAGTGACGCGACCTCAGCAAGTGTACTGAATCGGCAAGTAATACAGTGCGGTAATTTTACGACCTCGAGTTATCGTACCCAAGGGATTGAGTTGTGCAAGCGTTGACAATTAAATGTATGCTAAAGAATTCCCAATTGTTGAGAGTGATAAGTTTTTTAATGCTAAATTAAGAAAATTAACTGATGAAATAATTAATTTAACAATTTTAAAAGAATCAATATTAATAAAGACTTGATAAAAATAATTAACAGACCTTGCTAAGGAATACCCATTCTCCCCAATAATACCACGCAAATGCTCAAACATAAAAGTTACATATGCAATTCAGTGAACAACCTAGCCTATACCTTAGCCTGCCTTTCGGATCCAACTTCTCTAAAACATGCACCTACCATCCTGGATTCAGCACATAAATTAGTAATCAAAACAGGTCTTAAGTTCTGAGCTTAGATGATCCTACCATCCCGGATTCAGACATCAAAACTCAATTATCTCTCACCATTCTGAACCTATTTAAAATAGCAGTCCACATATTCAACTACCATCCCGGATTCATCAAACTAGTGAAAATCGATAGAAATAGAACAGAGTATATGTAAATTCATGAAATGAATACAATCAAAGATTAGTAGATCAATCTTAAACTTGCATTAAATTCAATGACAAACAGATAAATTTAGAGAAGATAAAACTGAAGCATATGCATAAATCAATCCACACAAAGCATTCACATGGTTATTGGGGATTCAAGGCATCCCTTAACAAGGAAAAGAACTACTCACTCATGATTGAAATAAAAACTGAAATAAATAGAGAGAAGTTGATATTACCCATTTTAGATCTGAAAATGGAATTCTTACAGCAATGAAAATGATGTTCTTCAAACTGAATCAGCTCTTAAAACTTCAAAAATAAATGATAACTTCTAAAATCTCCGATTACTCGATTCTTCAGATCAATAAAAATATAATATTTAATTGTAAAACAAGAAAAAGCTCAACCTTGATTACCCAGAAAAATGTCTATATCTCTACTCCTCCTCCTCCTCATTGATCCCCTCAAAATGTCTAACTTTAGCCCCTAAATAACAGTTAAAGTCAAACGGTGGCATGACAATCTTTGATTTTGTGCGGATTTCGTTCACATGTAGGATTTCCAGGTTACACGGCGGTATGAGAAGCTCTCACCGCCGTGTAACTGCATACTGGATGACAGTTCTTTGAAATATTTTGGTTTACACGGCGGTATGGAAGGTCCTTACCGCCGTGTAAACGGCTTTCAGTCAGCCTCTTTGAATTTTTGCTCCCATGTGTAGCGCCATTAATTTTGGTAAATCACGCTTTACACGGCGGTATGAGAAGACCTTACCGCCGTGTAACCTCCTACATAAATCATATTTCCCGCTATACACGGCGGTAAGACAGTTCCTTACTTCCGTGTAAGGTTCTTCTGCTGCACTCTGATACTTTTCATTGTACACGGCAGTATGGAACTTCCTCACCGCCGTGTAAACCACCTAAAACACCAAAAACAACATAAAAACTCACTGTAGTGTATCAAACAAAATCTAATAATACTTTAACAAAAATACACTGAAATAAGGACTTCTAAACTCAAAAGTGAGCTGAAAATTCACATAAAAACAACATAGATTTGAACTTATCAAATACCCCACACTTAGCTTTTGCTCGCCCTCGAGTAAAATACCTCTTCAATTCCAATTTTCTCAATTTTCAAGCAAGAAAACAGAAATTCAACACACAAAGAAAACACTTAGCAAATTCCTTGAGAGAAATTCTTACTCAAACAAAATTCAAAAGAAGATAATACAAATAAATTTCCAGCGTGTTGTGTGCTAGGGCCAAAACTAAAGTTTTAATAATTTTTAAAATTAAAATTCCAGCACCAATCAATCAACGACCAAACAAGTCAGTGCACGAATGCACTTCTGGTTTCCCACTTGAAACACTAGAAACACCATAGGCCTCTCCTTTGGTACCGGAACCCGAAAGTCATCTCCACTAAACAATTCAAGACATAAACATGATCATTAGGTCTTAAACAGGTTGTAATGCAAGGTTCAAGGTGTGATGGCTATAAGAAAAATCATAATGGTTCAACAACAAGAAAGCAGCCACTCCTATCCAATCCTTTCATGACATCTTTTATTCAAAGCTAACAGAAAACTCCTCCTACGCTCTTCCCCTATTAAAAGACGCAATACAAATTCCTTAAACTTTGATGAACAATTTCAAGATAAGAACAAGAAACACAATTTTATTGAATTCTCAATAACCGAATACGAAACACAATAATTAAATTTATATATATATATATATTTTAGAAGATAAACTACCTCACACTTGAATATTTCAGTAACTTATAGTCAGCTACAAATTCCATACCAAATCAACAAGGGCATTATCTTCATTTTCTTTTCTTTCAAACTCGCTAAGATATTCAGTCTAATTTGTTTTCTTGACAATTAAAGTGAAACTCATTCACACCACCACATGAAACTCAATCACCCAAACTTTCCAACAGCAACCCCCCACAATCCTAGAGTGGCCAGCTCTCCTATAATGGTAAGTTAAAGGCTTTTTAGGTTTAATGGTAACAATAAGTTGTGCAAACAAGAAAGTTCTCGAAATACGCATTTAGCATACTCAATTAGGCTCAAAATTGGCTAACAAGGGTAATTAATTTTATAAGTAAGAGAAAGTCTATTTAAAGGGACATAACAAAGAAAGATGCCTAAATCATGTCAAAATTCAGGCCTGAATCGTTATATCGTTTCGAAGGGCAATGAGAAAGGTTCTAGTGCTCTAAAGACTTCCTGATCAAAAGATTTTATGGCTGGTTTTTCTCGACTTGTAAAAACTAGCCTAAGTGCAAAATATTGGAAATTTTAATTGTATGCTCTATTTTGAAAAATGTTAGGAGGAAAAACTCTTAAACAGAACTTACTCTCTTGCTAACTAAATGCTTTAAATAACTTATTCAAGTTTGAAAATTAAGCTGGAATAACAACTTAAGGGCTTATTAAACTAATCATAAGAGAAATCAACCAGCTCAAATCAAACAACTCAAATAATTAAAACAAGAAACACACAGCATGACACAAAGCATAACTAAAGCAAAAATAAAGTGCAAAAGTGTAAATAAATCCAACACATATAACTAAAATACTAAAGTAATACTAAAGGTTAGACACATTTCAGTTATAATTCCACAACAGGTTACAAGTTTTAATTCCCCACCCCACATTTAAGAACTTGCTGTCCTCAGCAAGTAACCTAACCAAAAAGAAATCAAAATTAAGAAGTACTGAATTAACAAAATATAAGATCAGAAAACTCCCAGAAATTTTTTCACTCTTGCGGTGGTGGTGGTGGAGGAAAGCGATCCATCATGGTCCGGTAAAAATGCTCCTGCTCTTGCCGAGAAAGCGCCACCGAACGCTCTAGCCGCGCCAAACTCTGTGCTTTCATGGCTAACTGCTACTCATGCATGTCCAACCGCCCCATAATCTGAAAATTTTTCAGTACAGGTATCCTCCATAAAGCTAACCCACTGATCCAATGGAGAATTAATCTGAGCTTGACCAGTCTGCAAGGCCTCTAAATGCACAGTAATCTGGGATAAATCATAGGCGGGCATTACTGGGGCGGGTTCTACAGCAGCAGCTGCACCACCAGCCTCCTCTTGCTGCTCATCCACATCCTCAGCTCCTTCCACCGGTAATTGGACTCGACCCCTTTCAATGAGTCTCAAGTACTCGTCTCGGGCTGACAATCAAACTTGATGGTGGAAATGATGGTCATCTATTATGAGCTTCAGATTTTTCAGCATCTTGAAGTCCATTAAATTGCTAGCTCCCAAATCTGACCCTAAGGAGCTGTGGCCTACTGTTTTGGCCAAGACTGTGCCAATCTATCCTATTGCAATCTTCTTGACTTTCTTCGGGTTTCCTTGCAAATCTTCAAATTTTTTCCACAAAAAATAAGCTCCATTCAAGCGGATCCGGTGGATCATGCAATGTAGAAATAAAGCCTCAGCCTGGTTCACCACTCCAGCTGCTTCTATATGTCCATAAAAAGAGGGCGAAAAATCTATGCAAGATTCTCCATGCATGGTCCCGAAGGTGATGCGCCTTGGACAGTCCAGTAACATATTGAGTGGCTGTAACTGGATCCCGAATTGTGGCCCAAGTTATCTGTTTATCCAAGGCCGGAATATGCCGGACACCATCCACCGGGAAACCAAAAGCGTCTGAAAATTCATTAAAAGTCATCGTGTACTTTCTCTTGTTTAGCCAAAATGTCACCTCTCTAGGATCTTCCATGTCTTCATTATCAATCTTGCAATTTACGGTTGCAAGGAAGTCTCGAGTCAATTTCGGATGAACTTGTTCATTTTTTTGAAAAAAAATCAGTCCATCCTATTCCTGCAATCAACTCATCAATTTCTTCCCTAATCCCCAGCTCCCTTAAGGATTCAAAATCTAGAAATGTGGAGGGAATATATGTTGCAGTTATGAAGGCTTTGTAGGCAGTGTGCCACCTAGTTGGGACCCAAGAAGGTACAGTACTATCCCTCTCTTGAGAAGACGATGATCCGTCTATTCTAAAATGCTTAGGAGCCACTGCATCTGTAATTAAAACAAAATTAGCGTGGAGAAATTACTGTGGCTTTAATAGAAGCATGAGGGCAGCAACGGTAACACAGAGAAATGCACAATTCAAGGGTTAACCATATTCTAAGACAAATGCATTGCATGGTACATGAAGGCCAAAAGATTCACCAATGTTGACAGTAAGATACGTGACTGAGAATAACAGAGAAAAATGAGATATATACTCATTCAGGCAATTCGTCAAACACCTGGTGGCCACAAATTTTTGCATATAAAACAAGCATCTCTTATGCAATTGTTACCCCCAATTTTTTTTTAGTTATCATCCAATAAGCCACCAATTAAACAATAAAACACAAAATCCACTCATTGATTATAAAAAGAAAGAACCGGGCAAAGAGGGAGTTGAAAATACCTAATACCCATAACAACAAAATAAAAAATAAAAAGAGAAGAAAGAAGAAAACTCACTTGGATCGTATGAGTGCAGATCAGATGTGCAAAAGATGTTCTTGAAATGTGATTTGGCCAAATAAGAACAAGTAAATTCAGCAACTTTAAATACTGGGTAGAGGGAGACTCGAGAGAGGGAATTTTGGTGTTTAAAATGCCAAAGGAAACTGGAAATTGCTGATTTTAAAAACAGGGTTTCTCGCTTTACACGGCTGTATGAAGATACCATACCGCCGTGTGAAGTTCTAATGCCCAGCAAATGATTTATTTCAAAATGTTACATGGCGGTGTGAGTAACTCTCACCGCTGTGTAAAATGCCACTGGAACCAGTTATTATTAAATCACGATTTACACGGCGGTATGAGTACTTCTCACCGCCGTGTAAAATGCTACTGGAATCCGGTCATGAAATGCAGTTGAACACGACGGTATGAAGATTCCTCCCCGCCGTGTAAGGTGAATTTTTAAGAGAAAAATAACCTGAAACAAGCAACAATTACACCAAGCACTCCAAAACATTGTACACTATCTCCAAAACCGATTTTTGACCACTAAATGAAAAGGAAATTATCCTGAAACTGAAAATAACTAGAACTATAAAAATTAAAACAAAAGAGAATAAAGTTGGAAATTATTTTAGTTCTGATTTTTGAGTCTTCAGCTCGACTTTGAACTTACCTTATTCCTCTTCTAAGATAATAACCACTATTGCAAATTCAGCGTGGTTCTCAAAATATGGTTTTAAGCGATGACCGTTTACCTTGAATTCTGTACTCCCGGATTGCTTTCGGATTGTGATAGCTCCAAATTTTTCAACCCTTACAACTTCAAAAGGCCCTTTCCACCTTGATTTTAACTTCCCGAGAAATAGTCTTAACCTGCTGCCATACAATAGCACTTTCATTCCAGGTACAAATTCCTTCCTGATTAGCCTTCGATCATGCCATTTCTTGGTGTTGCCTTTGTATTTTTCAGCACGATTATACGGCCAAAACCTAAGTTCCTCTAGCTCGTTTAGCTGTAAAGACCTGCACTTCCCTGCACTTTCAAGGTCAAAATTTAAGAATTTTGTAGCCCAATATGCCTTATGCTCTAATTCCACTAGGAGATGACATGATTTTCCAAACATTAGCCTAAAGGGCGACATCCCTATCGGTGTCTTAAATGCTGTCCTATAAGCCCATAGAGTGTCATCCAACTTAAGGTACCAATCTTTTCTAGATGCATTGACCATCTTTTCTAAAATGGCCTTTAACTCCCGATTTGACACTTCAACCTGACCATTAGCTTGAGCATGATAAGGGGTAGTGACCTTATGCCTAACTCCAAATTTTTTCAATAAAGTCTTAAATTGGTGGTTAACGAAATGCTTACCACCATCGCTAATGATGGCTCTCGGGGCTCCATACCGAGTGAATATATTTTTTCTCAAAATATCTAAAACAACCTTCGCATCACAAGTTCTAGTGGCTACAGCTTCTACCCATTTACTCACATAGTCAACTGCCACCAGAATATATTCAAATCCGTATGAAACCGGAAAAGGTCCCATAAAGTCAATTCCCCACACATTAAAAAGTTCAACCTCAAGCATATTAGTCAAGGGCATTTCATCTCTTAGAAATATTGCCTACCTTTTGACACCTATCACAAGTTTTCACAAAAAATTGGACATTTTTAAACATAGTAGGCCAATAAAAACCAGAAGATAGAATTTTCGATACTGTTCTATTTGGCCCATGGTGCCCACCAGCTTCCCCACTGTGACAAGCTGTGATAATCTCACCCATCTCTTCCTCTGAGACACACCTTCTTAGCACTTGATCAACACACAAGCGGAATAGGTACGGGTCATCCCAAATGTAATGTTCGGCATCAGCCTTCAGCTTCTTCCTTTGTTGCCACGTGAAGTCCTTTGGCATGAATCCTCCTGCAAGAAAATTAGATATATCAGCAAACCAGGGAACAGAAAGCTCACTTGCAAATAGAGCGCAGATATGTTCATCAGGGAATAAATCTGAAATCTCCCCTTTCTCAATGTGGTTATTCTCCAGTCTTGACAAGTGATCCGCTATAAAATTCTCCGCTCCCTTTTTATCTTTGATTTCCAAGTCGAATTCTTGCAATAGAAGGACCTATCTGATCAATCTCGGCTTAGATTCCTTCTTGGCAAACAAATGTCTCAAAGCCGCATGGTCCTACCACACCATGATTTTTATACCCAGCAAATACGGCCTAAACTTCTCAAAAGCATACACGATTGCAAGGAGCTCCTTCTCAGTTGTGGTGTAGTTAACTTGAGCCCTTGTCAAAATATGACTTGCATAGTAAACCGTACAAAATATCTTATCCCGCCGCTGTCCAAGCACTGCCCCAACTGCAAAGTCACTAGCATCACACATTAATTCAAATGGCAAATTCCAATCCGGAGATATAATCACCGGAGCTGAAATGAGCTTTTGCTTTAAAGTTTCAAAAGCCAGCATGCATTCACTATCAAAATTAAAGACAACATCTTTCATAAGCAAATTGGACAAAGGCTTAGCAATTTTCGAAAATTTTTTGATAAAACGGCGGTAAAACCCCGCATGTCCTAAGAAACTTCTAATGCCTTTAACACTAGTTGGGGGTGGTAACTTCTCTATCACCTTGACCTTGGCCTTATCAACCTCTATCCCCTTCTCAGAAATTTTGTGCCCAAGCACAATACCCTCTCTCACCATAAAGTGCCATTTTTCCCAATTCAGTACTAAATTGGTTTCCTTACACCTCTCTAGCACCAACTCCAGATGCCTTAAACAGCTCTCAAAATCACTCCCATAAATGGTGAAGTCATCCATAAATACCTCCATAAATTTTTCTATGAAGTCATGAAATATCGCCATCATGCACCGCTGAAACGTAGCCGGTGCATTGCACAACCCGAAGGGCATTCTCCTATATGCAAATGTGCCATAAGGGCAGGTGAAGGTTGTTTTCTCTTGATCTTCATGGGCTATAGGGATTTGCAAATATCCAAAGTACCCATCTAAAAAGGGGTTGATTTCACCCATGGTCACTCAACTTATCACTTATCGCGCAAAAGTAACCGACTTTTTTTTTCTTACTTAAATGTCATTGAACTTTTAACATTATTGCACAAAAGTCATGTTGACCAGAATCCGGCGACGACTCTTGCCGGATTGATAAGTTCAACTAATATTACATTTAAATTAATTTCACTCACGGTCACTAGACTTATCATTTATCTCGCAAAAGTAATTAACTTTTTTTTTTCAACTTAAATGTTACTGAACTTTTAACATTTTTGCAAAAAAGTCATCAATCCGGCAAGGGTCCTCACCGGATTCCGGTCAACATGACTTTTGTGCAATAATGTTAAAAGTTCAGTGACATTTAAGTAAGAAAAAAAAAGTCGGTTACTTTTGCGCGATAAGTGATAAGTTGAGTGACCATGAGTGAAATTGACCCATCTAAAAAGCATAAAACCTATTTCCTGCTAACATTTCCAACATTTGATCAATAAATGGCAATGAAAAATGATCTTTTCTGGTGGCATTATTTAATCTTCTATAATCGATACAGACTCTCCAACCCGTAACTTTACGAGTTGGAATTAACTCATCTAGCTCATTCCTTACCACTGTCATTCCCCCTTTCTTAGGGACACATTGCACTGGACTAACCCATCTGCTGTCGGAAATAGGATAGACTATACCTGAATCAAGGATCTTAAGTACCTCCTTCTTTACCACTTCTTGCATGACTGGGTTAAGTCTCCTTTGTGGCTGAGCTACTGGTTTGCATTCTTCCTCCATAAGGATCCGGTGGGTGCAGTAGCTTGGATTTATCCCCTTTAAGTCTGACGTTTCCCATCCAATGGCTTCCTTGTGTTTTTTCAATACCTCCAGCAACATTTTCTCCTCATCACCTGACAACAAAGAAGAAATGATTACCGTTTTTTTTTCATTTTCCAGAAATATATATTTTAAATGAGAAGGAAGAGGTTTAAGTTCAAAATTTGACTCCCCTTTTTTTGGATCAGGTTCTTCTTGTTGTTCTTCCTCTAAAACTGCTATCGCTTTTCTCTCTATCTCATCTTCCAATTTGTCATCATCCAATGAATGCACCCCAATTTCATCCAGTGGATCAGCTACCAACACATTTTCCTGAGTTTCCTTCACGCATTTATCTACTGCATCCACAAAATAAATAGATTCCTCCATATCATTTAATGGGTATTTTTGAGCTTTATTCATATCCACCACTAGCTTTTCATCATTGAATCGTAGGGTAACAGTTTGACCATGTACATCGATCAAAACATTTGCTGTGTTCAAAAATGGCCTCCCCACTATAAGTGGTATCTTATGGTCTTCCTCCATCTCCATTACCATAAAATCCACCGGGAAAATGAATTTTCCCACTTTCACTAGCAGATCCTCTATCACCCCCTTAGGTCTCCTTACTGATCTATCTGCAAGTTGGAGTCTCACGCCCGTCTCCTTGAGCTCTCCAAGATTAAGTTTCCTACAAATAGAATATGGCATCAGATTTATGCTAGCACCTAAATCACATAGAGCACTCCCATAAAAATTTTCACCAATTTCACATGGTAACGTAAAACTACCTGGATCCTCCAATTTTTCAGGAATATTATTCATTATTAAAGCGCTAAAATTTTCTGTAAGTTGCACAGTTCCATGCCCTTCTAATTTCTTTTTATTTGAGCACAATTCTTTCATAAATTTTGCATAATTGCGCATGTGAGCTAAGGCCTCTGCAAATGGTAGGTTAATGTGCAGTTTCTTAAACATTTCTAAAAATCTAGCCAATTGCTCATTTTTCTTTTTCTTTCTGGCCACAGCAGGAAATGACAACCTATTAATATCAAGATCCTCTGCTCTGGGATTCACCAAACTTTTACCTTTATCAACTGTAGGAGCATTTTCATTTACTTCTAACATAGAGTTGGGGTTACTTACCTCTCGTGTAGGCTTCCCCTTACCTGAAGATAGTGAAGATGTTTTACCTTGGTCTTTGCTTTGTGTTACCTCCTTGCCACTCCTCAATGTAATTGCCTTTGCCTCTTTCTTGGGATTCCGATCTACATTTGAGGGAAAAGTTCCCGGTTGTCTATTAGACATCGAAGTTGCAAGTTGGCCCAATTGCGTTTCCAAGTTCCTCATGGACGCATCTTGATTCTGGTTCCATTGTTCTTGGGATTTCCACTTTGCTTCTTGACTGGCCATAAATTGTTGTTGGCTGTTCACAAACTGTTGCTGACTATTCGTGAAGCTAGCCAACATATCTTCCAAATTCGGCTTCTTTTCTTGTACAGGTGGCCTTAGTTGATAACCCGGTGGGTGATAAGCTTGAGAATGGGATTGGTTTGAGCCTTGTCCTTGGTGATATGGTGGATAGGGGTTTTGGTAATTAGTGGAGGATTGCGGCTGGTATGACTGGTTGTGGTTATGATGGCTGTTTTGGTTGAAAGGGGCTCTTGTTTGTGGTTGAGAAGATGAAGCATTCTGACTTTCATCCCTCCAAGAGAAATTCGGGTGGTTCCTCCAACCTGGATTATAGGTGTTACTGTAAGGGTCATTCCTGCGGTAATCTCCTACAGCATTTACATCTCCCATTGCTCCACCTTTTTGACTATATTGACCGCTTTCATACTGCCCACTCTCTTGAGAGACTGAGGACACATTTCGAACCTTCAATCCACTCATCTCCTTCTGTATTGATTCTATCTGTGCCTTCAGCATTGATACTTCGTCCACATTATGTACTCCTTGCCTTTTCGGAATTGCTCTAGGAGCAGCCCATTGAGTATCATTTGCTGCCATCTCATCTAACATAAGAAAAGCTTCTTCTGGCAGCCTATTCAAAAAGGAACCTCCCGATGATGCATCCAAAAGTGACCTTGTCTGTGGGGTGACTCCAGCATAGAATAAAGTTATCAATTGATGTACAACTATCTCGTGATGCGGACAACTTCTCAATAATCTCCTAAATCTCTCCCAAGCCTCATGAAAAGGCTCTTCATTAATCTGAGCAAATCCCATAATATTGTTACGAATTCTTGCGGTCTTGGTAGGAGGGAAAAATCTCATTAAGAATTTCTCTTGTAATTGCTCCCATGATCTTATTGATTGACTTGGTAACATCTGCAACCAATCCCTTGCTTTTCCAATCAAAGTAAATGGGAACAATTTCAACCTTACTGCGTCAGAAGTGACACCCGGTATCTGAACTGTGTCACTGACCTCCAAAAATATATCTAATGCTGTGCAGGATCCTCCAATTCTGATCCTGAAAACTGGTTTCTCTGTACCATAGTAATGGTTGCTAGCTTGAGTTCAAATTGCATTCCTCTAGGCAACACAATTGTCCGATGGTCTTCATTCCATCTTAGCACAGCATAGTCCCTTATCGTTCTCTACCTAGGGACCTCTTATCCATAATTACCTGGCATCTCTTCTTGTGCTCGTGGCACTTGTTCGTTCTCGAGAGGAAATTCATCAATAGGGAGAGGATTATTTTCCATGTTGTTCTCTCTGTTAGCTCTCCTGCATTGATGCAAAGTCCTCTCGATTTCAGGGTCGTAGGGTGCTAATTTTTCTTGCCTCAATCTGCTCATACACCACAACTACCTAAAAAGAATAAGAAATAATAAAATCAGAAAAATAAAAACACATACAAATAAGAATCAAAACTTGCTAACAACGCCAGTCCCCGGCAACGGCGCCAAAAACTTGACGCGATCTCAGCAAGTGTACTGAATCGACAAGTAATACAGTGGGGTAATTTTAAGACCCCGAGTTATCATACCCAAGGGATTGAGTTGTGCAAGCATTGACAATTAAATGTATGCTAAAGAATTCCCAATTGTTGAGAGTGATAAGTTTTTTAATGCTAAATTAAGAAAATTAACTGATGAAATAATTAATTCAACAATTTTAAAAGAATCAATATTAATAAAGACTTGATAAAAATAATTAACAGACCTTGCTAAGGAATACCCATTCTCCCCAATAATACCACGCAAATGCTCAAACATAACAGCTACATATGCAATTCAGTGAACAAACTAGCCTATACCTTAGCCTGCCTTTCGGATCCAGCTTCTCTAAAACATGCACCTACCATCCCGGATTCAGCACATAAATTAGTAACCAAAATAGGTCTTAAGTTATGAGCTTAAATGATCCTACCATCCCGGATTCAGACATCAAAACTCAATTATCTCTCACCATTCTGAACCTATTTAAAATAGCAGTCCACAGATTCAACTACCATCCCGAATTCATCAAACTAGTGAAAATCGATAGAAATAGAATAGAGTATATGTAAATTCATGAAATGAATACAATCAAAGATTAGTATATCAATCTTAAACTTGCATTAAATTCAATGACAAACAGATAAATTTAGAGAAGATAAAACTAAAGCATATGCATAAATCAATCCACACAAAACATTCACATGGTTATTGGGGATTCAAGGCATCCCTTAACAAGGAAAAGAACTACTCACTCATGATTGAAATCAAAACTGAAATAAATAGAGAGAAGTTGATATTACCCATTTTAGATTTGAAAATGGAATTCTTACAGTAATGAAAATGATGTTTTTCAAACTGAATCAGCTCTTAAAACTTCAAAAATAAATGATAACTTCTAAAATCTCCGATTACTCGATTCTTCAGATCAATAAAAATAGAATATTTAATTGTAAAACAAGAAAAAGCTCAACCTAGATTACCCAGAAAAATGTCTATATCTCTACTCCTCCTCCTCCTCATCGATCCCCTCAAAATGTCTAACTTCAGCCCCTAAATAATAGTTAAAGTCAAACGGTGGCATGAAAATCTTTGATTTTGTGCGGATTTCGTTCACATGCAGGATTTCCAGGTTACACGGCGGTATGAGAAGCTCTCACCGCCGTGTAACTGCATACTGGATGACAGTTCTTTGAAATATTTTGGTTTACACGGCGGTATGGAAGGTCCTTACCGCCATGTAAACGGCTTTCGGTCAGCCTCTTTGAATTTTTGCTCCCATGTGCAGCGCCGTTAATTTTGGTAAATCACTCTTTACACGGCGGTATGAGAAGACCTTACCACCGTGTAACCTCCTACGTAAATCATATTTCCCGCTATACACGGCAGTAAGACAATTCCTTACCGCCGTGTAAGGTTCTTCTGCTGCACTCTGATACTTTTCATTGTACACGGCGGTATGGAGCTTCCTCACCGCCGTGTAAGCCACCTAAAACACCAAAAACAACATAAAAACTCACTGTAGTGTATCAAACAAAATCTAATAGTACTTTAACAAAAACACACTGAAATAAGGACTTCTAAACTCAAAAGTGAGCTGAAAATTCACATAAAAACAACATAGATTTGAACTTATCAGCAAGCCTATAAAGTATCCACACATTTTAACTCCATTACAAAGCCAATGCAATATCAAATTTTCCCATCCACCTAAAATATTCAAATAAAATGGTAAATTCACTAACAATTGTGAATTTATCCTTTCAATTCATACATTGTCCAACATAAAAATATAACATCCATCTCCACCATCCCTACATATATTTACCATAAATTTCAATATCCAAAATTCATCATTCAAAATAGATTACAATTCAAATTGTAAAATAGCTTTTTTCAAGCCATTAACTAGCTCAAATTTAATATTCCAAAGGACAATGTCAAAAGAAATACTAAGTCCAAATATCTATACAAAATAAATTTGTACTTTAATTTACCCATTCACATTATGGCACCATATGGCCTTAAATTATCATTACTACACAATCATGAAATATATATACACAAAACAATAAATATTTACACAAAACAATAAATATTTACACAAATAAATTATCTAATTAAAAAAAATAATGCAAATATATACGTATTATTAATAAACTAATTTTAATACAGAAAAACTTACCTCTGGTAAAGCAACCGATAAGAGAGGGAGGTTCGGCTGTGGAAGCGACAGAAACGCAGCTTCTATCTGATGGATATAAGAAGTCGGCGCATAGGGGAGCTAAATGCGGAACCAGTTGTGGCGGTGATGAGTACATACAATAACCAATATAATATAATTTTAATATAAATTTTAAGTATAACAACATACACACTTACAAAGAAAGTTAAACATAATACAAATTTAAACAACACTACATATAATAACAAATATACCACAAAGTTTATAATATTTTAATTAACTATAATAACAATATATACAATACAAAAAATATACACAAAAAAAATAAATACATACACATATATAACACATAATTAAAACAATAATACATATAATTTTAACAAACATGCCATAAAATAAAATAAAAAATTATATCAACATAATAACAATCATAATAGAAGATATATACACCAAATAATATATATACACGAATTTAATACCAAAATAAAATATTGACAATGTGCCACAATTTCAAAAAAATATATAAATATAATAAATATTTTTATACAATATAATATATATATACACAAAACACTATATATATACACAAATAACACACCAAATTAATGACAAATACACATATAATATTCAACAAAATTATAAATAATATAAACATAATAACAATTACAATTCAATATACATACACAAAAAATAACTACATACACAAATTAAATGCCACATTTAAACAATATTACACACAATATACCACAAATTTAAAATAATTATAAATAATATAATAATTATAATACAATATAAATAAAACAAAAATAAAAAAATATACACACAAATATAATACTAAATTAAAATAATAAAAACATTTAATAATACACAAAATAAAAAAAAAGGAAATACATACTGTGGTTGAAGATCTCGCTGGAAGAGGAGAGGAGCCGGCAGCGGGAGGCACGAGAACGGCCGGAGGAGGGGAGCAGGTCCACTATCGTGCACGTGGAAGGGAGAAAAACTTGCGATTCCTCGCGCAAGGGAGGATCCGCACGGGGGAGGAGGCGTCGGAGCAGAGAGGAACGCCGGCGTTGGCATCGTGGGGCTCGGGATCTTGACGGCGCCGGAGGACGAAGGAGGGGGGGTGAAGAGGGAGCAGATCGGGAAGAGGGGAGAGGGGAAAGAAGAGGGAGAGAGAAGGAGAGAGAAAGGAAAGGGGTTTTTATACATCGTGATTTAGAGACGGAATGGATTTTTCGTCTCTATTTTTAGAAACGGAAATTCAATTTCGTCTCTATTCAGAGATGGAAACTCATTTTCATCTCTAAATAGAGACGAAATTAAATTTTCGTCTCTAAAAATAGAGACGGTACAAATTACTGTATCTATTTAGAGACAAAAATTAATTTATGTCTCTATTTAGAGACGAAAACTCCATTCCGTCTCTAAATAGAGACGAAAATTAGTACTGTCTCTATTTAGAGACGAAAATTCCATTTTGTCTCTATTTTTAGAGACGGTAATGCATTACGATCGCTATTTACCATCTCTAAATATGGAGGAAAACTAATCCCGCCATCTTTAGTGATTGAATTCATATTTCGTCGCTATATGTAATTATTTGCGATCGAAGTTTAGAGACGAAATTATTTCCATCTCTAAATAGAGTTGGAAAGCAATTTTCGTCTATAAATAGAAACAGAAATAATTCCGTTTCTAAATTTCCGTCTCTATTTTCAATTATTCTTGTAGTGTAACTTGGGAACAATACTAAAGCACATTTTTTACCCCTTTGTCGATCAAAATGGCCTTTAGTAGTTCATCGAATGTAGATCTTGCCTTAGACACTTCCATTCTCACCGAATATAGGACTAGGGAGCCTGTAGTTAGGCATATGAAATTGTCCATATCAAAGGTCAACCGACTGAAGGAGAGGTATAATTTGCTTGAGGATGTGGTTGTTCTAGCCTGCCCTATTTCCATAACTATGTATGATGGACCTTTTGGAGAGGACAACAACGAATGGTTCATCTGCCATCAATCAAGCTTGGACTGTGGCCTAAAGTTCCCATTGCATTCGTTTGACATCAGCGTCCTCAAGGGCTACGAATTGAGCCCAACCAACTCAATTCGAATAGGTGGAGGACCTTTACCTGCTTCAAAGTGTTGTACAGGCAAATCGAATTAGCTCTTACACTGGAGCTTTTTACTGTCTTCTTCTACTTGTTCGATTGGGTGGACGGAATAGAGTACTGATAAAGTTACAATTTTCAGAATTTTAACATAATATCTTTTCCATTTTTAATTATTTTTGTACTTAATTTCAGGATATTAATTTCATAATTATATTTTAGGTACAAAATAAAGGATTTGGTGAAGATTGAGTCAAAATCAAGGAAATTGAAGATTTATTGGAGCAGAAAATCAGATTGGTTGAAGATATATTTTCAAAATTTCATTTTTTCTGATTTTGGATGGGATTTATTTTCCCGTTTCTATTAAAGCCTGGACTCTGTTCCTATAAATAGCAAGGGCTGTTACTAGTTTGAAAAATGGAGTTTTTCTTAATTTCTCTCTTTATTTCTTTGCTTTTGTTTCAAGCCATGAGTGGCTAAAATACTTGTTCTAGTTAAGATTATCAAAGTTTGATTCAATAAAATTGTGAGAATTGTTCTTCAATTGTTTTTCTTTTCTTAAATGTTTGAATATTTTCTGTATTCTTGAGATTTAATTTGGTTTAAATAGTGACATCTTATTTATATCAAATAAATGTTTCTATTTGGATCTTTAAACCCATTCATGTTTATTAGATTCAATAAAGTAGAAAACCAATGCATTCGATGAAATTAAATCGTTAAAATTGCATTTGTGAAAATATTCAATCCACCTTAAATAGTCCAATTCGAGTATTATTGGGTGTAAATGGTAGCTCTTCCAATTTTCAAAGCTGTTTACAATCTAAATTCTAAAAGCTAATTTAGGATTGGTTGGTAAACAAGATTTATTTGTGGATCAATTCCCATTTAAATTGTAATTAAGGAAAAGCAGAGTATTAGAGCTTATTAATACTCATAACCATTTCATTTGAGAAAGAAATTTATATTTCTATTCGATGATTAATTTAATGGAATCAATACTAAGATATATCTTGGCTGGAAATTTATTCATCATTTTTCTTACGTTATAATTTTCGTTTTTGTTTTATTTTTTGTTACAAAATTGTTTAATCACAAAATTTCCTTTTTATTATTTCACAAATTCAGATTTTATAACTAGTCCCTGAGAATTTCAACCCTACTCACTATTTCTACAAAGTTAAAATTTTCAAGAGTAGGAAATTATTTTTGTTGGTTTCAACCCCTAACAAGTACTGCTTTACCAGTAGGCATAAGATGAAGCTATTCTCTCTTCCTTCTTTGGTGAAGGGCTTAAGGAAAAATTCTTCCTGATCAGACGAAAGAGACGTTTTGGAGTCAACTTACACCGATTGGATAAGGCCAAATCACTCAAGGATTTGGCTTTTAGCCTCTGCATCTTCCAGACTAACATAGAAAGGTTGATGAAGTATGTGGAGTACCATTCCAGGGATCCAACCAGTTCAAAATTCTTACTTGTCTCTCTGGATGAGTCGAGTCCTCCTAGCAAAAATGAGGCAGAACGTGAGCCTTTAGGGCACTTAGAAATATTTTATTCATTTGCATGCATAATTAGTTTATATCGAAATTTGATAAGTAAAAATAGGTACTTATCTCTTTGTTTGATTTTGCAACTTTCATGGATTCTCAAGAGTTGTCGAGGAAAGTGGCGGAACGGGACAAGAGGAAGTAAGAGGCTCAAAAGAAGAAGAAATCAATGTTGGGGGGCAGTAAGTCAGGTTAGCTAACCAAACTCCAAAAGTTAGAGAAGAGCAGGCCATCTGAGGCCGTTCAGGCCCCTGCTGTAAAGGAGTAAATGCCTCATGCTCTTGTTGCCCCCTTCACAATTTGTTCGGCAACCTCCAAAGCACACTACAAGGAAAATTGGTTTTCCCGACGAAAAATAAGGAATTTTCGTCGAAAAAAGAAATTGCCAACGAAAATTTATTCCGTCGGCATACTAATTGTAGGCGAAAATCCTGACAAAAAATTTTTCATCTGGAATTTTAATGACGGTATTTTAATTTCCGTCGGGAAAATTCTGGACGAAAATTGAATTTTTATTTGTAAAATTCCCGACAAAAATTGAATTTTCCTCAGAAAACTTCCCGACAGAAATTGAATTTCCATCAAAAAACTTGCCGACATAAATTGAATTTCCATCGGGAAAATTTCCAATGGAAATTAAATTTCTGTCGGAAATTTTTGGAAAAATTTTAAAATTATTTTTTTAATTATTAATTCATCCTATTTAACCTGTAATATTAATTTCAGAATAATGAAAAAATAAAGATAATATTTAAATTTTAATATCCGTCAATAATTTAATATAATAATTGTACTAATAATGAAGTTAATAATTATACTAATCATGCAGTTAATAATTATTTAATGAGATCATAATAGTTATATATGTCTGTTACAAAATCCTAACTAAGCTGATGGTGGCGGCGGCTGACGGGAACGATCAGACTGCTGCGATGATGAGGCGACCATACCCTTCAAATTAGCCATCTCATTGCGTAGCTCAGATATGAAGTCGAGAGATTGTTGCCACCGAGCTTCTGAGTGATTGTTGCAATTCAGATCTCAGCTCACATACAGTATTCAAAGTTCAAGTACTTCCCTGGAGGCAGACCATCTATTAGATGCTGCTGTACTTGAGTTTGAGGAATGCGAGTAACAGGATTTGGCCAAAGAACCTAAGCCAGATGTAGACACCGGGTCCTGAGTCGGTCTAGATCAGAAATTGCCCGATGACGAAAACGATGCCCATTTCTAAAAAAACGGATAGAGTTCGGGAATTTTGGCCCTTCACGCTCACGAGAAGCAAGGATTTTCATTAGAAATTTTTTTTTTTTTTTTATATATATATAATAAAATAAAATAAAATTTTTGGGGGAGTTTTTAACTTAAAATTTGGATGTTTACTCCACAGACGGCCAGCCCGTCGGTCACTCGAGGGGTGGTCTGCCCGTCGGCGACTCGAGCGATGGGTAGCCCATCGATGACTTTCGACGAGCGGGCAGCCCGTCGGTGGCTCGACGGGCGGGTAGCCCGTCGGTGGCTCGACGGGTGGGCAGCCCATCGATGGCTCGACGAGCGGGCAGCCCGTCGGTCGATCGTGCCTATAAATAGGATTTCATTTCATTTGAAAAGGGGGAGAGAGCAAAAGATTTGGGATTGAAAAATCTTAGGGGGGAAAAGAAAAAAAGAGCTCTCTCTAAAAAAGATCCGATTTTTCTTCTAAAAATTCCTTTTTTCATCTTTTCAAGAGCAAAATATTAAAAATTTGCGTTTTTGATATTTTGCCTTCTCGTGAAGCGTGTGGGGCCGAAGCATTCGAACATCCGGCCTAAAGTCAGTCAAATCTGAGGGTAAACATTCTAGACTCGATCTCTTGATTTAATTTTGTTTTCAACATTTTTGCTGACATTTAAATTAGTAAACATGTAGATCTATATATTTGTTGTTGATTTATTTTAGATGTAGATCTAACCTTTAATATTGTTCTTAGATGTAGATCTAACTTTTAATGTTGTTATTTGTTCCCATTTTCTTTTAATTGTTCATCCTTATTATTATTATTATTATTATTATTATTATTATTATTATTATTATTATTATTATTTACCTATTTACTTATTTTTTGTTATTATCATCATTATATATGTCGTTAGTATATTGTTATTAGTATTATTTATTGTTACTATCATCGTTTATCGTTATTATTATCATTATTATTGTTATTATTATTTTTGTTGTTGTTGTTATTGTTATTATTATTACTTTAAGTTTTAAATAGTTATCTATTAATTTGTTAATTTATTTTAATATGTCATTTAATGTATTTATCACATGATATGCATGCTTCATTTAATTATTGCATTGTTATAAATGTCTAATTGATTTTCTTGTTTCGATTACTAACATTAAGTTTATTTGCGCTTGTTGTCGGTGTCAAATACTTGTGTTCCCCTGTTTGAGCACCCGTACGAATGAAGGAGGAGATCCAAGGAGTTGTTATTTCATTATAATTGTTATCTTTTCCTTTATTTGTTTTATTAAGTTATTTGGCATGTAATAATTAATTAAACCATTTATTTTTATGCACGCTTAATCAAAAATCACACAAAAAAATATTTCTATAAATAAAATTGGATTTCCTAATAAAATGGGACCAATGTCCTAATTGTCCATCCAAAATAAATTATCACTTCAAAATGAATTTTTAATTATGCATGAGAGGACCAATGTCTTCAACATCAATAAATACCCCGTTTTATGTATGATTTATATTTCATTTACAATGGGGGTTGTATTCCGTCCCTAGTTTTATTGTAATTTATTTTTATCTTTATTTTTTTATCGTTTTATATGTGATTGATATGCGCTTTAATAAACTGCATTAATTGTGTGAGATGAAAAATAAAATTTTATAATTTAAAAACTCATTTATAATTAACCAAGACACCAATAAGTGTGAAGTTCCGGACACCATCTCTGGTTTAGACCAACAGAGGTTTTTCCCAGTTTCTTGTAAACTGGGTGGCGACTCCAAATACCTCAAAAGTGCCTAAAGGTGTTATGGCGATGGATGGTCCTTTTCAATGTTCTATTGTGAAAGGAGGTGCCGAAAATATCTCATAACACCTAAGATCGGAAAAGACGCGAACCCATCCCTCGAATCCTAAAAGCGGATTCCCGAAGAGGGCCTTGCTGGTTCCGGCGCGCGTCACAGTGGCGACTCCGCTGGGGACTGTTTGTGACTTTGCTCTGAAAATGTCTTGGTTAAAATATATAATTGGGTTTTTAAAACTAAAATTTCATCTCTCATCTAAATTGCATTGCATCCATGCTAGAGCCTTAGAATTATGCTAGTTTGGTCCCTCTATTAGCCCCGGTGCGTTCCTGAAGCACGACCCCATTTTCACTCAATTTGGGAAAGTGTTAAGGATAATCACCAGCCCAAGTCTCGTACCTCAATGGTATATCAAATGGTGACCCGATCGGTCGTTATGCTCGTGATGAGCTAGACCCGTCGTGCAGGGACCATGCTTGGGTAGCCTTAAAGTAACATCACCCTGACCAAAGCTCATGTAATGGTGATAGATACTTCCCCTAGGTTACATGTACCATAATACTATGCTTGCTATTTGGGCCGTCGTATATTAAATAAAATCAATCAAATTAAATGGTTTTTATCAAAGGCTTTCATGCTCCGATGGGCCCATTTTAATTTAATTGAATTATTTAAATATATAATGGTCAAAACTCATACGCATATGCTTTAAATTAAGAGTGTTATGCTGTCGATTTTTCACCGTACATCATACGCGCCCATTGGGTTCCCCGTTGACCCATGGGCCAAGCCCACCTAGGAAGAGACTATTTGACCTCGTGTGCGGGAGTAAAAAGGTTGGAAGGATCTACTTGCTTGCATGTGTTTGTCTATGTTGCATAACACACGACCATTCATTGTATACGTCATTCATGCATGTTTTTATGATAAAATTAAAATAAAAAAAATAATAAAAAAAACAAAAAAAAAATGCATTTCATTTTGTGTGTGTATATCCTTTTGTCTGCATATCATTTTACATATATTCTTTTCATGAATCACATATATCACTGTAATTCATTGATCTTTCACTCATCCAGGACCACCTGCATAACGCACGATCATGCATTGTATATATATCATTCATGCACCGTTTTAATAATTTAAATTTTTCAGCCATCATAGATTCGTCTAAGTGGATTAGAGGTCTTGACGGTCGGCTAGTGAGTACGGACTCCCCCTTTGGATTGCTAAGAACTAGTGTCTGTTTGGGATTCTGAGTCACTCTTTATAGCTAGTGAATCATCTTCCATGGCAGAAGAAACCGGAGCTTTGACTACTCAAGACCTCGCTGGGAAATTGGAGGATTTTAAAAAAGGGACACTCGCCGTAATGGAAAATATCGCTGTTCAGATGGCACCAAATGCCAGGCAACCGCCTGTGGCCTCTGCTGTTGAACAAATTGAATTGCCTATTATGGAAGAGGCTCGTGCCTTAATGACCCAAGAGATGGATAGAAGGTTTGAGGAGCTTAAAAGGAGGTTGTTGGCCGCAATTAAGGAAAGGATGGATACCATGGCACTAGTTCTTCAAGCTCAACTCATGGCAACTACCCAGGCACCCCTCAATATGACTGTCACTAGCCTCGCAAGTCAGGGAGTTGGTAGCAGCGGCACAAGAAGGACAGGGAAAGTATCAATGGCTAAAATAGCTCAAAGGCGCTATTCTGATCCGGGCAAACCTTTGTCATGGGTTTTCGAGAAGCTAATGAAAGGAGGAATATTACAGCCATTGCCAGCTAGGCCCGCAGGAGACCAAGGGCATCCCGATCACAAGGCAGATCAGTATTGTGCTTTTCACCAGCACACCGGGCATACCACAGATGATTGCAAGACCTTGAGGTGTCGTGTTCAAGACCTCATCGACACCAAACAGATCACGGACCCCGAAAAGAGGGAGAAAAAGAAAGAGCCAGCCTACAATGCAGTCCATCCACCAGATATGTGATCGGGTCTGATCCAGCAGAATGTCATATTTTGCAGGAGCTACATGGATATGAATAAGTCGCTGACACTCGTCAGAGAGAATGGGGAAGAAGATTATGTTTTTTTTATGCCTTATTTCTTTTCATTTCAAGAACTCTTTATGACAATTTGGTTATCGTAATTTGATGAACAATTTTTGCTTATTTGTGTGATGTTTCTAATGATTTCATTTCACATGGTCAATGATGCATTCATTTTGACACTAATTTAATTAATACGGCTCCATCTAGTCCCGGAACTTTGGGGAATCCAAAGAAAATCTTGATAGCATCTGATATAACTCTTGAGAAGAGGATAATTTTGAGAGATAAAAAAAAAAGGAAGCCTCTGCCTGGATCTGGTGTGACATGCTGAAAATTGACAAGGACGTTCTTGAGATCAGTACTACTTCCACGTGCCAACATGACGACGAACCGAATTTTGAAAGCCATTTCTTTGCATCCACAACATCTAAGTTGCGTATGGCGCTACCAAATAAGATCAAACTCCGAAATCTACATCAAAAGTTGGACGAATAAAACTCAGGACCTCCACGAGAAATATATGACCCATCAGAACCAAACCATATGACCTCGTTCCTCCTGACCCCCTTTGAAATGTGCACCCTCAAAATCAATAATGATTGACCCTTGACCATCCAGAACCCTTATCGCCAAGTTTCTTGCTAAAACCCAATGCTTAACTAGATTGAACCACAACGGTCCCAGTGGTTAAGATGAAAAGTGCACGTATGTGTAACTTCATGACTTGAACGAAGCTTGCAAGGAAATGCTATTTGGGGGCGAGTTTTCTTCAAATCCCGTTTGGATTTGTCAACTTTGAGAATGCGGATGATGCTAGAGCTGTTGATGCGCTTAATAGAAAGAAAATTAATGATAGTGGTTTATTAGGAAAGCCCAAAAGAAATCTGAAAGGGACCTAGAAGGCTAATTCACAAACCATCCACCCAACCCCGACCGTTGAAAGGCCATTCCAGGGTTTAAACCACAAAAATCGATAAAAGTATCCCAGATCATCCAAGCCCAACCTGTCACCCTATCCCAACCATTGAAAGGCCATCCCAGGGTTCGAACCGCCAAAGCCAATAAAGGCCAAATGTGAAACTTCATATTCAAGCCCCAAATAAGGAGCCCATTACCTCAACCAGTCTGCACAAGGGCTAAAACCAAGACTTTGATACCAACAGGAGCCACTCTCAGAAGCAGCAGTCCCTCCGGCTGACGAAGATGAAAGCAAATTCAACCAATACTGACAAACTGAAGGAGGGTTCATGGCAGAGGCTAAATAAATAAAAAAAAAAAAGAAGAGAGAAAATATTCAATCAAGAAAACCCGCGAGGGCTGATTGATAACAGGAGTTTGATGCTCTCAAGATCTATCCCGAGATTAGATGAGGTTTCATATTTTTCGAGTTAATGCCAAATAGTGATCATGTGTTATAAAATCAGATTGAAATATATGCATTTATGCAAAGATGTATTGGTATAACCAAGGCGGTTCATCTTGCACACTCAAAGTTGTCTGAGTCCGATCTAAAACCAGCACATTATTATCATCTACCCTCTACCATTCTCGCTACTCAGGCACTTCAGCCAACTCATCTTGCTACCTACTATGAAGCCAATCCTACAGCACCTTCCCAATAAAGAACCAAGCTCATACAACCAATATCTGAGACATAAGCACATGCTAATCATATCCGAAAGACCTTTCGCAACGACTTCAACTTCTCTCGCAAAAAAAAAAAGAAGGCCGTTAGAGATGAAAACCGTGACTGGCGCTCTAAGCAAAAGTTAGGCCAAAGGGCATGGTGAAAACCTGGCAACAGGCAGTCTGCCCTACAAAAAATAAAATAAATAAAAGCCGCTGGATTGGGTTGGGTCCATTCCAGGCAAAAAATAAGGCACAGGGTTATGTGAAAATCCGACAAGGACGCATCTCCCGCTTAGAAAAGCTAGTGTGAAAATCCACGAGGGACGCACTACCTTTAAAGAGGACTACAGGTATCAGAAGAGAACCTCATAATCCCCAAAAGCATGAAATTCAAAAGCAATTCCAGAGGGCGCCGATCCTACTGCAAATCACGACCAAATCAGATGTCGTTCCCAAAATCCACTTAGATAAATTCTTGTCCCGCATTCCTGCATACATATGCATCTCACGTGCATGCTCACCACTTTTTCCTGCATATTTTGCTTTCTAAGTCTAGCAGAAAGAAAGAATCAAATGCCAACGCCAGCGAAAGGGCAAGCGACAACATCGATCAAAACATCAATTCAATCCAAGTCAATCAACCAAAGACCTCTCAGGGGGCAACCAACCAAAGACCTCTCAGGGGGCACTCAACCAAAGACTTCTCAGGGAGCAGCAGCCAAAGACCTCTCAGGGGGCAATCAGCCAAAGACCTCTCAGGGGGCAATCAACCAAAGACTTCTCAGGGAGCAGCAGCCAAAGACCTCTCAGGGGGCAATCAGCCAAAGACCTCTCAGGGGGTAATCAGCCAAAGACCTCTCAGGGAGCATCAGCCAAAGACCTCTCAGGGGGCAATCAGCCAAAGACCTCTCAGGGGGCAATCAACCAAAGACTTCTCAAGGAGCAGCAGCCAAAGACCTCTCAGGGGGCAATCAACCAAAGACTTCTCAGGGAGCAGCAGCCAAAGACCTCTCAGGGGAAAATCAACCAAAGACTTCTCAGGGAGCATTAACCAAAGACCTCTCAGGGGGCAATCAGCCAAAGACCTCTCAGGGGGCAATCAACCAAAGACTTCTCAGGGAGCAGCAGCCAAAGACCTCTCAGGGGGAAATCAACCAAAGACTTCTCAGGGAGCATTAACCAAAGACTTCTCAGGGAGCATCAGCCAAAGACCTCTCAGGGGGCAATCAACCAAAGACTTCTCAGGGAGCAGCAGCCAAAGACCTCTCAGGGGGCAACCAACCAAAGACTTCTCAGGGAGCAGCAGCCAAAGACCTCTCAGGGGGCAACCAACCAAAGACCTCTCAGGGGGCAATCAGCCAAAGACCTCTCAGGGGGCAGCAGCCAAAGACCTCTCAGGGGGCAATCAGCCAAAGACCTCTCAGGGGGCAATCAACCAAAGATTTCTCAGTGAGCATTAACCAAAGACTTCTCATGGAGCATCAGCCAAAGACCTCTCAGGGGGCAATCAAAAATCTCAAGTCCTCTGAGGAGGCAAAATCTCAAAGCCCTCTGAGGAGGCAAAACCCCAAAGCCCTCTGAGGAGGCAAAATCTCAAGTCCTCTGAGGAGGCAAAAATCTCAAAGTCCTCTGAGGAGGCAAATTCCCCAAAGTCCTCTGAGGAGGCAAAATCTCAAGTCCTCTGAGGAGGCAAAACCCCAAAGCCCTCTGAGGAGGCAAAAATCTCAAGTCCTCTGAGGAGGCAAAATTCTCCAAGTCCTCTGAGGAGACAAAATCTCAAAGCCCTCTGAGGAGGCAAATTCTCAAAGCCCTCTGAGGAGGCAAATTATCCAAGTCCTCTGAGGAGGCAAAACCTCAAAGTCCTCTGAGGAGGCAAAATCTCAAAATCTCAAAGCCCTCTGAGGAGGCAAATTCTCAAAGCCCTCTGAGGAGGCAAATTATCCAAGTCCTCTGAGGAGGCAAAACATCAAAGCCCTCTGAGGAGGCAAAATGTCAAAGTCAAAAAACAGAAGGGTTGGCACGACGTCGGCACACGGCCTCGGCACTACCACTTCAAATCAACAGAAGGGTTGGCACGACGTCGGCACACGGCCTCGGCACTACCACTTCAAGTCAATAGAAGGGTTAGCACGACCACGGCACTACCACTTCGCAACGGTTTGTACGATGACGGCACTACCACTCTAAGGAGGGTTGGCACGACCACAGCACTACCACTTCTAAACGGTTAACACGACCATGCCACTCAACAGAACGGCTAGCACGATGACGGTACTACCACTCCATGGAGGGTTAGCACGATCACGGCACTACCGCTTCTACAATCACAACAACAGCACTCAATTCAATAAGACATCTGCCTCAGGTACGTGTCTCTTCTTTTTTCTTTGAGTTTTGGCTCACTTAGGCACCCAGGCACTAAGTTTTCCAAAACTGGGGGCAACTGTAGACACCGGGTCCTGAGTCGGTCTAGATCAGAAATTGCCCGATGACGAAAACGATGCCCATTTCTAAAAAAACGGATAGAGTTCGGGAATTTTGGCCCTTCACGCTCACGAGAAGCAAGGATTTTCATTAGAATTTTTTTTTTTTTTTTATATATATATAATAAAATAAAATAAAATTTTTGGGGGAGTTTTTAATTTAAAATTTGGATGTTTGCTCCACAGACGGCCAGCCCGTCGGTCACTCGAGGGGTGGTCTGCCCGTCGGCGACTCGAGCGATGGGTAGCCCATCGATGACTTTCGACGAGCGGGCAGCCCGTCGGTGGCTCGACGGGCGGGTAGCCCGTCGGTGGCTCGACGGGTGGGCAGCCCATCGATGGCTCGACGAGCGGGCAGCCCGTCGGTCGATCGTGCCTATAAATAGGATTTCATTTCATTTGAAAAGGGGGAGAGAGCAAAAGATTTGGGATTGAAAAATCTTAGGGGGGAAAAGAAAAAAAGAGCTCTCTCTAAAAAAGATCCGATTTTTCTTCTAAAAATTCCTTTTTTCATCTTTTCAAGAGCAAAATATTAAAAATTTGCGTTTTTGATATTTTGCCTTCTCGTGAAGCGTGTGGGGCCGAAGCATTCGAACATCCGGCCTAAAGTCAGTCAAATCTGAGGGTAAACATTCTAGACTCGATCTCTTGATTTAATTTTGTTTTCAACATTTTTGCTGACATTTAAATTAGTAAACATGTAGATCTATATATTTGTTGTTGATTTATTTTAGATGTAGATCTAACCTTTAATATTGTTCTTAGATGTAGATCTAACTTTTAATGTTGTTATTTGTTCCCATTTTCTTTTAATTGTTCATCCTTATTATTATTATTATTATTATTATTATTATTATTATTATTATTATTATTATTATTATTATTATTATTTACCTATTTACTTATTTTTTGTTATTATCATCATTATATATGTCGTTAGTATATTGTTATTAGTATTATTTATTGTTACTATCATCGTTTATCGTTATTATTATCATTATTATTGTTATTATTATTTTTGTTGTTGTTGTTATTGTTATTATTATTACTTTAAGTTTTAAATAGTTATCTATTAATTTGTTAATTTATTTTAATATGTCATTTAATGTATTTATCACATGATATGCATGCTTCATTTAATTATTGCATTGTTATAAATGTCTAATTGATTTTCTTGTTTCGATTACTAACATTAAGTTTATTTGCGCTTGTTGTCGGTGTCAAATACTTGTGTTCCCCTGTTTGAGCACCCGTACGAATGAAGGAGGAGATCCAAGGAGTTGTTATTTCATTATAATTGTTATCTTTTCCTTTATTTGTTTTATTAAGTTATTTGGCATGTAATAATTAATTAAACCATTTATTTTTATGCACGCTTAATCAAAAATCACACAAAAAAATATTTCTATAAATAAAATTGGATTTCCTAATAAAATGGGACCAATGTCCTAATTGTCCATCCAAAATAAATTATCACTTCAAAATGAATTTTTAATTATGCATGAGAGGACCAATGTCTTCAACATCAATAAATACCCCGTTTTATGTATGATTTATATTTCATTTACAATGGGGGTTGTATTCCGTCCCTAGTTTTATTGTAATTTATTTTTATCTTTATTTTTTTATCGTTTTATATGTGATTGATATGCGCTTTAATAAACTGCATTAATTGTGTGAGATGAAAAATAAAATTTTATAATTTAAAAACTCATTTATAATTAACCAAGACACCAATAAGTGTGAAGTTCCGGACACCATCTCTGGTTTAGACCAACAGAGGTTTTTCCCAGTTTCTTGTAAACTGGGTGGCGACTCCAAATACCTCAAAAGTGCCTAAAGGTGTTATGGCGATGGATGGTCCTTTTCAATGTTCTATTGTGAAAGGAGGTGCCGAAAATATCTCATAACACCTAAGATCGGAAAAGACGCGAACCCATCCCTCGAATCCTAAAAGCGGATTCCCGAAGAGGGCCTTGCTGGTTCCGGCGCGCGTCACACCAGAGACCCATCCTCGCTGGTATCTACCACCAGCCACATCATAATAAATCTGATTCGCATAAACATTATCGAAATTCTGTGAGCGTTGCTGAATTATCTCTTGCACTTTTTCCTGTCGTAAAATAAATATTTTATATTAATCAACGATTAATAATAACTAATATTAAATATTTGTAAATTTTAATAATTTTGACATACGTGTAATTGCCTAGATTGAGAATTGACGAATGTTTGACCATCATGATTTTTGATTTGGGTGTGTAAAAAGACCTCACCTAGCGTAGGCGGTCTACCCATCGAGGCTTCCTGCAAATAAATAAAGAATTATAGTTGAAATATAATTTATTGAGTATTCGTACAAATTTTTCCTAAAATTTCGGTAGAGTTTCCCCTATATTTTAACCAAACCTCCTGTACACAGAGACAAAAAAAACACTTCAAATTTATTGTTATACTTGCATCCAACATTCAACAACAATACAAACTCCTCACACAATTAACATTCCCATCCTCCTCTATTGTAATGAGATAAATCTTAAACGACAATAACATGAATTACAGTAATAACAGGAATATTTTGTAATACTTACAAGTCTATCTGCATGTTTCTGATGGGACATTGATCCTCCAGTATGCAAGCATGAGCTGACTCCCTCAGGTCCTCCCCGTCTATTATTAGAATTTCGCTCTAAAATGGAAAGGGCCTCGGGCGTCGTCCAATACTATTCCCAGTGTGCCCATATATCTTCGGTTATATAACGAGATCGTACACCATCAGTGTGTAACCTGCACACTAAGTCTCTGTAACGTGCTTGATCACGACTCTCCCATGCAGGATACATGATGCCTTCAAACTCCGTGTCCCAGTAAAATTGTTTCTTATAAGAATGAACAAAAAACAAAATGTAAGTAAGTGTAAATTATAATTTGTTATATAATAAATGTTATCATAATTCATTACCTTGAATTCTTCAAAATAAAAATTCTTTATTTCTTATGACACCTTCTTCTAGACATATCTATCATAATCTATTCTGTTCTTGAACGTCGTTGTCATTGTGCGTGAGCACTTTCCTGAATGATTCAAACTAATATACAACAATATTAATAAGGTCAATAAAAGTAACAACTATCATTAAAATCAATATAAAGTGGAATATTAATCACTTACTCCCCAGCTGTAATAGTGATATAGATTCTTCCATCAACTCTAACTGAGCCAGGCATAGACTGTTCCGCTGGTTCTGTTCCTGATACCTGAGATGGCATAGCTTCAGTGTTGGCCATAGGAGTAGATTTAGTAGAAGGAGTGGTAGATGGGGTAGCAGTAGGGATGGTCGGTGATGCGTCAGCCTGAGTGCTAGCATTGAACCCAGGCGATGGGGTTGATCCATCACCAATACTGTCGCCTCCATCATGCACCCTGAGCCATGGAGGAATCATATTACTCTTTTTTCGCTTAAACATTTTTTGAACCTAACATTATGAAAAAATTGCATATTGTCAGATAATAGAAAATTATCACAGTATAATAAACATATCAAATAAAAAAAATAAGTTAGTGCAATATTAATTGTTCTCACATTATACAAATTATTCGCTATCATCACTGAGCTGTAAATCGTAATCACAATCATCCTCATTTTTTGATGAACAAGAATCAAATTTAGGCTCGTCATCGGATCTATCGCCAACCAAAGTTTCCTCATCATCCTCACAAGAAATGTCAACATATTCATTGTCTGCATAGTTTAACATTTCATTATTGTTATAATTCAGAGTTTCATTTATTTCATGAACTTCCGGTTGTTTCTCTTGAAATGTATCGTTATTTTCAGAGTGTTCACTTTGTCCGGTGGCCAAATTGTTCACGTTCTTGTTACAATTAATTTCCATGGACGGAAAATTGATAATTAATGCTGCAATTTGATATGTTACTAGTTTAATAAGTTATCTTTCATGCAAACTGTTTCTCTTTTTCTCATCAAAACATTAATTGCTTGAACCAAGTTGCTAACTTTTGAAGTAAGCTAGATTTATATATATATAATTTCATTTCAAATGGTATATGTCATAAATAATAATTAAATAATTAAATGGAATCTTAAAATTATATATATCTATTGTTTATTTATTGATATATTATACACCAAAATACAGTGGACTTCTATTTTACTATGTTAGAAGACTTTAATACAATATATATTTCTTATCCAAATATTGACATACACACACACACTTCAATTATATGAAATTGATGTCATTGTTAGTTGATTATTGAGTCCACTACTTGCTAAATGTGGTCGTTAATGGATTCCTCGTGTTTCTAAAATTAACAGTATTACATTCAACATAAGAATTAATTCATTAATTGGACATTAATTAATCATTGCTCGCATCTAAACTTCATTTATTAGGATCGAACCTTCTTTTTGTCAACAAATTAAAGCTTCATAGATTATTATGAGTTTATTAATTTAAATAATATTATTAATTTTATTATTAGTATTCTTCATATTATTATTATTCAATATGTTATTATTATTAAATTAAAATAAGTACAAGTTATTGTTGTTATTATTATTAATTATTATTATTATTATTATTATTATTTTCTAATAATACTAACAATAATAAATTTGTCATCTCATTATTTAACAATAATCTAACTAATACTAATAAGATTAATAATAATATATTTTACAAAAAATTTTCATAGTATTATTTAACAATAATGAAATGTGTAATTAATATAAATAAATAATAATAATTCTAACAACAATAACAATAACATTAATAAATAATTTAGATTTTTATTTAACAATATTAGCATTTTAAATAATAATATTAATTAACACAAATAATAATAATAATAATAATAATAATAATAATAATAATAATAATAATACTAATTAACAATATTAATTATTATTAAATATTAATTATTAATTAATAATATTTATGTTTAATTAACATAAATAAATAAATATTAATAATAATAATAATAATAATGAACAATATTAATTATTAATTAACAAAATTTTTGTTTAATTAACATAAATAATAATAATAATAATAATAATAATAATAAATAATATTAATTAAATAATAAATTACAAAATAAAAAAAAAAAACAAACATTGCTTACCTGACGCCAGCGGAGGAAGAGAGAAGGCACCGGACTCGCCTGAGCTGTATGGACGTCCACCACGCCGGAGCAGCAACAGCCCACGCCGGAAGAAAGAAGGCCACGCGCGGAGGAGGCCGAAGGAGGAAAAGAGAAGCGGGAAAAGGAAGGGGAGAGGGAGGAGGAGGCCGGCGGCGGGTGAGGGGGCCCGGATCGGCGCCGGAGGGGAGGGAGATGGTCGGATCTGGGCCGGTGGAGTCACACCGGAGGTGCGGCAACGTTGGGTAGCAGGGCAGAGAAGGGGGAAACAGGAGGGAGGGGAGAGGGAGGAGGGAGGGGGAGGAGAGAGAAAATGATTATATATAGGAAAATTTTAACGACGGATATTTAAATCCGCCGCTAAATTAAAAAAAAAAACAATTTTTTAGCGACGGAATACAAAATTCCGTCGCTATTTTTAGCGACGGAATACAAAATTCCGTCGCTAAATTAAAAAAAAAAAGAAATTAAATTTTTTTTCGCGATGAAAATTTAAATCCGTCGCTACTTACATTTCCGTTGCCATCTTTAGTGACGGGAGTTTTATTCCGTCACTAAATTAAATTTAATAATTTTTACATTATTTTACTGACAGAATAAATAAATAGCGACGGATTTTTTAAAACGTCGCTAATTTCGGTCGGTAATTGTGGAGGAAATTCTTGGCGCCATTTTTAGCGACGGGTTATAATAATCGTCACTATATAGCGACGGAAAATAAATTCGATCTCCAAATAGCGACGAAAATTAAATTTCGTCGCCAAATAGCGACGAAAAACATGTATGCACTCCATTGTTAAAATTTCGTCGCTAATTTGGGATTTTCTTGTAGTGGCAGTTTCTAAAGGTGTCAACAGACCGGACCGTGTTGGATGGGCCTTTGGGCTCTGCTACTGGTCTTGCTCTTAGGCTAGGGTCTCTTTCTTGAAAGAGATCTTAGCCCAAAAGTTTAGAGAGGAGTTTTCCGTTCGGAATCCCTAAGTATCAGAATTCCTAGATCGTGGTTTGCTGTCCGAAAAGGACTTCTAGAAAATGGATAAATCGTAAAAGATTAGAATATAATGGGGCTAGATTGAAGTACTGAGCAAACCGATCAGATCAACAAGAATGTAAGCTACAATAAGATAAGCTCGGTCGTACCAGGCGTGAGTACTTTGAAACTCAAGTTAGTAAGGCTTAGAGAGAGAATGTAAAGAGAGTGTGTCTCAAAAATTTTAATAACTGATTCTATAATGCCTTGGACTATTTATAGTGAATGTTATAAGCTACTTTAGTACCAGGAGTGCGTCTACTCAGGTATCAGAGCGAGTGATTGAAGATGTGACAGGGAGCAGGTAAGATGTGTGGATCTCTGACATTTATCAGTGGATTCTAATAAGGGATATGTCCTGTCAATGCGATTGAACATATTGCGCCAGTAGATCTTTAGATGGCTACTTGTCACATGCTGGGCTTAGGCCAGCTGACTCTTAGCTAATAGTGGGCCTTGGGCTGAGAATGGATCCCAGTTAATAAAAGTATCATCTAGAAACTACAAATTCTGTAAAATTAACATATCTTACTTGATTTAACATTTGATGCTAAGTGTTCACAATCATATTTAAGTAGAGTCCTTTATGTATTTGATTTTACCGGCTAAATAAACTAAACTAGATAATTAATATATATATATATATATATATATATAATTTCTACTATAGAATATATATATAGGACGGTCTAGGAGTTAGTAGAAAGGAATCTCTTGGATTTAAATGATTGAAACCAAGTTGCTAATATATTATCAATCACTAAGAGATTTTTGGTCTTTATAGTTTATGAAAAAATTTGTTTAGATGGAATTTATGATTTCTTTCATAAATTAAATCAATAATGAAGTTCCATAGGTGGATGGTAAAATCTGCTTCACTATGTTCAACTAACTTATCCAAAATGCTATTTTATTATTAATATAATTTTTCATAAATTCAATCTAAGTGTTTAGCTTATTTAAATAGTCTTTTTTCTTGGCCCACTAATTATAAGTATCTATGTTTATCCTCTAATAATATATTTGATATCCTTCGTTTACAATTAAAATGTTCAATTTTATTGTTTTATCGAAATTAAAAAAACTCATTAATTGTCCTATTATTTTACTAATTTGCTCTTTTAAAGAAAAACAATTTAATGTTTACCCTATTGTAGGGGCATAATTGATTATAAAATGTCTGAATATAGTCTATTTTAGGAAAAAAGGAGTTATGTCTAGAAAAATAAGATTACATACCATTAAATTTAATTAGTTCCATCTGCATTGGATCATTATGTTTGATTCTATTTGTACAAATAGAAGTACGGGTCCATATTAGGATAGAGTGAGTACCAAAAAAGAACTATATGAATTTCTAATTAAAAAAGAAATCCGAATTATATATATATATATATATATATATATATATATATTAATAAAACAAAGTCAAAACGCATATCGATCTAATCCAGCCAACAGACTTCCCATATAGCAAAAAAAAAAGATCATGAGCTGAGACTTCTAAAGATAAAATAGTAAGCAAGAAAGCTGGACAACAATTCCAATAGTGAGGACGAGCATATAAAGAAGCTACCTTAGCTAGGATTAGTTTGTCTTCGAGTCTGAGAGAATGCAATATCTGCAATATTCTCACAAATCAACTGGCAATCGTAAATAATAGAGCCAATATCGGACCAATTATCATCACTAGAGTAAGACCCAAAAGCACTTGAAAAATGGCCCCCATGAGACCCCAAAAACTGCCAAGTGGGAGCAACACGTTTTACCATTATCCCCATTTGTTGCAGGCCCAATCAGCCCATCAATCTTAATATTTAATATTTTTCTTTTTCTTTTTCTTAGAAAAAGTTTAAATAAACAGTTAAAAGTCAAATAACTTGTAGATTTAGAGTGAATTGGGGAAAAATTTTGTTTTCGATTTTTTAATTTTTTTTTTAAAAAATAAAATCAAAACGCGTTCGGTAGACTTTTTTCTGTTTCAGCTTTTGTGAAAATTTAAAAAAATGATTTTCACATAAAAAAACAGAAAATAAAAATTTTCAAAATATTGTTTTCAGAATTTTTCTATTTTATCTTTATTATCACCACCACTATCGCCACCACCACCATCGCTATCACAGCCACTATCGCAGTCGTTGTCTCTACTACCACCACGCCGCTGCAGCCATCGCCGCCATCGCAGTCGCCTCCATCACCACCATATCGCAGCCGCCTCCACCACCATATCGTTGCCGCCACCGCCGTAGCCACCACCATAACCACAATTTATAGCTTAAATTTTAGTCAAACAGTTCAATTGAAACTTTGTCGTTTAATTTCTATCAGGCAGATTTAAATGTTGAACTTTTTTAATTGTGGCTCTCGTGTTTATATATATATATATATATTATTAATTATATATTTATTAAATGTTAAATATATTATATTAGATTTACTAATATTAAGTACTAAATCCTATTAATAGGAGATATATTTTAACTGTACATTGATGGAATGTCAGTTAATAAAAGAATAAAAAAAAGACTGGTCCTCTCTCTAGCCAGTTATCGTAACCTATCTCTCCATCAGAAAATGTATTATGTCAAAATAAAAAAAAAAAGGGATGGAAGAGAGAGAAACACAGTTTTTCTAAAGAAATTTTGTGGTGATTAATTGTGATTCATCAAAGAGTTCATCATGAATCAATGTATGTTTATTTTCTGTAATTTATATATATTGTGAAAATCATAAAGTTTTGCGATTTGAGAATTAGGGTTTGTGCATTATTGATTTGCATAAAATTAAGAAAATTTCCTACATTTGGTATCAGAGCCTGATTTCGAAACTTGTGATTTTCCTGATTATTGTATGTTTCTCTCTTATGGTATTGAATTTTGAGAGAATTTAATTTATTAATTTTTTATTTTTATTTACTTTATCTTTCGCTGTTTACAAATTGATTCGAACCAATTCCATATAATTGATTGTGTTTCGAAATTCGGTTCTGCTGATATATACTAATTTACATAAAATTATCATTTCCTGTTACTGGCGTTTGGTCAGGAATCAAGAATGAATATGTGATATTGAACTACATTATTGTTGAAGTTTGTGTTGTATCATAATAAACCATTAAAAGGGATTTGTCTTTTATTGATTTTGCCAATTTATATGATTATGTTATTCTTTCATTGCATAATTAGTTATTCACATGTCAATGAAAGGTGCCGTAAATTCTTCAATGCTACACTTTATCTTTTTATGATGGGCCATTATTTTACTTTTGTTTATTTAGTGGATTATATGTTTATAATTATATTCATTAGAATTTGGCTGCTATAGTTACTGTATTATGCTAAGTTATTCCATTCCCCATTGAGATTTCACTCAAATATGCCAAAATCATGAATCAAGAGTTGTCAGCTCAGTCTTGCATTTTATTTCTCTGTGTACTGCACAATCCAATGAAATATCAAATGGGACACTAATAAGCCGAAGTAATTTGTTTTATCAATTTTATTGTTCATATTCCTACTGTATCTCTCAATGGTACTAAATTGGTATTTATAGATTATAGTATTTGATCAACTGTAAAGATGCATGTCTATATGGTTGTTTAATTTGATGTCTATATTATGAATAATTTGTTAATCACCAAAGTGGTCAAATTAGAAAGTTTTTATGGATGTCAAATTAAATAGAATTCAATTACTCATGTTTATGTGATGCTATTAATGAGATGACATGATGGTATTTATATTTCTCTGTCATGAGTATATTGAAGTTTATTGGCTGTAAAATATTTAAGAACTGCTTAAAGGTTGGTTGATTAATTTTATAGTCAAGAATATGAATGTGGTTAATTGATATACTTTATTTGATATGTTTAGTATATCTAATGATAGCAAACATGTCAAGTTAGTATGTAATTAATTACCAATTATATGAAATTAAAATTGAGCATCAATTATGTTTATTGTATTACATTGTTGTATCACCCAAAGGAGAACTTCAATGTACACTTATGTTTGTATGAATAATATCTGAATATGAGTTATGTGTTTATATTATGACTCAAAGCATTAATGTATGAGTATGTATTTATTTGCAGCATTTGCTCCTATTTGTCTTCATTCGCAAGCTTCGTTTATTGTGAAATTTAACGAGCTTAATTTTTCTAAATGGTCTGAACAAATTCAGTTTCACTTAGGTGTTCTGAATCTTGATTTAGCACTTTTACATGATAAGCCTGTTAATCTCACTGATGATAGCACTGATGAACAAAGATCTTTCTATAATGCTTGGGAAAGATCAAATAGACTTAGCTTAATGTTCTTGCAAATGATTGTGGCTGAGAACATCAGGTCAATGATTCCTAAAACTAACAGCGCAAAGAAATTTATGGAATCTGTTGAAAGTATATCCCACTCTGACACTTCTGACAAGTTAGTAGCGGGGACACCGATGGGTACGTTAATTACCATGAAATTTGATGGTTCTCGTACCATGCATGAGCACCTCACTGAGATGATAAACATAGCAACAAAATTGGAATCCATGGAAATGAAAGTGGAGGAAAGTTTTGATGCGGAACCCCAAGGTTAAAGAACCCGAAACCCCTTGAACATACAATATGGCATGAATATGAACAAGAATAAACAACAATCTAAAGAACCCCCAAATAACTATGTGAATAGAAACGCTTATAATAGATTGATTTTAAAACACAAGAACAGAATTCACCACAAAATAAATACCTTGATAAGAATTAAAAGTTCTTGATGCAAAACAAAAAGACAAACAATCCTCTCCAATGAAGAATTCGGCCAAGCCAAATAAAAGTCTCAAAAGTCCCCCTTATAATGCTTATTATGAGGTACTTATAGCCTCCTAAATAACTTAAACCCTAATTAAAAAAGTAGGCCAAATTCCCATGTGAGTTAGGAATGGAAATTAGGCCTTTTTCCTACTTGAAATAGTAAAAACCAAGACCAAATGAATGGGCTCACTTGTAATTTTGTCCAGCCCATTAAAGCTAAGCTAAACTTATTACATTTAACTCAACTTAAAAGCTACTTAAGCCCAATGTTGGACTAGACCACTAATTAAGCCCAAAACATCAATTTAAACTTTATTACCTGAAATAAACCTAATATGACCCTAATAAACAAAACTCACATGTTTTAAGGCTTATTAAAATCATAAATTCTTGATTAAAACATTAGTTAAGGCTCCAATAAAAAGCCCAAATAAAAACAGCCCTTAAGTCCATTCATTAAGTACATGCATTGCACATGTTTCATGCTTCACATAACATGCACATGCCTCTCTTCAAAATCTCTTTTTGATTCAGATTCTTCATGGGTTTAGTAAACCACCTTCAAGTTTTCTTGAACTTCCATAAATTTGATCTCCAAGAATCCAAACTTGCAAAGTTTATAATCTTGCAATGTTAACCCCCCTGTGCACGCATCATTCCCTCACTCTTTAGAAAAGATTTGTCCTCAATTCTTCATCTTGTTCAAGTTGGGAATGAAAACTTATAGAATGAATTCATCTTCATATATGATCTTCTAAATAGGTGGAAATAAGATGAATGTTTTTTCAGAAAAAAAAA
This sequence comes from Excoecaria cochinchinensis, assembly GCA_947683425.1. Lineage (NCBI taxonomy): Eukaryota > Viridiplantae > Streptophyta > Magnoliopsida > Malpighiales > Euphorbiaceae > Excoecaria > Excoecaria cochinchinensis. Next base: position 16,074,266 of record CANTUQ010000058.1, read on the forward strand.
AAAAAAAAAAAACTCATCATGTTCCTGCAAGTTAACAAGAAAACTAGGCAAAACATGGTTAGTCTTTAATACAATCTTTTCTTTTTTATCATTATTCTCTTCATTTTCCACGTGCAATTCATCCTCCTCAATTAATAAATGAGCAATCATAGCATGTTGATCTTCCATCTCAACTACACAAACATGTTCCTTTTCACTCAAGGCAACATCTTCACTTTCACTTATTTCTTCCTCATTTACAATCTCATCGTCGCATAAATCTATAGCATCTCTTTCAACTTCACAAATAATCTCTTCTACAACAACTTCATCTTTCTTTCTTTTCTCCTTTTTCACACACTTAGCTAGCTGTCTAAAACGTTGTTTAAACCTGTAGACACCAGGTCCTGAGTCAGCTTAAATCGGAGTTACCCAATGATGATAAATTACCTATTCACGGGGGAAAAAAATTGAAAGTGATAATTTTTTTGTCAAATTTACATTTTAGAATAAAAAAATAAAAAATAATAAAAGTGTATTAAAAATTAAATTTGAAAAATGGAGTGTAAAATTTTTAGTGTTTTTTAGTTAGATTTAAAAAAATAAATAAATCCGCCGCGTCGGCGCAGCGCGCGGGCGCGTGCTGGGCGCCTGCGTGCACTCGCCCAGCGCGAGCAACGAGCGTCGGTCGCCCCTAGTCTGCCGCAAACGTGATTTTCTCTGTTTTTTCTGTTTTTCTTTGACTTTTTCACCTTTTTTCGGGATTTTTAATGGTTTTTTCCTTTCTTACACTCAAATTAAGGGAATTTCAATAAAAATCCTATTTTCTTTCTTAATTAATGGTTTTTTCCATTTTTATTAATTTAAATAGAAAATTTAGGAAAAAAAGAAGGGGAATTCATTTTTGCATCAAAAATCTTCATTTTTCTTTTTTTCTTCTTCTCCAAGAATTCTCTTTACACTTTTTTTCATTTTTTTTTCTCCAAATAAAAATTCTTAAGGTTAAAAATCTAATTTTTAATCAAAAATTTTTCTTGAGATAAAGAAAATTATTTTTTGTTCTTAAAATTTATTTTTTTTATCAATTATAATTTTTTGAAAAAAATAAAATAATTATTTGTTCTTAGCAATTAAATTTATTTTCTTTCATTTTTTACAATTTTAATCAACAAACATACTTGAAACAAAGAAATCAATTCTTTGTTCTTGAAAATTTAATTTCTTCTTCTATTATTTTTTTAAGCATTTTTCTTTTGGAATAAAATTCCAATTTTTTTTTATTTTTATTTCTATTTTATGAATCAAAACAAGGAAATAAACTATCTTCTCCATTCCATCCAATCCAAAATCTTAGAGTAAACATTCTAGACTCGATCTCTTAATTTTATTTTTCTTTTATTTATTTTTATTCATATTTAATTAGTAATCATGTAGATTTTTATATTTATTATTTATTTATTTATTTTATATTATTTTAGATATAGATTTGATTCTTTTTGACATTTTTCTTTGTTATTTTTTATTTATTTGATTATTCATTTTCTTTTATTATTATTATTATTATTATAATTACTATTATTATTATTATTATTATTATTATTATTATTATTGTCATATTTTGTGTTTTTATTTGTGATAATTTGTTAATATGTTAATACTATTTATTTTAATATGTCATTTAATTTATTTGTCATCCATAATACATATTTTATTTATTCTAATTTATCATTTATTATTTTATGTGTTTAATTAATTTTCTTAATTTGATACTAACATTAATTTATTTTGTATTTTTTTTTTGTTTTAATCTTTATTCTTCCTTGTTTGAGCACATTTGCAAGTGAAAGAGTAGATCCGAAGATTTATTATTTTTACTGTTTTTAGTATTTTTTTCTTTATTTGTATTTTAATTTATTTGTCATGTAATTATCAATGAAATCATTTATTTTATGCATGTTTAATTAAAAATCACACAAAAATATTTTTATAAATAAATTGAATTTTTCTATTAAAATGGGACCAATGTCCTAGTTTTCATCCAAATAAATTGTCACTTTAAAATTATTTTCTTTAACTATACATGCGTTAACCAATGTCCTCACCCTTAATAAATACCCCGTTTTATATATGATTTACATTTATTTTACATTGGGGTTGTATTCCGCCCCTATTTTTGTTGTAATTTATTGTATTTATTTTTACCTTATTTTAATCTTGCTTTTTATCGCTTTTATGTATGTGATTGATCTGTACTCTAATTATTGTATCAAAATGAATGAGAAATTGGATGAAACACTAAATTCAAAACTCAATTATAAACTTAACCAATGTATGAATAAATGGAAAGTCTCGAATCTTCTCTGGTATTTGGGTTCAACGAGGCGAGAGAGCCATCTCAATGTTTTATTAGGGTGGGGCCTCCAAGATATCTCTTGTGTCCCAAAAAAAGGCTCAACTTGCATAGTCCTAGGCTCCACGAGGCGAGAGGGCCATCCTAATGTTCTATTAGGATGGGGCCTCCAAGACACCTCTGGCTTGCCCAAGTGCGAGGCGAGAGGACCATCCTAATATTCTATTAGGGTGGAGCCTCTAAGACACCTCCGGCTTGCCCAAAATGGATATAGCAGCGCTGTCTTAAACTCACTCAGACTAGACGACCTTTTTCAATGTTCTATTGAGTGGCAACTCCAAGAAATCTCCTTGTTGCCCAAAATGGATGCACTTGTAATTTCTTACAAGTTTTAACGAATTTCTCTCGAAAGCCCTAAAAGCGGGACTTCGGGGCACCACAGGGTTCGGCACGCGTCACAAAATCGCAATTCTGCATTTTTAAGGTTTTCTTTCAACACCTTAGTATCCTTCTTTAACTCATCTAATGTCTCTTGATCTAACATCTCAAGGGATTCTTTTTTTTTTCCTTATATTTCCTCAAAAACTTCCTTATCTTTCCCCAAAAATCCTCTCTCCAAAACCTCCTTTTTTTCAAACTCCTTTTCCCTTTTTTTCAAACTCCTTTTCCTTTTTCAAACTCCTCTTCCTTTTTCTTTTTTCAAACTCCTTTTCTTTTTTCCAAACTCCTTTTCCCTTTTTTTTCAAACTCCTTTTCCTCCTTTTATTTTCAAACTCCTTTTCTTTTTTTCAAACTCCTTTTCCCCCTTTTTTTTCAAACTCTTTTTCCCTTTTTTCAAATTCCTTTTCCTTTTTCAAACTCTTTTTCCTTTTTTTAAACTCTTTTTTTTAAATTCAGATGAATAGTAAATTCGGATGAACAATGCGTGAATAGTATGTGAATAGTACTAACAATTATTTTTTTAGGCTACTGATTTTTTTTTTCTTTTCTTTTCTTTTATATCACAAATCTACCCTACACATGTCCAGCCCACTAATATTGAATTACTTACCTAACACATGTGCAGCCCACTGATATTGACTTATTTACCTAACACATGTGCAGCCCACTAATATTGAATTCCTTACCCAAATTGAAAGACTTTTTTTTTATATGAATAACTAAATAACAACTAGAAAAAACTAATAACCTAAAAATCAAGATCAAACAATAAGAAATAACAACTAAAACAAAGCTCCCTATAATTTTGGCCCTTATGAACAAAGGTTCCTAAATTTTTGGAATCAAATAAATTGAAAAACAATGAACAAAAACAACAAATAAACAAGGATAAATAAGAATTTAATCCTAATCCAAACTCTGATACCAAATGATGCGGAACCCCAAGGCTAAAGAACCCGAAACCCCTTGAACATACAATATGGCATAAATATGAACAAGAATAAACCCCCAATCTAAAGAACCCCTAAATAACTATGTGAATAGAAATGCTTATAATAGATTGATTTTAAAATACAAGAACAGAATTCACCACAAAGTAAATACCTTGATAAAAATTAAAAGTTATTGATGCAAAAGAAGAAGACAAACAATGGCTTGAAGGTGGTTTACTGAACCTATGAAGAATCTGAATCAAAAAGAGACTTTGAAGAGAGGCATCATTACAAGAAAAATTGAAAATAGCAACGGAAAAATAGCAACGGAATTTATACCGTTGCTAAATACCAACGGAAAAAAACTTCTGTTGCTATTTAGCAACGAAAATATTTCTCCGTTGCTAAAATTGGTTAAGTTTTGTATATTTAGCAACGAAAATATATTTGGTTATCTTCCGGTATTAAAAGTAGAGGGAATTTTTAGCGCCAAAATTTAGCAACGGATATTAGCAATGAAAAACCTATACCGTTGCTAAATATGGCACCAACAAAATGCAGAATAATTTTAGAACGAAAAATAGCAACGGAATTTTATTGTCGTTGCTAATTTAGCAACGAAATATATTTTCTATTGCTAAATATCAAGTGTTAAATATTTGGGTTCAAGATTAGCAACCGAATATATATTCGGTTGCAAATCTAGCAATGGAAAATGTTTTCTGTTGCAAAATTTGCAACCGAATATGTATTCGATTGCTAATCTTGAACCCAAATATTTAACACTTGTTATTTAGAAACGAAAAATATTTTCCGTTGCTAATTTAGCAACGGAATATAACTACTGTCGCTAAATAACAAGTATTAAATATTTGGGTTTAAGATTAGCAACCGAATATATATTCAGTTGCAAATATACCAACGGAATATTGGTTCTGTTGCTAAATAGCACATGTTAAATATTTGGGTTCAAGAATAGCAACCAAATATATATTCAGTTGGTAATATAGCAACGGCATATTTGTTCCGTTGCTAAATAGTAAGTGTTAAATATTTGGGTTCAAAAATAGCAACCGAATGAATATTCGGTTGCAAATATAACAACGAAATATTATTTCCGTTGCTAAATAGCAAGTGTTAAATATTTGGGTTCAAGAATAGCAACCGAATGAATATTCGGTTGCAAATATAGCAACAGAATATCGTTCTGTTGCTAAATTGCAAGTGTTAAATATTTGGGTTCAAGAATAGCAACCGAATATATATTCGGTTGCTAAGTTAGCAACGGAATATTATTTTCGTTGCTAAATGGGTTCAATAATAGCAACCGAATTACATTCAGTTGCAAATATAGCAACGGAATATTTTTTTTCCGTTGCTAAACGGCAAGTATTAAATATTTGGGTTCAAGAATAGCAACCGAATAAAAGTTCGGTTGCAAATATAGCAACGGAATATTTGTTCTGTTGATAAAAAGCAAGTGTTAAATATTTGGTTCGGTTTTTAATTCATTTCTTTTTCTTCCTTTTCTTTACCTGAACCCTGACGCAGCTTCTTCCTCTTCTCATATTCTTCGCTTCTTCCTGAACCCTGGCGCTGCGTCCTCCTCTTCTCCTATTCTTCGCTGCTCCGGCGTGCCCCCTACTCCATAGATCAGATGCCTCAGCCACCGATCTCCCACGCCGCCGCTGCTCCCCCCACTCGATTTGCCCCACCGCCGCTGCTCCCCCCACTCGATCTGCCTCTCATGTGATCTCCCACTCGCAATCTCTCCCCTCCGGCACCATTGCTCCCCCCACCGCTACTCCCCCCACCCTCACGCTACTCGGTCAGTTTTTTGTCTCTTCTTTTATTTATTTATTTATTTTATTTGAGCTGTATAATATTTTTATTTTTTGTTGTATATTATTTTGATTTGTATGTTTGTATAATGATTATGATAATATTAGAGAGTTTCTTAAACGCTTGATTCCCTGATTTTGATATTTTTCTTTTCTAAAAAATTTTCTTCAGTGATTAATTAATTAATTTTTTTTTTAAAAGAGCATGTTTGTTTCTTAATGTTGCTTGATTTTTGTCCACACTTTTAATTATCAGCTGACGTTTCAATTTTGCACTTGATTTGATATTGAACTTGTTCATTTGATATTTGTATTCTAGTTTTGCTTCTAACCCGGTACTTACTAACATCAACAAAATTCTAGCAAGTTAACTTCAGTTTCATTAATCAGAGTTCCCATTTTTGAATTATTGTTTCCTTTTTTCTAATCTTGATTAATGTTAAATGATATTTCAGTGCATACTTTTCACATTCAGAGCAGCGTTTAAGAAACACTTCACTAATTCTCAATTTTCTTTATTCAGTAACCAGTAATCTATTTTCGCTTCAATTAGTTTTAACTCATATCTTTAATTTCTTTTTTAATTTTCGCTCCTATTTTCTGGATAATTCTGGTATGCTTCTCTTCTCTTCTATATCATTTCTTTCATATCTTCTAACATTTTAATTGAAATTCACATTGTTATTTAATGTTTTGCTAGCTTAGATGTTGATTTTAATGATATAAATTTGATTATTTTTGTTCTCAATTTCCAGTTTCTTCACGTCTGGAAACTGTGAAGTCTCTACCTTGACTTTTAGTAAGTGAGTTTACGTTTGGTTTTTGAAACTTATGCTGGACTTCATTAATGAAGTGCTTCCCATTTTCGATTATGTTGCCATTGATAATTTCAGATGAATTTTTGTTATTATAATTAATCTATAGCTTGGATTATGATGGTTGTTTGTTTATTTTTGATCTATAGTTTTTTCTGCATGTAGAATTTGTTAACCATAAAGAAAGTTAAAGTAAAAAATAGAGATAAAAGGATTCTAATAATTGCTTATTTTATTCAAATGAGAATCAGCCATATATAATAACAAACTTCCTAAACTAAGGGAAATAATATCAGATCAAATAAAAACAACCAACAAACTTTGACTTGGTAAAATACACATGCACAAATAAATTTTCAACAATCCCTCTCTTAAACTAATATCTGCAGACAATCAGTTTAATCTAACGGTTCTAATGTTCAATGGTTTGATTGATGTGGTTGGTGGAATTATTTAAGCTACATAATTTAAGCATTCAAAAGAAAACATAAAAAGGACAGAAAAATAAATCAGCATTTTTTTCTGCTTTATTACCTTGACATAACCATTTGAATGCATCTTATTTTCCTCATTCATGCATCGATCAAGAGTAATGCATCTTATTTTTTTTTCTGCCTTATGTGTTGCTTCTTGACTTGCGAAATAATATAATGTAGTTTCCCTTAATTGAAAAATTAGCACTAAGCTTACTAGATTTATCTAAAGAGCTTTCTTTGTAATAAAATTTCAGTCTATATTATTGGATATTTGGGTTGTTTGCTTAAAGTTCTGACTTGTTTTGATAAGTTCTGAAATTTATTACAAAATCAATAAAACAATATTACAGATTACAACAGTAGCATCAAAGTAGAGGAATCTCACAAGTATGGCTTCAAAATAATCTATTTATTTTAATAACTTAATATTATTTTAGTTATGTGGTTGGCTGATGGAATCTTGGGGGAATATGAATTTTAATTGTGTAAGTTTTTTTTATTATTATTTTTTATTGTTTACAGTTTTCACAAAGCAATACTTTCTTTATCTTGAATTGGTTGAAAATAAAATTAGACAGTCATGAACCTATTGATTATCGGTGTTTCCATTTGGTTGTTAAATAAGATTATGAAGCATGATTTGAATTCAGTTTCTATGTGAACCTTCAAGATTCAGTAAACATTCTCGCACATTATTGCATTCTTGCTTCATTTGTGAACTATTGAATTTATGATTAATTTGATTAGGACTTTCGTGTGAGGAATTTGCAATGTTCAACCAAACCTCATTTCATAGGTTGCCAATGCATTTTCATATACATTAATGCCAGCACTTATGCCAAGATGCATATCTATTTGTATTTCATCAATCACTCTAAGTTGTATTTTATTTGTGCCACTATTGTATCAAGGTATATAGGCTGAAACAATTCGACCTGCGGCCTACTGGTTTTCAAAGGATAACTCAGTTATCATGGTTGAGTGCCACGTACCTTGATGCAACTTAATTTCACGCCATGCTTTAACATTTTAGATCAGTACATTACATGTCATTGATTGGTTCGAAGTGGATTGTTATGTTTGTATAGATATATTTAACTGGCTGGTTTCGTAGCTTTTTTGGCTACCAGCTAGCTTTCTTTCTAATAGAATTTCAGCCTACATAATCGCATATTTGGGTTGTTTGCTAAAAATTCTGACTTTTTTTGTTTGGTTCTGAAATTTATTACAAAATCAATGAAACAAAATTACATATTACAACAGTAGTAACAAAGAAGAGGAATTTCACAGGTATAAAATATTAAAAGTAATATCTGCAATTATACGTATGGTTTATTCTACTCCAGCACTTCTCAATTCTTAATATTATTGTTATTGAAATAGGCATTTCATTTGCCATTATAGATATGCAATAAATATTTATCATGACTGAATAATTATTATCTTATTTTATTTATAATTACAGATATCTAATAATTCTTGTCCCAAAAAAAAAAGAAAGAGAAAAACGTGTTTTGCATTTAATTATAGATATGTAAGTATGCAACTTAATTTCATGCCATGCTTTAACCTTTTATATAAGTACATTGCATGCCATTGATTGGTTCAAAGTGGATTGGTATGTTTTTATAGCTATATTTTATTAGCTGGTTTCTTAGCTTTTTTTGGGCTACCGGCTAGCTTTCTTTCTAATAAAATTTCAGCCTATATAATTGCATGTTTGGGTTGTTTTTTAAAAATTCTGACTTCTTTTGTTAAGTTTTGTTTACAGTAGTAGCAACAAAGAAGAGGAAGCTGCTGTTTTGGGTTCAGTATTGTGGAGTTATATTTCTCCTTGGCTTGGACCAATCTCTTTTTGCATTCTAAAGATACTAAGTTTGAGATATTTTTTTTTAATTTAATATTATTTGCATTCATGGTAAGTACACTTTTTTTTATATTTAATTTTAATTTCATCGACTTTGGGTGTTAATTGGGGTAAGATTACAATAATTGAGTTGGACATTCTCTTTTTGGATTATATCATAGAGTTTGGTCTATTTGTTCAAATACCTGACTAATTAACAAGTAGTTGGATTTCACCCAAATGCTTACTTGGAATATTATGTGGTAATCATGTGAACTATTTTTGTAATTTTGTGGCAGTATTGTTAATTGGAGTAAGATTCTAATAATTATTTTGGACATGCTCAGTAAACATGCTTCCTTATATTGCTTCTTATGCAGGCAAAGTCTATGGGTAGGAAGCCTACATATCCTGAAGTATTTATGCATACCCACACAAAAAAGTATGATGGTCAGACATTCGTCACTACCCGTTGCAGACAACTCAATGTGTGTAAAATTTATACATCAATATTAATTATTTTAAGAAAATATAGCTAATTCATTGTAACTATTGTAATGATAGGAGCAAATACAAGAGACACTCACTCAACGGCGGCAGAGCTCTGAAAGTGTTAATGAGAGCCGTATATTTTTTGAAACAGTTGGTGGTAAGAATAACCGAGGAAGGATTTTTAGTTTAGGTTCAATTGCAAACACTTTCCATTCGAATTCCTCTGCATCATCTATTGCTGCTTGTAGTAAGCGGTGTGAATCTTCTCAGAAAGTCGTGCAGCTAGAGACTGCACTCACCTTGTTGATGGATATTGTAACCTAGCTAAAGAATCGGGTAGAAGATTTGGAAACCAAGGGTGCTCAGCAGCCAGATCGTCCTCATTCACCTCCACCAACTACATAGCATAGATTTGTAATTTTTTGTTATTGATACTAATTTTATGTTGTTTTTATGATGGTTTTCATGGATTTTTACTTTATAGTAATATAATATATTTTCAGGATTTTAATTACTATGCATTAATTTTTATATTATATTGTCAATAAGAATATTTTCTCAAATTTCATTATAAATTTGGATTATATTTATTTATAACTAAAAAATTTGAATGAAATTTAAAAATCAAAATAGCAATGGAAAAGAATTTCCGTTGCTATTTTTAGCAACGGAAAAGAATTTCCATTGCTATTTTTAGCAACAGACCAAAAATTCCATTGCTAATTTGGTTGCTAAACAGTGGAAATCGGTTGTTTCTGATGCTATATTTAGCAACAAAATATGCATTCGGTTGCTATATATAGCAACGAAAATATTATTTCGTTGCTATATATAGCAATGGATATCTAATTCCGTTGCTGCCTATAGCAACGGAAACTTTTTTTCGTTGCTGCCTATAGCAACGGAATAATAATTTCGTTGCTATATATAGAAACGAAAATTTTATTCCGTTGGTAAATATAGCAACGAAAAATAATTCGATTGTTAATATTGACCAATTCACCAAAACGAATATTGGTTAGATTTAGCAACGGAATGAGATTGCCATTGCTAAATTTAACAACAAAATTGATTGTCGTTGCTAAATTTAGCAACGAAAATAGTGTTCGGTTGCTAAAAATTACCCACCGTCAAATTTGCAACCGTTTTTTTCGTTACTAATTCTGATTAGCAATGAAAAATCAATAGATTCGATTGCTAATTTTTGTTGCTATTTGATAAATTTCTTATAGTGCATGTACAAGTCATGTGAAGCATAAAGCATGTGCAATACATGTGCTTAATGAATGGACTTAAGGGCTGTTTTTATTTGGGCTTTTTATTGGAGCCTTCATTAATGTTTTAATAAAGATTTTATGATTTTAATAAACCTTAAAACATGTGGCTTTTGTTTATTAGGGTCAGATTAGGTTTATTTCAGGTAATAAAGCTTAAATTGTTGTTTTAGGCTCAATTAGTGGTCTAGGCCAACATTGTGCTTAAGTAGCTTTTAAGTTGAGTTAAATATAATAAGTTTAGCTTAGCTTTAATGGGCTGGATGAAATTACAAGTGAGCCCATTCGTTTGGTCTTGTTTTTTACTATTTCAAGTAGGAAAAGGCCTAATTTTCATTCCTAACTCACATGGGAATTTGGCCTACTTTTCTAATTAGGGTTTAGGTTATTTAAGAGACTATAAATACCTCATAATAAGCATTGTAAGGGGGACTTTTGAGACTTTTATTTGGCTTGGCCAAATTCTTCATTGGAGATGATTGTTTGTCTTCTTGTTTTGCATCAAGAATTTTTAATTCTTATCAAGGTATTTAATTTGTGGCAAATTCTGTTCTTGTGTTTTAAAATCAATCTATTATAAGCGTTTCCATTCACATAGTTGTTTGGAGGTTCTTTAGATTGGGAATTTATTCTTATTCATGTTCATGCCATATTGTGTGTTCAAGGGGGTTTCGGGTTCTTTAGCCTTGGGGTTCCGCATCAAGTTTCCTTGTGACATTCATCATGAATTCCTTGCCTTCTCAATATGGTCCATTCCAAATAAATTACAACACTATTAAGGATAAATGGAATGTGACAGAATTGAAAACTATGCTAATTAAGCAAGGCTGAAGAAACAAGGATCTCACTCAGTTAATCTCATGGGTCAGCCAAGAGATAATAAGAAACCAAGAAAGCAGTATGGAAAGGGGAATAAAAGACCATTGAAGGTTAATGAGTCATCTTCCCAAATCCACAAGAAGGAATCAAAGACAGTTATGTGTCATTTCTGTGGAAAGCCTGGACACTACAAGAAAGACTGTCAGAAACGTAAGGCATGGTTCGAAAGTAAAGGTAAGCCTTGTGCTTTCGTATGTTTCGAATGAAATTTGACAAAAGTTCCTTATAATACTTGGTGGATTAATTCCGGTTGTACCACTCATATTTCAAATACGATGCAGGGATTTCTTACGACCCAAACCATAAATGCAAATGAAAAATTTGTGTTTATGGATAACCGAGTCAAAGCTCTAGTTGAAGCCATCGGAACCTATCATTTGATTTTAGACACTGAACATCATTTAGATCTTTTCCAAACTCTTTATATTCCTTTTGTTTCTCGTAATTTAATTTTCGTGTCAAAACTTGATACAGCTGGATATTATCTTAAGGTTGAAAATGAATGTTGTAGTTTGTTTAAGCATAATTATTTTATTGGTTCTGGTGTTCTTTGTGATGGTTTATATAAATTAAATCTTGATAGTTTGTTTACTGAGATTCTTTTGACCTTACATCATAATGTTGGTACAAAACGTGATTTAGTTGATGAAAATTTAGCTTACTTGTGGCATAAGCGTTTGGGTCACATATCCAAAAAAAGAATGCAAAAATTGGTAAAGAATGAAATTCTTCCTAATTTGGATTTTATAGATCTTGGTATTTGTGTGGATTGTATTAAGGGAAAACTCACAAAACACACAATTAAGAAGAAAGCCACAAGAAGTACACAGCTCCTTGAAATTATACACACTGATATATGTGGACCTTTTGATGTTCCATCTTTTGGTGGAGAAAAGTACCATCTTTTGGTGGAGAAAAGTATTTTATCACCTTCATTGACAATTTTTCACGTTATGGATATGTCTATTTATTACATGAGAAATCTCAATCAGTAAATGCCTTAGAGGTGTTTATCACTGAGGTTGAAAGACAATTAGATAGAAAAGTGAAAACCGTCAGATTTGATAGAGGTAGTGAATATTATGGAAGGTATGATGAAATGGAACAACATCCAGGTCCATTTGCTAAATTCCTTGAAAAGCATGGCATTTGTGCTCAATACACAATGACAGGTACACTGCAGCGAAATGGTATTACAAAAAAGCATAATCGTACTTTAATGGACATAGTTAGATGCATGTTAAGCTCTTTTTACCTTTATCATTGTGGATGTATGCTTTGAAAACTGCCATGTATTTATTGAACAAGGTTCCTAGTAAGGCAGTTCCGAAAAATCCTTTTGAACTGTAGACAGGAAGGAAATCCAGTTTGAGACACCTACATGTTTGGGGTTGCCCGGCAGAAATAAGAGTTTATAATCCACATGAAAGAAAGCTGGATTCAAAAACAATCAGCGGGTTTTTCGCAGTTATCCAAAAAATTTAAAAGATATATATTTTATTGTCCTAACTGTAGTACGAGAATTGTTGAAACTGAAAATGCATGTTTCATTGAAAATGGTAAAATTAGTGGGAGTGTTGAACCACGTAAAGTGAAAATTCAAGAAGTTAGGGTGGAGATTTCTTTACCTCAAACTTCTTCTCAAGTTGTTGCTCCTACAGTTGTTGAACACTTAGATAACATACAAGGACAATAAATGAATGATGAAACACCCCATAATGAAGTAGTTGTTAATGAACCAGTAGTGGATGAACCACAATATGTGGCATTAAGAAGATCTGAAAGGCAAAGAAGATTTGCTCTCTGATAATTATGTGGTTTATCTGCAAAAGTCAGAATTTAACTTAGGAATCGATGATGATCCAGTTTTATTTTTACATGCCATAGATAGTAAAAATTCTATGAAATGGTTAAATGCCATGAAAGAAGAGATGAAATCAATGGATCACAATGAAGTCTGGGATCTTGTTGAAATGCCAGAAGGTTGTAAAAGAGTTGGGTGTAAATGGGCCTTTAAGACTAAGCGCGACTCTAATGGCAATATCAAAAGACATAAAGCTAGACTCGTTGCCAAAAGTTTCACTCAGAAAGATGGCATTAACTATAAAGAGACCTTTTCTCCTATTTCATAAAAGGACTCATTTAGAATTATCATGGCATTGGTAGCTTATTATGATTTGGAGCTTCATCAAATAGATGTGAAAACTACCTTTCTGAATGGGAATTTAGAAGAAGAAGTCTACATGGACCAACCTGAAGGTTTTCCTATTAAAGGAAAGGAACATATGGTGTGTAAACTTAAAAAGTCAATATACGAACTTAAATAAGCTTCCCGATAATGGTATCTCAAGTTCAATGATACCATCACTTGCTTTGGATTTAAGGAAAATATTATTGATCGATGTATATATCTGAAAGTCAATGGGAGCAAGTTTATAATTTTGATCCTGTATGTTGATGATATTCTGCTTGCCACTAATGATCTTGGCTTGTTACATGAGATCAAGAGATTTCTTTCTAAAATGAAAGATTTAGGTGAGGTATCCTATGTGATTGGAATTGAAATATTCCGTGAAAGATCACAAGGAATATTGGGATTGTCTCAAAAGGCATATATCAACAAAGTTCTAGAGAATTTAAAATTGAAAGGTGCTCCTCAAGTGTTGTTCCAATTCAGAAACGAGATAAATTTAGTCTTATGTAATGCCCAAAGAATGAATTGGAACGCAAGGAAATGGAACGGATTCCATATACTTCCATCGTTGGTAGCTTAATGTATGCTCAACAATTAGTTTTGTTGTTGGAATGCTGGACAGGTATCAAAGTAATCCAGGAATGGATCATTGGAAAGCTGCAAATAAAGTACTAAGATACTTGCAAGGAACAAAAGACCACATGCTTACTTATAGGAGATTCGGTCATCTGGAGGTAATAGGCTATTCGGATTCAGATTATGCTAGATGTGTTGATACAAGAAAATCCACATTTGGCTACTTGTTCCTATTAGCTGGAGGGGCAATTTCATGGAAGAGTGCAAAGCAGTCTGTCATCACTGCATCAACCATGGAAGCAGAGTTTGTAGCATGCTTTGAGGCTATAGTTCATGGATTGTGGCTGCAAAACTTTATTTCAGGACTTGAAATTATCGACAGTATTGCCAAGCCGCTAAAAATTTATTGTGATAATTCTGCAGCAGTGTTCTTCTCTAAAAATGACAAGTATTCAAAGGGTGCTAAACATATGGAATTGAAATACTTTGCCGTTAAAGAAGAAGTTCAAAAACAACGAGTGTCAATCGAACATATTAGCACTAATTTCATGATTGCGGATCCGTTGACAAAAGGGTTGCCACCAAAGATATTTAATGCACATGTTGAGAGAATGGGCATTACTGAAAATCATTATTGTTAGTTTGATGAAGTTTATGTTCTTTATGTACTTGATTGACATTGTGAGCTCATTTAGTGTGTGTTTTGATATTTTAATGCATCATGTTTTATTATGTTGAATATTGTATATACATGAGTGAATTATATTGACATAACAGGATTAGTCTCTAACAAAGACATTATCGTTGGCCATTATGATATATGTCTCCATTACAAATTACATTGAGTATAAAACTAGTATTGTGATTCATAGAAGGGATTATGTCGATATAATAACATACAACCGCTATGATCCTTATTAGTTAGTTTTGTGCTAAATAGTAATTTTATTTTTTTTGGGGGGGGGGGGGGGGGGGGGGGGGGGGGTTATGAGAGGATTTAGTTTACACTATGCATATTATGATTATTATTAAATCATGAAGTTAAATAATGACATATAGGCCAAGTGGGAGAATGTTGAATTTTGTTAATTGTGGTCCATGTGTTTATATAAATATAAATATTATTAATTATATATTTATTAAATGTTAAATATATTATATTAGATTTAATAATATTAAGTACTAAATCCTATTGGTCAATAGGAGATATATTTTAACTGTACATTAATGGAATGTCAGTTAATAAAAGAATTAAAAAAAAAAAAGACCGGTCATCTCTCTAACCAGTTATCGTAACCTATCTCTCTATCAGAAAAGGTATTATATCAAAATAAAAGGGGGGGGGGGGGGGGGGGGGGGGGGGGGGGGGGTGGTTGAAAGAGAGAGAAATACAGTTTTCTAAAGAAATTTTGTGGTGATTAATTGTTATTCATCAAAGAGTTCATCATGAATCAAGGTATGCTTATTTTCTCTAATTTATATATATTGTGAAAATCATAAAATTTTGCGATTTGGGAATTAGGCTTTGTGCATTATTGATTTGCATAAAATTAAGAAATTTTCCTACATTAAATCTTTATCTTTTCTGTTACTTTTATGATTTAACTGTTAATTCAATTAATTGGCCAAATTAAATTATGAAAGAAATTGATTAATCTAAAAGCATGTTAACACTACAAAAAAACAAGAAATTAGCGATGGACAATTCCGTCGCTAATTGAGAGAATTCAGTCGCTAATTCATTTTAGCGACAAGACGACGACTCGTCGTTATTCCGGCCGTCGCAAAAAATTTGCGACTAAAACAAAAACAGTCGCTAAATATAGCGACGGAATAGCGACTGAAAAATCGTCGCTAATTGACTCCCACAAGTAGTCGTGAGGTGCTTTAAAAAATATTAGCGACGGATATTTGCGTCGCTAATCCGTCGCTAATTTAATTATTATTATTATTATTTTTTTGCAATTTAATATTATTATTATTATTTGCAATTTAATTTTATATTATTATTATTATTATTATTATTATTATTATTATTGTTGTAACCTTCAAAATTTAATTTATATAAATACCAATTCTCCTATATAATTATTTTTAAAAATATGATATAATAAAAGTACATTAAATTTTATAGTACTTAAAAAGTACTTACAAAAATAAAATATTAAAATTACTCATCATACAAACTAACAATTCAACCGATTTTTCTCTTATATATTTTGTGCTTCTGTTTGTTTTTCAAAATAGATTTGACTTTTTGCAAACTCTTTTAGTCCGGCAACTAAACAAATCCTGCAACCAATAAAATAAGTATAAACAACCCAACATACTTTGTTATCTCTTAAAAGTTAATATGATACTTTTAACATGTATTTAAAAAATTAATAATAATTAAACGAAATAACAATAATTGGAATACATGCTTTCTAATGAAACTAATAAAATGTGACTCTAACTTAATATGTCATTTAATCTTACCGAAATTTCGACAGAATTCCCTTTATAATATTGTCTATCTCCCTGTAAAAAAAGAAAGTCTTTTACATTTTAAAATCACACATTCATTCACCATATTCTAAATCAAACTCCAACACAAATTTTCCCGTCCTGCAGTACATAAACCAATCATATATATATATATATATATATATATATATATATATATATATATATATATATATATATATATATATATATATATATCAACTTACAATTTAAAAGAAATCTTCTAATTTCACTTACAATCTATTATAACTCGTAGGCTTACATATATATTTATATGTCCATCAAATAATTTATTTTTTTTCCCTATTTCAAGTCATTGTGAATAATCTTCAACATAAATTTATATTTTATTTATTCATAGGTTAGGTTGTATACTTTACATATAATAATAAACTTAGATATTCTTCTTCGTTTCATATAAAGTTTGTATAAATTAATTAGACCAAAAAATATCCTATTAGTGATGCCAAAAAAATTAAAGAAAAGCTCTTTAATCCTCCCATTTTCTTTTTCAGATATGGATTTTGGGATATTAACTGTGATAATTAAAAGGGTATATATATATATATAACTATTTTGCTAAGGGTCTAATAGTCTAGAGTTGAGTGTCTGCCTCCTAATGAAAAAAAATTAAAAGTTCAATTCTTTATGGTGCAATTAAAATAAGTATATATGCTGAAATGTACTATAGTTAATTAAGAGAATTTAAATAAATCAGTAGACAACATAATCTCTTTCAGTCTAATACTTCTCACAAACTCAAAGCTAAATTCATACATATTCTCAAAATTTTACTTACAAGAACTGGAGGCAGGTTGCACAACTCTTTAGGAATATGACCAAACAGCCTATTGCTATATAGCGTCCTGTAACACGGAGAGAAAAATTATAAATCATTATTGTTATCAGCTGTCAAAAGAATTTTAAAAAGTCAGAACCGAAGGCAGCTAAACCTCAAACCACCATTACAAGTTGCCAAGTTCTTATTTTCCTACATTCAGCACTAAACTGCCCATCACAAAGTCAGCAGAAAAAAAAAATAATTGATGATAAAATTTTAATTTTCTTGATATGATGATAATTAGCTATTGGTTTAGTTGATGACCTAATACAGATAAGAATCAACAGAATTGGTCCAAAAGGAAAACGTATTAAGGTAAAAAAGCATCAAAAACCAAGAAACAATTGGTGAAATTAATGATAATTAAGTTTAAAGACAAGGTTTACCTTTATCGACCTTCATATAACATATGCATATCATACACAAAATTGGAGAAGGCAATACAAATTAATGGCACAATGTGGACGAAAGAAGACTGCCCCAGATTTCAGTTGTTATCAGGCTTCCCCGTGGACCAACTCAATAGACACTACAAGAAAAACGGAAAATAGAGACGGAAAATAGAGACGAAAATTTTTCCGTCTCTAAATAGAGACGGAAATCAGTTTTCCGTCTCTAAATAGAGACGGAAATAATTTTTCGTCTCTATTTAGAGACGGAAAAATTTTCGTCTCTATTTTTCGTCTCTATTTATGGCGGGATCGTTTCCCTCCAAAATTTGAGACCGAAAATAGAGACGGAAATTTTTTCCGTCTCTAAATAGAGACGGAAAAATTATTCCGTCTCTAAATAGAGACGGAAAATATATTTCCGTCTCTAAATAGAGACCGAAACAATTCCGTCTCTATTTAGAGACGGAAAAATATTTCGGTCTCTAAATTTAGAGACGGAAAGCAATTTTCGTCTCTAAATTTAGAGACCGAAATATTTTTCCGTCTCTAAATAGAGACGGAATTGTTTCGGTCTCTATTTAGAGACGGAAATATATTATCCGTCTCTATTTAGAGACGGTATAATCGTGCGGTCTCTAAATAGAGACGGAAAATCAATTTCTGTCTCTATTTTAGGGATATTAGAAAGAATTAAGTTAGAATTAAGTGGGGTATGAGTTGTAGAAGAATAATAAAATAGAAAGGAAAGGGGAGAACACGGTGTGAACGGGGAAAGGGAGAACAGAAAACCGAAGAGAGAAAGAGAGGGAGAGGAGGTGGAGCACGGCGGGAGGGGGCAGAGCAGCTAGCGGTGGTCGGCGGCGAGCAGCAGCTCCTCGCAACGCCGATCTCGGCGTCCTTTCCTCCCCCAATGCGACGTCGCCGTTTTAGGAGAGCGAAAGAAGCACCGCGAGCTTCTCTTGCGTTTTCCGGCGAGCTCCGACGGTGAGAGGCGACACGAGTGGTGCGAATGGACTCACGGTGGCAAGGCGAAGCTTCCGGTGGCCGTGGATCTCCCTCAATCGCCGGCGATGAGTAGGTCGGAGGAGAAGAAAACAGAAGTTTTCGACGGCGATTCTGGTGAAACGACTGGCCTTCACGGCGCGTGACCACCGGAGAAGAAACCCCGAGGCTTCAAGCTCCCTACGGGTGGTTTCGGTGCCTCCGGTTGAGCTCCGGCGACACTCCGGCGAGTCTCCGACGACGGTAAAATGGACCAAAAATAGCAGAAAATTGGTATGTGGCTACCAAATTTATTTTTCTAAGTAATTTTTACATAAGTTAAAATTTGTTAAGAATCTGGTTGAATTTGCACTTTCTTGGTCTTTATTCGGATCCTTTACCTAGTTTTATTTAGCAGTATTTTGATTTTACTTGATGTTGAGGACTTGCTCATTTTCGTTTCTTATGAATTGAGAGTTCAAGTTCCAATTTTAGCCGCAGACAGTGTCTAAAATCTTCTTCTCTCTATCATTTCCAACTGAAATTAGTGAATTTTTTTTATGAACTAAGATATTTCCGGTGTTAGTTCTTCCCTGTTGAAGTATATATTTAGCGCGACCTGTAATGGCTACTTGAATCAATTAGGGACTAGGACGGTTCGAGTTGAAAATCAATTAGGGAGAAAAAAATTTATTATTATTGACAAATTCTTATGCTTAATTTAGCTAATAAGACAGGAGTGTGACTATCTCCACGATAACACAAAAAAATAATTTTATTTATTTATATATATATATATATATATATATATATATTGTTCATCAAATGACAAAACTAAAGTTTAGCATTGTGATCAAGTCGCAAATGCTTTGTTTAGGAATAATTTATTTTATTTAGTAGTTATTTAATATATGAGATTTTGTCATTTGAATGGAGGATTTTTCATGGAATTATAGTTATCATATATAAATATTAAAGTAAAAGTTTTTTTAATGGTTTTATTTTAATATCAATTTCATAAAGCATAGTCTAAAGGAAGAAAAACTCTTAGAACCTACTTCAAGAAATCTCCCCACCATTTTTTTTTTTTGACAAAAACTTCTAAGTTTTCCATACTAATTACTAATTATGGTAAACAGTTAAAAAGTTTGCGTCAAAGTTTTATTGTAATTTACCCTTTTGCTTCTTCTGAGTTAGTTTCTTTTCTTAGAGTTATCTCATTGCTTACTTTAATTTAGATTTAATTTCAATTTATAACTAACCAACAAATACTATAATACTATAATAATTAATAAGCAAATAAATCAATTTAACAATAATATGATATGATATATACTTCAAAATGAACGGACATTGCAAATTTTTCAATAGTACGAAATTTTTTTTTTATATTTTTTTAATTGCATCTATATGTTTGAAATATGTTGCTTTTATGAGATAAAAATGTGTAAGTCATGCATAGTCAAGTTGTAATTCAATAGTAACGACTATGCTATTATTAACGATACTGTATTAACGGAATATCACTTTAAGGGATAAATTCACAACTGTTGGTGATTTTATCCGTTAAATTTAGATGTTTGATGTGAATGGGTAAATTTCTTATTATAATGAGTTTGTTGTGGAGTTACGATTGGTTGATATTTTACCGAAGTGTTAAAATTGCTGATGTTTGACAGGGGGATAGGGACCCGTATAGGGGGAACTCTGTCCGTTTTTTTACAAAATATTTATGATTTTAATTTAGGAAAATGAATCATTATGTAAAACTAATTAGGGATTAAAGCGAAATAGTAGACTAGAGAATTGAGTTCAAATTAAATACTAACTTCGACCTTATGATTTTTTCTAAGCAGCTTAATATTAATGAGTAATATGGACAGAAGTTGGAAACGGTCGGCGTACTAATGAGGTCATTGAGTTACGCGGTACGGTCGGCGTACTAATGGACCGTATCAATATGCTGGAGGACGTCATTAGCCGTAGATTACCTGTTGATCCGCAAGTACCGTCTGCTGGTCGTCCGCATTCTCCTCCATCTTAGTTATTATTTTTAGAATTTTTATCTTTTTTTTATTTGTAATCTCACTACACTTTTTATATATTAATACATTAAATAATACAATATTTTCATATTTATTTATTGTTTATTTAATTTTTTTCATTATATAAAATTAAGAATAATTTAAATTTAATATTATTTATTTTTAATATATAAAAAAATCAATAAATTAGAGACGAAAATTCATTATATAAAATTAAGGAATATTTAAATTTAATATTATTTATTTTAATATATTAAAAAAAATAAAAAAAATAGAGACGGAATTCATTTTCCGTCTCTAAAAATAGAGACGGAAAAACTTATTCCGTCTCTATTTTTAGAGACGGAATTGAGTTTCCGTCTCTAAAAATAGAGATGGAATCATTCTTTCCATCTCTATTTTTAGAGACCGAAACGCTCCTTCCGTCTCTAAAAATAGAGACGGAAAGCACTATTCCGTCTCTATTTTTAGAGACGGAAACGTCCATTCCGTCTCTAAAAATAGAGACGGAACATTTTGGTCTCTAATTTTTAGAGACCGACGAAATAGAGACGGAAAATTTTTGTCTCTATTTTCGTCTCTATTTTCAATTAGAGACGGAATTCCGTCTCTATTTTCCGTCTCTATTTCTCAGATTTCTTGTAGTGAGATAACAATAGACAACTAAAGGCAAAATAAACTAAAAACTTTGAAGTAGTTAGACTAGAAAATATAACTAAGAAAGCAAGAAACAACAGAATAAAAGCAATCAAAATGAATATAGTAGCATATCATATTAGTAACAATCTTTTACTGGGAACATATAATTTTTAGCAAGCAAAGGATTTAAATCTCACTGTATTCAAGCAAGTTGATAAGCTATAGAAGCACAAAATGACAGCCAGTGCCACCGGAGCTTCCTTGGAACCTTCGTCGGAGATGACACCACCACTGTCAAAATGAAGATCGGAGCGTCAGGAGCATCCCGCCGGTGTTCACGAGCCTTACAGATCTACGGTTTGGCCGAAAATGGCGTCGGAAGGAAGCGGTATCCTCCTCTCAGATCTAGTTGTTGCCGACGAGTGTGAACGATCAGAGGGTAGAGGAAGACTCGTCTCGCCATCAGCAATGGTCCGGTGTTGTCCGTGTCGCCACCCGTCGCCGGAGGTCACCGGAAATCCCACGAAAAGCCTTCGGTTTGGAGAGTAGAAAGAGACGGCGGCGGCGCTCGGGAAAGGAAGGGGGGGTGCGATGACCGTTGCGAGCGCTGGCTGTCGCCGACGCTGGTGCGCGGGTCGCCGATGCTCCGTCCCTTCGCCTATCCGTTCTCGGTTTCTGCTTCCCCTTCCCCTGCGTTTTCATTTCTCTTCCCACTCAGTTCTTTTCTTTTGTTTTTCCCATTTGATTCTTATTGTTCCCGATTTTTGTCTCCCTCTTTTTATTAATTTATTTTCTTTATTATTATTATTATTATTATTATTATTATTTTAGTAGTATAATTATAATTTTTTGTTGTTTTATTTTTCTTTTGTGTGGTGTATTGTACCCATTTTGCCACGTTTTAATTTTGCGTGTTTGGTTTATTTATTTATTTATTATCTTAGGCAATTAATCAAATTCTCGAATCTATAAATTATATAAATTTTGATACTTAAAATGTATGAAATGACACTATTTAAAATTTATAGACTTATATTTATACATTTAGTTATCTGTCTTAATTTATTTATTTATCTATGTATATATATATACATTTATTTAAAATTATTATTTACTTATCTATTTATTAATTTCAATTTTTCTTGTAGTGTAAAAAATATAATTAAAAAATTTATATTAATCATTAAAATTACTAAAAAATTTATTAAATTTTGTTTATAATTATTTTAATTATATATTTTTAAGATTAAATGTTAATCTTATCGGAATTAGTAAAGGAAATGAATTTCAATATAATTTCATGTATAAAGCAAAAATATTAAAAATAATTAATAGTTATAAGTATGTATGCATATTTTTATTAATATTATAATCAATTTTACCGACAAAATAACGACGGATTATTCCGTCGCTAAAATATCACTTTCTTTTTCACAAAACATTTTCATTTTTAAAAAAATTTTAAAAAAAAATTAGCGACAAACATATCAGTCGCTATTCCGTCGCTAATTAAAGTATGTTTTGCGACGCTAAATTTAGTCGCTAAATCCGTCGCAAACAAAATCGCTAAAATTGACTCTGAATTTAGCGACTAACTTTTTAGTCGCTAAATTAGTCGCAAAAATTAGCGACGAATTTTTTAGTCGCTAAATTAGTCACAAAAAAAGGCGCCATAAGTTACCACCAAAAATTAGCGACTGCTTTCTTTTTCCGTCGCTATTCCGTCGCTAAAATTGGAAAAAATAGTATTTTACGACTAATTTTAAATTCCGTCGCAAATTAGTCGCTAATTAGCGACTGAACAATTTCCGTCGCTAATTTTAGTCGCTAATCTGTGTTTTTTTTGTAGTGTAAGAAAATTCTGATTTTTCTATCACTAACTTCTTAAAAGATCAATTTATCTATGTGAAAAAAATCAACTTGAATGAGATTGCTAAAATCAATTTTAAAGTAAAAAAACTCTATCTGCTTAAATCCCATTTTGTTTAGAGAGTTGACTTAGCTTAATCATAAATATATAAATGAAAAAATAGTAGATCATTTTTCTTCCACGAAAACAATAGAGTTGTGATAAAAGACAAGACAATTTTCAATTTTACTGCCTGTTATGTTATAATTATTTGATATGATACAAAATAATTTATACTGCGTCACAGTTTAAATCATGATATTGATATGATTTTATTAGAATGTTAGTATTATTAATCCGATAAGATTTAATTTGATTAAAATATGATTTACTATATATTGAATATGGTGTTTGGAACACATCACGAAGATAATACAATTTGCATTGATGATTTCATAATTATATAATCAAACCACAAAATTGGTGAGCTGATGTTAGGGTCATATAAATTTAGGGGGATAAATTAACTTGTACAACTTATATTTTGTAGTTTAACAATAACATTATATTAGAATTTCACAAGTTTAGAACTAAAACTAATTTCTCTTTACCTTTGGAACGAGTGAGAAAGAGGTGATATTGTAAGAGGGAAAATTACTGCGTTGAGTCATACTCAATTCTATGAACTTTATTTTATAATATCAAAGAATATGATTTTTACAAAAATATCTTTCTAATCCCTTTTTTATGGATTCGAATCTCAAACTTGTGAAGGAATGTCTTTTTTATAGAAGAAATACTAATTTAAAGGGGAGAAGAGGCTACGTATTCAATTCATAACATATTATATAAATATAATTACAACAGGAACCGCTAACCCCATAACTTTGAAGTCAAAAAAGAATGAAACTAATTCAATTATTATTAGTAAAAATATAGAAAAGAAAGAGAGAAAAGACAATCTAGCTCGCATTTTGTTCCATCTTGATCACTGTATAAGCTTATTATTCTTTTGGTCTATCATCTTCAGGTATTCTATTTTTTTAAAGTTGGAGAACATATTAATATAAAATCGGATACTGTGAGAATCATAATTGAGAATGGTACTATCAAAATTATATACTCCATGTATGAAACAATTATTTAATATGAGATTTGGTTCAAGGGATTCCAAACCATTTACCATGCGAACCAACAAATTTGGTATTTTATTATATTAATTTTATGTAGCTGCTACAAAGTTGACTGCTACAAAGTTGACGTAGCTTATTAATGATATGATAAATGCAAAACAGTAGAGGTTGAGCTCTTATAAATATATAACTTTCAGACCATAATCAAATACTTAAAAAAAACCAAAAAAATCACTAACTTAACCTATGGCTTCTTTTAATTTCTATTTTGTGAACCATTCCTATAATTTCTCATTAGCACTGTTTAATTTTAAATTCAAATTAGTGTTGGCATTGTTTGTTCTGAGTGGCATATGTAGTGCTAATTTATCATCTCCTAATTTCTATGACAGAAGTTGCCCTAATGCTCTTTCAGTTATAAAATCCGCCGTGGGTGCCGCCGTGAGACAAGACCGTCGCATGGGCGCCTCCTTGCTCCGACTTCACTTCCATGATTGCTTCGTTAATGCAAGTCACTTCCATGATTTTGTTACCATAATACAAGCATTTTGGATAAAAAGCTAGCCTTGCATTTGCATTTCAGCATTAAATACGTGCATGCCAACATATATGAATTATAATTAATTATGTTATCCATGTATAATTAACAGGGATGTGATGCATCCGTACTATTGGATGGGCCTTTGGGAGAGAAAACAGCACCTCCTAATAATAATTCACTAAGGGGTTTTGAAGTTATTGATTCAATAAAGTCCCAATTAGAGAGAATTTGCCCTTCTGTGGTTTCCTGTTCTGACATTTTAGCCGTTGCTGCTCGAGACTCTACTGTTGCTGTAAGTACAAACATATGTACATGTACTTTTTTTTTAAAAAAAAATATCTTGCTTTTATATATTTTTCCATTGATGAATTAAGGTTGACCGTAATCTTGTTATTGTTTTAGTTGGGTGGACCAAGCTGGACAGTATCATTGGGCAGAAGAGATTCGACGACAGCAAGTTTTATAGGGGCTGTTCTAAACCTTCCTGCTCCAACTTCGGATTTACCTATACTTATCACCAATTTCTTTGTCAAAGGCTTTACTACCAAAGAATTAGTTGCCCTTTCAGGTGTGCTTTCGATTTTCTTATACTACAACCTTAATTAATTAGTTGCCCTTTTAGTACTATGAACACTTAATTAATTAATTTAGTAATCACTTAATTAGGAGCTCATACAATTGGCAAAGCGGGTTGCGGAAATTTTCGAAATCGGATATACAATGAAAGGAACATAGATCCTTCATATGCAGCATCATTAAAAGAGCAATGTCCAGTGAGTGGAGGAGATAGAAATTTGGCTGATCTTGATAGCACCACACCAATAGCATTTGATAATGAATATTTCAAGAATTTGTTGAGCCAAAAGGGGCTTCTTCATTCTGATCAGCAACTATTTAATGGTGGTATCACTGACTCTCAAGTTAGAGCTTATGCTTCTGATCCAACATCTTTCGATCTTGATTTTGCTAATGCAATGATGAAGATGGGAAAGCTTAGTCCTCTTACTGGTACTCTTGGCCAGATCAGAACCAACTGCAGGAAACGCAACTAAATATATATATATATATATATATATATATCTTCTAATCAAGATCATAAATAAATACAAATGTACTGTAAATGAATGAACTGAACTGGTTCATTGATTACAAGACGCAACACTTATTTCTAATAAAATAAACAATAATGTTATTGTTTTTTATAAAATTATATCTATAATTTGTGAGAAGTGTAAAGTAAATTCATATATTGTGTAGAAACATATCAAACAAGGTACTTTACAAATTTGGGTTAGTTCAGAGCTACATTACAAAATTCTATTATAGCCATTAGCCAATTGAAGCCCAAAACTCAGCCCGTTTATATTAGCCCTATGTTTTTGCTTTAAATTGAAGCAGCATTTTAGCTAGTTGAGGTGGGGAAAAAAAACCCAAAGCATTAAAGTTCAAAATCTAATAAAATACTAATTGAGAAGAATGAAAAAAAAAATACAAATTAACTCAGAGTTGGCAAATTTTGACTCAACCCGCAAATTCAATTTGATTCACTCACAAAAAATGTTAATGAAATCCAATTTGATCTATAATAATCCGCTTTTAGCTTGTTTATGATATATAATTTTGTAATCTGTATGTAGTCTCGCTTTAGTGATTAAAAATTCAAAATTGATTATCATGTGAAGAAACATAGCCTTGCTTTAGTGATTAAAAATTCAAAATAACAGTTATGCGAACTGAATTGAAAATGAGAGTAAGGGAATTCTAATAACTAAATTTGAAAAAATAAATAAATTATGAATTGATTGATAGAGTTGACAAATGGATGCTTGGTCAACTAGAACCAAATTCTGAATGCTGATAATAAAATTTCTCTAATTTAATAAACAGTAAAAAAAAAGGTTGAAAACTGTTTAATCAACTACAATCTGCCTAACAATTGAAATAGAAGTAAAAATAAAATAAATTTTCTGAATAAGATGACGAACAACTAAAGCAACCTATAAACCAAACCGAATATTATTTCCCTTATAAAGAAGAAGAGTTGACTCAATTCCATGATTATAATTATCCAAGTAATGCTCCTTTTGGCTCTATACGCAATTGGATATAAACAATAACAAAACCAACTCCCACCAATTCATCCATTTGTTTGTCTGTACTATCAAAATCAATTCACACCTCCGAAGTCAAAAATAGGAAAACCCGGGTTAGATATACTTCCCTTCAGAAAAAAATAAATAAAAGTGGTATGCTTTCCAGACTCTTTTTTCCTAGACTCGATATTGGTAAATTTTATAACTTATGTAAAATTAGTTGAAAAAAGAGGCAGTAAACACTATTAAGTCTGACTCATAAAAATTGTATAAATCGAATTTAGATAACAATTTTCCTTCTTTTCTGAATAAAATAAAAAAAAACTACAATGAATTGGTACATATATAGTAAATACTTCGATCAATGAATGATGTAAACATCCAATATTAAGGAAATTTGAACCTAACATTAAAGACTTAATTTTAACTTTACCCTTTCAAACATTTTAGCAATAAAATTAATTCTAATATACTGAGCGGTTAGGTTCAAACCATCATTCTCCTGTCCCACTATTAAAAAGAAAATATTTTAATTATTCCATGACTTAATTATATTAATGACCTTAAAAAAACTTAATGACATTAATTTCATTTTAAATATCCTATATGGAGCTCTTATTTTTTTTCATGGTAGGCCGAAACTTGTTGACATTCTGGAGTACTACAAATTTTTAAATGCATTTTTCTTGAAATGGAGAATCATGCACTAAGAGTATATATACTACTATCAACTTGCTCATATGTTAGGTATTAACATTCAATTTTACCATTTAACTTTTGTTCACAGTTCTAGAAATAGGGAAAAATTCTAGATATGAATTCTAGTTTTAATTGCCATATTTAAGTAGGACAATTGTGCCTCATGTTTAGGTACAGAACAACCATTATCCCAGTCACCCTCTTCTAATATAATATATAGTCAAAGACCTCCCAATATAGATTTAAGTAATTGACATAATACTGGTTATTGTAAACTCAACACATGAATGGGTTGGGGTACCTACTCCCAAGAAGCTAGCTAGTAGCCAATGGGTCAAATATCAATTCAGTTTCCTAGCTAGTAGCTAGGGATTGATGAGTTTGACCCTAAGCCATTTATTCAATCCGGTAATCGAGCTAACAATCTAGTGATACTGGCTCACCCATAAACGTTCAATTCTACAAATTTCAGAATTTTTTTTCCAATTGTAGAACTCCTTGTAATGGCTAATTAGTAACTATAAAAATATATTACATAGGTTTGTAAATCCAATTTGATGAGGTAGCTTTTAAGTTATTCAACACTTTTAAACAATCATATTCAAGTATAATTGGATTCCAGTGTATGCATGTGTCCATGCAGGAAAAACAAGGTGATAGCGTATATAGATAAATCTTTGGTTGACAAGATGGTGTAAATAATGAAGAGCGCAATCTTCGTATGAGAAGACAATTAAAAATGGTAGAAAGAAAAATATTGAAATTTTCATTTTGAAAATAGAAAAATAAAAAAAATAAATTGAGTTGTTTTGCTTTAAGCAAGCGTGTGGGGTAGCCACAGATATTGTGAACTTATCTATCTCCAGCTGCAGGCATGCATGGCAGCATCTATCGTCATTTTATTTTTCTTTTCAATTATTTTCTCTCCATAAAATATATATTTGTCAAAAGTAAACACTACACAAAATTATATATATATAAAAAAGAGACCGACTTTATCGTGTAGAAAGAATAAAACAAAAGTTAATTGAATGAATCATGTTCTTGTCGACCTGCCAACTCATTCTTTCTAGAAAAAGAAAAAAAGTTTACTAGATTAATATTATTTTTGGCATTAATCTTTGATTAGTTGCAATAGTTTGATCGACTCTGACATCTTGGTCCATTGGCATAACATGCCTGCATTTCGGGCAATCCTAACAACTACATTGAAGAATGGTTTAGTTTCTTTTTAATTTCTTTTTAGAATGTGGGACCAAATCTTTTGATTTTTCCCTTCCTGAAGCAATATATAAATACTAAATAGCATTGCTTTGAAGTTTCAATCACAAATTTTCAACTATTTTGGGGAATAATTAATATACGTGATAGTAAAAGACCATATAGCTAGCAAACATATTTCCTTTTATAAAAAGAAAATTTTATAAATTCAAATTATTCTTGGTCGATCTTTGTACAATCATATGTACACCTTTATATATTTATATATATTCTTTCTTTTTCACCTCTTAAATCTTGGCTGACAGTGCGGACGGTTATCGATGTCTCAAATGAGTTTATTAAGTTATAATGTTATATGCATATGTATATAAAATCGAATCTTTAATTATATATGCTCATCGGGAAAATAAAAATATATGTATGCTTAAAATATTAATATTTTCTAACTTAGTGGTACCGATCTTTGTCTATCAAATATTTTACCTTGACGTAATGAAAATTTTTTGAATTATATCTTACAATTGTTGCTATCGATAAAATATTGCAATGAATTTGCTCCTATAGTAATATGATGCTATAAAGAAAATATAACAATAGTTAATAGTTTTATATCCAAACAAAATGAAGTTAATTTCACCTATAGTCATTAAAATTTTTTATTTTTAACCAAAAAGTCGAAAAATAAATATTTTTGACAAAAAAAGCCTAAACTTAAAAAAATATTTCATAAGTCAGCAGATCAGCTTGCTACATTGGAAGGAATCATACCAGAAATTATCATTAGTCACTACATCAGCTTGCTATATTTGATGGATATCATATTAGCTGCCACATTACAACCAATGAAGAGATGACAAGTGTAAAAAGTTTTATTAATTTTTTTTTATTTTTAAAATATTTTTACACATGACATTTTTTCCATTGATTATGATGTAACAGCTGACATGAGTGATAGGCTGATATTGTGACATATGTGTCATACACTTAAATAAAATGGGTGTTGTGGCATGCTAATAAAAATTTCCAATAGAATTTCTCTTGAAATTCGGCTAAAATGATTTTTTTTAAATTATTTTTTTAAATTTAGAAATTTTTCTATTAAAAATTTTTATTTTGCAATTTTTTAATATAAATTAAATAGTTCAATGACTGCAGATAAAATTAATGCGACAAAATGTTGTATAAGATATTTTTTACAATAATAGCACCATAGATATATGAGATCTTGAATTTAATAAAGGATAGACATTCTTGTAACTTAACAATTTATGCTTTTTAAAAAATTCAATTTGTAATAATAATAATAATAATAATAATAATAATACTTCAAGACAACTTGAGGGTACATGTTGTAAATTAAAATGGACATTTCTTATCTATACTTGTTGTATATTTACCAAACCAATAAAAAAATTAAAAAAATATTTTTTTTTTCTACATGACAATTTACCATATATAAGCTTTGTGTATAAACGTATGTAGCTTAGAATCTAATCCTTGGATATCTTGGGCTTAATTGTAATCTATTCATTTCATTATATACGATGTTTTTGTTGTTTTCACTAAAATTAAAAAATTATTAATTAATTTGACTTAAATTTAAGATAAAATTAAATAATTAAGACTAAATTACCATTGTTTTAGAAACAGTCAAAATTATTTAATCCACAAACTTAAATTTATTTTTAATAATTTTTCTAATTTCTAAACACTTTTTAAATTTAAAGAAAACTAATTTTTATTTAAAGTCTAAAAAGTTAGATAAATGAAATTTAAATTTTACTTAAAAAATGTCATACATAATGGAATTGATGGAGTAATGGTTTGGACACATACTACTTTAATTAAAACAATTCTTTTTTTTCTTCTTCTTTTTGTGCGCTTTGAACTTGGAATACAAGAATTAAAGTTGGTGCTTGGAATTCCATTCACAGGCAAAAATTTGTTCAATTTGACTTAAAACTATTTATGTATGTGGAACTAACTTATACGTCACATATATAAATATTTGCATAATTTTAGTTTCATATCCATTAAGTTTACGTTGATGAAGGACAAGAATCCCTTTGAAATATTCCATTCACTTTCAGTATTCATCTCATGATGTCATCACCTTTAAATTAAGCCTTAATTATCGGGAAAGAAATCAATTATGCAGCACTTCATGTGCTCGTCACGTGGTAAAATTTCATTACAAACAAATTTAACTATGCCCATTTACGTAAATAAAGGCCTCGTTTCTTCTTATTACTCTACTATTATGGTTATAAGATCGTCGGCCTGAAACTGAAATTAATACTACATCTCTCCTAAAAATATAGATTAATTATAATGTAAAAAAGAATATATTTTGAGATAGATTGGATTATAATTTTGGGACAGATAGAAAAATATACTAATATTATAAGATGGTGCGGGTAAAATTGTGCATTGCAATGGACAAAAGACATATATAGTGTTAGGTGATAGACTTTGAGCTGATGCGTGGGCCTAAAATAAGTAAACGGGCACTAATTAATGCATAAGCTCTTCTTCTTTCTTTGCGCCCACGCGTTTTGGTAAAGATTTAAAAATAATCTTTAAAAGTGGATAACGAATCGAAAGTGATGTGCACTCATCAACTTCCTCAATTAGTATTTTCCAATTTACACAAGGAAAATATATGCAATAATCTCTTGCAGTTTTTTTTTTAATTATTTTTTCTTTAATTTTTTCATTTATCAATAATTTGCTGATAGCTCCAAAAAATGACATTAATAGTTAATTTTGTTAATAAAAAGATAATTAATTTAATTTCTTAAATTGGAGAAGATGATAAGCTCGCACATTTTAATTGAAGCGGAAACTGTTTTCCTGTTGTAATGTTTACTTTTTTCAGAAGGCCACTACGTACATTTGGCTCCGGTTAAATCCAGTTCATTTATTATTATTATTATTATTATTATTATTATTATTATTATTATTATTATTATTATGGTTTTTTAGTTGTATATATAGAAGACTGAATCAATCAAACCAAAAGCGTATGGGAACTTACATGGCAATTTCGCTTTCGGTGATTCATGGAATCAATTTTCTAATGACAAGTTACCGGCTAATTAATATAGCCTAACATTATCCAAAATACAGTATTATTCCTTCCGTTCTACCCGTTCTACGATACATATATTAAAATAATCATTAGATTCTCTTAATTCTGTTAAAAAAACAATTACTATGATAGATTACGTAAGTTTATAGCATCCTCTTATATATATATATATATATATATATATATATATATGTATATATATACATATATATATATA
The DNA here is from genome assembly GCA_947683425.1 of Excoecaria cochinchinensis. Taxonomy (NCBI): domain Eukaryota; kingdom Viridiplantae; phylum Streptophyta; class Magnoliopsida; order Malpighiales; family Euphorbiaceae; genus Excoecaria; species Excoecaria cochinchinensis. The sequence continues at coordinate 16,106,608 of CANTUQ010000058.1, forward strand.
TACATATGTATATGTATATATGTATATGTATATATATATATGTATATATTTTCCTAATCTCATCATTAATTTTTAGAGTAATACATAAATTTTTTTCTAAACTTTCAACTTTTAATAGATTACTATTTAAATTAATCGAGTATTAGATTATCTCTTTACTTATTAATAGTCATATTACTCATTTACAAATACACATAGCACAATATGAAAAGATTGAGTGTGAAAACAATGCATGTGTGGCAAGTAAACAACAAAACCATTTTTTATTTTTTTTGTCATTTTAAGGGGTATTTGCATGTGGTATAAATAGTATTTCTTATACTTTTAACAAGTTTAGGGAGTCAAATAACCATTGATTAATTCAGAAATAATATCTTAAAAATGTGAAAATTTATGTATTATTTCTTAAATTTTTATTAATTTTTTTAATATTCCACATGCAAATACCCCTTAAAATGACCAAAAAAAAAATTATATTGTTATTACAATAAAATATCAGCCCTCAAATATTTAAAAATGATTCATATTATTAAATTTTATTTATTTATCTGTTGAAAGAAACGTTGATTCAACCTAACAATAAAAAAGTTTAGCAAAACAGTCAATCGGGGAGGTATTATAAATAGGATCTCTTAGAGCACAACCAAGCACATACTGAGCAAATCAGCCTAATAATTCATTTTTGTCTTATTGCTCTTGGGCAAAGCCTATAATTAGTTCATTAGTAATGAGCAGTTTTCAATATTCTTCTTCGGAATTAAGTATGGCCAAATTCAAATTCCAAATATGGTTTGCAATATTTTTGTTGGGTGCCGGAATTGGGTCAGCTCAATTATCTCCTACTTTCTATGCAAAAACATGCCCTAATGCCCTTTCCACCATTAGGTCAGCTGTTAGCGCTGCTGTGTCCAGTGAAGCTCGCATGGGGGCTTCTTTGCTTCGTCTTCATTTTCACGACTGTTTTGTCAATGCAAGTCATTTCGCTCTTTTAATTTTTTTTTTTTTTTGGCTTGCGTATTGCCGCATTCATTGCATTTATAAAATCGACTACATACTTCTTTTTTCTTTTTTTTTTTTCTTAAAATTAATTTTTAGAATACATGCGTTGCATTCTGTCATAAAGTGTTGATGAATCACATTCAGCAAACATTTTTCAAGCATTAATAGCGACTTACTTTGCTTTTCTCGTAATCAAATGATCGAACACTTACTTTATAGCTTTTTGGATATATAGAAAAATATATATAGAACAAAACGCAGCCGACATCAATGACTTTGTGAGGAATCAATTCTTTTATATATATATATATATATATTCAATTATTATTTTGCATGGGTTAACCATATTTTCTTCAACTTTGGGACCTAGGATTTCCTGCATGTGCTACAAATGAAAATGAAAGATCCTAATATATCTGCATGCATGATTGTAATAATTAAAAACTGATAATCAATAGAAGGTATAAGCCATTAATATTCTTAATGCCACTGATTAATAAAATTATATTATTTTAACTTGTATATAATAAAACAGGGATGCGATGGATCAGTATTGTTAGACGGAGCATCAACTGAGAAAACGGCACCAGCCAACAATAATTCCTTAAGAGGATTTGAAGTTGTCGATTCAATTAAATCCAAATTGGAGACTGCTTGTCCTGGTGTGGTATCCTGTGCAGATATCTTAGCTGTTGCTGCTCGAGACTCTGTTGTTGCTGTATGAACAAATATTAATTAATTTTCTCATCGTTAATTATTTAATTAAGTAAACCATCATATAATCTTGTATTAATTTATTTCAGTTGGGTGGAGCTAGTTGGACTGTTCAATTAGGCAGAAGAGATTCAGCCACACCCGGTAGTGATGTTAATGACATACCTTCACCATTCTCAGATCTTAGTGTTCTTCTCTCTGATTTCTCCAAAAAAGGTCTCAATGCTCAAGAAATGGTCGCTCTCTCAGGTAATTAACTCAAAATTCGAAATCTTTAATTGGGTTCAGATTCGAACACGAGATCTCACAGTGTTTAATAATTGTATGTATGTAGGAGCTCACACAATTGGGCAAGCAAGGTGCATAGTGTTTAGAAACCGAATATACAATGAAACAAACATAGATGCAACATTTGCAACATCATTAAAAGGGAATTGTCCATCAACTGGAGGAGATAATAATCTTGCTAATCTTGATGTTAGTACCCCAAAGGTTTTTGACAATGCTTATTTCAAAGATTTGGTGGGGCAAAAGGGACTTTTACATTCTGATCAGCAACTCTTTAATGGAGGTTCCACAGATGCTCAAGTCACAACTTATAGCAATAATCCTAAAACTTTCAGTACTGATTTCGGTAATGCAATGGTGAAGATGGGAAACCTTAGCCCTCTTACTGGCACTAATGGACAGATCAGAACTAATTGCAGGAAAGCCAATTAATTAAATCACAGTAAAAAAAATTGCTGTTTCTTTTTGTCTCATTAATTATCTCTCTTTGGAATAATATCAATCCGTATGTAGCAAGTGTGTTCTAAGCAAAAGTTAAGAAAAATTAATATTAATGTTTATGTCGCAAGTGACTGTCTTAACTCTTTATGTCCGTTGCTATTTTTATTTTTGTGGTCCAATACATAAATTAAATCTATTACCTGGAATTCTATTCCGACTTTTGAATGTCAATTTATCCTTTTAACATGTTACAGTAAATCCAATATAATAAGACATTAAAAGTCTACATCAATACATGTGTCATTCCAGTATAATTGGCTCATAAATTGAAAACGGTACACTAAGTTGAGCCATAAATGCATTTTGATCCAAATTAAATATTACTAATTTTATGTTTTAATTAAGGAGTAAAATTGACCTTTTTTCATTTCATCAATAAAAGAAATAATTAATTATGAATTGAAAAAAAAAAAGATACATATGTACAGCTATACATTAATTATTCAAAAATAAGTCTGTAAATGGTGCATATTTCAATTAAGAAAATATCACAAATATATTTTTGAGAAGACATTATAGCCGATTGTTAGCTTAAATTTAAAGGGTAGGTTTTAGTCTCGAGTATTTCCATTCTTTCCCTAATCCCTTTATTCAAAAAAAAAAAATATAAGGAATACAAATACTCTTAAAAGAAATGAAACGAGATTGAAAAAAAAAAAAAAATCAAATATGTCTAAATTGGAGGCCGCCAAGCATAATAAGAATTTTGAGGAAATTACATGGACCTAAATGGTTATGCAACCTGCGAAGATTAATAATTTTTTGGGCCACAATTAGCTATGGAATCAAGGCCCAAGGTTGTGTTTCAATTTCGGGCTCTAAAGTTGATTAGGCCCAGATTTCTCAATTTTTTTAAAAGGAAAAATATAAAACTAAGTAATCTAATACAGAGTCGATTACGTATCAGAGATCAGGCATTTGTAAATTAATGTAATAATTCACACTCACCAAATTAATTACCCAATTATTTCGTAATATTTATCATAAAACAATAATATTTTATTTGTCTTGATAGAAATGATGGAGAAAAGAAAAGAATTGAACTTAAAATATAATTCTATTTATTTGTTTGGATATTGATAAAGTTGAGAAAGGAAATATAATTTTTCAAGAGAATTATCATTTCCTAATTGCTTCATAATTAATGGCAAAATTAATTTTCCATCTAAATAGTGAGAAAGAAGGAAAATGAATAGATGGCAACAAGTCATGTCATAAATGTGTAAAAATTTTATGAATCATAAATAGATTTAATCAGATAATTTTGATGGATACATTAACGAATTTTAATAAAAAAAAATATGAATCATATGAATTTGATTTTGCAAATATGGTCAAAATTTGACAGATCTAATTATAAAATAAGTAAAATATCTATTATTTCTTCATTTATAATTATATAATTGAAAAATTAATTTTTTTTTTCCTAAAAAAATTTACATTTTCTAAAATTATTAAGTATGGGAGTGAAATTTAATTTCTCAAAATTTAAACAAAAGAACCAAATACAATAAAGTACATTAATTTTCTTTTTTTTTCAAATTTACCTATTTCCTTCATTAAAACGATTTAAATTGTAATGAAAAAGGCAGGCATAAAAATAAAAATATGAGCAGCCTAATTAAGGAAATGACTTATTCCGCTTTCTTAGTGGTCAAGTACGTGTTCTCCGCGAGGTTTTTAACGCGGATTTTGACATTTTAGTTTGACAAAAGTGAACAGCACAGTATGTTCTTGCATTTTGCTACATAAACTAATGCTTTGCTTAGATAAAAATCTAGAATTAGGGGAGACAAAAGATAAAAAAAAAATGAGAAAAGGAAGTAAATATGTGAATAAGAAGGATTTCATCTACCTTTGCTTGGTATGATATATAAAAAGAAAAAGAAAAAAGAATTAGAAAGGGATGCAACGTCTACAAGAATTTAAGAATTTCCGTCGCTAAAAATATAAATTAAATTTTCGTCGCAAATTTTAGCTACGGATATTAATATCCGTCGCTATTTCGGTCATTAAAACTGGAGGAAAATCACTCCCACCATTTTTTGTGATGAATTTTTTAAACCGTCGCTAATTAGAAAGGAATTTTTTTGTCGCAAATTAGCGATGGAATTTATTCCGTCGCTAAATTTCGGTCGCGAAATTCTCATTTTGTTGTAGTGAACATGAAATAATATACTGCTTTGATTAGGAGAATAAATGAGAAAAGAAAATAAAAATGGAGAGAAAAAGGAAAAGAAATACAATATGCTTATTGGTATTTGTTTGATGCAAGTGATTTGGTATGCATCTATCGAATGTGTGTGCTTGTGAATTCTTATAAAAGTAAATTTTTCATCTAATGGTGTACATAGACTATATAATAACTACTACTCTGACCGCTGAGATAAGCCCCAATACTAAACAGCTATTATCATTATTATTTGAAATAGGTATTGTTTTTATTTTTTACGATCATATCTTTATTTTGTAACCAAATTGAAAATATGCAGTTTCCTTTTTGCATCTACGTGAAGCAAGGGAAACTGGCATTCTCTCCATATATATCAATTTACTCCATAATCCTATTTTAGTCATTCCAGAACGGAAGGTGGCTTGTGAAAGGCTGAAAAGTATAGCAACAAAATTGGTATTTAATTTTTTATTTATCGTATTTTTAAGAGTTGTTTCCAGTAGTAGCATAAAAATATAATCAAGTAAATGAAGTGGTTCCTTTTTTGATAATTGTGAGCGACAATTACTAATATTTTTTTATTGTTGATTTAAATATTTATATACAATAATGTATTTAAATATAATGTATTTTTTTTTATTGTTTATATATATATATATATATGTATAGTTATGGTTGACTTTGTGGATAAAAATACGTATTTCCAAATTTGAAACAAGCAATGTATTTATAATAAGAAACGGCTACCAAATACATTATTTATCAAACTATCAAGTGCTCCTGAAAACGCGTTGACTATATCAATACATGATAATGTATCATTGTTAGAATTAGTACATTTTATCGATTAAATTGCCCCAGCAGCTCAACCACTCTGATTACATTTGGAAAATACTTCTTCAAACTTTACATTTCTAATTATTTTTCCGCTCTCCATTCATTGCTGCATTTTTGGTTAAAACTATAGTGAATCATATATATATATATATATATATATAACCTAATTGCCGATAATTACAAATACCAACAGAAGAACTTAAAATCTAAACTTTTTAATAAAAGAAAATAAAAAGCAAGAATTCAAATTCATTACTTTATAATTTATTGAAATCAGTATTTATTGTTGGACAAAACTTTCCATATTTTTAATAAGCCAAATTATGTTGTTTTATTCGCACCATTAATTATAGCATGCAATTAAGATTATGCAAATATTAACAAGTGAAATTAGACAGCCTGTGCATGACTAAATCAAATATATATATATATACTTTTCTTAATGATTTTAATTATATGGACACGTTCCTTAGTTTTCTTGCTTGTATGTGCAAACTAGTTGGCCGAGTCTAATACACCCCATCCTCATCTATAAATATGAACTTCAAAACTCGGAGGTATCAACAAAATCAACTAAGGTCTATAGTGAAATTCAAAATGGGTTCGATTGGCATTTCCTCTCATCATTATGTCTTCCTTATATTGGCTCTTGCTAATGTAGCTTCTTCTTCATCTCCACTTTCTCCTTATTACTATGAGTATGCATGTCCCAAAGCTTTGCCAACTATCAAGCGAGTGGTGGAGGCTGCAATTACGAATGAAGCACGCATGGGTGCTTCTTTATTGCGCCTTCATTTCCATGACTGTTTTGTCAATGTACGTTCCCATTTTTCTTCCCTTTTCTTGTATCATTTGCTACAATTAAGTTAAGTTAAATTGAATTATCTTTATTGTATAATTAACAGGGTTGCGATGCTTCAATACTTTTGGATGAATCACCCACAATTCAAAGTGAAAAATTTTCACTTGCAAACAATAACTCAGCGAGAGGATTTGAGGTGATAGATCGAATAAAGCAAGAAGTGGACAAAGCATGTGGGCGTCCAGTGGTTTCCTGTGCAGACATTTTAGCCGTAGCAGCTCGCGATTCTGTTGTTGCGGTATATTTTCCTTGCACAGACAAACATCTAACCTTAAATAATGTAAAAGTATAATATTAATGTAAGAAATTAATTAAAACCGTGCAGCTAGGGGGACCCACATGGGCAGTTCAACTAGGAAGAAGAGACTCAACAACAGCAAGCAGAGCACAAGCAGACAGTGACATCCCATCACCATTTATGAACCTTTCTCAACTTATTAACAACTTCAAAAAACAAGGCCTTAACGTGAAGGACTTAGTTGCACTTTCTGGTGGCCATACTTTAGGGTTTGCCCAATGTCGTACCTTCAGAGCCAGAATCTACAATGGAACAAATATCGATCCTAAATTTGCAAAAGAGCTTAGAAAAATTTGCCCACAAACATTTAATGTTGGCGATTCAAATCTTGCACCTTTGGACCCAACTCCTGCGAAATTTGATGTTGCTTACTTCACCAACTTGGTTAAGAGAAAAGGGCTTCTTACTTCTGATCAACAGCTTTTTGTTGGTGGGTCAACTAATGAATTAGTGAAAAGCTATGGATCAAATGCCAGAGCTTTCTCTGATGATTTTGTTCAGTCTATGATTAAGATGGGGAGCATTAAACCTTTAACTGGAAAGCAAGGCCAAATTCGGGGCAATTGCCGGAAGGTGAACTAGTGTGACTACAATAAATAAATTGTTTATTTAAGTTTATGAGCAAAGTCTATTATACTGCGAATTGTGTGATCTGATTTGGTTTATAATTCAATATTTGTACCTACAGTTATCTATTTCTATTTTTTGTTACAAGGATTCGTATTCCTTTTACATTTTTAAATTTTTTAATAATAATAAATAAACAAGTTTGTGCCTAATCGTATAATACCAGCTTTCTTTTAGTTGATAAATATTCAAGAAGAAAACTATATATAGTTTGGAGTTTTCTTATGTAAGTCAAATTAACGTTAAATTAATAAATAATTAACTTGATAATCACGTTATTTATTATTCTATTTTTTTTTAAATACAATGATGAGCACTTTTATTCATAAGCAGTTATAATTAGAACCTAAATGTTAATTCAAATTCATTTAATATTTGGTACACAGTTTTTTTTTTTTTCTTTGTGACCATGTAAATTGGTTTTTTGTATTCCCAATTGTTTAGACTTCCTCTTTACTTTGGTATGCATATATATAAATGATAATTGAACAGAGATTAGAGGGAAAAAAAAAAAAAAGACATATAACTGCTTCTCTCTTATTTTCTATTAATAGAAGAAGAAAAGGAAAATTACAGAGATGTTCTTTTCCATACAAGCTAACACATAAAACTCACAATCTAATTACTAAAATACCACTGCCACTGCTACTCATATTCTCACAAATAATCCCACAGAATGTTGTAAAATTCATTTACTATTCTACCTTTTGTGTTTCAAAGAAAAAAAAATAATAAAAAAAAGCAATAGGAATTTCAATCCCATCAAACAATTCTTTCGGCAAAAAAAGATTCATTCAGCACTACCCCTTATCTCAGTTAATTTCACTCTTATAGATTTATAATATGCTCATTAAAAATAAAAAAATTCTTCCAGCAAAGATATTTTATCTATTTAAATTAACATTATAACCAAAATCATTTTACTTATAGCAAATTTATTCATAACAATTCATATTAGTTCGAATCATAATTACACATATGAAATATTATAAAAAATTTCACGTCGCATAATTTAAAATATTTTAAATTAGCGTGATTTGATATATTAGTAGTTTAATAGTGGAATTATAATTATTTGCCCAAACTAATTTTAATTATAATGTTTACGCAGTTAGTAACTTTCACAGATGAAAAACGAGTTGGGTCTTCTTTTATATTATAAATTTCAATTGTCGCTGTCAGCAAATTAGGTGAATCTGTGAGGAAGTGGCTGACCAAGTGTTTGTGGATCTTATTAACTTAGAACCCAAGAATCAATTCCGTATGGTCTTATGATCCACAGCTATATATTACCCAAACACTATTTTAGTATATCCGAAACTTCTAATTATCTTCGTTTTCTTGACCCCCACAAAGCTTCTCTCTAACATTAATTATCTGCCAATAATTTTGACCATGCATTGGCCAATAAGACTCTGTACATTCAATCATCCATTAAACTCTCGTAGTATCCATAATTATATGAGGAGGTATATAACGGAGCTAAGATTTTTTATTAAAAGGGGCAAATATGGTTAAAATTTATATTAAATGGGACAAATAGTTAAAATTAAAGAGATAAATTATGTGGATCTGTCCGGGTTAGACTTGGGATAAAATTATCTCTTTGCTAAAATAATTTTTTTTATATAGAAAAATGAGAATGAAAATTCGAACTCACTGAAATGTCTTATTAAAAATTTTGCTTACATAAATTAATCAACATAACAAATGTTTTCTTTAGTAATCATAAAATTAAAGGCTTCATACATAAGCACGCTATGGTATTTGTCAATATAATCTCCTAAGAAGGTGAAATATTATTCATATAAAATAAAGTTTAGTAATATTTGTTAGGCGAAAAGGGCCTATTCTAATGGATTCAGTATCTAAAACTAAAAGGATTGCTTGTGCTCATTTGTGTGTTTCTAACTCTGATTAACTAAAAGCCCACATGAGTTGGGCTACTTCAAAAAGAAAAATCGATCCCCTCATTTAATGGGCCAAAGGAATTTTTTTTTTTTTAAATTTGGTGTAATATATCAGTTCAATGGAATGTAATACGGTAATATTTAAATACAATTTACACGTGTATAAACCGTTTGATCATATGCTCGTATGATCTTAGAATGCGAATTTCTCATAACACTCAATTCAATGACTTTTTGACAGATAAATAAAAGAACTAAAAAAAAAAAGCAAAATTTACGTGGTAATTACTCCATGCGTTTCTTAATAATTGTCATTTTTTATAAAATTTCATAATTCATTTTACATATCATTTTTAAACTTTCGATACAATATTAATTTTTTTTTTAATTTTTAATACGATATTAATTTTATATTAAATTTTTTAATATTATTCAACCAATTATATTTATATTATAATTTTTAAAATAATAAAAATAAGGATAATTTAATTATTATTTATAATATTTAATTCTAAATTTAGATATAATTAATATTTATTAATACTAGTAAAAATAATAAAAGCGACAGATATTAAGTAACGGATAGAATATTTTTTATTTATTTATTTTTTTTATGTATTAACACATTATTAGTTTGCTGATTAAGCACCTACAATAATTCTGGCTCTTAGCCATGGGGCAATGGAAACCGATCTCTATGTCCATTCGCCACGTACAACCAACTCGACAGAAAAAAAAATTAGAAAAAGGCGGTCCCTTCTAGATCAGACACGTATGCTGAAAATTAGAGCCAGAGGAGTCAAATCCCCTGTTTTGTGTTGGCTGTTTAGTATGCTATCAAATGATGATTCGTAGTATTAGCGTAATAAAAACTTAAAACCTTGTGCGCAGGAGTAACCTACAATGCCTGTTTGCCCATTGGAAAACCACCATTCATCGCACAATTCAATACCAAACACCCAAGAATTTTGAAGATTATTCATGGATATTTATACAAGGAGATTTATGAGCTACCTCACACTTAACCAGAATTCACTTCCGTCATTATGTGGAGAGATCACTTGATAAGAGGATCAAGATGCTTGTTTTCAACCTCGTCAAGGGCCATTCAATGGTGGGACCATGTGGGTATCGCTCCTAAAGATCCCATCACCAGTGTTACTGAGGCTTTTCTTGCTGATTCTGCTCCTACCAAGATCAATCTTGGAGTGGTATTTCTCTTTCTTTTCTGGATAACGCTGTTTATTTATGTAAAAGGGTTATGTGTGTTTGATTTTGTAGTTCAAATTTATAGGGAGCTTACAGGGATGATGAGGGCAAACCTGTGATACTGCAATGTGTTAGGGAGGCTGAGTCAAAGATCGCCGGCTCCGAGTTCTTGTGAGTTTTTTTTTTTAATTTAAATTTCGCATCGCTTCCCAATAAATGTGGATTAATTGAGTGCAATTGTGGAATTTTCTTCCAGAAATTATATGAATCATGACAATGTTAACATTGTGTGCTTACAATTGAACCCCTCAAATTATAATTTTATATTTAGTAGTAGAAGGAACGTAACATTGGGTAAAAAGACAGTTGGGGAATGATAATGCTCAAATGTTTATAAATATAATTTCCACAATTTTAAGTTTTGTGTTTTATGCACTTTTTATTTGGGAATTAACCTATTAAGCAGAAACCGTTTCCTTTGCCAACAACAGTGTCCCTCATTCATCTCTCTCCCTGTGCTTCAAGTTTATGTTAGTATAACCAACTTTGAAGTGGGTTTGGCAGGGAGTCTATTTCTTCAGCTGTGAGTTCAAAATTGGTCAAGGAGAGTGTTAAACTGGTTTATGGTAAGAATTCAGATGTTGTAAAGGAAGGGAGGTTTGCAGGAGTTCAGGCACTCTCAGGAACTGGTGCTTGTCGCCTCTTTGCTGAGTTCCAGAGGCGCTTCTATCCTCATTCTCGAATATACTTGCCTGATCCTACCTGGTCAAAGTATGTCTATTTCACATCCTTTTTAGTTTTTCTTTTTTCATATTGTAGATATAGGCATTCAAATTCACTTGAAAACATGTTTCACTCCTAAAAAGAAAGGAGCTAATTGCTAATTTAGAAGCACATTTTATATATATAAACTAATGTATATTTCAATTAATATATGTGTTCCATCTCTAAGAATAAAATTGACTTTATTTTTTTTGGCAATGCACAGCCACCATAATATATGGAGAGATGCTTATGTTGCAACAAGTACTTTTCACTACTACCATCCTGATTCAAAGGGTTTGAACTTTACTGCTCTTTTGAATGATGTCAAGGTATATCATTATACAAGAATTTCTGACGCATGTTTTTTTCTTTCCTAGAGTAGTTATCCAGCAGTAACAACTGTATAACACACTAGTTCAGGGTGCCGAATCAATAATTTATTTTCATGCTGAGTTACTAGAAACACTGTAGATTAATAATTCTTGTAAACTATCGACCACATGCAATTTTTTTTAAAAAAATTTTGTTTGGTTTCTTATGTTTGATGGCTACTGTAGAATGCTCCAGATGGTTCCTTTTTCCTGCTTCACCCTTGTGCTCACAACCCTACTGGGGTTGACCCTGCTGAAGAACAGTGGAGAGAAATTTCATATCAATTCAAGGTAATTATAATATAGGTCACAGGATACGACATTGCCAAAAATTACTAGTATCATCTCAAGTCTTACTTAATTGAGTTGGTAGGTAAAAAATCATTTCCCCTTTTTCGACATGGCTTATCAAGGTTTTGCAAGTGGAGATCTTGACAGGGATGCTCAGTCCATCCGTATTTTTCTTGATGATGGACATTTAATAGGCTGCGCCCAGTCCTTCGCGAAGAACATGGGATTATATGGACATCGAGTGGGTTGCCTCAGGTAGGCAGTTAATACCTTTCTTTTTTTCGATTGCCTGTGTCTGTGTGGGTTACTTGTTAGGTTTAATAACTCTTTTTTAATCTTCTATATGTAGTATTCTGTGCAATGATACGAAGCAAGCAGTTGCAATTAAAAGCCAATTGCAGAAGATTGCCAGGGCTATGTATAGCAGCCCTCCTGTACATGGTATATTGCTAGTCTCGACTGTCCTGAGCGATCCAGATATAAAGGCACTTTGGGTTAAAGAGGTGAAGGTAACATAAATTCTATCGTAATATCCTTTTCTTTCTGTTTTTTTCTTTCTGTACATGGACTTTGATAATCTGATAAGCCTTTTAATCATACCTGCAACAAAAGGGTATGGCTGATCGCATACAAAGAATGCGGACTAATCTGCTTGAAAGCCTCTATCAGTTAGGCTCTCCACTCAATTGGGAACACATAACTAACCAGGTTAGTAGTTTACTGTTGATATTCAAGTCATAATGCTATGAGCGCACTGGACTATAATAGTAAAAAAAGCTGAAAGCTTATTTTGTTAATGTCAGCAATTAGTTTTAAATTTAGTTCTCAGATTATACAATACTGCAGGTTGGAATGTTCTGCTTCTCTGGCTTAACTCCTGAACAGGTCAATCGGCTAATAAAAGAATACCATATATACATGACTCCTGATGGACGGATAAGGTAAAGTTCAACTAAAAACATGGCCGCATGTAGTCTGAAAAGTTAAGATATATTTGTTTAACTTTTGTGTTTTATTGGTGAATTTGACATATTCTAAACTATGACTTAATGTGGAGATGTGCAGCATGGCCGGTGTTACTACAGGAAATGTAAATTATTTAGCGAAGGCAATACATGAAGTCACCAAATATGGTGAGAATATGTATTCATTTCAGCAGTCTTCATCAGCTTGTTTGTAAGGTGGAGATGTTAAACCATATTATATGCCACGTCAACTCTAGAGATATCGAATGGTAGAATACGAAGATTAAAGAGAAAAACAGGATTTTTTTTTTCATATGATATTATTATTCAATTTTCAGAGAAAACTAGGTATGGTATATATCCATAAATTGTAGCATTGAAGCTCTTTGTGGATTAAGTTGTCAAATTATTACCTGTTGATATTGAGAGCTTCTAGACACTGAATCATAGTTAATGGCTAATGCTATAAATAAGTGAAGTTAATGTTCTGAACTTTTAGTTAATGTATTCTAGCACACATGGTCCACAAGCACATGTAGGGAGGTCCATGCCCAAATTGACAGCACTTAGCACCAGGCAGAACGGCTGACAAAGATGGAGACAATGACCAAATGGCAAAAAGTATTTTGACATCCCCGGGACCCCAACTATATATTCCTTCCTGTCTCATATCAAATGTTATTATTTTACTTTTTCATAAATATTAAAATAATAATAATAATTAATTTTTTTTTTTAATCTTATAAACAAGTATTGAAAAGATCAAAATATCATGTCTAATATTTAATGGAGATAAATATAGTGGAGAAAAATATGTAAAAAAGAGAATTAATAGGGATATTAATATATTGTTGATAATAATAAAAATAATAAAATTGAAATAAATGTAATAAATGTTGTTTTGGTTTTATGAATTACTCCTATGTACAAATAAGTGTTTACCTTATTAAAAATATCTTAATTTTACAACTATACTCTTGTTACTATAAATATTTATTCAATTTTTAAAGTACAACTAATATATATAATTTATTTTCCAATCAATTCAGTTTTTTCATTAATTATTTCTTTTCTGGAAGGGCAAATTAGTAAACTGGATATTTATTTCTTAGCGGAGCGAGTAGAGTAATAGTCCAAAATGTGTGCACATCCGGAAAGTCAGATTGTACACATCCATTTAATTGAACAATCGACTTTCTAAATTATACACATTTATTTAATTGAACAATCCATATATACGTACACCACTTGCACGCATGTACCGTATCTCATATGGAAAAAATAACGTTTTAAGTAGGACAATTTTTTTCTTAAAAAAATTAATAATTTTACATGGTACCAATAGAATAACTTTTTTTTTTTTGAAGGAAATGGACCACTTCATTAAAGCAACTGTTGAATACAAAGAGGAGGAGAAGAGTAACTTACTCCTGCAGAAACAACAGAGGTCCTAACTAAAATATGGGCAAGATCATTACCAGATCTTCTAACAAAAGAAAACGAACAATTATCAAATTCAAGACTAACAACTAGACAATCATTAACAATACAACCAAAAGGCGACATAAAATAATAAGGCTTTGAAAGAGCTTCAAATAAAATGCGATTATCCGTTTCCATATGCAAATTCTTTATTAATAACTTTTTTTTTTAATTGTTGTTGTTGTTGTTATTATTGAATCATTAAATTTTTACTTTGGTCTTATTTTATATAATTTCAGAAAAAAAATAATAGTATTATTTTAATAAAAGCTATGTCCTTGAATTATCACTTTTTTTATAGTTTTTATTTGAATTCACCGAGTGTTTAAGAATTTAAGACAACATAATAATAGTTTAAAAACTCAATAAAAAAAAAGTGTAAATTCAGAAATTAGATGGTACATTTTTCCTACGTGAATCTCTAAGTAAGACTGGACCAAAAAATCAAAAAATCATTAGATGGGGATATAATCATAGAATAAATGCGGAATGGTTAAAATGGAAAAGTGCTACTGGTATATTGTGTGACAAGAAAATATCTCACAAAATGAAGGAAAAGTTTTACGTAACAACATTTAAACCAGCACTGCTTTATGGAAGTGAATGTTAGACAACTAAGTTTCTATACGTATACAAAATAAATGTAGCGGAAATGAGAATGTTAGAGTGAATGAATTGGCATATAAGGTTTGACAAGATTAGAAATGAATACATTAGACAAAAGCTACATGTAGCACATATTAGTGATAAAATAAGAGGTTGCTTAAGATGGTTTGAACACGTATGATATAAGCCTACAGATGCTTCGGTATGAAGATGTGAGCATTTAGTGGAAGAAGTAAAGAAAAAGGGTAGAGGCAAACCAAAGACTACATGGAGAGCAACAATTTCTAAGGATTTACACTTGTTTAATGTTGAGGAGGATATGACTTTGGATAAAAGGAAATGGAGACGAAGAATACATACAACCTACCCCATCTAGTTTGAGATTAAGGCTTATTTGTTGTTGTTGTTATCATCTTGCGGAGTCATCTTGCATCACTAAAAATCATCTAATTATCAATATAGATGACTAATAAATTAATGGTGAATTATTTTTTTTTATTGTCTTGCACAACGTTTATATAATTTTTTACTATATATATATTGACATTAAATTTTTGTGACTTTTATTTTTATTTGTACTTTTATATTTAGAACCTTTAAAATTTAATGGTTAAGTGACAGCAATTAACAGTTAACTAATTATTAATGGACTGAATTTCTATTTATATTTTAAAAAATAAATATTAATAAACTAAATTTAAAAAATAAATTCTGTAATGATTAATATTGACCCCTGTCTATAAATTAGTTATACTATCCAAAAAGAAGGAAAAAGAAAAAAGAAATATATGGTTAAAGACTTAGTGTCATAACTTCTCCTGGCTAAAAGAAAAAAGTATTAAATGAAAGAATCAATATAAAGAACCAAAAGCAAATCTTGAGGAACAAGTGTCTTGGAAATCTTTTTTGTGGTTAGGTTTTCATCTATTGGTTGGCTAGCAGAAAGAACACAACAAGGATCTTCTTGTAACTCTTTCTACTGTTTTATATGGTCTTTTGGTACGCAAACATTGCAGCTAGTTTTGGGCCCATTGCTCTTAGCCCTTAAGAAAGTACACGCACATTCTACCAATAAATTATTCTTTTTCGTCTCCGTATACATTTGGCAGATACTAACTACAAATATTAACAAAATTTTCCAAACTTCTTTTTATTAAATTTCACTAAAATATGATTATTAGTAAATAAAAAGAGTGAAGTTCAAAACTTTTTATTCACTATGGTCTTCAAAAAATAATAAAAAAAATATTTTGTAACGATAAAGACTAAAAATTGATAAGTAATTAGAAACACGTGCAGTTTAAATAGTTGATAGTCTAGTTATTCTTTCAATTAACTATAATTTGAATTATACTACACCTAATGATTTAATTTTATATATATATATATATAAATTGACACTTTATGGCTATACACGTAATTTTTCCCTTGTATTTGTACCAATTTGCAAAGCCGGTTCTTAAATTATAAATTTTTCCAATTAAACACTTGCTTAAATGCACAAGTATAAACATAATTATCTTTTTTTACCATTGGAGACCATTTACTTCAATTCCCATATGTATTACACTCCCATCTTCGGGTGTAGTACACGCTTTTGTCGACTCAGCATAATTAGTGCCATATGTCAAAATTTGTGTTTAATTGGGAATTATGAATTTAAGCAAGTTCGGGTGTTTAATTGGAAAAATTTAATGTCCAGAGACCGATTTAGCAAATTGGTATAATATAGGGGCAAATTATGAATTCGGCCGACACTTTATTGATTAGTTGACATGGAAGTATCAGTTTGTAATGAGAAAGATTTAAGAATTTAAATTATAGCGACCACCCGCAATTTAAGGTATTAAATAAAAAGACTCATAATTTTGTTTTTTTTGAAAATAAAGAGACTCGTATTAGAGGACTGCAGATATAGATTTAAACAGAAGTTTCCTTCCTCGAAATATCGTTGTTGGATCTTGAATATATATAAATCATATGCATACAAGTTTTAAGAAGTTGGGTTACATTATCAAGATCTGAACCTGCATTAAGCAGCTTAATAATAATGGATATTATTGGTAGGGATGGATCAAGACTACACATGCATGAATTAAATAAGTAGTAAGTGAATTAAGCCTGCGTAATCTATCTGTCCAAAGAAACCATCGGCATTAGATTAGTGATAATCACTTAATTAAAAACATAAAAAAATTTAAATTTAATTTCCCATTTCGATATTTATAATTAGAATAAATATCTTTCTCGCATACAAAAATATCTGTGTAAAGAAATGAAAAAGAAATATGGCAAAATTTGAATGTGCGATAGAAAAACAATGACACCAAACAAAAGGGCAAATGCAAGAAATTATAATTATTTCATGGTAGGAAAACTGTACCCATCTTTCCTCTTTCTTGGCGTTTGCATTAAATTATCACACGATGTGAGATAAGGACAATACAAGTACTAGCAAATTATTTTTTAATTTTTTTGAATAAGCAACTACCGATTCTACCTTTCAAGTCTGTTCGTTTAAAACCCCCCAAAAATATGCTACTGCTTGCTGCCCTATCAAACGGTTTTTCTTCGATAAATTATGCATTTTCTTTATAAGTTAATTTTGACCAGTCCACCAATCCAACAGTAATTAATTATTTCATTTTCATATTATAATTTCATAACAAAATCATGTGATTCGTGCTGTGCCTTTAAACTTTTATTGGCAATATTCTTGTGCTGTAACCGTAAAAGACATCCCAACAATAAAAGCTTCGAATTTCTGCAAGAAATTCATGGATTCAAGATTTTGTTTTTACTGTGTATATTGCTTTTAGGATTTTAATTTTTTAACTAGTCCTTACTCTCCATATTTGAAGATCCACTTTACTTCTTCATAATTATTAGGATCCTTAATCTTTCAAGTATATACAAGGAAAATTAATTTATAGCCCTATTAGGCCGTGAGATTGAAAAATATAATTCATGATTTTTTCTTTTTTCATTTTGTAATTAATTACGCATGTTAAATTTGTTTTTTTCAGAAATTTTATCACCTTTTTCTTTATTATTAGATTAAAATTGATGGCAAAATTTCTCAGAGGCTTCCAGTCTTGTTTAATTCTTTTAAGAACAAAGAAAAATAAGCTAAAGCAATAAATAAATAATTAGATGGGATGGCAAGGGTCCTTCTTAATTTCTTAATTAAATGTCTTGGATTCGAGTTAGCACTTTTTTCTTCTTTCTGCATACGTTCGGTGTGAATCTAGATTAGTTGAGATACAATGAGTTTCGGAAAAAAAAAAAAAAACTCTAATTAGTTATCAATGTGATTCTGGGTGTAGCATTGGTTGCCTCAGTTTTGGTAACCATTGAACTTATTACTAATTTTAGTATAACCACTCATGAAAATTTCATTAGATGTTGTTACCCTTATTATTTTAATATAATGTAGCAATAATTACGTAAATTAGACTTTTATTACCTTTAGATTCTACTAATAATTATTTTTCAGTACATTTAACAAAGTGAATTGGTTACTGAAATTTGAATTCTAACACCATCTCCGCATAATAACACTCACTAGTCGATATTTTTTTTTTTAAAATAAAAATAATATCCTAATGAATAATCATAGTGCTAATTGTGAAATTGTGATGATTAAAAAGCATTTAGGACGTCTTAAAATTAATGGAATTACACCCTAATTTCCCTTTTTATTTTTATTTTTTTACTGATATCTCTAGTTGTAATTAGTGTATGTCTCTCCCTTATAATAAACAAATGGAAGAGAAAAAATGATTTTGTTTTTAATGGAAAGCAAAAATCTTTACATTTACTTTGCAATGAATCTATTTCATAGAGTATTTCAGTAGATGAGGCTTTTGTTAATATATCAAGTGATCTTGGATTTGTTTCTCTCGATTGTGTTGTTGCTTGAAGCTTTTCACCAATGGATTTTGTCTAAGTTAATACATCCAAGGATAAAAATCTCTCTATTTGTGGTGGTTTAATAGTTTTGTGGGTGATATTGGAGCCTACTTTATTGTAAAAGCTGAGGTGTGGGATATTTTTCAAAG
The DNA here is from genome assembly GCA_947683425.1 of Excoecaria cochinchinensis. Classification (NCBI taxonomy): domain Eukaryota; kingdom Viridiplantae; phylum Streptophyta; class Magnoliopsida; order Malpighiales; family Euphorbiaceae; genus Excoecaria; species Excoecaria cochinchinensis. The sequence continues at coordinate 16,125,567 of CANTUQ010000058.1, forward strand.
TATCATTCTTGCATATCAATAGGAGTATAAACATATTTTGGAAGAGTAGGATAACCCGGTTGTTATGGATATAATTCTTGTAAGATGTCAGGTTACGTATTATTCTTACACGTCAATTGGAGTATAAACATGTTTTGACAGAATATGACAACCAGGTTGTGGTTGATATGATTCTTGTAAAATGTCATCCTAATACTGATTGTTTTAATGCTATGCTTACTATTGAAGTCAAGGTTAAAAATTTTGAGTCTTTTGCCATCTCTTATGTTCATCAACTGATTTTTTTTATTTTTTATCTAAATTGGCATATCAATTCTCTCCTAGGTTTCATATTTTAATATGTAGTTTTTTTTAATAAATTTTAATATGTAGTTATATCATGATATTATTGGCATAATTTAAGTACATTAATTTTGTTTTCTTATAAGTTCAGCTCACTTTTTTTTGTTTTTACCCAAAAAACCAAATGGCAAAACACGCTAATGCAAGTGTACTCCTTAAATGGAAAAACTATCAATATTACTCAAAAAAGAAATAAATAAAAATTTCCATTGTCATCTTCCCCAACATGGCTGCAACCTAACAAATTCCATTATATTTTGAACTTTTAATAAACTTAATTTTATATCCAGAAGAAAAGGAAAATACCAAATGCACATGAAAAAGTCAAGAAAAGTTTATATAAAACTGGGTTGAGGAATTTAGATACATCAAAAAGGGACGAACTACAAAATTAATTATAACATTCATCAATTACATTTCAATAATATAATTTTTATTAAGTCCACTAAAAAAACAAAACAAGATTACATAATATTCAAAAACAAAAATGATAAAAACATATATATTCAAAGGGTGTAAGTACGCAGGCCAGATCTCCACGGACAATTAAGTCATTATAACTATAAAACTAATAATTATTTTAATTACCACCAAGGATTGCATCCTTTGGTTGTTCTTCTAGCTCCTAAACACAAAGTTGAAGTAGGAGAACCAAAGCTCTCTGCATCTTGATCATACTCATAAACCCTCGAATCAAACGATGATCCACAGCTAGAAAATCTTCTCCTTCCACGATATGCTCTGTTGGGTGTAGATGGAAAAAAGCTCGAGCATGAAGAAGAAGAAGATGAAGAAGAAGAAGAAGGGGAAGAGGGTAATAATGTAGAGGACTTTCTTGGATTGATTCTTGAAAAAAGAATGTGAATAAGATTGGATCTTGAGTGTTTCTTGGTTGTATTTTTATTGCAAGAATTTGAATAGAAAGAAGGAGGTGGAGTAAGTGGAGGAAGAAGAGTATTTTCAGAAAAGGAGTATTTAGGATTAAGAGTACCAGGCTTAGACTCCCAGAGAAATGGCACACTAACTTTTACTCTAAAAGAAGGGTAAGCCATGGAAGTTTCCTTTGAAAGAAGCCTTGAGAAGAACTTGTCATCTTCTTTAATTTGCAGAGATTTCTGTGCAAGATCTGAGCTACTACTGCTATACATCTTTGGATTTATTGATTTTTTCACTAAACTAAGAGAAATATGGAAGAAAGAGAAGCAAGATGCAATAATTCCTTAGCATTATATACATATTTATATATAAATAAGAGGACTGTAACAATAGATTAATTGAAGCTGCCTGCTTAAATAATAATATTAACACATGCATTTCATTTATTATGATTTTGGGTTGAAGATTTTTAATTGTGACGATGTATGGTGGCCCACGCTAGAGCTTTAATGACATAAAATTATTATATTAGTACCCTATATTTGGGGTACGAGTAATTTATTATCTACCCAATTTTTTTGACCATTTGATTAAGTTTTGAATTTTTATTCTTGTTATCTATTTTGCTCATGATCAATCAACATTTTTTTAGCATAGTATTCTGTTTGTGGGCTTAAAGCAAAAGTGATTGAAAGCCCCTTCTTACTTTGGTCCCTCGTATAATGAACTGCACATACACATAAAAAAAAGGGAACTTAAACAATTATATGGTATTATATATATAGATATATATATAATTTTAAATTTAAGTTTTTAATATGTATTATTTTAAAATATTTGAGATAAAATATTTTGTCTTTCTGTATAATTATATTCGGTGAAATTTTAGATTAATTGAATCGGTAAAATTGGAATATTAAATGATTATATATATATAAAAGAAAAGCTCACTACTTAAAGATTGTTTCGCCCTTTGAATTTTAGTCTCATAGTGTATTTATTAGGTAGTCCCCCTCTCTTTCTTTCTTGTTCCTAATTACTAATTCCTACTATGATAGGCTATGCTACAGTCGGTTACATTTATACATCATCCTAGTCTTGCAAAATCATAACTTTTCTTTTAATTACAAAATAACTTAGGACCTTTCGTTCATTTTTTAATTTACTTCATAAATTAAAAAGTTTACAATTTCACATTTAATCTTTATTTATATTTCAAATCAAGAAATCTATTAATTTTTTTAAAAAAAACTAACGGAATATTTTAGAATATTTTGTAAATCACTAAATGATATTATTAATTTTGGATGGATTCATTCGAAATATAATTAAAAATTGGATGTTAAATTTAAAAGGTTTTTATTAGTTTAGGAATTAAGATGAGCTGAGTGAAAACTATGTATAAATTTTTAATTAACTTATCGTTTTCTTATTACAAACTGCTCCATGACTTTCTTATCTATCCTATTATAAATTAACTCTCTCCTAATTACAATTACGTAATTGCTTCTCTTGACTATGAGTTTCAACCTTACAGAGAGATATATTTTTTAATTCAAATTACAAAATGAAAAATTACCCTTAGCCTTTGGCCAACTGGTAATTCAATTATGCGGATAAATATTATATATTTAATTAAGATACTATTATTTTATTTATAATGTCAATAAAAAAACTATTTTATTTATTAGTAATCCGAAGATGCGAAGCCACCACAAACGCTCTCTAGGGGAATAATTAAATATCAAGGGCCAAAACACAAAGTCTATATTGACCGGTACGTACCTTCTCAATGAAATTCTCAATATATATATATATATATCTCTCTCTCTATATATATATATAAAACAAAATTAGAGGTGAGGTGGACCGGTCAATCGATTCATGAACTCCAAAAAATCAGTCAATTAATATCGATTTTTTTAAAATACTAACCAGTCAGTTATAATTGGTTAACCAGTCCATCGGTTTCAATTTTTCGGATCAGTTAACAAATATTTTTCAGTTAACCACTATAATTATAATATTTATTTATAAATAAAATTAAAATATTCAAAATACTCAAAAATTAAAATTTTTTCACTATAATATAACACCATTGTTGTTAAAATAAAAGTTTTTGGCGGATATAAGCAACTTTATTTTTAAAAATTAAAACTTAATAAATAAAATAAATTAATCGGCCCATGATCATACTAATTAGATGGACGGTTACACTTATTAATAATCAATTAAAAAAAACTTAAAAAATTCAAAATAATTAGGATAATAAAAAAAAGTGTAGCAAAAATATTTAAAAATGTAAAATTATTAAAATAAATCCATCCAATACTAACAACTATTTTTCTTTATTTTGTTTTTAACTTGACACATTATTTTCACATATATTAAAAATTTTAGATTTTTTTTAAATTGTTGAAAATTTTAGTTAATATATAAATATTAAATAATTTTTCGAATATATTTTGATTTCCATTAATGATGTAACACCCCCGCCGTCGCCCCGGTTGGAAGGGCGCCGGCGGGCGCGCTATCCGACGCTCACTCACACACGTACACTAAGCGGATGCATACATTCACACATGACATGCATACGAAAATACAGAGGAAATAAAAACTTTAAAGAAACAATGGCTGAACATACAATAACTCACATACATACATTTAATCATTCAGCAGAAGCATAAGGCGAAAGACAAAACTGAGGGATAACTTAATACAAAAATATAATAACCTTTACATAGCCCAAAAATAACATTTAGAAATTTACAAATACATAAGATTATAGGAATAACAATAATCCAAAATACAGAAGCTGATCACAAAAATAAACTTTTAACTTCTACGTGGCCGACCCTGCAGATGCGCGACTCGAACGGAACCAAAACCTGCCACCTGCACGGGAAGGAAATCCGTGCTAAGGGATAAACGCTTAGTGGGGAGAACACACAAGAAAAAGTGGACGGCCATTCACAATGGTCGCCAAGGCATAACACACTCACAATGGCTAATGTGAACATTCAAAGCACATATATGATCAGGCTTCCATAGCAAAGGCATTAATTCGAAAACTCACAACCATAACCATGTACTTACGTCTAGAATAGGCCAAAACAGACATAAAACAATACACGATACAAGTATCATCATGCAGAACTACATGCAATATCACATGCATAAACCTACCATGGTATCAAATATCGGTACCTTACCGTGCGAAATCACATGAGCTTTACACATGCAATTGTCATAACCAAGTACCCATGTGTTAACTGAAAACCCATTCAAATGCGACACAATTACCATATGATAACGTACCCAACTATCATGCTAAGAATACTAGCTATCTAACATACTTTGACATGCCATACACACACACTAGCCAAAATCCAAGGGACGACATCCAAAGCACCACATTACTGCTGCGCAACTCTAATACATAAAATATCATGCCGAAAACATTCCAATAGCGGAGACCGAAGACATAATCACATAACATCACATTCATAACATCACCATGCAGAAAGTACAGTTAAATCTTACATACTTACAGCCACAACTGCTCCGATTCACATGCTTATATATAATAAAACCATGCTTGATTCACATACATAAATACATTAGTCGAATCACATTCAAAGCATTCAGAAACTTATAACACATCACATTACAAGTGCGGATAATCGTGTTAGATAGAAAATCATGCTTACATAATACAAACATACATTCCAAAGCCCAGAATCACGTTCATGTACATATAAACTGATTCCTTAAATCATTATCGAGCTCATTCGGATATCACATTCTTATAGTTATTTCAAAGCAAAGCAAAATAATAAAACACCTGCTGACTCACAATAGTGGATAACGAGTATAAGGGACAATACTTTATGGGTACCAACCGGCCAAAGGGTACCTTACGGGTACGAATCGAAAAACAACATCATTTTTCACATTCGAAAACATTTTAACGAAAGGGGATCTTAAACAAGATTCATTCACACATAAGGGTTCGCGAGGAACCAAACGGGGGACCTGATCAGGGTCCAAACGTTCAAAGGGCTGCAGCTATAAGACTCTATTAGGCATGCCTAACTATCCACTAGACTGACTCTCGCAGGTCATGCAAAATCCATTCATTTCATGTTTCATGATACAGCATACAAATTATCTGAAGAATCACGGTATCACTCATATAAAAGCATATATAAAAGCATGACATGAATTATACAGTAGTATAATTCCATTCAATTCATTTTATAATATTCCAAAATTACATATGTACATATTTGCATACATATAAACATATTCATGTCATGGATTCGCATTCAAATAATTCATAAATTAACAGATATAAAGCTTAAGGTCACCAAAGGAAACGGGAGTTCAACCCATACACACACGCAAAAGGAAATTCATTCAGCATAACAAGACCGTCGCGCTCGCGACAGAGACCGTAGTCTCTTCAAAGCGTGTGCGCGACGGACTTCGCGATCGCGGGGAGGAGGGAGATACCTGGCTCTGTCGCGCTCGCAACTATGTCGCTATCGCGACAGAGAGTCAAAACATTGCTATCGCGGGCTCGCAACAATTCGCGTGCTCGCGATAGCACAGGCCAGCATTGCGCTCTGTCGCGATCGCGACACCGTCGCGCTCGCGACAGAGAGCACCCGATAACTTTCGCTATCGCGAGCTCGCGACAGCACAGGCCAAGATCGCCGGTCGCTGTCGCGATCGCAACAGCGTCGGGATTCACGAATTCTGCAGAATTCTTCCTCTTCCAAAACATACACACAACCCACAAATCACATCCAAATGGTCTCTTACCTCAATTTCAGCCACCCTTTAGCATCAATATGCACAATATAACATTTATTAACAATTAATTTCACACCAACATCAATTTAAAGTCACAATACCAATAATTTCCAATACTCACAAATTTGTAGCAAAAACCACATCAATACACAAAATTACTACCATAATCCCATACTCATGCAAAATTACCTTACCCAAACAAAAATCCATAACATACATACCTTATCAAGAACATAACACAACCCAATTTCCGAAAACCATCAAGAACACATGCATAAACACATTGCATACAAAACTCATAGACATGCATTACTAACACCAATACCCAAATAATCACTTGCATAAACTCATACAAACACCCGCAAATTCTAGAAATCAAACATATACACACCCATGATCCAAGAAGAATTAAAGTAGAGACAATCCAAACTCAACATAGAAATCAAAGCTCCCAAACCTGATTGAAGCACAACCCAACCGATCTTCAGTCTTCACTCTTCTCTTTACCTTTAAGCTTGCTCTTGAAACCCAAAGCTTGCACAAAACCAAAACCCACAATTACTTTTCCAAAAACCTCAACTGAAATAAACCAAAGAAGGAGAAGAAGGAGAGGAAGCAAAATCCAAACACAAGAACCTTAAAATCCCAACTTACCTCTTAGAATCCTTCACAACTGAAATCCTAGCTTAAAGCTTGAGGAAAACCCACATGCAAAGGGAGAGAGAGAGCAAAAAATGAAGATGAGAAAGAGAGAGAGAGGCGTGAGAAAGGAGAGGGCCAAATGGAATGGCTTCCACGGGAAGCTTTTCCTCTTTTCCCACCTTCTCATCCCTCTTTCATCATTTTTCATTTAATGCCCACCTACCCAAGCCATGTGTCACATTCTTATTGGTTCCTTAATCCATCTTTTGACTTTAAGCACTAACATACCATACAACATCAGCACCAAAGTTGATCCCTCAAATCAATGACTTAAATTCCATTGCACCAAACTCAACTCACACCATAGCATTTCTTAAGAACCCACTTACTCCCAAGGCACCATACCTACAACTCACACTATAAAACCTCTTAACCCACTTATATCCTACTTCCATACACTACAAGCACACTCTAACATTTTCCTTTTTAACATACTTAATTAATTACTTTGCCATTAAAATCCTTATTATCCAATATCTTCATGAACAAATTACCGAATTACCCTTCACTAATCCGACTTAGCTCATCAAATCCGACTAGGCCCGATTTGGGGTGTGACAAATGAAAAATTGATAAATTAAGAAATAATAATAAATACTAAATATAGACAAATTGAACAATTAATAAATTAACTAAAATATTTTTTTACAAAAATTAAAATAAAATTGAAATATATTGTAAAGTAATGAAAATTGAAGAAATATAAATAATTAAATATGAAAATAATGAAATAAAAAAATTGTAATATATATATATATATATATATGAGTATTTATGTATCGGTTATCGGTTTGGTTAACCGATTCATGAGATAAAAAAATAAACTAGTCTATTAATATCGATTTTTTTAAAACACTAACCGATAACCATTAAAATCGGTTCGGTTAATTTTTTTGGATCGATTTCAGTTCAGTTTCTTAGTTTACTAAGTCCAACGGTTTTTTTACTCACTCATAATATATATTAATCTTGTGTATTTTTTTATCGTGCGCTACACGTGATATATAGTTATTTGTTTATGTAATTAATAATTCACATTTCACATTACATAATTATTATTAGAAAATATTTTACATTCACATTTATTCGAAACATATAACCAAAATTAAAAAAAATATATAATATGTAGTGTTTTCAAGAATAAATTTGATATTTTTAATTATTTTTTAATGAATAAATTTGATTTCAATTAAAATCAAAAAAAAAAAAATTTTGTAATTTTTTAAAAATGAAATATCTATATATCAAGAGTTCAGTTAATTTATATGTATTGTCAATCAATTGAACAGAGAATGGATAATACGAACACCAATATTTTTTATTAGGCACTACAAAATTTTATGTTTTTATGACTTTGTGTTTTATCATATAAAAACTATTGCTACACATATTATTAGGGGTGTTCAAAAAAATCGTTGAATTTAATTAATAGACAAAATGAATCGAAACTGAACAGAAAAATATGTTAACTGAATTGATTTTTATGGTTAACGGTTAGTATTTTACAAAAATCGATATTAATAAATTGATTTTTATTTTTAAGCTCATGAAATGGTTAATCGAACCGAAACCGATATATGAATACCCCTATAGTTTATTAATTTTATTTCACTCTTTCTTTCTTTTTATTATAATTTTTTATTTCACGATTTTCATATTTAATTATTTATATTCCTTTAATTTTCATTTACTTTAAAATATTTCAATTTCATTTTAGTTTTTTTAAAGACATTTTAGTTAATTTATTAATTGTTCAATATGTTCATATTTCGTATTTCTTATTATTTCTCGACATATCAATTTTCTATTAATTAAAATCAAAATATATTCTAAAAATTATATAATATTAATATATTAACTAAAATTCTCAAAAAAAATTAAATTTTTTAATATATGTGAAAATAATGTATGTCAAGTTAAAAACATGAATAAAAAAAATTAGTTGTTAGTATTGGATGGATTTATTTTAATAATTTTACATTTTTTAAATATTTTTGCTACACTTTTTTTCATTATTCTAATTATTTTTAAGTTTTTTAATTTTTTTAATTGACGATTAGTAAGAATGACCATCAATCTAATTAGAGTGATCATGAACGGTTAATTTATTTACTTATTAAATCTTAATTTTTAAAAATAAAGTTGCTTATATCTACTAAAAACTTTTATTTTAATAATAATGATATTATATTATAGTGAAAAAAGTTTAATTTTTAAGTACTAAAATATTTTAATTTTTTATAAATGTATTTTATAGTTGTAATAGTTAACCGAAAAATATTGGTTAACCAGTCCGAAAATTCGAAACCGATGAACTAGTTAACCAATAGTAATGGACTGGTTAACAGTTAATATTTTTAAAAATCAAATTTAATAAACTGATTTTTTTTTAAAACTCATGACCGGTTAATCGGTTCATGAACACCTCTACATATTATTCATTGTTTTTTTTTTTAATTCATTCTACTTAAATGTACCTTTTTTAAAAGAATATAAAGAATAAAAGACGTTTTAGTATTTAAAATAAAAAGTTGACCCATTTGCTAAATAAAGCTAAAAATAGAATTATATTTCCAAATAAAAGGATAAAATATTTATTTTCTAATTCTAAATATATTGAATTAGGTAGAAATTCTAATTCAGCACCATTTACGTTTTATATACTAATTTTAATTATTTGTAATAATTACGTGTCTCGCGAAATCCCATCATTTGGTTAGAAATATAAAAATCTATCAATTTTTTAATTTATATTTTTAGTGAAATTTAAGTTTTATTGCGTTATTAAATTGAAATTTGATTGAAATGTAAAAATACGTGCCGTGTACCATGGTCTTAAAATAAAATAGTTGAAATCCTATTTGAATTCAATCTTTAAAAGTAGGGGTGAGCAAAAAAAATAATGGATTCGGTTAACCGAAAAAAAAATTCGAAACCGAACCGATGGACTGGTTAACCGATTGTAATGGATTGGTTAATGTTTAGTGTTTTGAAAAAAATGATATTAATGGACTGGTTAATGATTTTTGACTCATGTGACTGGTTAACCGAACCGAAACCAAATTTTTAGTTAATTTATTAATTTTTTAATAATTTATAACAATTTATTCTAATTAAAGGTGATCATATAATTTTTTTTCATTATACTAATTATTTTAAAGTTTTAAAGTTTTTTAATTGGTTATTAGTAAGTATAACAATTTATCTAATTAAAAGTGATTATGGACCGGTTAATATATTTACTTATTAAATATTAATTTTTAAAAATAAATTTGCTTATATCAACCAAATATTTTTATTTTAACAACAATAATATTATATTATAGTGAAAAAATTTTAATTTTTAAGTATCTTGAACATTTTAATTTTATTTATGAATATATTTATAATTATAGTGGTTAACTGAAAAATATTGGGTAACCGATCCGAAAATTCGAAATCGATGGATTGGTTAACCGATGGTAATGGACTGCTTAATGGACTGAAATTTCAAAAAACTGATCATGTACCGGTTAACCGACCATGCTCACTCCTATTTAAAAGGGATTGATTTTATATATTTTGTCTTGGAATTGATTTTTAGGATTGCCCATTGATAACCATGCAAATATCATTTGCAAAAAGGCTCATTCAGTCGGCCCAATCTACTGGCAAGACCCAAGGCCCAACAGCAAAGAGTAGTAGGCGTGAGCTCCAAGGCAGCGCACACACCCGATCGGCTGATGTGACAACCAGTCCCGTCAGCCGTCTGACACAAGGCAGCGCCCATGCCATCACCTGCTCCCTGTCACTTCGCCGCACAGCTACTCTGTCTGCCAGTTATCACATTCCAGGCACTCAAGTGCATCTCAACTGTCTCTTATAAATAGCCCAACCAACAGTGGCACCAGGTATTGAATCTCTGAAATTCTATCTCTAAGTACTCTCTCTAGAAAGCTACTAACTTAAGCTGCGGAGTGCTTACGTCTGGTCCGACCGGGTATCTCTTGCAGGATTTGCTCATCCGATCGGGTCTTCCGCTATAAGCCGACCAGCTCTCCTTCTTTCTTCTCGATAAAGCCACCATGTGCTTTATCATTTGGTGCTTTCGTTGAGAGACATGGCTAATTCAAGATCTAACAAGAGCGCATCCTCCAGAGAACATGATTGCGACAGCGGCAGTCGCGCCAGATCAGGGACCTCACAGAGAAGGGAGAGACCTCCCAGGTCCCCAACCAGGACCAACTTTCTTTTCGAATTCGACGATGCCATTCTAAGGCAACTGGAAAATACCCCTGTCACCGTTAAGGACATGCGTGCTCTCCTTAGTGACTTCACTAAGAGTATCGTCTAAACACTCAAAAAAGGCAAGATGCCAAGAACCTCTGAGAGAGCCCATGAGGACTACCTCATGGACAAAGACTTCAGACGGAGAAGAAGAAAGGGGATCTCCATCAATGAGCCACAAGCTGAAGACAGTCGAAGGGGCGTCATCAAGATCCCAGGAAGGTATGATAAAGGGAAGGGAACAATGTCCACAAGTAGGGACTCCCCCTACTACCCCAGCAAGTCTTCCACCCCCTCCATAGGGGATGATCTGTCTTTTATATGCACCCCAAATCGCAGCCACTCAAGAAAGGCCAAAGGTGAGTCTACCGCCACTGCCATGAGCAGGGAAGACCAATGGTTTAAACAGAAGCTCAGGCAGTTCGGCTTCCCCGCTCCTAAGAAAGGCGCATTTGAGGGGAACACATGCAGGAATTCTGCCTCCCCATTTTGCAGGGACATCACAGAATCCGAGCTACCTCCCAGGTGGAGAGATGTGGTGATGGACAAATACACAGGTAAACTGATCCCACCACTCATTTAGCAGAATATCTGATTAAAGTGCAGGTCTACACCTATGACGAGAGGGTAGCCTGCAGAATCTTCCCCACCACCTTGGGAGGAGACGCTCTCAATTGGTTCCATGAGCTGCTACAGGAATCAATCACCTCCTTCAAACAACTCAAGGAGCTATTCACCACAAGGTTCATCGTGCAAATGCGTGCACTAAAATCGGTGAGCGACCTGTGCAATCTCTATCAGAGGTCCGATGAAAGTTTTTGAGATTACATCGACAGGTTTCAAGCTACCATGTCTGAAGTGAGGAATGTCAGTATTGAGATAGCGACTACTGCCTTAGCTAGGGCACCACTGACCGCCCTTTGTTTGAATCAATAACAACAAGACCCCTAACCAGCTTTGCCGATCTAATGGAGAGGGCTAGGCAGCACATCCAACTGGATGACGCCCTAAGGTCCAGCAGGAGAAGAAGGACCAATGTAATTGATCGGCTACAGCACCCAGACGGTCGCTCATTCAATAGAGCTTCCGGATCTAAACGGACAGCTAGAAGCCCAGACCGAGCTGCAACTTTCAGGAATCTGGGCAAAAGGAAGGAATCCCGACGGGGCAGGGCTGAACACTGGGACGATCGCTCGGTCAGAACGTTCACTCCACTCAATGACAACCCAGCCACAGTGCTGATGTGGATCAAAGAAAAGCACAGCAAGGTCAACTGGCCCAGGAAGTTGTCCGAGAGGAGCAGAATTGTAAGGGACCCCAAGAAATATTTCAAGTTTCACAGAGACGTCGGTCACCTGACTGACGGATGTACCTCGCTAAAAAAGGAGATTGAAAGGCTGATACGGAGGGGGTCCCTCAGAAAATTTATAGGCCCGGCTAGAGGGGAGAGTCCCTGTAGACAGCCGAAGCCTCAAAGGGATGATTCAGGCTCAGACGACGATGACGAGCACAGAAACCCGAGGAATACCGACCCGTGCAGGCTATACACCGAGGTAATAAATGTGATCACTGGAGGATCATCCTATGGAGAGGACCTCTCCAGGAAAAGAAAGGGAAAGGGCATCTACCTCTCTCACCAGGCAGAATAGCTAGCCTCAGTCACCATATCCAGCAAAGACGCATGAGACGTCATGTTTCCACATGAGGACGCTCTCGTTGTAAGAGCTCGGATTAACAATTTTAATGTTAAAAGAATCTTGATGGACAATGGCAGTGCTGTCAACGTGCTTACCCTTCAGGCCTACCGAGCCATGGGACTCCCGATCGAAGAGTTGAAATCGAACACCACACCACTGATCGGGCTCGGCAATGCTACTGTCCTGGCGGTGGGATCTTTCGAACTCTTCGTCGAACTAGGCCAAGAGGCAATCACTCATGCTTGCAAGGTAATATTTATGGTGATTGACATCAGGCCTACCGAGCCATGGGACTCCCGATCGAAGAGTTGAAACCGAACACCACACCACTGATCGGGCTCGGCATTGCTACTGTCCTGGCGGTGGGATCCGTAGAACTCTTCGTGGAACTAGGCCAAGAGGCAATCACTCATGCTTGCAAGGTAATATTTATGGTGATTGACATGACTTTGCCTATAATGCCATTTTTGGCAAGCCGCTGCTTTTCCAAACCGGAGCTGTCACCAGCGTACGGTACATGGTGATCAAAATCCCAACCAGAGGGGGCATCGCCATCCTGAGAGGCGATCAAAAGGCGTCACGCAAAGCGTATCTCACCATGATAGAGCAGCAAAGGGAGGCCATAATCGTAGAGCCAGGTCTGGAGCGGTCTGAGCAGGTGGAGAGGCCAAGAATGGACCCTGCTAAAGAAGTGAAGACAAGGGCGCTGTCAAAAGGAAAAAACGTTCAAGTCGGGACCAGTATGAACACAGAAATAGAAGACGCTATCATACGGGTCTTGATGATAAATCAAGCGTCCTTTACCTGGAAGCCAGAGGATATTCCTGGCATTAGGAGTGTGCACAACCCGACCCGGCCTGAACAACCTGGCGAACCCGACCCGAACAAGTAATTCAGGTAGGGTTGTTCGGAGAATACGGGTTGGGTCGGGTGTGCAAAATCTTATAACTTCGGGTTCGGGTCGGGTTAAAGCAGCCAAAACCCGAACCTGACCGAATATAATATATAAAGGTTATTTTTTTTATTTTCTTAATCCCACGTCCCCACCCCACCCCTCTCCACCCCACCCTCCTTCCCCTTCTCTCTACTCTCCCTGCCCCTCTCTCGCTCTCTCTCCCTCCTCCTTCTCCTCTTTGCCATCGCCGGTCACCTCTCTCTCTCTCTCTCCCCCTCCTCCTTCTCCTCTTTACCACCGCCGGTCACCTCTCTCTCTCTCTCTCTCCCTCCTCCTTCTTCTCTTTGCCACTGCCGGTCACCTCTCTCTCTCTCTCTCTCTATCTCCCCTCCTCAGATTTGGAGTCCGCATTTCTTACTTTCTTCTCCATTTCTATTTAATTTGGTATTTTGGGTCTCATACCTCCCCTGCTTTCTTCTTTACAACAACAACCAAACCATTTTATATGTCAGTTTCGCATTTGGGTTTGGGATTGCATGTGGGTGGATTTAGAGCAACTCATCAGCTCTTGAAATCGAAATCGAAATCGGAGTCCAGTTTCATCAGGATAGAGGGATGGCGGCTAAGAAGGCGTGCCGATGGAAGCTGGAATTTTGTGATGATGGAATTTTGTTGTTTGGATATATGATGGAAGTTTCATCAGGGGTTAGCTTGAGCTATATGATGGAATTTTGTGTTGTTTGCTTTGATCTGAGGAAGCTAGAAGCAAAACTGTTGGTTTAATTTTCTTATTTTTGATTTTATTTTTCTTTTTGATTTTGTTGGATTAATGTATTTTGTGTTTGGATTTTGTTGGATTAATGTATTTTGTGTTTGGATTTTGTTGGATTAATGAATTTTCTTTCTTTCATTTGCATTTGGGTGTGTTCTTGTTCTTGGCTTCTGAGTTCTATCATTCTTTCCTTTTTTTTAATTTATTTTGGGTTAAACAGGTTTATTGGGTCGGGGCCCGAAAATAGTCGGGTTTTTCAGTTCGGGCTCCTAGTGATAATATGGGTCGGTTCGGATGAGATTTAGCTTATTTTTTGGGTTGATCAGGTTCGGTTCGGGTTGACCCGAACCCGACCGATGCACAGGCCTACCTGGCATTGATCCAAAAGTGACCACCCGCAAATTAAATGTGGACCCAACTCATCCCTCGGTCAGGCAAAAGCTTCGAAGGCATGCGCCCGATCGGAGGAAATTCATATCTGAGGAGGTAGATAGGCTACTAAAGACCAGAACAATCCGAGAGGTAGACCATCCCGAGTGGCTTGCTAATGTGGTCCTGGTGAAAAAGAAGTCAGGGAAGCTGCGGATGTGCGTGGACTTCACGGATCTCAATAAAGCATGTCCCAAAGACAGCTACCCCCTGCCGAGTATAGACCAATTGGTGGACGCCACTGCAGACCATGCCATTTACTCCCTCCTCGACGCATACACTGGTTACCACCAGATCCTGATGTGGCTTGCAGATCAGGAGAAGACCAGTTTCATCACAGGCGACGGAACCTTTTGCTACAGGTGATGCCGTTCGATCTAAAGAATACTGGTGCCACGTATTAACGTCTCATGAATAAAATTTTCAAAAACCAGATTAGACAGAATGTGGAGATATACGTGGACTACATGATCGTAAGGAGCCCTGAAGAACATCCTGCCGATCTGGTCAAAGTTTTTTGCACATTAAACAAATTTCGGATGAAGCTCAATCCCGAAAAATGCGGGTGCCACGTATCAGCGTCTCATGAATAAAATTTTCAAAAACCAGATTAGACAGAATGTGGAGGTATACGTGGATGACATGATCATCAAAAGTAGGAGCCCTGAAGAACATCCTGCCGATCTGGCTAAAGTTTTTTGCACATTAAACAAATTCTGGATGAAGCTCAATCCCGAAAAGTGCGTCTTTGGAGTCCCCTCAGGAACGTTTTTGGGCTTCATGGTTTCTCAGAGGGCGATTGAAGCTAATCCGGAGAAAATAAAAGCTATCCTCGAGATGCAACCCCCCAGAAGCATAAAATACATCCAGAAGCTGAACGGGAGAATCACTGCCCTAAGACGATTCATCTCTTCCTCATCCAAGTGATGCACTCCTTTCTTCAAGAAGCTAAGGAAGAGTGAGACCTTCAATTGGGGGGAAGACTGCCAACAAGCCTTCGAAGAGTTAAATAAATTCCTCACTAACTCGCCACTGCTCAGCCGACCGATACCAGGTGAAAACTTGTACCTTTATTTGTCCACCTCTGGTGAGGCCATTGCAGGTGTCCTGGTAAGAAAATAAGGGACCCAACAACTGCCAGTGTACTACGTCAGCCAAGTACTCAGGGGTGCAAACTTAAAAAAAGGACCGGTCAAGCAACTCATTATCGCCCTCATGATGTGCGCAAGAAAGTTAAAACAATATTTCGAGGCGTACACGATAGTGGTCCGGTCGGGTTATCTGATCAGGAGAATTCTTCAGACACCGGACCTGGAAGGCAAAATGGTTGGATGGGCGATCAAGCTGCAGTCGTGGGATGTGAGGTATGAGCCCAGAACGGCAATAAAGGCTCAGGCTCTGGCAGATTTTATTGCTGAATTCACCAGTGAAGAACCCTAAGGTCAGCCCAAACGTCAAAAGTGGGAAATGATTATGGACGGCGCAATAAACAACACCCGAGGAGGCATGGGCATTGTAATAACAGGCCCCTTGGACATTGCAATAAGGTGTGCAATAAAACTTAGCTTTAAATCTTTTAATAATGTGGCAGAGTATGAGGCGCTCCTTAAAGGATTGAGACTGCTCCGTGCCATCCGGCCGGAGTCAGTAACCATCAAAAGCGACTCTCAGCTCATGACAAGCCAAGTGATGGGCACCTTCGAAGCCAGAAAAACCAGCATGATCCAGTATCTGGCAAAGGTCAAGGCTGCTATCAGAATACTTGAAGAATCTAGATCAGAGTGAAACCTTCAGAAGGTACCGATAGATCAAACATCCGAAGCCGATCGGCTGGCGAAGATGTTTGCTTTCGAACAAGGAGTAATAGAAGAAAATATCACTATCGTCGATCAAACCTCCTCCTCCTTAGACGAGCCGGAAATGATGGAGATTGATCAAGGAGAAGAAACCTAGAGATGAGCCTGATCAAGCAATACCTGCAGACAGAACAGCTGCTAGAGGACAAAATCGAAGCTCGAAAGGTATCTCGCAAATCCCTTAATTACTCCATAATTAACAGTGATCTGTACAAAAAAGCTTTCAGCCATCTTTGGCTCAAATGCGTGACGGAGGAAGAAGGAGATTACATCCTCAAGGAGGTTCATGAAGGCATATGTGGGGCACACGAAGCTAGCAGAGCCATGGAAAGGAAAGTACTCCAGACAGGGTACTTCTGGCCAAGCATTTTCAGAGATGCACAGGAGAAAGTAAGGAGATGCCCGCAATACCAGGTTCATGGAAGGGTCATAAGGCAGCACGGAGCAGACCAGCAGCCGATCGAGGTTGCATGGCCATTTGATCAATGGGGCTTGGATATCCTAGGACCTTTTCCCTAAGGCAAGAGGCAGATGAAGTTTCTCATTGTAGCAGTTGACCACTTCTCTAAGTGGATCGAAGCAGAGCCTTTAGCAACGATCACAGCAGAGAGGGTTAAAAACTTCGCGTGGAGGGACATCATCTGCAGGTATGGCTTACCTAACGTTTTCATTACAGATAATGGCAAGCAGTTCGACAGCTCCATCTTCAGAAATTTTTGCCAAGGCCTAAATATCAACCTGAGATTCACCTCAGTCACTCACCCTCAAAGCAATGGGATGACAGAGGTCTCCAATAGGACCATCCTGGAAGGGTTGAAGAAACAGCTAGGTGAGGCGAAAGGCAACTGGACTGAAGAAATGTAGAGTGTCCTGTGGTCTTATAGAACTTCACCAAGGACATGCACTCACCAAATGCCATTCTCTCTTGTCTACGGCTCCGGAGCGATGATACCCATAGAGGTTGGCCTCCCATCCTACCGATCGGCATTCTATTCTGAACGGACGAACATCCAGGAAAGATGCCAGGACCTAGACTTAATAGAAGAAAGGAGGGAGGACGCCTACGCCAAAATCGCTGCCTACAAGCAAAGAATTGCCAGATACCATAATACGAAGGTGAAGTCTAGAGCTTTCAACGTTAGTGATCTGGTACTCAGAAAGGCAGACATAGGTGTGACGCACGCCGGACCCCGGGGGCACCCATTGACCACCCTGCTCTAGGGCAATCGGGAAAATTGAAGGTCCTTTGACATCTTGCAACGAATTGAAAGTGCGTCTATTTTGGGCAACAAGGAGGTTTCATGGAGTCGCCACCCAACAAAACGTTGGGAAAGTTCATCTCGCCTCAGTGAGCCTAAGACGGCGCTTTTATCCATCTTGGGCAAACCAAAGGGGTCTTGGAGGTGAGCGCCCCAATAGAACATTGGGAATGACCCTCTAACCCTGTGGAGCCTAGGATTGTTAATTGAGTCTTTTGGTGGGACATAAGAGGTGTCTTGGAGGCTCCAATGTGTGATCGGATACCTCTCGCCTCGTTGAGCCCAAAGACCAGAGCTGGGTTCGGGACTTCTCATCTATTTCTACCTTGATTTAACTTTACATTTAAGTTTTGAGTTTATTAGTTCTCTTTCTCTCTCCACACGATGCAAATTTTTAAAAGCACAATTATTCACATTAAAAGCGGTAAATATACATACATAAAATATATGAGATAAATGTTCGAAATTAAATTACAATAAAACTAGAAGCGGAATACAACTCCCATTTTAAAGGCACGATATATATATATACATACAAAAGACGGGAAATTCATTTATTTTGAGGGCTTTGGCCCTCACATGCATTTATTAAAAAACTAATTTTTATGTTATTTTTATAGGCTAAAACAGGACATTGGGTCCTTTAATTTTATGAAATAATCCCAATTTTAATTAATATAAAACAAATGTCCGTTTTTAATTTATGCGGAATAAAATAACAAAATTACATAAATAAATAAATAAATAAAATAAGGGACAAGGAAAAGAAATAAATGAATGAAAAGGGATAGGAAAACTAAACCAAAAGACAGGCTTTCCATGACGGCTTTTCTCTATAGCTCAATCCATCCAGAAATAAGGAAATATAAAACTCACGAGACAAAAGAAATATTAATATTTACAAATTAAAGCAAAGCACGTATAAATAGAGAGTGAAATAAATAACTAATATACATAAAAAAGGAAAATGTTAAAGTAAAAATAAATAAAAAAGTAAAAAAAGCATTTTGAAAATAAAATAAGGATTTAATAGAGAAAGAAATAACAAAAAAGGGAAAACAAAGGTGAGAGATGGGCTCAACAGACCGACCGACGGCCGTCCCTCATGTGACCGACGGCCAATAGGCTTACGCGCCGTCGCTCGAACGACAGACGGGTTTATTGCCCGCCGCTCGAGCGACAGACGGGCGTATTACTGCCCGTCGGTCGCCCCTGGTTTCCAAATAAAAAGCCAAGAAAACTTCTTTTCTTTTCTCTTCTTAAATAGACAACTTTCCAACAAAATAAAGGCAAATAAGAACTAAATCAAAGGTAAATAAATACAATAAATGTGGAAATGAACGTGATGGATTAATAAAGCAAGCGTCCAGAATATTTACCCTCTGATTGTACCTTTTTGGAGTGAAACTTTGGTTGATTCAAATCTTGCACGTCTCACGAGAAGAAAGCAAAAACCAAGAAAGGAAAATGACTATATTTTCCTTGATTTTTACTGAATTTTTGAAATATTTAAATCCACGAAATGGATGAAAACTAATGGATATAGCCTTCTCCAAGTAAAATAGATTCACTTAAAAGTGAAACAAAAACCAGAAAAGAGTAGGAAAATATGGGAATTTAGTCAAAATAGAAATCAAGAAACTTGAGAAGAGGAAGATTTCCCCTTTTGGCTTGCCTTTTGTGACTTTTTTCAAGAAAATTCGAACCCTTTCAAAATGAAAAGATTTACTATTTATAGGCATGACCGACGGGCAGACCTAATCTCACAAACGGGCATCTCTGAGCCACCGACGGGACACGTGTCCGTCTCTGCTGACCGACGGGACACGTGTTCCCGAGTTAAAGCGGTGGCCGCCTTAACGACCGACGAGTCTGTGAGCTACCGATAGGTTGTCCATCCCTGAGAGAGGCAGTGATTTCAACGACCAATGGGATATTCGATGACCGACGGGATATTCAATGACCGACGGGTAGACCATATGTGGAGGAAAAATTCAAACTTCAAGCTAAAACTCCCAATTTTCCAAATTCCCTTTTCCTATAAAACCTTTTTTTACTTCTCATAAGCCTAGAGGATCAAAATTTCCGAGTTCCACCCACTCATTCGGGACCAGGTATCGATTTCTTTATTGGGTAATCTCGGATCTGGACCGTCCCGGGACACGGTGCTTACAGTTGCCCCCAATTTTGGGAAGGCTAGTGCACAAGTGCCTAGGTGAGCCAAAATTCAGAGAGAGAAAGGAAGAAAAGCATACCTGGGCGATCCTTTCCTTTTGCGCTGTCTGCTGGGTAGACTTCATCTCAGTCCGCTTAGCGGTGGATGTATTCGATGCACGTGTCCCTACTGGTTTTGTTTTGACTAGTAAGGCAAAGATGCAAATTCCTTGCTAATCCCTATATGATCTGCAAGGTGGAGAGCAGCGCTATCTGACTGCAACCCTAGCTATGAAGAGTTCCTTGCTGTACGATCTGCAAGGTGGAGAGCAGCGCTATCTGACTGCAACCCCGGCTATGAAGAATTCCTTACTAACCCCTGTACGATCTGCAAGGTGGAGAGCAGTGCTATCTGACTGCAACCCCGGCTATGAAGAGTTTCCTTGCTAACCCCTGTACGATCTGCAAGGTGGAGAGCAGCGCTATCTTACTACAACCCCGGCTATGAAGAGTTCCTTGCTAACCCCTGTATGATCTGCAAGGTGGAGAGCAACGCTATCTGACTGCAACGCTGGCTATGAAGAATTCCTTGCTAACCCCTGTACGATCTGCAAGGTGGAGAGCAGCGCTATCTGACTGTGATTGATATCCATATTTGGACTAAGATTAAGTCAATGTTCCTGTATACCAAGGAATTTCTTATTACTCTCATGTGAACTGTTCTTGTTTACAAGGTTCATAAATAAGTTTGTATCATTATTCATAGTTTTGTTATCACTTTCCTGATTTTATGATTATAAATATTTTATTTTGGTGTAAATAAAGGTGTACACCCAATCGTTATTAATGTAAGCATAGCATGCAAGGATAGGGAAAAATGAATATCATACAACTTTCACTATAAAGTAATTTTGTACAAGATATGTACAACAATAAGAAAATATAATAAAAAACCAAATAGACAACTATAACAAAATGTCATCCACACTCCCTGAATGGCTAGAAAGGTGGATAATCTCCAATCTCCTCATCAGGGTCCTCGTCATCAGATATGTGGACGGGTTGAGGTGGCGACTGAGGCGAGGGCGGTGGCTGCGGCTGGGTCGGTGGTCGAGGCCGAGGCTGAGGCCTGGAGGCAGAGGGTCCAGCTCCTGAAGTAGAAGGATCCGCCGCTCCTGAGCGCTGAGATGCCCATATATCTACCATCGGCTCAAGCCTGGAGGGAATCGCCACTGGCATAGACGATGGCTGCGGTCTCCCTGGACCCTGCTGCTGGAACTGCACCTGGGCATACCCATCAAAGAAGGGCTGGGCACATTGCGTCATGAAGCGTAAGGTGTCCGTGATCATCCCTCCTAGCTCTCTGAAAGCCCTGCTCAGCTGGCGAGTCTGATCTGAAGAAGTAGTACTCATACTCTCCAATCTCTGCTCAGTCCGCTCGCGAAAATCCCGGACATACTGAGTCATAGGGTGGACAGCCCCATCTATCGTCTGTACCGTCGAGAGGAGGGCATCCATCGACTCCTGAATCATCTGGAGGGTCATGTCCACCCCCTGAGCTGCCTCGTCCTGGGAGGCCCTCACCTCCTGTTTCAGGTGGCCCACCATCCTCTCCTGCTGCTCCGCCATCTGCCTAAGGAGCCCTGCATGCTCCTGCCTCAGCTGGCCAATGGCCCTAGCCTGCTCCTGGATCAGTCCCTGCTGCTGCTCCAGCCTCTCTGTCAGGACCCTATCTCTCTCCTCAATCCGAACAAGGAGGGTCCTATCCCTCTCCTCCTGTCTATGCTCGAAAGCTGCAAGCGCAGAGACTACAAGCTCGGAGATGTCTGGCTGCGGTGCTACTGGAGGTGGAGCTGGCTCTGATGATTGTCCTGGAGGTGGAGCTGTAGATGTGGATGCCCCCGGGTCTCCTCTGAAGTAGGGGTGAAATCTGGGTGAACGCCGGAGAGAAGTCCTCTGAATCCTAGAAGCCGGGGAAGGAGGAAGACTTTGTGCCCCCGATGTCGGCTGTGCCCCCGTTGTCGGAGAAGCACCGAACAACTCCTCCATGGTGAACTCGATCCCCATGTCAGAAGGAGTCCGAAGCTGCTCCTCATACTGCTGCGGGTGTGGAGGCTGGCCCTCCTGAGGAACCTCATACTGGGGAGGCTAGACCTCCTGATGCTGTGGCTGTGAAGGCTGGCCCTCCTGATACTGCTCAAACTGAGGAAGCTGGTCCTCCTGATGCTGTGGCTGCTCCTCAGGCTGTGGTGGTACTGGTACCTCTCCCTGAGGCTGCTCCTGAGCCGGGGCTAAGGACGGAAGATAGAAGGCTCGCCGTGTCTCATGTATCGTAAGGAGCCTGAAAGCCTCGGCCTGTCCTGGGATATGTAGCACCATCCCCATCTGTACTGCGGCAGGGGCGTCCACATAAATGCTCTCATCTAAAGTGCCCTGAAGCCTATCCGGAGCCACCCCCAATCCTAATAGCAAGAGAGTGATGACCCCTCCAACTATCACCGATGGGGCTGTCCCCCTGGAGACTCTGGCCATGTTGGCCAGTATCTCATGACTAATGTTAAGGCGCTGACCCATCATCATAGCCCAAAGGCCCCAAATCTCGGCCGCGTTAAGCGACCCCGGGTTGCCAGCCCGTCCAAGATATGAACTGGAAAGCACACTGTGCAAATACCGAAGTGCCTGTGATATCAAGACTGTGCTCTTCGCCGTATCATGGTCATACGGCACTCCGGGGAGAGCAATGGCAGCCCAGTGGTCCCTCCTAACTGCCCTCTGAGGTACCATAACATCCTGACCGTGTGGAAAACTCATGGCCTATGCAAACCTCTGCCGCGTGATGCTGAAATGATGACCATCAAACCAAAACTGGACCACCCCGGGCTCTGTATCAGATCTCTTGAACCACCCGTAGTGGAAAGTGGCCAATACCTGTCGCACTACCTCGGGATATGTGGGGAATGCTGGCGCCATAAACTCGGTCCAGCCCGCCCCTGCAACTAGAATATCTACCTCATCTGCCATCCCCAGAGCCTCTAGGAATGGTCTGGAAATAAAACGGCTGGCCCGGAACTCTACCCGAGCCAAAACTACATATCTCTGCCAGGCCTCCGGAGTCATCCACGCGGGAGCCTGAGGCTCATCCTGTCCATGAGGGACGCGTCTGCGTGGCGGCATCCTGTAATTGTAGAAAATTGAAGAAGACTAAAAATGTAGAAAAATAGGTCCTGGTTGATGCACAATAACACAAGAATCACAAAAACGCGCTAAAAATGCAAAAAAGTGAAGAAAAGGAGAAGAAAACGACAAAAAATCGTCAAAGGCATCGGTTATGGGAAGAGGAGAAGAGGAAAAACTGTTGCCCCATCGGCCACTGGTCACATATATATATTTCGTGACCGACGGGCTGACCGCCTCTAGGAGCGACAGACGGCTTGACCGTCTGTCGTTCCGAATCCCGCTTTTAATGTAAAATTAAATGCGCATGATGACGTCATGATGATGTATGAAGATGCATGCATATTGACATGTGGACATCGACCGACGGGTAAGCCGCCCATTATGAGACACGGGTAGGCCTTCTGTGGAGTTTTTCTATATATTTCAAGATTTTTCTGAGCTTTTCAACCTCTTCTGTTTCTCATCCATTATTTTCCATTTTTAGGCTTGGCAAAAATGTCTTCTGCTTCTACTCAAAAGATGTACCAAGTTCTAGATGATTCCCACACTTGGGAAAATAATATGCTCACCCCCCTGTCTGGCCTAAAATTTCTACGCCGGGTTAAAATAGACCACAACCTCCTGTTAGCTGCAACCCATTTCTGGAACCCTCAATTCCACATTTTCAAATTCACCTACCAGGAACTATGCCCCCTACCTGAAGAGCTGGCTGCCATTGCCGGAGCACAGTATCCTATCAATACTCACCCAAGCATTCCCTTTTACGACCTAGTCCAGTCCCAAGACATCGCCCTTTCCTTGGGCTTACCTCCTTCCGAAGCTGCTCGATTGGTCCCCCAGGGCTCTACATTTTCTATGGAACCGCTGATCGAGGCGCTGGACAGATTCTCTGATGTCCCAACTTACCAAGTAAGCATTGTTTTCTTATTTTGCATGGTGAGATTTCTGGCTGTGAGCTCGGAGGATTTGGCTGGTGATCCCCATTTATTTGGAATCCTGGATGGCTTTCACCGTGGGCTGACCCCCTTTCCCTTCATTCTGGCCAAGACTATCCTAGGCCTGGATGCGATCCGCTCTAGATCTTCTTCCACATTTGCCGGAAGTCCTCTCTTACTTCAGGTATGTCATTGTTTTAAAGGTAGTGCGTCCCTTGTGGATTTTCGTACTAGCTTTTCTTAGCGGGAAGTACGCCCTTTCAGGTTTTCACACAACCCTTTGCCTAATTTCTACCTGAAGTAAATCCTACTTACCCCAGCGGCTCTTTATTTTTATTCATTTTTTCTTCTTTTCTTTTTTTTAGATCTGGCTGCAAGAGAAGCTGAAGATGTTATCAGAGCCACCTCCCCGAGTCATCGCGCAGTACTCGCCAAGGCACTTTCTCCCGTGCCAATGACTGTATACACTTTCATCTCCTGATGAGGGGATCACGAGATATAGCAAGATATCAGACGACGACATTCGCTTTATGGCTGCTTGGCTCCCTCTGCCCCATGCAGTCATTGACGGGTCTTCGAGGTGTGTTCCCCTCTACGGGCTTCATCAGGCCACCTTCTATATCACAGCCCGGTGCGCTCGTCAGTTTGGGATGACCCAAGATGTGGTGAGAGTCCCACTGTCTTTTCGAGGAGGAACCTTTTCCACTGCTTTTGCCTCCCGCTACCATGAGCTATGGAGTCGACTTCCTGTGAAGACAGTTATACCCCGATTTGAATCTCATTTCCCGGCTTCCACCAGCGAGTACAAACGATGGGTTATTAGTCCAGCTTTTGATAATAAGACCCGAGGGCTTAAGTACCTGGCTGGCGAGAGTAGCGGTAGTGCTTAGCTTAGATTAAATATGTACATCTTTTAAATGTTATTTCTTTTCAAAACAGAACTAAAGAATAATGAAAATGAAAAGAATAATTCTCATTTTATTTCACAAAATTGTGTACATTTCCATAAAACTTCTATATACATGATCAGTATTTGCTATGAATTCAGCTATGCAAACCATATTAATACATGAAACCGAATTTTGCAAGCATCAGAACTCCTGTTACCAATCGGCCCTCTCAGATTTTCTCGATTGGACATTTTCTCTCATGCCTCTAAGTTTTGCACAGGATGCCTTTTTTCGGTTTTCACCCTGTCGAGGCGCCCAATTTTAGCAAGGCCGCCTTTTTTCGGTTTTCGACCCGCGGGGCATTTTATTCTCTTCTTTTTCTCTTATTGTCTTTAGCCATGGAACCTTTTGAGTCTGTCTATGTTCACCGGTTCCTTGAATTCATTGCCGTCGCTATCTGATAAAATTGCGGCTCCCTTTGACAATAGCTTCTTGAGAATGAAAGGCCCTTCCCAGGTAGGTCTGAATTGTCCCCGGATGTCTGGTGCTCCTGGTCTCATCTACTTAAATACCAAGTCTCCCTCCTTCAAAGGATGTTTCTTAACTTTCTTTCCGAAGGTTCGAGCTAGCCTCTTCTGATAGATTTGGTTATGGTAGTAGGCTCTTAATCTGTTCTCATCCATCAAGCTTAAATGTTGCAGCCTTTGCTGTGCCCATTCAGTCTCGGGGATCTGAGCTTCCATGACTACTCTTAACGATCTGAGCTCTATCTCAATTGGCAGCACTGCCTTTGTCCCGTACACCAAAGAATATGGCGTAGCTCCTGTAGATGTTCTCATTGTTGTCCGATAGCCCCAGAGTGCGAAAGGCAGCTTCTCCGCCCAATCTTTGTAGGTTTGGGCCATTTTGGCCAATATTTTCTTAATGTTCTTATTAGCAGCCTCCATTAGGGGTGGGCAATTGTCGGGTTCGGGTCAACCCGACCCGAACCCGAATAACCTGAAAACCGAAATATGGCAAATCTTATGACCCGAATCGACCCTAAATTATAATAGGGTCCCGAACCGAATAACCCGAAAAATTTCGGGCCCCGAACCGAATAACCCGTATTTCAATTTTTTTTTTGAATTTAAAACTAATTAAACCTTATTACCAAGTTTGAGTTGCTATTTTCATCAGGGCCACAATAACTTGAATACTAAGACAAATCAACCTTTTTCATGTTCTTTATATTATATACTTGCACAACGTATATTACTTATATTATCTGTAACACATTTCATTATTTTCTCAATAAATCTCAATACTAACTATATGCTCCATACTTTGCTGCCTTTACAGAGAAAATGTTTATATGTGCATTGACAAGAATGAAAGTCTTTCAATTTCTTTTTCATATTTTTGGCTACAGTAATAACTGCACATATCCTTTTTGGAAATTTACATACACAAATAAAAGAAAATGATGGTTTTATCACTTGTTTATGCAGGGGAAGCTTCCTGGATTTGCGAGGGGAAGCTTGACTTCGGTTCTCCTTGCACACAAAGAAACATGGGACTATTATGTTTTGGCAAATCAGAACATGCATTACTTCCAGATGAATGAAACTATCTAGGAATTCAACATCACAAGAATCTGCATATCCGTTTTATACAGACATGGAACTAGACTTTGGTACATGAATCAATTCTAGTCTAAGAATGTCAAGGTTAGAAAAATATGAATTTGAATTTCAAAATCATGTTACAAAAGTTACAAAATTATATAAATCTATTTTAAGTTGTGTATAATGAATATATTATACTCTAAATTAAACTCAGTTCATCAAATAAATTGAGTATATTTAACAAAACATAACCCGAAAACAGAATAAGAAGAAAAAGAAGAGGAAGAAGAAGAGGAACTTACCTTCGTTGATGCTACCGGCGGCGAAGACGAGCGGCGACGGCGACAGCGACGAAGGAGCTGAGCGGCGGCGACGGCGGTGGAGGAGAAGAGCGGCAGGGCAAAAAGAGATTCTAGGGATTTAGCGCGAGGGAAAATTGAAAACAGGGAAGGGATAAAAGGGCAAACCAGGTTTGTTAAGTGTGGGTGGGTCGGGTGGTTCGATTTTTCCCATTTTCACCCGAACCGACCCGAACCCAAAATTTCACAAATTCTCCAACCCGAACCGAACCGAAATATCCGAATAACCTTACCCGAATTAATATTTCGGGTCGGGTTATTCGGATTGGTTCGGTTTTTGCCCACCCCTAGCCTCCATAGCTCCGTTGGCCTGTAGGCGATATGGAGAAGACTTGTGGTGTTCAATCCCATATTTCTCCAATAGCTTCCTAGTTTCTCCCATAAATTGTACCCCATTATCTGATACCACATGGTGTGGAAGGCCATATCTACATATCAGATTCTTCTCAATAAACTTGGCCATGTCCCTCGCGTCAATCTTCTTGAAAGATTCTGCCTCTACCCACTTAGTAAAGTAATCGATGGCGACCATGATGTATCTATGTCCATTGGAGGCTGTGGGTCGGATTTCCCCAATGATATCTATACCCCAGGCGGCGAACGGCCAAGGCGACGTTACACTACAAGAAAATTCAGAAATAGAGACGGAAAAATAGAGACGGAATGAATTCCGTCTCTAAATAGAGACGGAAATCATTTTCCGTCTCTAAATAGAGACGGAAAGAAATTTTCGTCTCTATTTAGAGACGAAAAATGATTTCCGTCTCTATTTAGAGACGGAATTTGTTCCGTCTCTAAATTTGGTCGCTAAATATGGCGCGATTTTTTCCCACCAAAATTGGAGACGGGATTTAGAGACGGAATAGTTTTTCCGTCTCTAAATAGAGACGGAATTACTTTTCCGTCTCTAAATAGAGACGGAAAAGTCATTCCGTCTCTAAATAGAGACGGAAAAGTCTTTCCGTCTCTATTTTTAGAGACGGAAGACGATTTCCGTCTCTAAATAGAGACGAAAAAGTCATTCCGTCTCTATGTTTAGAGACGGAAGACGATTTCCGTCTCTAAATAGAGACGGAATTTAATACCGTCTCTATTTTTCGGGTTTTTAGCCCTAGTTCCCTTTCTTTTTTCCCTCTTTCTTTTCCCCTCTCCTCTCTGCTCCCTGTGTTCGCTGCCTCCTCCCTCCGTTGCCCGAGCCGTCCATCCGGCGTTTGTTCCCACCGCCGCCGTCGAGTAGAAGCCGGTGAGGTAAGCGTTTTCCCCCCTCTTTCTTTTTTTCCCCTCTTCTTTCTTTTCCCTTTCTCCTCCTCTGCTGCTGCCCCCTGTACGTTGCCCATCGCCGTCCGGTGCCCTTGCCCCCGACGAGTCGTCGCCGGCGTTGTTCTCCGACCCGTCGTCTGCTCCGGCGTTCCTCCTCCGGCCAGTTCTGCAGCATCAGGTAATATTTTTTTTTTTTTGAATTATTATACTTAAAATGTAATTAATTATTAGTGGTGTTGAAAGAAGATTGTAACTTTGATTGGTATCTCTTTTTGTTTATAGAACCAATTAGAAGTTTAAATTTTTTGCAATCATGAACTAATTTTAGGTCAGGAATGTGGAGCTATGGTTGAGCTTGAGCTTATTAATTGAATGGCTATTACATCTGAAAAGCACTTGAATTTTTTCTGTATATAATATCTAAATTTGATTGTCTCCATTAGTTTGTGATCGTTATCTACTCATCACTAGTGATTTGCTGACTTTGCTATTATGATGATAAGTTTGCAGATATTACATGTAAATTATATATACAAATATAGGCGAATATAATTCAGAGGTATATAAATAACTATGACTAGTTAGTTAATTATTTAATTAATTAAAACCCGAATTGTTTAAAACATTGATAAATATTTTTAAACTATAAATCAGAATGTGGATTAAATGTGTGTTTCTGTTATAATAGCTAAAAGGGTAAAAAGCTAACAGACCAATTTTTTATTTTATTTTATTTTATTATGCCTGCTTAATTCTAGTTCATCTTTCTTTTTCCTTTTTATTTTTTATCTTTTATTGTTACTTTTATCCTTATTTCATTGTCTTCCTGTTGTCACTAAGATCCAATATGTGATGTAATGTTCAATCTGAAACTGGTAGTATTGGATAGTGGTGACCTATTTCTATCTTTTATCTTATTTATTATTATTATTATTATTGGTTAGGTACTTCAGGAATAAACTAAGTTTTGTTGGAGTTCACTTTGCCTATTATTTTAATTAATTTCTTAGGAACATTCCTCATCACAGATTCAGACTCGTTCCCAGTAAATTGAGCTACAAATTCATTAAATCAACTTAGTATTAAATATTTAATTACCAAGTTGAGGTATTAATAAATTATGAAGTCAGTTAAAAAATAGTTTTATTCGAGAATATATTTCAAGCTTTTTCAAGAAATGCATGCCTTCCACTAATTTCAAATCCATTCTACTATCAATGGATGAATGTCGATTATGGAATTTGTTGCTTTCTATCACTTTAGTGAGATCAGATATATTTAAGCATATTCTGTATGAAGCTAGTCAACCCTAACTAGTTTGATTTATTTCTTAAAAAAAAAAAAAAATCACATATGAAATATAAAAATATTTCTTCAAATTAGGTATAAATTATATATCTATCAAATCAATGATAAACTATGTTATAGTTTAGTTTATAAACCGAATTTAGGTCCGTCTTTAAATTTTTCTTGTTGAAAAAGCTCAAAATATGATCGAATTGTATAGAGTTGTAGCGTATATACATTAGAAAGCAATGATGTTTAGTTGAAGTTTATATATGAGTATGAGTTGATGAGTTAGCGGGATACAGTGCATATTTCACAAACTTGACTAGTTATTTCTTGGCAATAGGTAGCTGTAGCCACCTAGCTAGCAACGCATGGTTAGGACGTAATTAGAATCAATGGCTCAATTGCTTGATGGCATAATTCTTCATTTTTCCAAGCCATTTAATTATTAATTATAGCTAATTATAAGCTGCTATTATTAATTAAAAATCCAAACTCTCATCTGTTTCTGTTGTTAAATTTTGGGCCATTTTATTGTGGGCTAATTGAATAAAACTCTTTAGTTCGTGGACTGTTGTTTGCTTGTATTTCTAAAAAACAAAAAAATGGTCAAATTAAAGCTTGATTAAAAGATAATGTAAAAATTAGTCCTAGTCAGCCACATACTTAGAAACAAAAATTCTTTTCTCAAAGAAAATATTTGTCTCTTCACCACACAAACACATGACTTTGAATTATAATATTCTTAAATTGCACCGTCTTTAATCTTCTCTTCAATTATAAATATAGGGCACTCACATTTCCTCTTCAACCCCATTAATTTTCTCATCTTAGTTCCCCCCTCTCAAGCTTTTAAACTTGTTAAGTCCTTTTAGCTATGGAGATGGAGTCAGCTACTGCTCATAATAATCCCTTATTAATTGAATATTGAGCTAAACTTGCTTATTTGTGGGTACAGAGTTTCTCTTCTATTTGTTAGTACTTGTTTTATAGTTTGTTTTTCTTATTCAACCCCTATTTTTTGTGCGTCTTCTTGATTGAGGCTGGGGTGTGATGAATGTTTGGATCTTTCTGCTTTCCCAAATTATAGGAAAATTGAGCTCATATAGTTTATTAACAGTTTCCATGGAATTTAGGTTATTCTTAATTTTGAGCATGTGGTCGATGATTTAGCTGACTAAGTTTTATCTACTATTTTTTCTTTCTCTCTTTATAGGTTTTTACTTTGCTTTTGTTATTCCACCTCTATTTTTGTGGGTTTGCTTGATTGATTTTGGGATATGAAAGTTTAGATCTTTTTGGTTTCTCGAATTAATGGAGTTTTAAGCTCAACTAGCTAATTTACGGTTACCATGGAGTTTAAGTTGTTCTTGTTTTTTAGCATTGTGGTCTGTGATTAGCTGACTTTGTAATAATTGAATCGGAATGCAGGCAATTATAGCAGGGGTGTTGTCAGCTGTCAGTGATATTGTAGCACAGAAAGTCTCAGGGATACAGAAACTTCAACTTAGACGTCTGCTTCGCAAAGTGGTAATTGCCTCTTTACTCTCTCATAGACATTCCTTATTTTTTATTTTCTAAGATGAGATTGAATTATGTTAGTGCAGTTAATTCTATAATGGTCCCAATTAGATTAATGAAAGGACCTCTGAGATTTATATCTATGGCTGTTCCAACTACTTGAGTGGTCCAATCATTTATTGTGAAATGGTCATGTATGAATTCAATTATATATAGTTGTCAGAGTAAATGTAATTTTTTTAAATGAAATTATATATCTTGTTTCATGTACCCCGCCGTTATCGGTATCGACCGCTGATCAGTTTCGCATCACGCGTTTTTTTTATCCCCTGCCCCCTAGCTCCCTGACCGACTGGTATATGACAAAAGGTCAGTTTTTCGATATCAAGCTGAATTTGATAATAATAAATATTTACCGTGGAAAAGATGTGAGAACTTATTGCATAACTAATTATGCATTAAATTGATTGAAGCAATAGATTATATAATAGAATTGAATTTAATTATGAGAATTGGAATGCTTTGGTACTAATTATGTATTTTTGATTGTTGCACTACAGTTTAACAATAATGAATAATTTAGACAGAAGTTGGATGTATAGAAGACTAACGCCTGATGGTTTCATTAATCTTGAGTTTGCTGAAGGCATTCAATATTTCATTGAGTATGCAAGATCTCAGCCTGCATATATGGACGGTTTGAAAATTAGATGTCCATGCAAAAAGTGTAAACATAGGTGTTATCTACCTACGGAGGAGGTGCATCTACATTTGCTGAAAAAGGGATTTGTGCCCAATTATTTTGAATGGACAAGGCATGGAGAACCAATAATAGGTAGCACGTCCAGAACTTCGGAATTTGGTCCGTATACATTTGAAGCTGAAGTGCATTCGGAATTTGCACCAGAGATGGTTGAATCTGAGTTGCATGGTGGGGAAGGAAATTTGTTGGCAAACAATATTTTTGCACCTGAAAATCCTTATGCCCAAATGGTTTATGATGCAGCGGGAAATACTTTTCAACCCAATTTTGTTGGGAATGAAGAAGAGGAACCGAACCCAACAGCCAAAAATTTTTTCGACTTACTTAATGCTGCTGACCAGGAATTATGGCAAGGATGTGATAGTATGACACAGTTAAGCTCCGTGGCTCGAATATTGAACATTAAATCTGAAGGTCATATTTCTGATCGGAGTTTAAATGAAATACTGGCTTGGTACAATGAATCGTTGCCATCGGACAATCAAATGGTTGAAAGTTTTTATGATATGAAGAAGTTGCTTAGGGGTCTGGGTTTGCCTGTAGAAAAAATTGATTGCTGTCGACTCGGATGTATGATCTATTGGGGAGATGATGTGGAATTAATGGATTGCAAGTTTTGTAATCAACCAAGGTTCAAGTCGATTAGTGGTAATAGGAAGCAAAAATTAGTACCATGGAAACGGATGTATTACTTTCCTATTACTCCAAGACTTCAGCGGCTATATTCATCCGATGTTACTGCATATCACATGCGATGGCATGATGAACATGAACAGGCAGATGGAGTAATGAGCCATCCATCAGACGCAGTTGCATGGAAGCATTTTAATGATATTCACCCCGATTTCGCTGCCGATAGTCGAAATGTTAGATTGGGTCTAAGCACTGATGGTTTTCAGCCTTTTGGGCAATCAGGACAACAATATTCATCATGGCCAATAATAATAGTTCCTTATAATTTGCCTCCATGGATGTGTATGAATGAGGCTTACATGTTTTTAACAGCAATTGTGCCGGGCCCGAAGAATCCAAAGCAGAAAATTGATGTTTACATGCAACCATTGATTTCTGAATTGCGGCAATTATGGGAATTCGGTGAGTTAACATATGATGTGTCACGCAAACAGAATTTTATGATGAGAGCAGCTTTGATGTGGACAGTTAGCGATTTTCCTGCATATGCTATGCTATCAGGTTGGAGCACAGCGGGAAAGTTAGCTTGTCCCTACTGTGGCAACGACTCAGATGCTTTTTATTTGACTAATGGGTGTAAAATTTCATGGTTTGACAGTCACAGGAAATTTCTTCCTCCAAATCACCCATTTAGACGAAATAAACACAAATTCATTAAGAATAAAGTTGTCCATGCTCCCCCTCCACCTAATAGATCGGGTGAAGAAATCATACAAGAGATTGATGAATTGGGTTTGCTGAAAGTAACAGAACTTGAGGCTGAAGAAATCAACAGTAGCATTTCCAAAAACTTTGGTTGGAGAAAACGCTCTATATTCTGGGATTTGCCTTATTGGAAATCAAATTTGATACGGCATAATTTGGACGTGATGCATATCGAAAAAAATATATTCGAAAATGTCTTCAACACGATAATGAATATTGAAGGAAGGACCAAAGATAATGCAAAATCGCGTGCTGACTTGAAATTGTATTGCAAAAGAAGTGAATTAGACAAAGATTTCCGAACGGCCAAGTATCCAAAAGCGTGTTACACTTTGGACAAAAGGCAAAAGGAAGTTTTGTGCGAATGGTTGCGAATCATAAAGTTCCCAGACGGCTATGTTTCAAATTTAGCAAGGTGTGTTGACATGAGAAAGTATAAATTGTTCGGAATGAAAAGCCATGATTGTCATATATTCATGCAAAGGTTGATGCCAGTTGCTTTTCGCGAGTTGTTGCCACAGAGAGTTTGGGAAGCTATAACTGAGTTGAGTATATTTTTCAAAAACTTGACATCGTCTGAGATAAAGATGGCTGACATGGAAAAACTCGAGAATGAAATTGCAGTCATACTTTGCAAATTAGAGGGATTTTTTCCTCCGAGCTTTTTTGACATTATGGAGCATTTACCGATACATTTAGCACATGAGGCCAAAATGGCAGGACCCGTTCAATATAGATGGATGTATCCCTTTGAAAGGTAAAACTAAATCTTTGATATACATGCGGTCGATTAATTTATAATTTATTATTAACTAGCCACAATTTATTATGTAGGTATCTGTATCACTTGAAAAAAAATGTCAAAAATAAAGCACGAGTAGAAGGCTCAATATGCAATGCGTACTTGGTTGAAGAAGCTAGTACGTTTTGTTCTCATTACTTTGAGCCTCACGTCAGCACAAGACGCCGCAAGGTTCCTCGTAATGACGACGGATGCCAAACAAGTACGCATGATGGAAATTTAGCTATTTTCACATATCCTGGTCGATTACACGGACGTTCTACCAGAAGAATGCTGACAGATGAGGAATTGGAGGCTGCACATGGTTATATCTTACTTAATTGCCAAGAAATTCAACCATTTGTGCAGTAAGTGTTACTTGTTTGACTAGGCGAATATTTATTTAATAATGGTTCAATATCATATGTAACTTATGTTGTCCGATGCAGTTTATATGAGGAATGGTTAAAGGAGCTTATGCCACATATAACACAAAATGACATAAATAAGGAAGTCGAAAAGCACTTTCATTTATGGTTCAAGACATATGTAAGTGTTAACTTCAAATATATTTAAGACATATATTGTATTTCGTGAATTGATTAAATGACTAACTGCAATTACATTATGTAGGCATCGACGCATACAATTGAAAATAATTTCATATCTGATGTTGCGAAGGGACCATTGCGTACTGTTAAATCTTATCCGGTTTATTTTGTGAACGGGTACAAATATCATACGCAATCTCATGGTCATAACAAGGCTACTTCAAATAGTGGAGTTTGCATTCAAGGTGAATTGATGAATTATTACGGCAAAATTACAGAGATATTGGAAATTGAATACCCCGCCTTGCCAATAAAACGATGTGTGCTATTTAAGTGCGAATGGTTTGATCCAACGCTTAATATTGGAACAAAAGTGCAAAACGCATACAATTTGGTTGAGATAAATCAAAGAAGAAGACTTCCTAATTTTGAACCTTTTGTGTTGGCCATGCAAGCGATTCAGGTGTATTATCTTCCGTTTCCTAGCTTAAGGCGAGATAAGAAGGATTGGTTGGCAGTTTGCAAAGTAAAACCGAGAGGCTTATTTGAAATGAAAGCTAATCGACAAAATAAACGAATTGAAAGTGAAGCCTTCCAGGAAGATGAAGTGGCGAGTCATGAAATAAATGAAAGCATGCCATATGAAGATAATGAGCCTTTGAACAATGTGGACAATGAAATGGTTGATATTGCATCGGACGAGGAATCCAGGTCTACATCTGAATTGGAAAGCGAATTTGATTCTAACTATTCAGAAAATGAAGACGATAGTGATAATGAATTACATTTAAGTGATGATAGCGAATAATTTTTTGACCACGTGAGTATGATCCATATGATCCGCATATCATTTTATACTTTCTGTTTGGTTTAATTTACAAATGACACATATATGTATTATTGCCACATATAATTATGATTATGTAATAATAACTTGATGTAATATTGTTCAATGATATACTCAGGGAAAAAAATGCATCACAAGAGAAGGACTGGTGCTATCTTACCACCTAGGGTGCGTTCGTCATTATCCACACCAGTTAGTCAAGGTGATGGATCGTCTCATGCTTCTGCACCTCCGCACACTGCTGCAGAATCTACAACCCCGACGTATCCAGGCCCATCTCATCCTGCTGGTACATCATCTGCTGCAGCGCCTCGTACAGAGATTCCATCTGAGGCATCTCAGAGATATCCTGATACAGTTGAAGGCCCTTTGCCCGGATCAGTTGGTGTGGATGGACAGATTTATATTGTCATTGAAGGAGAATAGTGAGTTATTAACATTCGTATTTCTATTTATTATATAGGATATGCTGCATTTCTTACAATTTATTATATTTATGTTGTCTATTAGCTTCCGTCCATCTGGTGTTTGCTCCCGCTCCATGGCTCGCACATTTAAGGAGAGAATTGAACTCAATGGTTTTTTATGGAAGAATATATCTCATGAGACAAAAATGTTTTATTTTGGAGAGTTTCGGGTAATTAAATTAAATTATTTATTTCTAATTATTGCACCTTAATTCATGTATTATTTAAATTTTATATGTATTGTACAAATACATACATTACGCTTAACTTTTTTCTTTTTTGTTGTATATTTCTCAGAAAGCTTATTATTGGGATTCCTCGGTTGATCACCTAGTCTACACTGTTTGGGAGAAACGTGCTCGTGTACGTTACAAGGACAAGCTTAACAAGCTGAAAAAAAAAGAATCGACGACCACGGTACTTAAATGAAGAAATTTGGGCACATTGGTTGCAGTACTGGTCATCACCGGAGGCCCTCACAATTGCCGATCGGAATTCTACTAATAGGATGGGCGGGCCAGAGGGAGTTAGCGTTTCTATACACACTGGAGGAACGTTGACCCATCGGGAGCATGCTGACAGACTCGTAAGTATTCATACATCTTAATTTATACAAGCTATTTTTTATTGCAATACATCACATCTTGATAATAGGCTAAATATTTCATTGCATGAAGGAGGATGGGAAAAATGTTGTGTAAGGAGTTTGAAAAGGATTTTGTTTGTGGATAATACAGTTATAAATATATTTTCATGCTTTTTAAGCAGGGAGTTTGTTACAAATTAAGGGGAAATTCCGCCGAAATTTTTTAAATTTATGTCTAAGTGTTATTGTTTTTTGAGATTGCAATACATCACATCTTGATAATAGGCTAAATATTTCATTGCATGAAGGAGGATGGGAAAAATGTTGTGTAAGGAGTTTGAAAAGGATTTTGATTGTGAATAATACAGTTCTATATATATTTTCATGCTTTTTAAGCAGGGAGTTTGTTACAAATTAAGGGGAAATTATGCCGAAATTTTTTAAATCAATGGCCAAGTGTTATTGTTTTTTGAATTAGAATTGTTTTCGCTTAGTATTAATATATTAACATATATGAGTATTGTTGTGCTTTTTTCATTTTACTTTTGATACAATTTTAAGGAACGTTAATTTCAAATATTGTTGACCTATAATTTATTTACAGGAGTCTAGAATGGGCAGAGTACCGTACCCTCATGAGATATTTATGCATACACATACGCGAAATCATGACAGTGTCACATTCGTCAGCGATCGAGCTAGACAAGTTCATGTATGATTTTTAAAATTGTTAAACTTAATTTCTATATGTTTTTAATTTTAGATTACTCTTAAATAACATTCGATTAATTTTCATTATAGGAACGGGTACTAGAGGGTCTTCAGAGTCAGGAGGCAGATGGTGGTAATGTTGATCATGCAAGAGTATATTACGACGCAGCTGGTGGTAGGGACCGCCGTGGACGGGTCTTCGGCTTGGGCTCTTATGCAAATACTTGTTATTCGCATGGTGCTTCATCCTCTACGGCAACGACGAGTAGACTTGCTGCGACTACAAATGAGGTTATTGAGCTTCGCGGCACAGTCGACACTTTAATGGACCGCATTGGTAGGCTAGAGGAATTCATTGCCCAAAATGTTCGTGTACCGCCGCCGACTGATCGTCCACAGTCACCTCCGTCTTAGTTAGTACTGTTTAATACACTTTTCAAGTACTTTTGCTTGTAGTCTTATTACATATATATATTAATACATTACTATTTATACTTTTATTTATTTTACTTAATTTTTATTTAATACTTGTTTCATTAATATTATTATATATAATTTTGCCAATTATAGTTTTATTATTTAAAAAAATTATGTATTGAAAATAGCTTTCAAGACGGAAAATACATTTAAATATAACTAAAAGATATAGTTAATAATATATTAAAAAAAATATGTATTTAATTTAGAGACGGAAAAATTATTTCCGTCTCTAAAAATAGAGACGGAAACGAGTTTTCCGTCTCTAAAAATAGAGACGGAAAACTCGTTTCCGTCTCTATTTTTAGAGACGGATATGTCATTTCCGTCTCTATTTTTAGAGACGGAAATGTCATTTCCGTCTCTAAAAATAGAGACGGAAAGACATTTCCGTCTCTATTTTTAGAGACGGAAATATCATTTCCGTCTCTATTTTTAGAGACGGAAAACTCGTTTCCGTCTCTATTTTTAGAGACGGAAAAATAATTTCCGTCTCTAAAAATAGAGACGGAAAATTTCGGTCTCTAAATTTAGAGACGGCCAAAATAGAGACGGAATTTTTCCGTCTCTATTTCCGTCTCTATTTTCAATTAGAGATGGAATTCCGTCTCTATTTTTCGTCTCTATTCCCCTGATTTCTTGTAGTGTTAGGTTATGCAATTCTGATACAGGTAAGTGCCTTAAGTCTGAATACTGCTGACACAGCTGGCACTGTTTCACATATTTCGAACAATTATTATCCATTGTGAGCCAGTAAAACCCTTGTCTCATGATTTTTTTGGCTAGTGTCAAACCATTCATGTGAGCTCCGCACGCGCCTGCTTGAGTTTCCTCCATCACCCTCGGGGCTTCTTTCTCATTCAAACATCTCAATTGAATGCCATCGGCCTGCCTTTTGTATAGCACCCCATCTATGCATATAAATTGTGTGGACAGTTTGTGAATTAACCTCTGGTCCTTCTCCGTAGCCTCCTCTGGAAAAACAGTGTTCTCTAGATAGTTCATAGTATTGTGATACCATGGCTTCCCATCTGCTACATGGACTTTCGCTACTGACTGTGATTGGAAACTGGGCCTATCTGAGCTGAAAATCAATACGGGTCTCATAATCACTCCTTCCGGATTGTCCCACATTGACACCAAAGTAGCGAGGGCATCAGCTAATTGATTCTCCTCTCTTGGAATGAAACGAAACGTGCATACCTCAAATTGGCTACTTAGACCTTTCAAGTGCTGGATATAGGGCATCAATCTTTCTTCTTTAACTGCCCATTCACCTCGGATCTGGTTGATTACGAGGGAAGAGTCCCCGAACACCTCAACAGTCTTCGCCCCTAGGGCTAACAAAGCTTCCAATCCAAAAATACATGCTTCGTATTCAGCCTCATTATTGGTAGCTTTAAACCTTAGTTTTTTGGCTAAAGGGAGCTTCTCATTTTCCGGGGTCGTCAAGATAACTCCTACTCCTGCCCCTTTGTTGTTCACGGCCCCATCACAATGTAATTGCCATCCCTGGATTGCAATAGCCGCTATATCCTCGTCTGGGAAATTGAACTCGTAGGTGTCTCCTTGAATCGGGTGGTCAGCTAGGAATTCAGCCACTGCTCGCCCCTTCATAGTCTTCCAAGTGACATATTCCACATCAAATTCCTGCAGCAACAATAACCATCTGCCCATCTTTCCTAGCAAGGATGGTGCCTCCTGTAAATACCTCAAAGGATTCTGCTTTGCTACCGCCTGCACCTTATATGAGTGGAAATAATGACTTAACTTCTTTGAAGCCCAGATAACGGCAAGACAAATCTTTTCTACCTCGACATACTTGATTTCGTACTCCAAGAACTTCTTGCTGAGATAGTAAATGGCAAACTCTATGCCGAATTTGTCCTCTTGGGCCATCATGGCACCTACAGAGCTGTCTTCTATGGCCAAGTATAGAATCAGAGGCTTGCTCGGCTGCGGCGGCCTCAACACAGGTGGATGCAACAGGTATTCTCAGATGGCGTCGAAAGCCTTTTGACAATCCTCATTCCACACCACTGGTTGATTCTTCCTTAGGAGTTTGAAAACCGGTTCGCAGATTGAAGTCAGCTTGGCAATGAACCTGCTGACATATTGCAACTTGCCCAGGAAGCTTCTCACGTCCTTTTCCTTTTAAGGCACCGGCATCTCCCTGATAGCTTTAACCTTGTCCGGGTTGATTTCAACACCTCGCTGACTGACCACATGCCCCAACAACTTCCCTGAGGTAACCCCGAAAATACATTTCTTCGGATTCAGTCGCAAGTCATACTTCTCTATTCTCACGAAGAACTTTTCCAATGCTTCGAAATGACCTTCTCGGGTGGTAGACTTAATCATCATATCATCTACGTACACTTCCACCTCCTTATGGATCAAGTCGCTCAGAATCTTCGTCGCTATTCTCTGATTTGTAGCCCCCGCATTCTTCAGACCAAAAGGCATCACCCGATAGGCATACGTCCCCCATTCAGTAATGAAAGCCGTCTTGATCCTGTCGATTATTTTGTTCAAAATCTGATTATATCCCGGATAACCATCCACGAAGCTGTACATTGCACAGGCAGCGGCGCTATCTATTAGCACGTCAATATGCGGCAACGGGAAATCATCCTTCGGACAAGCTTTATTCAAATCTCGATAGTCAACGCATACTCTTACTTTCCCGTTCTTCTTGGCCACGGGGACTACATTAGCCAACCATGTGGGATATTGGACCTCTACCAAGAACTTAACTTCGATCTACTGCCGGATTTCTTCCTTTCCCTTATCCGCCCACTCTGGTCTGAGCCTTCTCAGTTTCTGCTTCACAGGCTTGTAACCCGGATACGTAGGGATAGCGTGCTCTGCGACGTTTCGATCGACGCCCGGCATATCTTCATAGGTCCAGATCGACGCCCGGCATATCTTCATAGGTCCAGGCAAAGATTTTTTCGTGTTTTTTAGTATTCTCTCAAATTTTTTCCTTTTCTTAGGAGTTATATCTGATGCTATCAAAATTTCTTTCGGGTTTTCCGAGGTTTCAAGATTAAATGGAGTTGCATCAGAGGAATCGATATCAAATATGAATGGAGTGTGATCATGATCATGCATATGGAAATTATCGAAAACATCACACAAGTAAGCGAAATCATTCATATTATTAATGAAATTATCATCGTCATTTACATCATTAAATAGTTCAGGAACGAAAAGACATACTAAGCTAGTCTCCCCCTCCGCTCCCGCTATCTTTGCTTCAGCATCTGTGGATGATTCCGCGCCATCTGGATTCTTCAGGGGCTTTTTCTCTTGAGCTATTTTCTCCAACTTCTCTTTCCCCTTGATATGAGTGCTTACCATGGCCTCATTCACCACTTCCTCGGGCTCCTGTCTGTCCCAAAAAATCCGGTTGGCTAAGACTTCTTCATCCCAAAAGTCTTTCACTGGCTTGATCATACCCATCTCCCAGTCATATACATCGTTGAAAAGCTCAAAGCCCGGCACAATCGTATCTCCAGCCCATTGAGGCTCAGCTTCCCCAACATAGGCACAAACTGATGATGCTGGCACAAAGCTCTCTCGGATATGAGGGATTTTTTACATCGTCTTCTTCTTACTATGCTCTCCTCTATACCCCAAGCCCTTTCGATCTTTCTGGCCTCGAGTGACAATAGCAGACTGCAGCCCCTGTGAATTTTAACCCAGACCAGCCCCAGGAAGGTAATGCATTTTCCTCATCATGTTCACTACTGGAGGACTATCGCCTAAACCCGATTCTTCTCCTATTACCGACACATGGAAGCCACTAAACGACTGATTGGCAATCCCTAGAGCTGACACTTGATTCTCCCTGGCCGCGTTAATGGTTATCACCTCCCCTTCATGTGGGATCTTTATCATTTGGTGTAGCGTGGATGGTACCCCTCCTAGCTTATGGAACCAAGGCCTTCCAAGCAAAGCTGAGAAATTGGCCGGAATAGGTAGGACCACAAATTCTGCCTCCGTTTCAATGGGTCCAGTTTTGACCAAGGCTTTGAATGTCCCCGACGCTTGTCTCCTAGAATTATCATAAGCCGTGATGGTTAGATCCGACTTGCTAAGCATACCCTCATCGAATCCGTAAGCCTGAAGCGCGACCAAAGGGCATACATTTATAGACGACCCATCATCTACCATAACGCACGCAGTATGCTTACCATTGACTTGTTCCTTAATGTAGAGTGGTCAATTATGATTACGGCCCTCAACCGGTAAGTCGGCATCGGAATATACTAACCTTTCCCTGGACCCTCCTTTTACAAGATCCAACAACTCTGTCGGGGATATAGTAGTGGCCACAGTTGACTCAGTCAAGGCCTCTACTAGCTTTTGTCTATGAGAGGGGGACTGCCTCAGTAGATCCCATATGGATATCTGAGCCGTAGTCTTTTTTAACTGTCTGACTATCTGATTATCTTCCGTTTCCTTTCTTGCTCGAGCTTGCACTGGCTCTTGCGGTTTTTCTACTTCAGGGACCACTCTTCCACTTCTAGTGACAGCCCCTACTTCTCTGCCTTCTTTATCCGATTCCCACAGATCCACAGACGTCTAACCTTCTTCCTCACTCTCTTCGCTACTTTCACTAGTAGACCAGCAATCTACTGTCGCCACAGACATCCCTTTATTACTAACCTCAGGGCGAGTGATAGCAACATACTCGTTCCCGTACAAGTCCTGTAACACGTACCATTCTGGTAAGTTCGACCCGATCGTAAAAACAGGTGGCGAAACCGCATTGTAGCTAGGCTTCTTCTTCCCTTCCCTTCGCTCAGGGTCAGTGATCTGTTTACTGTCAATCAAATCTTGGATCTTATGTCTCAGCATCATACAGTCATCCGTTAAGTGGCCGGTATGCTGATGAAAAGCACAGTATTCATATTCTTTGTGTTCCGGCTGACCTTGACTCCTAGCTGGTCTAGGCGGCATTGGTTAAAGCTTTCCTTCCTTCATCAACCGTCCCAAAACCCACGATAACGGCTGGCCCAAATTCGATAAATGCCTCTGACTCGTCCCAGTCACCGATACTTCTGCTGTCCTCCTGACACGACCTCAGCAAGTGTACTGAATCGACAAGTAATATAATGGAGAAAAATTATGACTCCGAGTTATCGTACCCAAGGGACTGAACACGCAAGTTATGAAAATTGAATGTATGCTAAAGAATTCCCAGTTATTGGATTGATTTAATTATAACTAAACTAAAACTAATAAATTAATCGACTACTGTAATGGTTAAGTAAAAATAAATTAAATGACAGTAAAACTAGCCAAGATAAAAGTAAATAAAAACGAGAAAAGATATCAAATTATAAAGGCGTTGTTCAAGTTCACTCATCCACCCCTTACCCAAATATGAATAAAATCAATTTATGAATCTTATATGAAAGAAATCGGGATAACCCTCTTAACCCAAGCGTCCCATTCCGGAGCAAGCTATTCTAATCGCATAACGTCCCATTCCGGAGCAAGTCATACAACTAGCCTAATCACGGGTCTAAAATCCTAGGTTCGGTTTGCTTTCCAATTCCGGAGTCAAACATCCCAAAACCTCATTATTTCGCTCATCACTCAAATCTTAAATCATAAAATCCTGTCCATTTAGATTCCCATTCCGGAGTAGTCTAAACACCACAGCAAACATGATAGAAAATTCTGAGAATAAAATACATTCATGTCATCCAATTAACAAATTCATTCACCAACATAGACATATGAAATAAATCATTCATCACAATTG
Organism: Excoecaria cochinchinensis; assembly: GCA_947683425.1. NCBI lineage: Eukaryota > Viridiplantae > Streptophyta > Magnoliopsida > Malpighiales > Euphorbiaceae > Excoecaria > Excoecaria cochinchinensis. The sequence goes on from CANTUQ010000058.1 coordinate 16,169,032, forward strand.
GAAACTGAACTGAAAAACTAAAATCCATAAACAAGCAATAAACACCAGCAAAATAAACCAATCTTTCATACATAAACTCAATAGATGTTCATAATTCACATCTTAGATATAGGAGATTCAGAGATCCCCCGAACAACTAAACGACTACTCACAATCCATTACAAAATCAAAAGAGTAAAAGAAAGAATAAACCCTGAAATTCATTGAGAAAATCCCGGTTGAATTGCTCGATCTTCGATCTCTTTCTTCAAATCTTCAATGGAGAAAATAACTAAAATTCTGGAAAAACTAACTAAGAACTAGCAAAACTCTTGAAATTGAACTATGAAACTAAAGCAATTTAATCTCAATTACTAATCGAAAATCAAAAACAAGAACGAAAATTGAAGTTTAGGACCGAAGAATATCTCTCAAAATCTCAGCTGTAAAAACTAATAACAAAAACTAACTAAAAAAATCGGAACCCTAGCCAAATAGAAAAGTTCGTTTTTATAGTTCCAGATGGGTCACGGTGACAATGAAATTCATTGTCACCGTGTTCAGTCGAGAATTTCAAATCTGTTCAAGCACAGGAAATGGGTCACGGTGACAATGAAATTCATTGTCACCGTGAGGTCTTCGAAGTTTGCTTCTGTCCAGGATTTAGCTATGTCACGGTCACAATGAAATCCATTGTGACCGTGATGTATGTGCTTCTTTGATTCTGCCTTGAGGATTTTTATGTCACGGTCACAATGAAATTGATTGTCACCGTGACATACCTCCTACTTGCATTCTGCCCAATCGTTCACTATGTCACGGTCACAATGAAATCCATTGTGACCGTGACCCATCTAAGCCAGCTCCTGACTTCCACTTCTCTTCATGTCACGGTCACAATGAATTTCATTGTGACCGTGATGTAAATAGAACCTCACCTGCAAAGTGTCATAAAAATCAATCAAAAACTATCTATAATACATCAAAATTCCAATTTGACTAAAATTAATAAAATCAACCTAAAAGAAACAAAACCTAACACAAAAACACAACTAAACACCTAAAATCATATAAAAACACTATGAAAACTAAGCACTATATTGAAGTTATCAAAATACCCCACACTTAGACTTTGCTCGTCCTCGAGTAAATGAATTATCCAAATTCCTGAAATTTCAAACTCTAACTCAGAATATGAAAACTTAACAACAGTCATAGCACCAAGCAGAAGGGTCTTAGCTACAAAATTCTCAATTCAGTTTATATCAAATAATTTCGCTTGTGTGTGTGCTAGGCTCAAAACAAATTTTCTCTTTTCAAAACAAAACAACCAATGCATTCCAGTAATTGAGCAAAGAAATTAAATATGCAAATGAATTCGCATATAGGTTTCGCGCTTAAAACTCAGGATAATCATACGCCTCTCCTTTAGCACCGGAACCACAAGGGTCATCTCCACTTAAACAACTCAAACCAAGAATAGAATCAAAAGGACTTATTCCAGGGTTGTAATGTTAGGTTAAGGTATTGGCTATCAAGAAAAGTTAAAGAATGCAAACAAAGAATTTGCCACTTTACCTAAGATTCAACTAACCAAACTGAACAAAATTGTCCAGATCCTACCTTCAATTCACCCATAATTTCCAATGTTGTCTACTTCTCCATACATAATATGCATTGAACTCAACAACAACAAAATGATGAATTTCTCTTTTAATTCACTTTTAAACCCAATTCCGTAATTATGAGTATATCTTTCTCTACTCAAAGGTACCCCACACTTGAATTTTTCTATATTCAATACATCAAAATTGACCAATAGAAACCACAGAACTCATCAAACTTTCATCATCATTTTTTTTTCTTTATTTTTCTTTCTCTTTTTTTTTTTTTTTTTTTTTTTTCTGGGGTACCCAAAGTCTAGAATTTCTTATACTCATCTAATGAGGGAAAGTTTAACACCATACTAAATAATGCCCACAAACTTCAACAATTCTTCTCACACTTCCACTATTTCAGCAATAGATACTCTTATTCAACTTTCAATGATATTCCAACCCAATCCTAGAGTGGCCAATTCTTAGAAACGGGTAGGCGAAGGCATTTAGGCTAAATGGTAAAATAATAGTGTAACAAGAAAATTTCGTAGTACGCTTTTAGCATACTAAATCAGCTCAACGGGGCTAGCAATGGAAATAACATAAACAGGTAGGTCTAAAGCTGTTTAAATGTGGTTATCAAAGAAATAAATTGCCTTAATCATGTCCTAAACTTGTTTAAGTTGTTATCATGTTTCGAAGGGTGATGAGGAAGGTTCTAATTATCCTACCATTCCTTCACTCAAAAACTCTTACGCACCGGATATTTTTTTTTTTTTCAATTTTTACAAACAAGCCTATAGTGCATAAAAGATTGGAAATCACAAGATATATGACCAATTGAGATTCAATTTGCTTCTAAAACTTCCAACTACTCGTTTGCCAAGATCAGTTTTTAAGATATACTATTCTCCAATTAAAGTTCAAAACATTCACAACAGGAATAACTGAGGTTAAGCTAAGCTAAGATAAGGATATTTAGGCAACCGTAATAAAGTGCAAATAAACTAAAACAGAACTAACCATTCATCATACATCAATGGAATGACTGTTAATTACATGTATAATGCAACATTAATGTCTCCTACCCCCCACATAAAAAACTTGTTGTCCCCAGCAAGTAATAATATTACAGATCAAAAAGAAAAATAAAAATAAAATAAACAAAAGTCAAAACAAAAGATAAGTGTTCTCCCTGATCATAGATCGGATGATGGTGGCGGTGGGGGGAAATGTGCATCAAATCTGGACGTCAAAGACGCCAGGCCATAGAGCACTTGCTCCATCTGAGATCGGAGCTCAGTCTGGGTGGCGGAAATACTATCCATCCGCTCCATAAGCGTGTCATAATGTGCTGAATATAACGGCTGGGGCTCGGTAGCTGGGGGAGCGTGTGCCTCTGGATCGTCCTCCTGCTCATGTGGTAAACCGCCCAAACCTCGCTCAACTCCATGTAAATACTCCTCCCTAGTGGACAACCGAAAACCATCGGCCATTGTTACATCCTTCACGAGTACCTTCATGTTGATGAGCATTTTCTGATCGATGGTGGCAACAGAAGGTAGTGATTTGTATTTTTTTAATGGATGGCGGACGCGCTTGGCAATGGCGGTTACAAATCCTCCCAGTGCAATTTTTGTCACTTTCTTAGACTTCCATTGCATCTCCTCCAGTTTGTGCCAGAAATGTGTGGCTCCATTTATTCGGACACCCTGGATCATGCACGCAAGAAACAGGGCTTCCGGCAAGTTCACTTGGCCCGCTGAATCGGCATGGCTGAGCAGAGATAAAGAAAAAAATCTGTGGAGGATCCGCAAAATGTGACTGTTCAGATGATGGGCCTTCGTTTTTCCTGAGACATACTGTGTGGCAGTCACAGTATCTCGAATGATTGCCCACGCGCCATCTTTAGTGTAATCCTCATACCAATCCGGAACCAAATGTGGAAATCCAAGATATTCTGAAAATTCATGGAAGGTTAGGTTATACTCAATCGAGTCCAAGAAAAATGAAACAGAACCTGGATCCGTGATGAGATTGCGGCCTGGTCTACACGTGACAGTGGACACAAAATCCCTCGTCAAGGTGGGGTAGACTTTCTCGTTGAGCATAAACACCCGCTCCCAGCCAATGTTGCCTATAAGTTGCTGGACTTCATTCTTGATGCCGATTTTTTCCAACAGTCCAAAATCCAAATAACTCGTTGGGATGAACGAGCATTTGGTGAACCGAGCATATGGAACCTTTTTAGCAGCTGGGACCCATGCTGGCACCTTTGAAATGTCTACTGAATCCGCGCTGGGGGGTTGGCTGCCAGAGCTAGAAGCAAGAGCAGAGCTTTTCCGTTTTGGAGCCACTGCATAAAAGAAAACAACCAATTTCAATAACAAAGTAAGTTGAAACAACAATGGCTACTACTTTACTCAGCATTTAACAATCCAAAATATGCATCCCCCAACTGAGTCTGCATCCCCCAACTGAGTTTGATTTGTCAAATTGATATCAACTCATGAGTAGGTTTAGAATGTGCAATGACAACTTTAAAACACAGTTATACATAAAGGTATATAGAATTAGGCATGTCAACATGTTAAAATTTGTAGAAGTTGGGGAATAAACTCTATGGGACATTTTATCAAACACTTGGTGAGCATGTATTTAAACGTACTAGAATTGAAAACTAATGGCACTAACAATCCCCCAAATTGGCAATAAACAACCATAAAGTGCACAACCAACAAGTTAAGATCAGTAAAAGTCCAAGTCGATTCCAAATTTGATGAAAACCATTAACCCAACGTTAAATGCAAATAAAGCCCTAAACGTCCTACTTCCCATATAATCACGTTCAGGAGTAAGGATCAACATTAAGAAGGGAAGTAAGAAAGAAAAAGGGTTCACACCAAGATTTCATCACAATAATTGAGAACATCATGGAATTTTCGAACAAAACTACCAAGAACAACATAGCAATAGGGAACGAGGAAGAACAGGGGATGAGAGGAGGAGACAAACAAAATTTAAAATTAAAATAGAAGGAAGAGAAATGTACTTACTTGTTGTAGATAATTCGGGATGATGGTCTAAAAGAGAGAAAAGAGTCACACGGAATGCAGAGAAAAGTAAATCGTGCTCGTGAGAGTGAAAGAGGTGTGAAAAAGTGAGAAAGAACAAATAGAAAACTTGGATTTTTAAAACTTCTTTTCGTTGGTCACGGTCACAATGAGTTTCATTGTGACCGTGACATATACAAAATTTGCAATCCAAAATTGAACCGCCATGGTGTCACGGTGACAATGAAATCCATTGTCACCGTGACATTACCAAGTTGGAAAACAGAATCGAGTGTGCAATATGTCACGGTCACAATGAAACTCATTGTGACCGTGACATAATCCAGTTTGAAAACAGAATGTCACTCACTCTACCTCACGGTGACAATGAAATTCATTGTCACCGTGAGGTGTACATACCTCATAACAGAATGTATCTTATTTTATCTCACGGTGACAATGAATTTCATTGTCACCGTGACATGTGCACACCTCAAAACAGAATGTAGCTGACCTGATGGTCACGGTCACAATGAGTTTCATTGTGACCGTGACATGTGCATCAACCAGACTCCAGAATGCATCCTCCTTTGGTCACGGTCACAATGAAATTCATTGTGACCGTGGACACCTGCACACTTGCACAAATTCATCAATTTCTCTAAATCTCTTGATACAAATGTTTTGAATCTTTTTCCAACAAAACATAATTTCTCTTCTAAACCTAAAATTTACAAAATGAAACAAGATTAACTTCCTAGACAAAATACCATTAAATGATAAAGATAAATGAAGATAAGAAGTAGTTCTGCATTTCACAAGTCCGCAGCTGGACTTTTAAAACCGTCAAGGATCTATAAGAGTGACGCTCGTGGAAGCATTATCAAACGAAGATGTAAAATAAGGCTTCACACGATGTCCATTGACCTTGAATTCTGTCTCACCCCTCGGGTGTTTCAGCGTTACCACTCCAAACTTGTTCACAGCCACTACTTGATATGGTCCCTTCCACCTCGACTTCAACTTACCAGGGAATAATCGCAGCCGACTGTCATACAGAAGTACATGCATCCCAGGCACAACTTCCTTCCGAACTAACTTCCGATCATGCCGCTTCTTGGTGATGTCCTTGTATTTGGTGGCATGATCATAAGCCCAGAATCGGTGCTCCTCAAGTTCATTCAGCTGCAAAGACCTGCACTTTCCTGCATTCTCAAGGTCAAAATTTAGAAATTTGGTAGCCCAATAGGCTTTATGTTCTAATTCCACCGGAAGATGACAGGACTTCCCATAAACCAGCCTAAAGGGGGACATCCCTATTGGCGTCTTGAAAGCAGTCCTATAGGCCCATAAAGCTTCGTCTAACCTAAGGTACCAATCTTTCCTAGAGGAATTTACCGTCTTTTCTAAAATGGCCTTTAATTCCCTATTTGACACTTCCACTTGACCATTAGCCTGAGCATGATATGGGGTTGTGACTTTATGCCTAACGCCAAATTTCTTTAATAAAGCATTGAATTGGTGATTAACAAAATGTTTACCACCATCGCTTATAATGGCTCTAGGAGCTGCATAACGGGTAAAAATATTTTTTCTTAAAAATTCTAACACAATTCGTGCATCACAAGTTCTGGTAGCTACAGCTTCGACCCATTTACTAACATAATCCACTGCTACCAGAATATATTCAAACCCGTATGAAACCGGAAAAGGTCCCATGAAATCTATTCCCCAAACATCGAATAATTCAACCTCAAGCACATTTGTTAAGGGCATCTCATCACGTTTGGATATATTTCCTACTCTTTGGCATCTATCACAACTTTTCACATATAATTGGACATCTTTAAACATTGTTGGCCAATAAAAACCAGAAGACAGAATTTTCATTACCGTTCTATTCGGCCCATGATGTCCACCAGCTTCTCCACTGTGACAAGCTGTGATGATTGCACTGGTCTCCGCATCTGAGATACACCGTCTTAACACTTGGTCAGCGCATAATTTGAAAATGTAGGGATCATCCCATATGTAGTGTCTCGCATCCGCACGCAATTTCTTCTTTTGCTGCCATGAAAAATCCTTTGGCATAAAGCCCCCTGCAAGAAAATTAGCGATATTAGCAAACCAAGGTACAAAATTTTCACAGGAAAATACAGCACAAATATACTCATCGGGAAATAAATCTAAAATTTCCCCTTTTTCAATACGATCATTTTCCAATCTGGACAGATGATCTGCCACAAAATTCTCAGCGCCCTTCTTATCCTTAATCTGCAAATCGAATTCCTGCAACAAAAGCACCCATCGAATCAGCCTCGGTTTTGATTCCTTCTTTGCGAATAAATGCCTCAAGGCTGCATGATCCGACCACACCACCACTTTTGCACCCAGCAAATACGGCCTGAACTTTTCAAACGCATACACTATCGCCAGAAGTTCTTTCTCTGTGGTGGTGTAATTTACCTGTGCTCCTGTCAAAGTGTGACTAGCATAATATATGGCATAAAAAATCTTATCTCTTCGTTGTCCAAGCACTGCCCCTATTGCAAAGTCACTAGCATCACACATTAGTTCGAACGGCAAATTCCAATCCGGAGATATAATCACCGGAGCTGAAATAAGTCATTTCTTTAAAGTTTCAAAGGCTAACATACAGGCACTGTCAAAAATAAAAGGAGCATCTTTCATCAGTAAATTAGACAAGGGTTTTGCAATTTTTGAAAAATCTTTAATAAAACGCCTGTAAAACCCTGCATGTCCTAAAAAACTTCTTATGCCCTTAACATTTGTCGGAGGTGGTAATTTTTCAATTACTTCAACTTTGGCCTTATCTACCTCTATCCCATTCTCTGAAATTTTATGTCCTAGCACTATGCCCTCTCTCACCATAAAATGGCATTTTTCCCAATTCAATACCAGGTTAGTCTTTTCACACCTCCCTAATACTCAAGATGCTGTAAACAGCTCTCAAAATCAGCCCCATATATGGTGAAATTATCCATGAATACTTCCATAAATATTTCTATAAAATCATGAAAAATGGCCATCATACACCGCTGAAACGTAGCCGGTGCATTACATAACCCAAAAGGCATTCTCCTATATGCAAATGTGCCATATGGGCAGGTAAAGGTCATTTTCTCCTGATCCTCAGGGTCTATTGGAATCTGCATGTATCCCGAATACCCATCTAAAAAACAGTAAAACCTATTACCCGTTAACCTCTCTAACATTTGGTCAATAAAAGGCAAAGGAAAATGGTCCTTCCTAGTGGCATTATTTAACCGTCTGAAATCAATGCAGACTCTCCAACCCGTAACTGTACGAGTTGGAATTAACTCATCTAGTTCATTCTTTACCACTGTCATTCCCCCCTTTTTAGGCACACATTGCACAGGACTTACCCACTTACTGTCAGAGATAGGATAGATAATACCTGAGTCTAGGAGTTTAAGTACCTCCTTCTTTACTACCTCTTGCATGACTGGATTGAGTCGCCATTGAGGCTGAGCTACCGGCTTGCACTCCTCTTCCATTGGGATCCTATGTGTACAGTAGCTTGGGTCAATCCCCTTCAAATCTGAGGTCTTCCAGCCAATGGCTCCCTTGTGCTTTTTCAGCACCTCTAGCAGCATCGTCTCTTCTGCACCTGACAACAAAGAAGAAATGATTACTGGTTTACTCTCATTATCTAAAAACACATACTTCAAGTGAGAGGGAAGAAGTTTAAGTTCAGAATTTGAATCCCCCTCTTTAGGATCAATTTTCTCCTTGCTGTCTTCTATCTCCACACTTGCTATATCTTGTCCCCTCATCTCTTCTTCACATTCTTCTCCCTCCACTGAATGTAATAGACACTTATTTTCTGAATCAGCTCTCAATTCTTTTTCTTGCACTTCCTCCACACAATCATCTATTACATCCATAAAATATATAGACTATTTCATATCTCCAGATGGGTATTTTTGAGCCTTGTTTATATCTACCACCAACTCCTCACCATTAAACCTTAGGGTAACTGTTTGACCATTAACGTCTATCAACGCCTTGGCGGTATTTAAAAATGGCCTCCCCACAATCAATGGCACCTTGTGGTCTTCTTCCATCTCCATTACCACAAAATCCACTGGAAAAATAAATTTCCCCACCTTCACTAGCAGATCCTCAATTACTCCCTTTGGTCTCCTCACGGACCTGTCTGCTAGTTAGAGTCGCATTCATGTCTCCCTAAGCTCTCCAAGATTCAGCTTTCTGCATATAGAATAAGGCATTAAGTTTATGCTTGCACCTAGATCACATAAAGCGTTACCGTAAAAATCTTCACCAATAACACAAGGAAGAGTAAAGCTACCTGGATCTTCCAATTTCTCAGGAATCTTATTCATAATAATACCACTGCAATTTTCTGTTAGTTGTACAGTCTCATGCCCTTCTAATTTCTTTTTATTAGAACAGAGTTCTTTCATGAATTTAGCATAGTTAGGCATATGAGCTAAAGCTTCAGCAAATGGTAAATTTATGTGCAGTTTCTTAAACATCTCTAGAAACCTAGCTTTTTGCTCATTTTTCTTTTCCTGTCTAGCAATAGCAGGAAATGGCAGTTTATTAATGTCAAGATCCTCTAACTTAGGATTCACTATACTCTTTCCCTTGTCACTTTTAGGAGCATTTTCTTTAACTTCTAACTTAGAGTTAGAGTTACTTACCGTCCGTGTCGGCTCCTCCTTTTCTGATAAAAGATTTTTACCTTGATCATCTTTCGGTTCCACTTCCTTACCACTCCTCAGTGTAATTGCCTTTGCCTCCTCTTTTGGATTCCGGTCTACATTTGAAGGAAATGTTCCTGGTTGCCTCTGGGACACAGAATTTGCAAGCTGTCCCACTTGAGTTTCCAAATTTCTTATGGAGGCATCCTGGTTCCGGTTCCACTGCTCTTGAGACTTCCATCTAGACTCTTGATTTACCATGAATTGCTGTTGGTTATTCATAAACTGCTGTTGACTGTTAATGAATGTAGCCAACATGTCTTCCAGATTTGGCTTTCTCTCTTGAACGGGTGGCCTGGGTTGATAACCCGGTGGGTGATACTGCTGCCCTTGGTTCTGAGGAGGTGGATATGGTGGTTGATATGGCTGCCCGTGGTTTTGATGGATGTTTTGGTTGAAGGGAGCTCTTACTTGTGGATTAGAGGATGAAGCATTTGGATTTCCATCTTTCCAGGAGAAATTTGGATGAGTTCTCCATCCCGGGTTATACGTGTTACTGTAAGGGTCATTTCTTTTGAAATCTCCCACAGCATTGACATCACCCACTGCTCCACTTTCTTGCCCACTTTGCTCCTATTCATACCATCCATTTTCTTGGCCCACTGCAGCTACATTCTGCACTTTCAAGCTATTCATCTCCTTCCTCATAGACTCCATCTGTGCCTTCAGCATCGAGACCTCATCCACAGCATGTATCCCCTGTCTTCTCGGAACTGCTCTAGGATTAGACCATTGAGCATCATTAGCTGCCATTTCATCCAGTAATTGAAAAGCTTCCTCTGGTAACCTATTCATAAATGACCCTCCTGATGAAGCATCTAATAAGGATCTTGTCTGTGGTGTAACCCCAGAATAAAAAGTGGTCATCAAATGGTAAATTGCTATCTCATGGTGTGGACAGCTTCTCAACAATCTTCTAAACCTTTCCCATGCTTCATGAAAGGGCTCCTCACTCATCTGACTAAAGCCTAATATACTATTTCTGATGTTTGCAGTCTTCGTGGGAGGGAAGAATCTCATCAAAAAAATTTCTTGCAACTGATCCCATGATCTAATTGACTGTCTAGGTAGCATTTGCAGCCATTCACGAGCTTTTCCAATCAATGTAAAAGGGAACAGCTTTAATCTTACCGCGTCAGATAACACTCCAGGAATTTGAACCGTATCACTGATCTCTAAGAAAATGTCCAAATGTTGTGCAGGATCTTCGACATCTGCACCCGAAAACTGATTTCGCTGTACCATACCGATGGTGGCTGGTTTAAGTTCAAATTGCACTCCCCTGGGCAGCACAATTGTCCTATTATCTTCATTCCATCTAGGCACCGCATAGTCCCTAATTGTCCTCTGCCTAGGGATCTCTTCTCTATTATGCCCCGGATTCTGGTTTTGTGCTCTCAGCACTTGTTCATTCTCGGGAGGAATTTCACCAATAGGAAGCGGATTTTCTTCCATGTTATTAATCCTGTTGGCTCTTAATTGTTGGTGTAAAGTCCTCTCAATTTCAGGATCGTAAGGTGCTATTTGTTCCTGTCTTCTTCTGCTCATACACCTTCAATAACCACCTGAAAAGAATAAAGAATAAATAAAAATAAGATAAAATAAAATAAAAAATAAAAACACACACAAATAATGATCAAGACTTAAAACAACGCCAGTCCCCGGCAACGGCGCCAAAAACTTGACACGACCTCAGCAAGTGTACTGAATCGACAAGTAATATAATGGAGAAAAATTATGACTCCGAGTTATCGTACCCAAGGGACTGAACACGCAAGTTATGAAAATTGAATGTATGCTAAAGAATTCCCAGTTATTGGATTGATTTAATTATAACTAAACTAAAACTAATAAATTAATCGACTACTGTAATGGTTAAGTAAAAATAAATTAAATGACAGTAAAACTAGCCAAGATAAAAGTAAATAAAAACGAGAAAAGATATCAAATTATAAAGGCGTTGTTCAAGTTCACTCATCCACCCCTTACCCAAATATGAATAAAATCAATCTATGAATCTTATATGAAAGAAATCGGGATAACCCTCTTAACCCAAGCGTCCCATTCCGGAGCAAGCTATTCTAATCGTATAACGTCCCATTCCGGAGCAAGTCATACAACTAGCCTAATCACGGGTCTAAAATCCTAGGTTCGGTTTGCTTTCCCATTCCGGAGTCAAACATCCCAAAACCTCATTATTTCGCTCATCACTCAAATCTTAAATCATAAAATCCTGTCCATTTAGATTCCCATTCCGGAGTAGTCTAAACACCACAGCAAACATGATAGAAAATTCTGAGAATAAAATACATTCATGTCATCCAATTAACAAATTCATTCACCAACATAGACATATGAAATAAATCATTCATCACAATTGGAAACTGAACTGAAAAACTAAAATCCATAAACAAGCAATAAACACCAGCAAAATAAACCAATCTTTCATACATAAACTCAATAGATGTTCATAATTCACATCTTAGATATAGGAGATTCAGAGATCCCCCGAACAACTAAACGACTACTCACAATCCATTACAAAATCAAAAGAGTAAAAGAAAGAATAAACCCTGAAATTCATTGAGAAAATCCCGGTTGAATTGCTCGATCTTCGATCTCTTTCTTCAAATCTTCAATGGAGAAAATAACTAAAATTCTGGAAAAACTAACTAAGAACTAGCAAAACTCTTGAAATTGAACTATGAAACTAAAGCAATTTAATCTCAATTACTAATCGAAAATCAAAAACAAGAACGAAAATTGAAGTTTAGGACCGAAGAATATCTCTCAAAATCTCAGCTGTAAAAACTAATAACAAAAACTAACTAAAAAAATCGGAACCCTAGCCAAATAGAAAAGTTCGTTTTTATAGTTCCAGATGGGTCACGGTGACAATGAAATTCATTATCACCGTGTTCAGTCGAGAATTTCAAATCTGTTCAAGCACAGGAAATGGGTCACGGTGACAATGAAATTCATTGTCACCGTGAGGTCTTCGAAGTTTGCTTCTGTCCAGGATTTAGCTATGTCACGGTCACAATGAAATCCATTGTGACCGTGATGTATGTGCTTCTTTGATTCTGCCTTGAGGATTTTTATGTCACGGTCACAATGAAATTGATTGTCACCGTGACATACCTCCTACTTGCATTCTGCCCAATCGTTCACTATGTTACGGTCACAATGAAATCCATTGTGACCGTGACCCATCTAAGCCAGCTCCTGACTTCCACTTCTCTTCATGTCACGGTCACAATGAATTTCATTGTGACCGTGATGTAAATAGAACCTCACCTGCAAAGTGTCATAAAAATCAATCAAAAACTATCTATAATACATCAAAATTCCAATTTGACTAAAATTAATAAAATCAACCTAAAAGAAACAAAACCTAACACAAAAACACAACTAAACACCTAAAATCATATAAAAACACTATGAAAACTAAGCACTATATTGAAGTTATCACCTCCCGCTTCTGTTGCTGCTGGTGGAGCCTGCAGGCTTGCTTGCCCCTGGGTTGACATAGCCTTTCTTAATATAGTTCTCATTATTAGCCCTCTTTGCGAGATATTCTCCCTCAGCTTCTATATCAATATCTTTTAAGGATTCCCAATCCCGTAAGCCTTTCATTCTCAGTCTCTCTCTCAGATAAGGGCTAACATTTCGGATAAACAATCGAATTTGGTCCGGGGTATCCGGCTTTCGCTTCATTTCCATTACTCTATTTCTCCAATGGGTGCGGTACTCATGGAAAGATTCTCCCGCCTTTTGCTGCAAAAGCTCCAAGTCCTTCAGAGTTATCTCCATCCTAGTACTGCAGTCGTACTGTCTGAGAAATTCTTTAGTCAATAATTCCCAGTTTTCTTTTGTCCTTCGATCTAAACCGTGATACCAGTCCACCGCTGGGCCAGTTAAACTCAGGCAAAAGTACTCAACTTTTTGCCTCTTCGTCAGGGTGGTGCCCTTCATCACCAGGGAATATTGCTCTATATGAGCCGTGGGGTCTAAAGTACCGTCAAACTTAGGAATGTCAGGCATCTTGAAATTCTGGGGTAGCAAATCGTCACCATCCAGCTCTCTATCCTCGAGATTCATTCCTCCCCCTATCTTTAACATTTTCGTCATGGCCTCGAACATTTCTTCCATCTTTTTCCACACCTCGTCTTCCACCTTAGGTGATTTTCCCTTGGCTACAGTCTGCTCTTCTGGCTCATCCCATGGGTCTACCTCGGATCTAAGGCCTTCTTTATGCTCAACCGGCACCGGGGCTCTCGGCTCTACTACAGGTAGATCAACTGCTACTATGGGCTTCGGTCTACTCTCGTCTTTTTCCTCCTGCACTCCAGTCGAGGCACTAACCTGTTGTCCTGCTCGTGGCGCCAAAGTGGCAGTAAGATTTCCCATCATGGCCATCATTCAGGCCTCGAATTCCTTGATTCTCTTTCCCACTTCCTCGGCAATCATCGCCCTAGTGGTATCAGCTCCTTTCGGTGAGTTCGACATCTTCAAAGTGATGTGAATGGTTTCTGAACTAGATTCTGAAAAACTTCCTTTTTCTGACAGCTCAAACTCTGGGTTCCTGATCAACCTACCCGTCGGTCCTCTTGTCCACCTAGGCAGATCTATGATGGCTGCACAGACAAAGAGTCAGAATGACGCATGGATGTGATGGAATGCATGCTCGTGTTATGCAACATCCACAAAACACATACAAGCAAATAGGTCACCTCCACCCTTATAACTCCCACCCACGTGGTCACAGTCTCTTTTCCTAGGCGAGATTAGCCCATGGGTCAATCGGGGACCCAATGAACGCGCATGGTGCACGATAAAAATCCGGCAACATATCACTCCTCAACTAATGCACAAGCGCATGGGTGATGATCATTACATATTTTAATAGTCCGAACATATCGGCATGGCCCTACGGGGGTATGAAAACCCTTGGCTAGGTAACCAAACAGCACATTTGGACATTACCAATATGTAAGGATCCAAACAACAAGCACAGAATTATGGTTCATATTACCTAGGAAAAGTATCTACGGCCACTACATGAGCTTTGGTCATGGGTGGTGTTACTTTAGGGCTACCCAAGCATGGTCCCTACCGATGGGTCTAACTCATCACGAGCGTAACGACCAATCGGGTCACCATTTGATATACCATATGGTACGAGACTTGGGCTGGTGGTTATCCTTAACACTTCCCTATATTGAGTGAACATAGGGTCGCGCTTCGGGAATGTACCGGGGTTTAAAAAGGGACCAAACTAACGTATCTAAGGCTCTAATGAAATGCAATGCAAATTTTGAAAGAAAGCGAATTTACAAACTAAAATTTTAAGTGTAAATGTTAGTCAATTTATTTTCAAATTGAAGTCTCGAACCAGTATTCCCCGGTGGAGTCGCCACTGTGACGCGCGCCGGACCCCGGGGGCGCTCATTGACCACCCTGCTCTAGGGCAATCGGGCAAATTGAAGGTCCTTTGACATCTTGCAATGAATTGCAAGTGTGTCTATTTTGGGCAACAAGGAGGTTTCATGGAGTCGCCACCCAACAAAATGTTAGGAAAGTTCATCTCGCCTCAGTGAGCCTAAGACGGCGCTTTTATCCATCTTGGGCAAACCAAAGGGGTCTTGGAGGTGAGCGCCCCAATAGAACATTGGGAATGACCCTCTAACCCTGTGGAGCCTACAATTGTTAATTGAGTCTTTTGGTGGGACACAAGAGGTGTCTTGGAGGCTCCAATGTGTGATCGGATACCTCTCGCCTCGTTGAGCCCAAAGACCAGGCTGGGTTCGGGACTTCTCATCTATTTCTACCTTGATTTAACTTTACATTTAAGTTTTGAGTTTATTAGTTCGCTTTCTCTCTCCACACGATGCAAATTTTTAAAAGCACAATTATTCACATTAAAAGCGGTAAATATATATACATAAAATGTATGAGATAAATGTTCGAAATTAAATTACAATAAAACTAGGAGCGGAATACAACTCCCATTTTAAAAGCACGATATATATATATACATACAAAAGACGGGAAATTCATTTATTTTGAGGGCTTTGGCCCTCACATGCATTTATTAAAAAACTAATTTTTATGTTATTTTTATAGGCTAAAACAGGACATTGGGTCCTTTAATTTTATGAAATAATCTCAATTTTAATTAATATAAAACAAATGTCCATTTTTAATTTATGCGGAATAAAATAAAAAAAATTACATAAATAAATAAATAAATAAAATAAGGGACAAGGAAAAGAAATAAATGAATGAAAAGGGATAGGAAAACTAAACCAAAAGACAGGCTTTCCATGACGGCATGATGGCTTTTCTCCACAGCTCAATCCATCCAGGAATAAGGAAATACAAAACTCACGAGACAAAAGAAATATTAATATTTACAAATTAAAGCAAAGCACGTATAAATAGAGAGTGAAATAAATAAATAATATACATAAAAAAGGAAAATGTTAAAGTAAAAATAAATAGAAAAGTAAAAAAAGCATTTTGAAAATAAAATAAGGATTTAATAGAGAAAGAAATAACAAAAAAGGGAAAACAAAGGTGAGAGACGGGCTCAGCAGACCGATCGACGGCCGTCCCTCATGTGACCGACGGCCAATAGGCTTACGTGCCGTCGCTCGAACGACAGACGGGTTTATTGCCCGCCGCTTGCCCCTGGTTTCCAAATAAAAAGCCAAGAATACTTCTTTTCTTTTCTCTTCTTAAATAGACAACTTTCCAACAAAATAAAGGCAAATAAGAACTAAATCAAAGGTAAATAAATACAATAAATGTGGAAATGAACGTGATGGATTAATAAAGCAAGTGTCCAGAATATTTACCCTCTGATTGTACCTTTTTGGAGTGAAACTATGGTTGATTCAAACCTTGCACGTCTCACGAGAAGAAAGCAAAAACCAAGAAAGGAAAATGACTATATTTTCCTTGATTTTTACTGAATTTTTGAAATATTTGAATCCACGAAATGGATGAAAACTAATGGATATAGCCTTCTCCAAGTAAAATAGATTCACTTAAAAGTGAAACAAAAACCAAAAAAGAGAAGGAAAATATGGGAATTTAGTCAAAATAGAAATCAAGAAACTTGAGAAGAGGAAGATTTCCCCTTTTGGCTTGCCTTTTGTGACTTTTTTCAAGAAAATTCGAACCCTTTCAAAATGAAAAGATTTACTATTTATAGGCATGACCGACGGGCAGGCCTAATCTCACAGACGGGCGTCTCTGAGCCACCGACGGGACACGTGTCCGTCTCTGCTGACCGACAAGACACGTGTTCCCGAGTTAAAGCGGTGGCCGCCTTAACGACCGACGGGTCTGTGAGCTACCGACGGGTTGTCCATCCCTGAGAGAGGCGGTGATTTCGACGACTGACGGGATATTCAACGACCGATGGGTAGACCGTCCGTGGAGCAAAAATTCAAACTTCAAGCTAAAACTCCAATTTTCCAAATTCCCTTTTCCTATAAAACCTTTTTTTACTTCTCATAAGCCTAGAGGATCAAAATTTCCGAGTTCCACCCACTCATTTGGGACCAGGTATCGATTTCTTCATTGGGTAATCTCTGATCTGGATCACCCCGGGACACGGTGCTTACAATAGGTTCGGGAAATGCGGGATTCAAAAAGTTAATGCCAAACTGGGAAGGGCCTTATGAGGTTTCCAAAGTCTTAAGCCCGAGCACATACAAGCTTCGAACAATGGAAGGGCAAGACATCCCCAGGAGCTGAAACGTCGATGTACTCAAAAAGTACCACTTGCAATAATGTATCTGGATACAAAAAATATTCAATCAATAAAGAAGTTCTTTTTCATCTCTGTGAAAGGCATGTATGATGCAGCTTATACGCTAGGCTTGATGCCCACCCCAAGCCAAAAATGCGAAAGTTGGAACCCATTTCTTTGCAGGTACATTTCATCCGTTAGGATCGATGTTATTCCCGATCCGAAAATACAGAACAACCCTAATTCAACCGTTAGGATCAACAAAACTACCGATCCAAAGATACGGAAATGGCCAAGCGCCTGATCGTATAACCGTTAGGATCGACGATATCCCCGATCCAAAAATATGGAAAACGCATAATCTTTTCTAACTCATTCGCTAGGTCTGACGCCAATCCCGAACCAAAGACGCAAGGGTCAAGATATAGCAAAAGTTTCTCCCAAGTTAAGCGTTGCCCAGCAATCACGGATTGAAAGGCAAATGATAAACGCTAACTTGGTGTACGAAACTATTCATCTAATTCCAAGTCTACGCGAGGCTAAAAAGTCATACGCTGGTCTCGAAGGCCATTGATTCCAATTCAGGAAGTATTTATGATTAATCAGTCAATTACATTAGCAAGTTATATATTGTTTTACAAGTTATTGAATAATGCCAAATTATGACTATGAAAATTTGCAAAGAACGCAAAAGTTGTCATTTATTGAAAAAATAGTACGCTGTACAACTTACAGGAATCAGTACAAAGAATAAGGAATACAATGAAAAGTCTAACCTAAGTTTCTATATCTACAATTTTTACATCAGCTAGAGCCAGGACCAGATCGGGAGAAGGCTCTGCAGTCGCCTCGGTAATGGGTTGAGGAGGATCAGCAACAGGCTGAGAAGGTTCGACGGCCACTACAAAGATCGGCTCGCCTTGTGAAGAAGCGCCAACTTCAGTTCCTAAAGGCACATCTGGCGGGGCTTCGATCGACAAGGGGTTCTCCCCGGGTGCTTCGACGGTTGCCTCCTCTCTGGGAGCCTCTTCCTCATCATCACTAGATGGCGGATCGGGCATAGCGCTGCGATCCTCTATCTAATTGAGATCATCCCCAGGGAAGCGCCTCCCAGCCTCATAGATCAGCCGAGATAGCAACTTCGCTTGAGCCTCGCCCAATTGATCAAGAAGTTGCTCCTCTCGAGAGGAAAGCTCCTCTTCGAGCCTCTTCTCCCAGACTGTCTCTTTGTTTGCCAAAGTGGTACGCAGCTAGTCACAATCCGCAAGAGCTTTGCCCTTCTCCTCCTGCGCCTTGGCATGCTCAGCGCCCAGAAGCTTGCACTCGGCGCTCAACCTGGTCGCCTCTTCTTCAAATCTTTGGCATTGAGCACTGTCAGCTGTCAGGCATGCCACTTCACCCTTCAGCCGATCGACCTCGACGAGTTGAGACTTTAGCTCCTGGGTGTGCCGAGTGGCCTCCCTCCTCGCATCCACCACCTCTCCAAGAAGGACATAGGTCTCCTTTTACAGATCCGACACCTCCAGGCGAAGGGCAGAATTTTCTTTCCGGGCAGCATCGCGTTGAACAATCGCCTCCCCCCTCGCCTTGGCAGTATCCTTTGACTTTGCTTCTAAAAAGCTGTCCAGGCTATGCAAGCACTGACCCCTCTTGATCAGCTATGAAAAACAACAACAACGTTAGCAGAGGGAACATTGCCAATTTCCAGGCAACAAAAATCAAAGCGGCTAAGTCTCACCTCCAGGCCCTGCTGGTTGAGCATATTGAGCTCCCGGGTGAGCGAGCTGGGATCTCCCATGACCTTGAAGTCATCCTCCTAAAGAATACCCCGGCAAAGATAACTGGCAATCACTTTGTTGTTTGCTGACCAGTCATCGCCAAAGTTCTCCTTCAAGAACTCCTTCAAAGGCACGGGTCGCCTGTTCGCTCGCCGAGCCGGCTCACTCTGCACAACAACTTTGCCTTTAGCCGCCACCCGAGCATCCACCTCAGCCACCACATCAGCGGCCTTCTTCCTGGCAATTCCCTTGGCCTGCTTCTGTGCGGCCTCGTCCAGCCGTGCCATCCTCCCTTGAGCCATCTCCCTCAAGGTTTGAATGTTGGGAGGACAGACGGCTCCAGGCACTTCTTCCTCCTCCGTCTCGTCTCGTAGCACCAGTTGTCGCTTATGAGGGGGTTGATCTCCTACATTATATTGAGGCGCCGAGGGACCTGAGGTGATTGGGGGTTGACGAGCGGCTGAGGCAGTTGCAGCAGCAACGGTCGCAGGAGGAGCAACAGAAACCGGGATGGCAGCGATTGAGGCAGCGGCGGAGGAAGCATCCTCTGAACCCCGCCGTAATTGGTGCACTTCTGAAGCGAGCAAGATCTTTTGCCTCTTCCTCTCCTCCCTGGCTTTTCGATCGGCTTCCCGCTTAACTACAGCCCGAGCGCCTAGCCACTGTGTTATGTTGCCCCCTCCAGCCATCGCAACTGCATCACAAATGCAAACAAGATAAGTATTCTTTCTGAAAATGCAAATGTCAACGCATGTTGTTCTCTCTCCTATAATTCTAATGCTCACGTTCTGCATTTTCGGCAGCTTCAGAGCTAGAGAAACCAAACAACGTGGTCAGGAGAAAGCTGGACTTGTAGGGTTCTCCCTGTCTCACCACGGCGTTCATCAATTTCTTGATGTCGGCCTCATACATTGGCTGACTAGCAGTTAGGTCCTTCAGGATGGTGGCTCCACTCGATCGGGAAAGACGGACACCAAAACCACCGATCATCCCCACCAAGAAATACCTCTCCTTATACCCTTTCATGGAGGTGAGAATATGCACAAGTTTCCTCTTCGAGCGGCTAGTGAAGAAATATTATGTCCCATCGCTCCGACCCGATATGTAAAAGAAATGGGTGAAGAGGTCTAGAGTCGGAGCCACCCCCTCTATTTTGCAGAGAATCTTGAAGCAGGCCACCGACCTCCACCCGTTCGGATGCAATTGATTTGGGGCAATCCCATAACCCTCCAGTATCGCTATCTCAAAGGCACCAAGCAGGAGCCTCAGTCCTGCATCCATGCTCCAAAGGTGGCACACAAATCACTTGTTTTGATCCTTGACAAAGGGTCCCTCCGTCACTGCCATGGAATAGAGGCAAGGCATCACGAAGATGTCATCTGGAAGGCTGTATTTGGCCGGAATCTCAGCCACCTCTCTAGGGCTCAGTCGGGAACAGTGCTCAACTGGTGGCTTACCCCTATATTCCTCCATGAAACTTCTATCTGTCGACTGGCTGCTACTGGAAGCCATTTTTAACAAAGAAAAGAAGGAAGAAATGCAAAGCCCTGACTTCTAAAGGCAATGAATGCAAAAGAAAACGAAAAGCAAGGAGAAATCGAAGAGAAGGGTGAAGGAGGTACTTACTTGATAGGTGGAACTTTGAATAATTTCGAAAGGAAGCAAGTGAGAATTGCTGAAGTATGGAAAATACGAGAGGGAATTTTGGCAGAGCTTCGCTAGGGATTGCAAAAATGAAGGAAAAACTGCACAGAAGCCACCTATTTATAGGCTAAAACTTTGGGGGCACGCCAACCGTTCTACCATAGGATACATGCCACTTGTCCTCCAGGCATTATTGCTGTACGAAGAACAAAACACCACCCTCGGAGCTCGCGCAACATTAAATGAAGACAATTGTACGAACAGGCGCGCCTCTTTAGAAAAAGCGCCGTGCAAAATTCATAAATTCCGCCAACGTATATCTCCCGAGCAGAAAAACTCAGAGCAGGCACTATCCGAACGGATTCACTCAAGGCAAATTTATGCCCGATCGGACCAGTTCGAGGGGGGACAAGTGATAACCATGCAAACATTATTTGCAAAGAGGCCCATTCAGTCGGCCCAATCCACTAGCAAGGCCTAAGGCCCAACAGCAAAGAGTAGCAGGCATGAGCTCTAAGGCAGCGCACACGCATGATCAGCTGATGTGACGACTAGTCCCATCAGCCGTCTGACACAAAGCAGCGCCCATGCCATCACCTGCTCCCTGTCATTTCACCGCACACCTACTCTGTCTGCCAGTTATCACATCCCAGGCACTCAAGTGCACCTCAACTGTCTCTTATAAATAGCCCAACCAACAGTGGCACCAGGTATTGAATCTCTGAAATTTTATCTTTAAGTACTCTCTCTCTAGAAAGCTATTAACTTAAGTTTCGGAGTGTTTACGTCTGGTCCGACCGGACATCTCTTGCAGGATTCGCTTATCCGATCGGATCTTCCGCTACAAGCTGACCAGCTCTTCTTCTTTCTTCTCGATAAAGCCATCCTGTGCTTTATCATGCCCATGAAAACTTTTACATATTAGTTTGATATAAAATTAAAATAACAAAAGGTTATTTTGGTAAAAAAAAAATTCACCCACTTGTACTTTTATATATGATATCCGAGCTCTCTACTCAGAGGATCGGCCTGATTGCTCCGAGCACAGCGTTCCTGCCGAGCTCTCAGCTTGTGAGGCCTTGTATCAGGGCTCGCCCGGACATAGGTCATGATAACAGTCCGGCCTTCGATAACAGCTCGGTCATCGATTATGGTAAGCAATAATTAACGAATATTTGCCAGAAATGGTGCAGATTTTGACCTCCCAAGGATGGAAAGTACCAAGAATCACTCAACAAATCTTTACAAATCGGGAATCAAGCATCAATCAAGAGATTAAGGTGATTTTCTCCTGTTCAAGAGATTATCTCCTATTTTGCACAGTTCTATATAAAGGGAATCATCAGGTACATTACTCTCTCTAGACTCAAATACAAGAAAAACCTTTACTGATTCAAGAGCTGACTTGATCGTCGGAGTTTCCCCTGTCGGAACCCACGACGGTCCTTTGATTTCTTTTCAGGTAACTCAAGCGAAGATTAACGGAAGATTTTCTACCTTGTTATCATTTGGTGCAGTGAGCGTGGAACACTCCACAGATTTCAGTGGGTTCACAAATTTCAGTCGGTAATGGATCTTTTTCCCGATTTGCCTGTTTCCGACGCCCCAGCCTCTAGCCATCCCAGCAATGCAACTCAACCCTCAACCAACCTTCTTGGCCAACTCATTCAAAGCCTCCAACCAGCTCAACCAGAATAAATCTCCCCACTCCCAGCACGACAATTATTTCCACCTACACAGATCCAAACACCAACTACACCGCAAGCACCCATGGCTATCCCAGCAATCCCGGGTCTAACTCCCCAAACTGCTCAAACCTTGCTTACCGCCTTGTCGGCTATGGCGGCCCAAGCACCACCCGCAGCCCAAACACCCCCTACTTTAGCACATATACAGCCTCCGGCCCAAACACCACCTCCGTTAATGCCGAGCACTTTGGCCCCTGGTACCACGGTAACATTGACAGCAGAGCAGTTTGAGAAACTATTTGAAGAGCGAATGCAGAAATATCAAAACCGAAGTACTTTACAGTACCAAGGTAGTTTCCGGTCTCCTCTATCCCGAGACATCTTGGCCACCCCGTTTCCCCAAATACGTTTACCCAATCTGCCGAAGTATAGCGGTAGCACGGACCCCCGAGCTCATCTGGACGAGTTCCACCACACTATGTTGGTACATACAACGGAAGAGGCGGCTTTATGCAAAATTTTCCCCCAAACACTCACTGACTCGGCTCAGATATGGTTTCGCAACCTCCCGGAAAATTCGATCTACAGCTTTGAACAGTTCAGTGACATGTTCATTGCCAAATTTGTAGCAGCCATCCGGCCAGCTAAAGTGTCTGCCGACCTTACCATGGTGTACCAGGAGAAAGGGGAGACACTCCGAGCTTATGTGGAGAAATTTAATGCTGTGGCCATGGACATTCAGAATCTTAATTTAGAGGTAGCCATCAATGCCCTTATCAGAAATACGAGATGCCAGGACTTTAGTGATTCCCTCAGCAAGAAGCCACCGGGTGACTTTACCGAGTTAATGTCCCGAGCACACAAGTACATACGCATGGATAAGGCTCGCAGGCTCAGATATAGTTCGCAGAATAGAGACTCGGATAGAGGGTTTCGCGCAGGGCGAGATAGAAGCAACAGTGGTAGAGATGAAGTTAGAGGAAGGGGGGCTGCCCATTCTAACAGAGCCTATTTGGTCTCAAAATCGAACACAAGGAACAAGCAAGAAGAGCGGTTTACGCCGTTAACAGCCCCAAGGTCCCAAATCTTGGCCTGGTTAAAGGAGAACGAGCGGGTTAACTGGCCACGCCCGATGATGGATGACCCTAGCAGGGATCAGAGCCAGTACTGCTCTTTTCATAGGGATAAAGGCCATCAGACGAATGATTGCCGACAGTTGCAGCGTGAAATCAAGTATTTGATCCGGCAGGGCAAACTCGGGCAGTTTGTGAAGAATACTGAGAGGGGAAAGTGAGATAGATCCCCATCACCGAGAAGACAAGATAACCGAGCTAGTTCGAGCAAAAAGGCCCCAACCGGGGTGATTCATGTGATTGCAGGAGGCCCGCATTATGATGTTTTTGAGGAATCGAGAAGGCGGAAAGCTAAGGAGGTATTCTCCGTGGGTGCAGGCCGAAGAGTGGAAGGCTACAAAGTGACATTTTCTGAGGTAGATGAAGCCCATGTCCGGACTCCCCACACCGATTCACTTGTTGTGGAAGCAATGATACAAGACTACTTGGTTCAAAGAATCTTGATTGATACGGGGAGCGCGGTGAACCTTATCACTCTGCTGGCCTATAAAGCTTTGGGTTTATAAGTCAATCGGTTGGAAACAGTTTCAGCGCCCATCATCGGTATATCGGGGCAACCGGTCAAGGTAGAAGGCTCGGTGGTATTAGAATTACAGCTCGGTGATGAGGATAAGGTGTGCAGTTGCAGGAGTTGTTTCATGGTGGTTGACATTCCATTGGCCTACAAAGTGATCGTTGGGCGACCTCTTTTGGTTGGGGTGGATGCTTACATTTCGATGCGTAAGCTGCTTGTAAAAATACCTGTTGAAGGAGGTGTGGCCGTGCTGAGGGGCAGTCAGAAAGCGGCTCGGGAAACTTACGTTAGCATGTTAAAGGGAGCAGATCAGGCATTACCCTTAGACGCACTGGACATTCCAACGGCTAGGAATGCGGAACCCATGGACTCACTCAGGGAAATCGAACTCTCACCAGGAAAGATAGTCAAGGTTGCTGCCAGCAAGGAGGGGAAAGAGAAAGAGACGTTGGTAGCAGTACTGTCAGAATTTAGCGATGTATTTGCCTGGCAACCCTCAGATATCAAAGGAATCTCTCCCGAGGTAACGTGTCATGCTCTTAATATACAGCCAAGTTGCAAGCCTGTCAAGCAGAAGAAGAGGAATCATGCTCCCGAACGGCAGCTGGCTATATCAGAGGGAGTAGATACACTGCTGAAAAGCGGGTTCATTAGAGAAGTGTTATACCCGGACTGGCTATCAAACGTGGTTCTGGTGAAGAAGGCTAATGGAAAGTGGAGAATGTGTGTTGACTTCACTGATTTAAACAAGGCCTGCCCGAAAGATTGTTACCCCTTGCCGAATATAGACCTTCTGGTCGACTCAACTTCGGGGTTTGAGGAATATGCTTTCCTGGACGCCTCTGCCGGATATCACCAAATCCCTATGAAGAAGAGCGATGAGGAGAAAACTGCTTTTGTTACACACCGGGCCACCTATTGTTACCGGGTCATGCCATTCGGGTTGAAAAATGCCGGAGCCACTTATCAGAGATTGATGAATAAGATGTTTGCGGGGCAGTTAGGAAGGAATGTAGAGGTTTACGTCGATGACATGATTGTCAAAGGCAAGACTGCTGCAGACTTACCTCGGGAACTAGCAGAAACGTTTGGGGTGCTCAGGGAGTTCGGTCTGAAGTTAAACCCAGAGAAATGTGCCTTTGGAGTTCAGTCTGGTAAATTCTTAGGGTACATGATTTCAAAGAAGGGAATAGAGGCTAACCCGGAAAAGATCCGAGCCATTTTGGAGATGGAGCCACTAAGATCGGTAAGAGATGTTCAGAAACTCAATGGAAGGGTGACGGCTCTAGGCAGATTTATTTCTTGTTCAGCTAAGAGATGCCTTCCTTTTTACAACACCCTTAAAAAAGTGAAGGGTTTTGAATGGACGCCAGAATGTCAGAAATCATTTGACGGATTGAAGAAGTTCCTTAGCACCCCACCTCTTCTAAGTCGGCCATCGCCGGGGGAAGTATTGTATATGTACCTGGCAGTTTCATCAGGAGCCTTGGGGTCAGTCTTGATAAGAGAAGAGGGTAGTCAACAGTTTCCGATCTACTATACAAGCAAGGTTTTGAGAGGTGCCGAGCTGCGGTATCCTATACTCGAGCAGCTTGCTTTCGCGTTGGTGATTTCGGTTGTGAAGTTACGACCCTATTTCCAGGCCCATACGGTGACAGTAAGGACAAACTCGAACCTCCGGAAGGTTTTGCAAAAGCCCGAGGCATCCGGGAGACTAACAGAGTGGGCAGTTCGGCTAGGAGAGTTTGATGTCCGATATGAAGCTCGGCCATCTATGAAGGGTCAAGTCTTGGCAGATTTTGTGGCAGAACTGCATGCACCCCCGCTGGAGCCTAATCCCTGCTCATGGAAATTGTACATAGACGGTGTATCCTCGTCTGTGGGTGCTGGAGCTGGGGTGATATTGGTTGGACCAGGGAAGATTGTGATCAGGGCGATGGCTCACCTTGCATTCCATGCAACCAACAATGTAGCTGAATATGAAGCTCTCAGTTTTGGCTTACAGCTAGCTTTGGAGGTAAGACCGGATTCCTTGAATATCTTCTCTGACTCACAGCTTGTTGTTAGCCAGGTGCTCGGCAAGTTTGAAGCCAAAGACAATACGATGATAAGATACAAGGAGTTAACAGCTGAACTCTTCGCCCAACTTGAGAGCCGGGGTTGTGCATGGTCCATTGATCAGGTTCCCAGGGAGGAGAATGTCAAGGCCGATGTGTTAGCCAAACAAGCTTGCCTTCAAGATCAACCAGCCGTATCAAACATCATCTGGTCTATCGTGTCCGCCCCAACACATGAGACGTACAAGGTACATTTGCATGAGCCGATGGATGGATGGAGACTTCCCATCTACACATACCTGAATAGCGGAGTTCTACCCGAAGATCAAGTTCAAGCCCGTAAGACAGTTCGGAGATCCAGTCGGTATGCGATCCTAGATGATCAGTTATATAGGAGATCGTTTTCGGGTCCATGGACAAAATGTTTGAGTACTGAGGAAGGTGAATATGTGCTAAGAGAAATTCACGAAGGAATTTGTGGGGCTCATGAAGGAGCACAGGCAATAGCTCGGAAAGCGTTATTACAAGGATACTATTGGCCTAGCATGGAGGGCGATGCGAGGGAACTGATTAAGAAATGTGATAAGTGCCAGCGGTTCGGCAATCTAAGCCATCAGAAAGCTGCCCCCCAGACCTCGATACATAGTCCCTGGCCATTTGCCCAGTGGGGCATTGATATAGTAGGCCCATTCCCCCTAGCAACCGGGCAACGGAAGTTCTTAGTGGTAGCGGTGGATCATTTCACCAAGTGGGTAGAGGCGGAGCCCCTGGCAACCATAACTCCGGCGAATGTTATCAAATTCATGCAAAAGTCCATCATCACGAGATTTGGTATTCCGCACTCCATTATCACAGACAACGGCAAACAGTTCGATTGTGCCGCTTTCAAAGAATACTGTTCAGAATTGAAGATCCAGCTTTGTTTCACCTCGGTATACCACCCGCAGGCAAACGGCATGACCGAGGTAACTAACCGTACTATTGTTGCAGGTCTGAAGAAACGACTCGACTCAGCAAAGGGTCTTTGGGTGGATGAGCTATACAACGTCCTCTGGGCCTACCGAACGTCGCCAAGACCAGCAACGGGAGAAACACCCTTCTCGCTCACATATGGGACAGAGGCGGTTATTCCCTGTGAGATCGGTATGCCAAATGCCCGGACTTCTAGTTTTAATGAAGCTTCCAATGACGAGCACCTGTTGTGTCAGCTAGATAGGTTGGAAGAGCAAAGAGAACATTCCCAGCTGCGATCTGCTGCTTACAAACAAAGGATGTCATCTTACCATGATCGGAACATCAAGCCGAGGACATTCAGGATCGGGCAGTTAGTCCTCAAAAGGGTAGTTGCTTCACAAACATCAGCCGGCGTGGGCAAGCTGAATCCCAACTGGGAAGGCCCTTACATAGTTCACGATGTCAAGGGAGGATCATATAGGTTGAAGGATCACTCAGGCAAAATACTTTCCCATTCATGGAATATCTCGAATCTGAAGGCATATTATCAATAGCTCGGCCCGGTATTCTTATGGCTCTCTCGGCTAGCTAACCATCGGTCAATTTTCCGATACTTTGCATTTTATTTTGTTCGATTTTTTGTCATATATCATTGTACTTGATAAAACTTCAATAAAAGAGGTAATTCATGAAAACACCATGTCTCTTATGATTATCTGCGCCCGAATCGCTATGACTCGATTCAATATCACCGCCGACTGGGCGTCCATCCAATATTACCGCCGACAGGGCGTACATTCAAAACACCGCCGACAGGGCGTACACTCTCATATTCAACTACGAAATACACTCTTGGCACTCACTCGGCGCCCACTCGGTTATTATGCCACCAAGCATTTTATGATCTATGTGTCGAAAGATATTCAGCTCGGTTAAATCTACCAAGAATTTTTCATCTCATTGCTTATTGAAGAACTTGTTTAGCCGAACAATCATAAGCACTTTCGTTCATTCATTAAAAAGTTTATCACACTTTATCGATCAAACTGCGCATATGGAAAATACAAAGGGTTCGGCATACACAAACAGAAATAAAATCTTCATTTCATTAACGATCAAAGAGTACACAGTTTATTCATCCGGATACACTTCGTCCAACCAGGACCAATCCATATCCGGATGACGCTGCTTAACAGCATCGGATAACTTCTGACTAAATCCAAGACATTTATCAACAGCCAGCTCCACAGACTGGTATTCAAGCTCTGAAAATTTTTCCTCCGCCTCGGCCTTGCCTTTCTTCACGTCGTCAAGCTCGGCTCGGAGATTTGCCGCCTCGATATCCTTTTCGGAAATCTTCTGCTCGGCTTCGGCTTTATTTTTCTCCATCTCAGCCTGAAGACCTGCCACTTTCTTCTGAAGTTCAGATACTTCATTTAGGGCTTCGGTGGCCTTATCCTCAGCTTCCTGGGCTCTTTTTTCGGCATCCTGCAGCTTACCCTCTGCAACATTCGCCCTGAGGCGCTGCCCGGCAACCGACCGTGCCTCTCGGTTACACATCCTTATCAAATTATTCATCTTGGCGATCACAGCACCACTAAGGATGGAAGCCTGTATGGAACGCAAACTTTAATCAAGGGTTGTGGCAATCAATGCCCAACAAACAAATGAGACCTCGGCAATGTATACCTGCACTTGATGCCTTTTAAGGGCTTCGCCCAGGTCGTCAGCCTTCCAGAGCAGCAAGGGGTTGATGCTCCTTGGGACGCAGGATAAGATATGGATGAAGTTGCAGAAGACGGGATTGTCTTCAGAGTAGTTCCTCCCCTCCTCCTTCCAAATATCGCAGATCTCCTCGGCAAGAGCCCTCATATCCCTCTTCATTGGTCGGGGATTTGACGACCCCGCCGCATCACAAAATACAGGAGAGGGTCGGGGATTTGACGACCCAGCTTCAGCATCGAGCACTGGAGAGTGCGGTCCGGGAGGGGTCCACAGATCAACTTGTGGAATTGTCGTGGGTGGAGTCTGAGGCAAGGGACCCTCAGGTGCAGCAGTAGGATCAGTGTCGTGGTGGTGGTCAGGCTCGGTAGTATTGTGTTCAGAGACCTCGGGTGGAACCTCTTGAGCAGGCTCGGACGAGGCGAACTTTCCTGCTTTCTTCTGCCTCTTCGCCCTCATCATCTCCACCATGCTCGGCCTCTCAGTGCGCTTCATTTCTGCAACAAACCGAACAATGAGAAAATATTAGAACAAGGGAATTATTTTTAGAATATACCTCTTTGGCGCGGTCGAGATGATTCGGTTCGGATAGACTCGATCGTCAGTTGGTCTTTAATGTCGACTTTGGCTTGTGCGAGTGCTCTCCATTGGGCCAAAGTTTCTTCCTCCTGGTCGGTAAGAAAGATCGGATCATCATTCTTATTGACATACCGACCCCATGTTGTTGGGAACTTGAATTTTTCATCGCTCTCAATGATGAAAAAGCGGTTCTTCCAGTTCTTTAGGGACTCCGGGTTGCCGTGGAAAACCCCATAACCAGCCCTGGCTTGCACATAATTATGGTCCTCTGTTGACACACGAAAACCGACTACATGAGTAACTCGGAAAAGCCTCACGGTCAAAGGTATCTCGTTCTCCGCTGCCCATATTTGTAAAGCAGAGATTGTGCGCCAAGCATTCGGATGAATTTGACCCATGGTCAACCCATAGTGGTTTAGTAGCTCGGTTTCGAAGGTTGTTGGAGGGAGGCTCATGCCGGCCTCGAAGTCAGCCTCGTACACCACAATCTTTTTCTTGCTGTTGTATGTAGCGTTAGCTCGAACTTGAGCTCCGGGTGCCCGAACAATATAGCTCTCCGGAATCCCATGCCTCTCCTGCAATTCTGCCAATTCATTGGTACGGATAGCCGAGCTAATGCTCCCAATTCGAGGGTTCCTTCTTGGTTCTTTCCTCCTCGGTGGTACTGGTTGACTGGGACCGGGAGTTTCAGTTATGTCTTCGTGCTCAAGGCCTTCCTCCACTCTCTGCCTCTCTGGAGAACTCTCGAGATCACTCATTCTAAAAATGCAAAGTATAAGAAGACAAAGTACAAACCTGTAGTGGAGGAGATCTGGATGAAGCTTCGAGAGATAGTAGCAGATCAGACGCGAAGAAGAAGGGGGATTTGTGTAAACTGGAAGTTGCAAATTAAGAAGAAGAAGAACAATACTAAAACGCAGCAAAACCTCCAAAGAAAGCGAAAGTGAGAATGAACAGGGGAAGGAAGTATTTATAGAAGACGAAGACCAATTAAGGGATAACAGCTGGCGATCGATAATTGGGGCTGTGGGAAGATAATTAATATCTGCACGGTAACCCAAGGGACGCCCTCATCATAACGCCTGACATGACTGCTGGATCACAGCCAACGAAGAGATCTTTCGCGTGTTTCGAGGGATCACGCGCACAGTAATCATTAGCGTGGAATGGTCTAAAAGCACGCGCTAGTGAGTCGTTTGGTATTGATTTCATGACATAAATGTCATCTCTTGGGGGGGGGGGGGGGGGGGGGACTTATGATATCCGAGCTCTCTACTCAGAGGATCGGCCTGATTGCTCCGAGCACAGCGTTCCTGCCGAGCTCTCAGCTTGTGAGACCTTGTATCAGGGCTCGCCCGGACATAGGTCATGATAACAGTCCGGCCTTCGATAACAGCTCGGTCATCGATTATGGTAAGCAATAATTAACGAATATTTGCCAGAAATGGTGCAGATTTTGACCTCCCAAGGATGGAAAGTACCAAGAATCACTCAACAAATCTTTACAAATCGGGAATCAAGCATCAATCAAGAGATTAAGGTGATTTTCTCCTGTTCAAGAGATTATCTCCTATTTTGCACAGTTCTATATAAAGGGAATCATCAGGTACATTACTCTCTCTAGACTCAAATACAAGAAAAACCTTTACTGATTCAAGAGCTGACTTGATCGTCGGAGTTTCCCCTGTCGGAACCCACGACGGTCCTTTGATTTCTTTTCAGGTAACTCAAGCGAAGATTAACGGAAGATTTTCTACCTTGTTATCAATATAGTATAGATATATATACGCAAAATGCAATTTTTACTAAATTAATATTTAAATTTTTATTTTATTAGATCCTTTTATTACGAATTCAGTTAATATTCAATATCCTTGAAATCTAATAAAGCAAATTAAGAATTTATTTTTTCCCTGTAGCATTATTGTATTAATTTCTCAAAAATTCTCAACCTTAAGTAAATGTATTAATTGAAAAAAAAAATTACTATATGTGTAGTCATTTTGAAGTAGCTTCTAGGATTGGGCGAATTTGATTGGTTATTGAAGTTTGCGGTAACATTTAATATTATTATTTTTTTGAAATTAGAAACTGAACATCTTATTAAACCAAAGAAACATAACAAACAGAAAAAAAAAAAAAAAAAAAAGGATTATATTTAATCCGAGCCAACACGTCCCATCAATGTACCGAAACTAATGTCCTTCGATCTCAATGTTAACATAAACATTGTCACCCAAATCTGAAATTAAAATACTAGATAAAATATTTGAAAAGTTTCTGCAAATGCATTGGTTTACATGTAATAAAACTGCTCTTATCAAACAATGAGTCGCTTTATTTGCATTTTTATGAATTCAAAGAAAGGAAAAATGCTAAAACTATTATGGATTAATAAATATATTAAGTCCGATTTAAATTCATCTTAATTCAATTCATAAATAGCTCATATAAACAAATTAATTAAGAAAAAAAATATATTGATAAATTAATCTAGTAAGTAAAACGATATTTAATTATAAATTTATAATTGTGAATTTGTCTTTTCAAATTGTTCAATTATAATTTGTTTAAATTTTGATAGATCATGTGAAAAAAAATACAAAAATGCAAAAGTTTGTGTGACATAAAATGTAGGGAGTTTATAATAATTAATAAGAGTAGGGGTGAGCAAAAAAACCGATGAACTCGATTAACCAAAAAAAAATCCGAAACTGAACCGATGGACTGATTAACCGATTGTAATGAACTGGTTAATGGTTAGTGTTTTGAAAAAACCGATATTAATGGACTGGTTAATGGTTTTTTACTCATGTGACTGGTTAACTGAACCGAAATCGAATTTTTAGTTAATTTATTAATTTTTTAATAATTTATAACAATTTATCCTAATTAAAGGTGATCATGTACTTTTTTTTTTCATTATACTAATTATTTTAAAATTTTAAAGTTTTTTTAATTGGCTATTAATAAGTATAACAATTTATTTAATTAAAAGTGATTATGGACCGGTTAATATATTTACTTATTAAATATCAATTTTTAAAAACAAATTTACTTATATCTACCAAATATTTTTATTTTAACAACAATAATGTTATATTATAGTGAAAAAATTTTAATTTTTAAGTATCTTGAACATTTTAATTTTATTTATGAATATATTTATAATTATAGCGGTTAACCGAAAAATATTGGGTAACCGATCCGAAAATCCGAAACCGATGGACTGGTTAACCGATGGTAATGAACTGGTTAATAGACTGAAATTTCAAAAAACCGATATTAATAGATTGGGGTTCATGGACCGGTTAACCGACCATACTCAACCCTAAATGAGAGTGTTTGGATCCCAGACTTTAATTGCATGTGCCCTTCCGTAATCAATGCACGCATCAATTTTTGGAGTAATAATAATTATATATTACTACCTTCGTTTTTTTTTTATCTGTCACGTTTTTTTTAAAAAATCCAAATTACATTTATTTATCACTTTTAGATTTTTAATGTAATTTAATTTTTTTGTTCTAATTTTTTTTTTTAATATAAGCTGACCAATTAGATTTAAATTTGTATATTGAAATACTCAATTTTATCTCAAATTTAAGTTTAATTAATATTTTTTAATTTTAGTGAAAATAACAAATTAAAGTGACAGATAATAAGAAACGGGGAGAATATGTAGTGATAATTTAGGAGTATGCACGGACATGAGTAACTATGAGGTAGATAAATAAAATACGTGTGATGCCACAATTAATTAATAATTCACTTGGATAAAATTAATATATACAAAGTCTTGAGTATTATCATCCGAATTGCTATCAAATTCGTCATCCTGTATATTTTAAATGTTAAGACTTTTACTGACATTATTGTTATTATAAACTGCGCATGTAGTTTCCCAGCCACATGTTTACAAAAATTAATTAAAAACTTAGCAATAACATGTCACACTATTTAATCTTGGCATATATATATATATATATATATATATAGTAACAGTTGTAAGCTATGTTTGGGAGTAGTTATTGTCTATAGTTAGCCTTTATGATAGAATCAGTTGGAGGCTCGAGAGGTAGTGATTTACTCTGTAATGTATGTCAGTAGTTAGAATCCGCTTATCTCCAACTCGTGAACTTAGCCGACACAAACCTATACAATAGCACCCTATTTTTTTTAACTCGATCACTCAATTTATCAATTTATCATTCATTGACATTGATAAGATCACTCAATTTAGCGGCACCTTAGGATGACATAACCTTAAAGTTAAGGGTAGAAGACAATGTATATGTGCCATCATCATTCATAATATGTTTAACCAAAGCTTAATATGGTTGAATGTTTGATTAGGCTTAAATAAGGAATTAAGCAATTCATTCTTTAAACAAATATAACAAAAATCAATATAAATATTATTTGTTTAATAGTGGAAAAATAGCGGATATGAAAATACCCTACATGAAATTGTTGAATGAATTTATGAATATGATTATTCTCAATAAATTCCCACAAGTCAAGTTATATTATTTTCATTCAAACTATATTCTTGTGTTGTTTACAATTCCAATTCAATCTTAAAATTTTCCTTCCGTATTAATTTTAAGAAAATAGATCAATCAATCAATGGCCAGTTAATTGATGGCATTAAGCATAATTGTAAACAATTGCAAAAGTAAAGAAAGCTAATTGAAATAATTAAAAAGAGTAAAAATTCAAGTTATATCAAAGATAACCCTAAAGAAAATTTAGCTCATGTTAATCATATTCAAGAATCCAAAATAACAATTCAAATTCAATAACATAGTTAAAGCAAACTTGAAATTGAATAGAGATGAAAATCTTGGTGCTTGAAGCTTTGATTCCAAATCTTGAGTTTCTTCAATTCTCTCTCTTGTTTTTCTCCTCCAATCCGAGATGGAATGGCCTCTTTTTATGGAAGAAGTGCCCCAATTGGAATAGGAGAGCTCTAGGGCTTGTTTTGGAAAAAACCAAATAGAGTTGGAATTGGAAACCAATTAAAATTCTTCATTCCCGTTTTTATCCAAATCACCACACCCTCAGGTGGTGATTTCTGCCCAGTGTCACCACCTGAGGTGGTGAAACAATCTGTCCATTTAACCATCACAACTTTAGATGGTGAAACTCTCTGGTTGCTTTCTTTCACCATTTAGCACTCTTTTTGGACCTCTAAAGCTTCCAATGAATTCTCTTTGTCTTCAAATGAACTCCTAACTCTTTAATCATTGAAGATTAATAAAATTAAACCTAAAACCACCAAAATTAACACAATTAAGTCAACTTAGCAATCAAAAGAAAAGAATTAAAAATTGTAACTAAAAGATAATAAAAATAAGCTACTAAACAACTATTCCAACCTAAAATTTACTTAGAATGACCCATAAAAACTTATGTAAAACCTACTAACAGTTCCCCCTTAACAACCATTTACGGTGGATGGTATGTATCATGGCATGTAATAAATATACAGCTATTATGGATTGAACATTCGACACGCGGAAGTTTTTGTTGGCCCGAAGAAAAGGAATTAGATTGACCATAGCTATGCTTATTCGTCAGTTGATAACCGAATAAAAAAAAATATTAGTATTATATAATGGGTCTATATATATATATATATATATATATATATATATATATATATATATATATATATATATATATATATATATATTTTAATGAATATGATGGGTCTATATATTTACTAATGTATGTGTTTTCTCTTCTTTTGTATATATATCACACATTTTTTTTGGAAATTCTCTTTGGTTTTTATTGTTTATTGGATTTAATTTTTAATTTTCTAGTTATTTAACTTGTTAATAAACTTCAACTTGCTTTTTTAAGGGTTGATTTCACTAATAATAACTTAATTTATGCCAAAATTACGCAAAAATAACAAAAAAAAAATTTCTTTTAAAAAAGTCACTCAACTTAAAACTTTTATACATAAAAATAACTATAACTAGTTTCTGGTGATGACCCTGGCTAAAAAGTCCAGTTGGCATGTCATGTTAGTAATTTGTGCACATGTGAACACACTATTTATTTCACATTATCAGTTGGCATGTCATTTTTGACACGTGTCAATTTTTTTCTGTCCAATTAACAGCTGATATGTCAAATGTGACATGTCAGTTGATGACGTAAAATAAACAATGTGTCCACGTGTGCACAAATTACTGACATGGCGTTCCAGCTGGACTTTCTGGCAAGGGTCGTAACCGGAAACCGGTTATAGTTATTTTTGTGTGTAAAAATTTTAAGTTCAGTTACTTTTTTTAAAAAAAAAATATTTTATTATTTTTGCGTAATTTGGCATAAATTAAGTGATTATCGGTAAAATTAACCCCTTCTTTAATTTTAAATTTTCAATATGAAAAATATTTTTTATTTTTTTATCTTTTATAACTTGAATTACAAAAGAAGCACACACATAATCCTTAATTACACAAATGTTATTAGAAGAAATCGAATACAAAACCTTCCGTACTTTTAATTGAGTGCTAACCATCGGGCTAACTCTTTATGGTTAATTTCTGAAATATTTTGATTCTTTTATAGCAAATTAGTCACATTAATTGCTTGATTATGATCGAGTAACATATCAATTTCATATATGGAAGTTACATTTGTATAATCTAATAATATTATTAAAAGAATACTATGAATATTATTACTCAAAAAGAAATTAAAACCTTTGCATAGAAAAAAAAGTTTATTATAATCATTGTGTTGAAAAACAAATGAAGATTTTTACCATTGGCCATACTTATCGGAACTTTTACTTAAATCCTTATTTTGTCCATTTGGCAATACCTAACCCATCAAATTACAAAACTTTGATCACAACTCATCCACAATATGCCCAAATCCTTCTAGGGTACATTTCGGGGTGTGACAATTCTTCCCTCCTAAAAAAATTTCGTCCTCGAAATTCACTTACATCGAAAAAATCCAAACGCTATATTCCAAATCACTATCATTCACACTGATCATTTCTGTATCATCATATAACACTTACGTTCTTCACTTATAATGCATACATTTCACTTATCCCACTACACCTTTACTTTTAATATGCTTACTTGCTGTTACTTATTCCCATCACTATAATCTCAAACCACTTCCTTAAAAATCCGATTAGCTATACGAATCATAACTTTCTCTTGTACATATCTAAATTCAAACTCATAAAATCGATTTAAAGAAATTTCATAATTCCCTTTTCATTATCTTATGCTTAAATCAATCACATTTATCAGAACAATCATTACTTAACTGCCAATCGGAAACCAAAACACATACACTTCACGCCTAAACCATTTAATTCACAACATCGGCTACATAATTCCTTCATACTCCAAAGTCTTTTCACATTCATTCATGCAAGGTTCCAAAATACTCTTTTTACTCAATTCTAACTATACACACAGTGCATTCCCCTTAACAATTGCTATGTTCATAAATCACATACTTAGTCTTAATATCAAATACTCAACGTACACCCTGTCAGCTTTCTCTCTATCAAACACATATGTAAAAGTTTCTCACATGTGATCAAAGGGAGGATGGTGTGATGAGGATGCGATGGTTCATGTATGCAAGATAATGCAGAAATGCGATTGATGCTGTGATAATGCACTTTTCCCATCCCCATGGTTCATTATGCTTTTTATTCAAATACTTTTTTGGAGATAGCTGACAGGCATACAGAGCATTACCATATCCTTACAAAAATCCGAACACTTCTCATTTCCAAAACACCGAAGTATCTATTCCCCTAAGACAACCACATA
Organism: Excoecaria cochinchinensis; assembly: GCA_947683425.1. Taxonomy (NCBI): domain Eukaryota; kingdom Viridiplantae; phylum Streptophyta; class Magnoliopsida; order Malpighiales; family Euphorbiaceae; genus Excoecaria; species Excoecaria cochinchinensis. Next base: position 16,206,085 of record CANTUQ010000058.1, read on the forward strand.
TCAATGCACTTCAAGATCTTCCATAAAACCTTCTCCTTAAGCCACCTATTATCAAACAACATCTTAACAGAACTCTGATAACTCATCTAACAAACACATTCTAAATCGCACATACTTATAAAAATTCAAAGCAGGTAGATCGTGACCTACCGAGCCAACACCTAACTAAACACTTTATCAAATCGGAAGGTTTTCCTTCCCAAAACATATCTAAAGGACAAGGTCGCCCGCTTTGGCCAACGCTAAACTATACAGACACACTTCAAAACACCTAGTTAACCAGAACCGACTAAACCGGAGCTCTAATACCAAATTGTAACACCCTAACTCCCACACGTAGTATTTCGAAGGGTGAAGAGCTACGGTGAGTAGAAGGTGCCACCAGACAAGGACACACGTGGCAATATAGAAATCAGAATAATAAAATTTCTAAAATCGCAACCTCAAAACATGCACGTTCTAAACCTATGTCATCCACATACCATTATTCGGACTATAAGATATTACAACTTATTACAAGGGATAATAAATAAAACTAATTGCATCCCAATCAATAACACTTCCTATAACTTCTACAGACTTATTGGCCAAAGACGATTGCTGCGATACTTTGATCTCCTAACCTACACGAAAAAATAACTGTGCTAAGCAATAACGCTTAGTCGGGCAAAATAAATAATGGGCAGCCACTCACAGTGGTTGCCGAGGCAAACACTTGCAAAACAATATATATATATACACAGACATAAGCATAAAGGAAACTGGCTTCAGTTAACGTGAACTCATATCGTTACTTTTATACGAAAACTTAAATAATTTCATATGCATATTCATTCATATACCATAACCAGAAAATACTGTATTACATTTGATATGTAAAGTCTGGAAATTTCCATTATGACTAACATTTCCAAAATCATGCAAAATTGCAGTATTAGCACTTACTTAACACATTCCATTTGTTCAAACTATTAATTGATCAAAACTAAACAAAAACATTTAGACTTACAGATTTGGTTCGAGCTTGAAATAAATATTCCAAGCTTCCTACGTATCCCTATGGTTGGGAATCAGAACCACGTAGTTCTACAGAAAACCTTTATGCTTAATTAATCAAAATTAACTCTAATTCCTTTCTTAAATTCGGTTATCTATTTCATTCTTACCACTTTATTTCCCTTTAACAATTACACAATATGCAATCATCATGTCCATCAAAAATTAACAAACATTACACAAAGATTTCCTTATCGATATACTTACATTGGTCATCCAAGTTAAAGTTTAGAAGACAAGCAATACATAACATACCTGTGTTCTCAATTCAAACATGTGAACGAATATATGTATACATAGAATTCATTCATTGATTAGTCAACTATAGAAAACATGCATATCACTTATTTCAATTATTCTTTACAAAGACTTCATACAGATAAGCATACTCTTAACTCTTGAACAGATTAATAACATGCATTATCCCCATATGATCTCTTATGCAATTAGGACTTATGCATACACGCCTATCAGAACAAACAGTACTTGTTACTTCTCTTCTTATTTAACAGATATTGTCTTATTACACAAAACACATAGGTACCTGAAGATACTGCACTTTTCCACATGAGTGTCCATAAAGGATCCAGAACAGAGGAGTGCGTAGAGTACAAGTCAAATGGCATTAATCACAAATACATCAAATGCTTATTCACATAATCAATTTATAAATCATCATAGAGCTTATTTCACTCTTTTAATTGCCTGCTAAGTCAAAGGGGTGGATAAGCGAGTGAACACATGGCGGTACCCGTGGGTACGATTCGAAAAGCAATATCATATTTTTCTCATTCAAAACATTTTCACATTGGGGATCTTAAATAAGATCATACACATTGAGGTTCGCGATGAGCCAAACGGGGACCTGATCAGAGTCCAAACAGAACAGAGGGCTGCAGCTAACAAAACTCTATAGGCATGTCTATCTATACACGACTCGACTAACGCAGGCTAAATTTTAACTCCGTCATACAATATTTGTAACATTTCTTTATTTCCACATAGATTTGTACGTCCATAAACATGCATATCATTAACACAAATCACACTTATCATATTACAACTAACATGTATTCTTTCATAGGTTAAACAATTCATATGAATATATTTAACAAATTCATGTTATTGGGTATTGCACTTATTTATACTTATCGAATACATTTACATTTCTCTTGTAACATTCATTTATAATTTCATAGTCACGGGCATTCATATTTTTTGCACATCACATGTACTAATTACATTGATCATGCTCAAAAACTAATCATATATTATTATTTCGTGGATAAAAATATTCATACGAACATACCGAACATAACTATATTAATGGCATCATGCACCCATTTAGACTTAACAAATAAATTGCATTACTCTACCCACATATAATCATTAAATAATAACAGTAGGCAGAATCACATAATTCGATTATTATCATGTATAGAAGCATTTGAAGGACTCACTTTAATTTATAAAGGAATAACACAAGTGAGAAACCATGCAAAGAAGAAATCTTTCAAAAATATTTCGAAACAGAGAGGGGACTGTCGCGATCGCGACAGTGGCCAGACTCGCCTGCGGGAAAAGGGAACCCATCATGAGTCGTGCTCAGAGACACGACCCGTGAAGGTGACCCACAGAGGAAAACAAGCGAACACAGGAGGGAGAGAAGACCACCACGACTCGTGCACAAGGTGTACGACTCGTGCACAAGGTGCACGTCTCGTGCACTCTTCCTCTACGATCTCTGTCGCGCTCGCGATAGAGTCGTGATTTCCAGTCCCTCATCAAAAATCTGCAGAAATTCTCTCTCAAAATCATACCTAAAATTTTTCCATTCAAAATAAATTTCAGCACAATACAAATTGCTCATTCAAAACCTCATAATTACCACAAAACCCAACTTTTATACACATAAACACAATTAAATCATGCTATTAACATCATCAAAATCCCCAATTAATAAAACCAAAAATTTTGCTACAAAAACTCATTCAATCCCTCATTTGAGTTCAAAACTCACAATCAAAACATTTAAACTCAATTTATCGAAAACACACAACATTCAAACATACTTAAACAACTTCAAGTTCATAAATACCCAGAAAACCAACCAAAAATCACAACAACTTAAAAAATACACACAAAAACCTAAATTTCCCATACCTCATCTCCTTAGCTCCTAATAGCTTTCTTAGTTGATCATTCTTATTCCCAAACTCCCCCAAGATCTTTCTCATCCAAAATCCTCACCAATCACACACACAATTATACAAAATTAATTTAGGGTTTTTAACAAATCAAGAAGAACAGGGGAAGTCAAAACTTAGAACTCACTTTACCTTGACAAATCTTCACTTAAATCTCTTGGACTAACAAACTTTGTCATCTAAACTTTAGGCTTTGATATTCAAAGAGAGTGAATGGCATAAAACAAGAAGAAGAAGAAGAAGAAGAAGAAGAGGGGGAGGAGAGGAAAAACGGGAAACGGGAGAGGAGGGGAGCAATTTCTGCCCACTCTCTCTTCCTCTCTCTTTCTTTTATACCCCTTCCCACTTTTTGCCACTTGGCACCTTGCCATTGCTCCAATCCAAGATATTTTTATCAAATCCTCTTTTTAATCTTTCAACTTTTATAACCTCATGCATTGACACTTATATCTTACTAACCATTCACATTGGCCCACTTAACTAATTTTATCCTTTCAATTAAATCCAAATTCCATACTCCACAATTTTTACCATTGGCCATACTTATCGGAACTTTTACTTTAATCCTTAATTTGTCCATTTGGCAATACCTAACCTGTCAAATTTCACAACTTTGATCACTACTCATCTACAATATGCCCAAATCTTCTAGGGTACATGTCGGTAGGGGTGTACACGATTCGGTACAATTCAGAGATTTTCAAATCTCCTTATTGTATTGAAATTTCGGTTCCTAAAAATTTCGGTATAATTCGGTACGGTTTTTTTAATTTTTGGTACAGTTCAGTTCGGTTTTTCTGTTCTTTCGGTACAAAATAAAATAATACAGTACAATACGGTACTTCGGATAATTTTAATAATTTGTTTTTTAAATATTTTAAAAATTATCAATTCTTTAAATTTAAATTTTAATTCACTCCAAAAACTCAAAATAAAAATTTTCAAATTTTATTCTTAATAATATTGCTTTACAACTAAAATATTATTGACATTATTTTTAATAATTCTTGATGATGATTGGTCTGTTAATCATATATTAATTAAGTTTATGATAATAAAAATTATACATATTATTATCTTCAATCATATATGAATTTATAAAAATAAATTGGTTTTGTTTGCAATTTATATAGAAACATTTGAGGTAGATTATTTATACATTTCATTATGTCAACCAAAAAGTGTATAGTAAATATGAAATAAAATTTTAATGGTAATGGCAAAAGTTTTGACATATATTAATTCATATTATAGTAGTGGAAGGAAATTCTAGTTATTTTTTTGGATATATAGAGACTTTAAACTATATATAAAATGTGCACTATGTTTATAATTTTGACATATATATTAAATATAGGGGGTTTTGACTAAATATAATATTTTATCCGTGTTCAATTACTCATATAGATAATTAGATATTGTACTAGATATAAATGGGTATTAGTTGAGTGATATTAAATATAAATCAATTTAATTAATAAGAAAATTACATACTCATATAATTAGTTATATATATAGCCTTAGCTAATTATATTTAGAGAATAGAAGATGGCTCTATGGACTATGATTATATTTAGGATTTATTCACATTTATTATCTTGAATCAATTATTATATTCAATTTCATTAAATTTGGCTTAACAGTTAAGAGATTGTTAATTGCTATTATAGTCAATAGTTATATTATAAGGGTGAATGTGAAATGCAGCCATCTTTTTATAGGTGTTGTAGTTTAATATAATATATAATTAATAATACATATTGAACTTGAACAATTACTTTATGTCTTAATTTTTTTTTATCAAATTATCCATATATAGAACAATTTTCATGAAAAATAAAATATTGTGATAATGAAAAACTAACATTTTTATAGTACTAATTACTAAGCTAATTAAATTATTCGTAAGATTATTATATTCTTATATATTTATATTAATTGGTAAAATTTCATTGATACAATAATTGTATATAATTATACTATTAAAATACATAATCAATTACTCATATAAATATTATGCCAAAAATAGATGAGTATTGGTTGAGTGATGCTAAAAATAAATTGAATTATTGATAAGGTGATTAATATTATATACCAATACATTTACATCAATTGGTAAAATTTCATTTTTAATACATGCTTATTTATAAATAGATTTTTAATTTATATACTCATATAAAAATTGTGACGAAAATAGATAAATATTAGTTGAGTGACACTAAAAGTAAATAAAATTAATTGCATATTCATATAGATATAGTAATTAAATTTATCAAATTAATAATTAAAATATCCATTTTAATTTATTAACTATTTATTATATTAATTTAGTGCATTAAAATATTTAATACAAATAATTATGAAACAAAATTTATATAATAAATATATAATATAAATTATAAACAATATTTATATATAAATTACTAGTATTATATATAATAAGTAATAAATATCGGTTCTTTCGGTCCAATTCGATTCCAAAACAGTTCGGTACTGTTCAATACGGTTCTCGGTCCGATTCCAGTACAATTCGGTTTGGTACTAGTCAAAAAGTCAATGGTACAATTCGGTTCAATTCTAGTCAAAAAAGTCAACGGTACAATTCGGTTCTGGATCTTTTTTTTCGGAATTTCGGTTCGGTACAGAAAGATTCAGACCCGTTTACACCCCGACATGTCGGGGTGTGACATAATGTGTTCTAGTAGATAAGTTCAGGAATTCAATGTGTAATTTTAAAAGTATAGCGATTTAATGTATAAATACATTAAAGTTAAGGATTCAATGTGTAGTTTTTAAAGTATAGGGATCTAATGTGTAAAAACGTTAAAATTCGGGGACTAAATTATGGGTTTTTATACATACTTGCATACATGCAAACAAAAGCAAAATGCATTCCTAGGTCCCTGAACTTTCAAAATCTTCTGCATTAAGTCATTGTACAAATAAAATCACATATTAGGTCCTTTAACTTTTAATTTACTGAATATAAAGTCCTTATGTGGCTGAGGCTGTGAGCGTTTACTACACGCTCCGATTATGGGCTACACTACAAATTTTTCATTTAATTTATTCAATTGAAAGTTTATATTAATAATTAAAAAAATTTAATTAAATAATATCAAATAAAAAGTCAATTTGGTGTTTAAAGGAAATGACCATTATATATAAGTAAAACACAACATTTTTAAAATAAGAAGATGGGTTTTCGTTTTAATAGGAAGAACGGCGACTTCATCACCGATATTTTATGAAAATTGAGAGAGAACATAAATAATTTGGGGTTTTATATTTGTTGGAATTAATTTTGATCTTTAACAGCTTGCATGCAAATGGTATTTTAAACAACAAAGGTTGGAACTGTACAAGGTAAGGTTTTTATTTTATTTTTTTAATCTTTTCTTGAATAGTTAAGTTTTGAGGGTGCAGATAATTTCACATTCCAATTTCACAATCCAGTTAGTGGAAGTTTACTGCTACCATAAACTTGGACAAAAGAGATTCTTGGAATTTTCACATGTTTAGGGTTCGGTATTTATATATATAATAATGCTACTTTTGTATGAGGTCCAGATGCTTTACATAAAGAAAGCATCTCGAGTTATCATCTTGCATTGACTGGTGTGCTATAATTTTTATTAAATTATTTTGTTTCTTGGTTTATTAATGTAGGATAAGTTATGATAAATTTTTGCTTGTCATACACCATAATGGTCATTTGAAATTAAGTAGAGATGGGTTGAGTGAGTATTTGGATGGGACAGAGACAGTAGTGGATAGGAAATTTGATTTGGACCACTTTAGCTTTCCAAATTTCATGTCTTATGTAAAGGAATTGGGTTATTTTACAGTAGGAGGTATTTATGTTAGGGACCCCAATTCAAAGTTCTACATTCCATTGACTGATGATAGGGATGTTATAAATGTGGGTAACATTGTGAGTGGACAGGATAGGATTAAATTATTTATAGATCATGATGTCCTAGAGGAACAAAACGTGGGACAAACTGTTTCTTGCACATTTGAACAACCTTTTGAATAATATGCTGAACAACCTGTAGAACAAAATCAAGACCCTCGAAATTGTAATGGAAAGGATAACCAAGCTAAGAGAGATATTTACAAGGAGAGAGAAATATACTTAGGGGATGGAGACCAATAGTTTCTTGTTGACATCAATGTAGTAACTGATGATGAAGATGACGAGGTGCTAGCTATTAGGGATTTAGGGAATATAACTGGTGTAGATTTATGAGGAAGAAAACAACAGAAGATGCAAAACTGGAAGCTACAAAGGATTTAGATGGAGATGATAATGAAATAGCAGAGTTTGTAGAAGAAGATGAGTTTCAAAATGAGGAGGAAGATGGATCTGATACGGACTAGAGTTCATTGTACTATGACTCTAAAGATTTAGGAAGTTGTTATTCAGAGTCAGATGATGAAATTGTTAAAGAATTGTAAAAAGAAGGCCAAGTTATAAGGTTTGTTTTGATTCAAAAGCTAGAATTCCTGCGTTTAGTGTTGGCATGTACTTTGAAAATGTTCAACAGATTAGATATGCAATTAGCAAGTATGCAGTTTTGAAAGGTCTAGGTGTGCGTTTTGTAAAAAATGATAAAGTGAGGATGAGGGCTATATGTAAGCCAACATGTCCTTGGAAGTTTCTTGCTAGCATAGAAAGGAATGAAGAGATATTTAGGATTAAGACATACACAGGTCAGCATAGATATTATAGAGTAAGTGACAAGAAGCTTGCATACAACAACTTTCTGTCTATTCTACTAAGAGACCACATCATGGCCAATCCTGAAATGAAGCTCAATAGTATAAAAGATTGCTATAGAAGTGTGTAACACCCTTTACCCGTACGCAACAAACCTTATGATAACATGGTCGGTTCACGACGATGAGTGAACAATTTCACCAAACTAAGCACGTGTGAAACAATAAAATTTCTCTTGATATAAAACAGTTTTTGCATAACACAATTAACAAAATTCACAATTTCACTATACATATTACATTCCTAATAATTGATTTTATAAATTTAAAACTGATCTCTTTTTCCCACTATTCACTTAGCATACGTCAGTCATTAATTTACATTACTAAATACATAATACAAAGACTGTTTAAATAACTCCTACAGACTTGTTGGCTTTAACTGATGCGGGATGTCCTTAGCAAAACAACTATCTTCTATACCTGTAGGGATGAAACACCCGTTGTAGATGCCGGGTCCTGAGGCGGTCAAAAATCAGAATTACCCGATGATGAAAGCTATATTTGCCAATGAAGGTGTCAAAGATGATGCTCCCCTTGTCGAAAATCCCCTCTGTTCCTTCATCGATTAAAATGCGAAAATTTGCATTTTTACTCTCGTTTTTTATTTATTTTATTCCTATTTACTTATTTTTATTTTTATTTTTATTTTTATTTTATTTTATTTTAATTATTTATTTATTTTTGCGCGTAACGGGCCTGCGCGTGCAGCCGGCGCGCGGCCCAGGAGGGACGCTGCGCGCGCCCCTGTGCGTGCGTAGCGTGTCCCTCCGCGCGCTGTCCCCCCTTTGGCCGCCTGCCCTCTTTTCCCTGAAGTTTCTGTTTTTTTCTTTCTTTTGAGCAATCTATTTTGCCCGTTTCTTTCACCATCTGATGTTTTTTTGGGGAAACAAAAATAAAAGCTCTTTTGGTCTTTTCCCATTTTTGGCCAACACAAAAAATTAAGAGGGTTTTCATCCCTCATTTTTGGAGGACGGCAACATTTTTACAAAGGAATTTATTTGGCTTTTCGCCGTCATCTTCAAATTGCCTATAACTTAAAATATGAGATTAATATTTTTAAATTATTTTTTCACAATTAGATGCTTTATCCATTAATTAAAGCAACAAAATATTAATCAGTTAATAATATTTTAACTCATTACATATTATAAACCAATAATAATAATAATAATAATAATAATAATAATAATAATAATAATAAACTAATATTATTACATAATATTTTTACACATGTTTAAATTAAATAATATACATCACAAAATATCATTACACTTGTATATAATTCTAATGAACATAGCGTTCAGACTATTTATTATAATTGTACCCTTTACAATAAATTTTTTGTTCTACTGGCATTGTATCTATAATTTTTAAATAATTTTTTTCACTAATTTTAATTACATTTTTCATAAAAATCATAACTAATTGCTCATATTTCGTCACATTCTCACTATTCCAAATTTTCATTACAGACTTTAAATAACATATTGGTATTGTTATGCAAAGAGCTTCTACCATTTTCGCTTTCTTCATTGGATATCCTCTCATTATAATTTTTTATAATTTTTTATTAGCTGTAATAATATGATTGAACATTGTTATGCTATTCTTAACTCGACAACTATATAAATCATTCCATTTTTGGGTAACCATTTGCCTTACAATATCACTCATCATGTGTAACACCCCGATACCCTCGTTGGAAGGATACCGGAGCGCTACGCACTCAAACACTAATAAACATGCATATAACGACAGTGGAAAACGTTTAAGATCAAGAAGAGATTAAAACATCTTGTAATATAAGAAAACGGTACAATATTACAAAAGAGATTTGTAAACCTTTTCATATACATATGCCCAAATATTCCTTTACAAAAGGTACATTGCCAAAACCAAAATAAATGTACAAAACATATATATAATTATACAAAATATTAGCAAAAGCCAAAATGGATTCCATCTAAAGACTTCTAGTGGCCGACCTGCAGATGCCCAACTCCAAACTCAAACCTGCCACCTACACGGGAAAACAACCCATGCTAAGCGATAACGCTTAGTAGGGAGGGACAAAACCAAGAACAACACACACACACACACACACACACACACATATATATATATATATATATATATATATATATATATATATATATATATCAACCTCATACTATAACAATTAGCTAGCAATCATGCCAACAATTATATAAACATATTCTTGTACATTTACATCATATGTATTATCATATAATAACGTACACAATCATAAATACATACCCACGAACATCAAGTACCCAAACGTCAATATACTAGAATCATTTTACAACATAGCATCTACATGTACCTATATGTATAAGCATTACTTACTCATCATATGCATACTCACGAATAAAGTAACTAACCATCAAGATCTAACTACAAATATTGCATCATATTTTTTCATATCAAGTATATAAACATGTAGCGTATATCCATTTACCACATCATAGGAAACATATAATAGCTTGATTACTCACTAAACTAGTGGATACGGGTACTATTGATACTGATAGGACACAGTATCGAAAGCATATGGAGACATGAGTCTCGAATCATGTATACCCGAAGGTAAGGGAAGACCGAAGTCTCAAATTATATGGACCCAAATGGGGTCAACTCATAAGACCCAAACGGGGTTAACATATAGCAGTTGTACTCACACTCTAACCCTTAAAAAGCATGCTTACTATCCACTAAAATGACTGATCAGGCTCAAAATGACTAACTTATCTGTGCTCTAAAACATTGCTATACTATACAGTATAACTCACATAACCACTTATTTCCTGTATAAATAATTACCAATCAATTTCGTAGACATACAAATCATATATCAATAGACCACATTAATTATAAACATATAACTTGTAATAGGGAACTTGCAAAAGATTCAATTCAAAATAACATTTACAAATACAGTTGTCATATTTAGTTATTATAATTCATGATCAAGGATAAGGTTCATATATTCTTCTAAATTGACAAGAAATGGTTCAACAAATTCATGTTCAAATATGGTTCAAGTGAGAGAAATCAGGCAAGAGATTCAAAAGAAATCATTTGGGAAAAATAGGGCTTACACGGCGGTATGGCATATCTTTACCGCCGTGTAAGACATCTTACACGGTGGTCAAGAAAGCCTAACCGTCATGTAACATGCCAAGCCAGGAAAAAGAACATGTCCAGAGAGCAGTTACACGGCGGTATGGACTATCCTTACCGTCGTGTGGTTCGACGGACCAGCAAAATCACCAATCCAGAATGTGTTTACACTGCGGTATGGAGATCCCTTACTACAGTGTAAATCATTCCAAATCCAGGTTTTACAGAAAACTTACATGTTAACATACCAATCTCCACTTCTATCTCAAAACAACCATCTATAATCATACATATATGAGTTCAATCATGCATCAAATGCCTCAAAAACATATTCAAAAGCATATAACAATATGAACACTAATTAAAACAATTAATTTAGACATGCAAAGCTCATCCAAATAATCAAACCCAGCTATAGCTCTAATATCCACACAAATCCATCATCAATGATCATATACCAACAATTACTTCTAACATATGAACATATACTCAAACTCAACTCAACCATGTATTAAAACTCATTTAGCATCTCGAATTCCAACATGCAAATACTTGATAAAATCAAACAAGAATTAATAAACTCCCAAACCTGACTTTGCAGCTCAACTACTATCTTCAAGACCCAACCTTTTTCTTGCCTTTACTCTTCCTTCTCTCTTCAGATCTTGCATAAATCCAACCACAACTAGTACTCAATTAACCTATGCAACAAAACAATATACCCAAAACAAACCCGAATAGAAGAAGAAGAAGCAACCCATTATATAACCCAACCACTTACCTCTTCACAATTCAGCTCAAAGCCTAGCAAAGCAACCACAACTTGCAAACACCACCCCAGGAAGAAGAAGATTGGAGCAGAAAGTACAGGTTAGATAGATAGAGATCGTAGTGCTGAGAGGTTGAGTAGGAGAGGAAAGGGGTGAGCAGATTTCTGCTCTTCTTTTCTTTCCTTTCTCATTAAATGCTCACACCTACCCTTCCTAGGTGTCCACTTCCCATTGGTCCAAGATTCAAAAATCTTGACTTTTCTCTTATGATCCTTGGCTAATGTCTCTTTGGTCCTTAACAATTACCAAGCACTCACTATACAATAATATTTCCTTTATAATTTTAAATCCTCTTCCAATTAAGTCCTCATTTAATTCCAATTTCACTTGCATAATTACAATAACACCCTTAATAATCCAATTAAACATGTAAAAATCCTTCTAGGCCCTAATTTGGGATGTTACATCATGACTCTTGGAGTTAAGTATATGCGTACCATCTATCATAATGATAATAATTAAAATTTCTACAGTACATAAAAGTCAATTAATAAAATTATTGCAAATTAAATTGGATGCCAATATTCATACATTATATAATAAAACGTATTTATTCTTATTTTCTATTATGTCTAAATTTATATGCTAATAAATAAATATAACAAAAATTCATAACATACCTTAAATTTAACACCAAAAACTTTTGTAGATTTTTGCTTTGAAAACTTATATTGCGTTGCTCTCATTAAAGGAAGCCTGAGAACAACACGTATGAATTTATATTGTGCAACAAATTTTTTACGGGGGGGTTGAAATTTACTGACGCCACAGTACGTTATCGCGGCATTAGTAAAAATTATCCACTCAGTGAGTGGGCTCACCGATCAGAAACTGCAACTGTCAGTTGTGGCTTCAGAAAAACCTCAAATCCAAAAATACTTTTCGTTTCACCTTATTTTGGTAAATATTTTTACATTTTACCCCTAATTAAATTTGTCTCCAGATTGCCATGGTAAGCTTGGTCAAGCAGCGCCCCACATTCAAGAGTTGCAGACCAACAGTTCTCGCACGTTGATTGTAAATCTTCTTTTTGGGCTTGTGTCTTGAATTGAGCCCATGTAATGGACTTAGCATAATAGGTGTCATCGATAATAAATAGAAAAGGCAAATTATGGTTTAAGCCTACTCAAAGCTTCACTAAACAACATGGAACCCGAAACTAGATTCAAGTATGGTTATCATAGAGGGAATTTAGAATTTAAGGGGATAATGGCATAGATTAAGGGGATAATAGGGGTAAAAATTAACATTAAGGATTAGTGTTCTGATTATTTGGTGAGGAAGTGGGGCAATTGGCCTTTTCACTTGGCTTTGAACCATGCAACTTTATATTTCTTTCTCATTTTTCATTCACATACTATAATTTATAGGAACAACCTGTCAATTACTATATATATATATATATATATATATATATATATATATATATATATATATATATATATATTAAAAAAAGAAAAAAAGAAAAGAATATGCCTCCCAACCTTTTCTTTGCGTTAGACATCTGGCTGTGCTAAACAGAAAAGGATGAACGCGTTTATAATTTATGCAGTACTTTTTCATTTATTATTTGACAGAATGTCTATTTTATTCATTTTTTATTATTATTATAACAGGAAAATATAAGAAAAAATTCAAAATCTGCACCTTTATTAGCCCCCCTCCCCATAAGCCCTTGACTTTGTGAAACAAATTGTCTAGATTTGATTTATAAATTTTTCGCACTCATTAATAAAATATCACATATAAATAATTAAACTAATTTTCTTCAAAGAGAATCAATTATTTTTTTTTTTTAAAATATCAATTAAGTAAGAGGTGGCAAATTAGGCACGATTTGGATTGAGTCATAAATAGACGGGTCATAATATTGGCCAAAAAATATGAGTGATAAACTGAGTTAAATATCCAAATGGGTTAGGAGAATTGGATCGACCCATTAGCTAAAAACCTATGAAATGGTTTTGAAAATTTAATATTTTTTTCATGTGATTTCGAGACTTTTTCTCAGCTGCAATAATAATAAATATCTGTTAAAAATATTATAAGAATACGCAAATGGATCGGATAGTTCAAATTATGCAGTGTGGAGGTCCAAACGAACCGAGATGTGTGTCAGCATATTTGACCTATTTTTAAATGAAAAATAATTTTCAATATAATAACGGAATATTAAAATGATTACTATAAAAAATATTGATCCAAATTGGCCGAATAGAGGCCCAAATAGGCTGAAATGTGGATTGACCTATTTATAACGAAAAATAATTTTCGATATAATAACGGAATACTAAAATGATTGCTATAAAAAATATTATGCCAAATGGGCTGCCGGATGGGAAAGCCCCAAACGAGTCGAGATGTGGGTCAAACCCATTTTTAATGAGAAATAATTCTCAATATAATAACGGGATATTAAAATAATTACTATAAAAAATATTGATCCAAATGGGGCCGGAAAGAAGTCCAAATCGGTCGAGACATGAATCGATTCATTTTTTTAATGAAAAATAATTCTCAATATAATAATGAGATAATAAAATGACTAGTCTAAAAAATTATTGACTCAAATGCGTTGAGTGGTTCAAAAGGGCCTGATAGAGGCCTAAACGGGCAGAAATGTGGGTCAACCCATTTGACCATTTTTTTAACAAAAAATAATTATCGATATAATAACGAGATATTAAAATGACTACTATAAAAATATTGGGCCAAACAGATCGGATGGATGATCAAATAAGCCGATATATGGGGTCGACCTATTTGAACCATTTTTTTAACGAAAAATAATTATCGATATAATAATAGGATTATTTAATCATTGAATATTGTGTAAGTTGCAATTTACGGATGCGGATGGAGGACTACTATAAAAATAATGGATATATAAATAGTAAGTAATTATTTATTTCAAAAAATTAATCTAACAAAAGTATTGAATATACAAATAGTAAATAATATGTTAATCTATTTTTCGGCTTCAACTGATGATCACTCTACATTTTGATCTGATTTCGATAATTTAATATTGATTACTATTTTTATAAATAAATAATATTTTTTTAATGTATTTTAGCATTTTACTATTTGTGATTATAAATTGCAATTATTATTGTTCAATTTAATTATTGTCTAATAAGAATTATTATTAGTTTGATTTTTTTAAAATAAAAAAAAATATTTATACAGGAATGTATTATTAGATCTTATAACATTGCCCTATAAAAAATTTAAATTTTAATTTTATTTAAAATATTATTTTTACTGACCATTTTTATTGCAAGATATTGAAATATTAGAAAGTAAATGGTTTTACTAATAAAGTGAAATACTGAATAACTGTAGAATTATGGAATTAAAGGTTTTAAGATACTATAATAATATTTAATAAATATTATTTATAACCGAAAATTGGGGTTTCTTTTTTCTTGTCTTGTACTTAGGGGTGTACACGGATCTGAATCTTCCTGTACCGAACCGAAATTCCGAAGAAAAAGATCCAGAACCGAATTATACCGTTGACTTTTTTGACTAGAACCGAACCGAATTGTACCGTTGACTTTTTGACTAGTATCGAACCGAATTGTACTCGAACCGGACCAAGAACCGTATTGAACAGTACCGAACTATTTTGGAACCGAATTGGACCGAAAAAATCGATATTTATTACTTATTATATATAATACTAGTAATTTATATATAAATATTATTTATAATTTATATTATATATTTATTATATAAATTTTGTTTCATAATTATTTGTATTAAATATTTTAATGCACTAAATTAATATAATAAATAGTTAATAAATTAAAATGGATATTTTAATTATTAATTTGATAAATTTAATTATTATATCTATATGAATATGCAATTAATTTTATTTACTTTTAGTATCACTCAACTAATATTTATCTATTTTCGTCACAATTTTTATATGAGCATTAAAAATCTATTTATAAATAAGAATGTATTAAAAATAAAATTTTACCAATTGATGTTAATGTATGGGTATATAATATTAATCACCTTATCAATAATTCAATTTATTTTTAGCATCACTTAACCAATACTCATCTATTTTTGGCATAATATTTATATGAGTAATTAATTATGTATTTTAATAGTATAATTATATACAATTATTGTATCAATGAAATTTTACCAATTAATATAAATAATCTTACGAATAATTTAATTAGTTTAGTAATTAATACTATAAAAATATTAGTTTTTCATTATCACAATATTTTATTTTTCATGAAAATTGTTCTATATATGGATAATTTGATAAAAGAAAATTAAGACATAAAGTAATTGTTCAAGTTCAATACGTATTATTAATTATATATTCTATTAAACTACAAAACCTATAAAAAGATGGCTGCATTTCACATTCACCCTTATAATATAACTATTGACTATAATAGCAATTAATAATCTCTTAACTGTTAAGCCAAATTTAATGAAATTGAATATAATAATTGAGTTAAGATAATAAATGTGAATAAACGTAATCATAGTCCATAGAGCCATTTTCTATTCTCTAAATATAATTAGGTAGGGCTATATATATAACTAATTATATGAGTATGTAATTTTTTTATTAATTAATTTGATTTATATTTAATATCACTCAACTAATACCCATTTATATCTAGCACAATATCTAATTATCTATATGAGTAATTGAATACGGATGAAATATTATATTTAGTCAAAACCCCCTATATTTAATATATATGTCAAAATTATAAATATAGTACACATTTTATATATAGTTTAAAGTCTCTATTTATCCAAAAAAATAACTAGAATTTCCTTCCACTACTATAATATTAATTAATATATGTCAAAATTTTTGCCATTACTATTAAAATTTTATTTCATATTTACTATGCACTTTTTGGTTGACATAATGAAATGTATAAATAATCTATCTCAAGTGTTTCTATAGAAATTGCAAACAAAACCAATTTATTTTTATAAATTCATATATGATTGAAGATAGTAATATGTATAATTTTTATTATCAGAAACTTAATTAATATATGATTAACACACCAATCATCATCAAGGATTGTTAAAAATAATGTCAATAATATTTTAGTTGTAAAGTAATATTATTAAGAATAAAATTTGAAAATTTTTATTTTGAGTTTTTGGAGTGAATTAAAATTTAAATTTAAAGAATTGATAATTTTTAAAATATTTAAAAAATAAATTATTAAAATTATCCGAAATACCGTATTATACTATATTATTTTGTTTTATAGGGGTGTGCAAAACCCGAACCGACCCGAAAAATCCGAACAAACCGACCCGAAATATTTATTCGAGTATGATTGTTCGGGTAATTCGGGTCGGGTCGGGTGTAGGAATTTGTATTTGTTCGGGTTCGGGTCGGGTCTGATGAAATCTTGCCTAAATCCGAACCCGACCGAAAAACCTATATATATTACATATTGTATCATAAATAAATTGGTGAGAGTTTTGCTAGTGGTAAAGATATTGTGCTTTCCTTCTTACCTACCCCGAGTTCAATTCCTAAAAGAAGCAAAATTTTTTAACAATTTTTGACTTGTCTCTTTTTACTTTCCCATTTCAATTTCCCACGCCCCAACTTTCCCATTTCATTTTTCCACGCCCCATCTCCTCTCTCTTTCTATGTGTTTTACTTTCTTCCATACCCACATCAAAAAATCAAAATCTCACCCCTCTCTCTCTCTCTCTTTCTTCTTCCTCTTGCTTCCTCTCCCTCACTATCTCTTCATCCTCATCCTCAGACCTCCGATCTACACATTCACACACAACTTAATTTTTTTTTCTTTTTTTCTGTGCTTCTCATCCTCCTCCCTCTTTTTCCCTCTTTTCCTCCTACTCCTCCCTCGATCTATCTCCGCTTGGATCTATTTGGTTTTTTTTATGTTTGATTTGTATTTTTTTGCTTGATATTTGAGTTTAATTTGTGGTAGATTTGAGTTTTTTGTAAGTATAATTTGTGAATTTTTTTTTTTGTTAATAGCAAATTTGTTTGGCAAGTTTGTTGGATTTGTTTTGAGTGTGAATTTCGGGTTGTTAGGGTATTTTGGGTAGTGCCCCGAAATTTTCGGGGTTGTTCGGGTAGGGACCCGAAATATATTTAGGGTCGGTTCGAGTAGAGGATACTGACCTTTTTTGGGTTTCGGGTTATTCGGGTTCGGGTCGGTTTAACTCGAACCCGTCCGATGCACAGCCCTATTGTTTTGTACCGAAAAGCCGAACTGAACTGTACCGAAAATTAAAAAAATCATACCGTATTATACCGAAATTTATAAGAACCAAAATTTTTAAAAACCGAAATTTCAATACAATACGGAGATTTAGAAATTTTCGAATTCTACCGAACCGTGTACACCCCTTGTACTAGTACTATTGTGCAAAAGTAAGTGCTGAAAAATGCCAAAATCCAAAAAAAAAAAAAGCAAGAAATGAATGTTGACAGTGGAAACAAAACAGCATGGACTTAAAATGTTAAAATGTTAAAATGAATAATGCTGAAGTCGATTTGCAGGCCCGTTCAGCAGACTAAACGGATAATTTTTTAGTTGAATTGAATTTAAATTAATTTTTTTTTACGGATTAAGCAGGATTTTTGGATTTGAGCCAAATTTGACAAGCCAACAATTGAGGTATGAGAAATTCATACAAAAACATCATCATTTTTTGACCTGTGTACATCAGAAAAAAAAATTCAAGACATTTTTCTTGGTTAAGCCATGACGTCAGAGAACTTAGAAAACTATTATTATGATTTCCTTCATATTGACATAATCATATTAGCTAATAAGATCAAATTGTTCATAATAATATTTTATCTTCTTCAACCATTCAAACCTATAATTAAGACCAAACGTCCTCCCAACATCTGTTAAAAAATTCAATATTTTTTTATTCATAAATTTCCAGCTTGTCGGCTTCACCTGCCCAGAGCTAACCTTATCAATTAATCTCATAATTCAACAAAGACACCTATTCAAGGTTATTTACAGTTACACGTCACCATCAAGTTAGACTATAATGGTTTCTTGAATTACTTAAAGACCATATACTACAAGACTTCTTCTTGTCTGCGAAAATTGTTGACCTTTTCTTGTGACATTATTAAACAGAAATTGTCCATATATATATATATATATATATACACACACACACACACATTTCATTGGCATATAGCAGCACTTTATTTCATTACAGAGATGTTGGCATTTTGGTTTTTGACGGTGATCATTAGAGCAGCCAATTCGCAAGACGTAGTAACTGAGGACTGCCCACAAATGTGTGGAAATGTTAAAGTTTCATACCCATTTGGGATAAATGATACATCTGCTGCTATTGTGAACCCCAAATGCGCATTCCATAGCTCCTTTATGTTCTTATGCAACTCTACTTTTAATCCTCCTCTCCTTTTTTTTGGACAAAACATGCCTATACATAACATATCAGTAGATGAAGGAACAATCTCCGTCCGAATCGACTCAGCATTCAAGTGCTACAACAACACAGGGCTGGTCTTACCTTTTACACAGTCCATCCGGTTGGGAAATGGTCCGTTTAGATTCTCCGACTCGCGCAACAAGCTTACTGCCATTGGCTGTGATACCTTAGCCTTGATGCAGGATAGTCAGGCCAGTTTCGGTAGTGGTTGCGTGTCCTTGTGCAATCGAAATGTAACTCTTGAAGGTTCCTGCTCGGGTTTTGGATGCTGCCAAACTTCAATTCCTCAAAGTTTAAAGACATTGAATATTAGTCTTGGAAGTCCATCTAATCATAGTAGAGTTTGGGAATTTAATCCTTGTGAATTCGCCTTCCTAGCAGATCAAAGGACTTTTAATGTTTCCGATCTGCAGCTCTCTGATCGTCCTTTTTCGACTAAAACTAATGAGTTTGTGAAGTCTGATGTTGTTATTGAATGGGTTGTCAGAGAAGAGACTTGTGAAGTAGCGCAATCAGGTTCGAATTCGAATGCATATGCCTGTGGGATCAATGCCAATTGCTCCTACTCCGAAAATGGCCGGGGGTATCGCTGCGTATGCAACGATGGATTTAGAGGAAATCCTTATCTTCCTCAAGGATGCCAAGGTACTTCTAATCAAATCTTGATTATTTTTTTTTCTGTTTTCTTATATTTTGTGCCATTTTAGTTCTAACTTCTTTTTATATAAATAGATATAGATGAGTGCGAGGAGCCTGAAAAGTACCCATGTGATGGTAGTTGCAAGAATACCATTGGGAGTTACAGATGCGAATGCCCTCTTGGGATGCATGGTGATGGTAAAGTTGGCTGTCAAGGATTTCGAATCACAACTATTGCTGCAGGTACTATTCTATTCACCTTCATCTTCATTTCGCTGAATGAATTTTTTCAGCAGAGTTAAGTTTTGATGAATTTGCCATTCATTGCAGTTGTTGGAGCGGTTCTGTTTGTCATGATTATTGCTATCTTGATGGTGATATTGTACAATAGGCGAAGAAAGGAAAAGAACTTCTTAGAAAATGGAGGGATGCTATTGAAGCACCAAAGAGTAAGAATTTTTGCAGAAGCAGAGTTAGTAAAGGCCACAAAGAATTATGATCAAAGTCAACTTCTTGGTGAGGGTGGTTTTGGTTATGTTTACAAAGGAGTATTGTCAGATAATACTCTGATTGCTGTAAAGAAGCCCAAAGACAAAGACAAGACTCAAATAAATCAAGAGTATCAACAAGAAATTGGGATTGTTTCACAGGTGAACCATAGAAATGTGGTGAAGATATTAGGCCTATGTTTGGAGACCAAAGTTCCATTACTAGTTTATGAGTACATTTCAAATGGAACCCTCTTTCACCATATCCATCACAAGAAGTCTCCAATATTAACCAATTGGAGAAATCGATTACGAATCGCTACTGAAACAGCACTTGCTCTTGATTATCTACATTCTTTAGCAGACCCGCCAATTATTCATGGAGACGTCAAGTCATCCAACATACTTTTAGATGATAATTACACTGCAAAAGTATCCGATTTCGGAGCTTCAGTGCTAATATCCCCAGGCCAAGCTGATATAGCTTCAAAAATTAAAGGAACTTTTGGCTATCTTGATCCTGAATATCTTATGACAGGTTATTTAACAGAAAAGAGTGATGTATACAGTTTCGGGGTTGTTCTTGTTGAGCTTTTAACTGGAGAAAAACCAAACTCAATGGCAAGATCCGGGGAAAAGAGTAACATTATTCAGTATTTTATTTCGTCACTGGAAAGTCACAATCTTCACCACATACTTTGTTTTGGGGTAGAAAATGAAGGTGAGATAGAAGAGATTGAAACTTTTGCAGATATCGCGAAACAATGCCTTCGAAGTAGTGGTATAAAAAGGCCAACCATGAGAGAAGTTGCTGAGGAGCTTGGCAGATTAAGAAAATTGCACGAGTCTTTAAGTAAATTTGATCAAAATAATGAAGAGACTGAACATTTATTAAGTGAATCATCTTACAGTTCCATTGACATTGGAGCTAAAGAGATGAACCAACCTGAAATCCTTAGTTTCAGAACATCAGAGCTGGAGTATCCTACTTATAGCATTTGAATTTGTTTCCTAGATTCATTTTTTTTTTCTCATTTGAATTTACTTCTTTGTAAAAAGAAAAAAGAAGTCGGTGATCCTGATAATCTCCGAAGTTTCATTAATTTTACAGTTCACTGCTGATTTTGTTAGTTTTTAGGTATAGAAATATGATACATGTTATTCTTATTGTAATAAAATATTACTTTCTAGGAATACAAAGTCAACTTCTTTTGTCTAAATAACTGCATTTTTAGTTCTTTTTCGAACGACACTAATCATTGATGTTTATATAAGAAACCAAGTATCAAACTAGCAGTGTTGTAGGAACCAGATCGGACCTGCAGACCAGCCAGCCGCACTGGATTGATTGGAAATTATTATTACTAATATTTTGAAAATTAGAATATCTATATTAACTATTATAACACTTGAATTTATGAGTCTGTACAACTTGGTTGCATTTTTTTTATATAATTTATCAAAACATTCCCTCACTTTATACTAATCAAAGTAGTAAGCTTGATGTTATGGAGATTAAGTTCTACAAAAGAACAGAATGCCCAATTGGAGTTCAAATATCTCAAAACTTAAAACTCATCTCTTAGTGATCTATCAAATTTTATTTGTTTAGGCTCAAATTCAATTGGATGTATAATGTATTATAATACTCAGATAAGAGAAATAAAAAAGACAAGTTTTAGTTACACGTTAGCATATAATGCCCTCTGAATGGAGTGTTCATAACGAGGGTAAGAGGTGCAAGCATTAAAAATCTAGGTGTAAAATGAGTCGGGCACAAGATTTGAGTTTTTAAGACTGTAATGATAAATTGAAGAAAAAATTATGTTTTATCCCAATAAAATACTAATGTTACAAGAAATGAATGGTGGCAAAACAAAATAAAACATCAAACATTGCATGACAACAAATAAGGAGAATGATTAACAAGACGAAGGATTCTTCTTGAAGTGGATAACATAGTTGCAGCTAATCTGCTCAACGATCCGGCTATTTCTGCTGGGTATTCATCCACCTTTTGTGCCATTAAAATGCTTCTTAATCGGGAAATGGGAGGTCCAGATTATGCATAATTGCAGAAAGAATAATTCTGCTGCTTATTGGCTTGCTCCTTGTCTTCATGCCTTTCCACTGTCCCTCCTGGTCTCTCCTCTATTTTGCCCGCTGATCGCATGGGCCTTGCCTTCCTTCAAAAATAAGATGGAACAATCTTTTTTTTTTTTTTTGCTAAGTAACCTTTAGAAATTCGTATGATGATCAGCAATTAATTAAAAAAGTAGAAGTCTCAATCTTTTTTTTCTTCTAATATAAACATTTATGCCTCTCTTATAAAAATGTCAGGGTGGGGCATCATTACAATTCAATCAGAGATATGCAAGTCAGTTTTGCACATTGTTCAATTTAAAATAGCAAAGGTTTTTTTTTAAAAAAAAAAAAATACTCCTCGCTGAATTAAAGTTTAAATGCAGAGACATTTGAATTTTATTTTATAATTTATTTAAATATCTAAAATTTTTATAATGGCTAATTTAACACTTATCAATTTTGCAAATATAAAAATAAATTTACATTAAATTCAGAAATTAGAACGCGTGACATTCAACTGTATTAAAATATGTATCCCACATGCATAATGAAACCGAAAGAAATTGAAAATAGAATGAGTTGTTTTTTTTTATATTATAAAAATGTTACATATATCAATCACTCTAATTTTTAAAAAATATTATAAATTTATATTTATTATTTGTAAATTTAATAAATTCAAGAATTTAATATGTTATTGTGAAAGCTTAAGTATTTAAATTAATGAATTATAAAATTAATATGTATATTTATTTGGCCCGAAGTTAATAACCAATTAAACACCATATAAGGTTAAAAAAAACCACCATATCATAAATAACAGTTGAAAAATTAATTAAATGTAAACATGGCACTTCATTATAATTATTATTTTTTTTATTTTATATTAATTCACTATTAATTTGGTGGATGAGTAACACTACCAGAAATTGTATTTTATGTGACAAATTTTTTAGTGACACGTACATTAATTATTACTTACAGCGATAAATTTTTTAAAATATCGATATATTTTTTACTATTGTGACAAAATTATCTTGTATCATTTTATATTTTAATTTTTGTTTCTAATAAATTAATTTTGTGATGAAAAATATATTTCATCACGATTTGTTATAGAGGGAAAATTTCTCACCTTTTTTTGAGAGAAAAAATTTATTGATAAAAAATAACTAATTGCAACATATAAATTTATTGCAAAATATTTATTTTTTGTGACATGAATTATTTTTATCATAATTAAATATATTAGTGATGATAAAATTATTTTATCACAAATAGGATATCGAGATAAAAAAAATTCTATTTTTTAGCAAAACATTTTAGTGACAAAAATAATTTCATTTATAATAAATAAATATATCTCAAAAAATAAATATATTGTGATGAGATACAATTTCGTCACTTTTATAATTAATTTGTGAAAAGTAATAATATTTTATCACAACTATGACAAATAAATTATGTCATAAAAAATTATTTAATGTGACAATATATAATTCAATCACCAACGAAATTACTTAATGATGAAAAAGTACTGTCACCTATTTTTTAACAACAATAATTTAAAGATGTTATGTTTTAGCATCATAAAAAATATTCATCAAAACAAAATCAATTCCACCACATACTGAATTTTTATTTATGATAAACAAATGTGTCACAAAAAATAAATAAATATATTGTAACAAGATATAAGTTCGTCATCGATACAATCAACTTGTAATGATAATAATATTTTGTCAAAATTGACTGTAATAATAATGTTTGATAGCCAAATTATGTTATAAATAAATTAGTTTATGTGATATAATATAGTTTCATCTCCAATGAATTTTTTAATGACCAAAAATATTTGGCATCTATTTTTTTTGACAAAAATAACTAAATTATATATGAAAAGTTAATTAAATAATAATTTAATAATAATTTAAAAAATAAATTATTTATTAAAATAAAATATTTTAATCTAAATTAAAATATTGTAAAATTTAATCATATATTCAATAATGAAAAAACTATTTCAAAATAAATATTGTGATTTGTGACCACCATAAACACCTGACATTCTAGCTACCATTAGTTTGAGCAAAAAATTATATTACTAGCAATCATAACTTTACCTTCTACACGTAAGATGCTAGCAATCAACTTATATGTGCTGCTCTATATGATCACAGGTTTGTTGTGGATAATAGTGAGTATAAATCAGTTAATCGGTCCATAAATTTTAAAAAAATCAGTTCATTAATTAACTATCAATTTTTAAAAATTACTAACTATTAGTCAGTCCATTACTATCGATTAATCAATCTATCGGTTTCAAATTTTCGGATCGGTTAATCAATATTATTTTGATTAATCACTATAATTATAAAATATACTCATAAAAGATTAAAATGTTCAAAATACTTAAAAATAAAAATTAAAAATTAAATATAATTTAATATTATATTCAAATTATAAATATAAACTAAAAATATTGTATCCATATACATGTATAGGATAGAAAAATGTAATAAATAGAAAAATTGTAATTTATTAATTTTATTAAATATTAGTTATTACTTGCAACGAAATTTTTCATTTTTAAAACGAAATATATTTAATTTGAATTGCAAATGTAAAATGCTATCTATAAAAATATTAAAACTAACATTTCACATTTTAATTGAATATTGTTTATCATATTAAATTTTAATAATTTAAATATAAAATATTTTAATTAAAGAGTTAAAATTATTTAATTAATTACTATTAAATAATTATATATATTAAAAAGTTTTAAGAGTAAAAAACTTTGCGTGTATAAAAATAAAAGTCTATCACAGATGTAACTTTTCGTTAATATATTAATGTTATATAACTTTTCAAACATATTATGATTTTTATTATTGAAAAATTGATAAATTAAGAAACAATAATAAATACTAAATATATACATATTGAATAATTAATAAATTAACTAAAAATTTGATTATTGATTTGGTTAATCGGTTATATGAGCCAAATTATTAATCAGTACATTAAAATCGATTTTTTTAAAATATTAACTATTAACCAGTCCATTACAATCGGTTAGCTAATCCATCGGTTTGATTTCAGACTGATTTACCCGTTACTCGCATCAATTGTTTTTTTTTTTTTGCTCAACCCCTAGTTGTGGGCTTGCATTTTTATTTTCCATTTTTGAATTGAAAAATTGATTTTCTGTAGTGATGATGTTAATTTAAAAATGCATAAAGTTTAGGATGTATTTTTACTGACTGATGATGGAAGTGTTCACAGTTGGGTGTAAAAATCAATCCACTCATCATTTGTTTTTAATAAAAATTGTGTGCTTTTATTTATTTTTGTAATTTTTAAGCTCTTGATTTTGTATTTCACCTGCCAATTATTCAATATTTTTTGTCAATTTTATTCATTTCTTATAAGCTTATGCATTGATGATTATTATTATTATTATGTGTGCTTGCATTATTGATGTGTATTGAATTGCAATACTGTTAGAGTAGGGATTGCACATGAATTTATATGTGTTCTTATTTGTTTATAGGGATTGTCAAATTTTTAGTACAGTTGCTTGGAAGTATAAGATAATCATATGTGTTAGAATACATTATAGTCCATGATTTTAGCATTTTTTATCTTGGTGATATTCACCGTGATTTTAATGATTTATGTGTGTGTGTGTATATATATATATATATATATATATATATATATATATATATATATTATTCCCATTTTTAGCTCTTCTTTCCTGTATATGTATTTAGAGTTGTATTTGTCAAGTATACAAATTAATATAACAATTTTTATCTTTTCATTTTATTCTTTTATCAATTATCATGGTATCAGAGCTAAGTTCTATATTTTAACTCTTACTTTTGCTGTTGTTATTTTCAACACTTCATTTCTCTATTGCTTTAATCATTCAACTCTTTTAATTCATGGAAAAACCCGAAGTCTCAAATCCTATTACCACTATTCTTGATGGGAAAATTATGTCATTTGGTCCCGGAAAATCTCAAGCTTCCTTCGAGGTAGAAAGTTATGGTGCTATGTTAATGATTATACAATAAAACCATGCAAGGATAAAAATGATGAGGGTCACTCTAGTTATAATCAGCAATTTGAAGAATGGGACAGTAAGAATCACCAAATTCTTACTTGGTTTCGGAACACTTGTATTCCATCCATCAAACTTCAATTTAGGCATTTTGACACTGCAAAAGAGGTATGGGATTTACTATCAAAACATTATTCAACAATAAATGCCATTCATAGGTTTCATCTTTATGGCACTCTCATTCGAATGCATCAAAAACACAGTCAGTCCGTCAATGAATTTTTATCTGAAATGACTATTGCATGGGACCAATTATCTTATCTAAATCAATTTGGCATGATCATCATGATGCTGAGCTCTTTACTAAAGAAAGAGATGAATTTTAGAGTTTATCAATTTACTTTGGCTTTAAATAATGATTTTTGAGTCTGTTAGGTCCTATTTGCTATATAGGGGACCTTTTTCAGATCTTGACACTGTAGTTACAAAATTATTGAATGAAGAAGCTTGTTTGGTGAATTTGAGATCTCATCAGCTTGTCTCTTCTATTGATATAGTCTTGGCCATTACTACATTTTCTCAATATAAAGGGAAAATCTGTAGGTAATGCCATAAACCAAGACATCTCATTTCTGAATGCTTTAAATTACAAGCTAAGCAAGGAAAATCCAACCAATCCAAATCAAAATTTGTTACGACGTTGACATATACCCCTATAGTTGCCACCACTGAGGAGGATTTTATTCTAGTAATTCTTCATCTCTAAATGAGCTTCTTAGCCAGATAGATATTGACACCTCAAATCAAGTTCTAGCTTAATCATTTGTTGGTAATTCTACATCTTCTGCTTTATTTGTCACCCAAGGTACATCTTCCTCTTGGCTCTTTGATTCTGGTTGTTGTAACCATATGACTGCAGATCCTCATTTGTTCAAAACTAAAAAGATCTTATCTAATGCTCATGTTATACATACTCCTAACAATTTTTATCTATCGATCTGTCAGCCATATTAGTCATATTTTCACTTTCAATCTATCTTTACCGGGCACTTTTGTTATTCCTAACCTTTCATTAAATCTTATCTCTATTAGACAACTTTGTGAAATGGATTTTGACTCACATTTTTCTCGTCATGGTTTATTATGTACAGGATCCACAAATAGGACAGATCCTTGGGACACGTCGTAAAGTTGGCCATATGTTTGAACGGCCTTCTCTCCAACTTCCTTCACAAACAAATGTTGTCTCTCCTTCTGTGTCTCATTTTGCTTACCTTTCCTCATCAACTTGGCACTCTCGCTTTGGTCATGTTTCTTCTTCTAGACTAAAATCTTTATGTTCCAGTGTTGTTTTGGGAAAAATTAAGTATGAAAGCTTTGATTGTGCTTCTTGTGCTTTACCCTCTAATAATAGCACTTCTAATTCTTCTGCTATTTTTGATCTTGTGCATACTGACATTTGGGGACCATCTTCTATAGCTACTATGGAAGGTGCGAACTATTTTGTAATTTTTGTGGATGATTTTTCTAAGTTTACTTGGATATACTTTCTTAAAAATCATTCTTAATTATGTGAAGTATATGCTAATTTTGCTACTCTTGTCAAAACTCAATTTTCTTGTACCATCAAAAGCCTTCGAACAGATAATGCCATAGAACACAAAGACTCTAAACTTTTGCAATTTTTTTCACAACATAGTACTGCCATTCAACAGCCTTGTCTAAGTACACCTCAACAAAATGGTCGTGTAGAACGACAATACAGATATATTTTAGATACTGTTTGCACTTTTTTAATTTTTGCTTCTTGTCCTGACTGTTTTTGGGGAGAAACTGTTCTCACAGCAGTTTATACCATTAATCGTGTTCCTTCTCCAATTATTGGCAATCAAATCCCCTATGAATGATTGTATGATATTTCTCCTTATTATAGTTTGCTTTATGTTTTTGAAAGTGCTTGATTTGTTTTCTTACAGCCACATGAACATACAAAATTAGAACCTTGTGCATGTCTATGTTGTTTTCTAGGTTATGGTATTGAACATAAAGGATATAAATGTTGGGATCCTATCTCTAAATGCCTTCGTATTTCTCTGCATGTTACTTTTTGGGAACATAAAATGTTTTTCATAGTCTCTGAGTTTCAAATGTCAACCAATAATCCACCTTACTTTTGTGATCCATCTGCTGAATTATTTCTTAAATTACACACTAGTATCAATGAAAATGAGAATTCTTCTCTTTTGCCTAACATTGTTAACGCAGGATAAATAAATGATCAATCCATTGCCCATCTTATAGGATCTAGCACGTCTAAGTATTCTATTCTTTAAGAAACTCAAATGATCTTCCTCCTCGAGTATGCCAACCACCATCTCATCTTTATCATTGTTATTATGTTATTAATTCTTTACATGAACCCTTCTCTTATAAAGAAGCCAGTACTATTCCTCTTTAGTAGCAAGTTATGAAAGAAGAATTATAAGCTTTAACAAAAACACAACTTGGAATTTGGTAGATCTTCTGATTGGTAAAACTGTTGTGGGATGCAAATGGGTTTATAAAATCAAAACTCTTGTTGATGGATTAGTGGACGATACAAAACTCGTTTGGTGGCTAAGGGCTTTACTCAAGAATATGTTATTGACTATGAAGAAACTTTTGCTCTTATAGCTCGTCTTACTTCTGTTCGAAGTCTTATTATTATAGCTGCAGTTCGCAAATGGCCATTATTCCAAGTGAATGTTAAAAATGCCTTTCTTAATAGAGATCTCTCTAAAGAAGTCTACATGAAACCCCTACCTGGTTATAATCATCCACCTGGTAAATTTTGTTATCTTCATAAAGCATTATATGGTTTTAAACAGGCACCTCGGGCATGGTTTTCAAACTTTAGATTTGTTTTTAGTTCTTATGATAGTGCCTTATTGCTTCACAAAACCAATAGAGGATGCACTTTTTTTATTGTTATATGTGGATGATATGATTATTACTGGAGATGATTTAGAGATCTCTCTAAAGAAGTCTACATGAAACCCCTGCCTGGTTATAATCATCCACCTGGTAAATTTTGTTATCTTCATAAAGCATTACATGGTTTTAAACAGGCACCTCGGGCATGGTTTTCAAACTTTAGATTTGTTTTTAGTTCTTATGATAGTGCCTTATTGCTTCACAAAACCAATAGAGGATGCACTTTTTTTATTGTTATATGTGGATGATATGATTATTACTGGAGATGATTTGATGGAAATTATAGAGTTCAAACAGTTTCTTAGCAAGCAATTTGAGATGAAAGATCTTAGTCACTTGAGTTACTTTCTTGGGATAGAAGTTTCCTCTCACAACACAGGCTATTACTTTTCTCAGGCAAAATATGCAACTGATATTTTAACTCGTGCTAATATGACAAATAATAAAACTTTCAATACTCTTTTTGAAGCTAATGTTAAATTTTTACCTACAGATGGCACACTTTTGGATGATCTTACTCTTTACAAGCAATTGGTTGTAAGTCTTATTTATCTCACTACAACATGTCCAAACATAGCTCATGTAGTTCATGTGGTCAGCCAATTTATGGCTGCTCATCGTAGTACTCATTTCACTGCAGTACTTCATATTCTTCATTATGTCAAGGGTACTTTATTTTATGGTCTTCACTATTCTGCACAGTCCTCCCTAATATTGCGTGCATTCTCAAACGCTGATTGGGTAGGTAATCCTACAGATAGAAGATCTACTACTAGCTATTATTTATTTTTAGGAGACTCTCTTATTTCTTGGCGAAGTAAAAAGCAAATGGTTATTTCTCGCTCGAGTACAAAGGCAAAATACAGGGCCCTTGCTGACACAATTTTTGAGTTTCTTTGGTTGCGATGGTAGTTACAAGACATGGGAGTTTCACAGTCTAATACTATAAGTATTTATTGTGACAATCAAAGTGCTTTTCAAATTGCTCATAATGATGTCTTCCATGAGCAAATCAAACACATTGAAATTGATTGTCATTTCATCCGGCATCATCTCATCCTTGATGTTCTCCAACTCTCTTCCGTGTCTTCTATTGAGCAGACTGCTGATGTTTTCACTAAAACTCATCCACTTGGACGTTTTCATGATTTATCTTGCAAACTCAGTTTAACAAATTCTTTGCCACCTTGAGTTTGAGGGGGAGACGTTAGAATATATTATAGTCCATGATTTTAGCATTCTTGATCTTTGTGATATTTACCATGATTTTAGTGATTTTTATATATTATTCCCATTTTTATGTCTTATTTATATATATATATATATATATATATATATATATATATATATATATATATATATATATTTAGAGTTGTATTTGTCAAAGTATACAAGTTAATGTAACAATCTTTATCCCTATTCCTCATTTTATTCTTTATCAATAATCCATGTGTTTTTCTTGCTTTTTTTTTCCTTATTTTATATCACTCTACTTATTATATATAAGATTTATTTCATTTAATTAAAGAATCATTTTAGTAATTTGGAGTTAATGTTTATAATTTTTATTAATTTGATTTTAGTGACATTTTGTTTTTGTTTTATTCATGAGTTTTGCAATTAAATATGACTTCTCTATTATATGCTATATATTTTATTCATTCACATGAAATTAATTTTTTACCTAATATATGATTCTTTTTTTTTTTGGAACAGGATATACATTTTGAAATTTTAACAAAGTTCATTTCTTAATTATAAGATATTTTAATTTTTGCATCAAATAGTAACCTTTTATTTAATTGACCTTTTGTTTAAACAAATACTTTATATTAATCGATGGATAATTTGCTTTACTAAACGTTTTAAGAATATTATATTTGACATTGCATAATTAATATTATTAATTGATTGTATAACATAAAATTTAAAATGTGTCATATTTAGTATAACGCATATAAGACAATTATATTTATTAGATTTTATCAACTTGTTAGTTCATAAATGACAATACAATATACACAAATACAATATTGTAAAAGAGTATTATTAAATGACAATAAAAAGTTGTCACTAAAACTATCTTTTTGTGACAATTATTATTTTCCATATTTATGTCACAGTAGGTAATTTGTCAATGATGGGAAAATATGTAAAAATTATAACGAATATAATTTATACAAAAGTTACCTCTTGTAGCGCAGAAATTCATTGCGAAAGCGTCTACCAAGATCCCGTTTGTTTTTGGTCACTGGTCCGGCTTTTATCTACTCGGGATAAGAGCAGCTAGATCACAATCTAAATGCCCTTGAAAATTAAGACAGAAAACAAGTGTGAGTGGGAACGAGCAGTCTTGCGGCATGTACGTTTTCTCGTTACCAAATTATGAGGACCTCACCTCTATTTATAGAGGTCCTAAAGGCTAGAAACTTATCCCTAATCTAACTCAGACTCTTTCTGAGATAGAATTTGGTAATTTTAATTAGATTAAATAACTTAATTTAATCTTGATTGGAACTCAATCCAATAAAGAGTTATGGGCGTATCCCAACTCTATCATCTCCCACTAGCACATGACGGAACGCATTTCAGCCTTAATTTTCAGTTATACTGGCAAATAGATTGTGTAACCAGCATATCTCGAGAGCACTAGTGCTATACACCTGTCAGGGATATATAGCGTCTCGAAAAACGAGATCCTCTTTTCATGTATGCTTGACCCTAGATTGCCTTCTCACATTCACTGTTTTAACTCATGATCTCATAAAATAATTTTCGTGTTCACTATTATGTTTCTACTCATAGAAACTATAATAGGCATGCCGGTGAACCACGAAACCTTATGAAAGTGATCAAAATGCTATCTTCCTCTCTTACTGTATGCCATCCATCATGATTCAACTCGCTTTTCTAGTTAGAACCGCCAGGCCTAAATTTTTCTCCAGACCTCTTGGAAACTAACTAAGCTAGCCACATCGAACCATACTTCAGGGATAAGTTAAGGGTTATAAGGGCCGAAATATAAATAGGGTCTCACAATAGGGAAAGTTGAGATCAATAATATTATTAAATTCCCATCCCTGTGGTCACATAAGCACACATGGTCTAAATATGTGTTATGGTATTCTTTCCTTCCCTTAAAGGAGCGCATGTCTCACATTTCAATAATGTGTATATCAAACACCATACAGAAGCGTAAGGTTGTGATATACCGAAACATCCAACTTTAGTCCGCTTACTTAAGGACTACTTCTGGCTTTTTAGACAGAATATGGTAGTTACATATAACTGACCATCGAATTTCATACAATCCTTATTTTGGATCTCAATCCAAAGCATACAACTTTATGTATGTCTTTATCTCACACCTTAACAAGACTCATTTTGTAATTTCAGCAAGACGGCACTTTTATTTTGAACAGGCTCTCGAGCATTTTCATATGTTCAAAAAATGCCTCATCTTAGTCGTTGCCAACTCATTGACAAAACTAAAGTAAACACCCTTGTGAGTGGGCTACTTCTCTGTCCGACATGCTCAATCTCATATTAATAACAGTAAATGTTTACACATAAACATTCACAGTCATGTATTGCCAACAATGAACTTTAGTTATTATTCGCAAATAACAACGTTAAGGGATTATAAAATATAACAGTACCAATTAGATTCTGCGCAAACCTCGAGATCTAATGTGTCTCTCAAAACACATCTCTCGTTATAGGTTTACTCAATAGATCTGCATGCGTAGAAATGTACTGCAAGTTCATATCTCTCATGCAATAATATCTATTATATATTAATACTTAATGTTGATATGCTTAGCTCTATTATAAGCTATCAACGACTAACTGTCACTATAGACTGTCACTAGTACCTTTGAGACAGTTACTTTTAAATGGCTCATAAACCATTTCAGTCAAACTATCTCCTGTACTGCAATTGAGGAAGTGACAAATTCAACTTCCACAATTGATAGGACTACACAGGTTTAATTCTTGTTACTCCACGAGATGGCACTCTTGCCAAACAAGAATATCAAATCTGAAGTGGATTCTCTCTCATCCACTTCTTCTGCCCAATCAACGTTTCTGTATTCTCACAATGCAGATCCTTTTCTTAATAATAGAGAGAATAGTCTGCAGTACCATTAAGGTATATAAGTATCTTTTCAATTGCTTCCAATGTGCTTTGCCTGAGTTAGATTGATATTTATTAACCATGCCCACTACATAGCATATATCATGTCTTGTATACAACACTGCATACATAAGACTACCCATGACACTGGCATATCAAACGTTCATCATACGTTCATTTATTTTGGTATCATAGGACATAGATCTTTGCTAAGAAACTGATTCTTGGCAATGGGGTAATCTATGAGTTCACAAGTTTGCATATTAAATCGCTCAAGATTTTTGTTGATATAATTCTCTCAAGAAACAGACAATAATCTTCTCGATTGATCTCCTGAAATCTTAACTTCAAGAATGTAATATGCATGACTCATATCTTTTACCTCAAAGTTGGACGATAACCAATCTTTGATTTTATTTACGTACCATTTATCATTTTTAGCTTTAAGTATGTCGTATACATACAATGCCAAAATAATAAATTCATTTTCAGAGCTTTTACTATAGACACAATGATCTTCATCAATCATGTTGAACACGTTCGACATGATTTAATGATGAAGTTTCAAGTACCATTGTGTTGAAGACTATTTAAGGCAATAGATTAAACACATCAATAAGCAAATCTTATGTTTATTGCCTTTTTCGATGAAACATATAGGATGTTCCATCCATTTCTCCATTGAGAAAAGTCAGTCTTTTCACCCTTTTGATGAAGCTCTACGTTTAAACTCGCCACTGTGGTTAGAATGAACTTTATGGACGTAAATTTTATAACAGATGAGAAAGTCTACTCATAGTCAATCTCTTCCTGTTGTATGAACCCCTTAGCGACTAGCCGAGCCTTATATCTTTCGATACCTCTTTCAGCCTTTCGCTTTACTTTGAGAATACATTTATTCTCAATTTGTGTCCTTCCAGCATATTAACTAGTTCTCAAACATAATTTGATCTCATGGATGCCA
The DNA here is from genome assembly GCA_947683425.1 of Excoecaria cochinchinensis. Taxonomy (NCBI): domain Eukaryota; kingdom Viridiplantae; phylum Streptophyta; class Magnoliopsida; order Malpighiales; family Euphorbiaceae; genus Excoecaria; species Excoecaria cochinchinensis. The sequence goes on from CANTUQ010000058.1 coordinate 16,240,939, forward strand.
TTTTTTCTTCCATTACTTTAGTCCATTTTTCTCTTAAATGGGCATAAAAAAGCTTTTTTAAATATTTTTATGCTCTTTCTTGTCCTATGGGATAACTAAAAGGGGTTCGTTCAATCCTTCGATTTTAAATTATCGGTATGAAACACTTATCCTTTTAGATTTTTGCAATTCAAAATCTTGATAAACATGTCTCATATATTTATCGTGATTCACAATGCTCCCACTGGGACCATGTTCCATACTCCCACTGGAGTCAGGAATACTTCATTCTTTGACTCCCACTGGAGTTAAGAATGCTCTCACTCGAATCAGGTCTCGAACATCCGGATCATTTGGAGGATGAAGGTCTTAACCTTCTTCCTCTAACTCCCTCCCACTCGAATGGAGTGATCCTGATAGTTTCTCTACCTGAGATTAATAGGAAGTGAAATCTCAATTCACTTTGCCTAACTTAGAAAATACATTCTCTTAAGAATGTGACGTCTTGTGATTCAAATTCTATCATTATACCATTTTCTTATTGATCCACGAATATGTATCATTTTGATTCTTTAGAATATCTCATATGGATACTCTTCTGCCTCTTGGTCTCAAATTTACCAAATTGAGGTATCATGGACGTAAGCATTACAATCCAAAAGTTGTAAATGGCTTAGGTCAGCTTGTTGACCAATTCACAACTCATAAGTTATGGTTATAACAGATTTGGAGGGTATACAATTCAGAACACATGTGGCAGTCAATAAAGCATCTTCCCAATAGGAGATAGGCAAATTTGCCTCTTCCATTAAAGATCTAACCATATATAGGAGAGTCTTGATAAGTTCAAAATGTATGTTGTTTTTATATGAATTTACAGCTTACTTTTGAGGTGAGAAGTACCTATTTTAGTATATTTTGTTAAAGTTTTATTAGATATTGTCTGATATACTAAAATAAGATTTTATGTTATTTTTGGCATTTTTAGGTAGATTACAAGGCGGTAAGGTTATTCCAACCGCCGTGTGACACGAAAATAAAACACTGCAGCATAAGGGTATTACACAGCCGTGAGGAATCCTCATACCGTCGTGTACAACGGGAATCATCACTTACGTAAGTAGTTACACGGCGGTGAGGAATCCTCATACCACCGTGTAAGATGTAAAAATTCCAACAATTACGGCGCAGGAAAAGGGGAGCAAAATTTCAAGATTGTTGACCAGAGGCCCTTTACACGGCGGTGAGAGACTCTCATACCGCCGTGTAACCTACTTATGAACAAAATCTGCACAAAATCAAAGACTTTCAGGCCACCTTTTGACTTTGAACGGTTATTTAGGGACTGAAGTTAGACATTTAGGGGGGGATTTTTTTTCTGGGAACGAAAGTACATTTATTTTCTCTGCAACTTAAGTTAAGATTTTTTCATATAGTTTTAGAATTAATTTAAGCTGTTGTTATTTAAATCTGGGAGGAATAATCAGAGATAGTTGAAGGTTATTATTTATTTTTGAAGTTTTGAGAACAGATTGAACGGAAGGAACATCAATTTTATTGTTGTAAGAATTTCATTTTCAGATCTCAAATGGGTAATATCAACTTCTCTCTATTTAATTCAGTTTTTATTTCAATTATGAGTGAGTAGTTCCTTTTCTTGTTAAGGGATGCCTTGAATCCCTAATAACCATGTGAATGCTTTGTGTGGATTGATTTATGCATATGCTTCAGTTTTATCTTCTCTGAATTAATCTGTTTGTTATTGAAATTAATGCAAGTTTGAGATTGAGATACTGTGATAATCTTTGACTGTAATTCGTTTCATGAACTTACACATACTCTGTTCTATTTCTATCGATTTTCATGGATTTGTTGAATCCGGGATGGTAGTTAAATCTGTGTATCTTTATTTTAATAGGTTCAGAATTGTAGAAGATAATTGAGTTTTGATATCTGAATCCGGGATGGTAGGATCATCTAAGCTTAGGACTTAAGACCTGTTTCGATGCTAATATATGTGCTGAATCCGAGATGGTAAGTACATGTGTTAGAGAAGCTGGATCCGAAAGGCAGGCTATGGTATAGGCTAGGTTGTTCACTGATTTGCATATGTGATTGATGAGTTTGAGTATTTACATGGCACTATCGGGGAGGATGGGTATTCCTTGGCAAGATCTTTTAGTTATTTCATCAAATTTGTATTGGTATTAAGTCTGTCAATATTCTTTAATTAGTTATTTTATCAATTACAATACTTAATTTTCACCTTAAATAATTCATCACATCAAATAATTGGGAATTCTTTAGCATACATTTAATTGCTAAAATTTACGCAACTCAGTCCCTTGGGTTCGATAACTTGTGGTCTTAATTATACATCACTATATTACTTGCCGATTCAGTACACTTGCTGAGGTCGTGTCAAGTTTTTGGCGCCATTGCCGGGGAACTGGTGTTGTTAGTAAGTTTTGATTCTTATTTGTATGTGTTTTTATTTTTTTGATTTTATTATTTTTTATTATTCTTTTCAGGTAGTTGTGGTGTATGAGCAGATTGAGGCATTTAAAAGTAGCACCCTACGACCCTGAGATCGAGAGAACTTTGCATCAACGCAAGAGAGCCAACAGAGATAATAACATGGACAACGATCCTCTCCCTATTGATGAAATTCCTCCCGAGAACGAACAAGTGCCACGAGCACAAGAAGAGATGGCAGGTAACTATGGAGAAGAAGTCCCAAGGCAAAGAACAATAAGAGACTATGCTGTGCCAAGATGGAATGAGGATCACAGGACAATTGTGTTGCCTAGAGGAATGCAATTTGAACTCAAACCAACAACCATTACTATGGTGCAAAGAAACCAGTTTTCAGGATCAGAATTGGAGGATCCTGCACAGCATTTAGATATATTTTTGGAGGTCAGTGACACAGTTCAGATACCGGGTGTCACTTCTGACGCAGTAAGATTGAAATTATTCCCATTTACTTTGATTGGAAAAGCAAGGGATTGGTTGCAGATGTTACCAAGTCAATCAATAAGATCATGGGAGCAATTACAAGAGAAATTCTTAATGAGATTTTTCCCTCCCACCAAGACTGCAAGAATTCGTAACAGCATTATGGGTTTTGCTCAAATGAATGAAGAGCCTTTTCATGAGGCTTGGGAAAGATTTAAGAGATTATTGAGAAGCTGTCCGCACCATGAGATAGCTGTACATCAATTGAAGACTTTATTCTATGCTGGAGTTACCCCACAGACAATGTCACTTTTGGATGCATCATCAGGAGGTTCTTTTTTGAATTGGTTGCCAGAAGAAGCTTTTCTTATGTTGGATGAGATGGCAGCAAATGATGCTCAATGGGCTGCTCCAAGATCAATTCCAAAAAGGTAAGGAATACACAATGTGGATGAAGTATCAATGCTGAAGGCACAGATGGAATCAATGCAGAAGGAGATGAGTGGATTGAAGGTTCGAAATGTGTCCTCAGTCTCTCAAGAGAGTGGGCAGTATGAAAGCGGTCAATATAGTCAAGAAGGTGGAACCATGGGAGATGTAAATGCTGTAGGAGACTACCGCAGGAATGACCCTTACAGCAACACTTATAACTCAGGTTGGAGGAACCACCCTAACTTCTCTTGGAAGGATGAAAATCAGAATGCGTCATCTTCTCAACCACAAGGGAGAGCCCCTTTCAATCAAAACATGCATCATAACCACAATCAGTCATACCAACATCAATCGTCCACTCAATACCAAGCACCATATCCATCGAACTATAACCAAGGGCAGGGTTCAAACCAACCCCATTCTCAAACTTATCACCCACCGGGATATCAACCAAGACTACCTGTTCAAGAAAAGAAGCCAAACCTTGAAGATATGTTGGCCAATTTCATAAACAGTCAACAGCAATTTGTGAATAGCCAGCAACAATTTATGTCTAATCAAGAGACAAGGTGGAAATCTCAAGAACAATGGAACCGAAATCAAGACGCATCAATGAGAAATTTAGAAACTCAATTGGGACAGCTTGCAAATTCTGTGTCTCAAAGACAACCAGGAACATTTCCATTAAATGTGGATCAGAATCCTAAGGAAGAGGCGAAAGCAATCATGTTGAGGAGTGGCAAAGAGATGGCACCAAGAGAGGACAAAGGTAAAAATTCTTCACCATCCACAAGTAAGGAGGAGCCAACGCGGGAGTTAAGTAATTCTGATTCTAAGGTAGAGGTTAATGAAAACACTCCTAAAAATGATAAGGGTAAAAGTATAGTGAATCCTAGAGTAGAGGATCTTGATATCAATAGATTGCCATTTCCTGCTATAGCTAAAAAGGAAAAGAAAAATGAGCAATTGGCTAGATTTTTATAAATGTTTAAGAAACTACATATTAATCTACCATTTGCTGAAGCTTTAGCTCACATGCCTAACTATGCTAAATTCATGAAAGAATTATGTTTCAATAAAAAGAAATTAGAAGGGCATGGAACTGTGCAGCTTACAGAAAATTGCAGTGCATTGATAATGAACAAAATTCCTGAAAAATTGGAGGATCCAGGTAGTTTCACTCTACCCTGTGAAATTGGTGAAGATTTTAATGGAAATGCTTTATGTGATTTGGGTGCGAGCATAAATTTGATGCCTTATTCTATTTGCAGGAAGCTAAATCTTAGAGAGCTCAAGGAAACTAGAATGAGACTCCAACTTACAGATAGGTCGGTAAGGAGACCCAAAGGAGTGATTGAAGATCTATTGGTGAAAGTGGGGAAATTTATTTTTCCAGTAGATTTTGTAGTAATGGAAATGGAAGAGGATCGGAAGGTACCATTGATTGTGGGGAGACCATTTTTAAATACAGCAAAGGCGCTGATTGATGTACATGGTCAGACGGTCACATTGAGATTCAATGATGAGAAGGTAGTGGTGGATATGAACAAGGCTCAAAAGTATCCATTGGGTGATGTGGAGGAGTCTGTTTATTTTATGGATGCAGTAGATGAGTGTATAGAGGAATTACAAAAAAAGGTTTTGGGAGCTGATGCAGTGGATGTGAGTTTAATACATTCATTGGAGGATAAAAAATTGGAAGAAAAAATAGACGGAGAGGTAATAGCAGCTGTAGAAAAAGAAGATGGTAAAGAGGAAGTACAGCAAGAAGAGTTTAAGCCAAAAGAGGGGGATTCAAATTCTGAACTTAAACCCCTTCCTTCTCATTTAAAATATGTATTTTTAGAAGATGCGAAAAAGCCAGTGATCATTTCTTCTTTGTTGACAGATATCGAGGAGAAAATGCTGCTTGAGGTGCTGAAAAAGCACAAGGGAGCCATTGGATGGGAAACCTCAGATTTGAAGGGGATTGACCCAAGTTACTGCACACACCGAATTCCGATGGAAGAAGAATGCAAGCCAGTTGCTCAACCTCAAAGGAGACTTAATCCGGCAATGCAAGAGGTAGTGAAGAAGGAGGTACTGAAACTCCTTGATTCAGGTATTATCTATCCTATTTCTGACAGTAAGTGGGTTAGCCCAGTACAGTGCGTGCCTAAGAAGGGGGGATGACTGTGATTAAAAATGAGCTGAATGATTTGATTCCAACTCGTACTGTTACGGGATGGAGAGTTTGTATTGATTTCAGAAGATTAAATAATGCCACGAGAAAAGACCATTTCCCCTTGCCATTTATTGATCAAATGTTAGAAAGGTTAGCAGGTAATAAGTTCTATTGCTTTTTAGATGGGTACTCGGGATATTTACAAATCCCTATAGCTCCTGAAGACCAAGAGAAAACAACTTTTACTTGCCCTTATGGCACATTCGCCTATAGAAGAATGCCGTTCGGATTATGTAATGCACCGGCTACGTTTCAGCGGTGTATGATGGCTATTTTTCATGACTTCATAGAGAAATTTATGGAGGTTTTTATGGATGATTTCACTATTTACAACGCTGACTTTGAAAATTGTTTAGAGAATCTTGATGTAGTGCTAGGGAGGTGTGAAAAAACCAACTTGGTACTAAATTGGGAAAAATGCCACTTTATGGTGAGAGAAGGCATTGTACTTGGATACAAAATTTTTGAAAATGGGATAGAGGTCGATAAGGCCAAGGTAGAGGTGATAGAGAAGTTGCCACCCCCAACTAGTGTAAAGGGCATTAGGAGTTTCTTAGGGCATGCAGGGTTTTATCGTCGTTTCATCAAAGATTTTTTGAAAATTGCTAAACCCTTGTCAAATTTGCTTATGAAAGATGCTCCTTTTAATTTTGACAGCGAATGTTTGCTGGCTTTTGAAATGTTGAAGCAACGGCTAATTTCAGCTCCGGTAATTATATCTCCGGATTAGAATTTTCCGTTTGAATTAATGTGTGATGCTAGTGATTTTGCAGTTGGGGCAGTGCTTGGACAAAGGCGAGATAAAGTATTTTGTGCAGTCTATTATGCCAGTCATACCTTGACAGGAGCACAGGTTAACTACACGACCACTGAAAAAGAACTCCTTGCAATTGTGTATGCTTTTGAGAAGTTCAGACCATACTTGCTGGGAGCAAAAATCGTGGTGTGGTCAGACCATGCAGCCTTGAGGCATTTGTTTGCAAAAAAAGAATCCAAGCCAAGGCTGATTAGATGGGTGCTGTTATTGCAAGAGTTTGATTTGGAAATCAAGGACAAGAAGGGAGCGAAAAATTTTGTAGCAGATCATCTATCGAGCTTGGAGAGTGAACACATTGAAGAAGGGGAAATTTTGGATTTGTTTCCTGATGAACATATCTGTGCTTTATTTGCATGTGAAATTTATGTTCCTTGGTTCGCTAATATAGCCAACTTTCTTGCAGGAGGTTTTATGCCAAAAGACTTTACATGGCAACAAAGGAAAAAGCTGCGAGCTGATGCCAAACATTACATTTGGGATGACCCGTACTTATTCCGCTTGTGTATCGATCAAGTAATAAGAAGGTGCATTTCAGATAGAGAAAAAGGAGAAATCATCAAGGCTTGTCATAGTAGGGAAGCTGGTGGCCATCATGAGCCAAATCGGACGGTATCAAAAATTTTATCTTTTGGTTTTTATTGGCCTACCATGTTTAAAGATGTTCAAAGTTTTGTGAAAACATGTGATAGATGTCAACGGGTAGGAAATATTTCTAAGAAAGATGAAATGTCGTTAACCAATATGCTTGAAGTAGAATTATTTGATGTGTGGGGAATAGATTTTATGGGGCCTTTTCCAATATCCTTTGGGTTTGAGTATATTTTAGTAGCTGTGGATTATGTGAGTAAGTGGGTAGAAGCCATAGCTACTAAGACTTGCGATGCCAAAATTGTACTAGAATTCCTTAGGAGGAACATTTTCACTAGATTTGGCACGCCAAAGGCCATAATTAGTGATGGGGGCAGGCATTTTGTTAATCATCAATTTACTGCCCTATTGAAAAAATTTGGTGTGAGGCACAAAATCACCACCCCATATCACGCTCAAGCAAATGGACAGGTTGAGGTTTCTAATAGAGAACTCAAAACAATCCTAGAAAAGACTGTAAATTCATCTAGGAAGGATTAGTATTTGAGGCTGGATGAAGCTTTATGGGCCTATAGAACCGCATTCAAAACACCTATAGGGTTATCACCGTTTAAGCTAGTCTATGGTAAATCATGCCATCTCCCTGTCGAACTTGAACACAAAGCTTATTGGGCAACTAAATTTCTCAATTTTGATCTTAAGAGTGCAGGTGAGAAGAGACTTCTCCAGATGAATGAAGAATTACGATTTTGGTCATATCAACAAGCAGAGAAGTATAAGGAAAATACAAAGAAATGGCACGACAAGAAACTGATCAAAAAGGAATTCACTCCAGGTATGAAAGTCCTATTATACAATAGTCGATTAAGGTTGTTTCCTGGAAAATTGAAGTCGAGATGGACGGGACCATTTGAAGTTGTGAGTGTGACTGATTTTGGAGCTATCACGATCCGAAAGCACCATGGGGGTGAGGAGTTTAAGGTAAATGGCCATCGATTAAAGCCCTATTTTGAGAACCGCATTGAAATTGTAGCGGTGATCATTACTTTAGAGGACGAGTGAGGTAAATTCAAAGTCTAGCTGAGACTCAAAATCAGAACTAAAATAATTTCTATTCTTATCCTCTTTTGTTTTAATTTATGAAGTCTGGTTATTTTCAGTTTGTAGGTCATTTGTATTTTTATTTAGTGGTCTATTGATTTTTGAACATAATGTAAAACGTTTTGGAATACTTGGTGTAATTGTTGCTTGTTTAAAGGGTAAGTTTTTCTCAAAAACTCGTTTTACACGGCGGTGAGGAACCCTCATACCGCCGTGTGAAACGTGCATTTTCATAACTGATTCAGTGGCGCTTTACACGGCGGTGAGGAATCCTCATACCGCCGTGTATATCGGGATTTAAGATTACTCGGTTCCAGTGGTGTTTTACACGGCGGGATGGAATTATCATACCGCCGTGTAAGAAGTCGAATTGAAAATTCCCGTATGCAGTCACGTTGTACACGGCGGTATGGAATTATCATACCGCCATGTAACACGTTAAACCCTATTTTTAAAAACCCCTGTCGTCAGTTTCTTTTACAATTCTTTTTAAAACAAAACTTCCCTCGCTCATATCTCTCTAACCCAAGTTCTGCAAACCCAATTTTCAACTGGTTAAAATCATTTCTAAGCCTAGCTTTTGCGCATCAAGTCTGCATTCTTCAAATCAAGTGAGTTTTCTTTCTCTCTTTTCTTCTTAATTCTGTTTCTCTGTTGTTCTAGGGTTTAGGTATTTTTCAATTCCTTTTCTCTTAATTCTTTCTTTCTTTAAGAAATAAGTAGATTCTATGTGTTAATTTTCAATTAATGGCTGGATTTTGTGTTTTAAATTTCAATTGGGGGCTGGTTTGGTGTTGTATTCCTTGAAATTTTGTTTTATTCCGAAAATTGGGGGCTGGATGTATGTTGCATTCTTTTGATTTGTGTGCTATGCTTTAAATTGGTGATTTAATTAGTGTTTTATTCCCTTAAATCATGTTGCATTGTTTAATAGATGGATTGCTTGATGATAATTGAAAGAATTGTGGGTAACAATTGATTGAGAGATGCTGTTTTTATTCACAAAAATTGGTGCCCGCCAAGTGTTTGACAAAGTGCCTGAATGAGTGTTATTTAACCTTTCTATGTCAGATAGTTGCTGTCATTATTGGGAAATCTTTTGGCTTTCATATATCATGCCATATAATTGTGTCATGTTGTGATTAACATTTGAGTGGACAATTAAGAATGTGAACTATTTTGCGGTAAGATGATGCAATGCAAATGCTGTGATTTTCCCATTCTATCTCTTTTGTGCATTTGCTGCTAAGGGAATTAGGGGGTGCATTGTTATCATAAGTGATGGCCTCTGTCATGGTTAAAGATTATCATTGTAGTATTGAAGTCTTAATGTTCTGCAAATTATTTTAGCTAAATTTCGGCTCGCCTACTATTTTGTTAAAAATTAAGCCTTTGTTTCCCTTCTAATTCTGTTTATCTATTGATGCAGTGGCTCCAAAAAGATCTAGATTAGACCAGGCATCATCTTCTCGGGATAGCTCGATACCCTCGTGGATCCCAACCAGGTGCCACACTGCATACCAATGTCTAACAGAGGCAACATTCCTACCCTCCACTTTTCTTGATTCTGATTCACTACGGAGCCTGGGGATAAATGACGAAATCAATGAGTTGATTGATGGAATAAGGTGGACAGAATTTTTTCAGAGAAAGGAGAGAGTTCACCCGAAGTTAACACGGGATTTCCTTGCAACCGTAGATTGCAAGATTGACAATGATGATGAAGATGACCCCGGGGAGGTAACATTTTGGTTAAACAAGAGAAAACACACACTGACATTCAATGAGTTCGCAGACGCCTTGGGTTTTCCGGTGGATGGAGCCCATTATGTGCCAGACTTGGATAAACAAACCATTTGGGAATCAATTCGAGATCCAGTCACGGCTACACGATATGTTACTGGGCAATCAAAGGCACATCATCTTCGTGATCATGCATTGCGAATCTTACACATATTTTTCGCACTCTCATTTTATGGACACGTGGAAGCAGCAGGAGTAGTGAATCAGGCTGAAGCCCTGTTTTTACATTGCATGGTCCACATGATCAGGTTGAATGGAGCTTATTATTTATGGAAAAAGTTTGAAGACTTACAGGGAAATGCTAAGAAGGTGAAGAAAATAGCAATAGGGTGGATAGTCATTGTTCTAGCCAAGAGAGTAGGCCACAGTCCGTTAGGCACAGACCTGGGAAATAGCAATCTTCTGGACTTCAAGATGCTGAAGAATTTGAGGATAATTGTGGATGATCATCATTTTCATGATCAAGTAAGACTGTCCACCCGGGACGAATATTTGCACCTCATTGAAAGGGGTCGAGTACAGTTGCCAGTAGAAGGGGCCGAAGATGAGGATGAGCAGCCAGAGGAGGCTGCAGGTGCAGCTGCTGTAGGACCCGCTCCAGCCATGCCAGCTTATGACTTCTCTCAGCTTACTGCCCATTTAGAGGCTTTACAGACTGGACAGGCTCAGATTAATTCTCTCCTAGATCAGTGGGAGAGCTTTATGGAGGATAACCATGCTGAACATATTCAGCTTATGGGGCGTCTAGACGTGCATGAGCAGCAGTTAGCCATGCAAGCACAGAGTTTGGCGAGGCTGGAACATTCCATTTACCTTTCTCGGCAGGAGCAGGAGCAGTTTTACCAGACCATGCGGGATCGTTTTCCTCCACCACCACCTCCACAATGAGTGACATAAATTTCTGGGAGTTTTTCTGATTATCTATTATGTTCACTCATGACTTCTTACTTTTTATTTCTTTTTGGTTTGTTTACTTGCTTGGGACAGCAAGTTTTCAAGTGTGGGGTAGTGAATTACTTGGTATAACTTGAATATTGTCTAACCCTGCAGTACTTTAGTCTAATTTTACTTTAGTTTAATTTTCAGCATTTTAGATATAAGTTGTGATCTATTTACACTTGTGCATTTTGTTTTCATAATTTGTGTTTCTTGTTTTATGTTATGTGTTTCTGGTTTACTTGAGTTGTGTTGTGGTTGAATTATTGTGGGTAATTTGAACTTTTTAATTTTTCCTCATGATTAGTTTAGCAAACTTTTAATTTGATTATTCCAGCTTAATTTTTAATCTTGAAAAGGTTATTTAGAGCATTTAGTTAACAAGAGAGTAATTTTCTGTTTAAGAGTTTTTCTTCCTAACATTGTTCAAATTAGAGCATACAATTAAAATTTCCAATATTTTGCACTCAGGCCAGTTTTTACAAGTCGAAAAAAATCAGCCATGAAATCTCTTAATCAGAAAGTCTTTAGAGCACTAGAACCTTCCTCATTGCCCTTCAAAACGATATAATAATTAAGGCATGAATTTTGACATGATTTAGGCATCTTTCTTTGTTAAGTCACTTTAAATAAACTTTCTCCTACCTATGGAATTAACTACCCTTGTTAGCCAATTTTGAGCTTAAATGAGTATGCTAAATGCGTATTTCGAAAATTTTCTTGTTTGCACAACTTATTGTTACCATTAAACCTAAAAAGCCTTTAGCTTACCCTTATAGGAGAGCTGGCCACTCTAGGATTGTGGGGGGTTGCTGTTGGGAAGTTTGGGTGATTGAGTTCATGTGATGGTGTGAATGAGTTTCAATTTAATTGGCAAGAGTAAATTAGACTGAATGTTTTAGTAAGTTGGAAAGAAAAGAAAATGAAGATGAAGATAATGTCCTTTGTGATTTGGCATGAAATTTGGAGCTGATTATAAGTTACTAAAATATTCAATTGTGGGGTAGTTTATCTCTATTCAAAAAAAATAAATAAATAAATAAAAAAAAAACAAAATAAAAATAGATAAATAAATAAAGTTTATAGAAAAATTCAAGTGTGGGGTATCCTCTATTGTAAAATAAAATGTTTGGATGGTCAGGGTTGAGAAGGAAATTTCATCTTCACATTTTCTTGTGATTCGAAATTTTTTCATGGGAAGTAACTAAGTCTTGGCAACTTTGGTTAATTTGGAAGTGGGTTATGGAAAAATTTTATTGGGTAGCGGTAATAGTCGGTAGAGTGGCTAAAAATTGTTGATTTCCTAAACTTTTCTTATTAGCCGTCACCGGTTGAACCTTGCATTACAACCTATTTAAGACCTAATGATCATTTTTATGTCTTGATTTGTTCAGTGGAGATGACCTTCGGGTTCCGGTACCAAAGGAGAGACCTATGGTGTTTCTAGTGTTTCAATTGAGAAACTAGATGTGCATTCGTGCACTAACTTATTTGGTCATTGATCGATTGGTGCTGAAATTTTAATTTTAAAAATTATTAAAACTTTGGTTTTGGCCTTTGCACACACACACTGGAAATTTAATTGTATTTTCTTCTTCTGAGTTTTGTTTAAGTAAGAATTGCTCTCAAGTGGAATTTACTAAGTGTTTTCTTGGTGTTTTAAATTTCCGTTTTCTTGCTTGAAAATTGAGAAAATTGGAATTGAAGAGGTATTTTACTCGAGGGCGAGCAAAAGCTAAGTGTGGGGTATTTTGATAAGTTCAAAATGTATGTTGTTTTTATATTAATTTACAGCTTACTTTTGAGGTGAAAAGTACCTATTTTAGTATATTTTTGTTAAAGTTTTATTAGATATTGTCTGATATACTAAAATAAGATTTTATGTTGTTTTTGGCATTTTTAGGTAGATTACACGGCGGTAAGGTTATTCCATACCGCCGTGTGACACGAAAATAAAACACTGCAGCAGAAGGGTATTACACGGCGGTGAGGAATCCTCATACTGCCGTGTACAACAGGAATCATCACTTACGTAAGTAGGAACACGGCGGTGAGGAATCCTCATACCGCCGTGTAAGACGTAAAAATTCCAACAATTACGGCGCAGGAAAAGGGGAGCAAATTTTCAAGATTGTTGACCAGAGGCCCTTTACACGGCGGTGAGAGACTCTCATACCGCCGTGTAACCTACTTATGAACAAAATCTGCACAAAATCAAAGACTTTCAGGCCACCTTTTGACTTTGAACGGTTATTTAGGGACTGAAGTTAGACATTTAGGGGGGGATTTTTTTTTCTGGGAACGAAAGTACATTTATTTTCTCTGCAACTTAAGTTAAGATTTTTTCATATAGTTTTAGAATTAATTTAAGTTGTTGTTATTTAAATCTGGGAGGAATAATCAGAGATAGTTGAAGGTTATTATTTATTTTTGAAGTTTTGAGAACAGATTGAACGGAAGGAACATCAATTTTATTGTTGTAAGAATTTCATTTTCAGATCTCAAATGGGTAATATCAACTTCTCTCTATTTAATTCAGTTTTTATTTCAATTATGAGTGAGTAGTTCCTTTTTTTGTTAAGGGATGCCTTGAATCCCTAATAACCATGTGAATGCTTTGTGTGGATTGATTTATGCATATGCTTCAATTTTATCTTCTCTGAATTAATCTATTTGTTATTGAAATTAATGCAAGTTTGAGATTGAGATACTGTGATAATCTTTGACTGTAATTCGTTTCATGAACTTACACATACTCTGTTCTATTTCTATCGATTTTCATGGATTTGATGAATCCGGGATGGTAGTTAAATCTGTGGATCTTTATTTTAATAGGTTCAGAATTGTAGAAGATAATTGAGTTTTGATATCTGAATCCGGGATGGTAGGATCATCTAAGCTTAGGACTTAAGACCTGTTTCGATGCTAATATATGTGCTGAATCCGGGATGGTAAGTACATGTGTTAAAGAAGCTGGATCTGAAAGGCAGGCTATGGTATAGGCTAGGTTGTTCACTATTTGCATATGTGATTGATGAGTTTGAGTATTTACATGGCACTATCGGGGAGGATGGGTATTCCTTGGCAAGATCTTTTAGTTATTTCATCAAATTTGTATTGGTATTAAGTCTGTCAATATTCTTTAATTAGTTATTTTATCAATTACAGTACTTAATTTTCACCTTAAATAATTCATCACATCAAACAATTGGGAATTCTTTAGCATACATTTAATTGCTAAAATTTACGCAACTCAGTCCCTTGGGTTCGATAACTTGTGGTCTTAATTATACATCACTATATTACTTGCCGATTCAGTACACTTGCTGAGGTCGCGTCAAGTCTTATTTCTCCTTTCCTCAACACCGTTTTGTTGTGGATTTATAGGACTGAACAACTGATATTCAATCCTTTTTCATCACATGAAGCTTTAAGTTTATCTGTAAGATATTACCGACCTCTGTCAGTTCTTAAAGATTTAATCCTTTTGTCTAATTGATTCTCAACTTAAACTCATATAAGTCTTGAAGCAACTCGATGCTTCTGACTTGTGAGAAATCAAATAGACATGACCATACCTAGTACAGTCATATATAAATGTGATGAAACAGTAGGCCCCATACCTTGCCCTCACATTCATTTGACCACATACGTCAGAATGGACTAATTGCAATAGAAACTTGGCTATAGTACCTTTTTCGAATTATTTTCTAACTACTTTTTCCTTTTAGGCAATGCTTACACGTAGGCAATTCAAACTTATTTAAATCACTTATTAAACCTATTTTGACTAACTGACTCATTCGGTTTTACCCAACATGGTTTAATTTAGCATGCCACAATTTCACATTATTCTTATAACAATGTGAAAAATAAGAAATTAAAGGAAAAATTAGTTTTACTCAAATAGTCATGGCACACATCCATGACCAGAAAAATCATTCAAATATAAGCATATACTGTTGATAACTTCAATTTAGTATTTAGATTTGGTAGTGTTTTCGTATGATTTATGGTGTTTAGTAGTGTTTATTATCGTGAAATACTCATTTTAGATTAATTATGTCAATGTTAATGAAAGTAGAGTTTTTATGTAATTTTTGTTAGTTTTTGATTAAATTTAAATTTGTGTGCAGAATTTTTAGGTACCTCACGGTGGTGATGAATTTGGTCACCACCGTGACATACAAAGGAGTTAAAAGCAGAATGCAGGAGTAACATAGGTCACGGTGGTAACCAAAGTCCTCACCACCGTGACATGTGTATCCATTGGGCAGAATGCAGACCTGTTATGGGTCACGGTGGTAACCAATGTTATCACCACCGTGACCTAGTTCGCACCAAGACAGAATCAAGTGAGAAGTTACCTCACGGTGGCAAGGTAATGTGGTTGCCACCGTGACATAGGAAATTCCTGGACAGAAGCAAAAAGTTGAGTATGTCACGGTGGTAACCAATTTGGTCACCACCGTGACCCCCAACCCACACGCAATCCAGATTTATCTCCTCAACACCTCACGGTGGCAACCAATCTGGTTACCACCGTGACCCATCGCGATTTAAAAAGAGAAGTTTCTAATTTTGGGGGACGGCTGCTAGTTTTTCTATTTTCAAGTTAGGGTTTTAGAGATAGACTTTTGGGGATAGTTTTTCAATTATTCTTACTTAAGATTTCGGATTTTTATCTTG
Source organism: Excoecaria cochinchinensis (assembly GCA_947683425.1). NCBI lineage: Eukaryota > Viridiplantae > Streptophyta > Magnoliopsida > Malpighiales > Euphorbiaceae > Excoecaria > Excoecaria cochinchinensis. Next base: position 16,256,466 of record CANTUQ010000058.1, read on the forward strand.
ATATTGGATTTGCAATTCAAGAGTTTTTACATTAGAAATACCTAGTTTTAGTTTCAAGAGGAGTTTTTACATTCAGAGAATTTCCAGATTTTCTCCATTGAAGATTTGAAGAAGGAGATTGAGAAACTAAGGGTTCAACGGGATCTACACCTCAATGAATTTCTGGGTTATTCTTTCCTCTTTCCTTTTGATCTTGTAATGGGTTGTGAGCAGTTTTTTTTAGTTGTTTGGGGATCTCTGAATCCCCTACCCATGATGTGAATTCTGAACATCGTTGAATTTAAATATGATTGAATGGTTTATTTCACTGGTATTTATTATTGATTCATGGAATTTATTTTATCAAGTTAATTTCCAGTTTTGATGAATGATTTATTTCATTATCTTTGTTGGTTATTGAGTTGTATGGATTGAATACCATGGTTATCTATATTCAGTTTTTATCATTCTGGCTGTATCTTTTGGACGACTCCGATTGGGAATCTAGAAGTGCAGGATTTTGTGATTTAAGACTAGAATGGTGAGTGAGATAATTAAGTTTTGGGTTATTTGACTCCGTATTGGAAAAATAAACTAAACTTAGGATTTTAGATCCTTGCATAGGCTGATTATATGGCTGACTACGGTTTGGGATTCATATAATTAAAGTGGCTGACTCCGTTTGGAAAGCCTGGGTTAAGAGGGTTATCCCGATTTCTTTCATAAATAATTCTTAGATTAATTTTATTCATATCTGGGTATGGGGTGGATGAGTGAACCTGAGCAACGTTTGTCTATTTTTGAATTCTTATCTTGTTAATTTTTCCGTCATTTTGTTTATTGCAAATATTGCCGTCAATTTAATTTGATTATTTCTGCTTTCTTATTTTAGTTATTTAAATTTTTTATTTTTTAATCAGTAGTTAATTTAATCAATTCAAATAATTGGGAATTCTTTAGCATACATTTGATTTTCATTACTTGCACACAGTCTCTTGGGTACGATAACTCGGAGTTTTAAAAATACTTCATTATATTACATGTCGATTCAGTACACTTGCTGAGGTCGCGTCAAGTTTTTGGCGCCGTTGCCAGGGACTGGCGTTGTTTTAAGTTGTGATTATTATTTGTGTGTGTTTTTCAGTTTTTGTTATTCTTTTATTTTATTTTATTTTTATTTTTATTTTTGTTTATTCTTTTCAGGTAGTTGTTGTGGTGCATGAGCAGATTGAGACAGGAACAAATCGCACCCTACGATCCTGAAATCGAGAGGACTTTGCATCAACGAAGGAGAGCCAACAGAAATTATAACATGGAAGACAATCCTCTTCCTATTGGTGAAGTTCCTCCCGAGAACGAACAAGTGCCAAGGGCACAAGATGGAAATCAAGGGAATTATAGAGAAGAGGTCCCGAGGCAGAGGACAATAAGGGATTATGCAGTACCAAGATGGAATGAGGATAATCGGACGATTGTGCTGCCAAGGGGAGTGCAGTTTGAGCTTAAACCAGCCACAATCAATATGGTACAGAGGAATCAGTTTTCGGGTTCAGAAGTAGAAGATCCCGCACAGCACTTAGACATATTCTTAGAGGTCAGTGATACGGTTCAGATTCCTGGAGTATCATCTGACTCGGTAAGATTAAAGTTATTCCCTTTCACATTGATTGGAAAAGCACGTGAATGGTTGCAAATGCTACCTAAACAGTCGATTAGATCATGGGACCAGTTACAGGAGAGATTTTTGATGAGATTCTTCCCTCCGACAAAGACTGCGCACATCCGTAACAATATATTGTGTTTTAGTCAAATGAGTGAGGAGCCGTTTCATGAAGCCTGGGAAAGGTTTAGAAGGCTGTTGAGAAGCTGTCCACACCATGAGATAGCCATATACCACCTGATGACAACATTTTATTCTGGGGTTACACCATAGACAAGATATTTATTGGATGCTTCATCAGGAGGGTCATTCATGAATAGACTACCAGAGGAAGCTTTTTATCTACTAGATGAAATGGCGGCGAATGATGCTCAATGGTCTAATCCTAGGTCAGTTCCGAAAAGACAAGGGATACATGCTGTGGATGAGGTGTCGATGCTGAAGGCACAGATTGAGTCCATGAGGAAGGAGATGAGTAGTCTGAAAGTGCAGAATGTAGCCTCTGTGGCTCAAGAGAGTGGATGGTATGAAAGTGGGCAAGCTGGTCAAGAGAGTGGGGCAATGAGAGATATAAATGCCATAGGGGATTACAGAAGGAATCCTACAGCAACACATATAACCCGGGATGGAGAAATCATCCAAACTTCTCTTGGAAGGATGGAAATCCAAATGCTTCATCCTCTTAACCACAAGTTAGACCTCCCTTCAACCAAAATACTCATCAGAACCAAGGGCAGCCGTATCAACAACCATATCCACCCCATCACAACCAAGGGCAACAATGCCACCCACCGGGATACCAACCGAGGCCGCCTGTACAAGAAAAGAAGATAAATCTGGAAGACATGTTGGCTACTTTCATAAACAGTCAACAACAGTTTGTAAATAGCCAGCAGCAGTTCATGGCTAATCAAGAGTCAAGGTGGAAATCTCAAGAGCAGTGGAACCGGAATCAAGATGCTTCCATGACGAATTTAGAGACTCAAGTGGGACAGCTAGCGAATTCCGTGTCTCAAAGACAACCGGGAACATTTCCTTCGAATGTGGACCGGAATCCAAAAGAGGAAGCTAAAGCCATCACACTAAGAAGTGGTAAGGAAATGGTACCGAGAGAAAGCCAAGGTAAAAATTCTTCATCATCAAAAAAGGAAGAGCCGACACGGACGGTAAGTAATTCTAACTCTAGAGTAGAAGTTAATGAAGATGCTCCTAAAACTGATAAGGGTAAAAGTTTAGTGAATCCGAGAGTAGAAGATCTTGATATAAATAGACTGCCATTTCCTGCAGTTGCTAAACAGGAAAAGAAAAATGAGCAAAAGGCTAGGTTTCTAGAGATGTTTAAGAAACTGCACATCAATTTACCATTTGCTGAAGCTTTAGCTCATATGCCTAACTATGCTAAATTTATGAAAGAGTTATGTTCTAATAAAAAGAAATTAGAAGGGCATGGAACTGTACAGCTTACAGAAAATTGCAGTGCTATAATCATGAATAAGATCCCTGAGAAATTGGAAGATCCAGGTAACTTTACTTTACCCTGTGCTATTGGTAAAGATTTTTATGGTAATGCTTTATGTGATTTGGGTGCCAGCATAAATTTGATGCCTTATTCTATATGCAGGAAGCTTAATCTTGGGGACCTAAGGGAGACAGGAATGAGACTCCAACTGACAGATAGATCAGTGAGGCGGCCCAAAGGAGTGATAGAAGATCTATTAGTGAAGGTGGGGAAATTCATCTTCCCAGTGGACTTTGTGGTGATGGAAATGGAAGAGGATAGGAAGGTGCCACTGATAGTGGGGAGGCCGTTTTTAAACACAGCGAAGGCATTGATCGATGTTCATGGTCAAACGGTCACCCTGAGGTTCAATAATGAAGAGTTGGTAGTGGATATGAACAAGGCTCAAAAGTATCCATCTGGGGATATGGAGGAGTCTGTTTATTTTATTGATGTAATAGACGAGTGTGTGGAAGAAGTGCAGGAAAAATTGGTTGGAGCTGATTCAGAGAATTTGTATTTGTTACATTCAGTGGAAGGTGACGAAGTGAAAGAAGAGATGAGGGGAGAAGCCATAGAAATTGTGGAGACAAAAGATGGAAAGGATGAATCACAGGATGAAGAGTTTAACCCCAAAAAGGGGGATTTAAATTCTGAACTTAAACCTCTCCCCTCTCATTTGAAATATGTGTTTTTAGAGAAAGAACATAAACCAGTAATCATATCTTCTCTGTTGTCAGGTGATGAAGAACAGCTGCTGCTAGAGGTGCTGAAAAAGCACAAAGGAGCCATCGGATGGGAAACCTCAGACTTGAAGGGAATTGACCCAAGCTACTGCACACACATGATCCCAATGGAGGAAGAATGCAAGCCGGTAGCTCAGCCTCAGAGAAGACTCAACCCGGCCATGCAAGAGGTAGTAAAGAAGGAGGTACTTAAACTCCTCGATGCAGGTATAATCTACCCTATTTCTGATAGTAAATGGGTTAGCCCAGTGCAGTGTGTGCCTAAAAAAGGGGGGAAGACAGTGGTAAAGAATGAACTGATTCCAACTCGTACAGTTACGGGTTGGAGAGTCTGTATTGATTATAGAAGGTTGAATATTGCCACTAGGAAAGACCATTTCCATTTGCCATTTATTGATCAAATGCTAGAGAGGTTAGCAGGTAATAGGTTCTACTGTTTTTTAGATGGGTATTCGGGATATTTGCAGATTCCTATAGCCCCTGAGGATCAAGAGAAAACGACCTTTACCTGCCCATATGGCACATTTGCTTATAAAAGAATGTCCTTTGGGTTATGTAATGCACCGGCTACGTTTCAGCGGTGTATGATGGCTATTTTCCATGATTTTATAGAGAAATTTATGGAGGTATTCATGGATGATTTCACTATATATGGAGCTGATTTTATGAGCTGTCTAAAGAATCTTGATTTAGTGCTAGGGAGGTGTGAAAAGACTAACCTAGTTTTAAATTGGAAAACATGCCATTTTATGGTGAGAGAGGGCATTGTGTTAGGGCATAAAATTTCAGAGAGAGGGATAGAAGTGGATAAGGCAAAAGTTGAAGTAATAGAGAAGTTACCGCCTCCGACGAGTGTTAAGGGCATAAGAAGTTTTTTAGGACATGCAGGGTTTTACCGGCGTTTTATTAAAGATTTTTCAAAAGTTGCTAAACCCCTGTCTAATTTACTCATGAAGGATGTTGTTTTTAATTTTGATAATGAATGTTTGCTAGCTTTTGAAACGTTAAAGCAACATCTTATTTCAGCTCCGGTGATTATATCTCCGAATTGGACTATGCCGTTTGAACTAATGTGTGATGCTAGTGACTATGCAGTGGGAGCGGTACTGGGACAGCGTCGTGATAAGATATTCTGTGCAATTTATTATGCTAGTCACACTTTGACAGGAGCACAGGTTAATTACACCACCACAGAGAAATAACTTCTTGCAATTGTGTATGCGTTTGAGAAGTTCAGGCCATATTTGCTTGGTGCAAAAGTTGTGGTGTGGTCGGACCATGCAGCCTTGAGGCATTTGTTTGCCAAGAAGGAATCCAAACCAAGGCTGATTCGTTGGGTGTTGCTCTTGCAAGAGTTTGATTTAGAAATTAAGGATAAGAAGGGCGCTGAAAACTTCGTGGCAGACCATTTGTCAAGAATGGAAAATGACCACATTGAAAAGGGGGAAATTTTAGATTTATTTTCTGATGAACACATTTGTGCTTTATTTGCTTGTGACACTTCTGTTCCTTGGTTTGCTAACATAGCAAATTTTCTTGCAGGAGGTTTTATGCCTAAAGATTTTACTTGGCAGCAAAAGAAGAAACTGAAAGCTGATGCCAAATACTACATTTGGGATGACCCCTATTTGTTCCGTCTGTGTGCTGATCAAGTGCTGAGGAGATGTATCTCGGACGAAGAGAAGGGAGCGATCATCAAGGCATGTCATAGTGGGGAAGCTGGTGGGCACCATGCACCAAATCGAACGGTATCGAAAATTTTATCCTCTGGTTTTTATTGGCCTACTATGTTTAAAGATGTGCAAGTTTTTGTGAAAACCTGTGATAGGTGTCAGAGAGTAGGTAACATTTCTAAGAGAGATGAGATGCCTTTAACCAATTTGCTAGAGGTAGAATTGTTTGATTTGTGGGGGATAGACTTTATGGGACCTTTTTCCGGTTTCTTATGGGTATGAGTATATTTTGGTAGCAGTGGACTATGTGAGTAAATGGGTAGAAGCAATAGCCACTAGAACTTGTGATGCCAAGGTTGTTCTGAAATTTTTGAGAAAGAATATATTCACCCGATTTGGAGCCCCTAGAGCAATTATTAGTGATGGTGGTAAACATTTTGTTAACCACCAATTTAAGGCTTTATTGCAAAAATTTGGAGTTAGGCATAAGGTAACCACCCCTTATCATGCTCAAGCTAATGGGCAGGTTGAAGTATCCAATCGAGAACTTAAGGCCATCCTAGAAAAGACTGTGAATTCATCTAGAAAGGATTGGTGTTTAAGGTTGGATGAAGCTTTGTGGGCCTACCGAACTGCTTTCAAAACATCTATAGGATTATCCCCATTTAGGCTTGTTTTTGGCAAATCTTGTCATCTCCCTGTCGAATTAGAACACAAGACTTATTGGGCAGCCAAGTTTTTAAATTTTGATATTAAGAGTGCAGGTGAGAAGAGACTTCTTCAGATGAACGAATTGGAAGAGATACGCTACTGGTCGTACCAACAAGCAGAGAAGTATAAGGCAAACACAAAGAAATGGCATGACAAGAGATTAGTCCCAAAAGAATTCACTCCAGGTATGAAAGTACTTTTATATGATAGCAGGTTGCGTTTGTTTCCTGGAAAGTTAAAATCTCGGTGGAAGGGGCCATATGAGGTTGTGAAAGCTGATCAGTTTGGAGTGATCACATTGAAGCACCCGAATGCTGAAAATGATTCAAGGTTAATGGACACCGTGTGAGCCTTATTTTGAATCAAAATATGATGAGGCTTTGGCGATCGTCCACCTTGCGGATCCTTAACGGTTTTAAAAGTCCAGCTGCGGACTTGTTAAATGCAGAACTTTTTCTACTTTTGTGTTATTTTATATTTATAGTTCTTCTATTTCGATAGTTAATCCTGTTTATTTTTGTTGAGACTGGCTGGTTTGTCGTCATAAGAAAATTATGTTGTTAAAGGGAGACTGTTTAAGGTTTTAATAGCTGAAGTTTTGAGTGGTTAATGAAATGTGTTTGCATGTTTGCAGGTGGTCACGGTGGTAATGGATATTGGTCACCACCGTGACCAAATGAGAATGCATTCTGGAATTGGGATGTACATATGTCACGGTGGCAATGGAATCTTATTACCACCGTGACCAAATGAGGAAGCCATTCTGGATTGGAATTTTTTTGTATGTCACGGTGGCAATGGTCTTTGGTTACCACCGTGACCAAAAGGTAAGTCCCATTCTGTTTTGAGTTTGCACATGTCACGGTGGCAATGAAATCTGGTTACCACCGTGACATGTTGACACCTCCATTCTGTTTTGAATTTTTTGTACGTCACGGTGACAAAGAAATTGGTTGTCACCGTGACCAAGGGGCATTTTAATTCTGGATTACAAGTTTTAGGTACCTCACGGTGGCAACCTATTTGGTTACCACCGTGACCCACGCGCACATTTGTTTTAAAATTCTAGTTTTTCATGTTTTGTTCTCACTCACCCGCACATCGCACTCTCAAAAATTTCAATATTTCACTTCATCTGCTATTTCGACCTTCCACTCTTTCTTTTAGGCTTCGATTTCTGCCAACCTACAACAAGTAAGTAATTCAACTCTTTCTTTTTCTTTCTATTTTTGCATTTATTTTCTTTTCGTGTTGTTCTTTCCCTGTTCTTGTTTTTACAATAGCGGTATGTTAAAAGTCTCTTTATTTCTCCCTACTGAGGATTTACTTCTGTTTATGCTCTGAATTTATGTTGGGGGTATTCTCAATTCTTATCTTCATCCTCAATTTCAATCTCTGATGTTGAATCCATGTACGAGTTGAGTTGGGATGTTAGGGCACGTGGGTATGTGTATGATTTAAATTGCAATTTTTCTTCAAATTCTTGGTTCATAATGGAAATTGCTGGGTTTTAATTGCTTACTCTGAATTGTAATGCCTGGTTTTTGAAATTATGGGTTGTTAGTATGATCTTTGAGCTTCAATTTGGTTAGATAACTATCTGCATAGCAGGTGTTTGACTAAATGTCTGAATGAATGATTTTCCTATTTTTTTTCCAATTCCTGCCAATATGAAATGCCAAGATTCTTTCGCAATAACGTTAAAATGAGTTTGTTGTTCTCATTTATCCATGTTGCCTTTTGACAGTAGCTCAAATTCTCTTAACCTTTTATTGCATTTTGCTACTACTGATTCTGGGTTTCATAACGCATCTGCTCATCACCTTTGCCGCATTGTACTTATGTCATTTGCATTCCTCTTGCATTCTGGCATCTAATATGTTATTCATTATGGAATTGAGAGATTGTTTAACAACTTAGCAAGAGCTTAACATTATGCTTTATTTTAAATCCATTGTTGTTAATGCCCATCGCATGCTATTGAATTTAGTTTTTCCATGTTGTGCAGTAGCTCTTAAGCGCAAAAGTTTGGCTCTTGCCTCTAGTTCATCAGGACAAACATCCAATCAGTCGACTGTCGATATTTCCCATGTGCCTTCCTGGGTTCCGATCAATCAGAAACCTGCATACGCTCTGTTTACCAAATGCTCGTACATTCCAATGAGCTATTTGGATTTTGATTTGTTGGAAAAGCTGGGAATAAAAAACGACGTACAGCGGCTAATATCTAATATTGGTTGGGAGCGGCTGTTTGCGATTAACGAGAAAGTCTATCCGAGGTTGACAAGAGATTTCATGTCCACTGTGCAATGTAGGATTAGCCGCGACCCCTCTCAAGATCCGGGAAGAGTAACTTTTTTTCTGGAGGGTACAAAGTATGAGCGGTCTTTTGTCGACTTTTCTGAAATGCTAGGTTTCTCTACCCTCGCTCCAGGTTGTTTTGCGGATTATGACAAGGACACTGCCTGGGCAATCATTAGAGATTCTGTGACAGCCACGCAATATGTATCGGGCCGGACAAAGGCCCACCATCTTGATACTCATGCCATGCGGATCCTCCATCGATTTTTCTCACTTTCTTTCTTGAGTCATGTGGACTCACCAGGGCGGATAAATTTACCCGAAGCATTGTTTCTCGCTTGTATGGTTCGGGGTGTGCAAATTAATGGGGCACCCCATCTGTGGCATAAGTTGGAAGAGATGCAATGGCACCCCAAGAAGGTGAAGAAGATTGCTTTGGGTGGGTTGGTCACAGTAATTGCTAAGGCTGTGCATCACCCCTTGAGGAGACCCAAGTCACTTCCCTCCACTGCGACTATTGATAAAAAGCTGTTGAAGAACATGAAAGTCGTAGTGGACGACGCGACGACTGGACATGGATACATATTGACTACCCGCGCCGAGTATCTTCAGGGAGTCCAGCGGGGTCTAGGAGGCTTGCCCTATGAGCACGAGGACGATCCGGAGGCACCTCCAGCACCAGAGCCTGCGCAATTATCGTCGCAGTAGTACGACGCTCTGATGGCTCGCATGGACATCATTACTGCGTCAGTGGATACCCTTGCCACATCTGTGGGTACCATCTCAGCGTCTCAGGCAGACATGCAGTCCCAGATGGACCAGCTGATCCAGGGATTTTTCGCCTGGTCTGCATGGGCTGATGCTCATTTCCCACAACCACCATCACCTCCAGAGATATGACCAGGGAGACCTATTATCTTTTTGTTTATTTTTATTTGGATTTTCTTATTAACTGTGTTTTGTAATTATTTTTAACTTGCTGGGGACAGCAAGGTATTAAGTGGGGGGTAGGACGACTAACTCCAACAGCTTAATATGTAAATAATTATTTCATTTTCTTTATGTTTTTGCATGTTTGATGCTTTATCTTAATTATATTTGCATATTTTATTGAGTTCAGGTGATTTGAATACTTAATTGTGGTTGTGAGAATTTTTTCTATCTTAGTTTAGCTTGCCTTTAGTTATTCCTGTTGTGAATGTTTTGAACTTTAAGTTGTGAATGGAATTTCTTAAATATCAATCTTAGCAAAACAGTAGTTGAAAGTTTTAGAAGCAAATTGAATCTCAATCGGTCATATATCTTGTGATTTCCAATCTTTTATGCACTATAGGCTTGTTTGTAAAAATTTGAAAAAATCCAGTGCGTAAGAGTTTTTTAGTAAAGGAATGGTAGGATAATTAGAACCTTCCTCATCACCCTTAGAAACATGATAACAACTTAAACAAGTTTAGGACATGATTAAGGCAATTTGTTTCTTTGATAACCACTTTTAAATAGCTTTAGACCTACCTGTTTATGTTATTTCCATTGCTAGCCCCGTTGAGCTGATTTAGTATGCTAAAAGCGTACTAGGGAATTTTCTTGTTACACTATTATTTTACCATTTAGCCTAAATGCCTTTGCCTACCCGTTTCTAAGAATTGGCCACTCTAGGATTGGGTTGGAATATCATTGAAAGTTGAATAAGGGTATCTATTGTTGAAATAGTGGAAGTGTGAGAAAAATTATTGAATTTAATGGGTATTATTTAATATGGTGTTAAACTTTCCCTCATTAGAAAAAATGGGTATAAGAAATTCTAGACTTTGGGTACCCCAAGAGAAAAAAAAATCATAAAAAGAAAAAAAAAGAGAAAAAAAATGAAAATGATCAAAAAAAAAAAGAGAAAAAAAAAAAAGAAGAAAAAAAAATTTGAAAGTTCAATGAGTTTTGTTATTTCTTTTAGTCAATTTTGATGTATTGAATATAGAAAAATTCAAGTGTGGGATACCTTTGAGTAGAAAAAGACATACTCATATTTACGGAATTGAGTTTTAAAAGTGAATTAAAAGGGAAGTTCATCACCTTGTTGTTTTGAGTTCGATGCATATTATGTATGGGGAAGTTTAGACAACATTGGAAATTATAGGTGAATTGAAGGTAGGATCTGGACAATCTTGTTCAGTTTTGGGTAGTTGAAACTTGAGGTAGAGTGGCTAATTCTTTGTTTGAATTCTTTAACTTTTCTTGTTAGCCAATACCTTAACCTAACATTACAACCCTGGAATAAGTCCTTTTGATTCTGTTCTTGATTTGAGTTGTTTAAGTGGAGATGACCCTTGTGATTCCGGTGCTAAAGGAGAGGCGTATGATTTTTCTGAGTTTTAAGCGCGAAACCTGTATGTAAATTCGTTTGCATATTTAATTTCTTTGCTCAAATTGCTGGATTGCATTGGTTGTTTTGTTTTGAAAAGAGAGAATTTGTTTTGATCCTAGCACACACACACGTGAAATTACTCGATATAAATTGAGTTGAGGATTTGTAACTAAGACCCTTCTACTTGGTGCTATGATTGTTGTTAAGTTTTCGTAAACTGAGTTAGAGTTTGAAATTTCAGGAATGTGGATAATTCGTTTACTCGAGGACGAGCAAAGTCTAAGTGTGGGGTATTTGATAACTTCAATTTAGTATTTAGATTTGGTAGTGTTTTCGTATGATTTATGGTGTTTAGTAGTGTTTATTATCGTGAAATACTCATTTTAGATTAATTATGTCAATGTTAATGAAATTAGAGTTTTTATGTAATTTTTGTTATAGTTTTTTATTAAGTTTAAATTTGTGTGCAGAATTTTTAGGTACCTCACGGTGGTGATGAATTTGGTCACCACCGTGACATACAAAGGAGTTAAAAGCAAAATGCAGGAGTAACATAGGTCACGGTGGTAACTAAAGTCCTCACCACCGTGACATGTGTATCCATTGGGCAGAATACAGACCTGTTATGGGTCACTGTGGTAACCAATGTTATCACCACCGTGACCTAGTTCACACCAAAACAGAATCAAGTGAGAAGTTACCTCACGGTGGCAAGGTAATGTGGTTGCCACCGAGACATAGGAAATTCCTGGACAGAAGCAAAAAGTTGAGTATGTCACGGTGGTAACCAATTTGGTCACCACCGTGACCCCCAACCCACACGCAATCCAGATTTATCTCCTCAACGCCTCACGGTGGCAACCAATCTAGTTACCACCGTGACCCATCGCGATTTAAAAAGAGAAGTTTCTGATTTTGGGGGGCGGCTGCTAGTTTTTCTATTTTCAAGTTAGGGTTTTCGAGATAGACTTTTGGGGATAGTTTTTCAATTATTCTTACTTAAGATTTCGGATTTTTATCTTGAGATTGGATTTGCAATTCAAGAGTTTTTACATTAGAAATACCTAGTTTTAGTTTCAAGAGGAGTTTTTACATTCAGAGAATTTCCAGATTTTCTCCATTGAAGATTTGAAGAAGGAGATTGAGAAACTAAGGGTTCAACGGGATCTACACCTCAATGAATTTATGGGTTTATTCTTTCCTCTTTCCTTTTGATCTTGTAATGGGTTGTGAGCAGTTTTTTTTAGTTGTTTGGGGATCTCTGAATCCCCTACCCATGATGTGAATTCTGAACATCGTTGAATTTAAATATGATTGAATGGTTTATTTCACTGGTATTTATTATTGATTCATGGAATTTATTTTATCAAGTTAATTTCCAGTTTTGATGAATGATTTATTTCATTATCTTTGTTGGTTATTGAGTTGTTTGGATTGAATACCATGGTTATCTATATTCAGTTTTTATCATTCTGGCTGTGTCTTTTGGACGACTCCGATTGGGAATCTAAAAGTGCAGGATTTTGTGATTTAAGACTAGAATGGTGAGTGAGATAATTAAGTTTTTGGTTATTTGACTCCGTATTGGGAAAATAAACTAAACTTAGGATTTTAGACCCGTGCATAGGCTGATTATGTGGCTGACTCCGGTTTGGGATTCATATAATTAAAGTGGCTGACTCCGTTTGGGAAGCATGGGTTAAGAGGGTTATCCCGATTTCTTTCATAAATAATTCTTAGATTAATTTTATTCATATCTGGGTATGGGGTGGATGAGTGAACCTGAGCAACGTTTATCTATTTTTGAATTCTTATCTTGTTAATTTTTCCGTCATTTTGTTTATTGCAAATATTGCCGTCAATTTAATTTGATTATTTCTGCTTTCTTATTTTAGTTATTTAAATTCTTTATTTTTTAATCAGTAGTTAATTTAATCAATTCAAATAATTGGGAATTCTTTAGCATACATTTGATTTTCATTACTTGCACACAGTCTCTTGGGTACGATAACTCGGAGTTTTAAAAATACTCCATTATATTACTTGTCGATTCAGTACACTTGCTGAGATCGCGTCAACTGTCATCCTTAAAATATATATTGAAAATGAATTTCAATAAAGTAAGAACAGAATTTAAAATTCATAACAAAGATATCTCAATCCCTTATTATACGGTCAATTGGTTCTAAATCTATCATCCACAAAGGATGAAATTCAGAACTAGATACATAAATTTTGCTCACTCTTGAGTCAAAATAGTGTATCTTTATAGGCATAATGCAGTCTCTTTGCATAATGTCATTTCTATAGGCAATTAAAATATTTCACTCTTGAAAAGTTTACCTCCTTTTTGCCTTTGGACCTTACGTGATTCTATTCCTTTTACTTTTCATCTCTCTTAGATGTTTTCGCATTGAATAATCAGACTTTTTCTGATATGTATCAAATTTGATCATCAATGATCGAAGCTTATCCAGAGTCACATCTCTGAACTTCTCCTGCAAAGTGATCCACAGATCCATTGCATTTTGATACTTGCGAAATGCTTAGTGATGTGATGCAACATAGGCATCTCGGTCCTGTTTATGCTAGGTTATAATGTCATCCTCATGTTCAGCCATAACCGAACTTTAGAATTTAAGAGCCTCTTGCTCTTCAAGCACATACTGGATCTTCGTATTTCAGATTTCTTAATTATTAGCATTAATCTTAATATCTTTATTAAGTGTGACAATTGACTTGGAAGCAGTATCCATTAAGATCCTCTGATCTCAAATGGAACAATATTGCACATTTTAAAGGAGATAAGGCAATACATGCAATTTATTATGCATCTGAAATAATAACCTAGTAAAATTTTCTATTAGGCTCAAATTCGAAAAGGATACTTATAGTATCCAATTACCCTCTAAGTCCTAATGTCCAACTTTATAGGTTAAAATTTCATGCATAATAAATCTGAATTATTTGCGTTCTCAAACTTATGAGGGGATCTTTATTAAGCCTTTACTTAATAAGCATGCAATTATTTTACTCATAAAATATTGCAAGACAATTAACAATTAAAATAAACTCATTTATTATAAAGTTAAATGCCATCATGATAGGTAAATAAACACATTTATTTAACCAAAAATCCAATAATCCCAAAATAAGACACTCATGTCAAATATTAATAGGAAGCGCAAATCCTATTTTAATAATAACAAACGCCAACCGAAATTGATACTTATGTCAATTATTATAGAAGTCCAGATTTCATAAAATCTTTTTAATCATTAGGATTATTTCTTTGACCAATTTGATCAATTCAGCAAGCAACTCATAAGTCAATTGATGAAGTTATGGACGATGCACACTCCATCCATTTCTCAATACCATCACAGATTTTAGTGTTGCTTTTCAACACTTTCCTTTTGGCATCTCGAACCAAAATTCCATTTTTATAATCAGACCACCAATTCAAATGCACTCTTGCATTTGTTCTCACACATGTACCTTATGATGCACTATTGCATCAATGTCATCAGCTCAAATCTTCCTTCGCATTCTCATTTTGCTTATTGATTGTACTATTGCAATTCTTAAAACAACCTATGTGTTTCTTAAGGAAGAACTGGTGCCCTTATTTAACATTTCTATACTATATTACAGAAAAAATTTATACACTCATGTATAAATATACATGATTGAAACGCATTTCAATCAATAAATAAGGACAGAACCTCAAAAATTTTCAAAATATTTTAAAAAATTAATCAAATGCAGAAAATAATTTTTCTACAATTTTTAATATTTTATTTTTGAATTTAAACACATTTAAATATCAAAAATTACACAATATATTTTCTGGTCATTAAAAAATTTTAAAAATATGACCAAAATATCAAAAATAATTTTTAAAAATTATTTGACAAAAATCGGAGCTGAAATGGTGGTCGGAGGACACCGCACGCGCCCACGCGCGCCGAACAGAGGGAGGTAGACGCGCTCACGCGCGGCCTCCCACTCGACCAGACACGTGTCACAACCACAGCGTGCCACGTGTTCGCATCTAGTCATGCCACGTGTCCGAATGCTATTGGTCCACCTGGCGCCAACGTGGCAAGTCAACGCCACGTGTCAATTTCTTATTGGTCCATGTGTCACACGCAACACGTCAGCACTGACACGTGGCAGACTTCGGTCTGATACATGTCAATTCCTTATTGGACCACATGGTGGTGTCCCATTGGACCACGTGTCACACATGACACGTCCGTATTGCCACGTGGCGGTCCCTGATTGGGACACGTGGCACTATCTGATTGGGACACGTGTCATGACTATATTCTTCCACGTGTCACCCTCTGGTTGGTCCACGTGTCCACCCCATCTTCTCTGCCACATGGTATGGCCTCAGCCATCCACGTGGCATTCAGCGATTGGGCCACGTGTCATCTTGTGATTTGGACACGTGGCGTGACCATAGTCATCCACGTGTCCACCCCCTCATTTTGCCACGTGGCATGGCCTCAGCCATCCACGTGGCACTCTTTGATTAGGCCACGTGTCAGCGTGACGCTTCACAACTGACACGTGGCGATGCGCGTGCGGGCTACCACCCACGCGCACGCGCCGAACGTATTTTGGCGCGTGTAGTCCATGCGCCGCCTTGCCGGTCGATTCCCGTCCTCCGATTCCGGTCGGTGGGGGGTTTTCAGGGTCTGTGAATCCAATGGTGTGGTCAAAAATCAAAAATTTCGAATTCTAGTTAGCCGTTTTGAACACTCATGTTCGTCCCATCGGGTTTCGGTGTACACATACACGAAATCGAGCCGAAATATATACGCATATATATTTTTCACACAAAAAAATAAATTTTTTGTTGTGTTAAATGCATCCCAGATCTAATAATTTTACACATAAAATTTTAGATCTGTTTAGCCACATGCCAGGACGCAAAAACAACGGCTCTGATACCAATGATGGGAAAATATATAAAAATTATAACGAATATAATTTATACAAAAGTTACCTCTTGTAGCGCAGAAACTCATTGCGGGAGCGTCTATCAAGATCCCGTGAGTGGGAACGAGCAGCCTTGTGGCATGTACGTTTTCTCGTTACCAAATTATGAGGACCTCACCTCTATTTATAGAGGTCCTAAAGGCTAGAGATTTATCCCTAGTCTAACTCAGATTTTTTCTGAGATAATATTTAGTAATTTTAATTAGATTAAATAACTTAATTTGATTTTGATTGGAACTCAATCCAATAAAGAGTTATGGGCGTATCCTAACTCTATCAGTCAATATCATGACAACTGATATTCGTCAATAATATATATTAATTTAATGATAAAATATTTTATATTCGTTTGAAGTATTAGATTTGGTGACAATATAAATTATTATATGACAAAAATTACCTTTATTTATGACAACAATTATGTAGTTAATATTTAATGGTTTTAATTACAAGTTGATTTTCATCGCTAAAAATACTCACTATAGTTAAGAATTTTAAATTTATCATAAAAAATATCAATATTTTGTGAATATTATGTGACAAAATATAATTTTATTTATGACATTATTTTTGTTATAAAAAGTAAGATACTAAGGTGATGATAATCATTTTATGATACTTACGATAACAAATAAATAAATTATTACATAAATTTTTTTGTTATATGGATATCACGACGATATCTATGACGCTAAAAATTCATCATCTTATACTTTTAATGACGAAAATAAAACTTTTCATAACATTTTTTTTCGTACTAAAAAGTGTATTTTCCTTGTATATAATCTCATTAACTAAGCATGAGTAACAAATTTTTAGTGAACAATACAACACAATTCACATAGTAGCACCCTTGAGCAAATCTCCTGTCAATAAGTTATTTACACATATGTTTGATAAAATAAAACACATACTCTTTTAGTCCCATAAATATATATGGGCTTATTGTTTTCACATAAAATTAAAAAAATAATTAATTTAATTTAAAAATAAAATTTTATCCATATTTTTTTAAAAATACTCTTAATCAATATGTAGTTATTTATTAATGTATGTTACGTAACATAAACTAAGATAATGGTTGAAAAAATGATAAAAAATAAATTTTTTTTTGTTTATTCTATCTGAAAATTGTGGAAATTCAAAAAAAAAAGCCATTATGATTCACATGGATTATATTATTTTAATAAATAATAATACAAATATAAAAAAATTAATAAGGTCTTTTTTTTAGAAGTTTAATAAGGTTATTGATTATAAAATAATTAAATAGGAGCATATTAGACAATTCATAACTTAAGTATAATTAAAAATAGAAAGGGAAAGATAACGAGGTTTTTTTAATTATGGTGTTATTTAAAAAAAAAAATTGAAAAGTGATGCAACAATAAATTTAATTAGGTTTATGGAGTGTTAAAAACCTGTACAAAAATGTGCCGATTTTTTATCAGGCTGGAGCCAACCAGGTTGAATGGCTAGGGTGTCAGAAATCGGCACAGTGTAGTGCCGGTTTCCGGAGACTGCAGCTTCACGTGAAGTTGCAGCCCACTCTATACATTTATTTATTAATTTATTATTTTTGTTGTATTAGTCTTCTCCTTTTCATTTACCTCATTCATTCATTTTCTTACCTTCACCTTCCTTCCTTCCTTCCTTCCTTTCTTTCTTTCTTTCTTTCTTTCTTTACTTCGGTTCATTTATTTTATTTACAAAATTTTCATCCATTTTAATTTATATGTAATTCAATTATAATTAAAGGTAATGTTATTTTGATTTAATATTTATTTTTGTTAAACAAAGTCTATATTGTAATTAATCTTATATTCATATTTAATTTATAGGTGGTGATACTTTTGAAGATTATCTAATTTCAATATTAAAAGGAAGACATTACTATTTTTTTTTTGAAAAATAGCTTGAGTTTAATTTGAGTAGTCGTAGCATATATACAATCGAATGTGAAAATAAAACAAATTATTATTTGCAAGCAAATAGTTTCATGTTGTAAATAATGATTAATCTAAAAATTTAATTTTTAACAGATAAATTGCTCGAGTACAAATTGATAATTTTTTTAAGACTAAACATATAATTAAATATGATTCATTAGCTTATATCCATAAGTTATGGAGACTTAAATTATTTGAATAAATTTGTTCACCGTAAATATTTTTTAATGTTTAATTTTTTTTGTCAAATGCAAGTTTGGACATGAATCTTGTAATTTAGGAGCCACACGAATCAACCCGGATTCTATTAATAGGGAGTTATTAATAATGCAAGGGAAACATCGATTCAATGCGAAATGGAATAATTCAGTAATTTTTTTTATTATACATATATACACACACATATATGTATATATTGTAGATTAATAACGAAATTTTTTATTTATTTAATTTGATCTGTTTAAATTTAATTCAAAAGTTGAAAGAGATGTATTAAGAACAATGAGGGATAGCGTAGACGAGTACTACAGACAAATTGACCAAAGAATTTTACCATATATAAGATCATCTGAGTTGATAGTAATTGCCAGAATTGGAATGATAAATATTGACTGAAATTTAATTACATCACTCATTAAAAATTGAAGACCAGAAACACATTTTACCTCACATGTGATGAAACGACAATAATACTTCAAGATGTGGGGATTTTGACTTGTTTACCGATTGAGGGTCAATCAGTAACCAAAAAAATAAACCTTGATTGATTAACAATTTGTTATAATTTACTTAGAGCAGTTCCTCGCGCTACAAATATGCGTAGTGGTAAAATTAAGATGACTTGGTAGATAATGTATTTGGTGATATTTCTGATAATGCGACACCTGAGTTATTATGACTGCTTGCTTATACATGGATACTAAGATGTTTTGGTGAACTATTATTTTCATTGCAATCATCTAGCACGGTCTATCTAATGTTCTTACCTCTGTTAGAGGATTTGGAAATCGTTGGACAACATAGTCAGGTGTCAGCATGTCTATCCTAGTTTTATAGAGAATTATGCAGGGCAACTCGTCCAAATGCAAAGAGAGTTGCTGGATATCTACAATTCCTACAAATATGGGTGTGGAAGAGACTTCCACAGTTTAGGCCAGAACATTTACAAGCACATGCTTTAAATAGAATAATGCCTTACGAAATTAGGTATAATTAATTTTATGAATATAAATTATAAATTAATTTTTATGTCACCTTATTTTTAATAATACGATTTGATATTTGGGTATCATATTTGCTTAGGTGGATAGAAGCATTAGATAGGAATATCATGGAATTAAGGGATATATGGACATATCAAGAAATATTATATATGCATGCGCTTGAAGAGGTACTTAATAAAATTCAATTAATTTATATACAAATTATTTTAATAGATATTCTAATTATGTATTATTTATAATAAAAAATTAAAATTTTCTTGTATTTTACAATACAGGTTGAATAGAAGCCGTACAACAATATAATCCAATTGCTTTCCGATTATTATAGACGTGGACATCAAAGTTAGATGGTTATTATTCCATTGATTTGTTTGTACATCATTGAGTCGCATCATCCCAATAGGGTCATGCGACAATTTGGTTTTGATCAGTCAATTCCATCGCAATTCCTTATATAATAATTTGCACACGATAGCTATGTATGGCCAAAATCATTTGAATTGGGCACTAGAATTATCGTGTTCATAAATAAATGGAACATCCGTCATGCACATGTTGTCATAGGCCAATGTCCAAGACAATCATTGCATAATCTATCTAAATATATGCAATGGTAAGTGTAATGAACTAAATGATGGATAACCCCAGTTGGTGTAAGACATGGAGCAACAGTGAGTAATTATGTTTACTTTATTGTACATAATTATAAAAAGTTAATTCTTAGAAAATATGTGCATTATTTTGGAAATAATACTAAATTAAATTATTTTAGACTTATGGTATTGAAAGATTGTACCATGAACCGGTCAAAACTTTAGACAATAGCAGGATATTGGAAAGCATCCTCGCAGCAGTTAGATATGAGGATAGGACTTCAACTAAGTATCAACGACAATCGTGTCTTAATCCTATTAATATTGCACATATGGAACATCAATTTGAAGTCTTTCATACACGACGATATAAGACTGGAATGATTGAAAGGCGATCAAATGTGGATCAAATATATTATGACCCAAATGTAATGCAAATTTCACCATCCATGTCATGGCTTTTTCATGAAATAGATGTACCCCATTAGTTTGAATTCGGGAGCACCAGTTATACACCGACTGATATCAATGGATCAAGCAGCTCATATCTGGGGATATCAATGTAAGATTCGAATGAACAAACACCAAGTACGTTCACAGTTCCTACATTTACTACTAAATTACCATCAATACAAGGTGGGAATGAAAATGACTTCTTCCAGCAAATATTTGAAACACCGAAAGAGTCAAATCCTCAATCATGTTCTAAAAGACCTTCATTCACTGATTTCTATAATGATGTTACAGGTGAAGATGCAGGGCGGAGTGATGCACAAAAGGGTGATGCACCACATAATGAACAACAACAATGGTATCCTGGCCGAAATAGAAGGCCCATGAAATGTGGCACGGGGTCACATTTTACTAATTAAAATGTTAGCCAAAAACAACCTTTAGTTGTATTAAAAATTGATATTTATATATTTTATCAATAAAATTTTGTAATCAATTACTTTTAAGAATATATTTAATTTCATCCGTATATAGTGCCATAACCATTCATGGAGCATACTTAGTGACGTTTACAATTTCTTGCAATTTATATATATATATATATCTTAGATTGTATATACAATTTCAACACATACATACATACATATTGTTATATCTTTTAGATATCCAGACAACTTTTCATATAAAATCTCATAATTACAGAATATTTTCTCTAACACTTTAGTCTTTGGATACTAGGCCTTACTATAAGTTATCTCATAATTGAAACGATTCATCATATTCGCAATTATAATACTAAATCTGAGATCAAGAGCAGCACTAACTATTTTCAATATACAATCATAAATTATTGTTAAGTTGCACCTATTGACAATTATTTTAAAAAATTAACAATGTGTGTGTGTGTGTATGTATATATATATATATATATATATATATATATATATACATATCGGTTTCCCACATTAAATAATTTAATTGTAATCGATTACAATCAAAGTATATATATTAAATTGACATAAATATTACATGGATATAAGTATGTGAAAATATAAAAAAATTTTGTTATACTATGTGTACTTGGATGGTCCAGTTGCATTTGGATAAGTCTTTCTATTATGTCTCTCATTTTTGCATAATATAATGGGTTAGGCCTGCTGCATTCTCTACTATCCATTTCATTTTGATATCGAGATGTCCTTGGTCAGCCCTTCTTCCTTATAAACTCTGGATTGGACACTAGAGTTGGTCCAACATATGGAGGCCAGTAATTATGGTGTGCAACTGGTTGAAAATATGAACTGTAATTCTCAATGCCTCCAAGAGTTTATAACACTTTTCGACGTATATCCACATATCAACACGTACATGCATACATACTGTTATAGCGTATGAACATGGCATTTTAGTACCTTGAAATTTTTCACATTCACATTGTCAGCAATCCAAATTAACAGATTGTGTGTTATTACCTTTTTTCTTACTTTTTTGATTTTTAATCTTTATTATGAAAATTCCTATATGCCAATCAAAACTCTAAACTCTATGCCCACAAGCTTTTTGATATCTTCTCTTTCAAACAATTTTGTGTGTATGTATTACCAACTGCTATCTAAACTCAATACATACACTTTTTATCATCAAAAAAATTGACAAGTTTGGCAAATACATGCTCAACAATACAACAAACTGGCATCATCCTTACACCCTTTAAAGTACTATTTATGTTCTCAGCAATATTGGTTGTAGCATGCCTGTACCTATGACTATTATCATGAGACAAAATCCACTTGTCCAAAGAGTTTTGCATTGCCCAATTGTAAGAGTCGATATCAAACTCCTTGATATCATCCATTAATAACACTTGCAATCAATAAAGTTTAATAGAACTTTTCATCATAAATATTCTATCAATAAGTAAAACTGGCTTGCAGTGAGGTAGTCCATCTATGCATGACTTGAATATCTAGAAGAGCCTTTTGAATTTCTTGTAATGAGGTTTTATACTACATTCAACAATAAATTCATAGATAGTTTTAGGATTATATGTCTACATAGCTTTTAGGTATCCAAGTAATTTTTCATATGAAGTTTCGTATTTATCGAATATCTTCTCTAACACCTTAATCTTTGCATACCAGGCTTTATATCATCCATAGACCTCCAGCAGATTGACCCCTGGTTGTAAACTGAACACTTATATATCATCCTACTAACCCTCACAGCTGCAGGTAAATCCAATTTAACTGATATTTTATGAACAAATTATGCAAATGTCCACTTGCACCTAATCTTCGATCTCCTTGATCTTGCTGAAGGGTTTGAAGTGTTATACTGAAAACCAAATACCCCGAATCCTGATTGTCCTCCGGTGTGAATTATAAATGTAACTAGAATCGACATTTTCTTCCTACATTATATGTACACATCTCATAAATATTATTGTGATGTTTAGACTTAAAAAAATCAATTATTCAATTTTTCAGATTTATCCTTTAAAAATCAATTTTTCATATTAATCATTATTTACAAGATAAAGCTATTTGCTTGCAAATTATTATATTTTTTATTTTTAAATTTTTGGTTGTATATATGCTTCTGCTAATTAACTTAAACTCGTGCTATTTTTCATAAAAATATATATATTAATATCTTACCTTTAATGCTGAAATTAAATAATCTTCAAAATTATCACCACCTACAAATTAAACATAAAAATAAAAAATATAAATTTTGTTTAACAAAAATAAATATTAAATTAGATAAACATTATCTTTAGTTAATTATAATTGGATTGCATATAAATTAATATGGTTGAAAACATTGAAAATTAATTGAATGAAAGAAAGAAAGAGAGGAAGAAAGTGAAGAAAGAAAGAATGAGATAATGTAAGAAAAGGAATGAGGGAGGATATCCTCCTTTAGCAATGTTTACTCCAAAATAAAATTAAAAAAAAATACTACAACTCTTCATGTCGAGCTGCAGCCCCATGTGAAAGCTGCATCTTTTGCTAGAAACCTATACAGTATGGTGTCGGTTCCTGGCATGTCAGCCGATCAATCAGGTTGACCTCACCCTTGACGAAAATAAGCACAAAAATGTGCCGATTTTTAACAACGCAAATTTATAATTAAATTTACAGTTGCACTAATTTTTTAATTTTTTTTTTTTTTAAATTACCCCAAAATTAGAAAAACCCCAAAGATAACTATATTGTAGGACAAAATAAAAAGAAAAATAAGTCTACATTTATAAAATGAAAATGAGTATTTAACAACATGGAAACAATCTGCAATGAACTCGAAAATGCACCTTGAGAATTATTTGGACCACTGATTTTTTTTATTTTTTTAATACAACAAAAAAGTGAAAGGAAAACAAAAAAATTCAAATGCTAAGATTAGAGTAGTCCATCTCCAATGTTTTAAAACTCAAGATTTCAGGTTGGTTCGTTTCTTTGGCTCCAAAGTCAATAGAATGATAAGATGATTCACCCAATAAATGTTCAGTCTCTTCATTATTTTGATCTTGTTTCCATGAGCCTTCTTTTGGATTTCTCAATCTGTCCAGGTCCTCTGCAACTTGTTTCATGGTTGGCCTTTTTAATCCACTACTATGCAGACATTGTTTTGCAATCTCTGCAAAAACTTCAATCTCTTCCGTTTCACCTTCACTTGCTACACTGAAACAAATTATGCGAGAAAGATTGCTACCATCTAGTGATGAAAGAAAATACTGAATGATATTATTCTTTTCCTTCGATTTAGCCACTGAGCTCGGCTTTTCTCCAGTTAAAAGCTCAACAAGAACAACTCCAAAACTGTATACATCACTCTTTTCTGTTAAACAACCTGTCATAAGATATTCAGGATCAAGGTAACCAAATGTTCCTTTGATTTTTGTAGCCATGTCAGATTGGCCTGGGGATACGAGCACTGAAGCTCCAAAATCGGATACTTTTGCATTGTAATTATCATCTAACAGTATGTTGGATGACTTGACATCTCCATGAATAATTGGTGGGCATGCTAAAGAATGCAGATAATCAAGAGCAAGTGCTATCTCTGTAGCGATTCGCAACCGATTTCTCCAATTGGTTAATATAGGAGACTTCTTGTGATGGATATGGTGAAAGAGAGTTCCATTTGAAATGAATTCATAAACTAATAATGGAACTTTGGTCTCCAAACATAAGCCTAATATCTTCACCACATTTTTATGGTTCACCTGTGAAACAATCCCAATTTCTTGTTGACACTCTTTATTTATTAAAGTCTTTTCTAGGTCTTTTGGCTTCTTTACAGCAATTTGAGTACTATCCATCAACGCTCCTTTGTAAACATAGTCAAAACCGCCTTCTCCAAGAAGTTGACTTTGATCATAATTCTTGGTGGCTTTAATCAACTCTGCTTCTGTGAATATTCTTACTCTTTGGTGCTTCAAAATCATCCCTCCATTTTCCAAAAAGTTCTTTTCTTTTCTGCGCCGCTTGTATATAATCACCATGAGGATAGCAATTATCATAATAAACAGTACTGCTCCAACAACTGCAATGAATGAAATCACAAGGCAAATTCATCATAAGTCAACTTAATTTATTCAGAAACTAAGTCAGCAAAACGAATATGAAGGTTAAGTAGGATAGAGTAGTACCAGAAGCAAAAGTTGTGATTCGAAATCCTTGACAGCCAACTTTAGGGTCACCGTGCATCCCAAGAGGGCATTCGCATCTGTAACTCCCAATGGTATTCTTGCATGAACCATAACACTGGTACTTTTCCTTTTCCTCACACTCGTCTATGTCTATTTAGATATAAAGTAGTTAGGACCAAAATGGCACAAAATATAAGAAAACAGAAAAAAATAATCAAAATTGATTGGAAGTACCTTGGCATCCTTGACGAAGATAAGGATTTCCTCTAAATCCATCGTTGCATACGCAGCGATACCCCTGGCCATTTTTGGAGTAGGAGCAATT
Organism: Excoecaria cochinchinensis; assembly: GCA_947683425.1. Taxonomy (NCBI): domain Eukaryota; kingdom Viridiplantae; phylum Streptophyta; class Magnoliopsida; order Malpighiales; family Euphorbiaceae; genus Excoecaria; species Excoecaria cochinchinensis. The sequence continues at coordinate 16,281,600 of CANTUQ010000058.1, forward strand.
AGCATTGATCCCACAGGCATATGCATTCGAATTCGAACCTGATCGCGCTACTTCACAAGTCTCTTCTCTGACAACCCATTCAATAACAACATCAGACTTCACAAACTCATTAGTTTTAGTCGAAAAATGACGATCAGAGAGCTGCAGATCGGAAACATTAAAAGTCCTTTGATCTGCTAGGAAGGCGAATTCACAAGGATTAAATTCCCAAACGCTACTATGATTAGATGGACTTCCAAGACTAATATACAATGTCTTTAAACTTCGAGGAATTGAAGTTTGGCAGCATCCAAAACCCGAGCAGGAACCTTCAAGAGTTACATTTCGATTGCACAAGGACACGCAACCACTACCGAAACTGGCCTGCCCATCCTGCATCAAGGCTAAGGTGTCACAGCCAATGGCAGTAAGCTTGTTGCGCGAGTCGGAGAATCTAAACGGACCACTTCCCAACCCGATGGACTGTGTAAAAGTTGAGACCAGCCCTGTGTTGTTGTAGCAGTTGAATGCTGAGTCGATTCGGACGGAGATTGTTCCTTCATCTACTGATATACTATGTATAGGCATGTTTTGTCCAAAAAAAAGGAGAGGAGGATTAAAAGTAGAGTTGCATAAGAACATAAAGGAGCTGTTGAATGCGCATTTGGGGTTCACAATAGCAGCTGATGTATCATTTATCCCAAATGGGTATGGAACTTTAACATTTCCACACATTTGTGGGCAGTCCTCAGTTACTACGTCTTGCGAATTGGCTAATCTAATGATAACCATTAAAAACCAAAATGCCAACATCTTTTAATGAAATAAAATGCCGCTATATGCCAATGAAATGTGTGTATGTATGTATATATATATCTAGTCCAGAACAAGACTTGAATAATTTTCATATAAAATATCTTCGCTAGATTTCTTTTTTTGTTTTTTTTTTGGTGAGAAAAGTCGACAAGGTTTATTATGGACCATTACCGTCGACTTGCTCTGCGTACAGTATTTTTACTTCAGCAATTGCAGAGAAATGAGAGGTTAGTTGCGGGTCTAAGTAGATGTCTTCCTCGTATGTGACCTTAAATTGACGGGGACTTAGAATTGTCAATTGTGGGTAAGACTAAGCCACAGTTTAATATAAATGAAGTCCAATAATTAATATTTCGAAATTCATTTCTAAATTGAAAAATTTCATCATTTGGATGTTTGATAAACTAATTCATTTTCACCAAATGGGATTGGTTATAATTAAGAATAATTTTATCAAAATTGGTATAATTTAAAAGTGAATTCCAATTATGAGCCACTGTTTTTAAAATTACAGAATTATTCTTCTGCTTCTCTTTTTTGTTTTCTTTTTTTTTTTTAAGATTAAAATGCTAACTGCTAAGAAAGTAACAGTCTATTACTAACAGAGATCTGAAAGCTGTTGTTTTTCTATTGAAGATAATATATATATATAGATATATATGGGAAAAATAAATTTATTTTTCTTTTACGATTTATGCAATAGAGTATGCATCTGAATCGTTGGACATTATTATTTGATATTTTTGTACTTCTTTTGGTTTAATTCTTCAATATATATTCAAATTACTTTTGCTTATCTTAGTAACTAGTCACGTTATTGTCTATTACAAATTTTACTTTCTTTAAAATTTAGATAATTGGTAACAGAAGTATTATAAATTAAAAAAATTTTAGAAAATAAAAAATATTAAACTTCCGCTTGAAACAAATAAATTTCATAAAATTTTAGAAAATAAATTTATAATTCTTATTTTTTATGCTTGGTATACAAAAAATATAGGAATTGACTGTGGAATTTATCATGCATTCACCAAATTCTATCAAAATAGGTAAAATTTACAAATAAATTTCATATTTTTAAGGGTTAATTTTTTTTAAAAAAAAACTATAATACTCTTTTGATTATTTGTTAAAAATAAATTATCCTTATACAGCTAACGTAACCTATTTTTTTTCCTCCTCCATGACTATTCTTCTCGCTCTCCTACCATTATTTTGCACTGAATGTTAATATATATATGAATTTTTTTTTTAAATTATGTTACCGTTAATTTAATGTTTGTCGAGAATTTTAAAAAGTTGTGATTAATGGTTGTTAAATTTTTTTTATTGTAAATAATTGGAAGAAAGTATCAAAATTGGAATTGAAGATATTTTAATAAATAAAATAAAAATGAATTTCATATGGAATTTATTTATGAAATTTATTTGTAAATAAATTTTACAATTTAAATTTATTTGTTTCAATCGGAGTTTAAATTAACAAATGAGTATAATATAACAATCAACAAATTTTAGGTTTTGCTGCAAATTTATTTTTCAACTACATCCCCATGAGAGATTTGTTTAGAGTTTCTTGTTCTTCTTGAGTTCTTGCTAAAAAAAATAATAATAAAAAAAAAAAACTAAATAGAACCCCAAATAAATGAATAAATGAGATGAAAATGCTGGCAGCATTACGCACCTTATATTCCAAAACTTAATTAATAAGACATTTATTTTTCTTAAATTAGGTTTTAAATTCAAGTTTCGTAGAAACTTTACTGTTCAATGCCATTGAAATGTGTATGTAAACAAATACTGCACGAAATTTCATGTTAAAAGAATAGCCAATAATTTTTGGGCAAAAACATAATTCAAGATTCCCGAATTTTTCGAATTTTTCCTATTGAATTCTTGGTAACATTCAACCCTTAAGTTTTTTATTTTTTTTTTATCTGACTTATTTCTTACATATTTTCATACTTTTTTAGAATTGTATTTTAGGTAAAAATTAATTTATTTTTTACCATAACTTATTTTTGTATTAAAATTTGTTGATAACTTACAAAATCATTCTAAAAGACTTCTAATAAAACCCTGATACAGCAAATCTGCTCTTTATTAGAAATTTTTAAACTCTCGTAGATGGAAATATAGGTCTGCTTAGATTTTAAAATTATTTTAAAGTCTAATTAAAATTATTTTAACAAAATGCACGTAAATTTTAAAGGATTCCAAACCAAACCGGAAGGGAAATTGTTTGAAAATAATTTTAGAAAATATTTTCTTGATATTATTCAAAATGATACGGTCTCTAAAATAATTTTAAGATATCTAATTAGATATATATTTTCACTTAAGATAGCAATAAAATTTCTAATATAGATCAAGCTTGCCTTAATTAATATCAAAACTTGTTTGAAATAATTTTACAGATTTTAGACGAATTTTAAAAAAAAAATTAAGTTTTTAAAAAAATAATTGATTTGAGGTACAAACATAACTTTGAAAAATCAAGAGAAAATGTAGATACTAATTTAGGAGGCACCTTTTGATTAATTTTCATAGACCAAAAGAAGTCTTCATTATTTTCTCAATCAATCACACATAAATAAATTGTTAGAACTCTCAATTGATATTGATACGTAGTTGGTGGGTCTAAATAGATGCGTTATTAAATGTCTTTGGAATTGATACGCGAGGCTTTGAGTTGTATGCATAATAATCCAATTAATCACTGCCTCTGCGAAAAATAAAATAAAATGTAAAAGTTTGTGGGAGATAAAATGACGTCCTGAATTATACTGGACAGGGGAGTTCAGAAACTGGTTAGTCGGTCTATTGAATGCTTAAAGATGGCATGGGATTCAAGCTTTAGAAGAGTTAAGAGTAGAATCAAACAACAAAAAGGCGATTGAAATTATTGCTAGAAGGTATAAGAGCGGATGCTGGGCTACAATTATAGGTAATCTTCTGAAAAGGAATTGGCTAAAGGAGTTGAACCATTGCTTCAGAGAAGGCAATCATCGTGCGGATTGGATGGCTTGAGGACTCTCACAATATGCTCTACTTCAATGAGGCTTCGATTGGAATGAGTAAGTTTTTGTGGAAAGATGTTGGTTTTGTTTTTCCTAGAAGAATTGGTGCTGCTTAATGTGGCCTGAAAAAAATATTTACGAGATCCATCTAATAGTCAATGTTATTAAAACCGGACCGGATATAGAACCGGCAAGACTGAGGGTTCGTGGTTCGACCGGTTCGACCGGATTCAACCGGGTTTTTTTCTATTTTTTTAAATATTATTAATTAGTATAATTTTTATAAATACTACTACTCAAATAAAAAAAATTCATCAAAATATTTAGTATATATCACAAATATACTAATAATAATATTTTTTTCATCTTTTATTTTTTTAAAAAAAATTATTACTTGATTAATTTAAAAATTAAATAATTTAATAACTTTAGGTGAAATTAAAGAAAAGGGTAAACAATTATTTTTAAGTTAACCAAATTTAATAATTTATTCAATTTTTATTCTATTATATTTTATTAAATTATTAAACCATTATATTATTTTTATTAAATCCAAAGGTAATTAAATAGTAAAAAAATCAATTATTTGCTAAATAAAACTTATTAGATTATTTATTTTTTATTTTTATGAAAATAGTGCTAATTTTTATTAATTATTTTAAATTAAAAGCATTTTTTCAAAAAAAAAAATAATAATAAATTGTTGACCGGTTTTTGACCGGTTCTGGCCGGTTCTCCGGTTTTTCCCGGTTCTGGCCGGTTTTTTCCGGTTCAATCCGGTTTTTTCCCAGTCCGGTTTTCTGGTGTTGAACCGACCGGTTTGCCAACCGGTTCGCGGTTGAACCGGTTGAACCGGCCGGTCCGGTCCGGTTTTAATAACCATGCTAATAGTATGAGAGAGAGAGCCAAAATGAAGAAATGAAAGGGACCAATTATTATGGGAAAGGTTTAAAAAAATTTGGTGAATTAAATTATAAGAAGTTTTTTTAAGAAATTTTTTTAAAGAATCAAATTTTATATTTAAAAAAAATTAAAAAATTATGATTTAAAAGATCAAGGCTTTTTTCATACAACATGTAAGTCCGTCTTAAATAGAATATTTTTTTAAAAAAAGATAACTCTTACTATAATCTATGGTATCAAAGTGTCTATAATTTATTAATGTGAGAACATTATTATTGATACCTTTAATGAATTTTCTTATTATAATTATTATAAAAGAAATATAATATTTAATTATAGAAATATTATTAGAAGAAATTAAATTTGAAATTTTTTTAATTTTTTTTATCCGCATGCTGGACATCATACTAGCCGGTGATGGTTTATGCCACTAATAAATTTGGAGCTTACGATATCTCTTAAGGTTATCAATTATAGCCTTGGTAATTGTCTAAACGAGGATCCAACTGAAATCAGAACCTGAATACTTACTTACTTACCGCTCTTTCTATATGAAATCTAGAATCTTATGTATGAATGTACTCATGTCATGTCCGTTGAATTGGAGGAGCACTGGAGGACCCATTTTTTCAAATCCCAAAAAGCCAGGGGGCCCACACTCTATATTTCCATTCCTCCAAAGGGTAAATAGCCCTAATTCGCCAATCCAAGCACTGAAAAATTGAGCAAAAGAATAGTTACCGTTTCAAGGGTAATTAAGTAAACCCATCCAAAAGCAAAACTCCAACGTACACTTTGGCTTTCTTGCCCCTTTAATTTCCCTCTACTGAAACATGTAAAAGAAACTTTTATGGCTTTAGTGAGCACAATTTCTGCCGCTATTCTCTCTTCCAGACAAATCACCTAACAAATTTGCAATTATCATCCCCTTCTTCACCCACCAATCTACCACACGCATTTCATTATTCCTCAATAACCATTTCCTTTCTCTTCTCAATTTCATAGTTCTCTGGTTGGAACCCTAGAATGGAGGCGGACACTACCGAATCAGCCTCTCAAATGAGAGCTGAGATTGATACATCTGCCCCCTTTGAGTCTGTCAAGGAGGCTGTCACTCGATTTGGTGGAGTCGGTTACTGGAAACCGACTCAGCATAAGGTTTCTGAAACCGAGGTCCATCTCTATTTCTCTCTTTTTTAAATACGCTAATGTGGATTGTTGGAGCTTCTATTTCTAATTCTGTATTATTCTAGGAAAATGGTTCTTTTTTTAACAAAAACTGTTGCTGCATTTCTCTTTCTGATTTGGGCCTATTAATCTCACAAGGGTGCTTTACCATGGTATTATATTAGTTATAGTGGAGTCGACTGTGTTTACATTTTCAGTGCTTTAAAATTCTGTGATTTTGGGGTCTTAAATTTGAGATTTTGGAAAGCTATCAACTTTAGACACAACCCTTGTTTTTTATTTTTTCAAAACTTGCAACTTTATGCGTTATTTGATGAAGAACAAATTAAAGGTTGCTAAAGATCCTTTTTCTTAAACATGGTTATTGGGATGACACTTAATTAAGGGTTACGTTTCATTTTGTGAAGGACCCGTGTGAAATAAATGGGTCTAAACTCGAACCTATGTGTTATTATCAAAAGATGCAGTTCCTTACCTAGACCCTGCTGCTGGCATTATCATTAACATGGTATCTGTTACTATAATATGTAAGAAAGAACGATCAATTTGACAATTTGAAATGTAAATGCTCAATCAAGTACTTATATATCGTCTTATAATTCAATACTCAAATTGTTCAATGAAAGGGAACGAGTTCATAGCCCTGCTGCCTCTATCGCATCGGGGATGCGTTCATGCAGTTATATATTTCCATATAGCTGCACTTGAGAACCATCTTTCAAAAATGCATTGTGATGCAACTCACTAGGCTCAAAAGTACTCATGGATGACTTCCGCATAACGAAATTATCATCACTTGGCACTTATCTCTTTTTTCTGTGTAGTTTCTTTTTTTCCTTTTTTTTTTTTGGAGAAAGCCTATGGACTTACACTATTTCAGATAAGCTAACAATACCATTTAAAACACAATTTAATGGTCAAAAAGTGAGAAGCAAGGTACATGGAGAGGACGTTAGCCAAGGCCCTGTTTTGGCATTTTTGGTCCTAAAAGTTGTCATTTCATCCATGGGGCAAAAAGAGAAGCTATCCATTTTTAAGTGAATTTGATGTGTTATTGGATTTGCATCCTATTTTCATGGGTTTCATTGCATTCACACAATATTAAATCTAACATTTTTCTCCTGCATTATTTTCTTATTCTTTTGATTGTGTTCTGAGGAGATTTATCCTTTTTTTTTAATGTATAGCATCATGACATGGAAGAAGTTGACATTTCGAAATTAGAGGAACAAGCTGCAGTGCTGGAAAGAGATTTGATCATGAAAGAAAGGGAAACACTGGATGTTTTGAAAGAGTTGGAAGCTACAAAAACAATGGTCGAAGAACTAAAATCGAAGCTGCAGAAACAAGCTTCTGAAGCTAATGTGACTTTGGAGTTGAATTCAGATGATAATAGAAATGTAACTATTCCTGTAAAAAAAGAGGAAAAGACGAATAACCATGAAAATGCTGGAAATCATACTCAAATTTTGGTTGAAGGTTTGAACCCCTGCCCAGCTTCAGCTCCTGGTTTGATTTTAATGGAACTGAAACACGCTAAGTGGAACCTTTCTAAAACCACTAATGATCTTTCTGACATTCGTGGATCTGTTGAATTTCTTAACAAGAAATTAGAGAAGGAAAGAATTTCCCTTGAGAAAACCCGTGAGAGGCTAACCCACAATTCTTCAAAGATAGCATCCCTTGAGGAGGAGCTAAATCAAACAAAACTAAAACTTAAAGTGGCAAAAGATGCTGAAAATAAAGTTGGTTCTAAGAACTCCTTGGATATATCAAGGGAGCTCCGGCGACTGAATTCTGAGACAGAGCAGTTTAAGAAAATGGGAGAAGCTGCACAATCTGAAGTTCTGAAAGCAATTTCCGAGATTGAACAGACAAAAAGTAGGATCAAGACAGCTGAGATCAGGTTGGTTGCTGCCAGAAAAATGAAGCAGGCAGCTAGAGCAGCAGAAGCTGTTGCTCTGGCAGAGATCAAGGCTATGTCAAGTCATGAGAAATTGTCTGGAGATTCCCCGCAGAAAGTTGGAGGAGTAACTCTTACATTTGAAGAATTCTCGTCCCTAACTTGCAAAGCTCGAGAAGCAGAGGATTTATCCAAGACCAAGGTGGTAGAAGCAATGCTTCAAGTTGATGAAGCAAATATTTCAAAGACAGAAATCCTGAAGCAGGTAGAAGAAGCTACAGAAGAAGTCAAAACCAGTAAGAAGGCCTTGGAAGCAGCCTTGAACAGAGTAGAGGCTGCGAATGACGGAAAGCTGGCAGTGGAAGAAGCTCTTCGCAAATGGAGATCTGAGAATGGGCAGAAAAGACGTTCAGTTAACAACTCCACGAAGTTTAAAAACTCATACCCAGCTAACCATCGGAGGGATTCCCGACTGCTTGATGTAAATGGACTCAACCTAGCAAATGATGGGCCAACACCTGTTCTGAAACCAACCCTATCTATAGGCCAAATATTGAGCAGGAAGCTCCTCTTGCCCGATGAATTTGAGACAGAAATGCTTCCAGGAAATGGCACCATGAAGAGAAAGGTATCGCTGGGTCAAATGCTCAGTAAATCAAATGGGGATGTGCCCACTAATAACAAGACAGAGAGGGAAAGCGGTCACAAGCAGTTTTCTGGAAAGAGGAAGAAGTTTGGGTTTGCTCGATTTTCACTACTCTTGACAAAGCAGAGTAAGAAAAAGAAGAAGCCAACTCTAAACTTGAGGTAGTTTGGCTTGCTGGCGGCATTGAGTTCGATGAATCTAACTTCTAAATTTGCTGTGAAAACTTTCATTTTCCTGTTGTCTAGTGCTTCTAGTTTCCCAATGATAGTCGATTCTGTTAGCCATATATGTATGATTCTGTTAGCTATATATGTATGTATCTTTAATTTGGCTGTTGTAAAGATGATTATGATAGTAGTCCCTTTTAAGTATGATGATTATTGTAGAAGAAATTTCTCTATGATATTGACATGATTTGGTTTGCTGGTTGATCTTTTGCCTATTTCGTCCTATGTTTTAGAATCTTGTGAAATAAGAAAATGAATACCCTCTGGTCCTGTTAAGCATACATGTATGCATCTGTACTTTCACAGGGATGGTGGGTGACTGGTGCCTTGTGGATGAAGATGCGGCCAAGAAGCATGTTTGGACGTCTGACTATGTTGATATGTTGTATTATTATTAATATTATTTTTTATCACATGACTTTCCCCAATCTTGAATGAATCCACAGTAGCTGTCTGCGGACTCAGTATGAGAATTCCATTAGAGTCTACAAAAATTTGTACCAATAGTGATGCAAATTCAGATTGAGTTTCTTTAAATTCTAAAAATGCAGAATTTTTCTCTTCTATTTTCTGGCATTGTTAAAATGATTGAATCCAATCAGAAGGTCTTTCAATAATAGATAATTTGTATATTATGTAGAAGCATGTGTAGAATTTTTTTGTTTTAATTTCGTAATTATTATTATTAGTTATTTTATATAATTACACATATCATAATATTAAAATCAATATAATATCAATAGCTTAAACTTAAAATTCCATAAACCATTTATTATTGCTATAATGTAAACGGTGAAAACTACTGCCTCTGGTTTTTTATGTTTGACGTTTAAGAATTGTTAAAAAATTCTTTTATGAATGACTTTTGAAACTTTTGATATACTTTTGGTTAGTTTGTCCCATATTTGCCCTTAATTAATTTGCTCATTTTAAATGAACACTATTTTCAAGGAGAAGATTAATAAGGATAAATTAGTCATATCCATAGCCTATTTAATAGGTTATTGGTTTTGCCAAATAACCTTAAACGTCAAACATATAAAAACGGAGGGAGTATTTTTTGTTCAATACCATAAAAAAAAACTACTTATATCACAAATGAAATCGCAAATCAAAATTGATTGTTTTCAACGCCTATTTATTTTAACACCTGTAACCTTAAAAGATTATAATAATCTTTTGGTAAAACACATTTTTAATTTCCTAAACTAACGTGCGTATGTTCCATTTATGAACGACTACGTGTTACTTTATATTAAAGTATACGGACTCAATAAATAATTTTTTTGTAAACAGGTTCAATATAGAAATTTTTAAAAATTTAGAAACTTAAAAATGTATTTTTGCCAAAAGATCATTATCATTTTTTAAAATTATAGGTGTTAAAACAAACAAATATAATTTACAGGATTGGTGGTATAAAGAGGCATTTATCTTATTGGAATAATAAATAGTTTACGGGATTTTAAATTAACCGATTGATGTTGTACTGATTTTAATAATTATGGTATGTGTAATTATATAAAATTATTATTATTATTATTATTATGAAAGAAAAAAAAATCCACACACACTTACACACGATATATCGATTGTCTATTGTTGAAAGATATTTTGGTTGGATTCTATCGATTGTCTATTGTTGAAAGATATTTTGGTTGGATTCTATCATCTTAACAATGTCAGAAAATGGAGGAGAAAAAACTTTTCATTTTTTTAGAATTTAGTATAATTCACTAATCTGAATTTGTATCAGTTTGTTGGCATTTGATACAAATTTTTATAGACTCTAATGAAATCTGTATACCTGAATGTATAGCCAGTTGTTACGGATTTCATTAAAAATGTATATTTCTAAATACTCTTTTTAAAACAAAACATTTTTTCAATTATTTTTTTAAATAATATTATGTACAAAATTGTCTTAGGAATCAGATACTAATTTGCTTTGACATTTATTTTAAAGCTTTAATTTGCCTTTAGAGTTTTTTTTTTGAGCAAAAATGCTTAAGAGTGAGCATGGTCGATTAACCGGTCCATGAGTTTCAGTTCATTAACCGGTCCATTAATATCGATTTTTTGAAATTTCAATCCATTAACCAGTCCATTACCATCGGTTAACCAGTCTATCAGTTTCGAATTTTCGGATCGGTTACCCAATATTTTTCGGTTAACCACAATAATTATAAATATATTCATAAATAAAATTAAAATGTTCAAAATACTTAAAAATTAAAATTTTTTCACTGTAATATAACATTATTGTTGTTAAAATAAAAATATTTGGTGTATATAAGCAAATTTATTTTTAAAAATTAATATTTAAAAAGTAAATATATTAATCGGTCCATAATTACTTTTAATTAGATAAATTGTTATACTTACTAATAGCCAATTAAAAAAAATTAAAAATTTTAAAATAATTATTATAATGAAAAAAAGTTTATGATCACTTTAATTAGAATAAATTATTATAAATTATTAAAAAATTAATAAATTAACTAAAAATTCGGTTTCGGTTCGATTAACAGGTCACATGAATCAAAAATCATTAATCAGTCCATTAATATCTATTTTTTCAAAACACTAATCATGAATCAGTCTATTATAATTAATTAACCAATTTATCGATTCAATTTCGATTTTTTTTTTCAATTAACCGAGTTGATCGATTTTTTTCTCACCCCTAACTGTTACCTTTTAGAAAAAATGCATTCTTTTGTCTTGTAACGGCGTGGTTAACCATTAACATATTTGCGTGGCATCTAACCATGGCATCCTATCAGTCCAAATTATTGTCCTATCACAAGTGGGACTCACAATTTGCCTTTAATATTTGTCAAAGTGTTATTTTACTTAATTTTACTTAAAATTAGCAAATTCTGAAAATATTGTTATTCTTAAACATAATTCATAGATTTCTACAAAATAAATGGGAAGATTGAAAATTACATAGCAAATTTATAAATATTCTTTTTATAAAAAATAAAAATGCTGTAAAAAGTTCAATAATTTTTTGGTTAGAGATTAATTTTTCAACTAAATATTTAACCAACCGAATTTATTTAAAGGCAAATCTCTCACGCTTAATTCAGATTTTAAATATATCACAAGGTTAAGTTCAAATCGTTTATAATAAATCGTTTAAATTTAAAAATTTCAGTATAAATTGCTTATTCAATTTTATTCCATAAAAATATAACTACAATATTTTCATTACAAATAATTTTTTGTGTAGAGGTAACTTATATATGGTTTTGGTGGAGCTAGCTATTAGATCTTGAATTTTAACTCTAGATCAATGGCACTTGCTAGCAAGTAGTAACAAAAGCTTGCAGGATCAGGAATTGTAATTTAATAGAACTATTGAGTTCGGCTCCAAAAACATGGCTCTAGCAATGGATTTGAACCTGCTGGGGTGAGCAACAATTAACTAACTTGCCTAAATAATTAAAAAAATTTATGATATTTTTGTTGGGGTTTATATTCTCTACATTGTCTGCATTATCTTACTATAGACCCCGTAATATCAAGAAATTTGTAAATGAATTATTGTTTGGTTGATTATTTCATAGATAGTTGATGAAGATATTATTGTGACTTACACTTTTTGTTTGTTTATGATAATTACAATATTCTTGGATAAGCTCATTTTCCTTGGTTGGTCCATTCTCCAAGTTCCTATTTTTGTATCTGCAAGACTTCAATAATACTCTATATATCTGTGGAGTTCATTTCCTATGCTCTCATCCTACCGCTTTCTATTTTGCTATCCACTGACATCTTGCCACGTCTGAGTCAAACTCTATTGATCTCCTGCAGGATAAAATTCAATTCCTATTCATTTGATGTTTATGAGAATATTAATCATTTACTTTACCTTCTCTAGTGGTATTAATTTTAATAAAGTTCAGGCATTACTTAATCGTATATTCTAATAAATTTTTAATGTTGTTTAACGGTTCTTGATTGGAATGGTAAGGAATTTAAATTTTTTTTAAACGCAATTTTAAATTTAATTATTATTTATGAATTAGCTGATTTCGTGAATTTAAATAAATGAATTAGATACCAAAAATTAATATTATATAGGTGAAAATGTAATATTTGATACTTTCAATTTTCAAACCATGTTTAAATAAAATAAATATAATAGGAGCTAAAGTTTAACAAATTGATAAAATGAAATAATTAACTAAATTTAAAGATAGATCAATTCTAGACCAATTTTTTTTTCTTTTTTTAAGGAAAATTTTGTTTTATTTTCTTAATGATTAACCCTAATCCAACCAAAATAAAAATATTGAAGCCGGTGAGCATCCTATCTCAAAGCGCCACGTGTACGAATAGCATGGCTAAATGGTGTTTACCGTAGGCTAACGCAATTAAAACTGCTTCGCTTTCTCTAAAAAGCGTGAGCAGGAGAACTAAACCTCAATTCCAGGTTTGCCTCACCTAACAATCAAAGCCTAATTTCTGAAGGAATTATCTTTCCTTCTCTCTTTATTCTCTTTTCTCCATCGAAACTCAAGCACCGCCCAGTTTTTCCAGGTAATATTTCCTGCGATGATCTCCAATTCCAATTAATTTGTTGTTTGGTTGCGGAGAATTAACCTTTACGATCAACATAACAAAGTAATTTTCATCTTCAACTTCCATCCTCTGCCAAACTGATTGATAATTTTTTTTTTTTATTTCTTCTTTCTTTGTTACTTATCTTCCTTACTATAGCCTTATGTTGTTGAAGATTCATTCGGACGTTTATTGTTTGTGAATTCAGTTATGTATAGAATACAGACTGAGATGCAGTGTGTGTAATTCGTGGATGGCTTCTTATTAATCCTTTTGCTAAATTTGTAAATGCATATTAAAAATATTTTTGCTTATCTTATTAGCTGATTTTAATCTGATTGCGGCAACCTTGGGGTAAGTCTTCCCTTGTTTGAAAGGCTTTTGTGGAACTTTGTGGGATTTATGCATTATCAGCTGAATCACTCTTTTTCTTTTTCTTTTTTTAATTATTTTTTTATTTTGACCGTACGACTTCTGATCAGATTTCTTGAAATATATGTTTGCATAGGACATGCTAAGCTTTGAGCTAGGCATCAGGGTTTTGATTACTATTTTCTATTTAATTAGTTTAGTTTGCCTTCGAGTTAAGTTGGTAGAGAATTAGCTGAAAAGGGAAAAAGAAAATAGTAATTTGATTGAACTGTCTCTAGGTAGTAATATTGGCTTGTTTCATAATCGGCGGCTGGATCCTTTGGTCTCATATTACATGAAGCAACACATACTGAAGAAGAAATAAACATGTGTTTTGATTATCAAACTTACCTGTTTCTAGTTATGTTTTTAATTGGGTAGACTGAGGTAGCAGGCTATAATTTGGGATTTTAACTATTGGAAGCAGCCAGCTGCGGTATCATGAGGCAGATATCCTAACTACGTTGGCATTTCTTACTTGACATATGACAAATTATGTGTATTATGACAGAATATTGAAACTCTAGATGCAGCAGGTGATCTGGTACCCGAGACAAACCCTGAACCCTGATTGTTCTTGTCATCCCCTTCCCTTTCATTGCATAAAGTTATGTTGCACACAGAGTATGACTCGAAATATTAGAAGTAACATATTCTTACTTCAGAATGGAATCTGTACTTACCGCATAGTAATGCTGGCCTTGAAGCAATTCTGGAAATAATTATTTTGAGTTTTACCTGTATAAGATATGTCGGCAGTGATATCACTAATCTGCAGTGATTTTTGTTTTTCATTCTCTCTTATTATGAAGAAGATTTTCAAATTTCTCATCATGTTAATATTAATTGTTTGTAACTTCAGGCATCATGGACATGAAAGTTGGGCTCTTATTTCTTCTTATGTTGGGTGCTGGCTGGGCCTCTGCTGCTAGACAAATAGCAGACACTGAGCTTTCGGACAGAAGCATGGTAGATATACCACTAAAAGGTATTCTTCTCCTTTTTTTATTTTATTGTGCGTTAGTATTCAATTAAAGTTGCAATTTCAGACCTGGTGGCTGGTGCATATTACTTCTGGCCCTGCTTGGCTTTGTGGTGATTTCAATACCCAAGTCTATCAGTAGCTTCATTGTTGAACTCTCTTCATTAAGCTTGCTTTTCTTGACTGGGGGCTGTTAGCACAGTACTTGCAACTTTACAACAAAATCATATTTATTTTTTGCCCTATTTTGATGTTTGAAATAAGATTTTATAGCTTGTAAAAGGTTTGGATTGTAGGAAAAAAAAAAAAAAAACTTGAGAATCTTGGGTGGAGAAGTCCTGAATGGTAATAATGAATTACTTTGAAACTGACACAAAATAAGGCACCAAGATTTCATGAAATTGTCTCTGTTGTGACCTTATGTGCAACTTTTGCATGATCTTATTAAATTGCCTGAGAGTGATATTTTTTGAAATGCTTCATTGTGGCATTTAACCACCCCCCACCTTATACTGTCTATTCTTGTTGATTTGAAAATTGTGATTATTGCCAAGTAATTTTGTCTTCCTGGTTCAGTAGAAAAGGTCAATCAAGCTTCTGATGAAGTTATAGGAAATAACCAAGTGTGCACATTATGTGAGGAGTTTGCTGCCCAGGCACTTGATTACATATCTGAAAACAAGACACAAACGGAAATTATTGACATGCTTCATTCAGCATGCTCTCAGGTTCCTTCTTTCAAGCAACAGGTACACTCTTAATTTTAATACATTGGCTATTGGTTGTCGGATTTGTAATTTCTGTCATTAATCATTCTTGCTACCTACTTATCTTTGTTCCTTGCCAGAATCATTTTTGCATGTTTATAATTTATTATTCTAGTTCTTTTTATTTTTTTAATTATAGAAATAACAAATTTAGATATATATTCATTTTAGGTATTATTATATTTATTACAATAGAATTATGTACATATAGAGGTTTTTCCTTATGATTTTATTTGTAAAATTTATATAAAGAAATTATGTCATCAACATCAGATGATATCTGATAGATATTTATTTGATTTTGGTACTTTACATGGAGTTTAAAGCGTAAATAACTATGATTTGCAATGCCTAGTGCATCACTTTGGTGGACTACTATGCTCCGCTCTTCTTTCTGGAGGTTTCGTCAGTACAACCTGAGCAGTTCTGTCGAAAGGTCAATCTCTGTAGAGAAGTAGCGTATATCTCCTCAAAATTCCAAGAAGACAGATGTGGAATTTGCCACCGAGCTGTTTCAGAAGTATTGATCAAATTGAAAAATCCAGACACACAGGTTTGCTCTTGTATCATCAGCTGGTTAATATATATATATATATATATATATATCATAAACCATTGCTTGGCATATAGATGCATGCTGCGATAGACATTCTTGATTTTTACTGATTCTTCCTTACTTTGATTGATATTATGGAGCAGCTAATTTCTGCTTTGGGTTACATATTATATTTTTATATCTTCTTGTTAGCTAAGCAGAAATCTCATACACCACCACAAGTGAAATAGATTTTTTTTTTTTAATACTCCATCCATCCCATAATTTTTGTTCATCTTTCCTTTTTAATATATTCCAAAATATCGTTCATTTTCCTTCTTCCCGTTATGGTTAACCCATAAATTGTCTAGTATACGCCTATTTAATTTTATCTTATTAATGCAATTTAAATTTCCTATGCTATGTTATTAGCCATTATTTTTAGAGTTTCAATAATATTTAATTACTTATTCTATATTTAGGGTGGTATAATTGGAAAGTTATGGAAAAAATTCTGTCCCTTAATTATAATAACTATAATTTCTTAATCCATGTGATAAAAAGAAAGTGGGCAAAAATTATGGACGGACGGAGTATTATTTTCCTGCCTGCATCTCTGTTGTTTTTGGCTGTTGCTCTATCTAGAAAAGCATGCATCTTACCAATATTATTTTCCTTTTTAGCATGTATGGTATACTGATAACAACTTAATTGATTTAGTGTATCATATTTCTCCTTGCATTAAAAAGCCCTCTATGTAGATTCTTTTCTTATTTCTTTAAGCAATTTGGCTGCGAAGTTTCTTTAGGCTGACTATTATTTCTTTTGTTCCTTTGTGTTTTTGTGTCAGCTTGAGATAATTGAGTTGCTTTTGAAGGCTTGTGATTCTATGGAGAGCAATGCAGCAAAGGTGAGAACAGTAATATCAATACTTTAAGATGACGTGTGAAAATGTTTGAATCTAATTATACTTCTAGAGATCTGCCTATTCAAAAAGACGACCTGACTGAATCTGTAATAATAGACTATCCCATCTTGTTGATCTGACTTTTTCCCACATTGATCACTTTTTTGATTTGTTGTGCTCGTAACTACTTTGATATTGCTGGGCCTTTAGCATTGACATATCTATTACTCGTGTAGACCCTCTATGATTGCTACCCACAAGCATGCCACAATATGAACTCGAGGGTAACTCGAGGGTTTATAGATAAAATATCAGCATCTTTGCTTTGCTGAAACTCTCAAATCAACAATTCTAGGAAATCTGAACTCTCCATTTTTTTTTTAATTTCATAAATGAAAATATTGGCATTGGATTTCTTGTAAAATGATAATGTTGATTTGCAGTGCAAGAGATTGGTATTCGAGTATGGTCCGATCTTCCTTACCAATGCAGAAAAGTTTTTGGAAAGCAGAGATATATGCATTATGTTACACGCCTGTGATACAGCCAAAGGTGGGGAAGCAGTGACAGCGCTAAAGGCTGATTCATGAATCATGGCAGCACGCAAACAGATATGTAAAAAATGTTCATCTTTAATCCAGGTGTGCATGATAGGATCTCAGCGAAATTATACGCTTCCTGTTGTAATCATGTAACTATAATCTCAATACTCTTTTGAAATGATTGGATTCTGTGTATTAATTATAGATGTGGAAGCTCATTTTATCTGCTTTTTGGCAGAACTTTACGGAGACGTTTGTTTTGTTTTGGAATTGTTGACCTCTTTTCCTATTCTAAGCGTCAAATTTACCATAAAATCTACACCACGTATTTGTGGAAGAAGGTGAAATTTACATTGGTAAAGCTATGTACAAGTAATAGTTTTTTTTTATATAAAAAAATAACCGTATCATTATTAGAATTACAATTAATTTTATTCATATTTATTTCTCATTGTACATACTCTTATTATTACAGCTATATTCTTAAAACTAATTACATGTATATAATTTATATATTTGATTCATATACTCTTGATATGGCACCAATTATTAATAGAATAAGCAACTATTGTACATAATCCTTTTTTTCAAAAAATAATTCTGTAACGGATTACTGAGGAGTTATTCTTGGTATTCCACTATCTGGTAGGAAAAGTTACTTTTAAAATCTTCCTTTCTCATAAGCAAGGACCAAAAATATGTTACATACATAGAGATTTCACCTTAGATTCTTAACGTGCACTTAGATCTTTTATGGTTCAAAAATTAATATGCTTAGCCGTTACATTAGCATCCGTATAAAAGCAAAAATAATATTATAAAATTTAATTCGTTTATAATTCGACCACTGTAGTATGTACTGCCATTTCGAAACTTGTTTATAAAAGAAAAAGGACAAGTTGAAATATTAAATTAGTTGAATCAAAATTTGAATGTTTCAAATAATTTTACATTCAATGTATCAACAAAAGAAAAGAGTTGTGGAGTGAGAGTTATGATGGAATTCAACTATTGTGTTCTGCCACTGAGAAAATAGAATCTATGGAGTCTTCTAGTTTCTAACTAACTTTTTATGTGAATTAGTTTATTCAAATTAACTGGAAACGTGAATTAATTAAGCGAAAATGGTACTAATATTCCTTAGAAGGCAATTAATATATGCTAATCAAATCAAAATGATAAGCCTTATACCATCAGCTTCTTCATTTCCCAAATAGACAGAGTTCTCCTATGGATTTAAGTTGCCACTATTTAATAAATATAATTTAATTGTTGACAGAATTATTAGTGATAACGTGATTTGAACCTTTTCCTTCTTAGTTTTACTCTCCCTTTTACTTATATATATATATATATATATATATATATTGATATTATCTAGTTTGAGTAGAATTGGCCCATTATGAAGACAAAAACTATCTCAATGTTGATTTTCGTCATTGTTTGCCCATTATGAAGATAATAAAATTTTTAAATATTGATTTTCGTCATTTACAAAACTCAAATTTAGAATTTTATTTAAAAGAAATAAATGTGGAACCAACCAACAAATTAATAAAGCTCTGCCAAGTTAACATTTATTCATCATTATGATGTTATTTATTGAATTACTTAGTGATAACTAATTACTATTATGAAAAATAGTGAGAAACATTATCAGAAAATGATATATCAAAGACATAATACATATGGAGATATCTAAATTTGGTTTCATTATTCATTTAAATAATTAATTTTTAACTGATTATCTATACTTGTCAAGTTTATAAATAATAAACACAAATTTACACCGCATTTAAGAAATTAAGGCGCATAACACTCAACCGAACAGATTTAGCATTTGAATCGCTATAATGAAAATACATATCTTGCATGCACAATGAAATTAACAAAAATTAAAAACGTAATAGGTTGGTTTTTTTATTCATTTTGATGATATTTTTTTTTTGTTGATCTTGATATTGTGTGGGTATATTAGCCCAATTTAAGTGTTATGTGTTCTAATTTTTTCAAATGGAATGTGAATTTGTGTTATCATTTATAAAATGGATAAGTATAAAATTTAAATAAATTATAAAGTTAAATTCGAGTTTGTACATGTGTTAAAATCTGTATCAAATGGTATAATGGGTTATAGAAAAGGATCATCACTCTCAATTGTGGAGTAGAATCACTTGTCATAGCCAGTTTCCTAAAAGAGAAGAAGAAATGTACAACAGAAACGTTTCTTCGTGGAATTTTCGAAAAGAAGACCTATTCGATCCCGTCAACAAGCAAACATTCAGTATTAGGCAGCAAGCAGCCTCTTCTATAGTTTTTATTTTTTGGTACAAATAGGTAGGTAGGATTTCAACATCATGAATTGAAATTTATACAAATGGAGGAAATTGAGTTGAAAAATAAAATCATTCGATTTGGCCATGTTTTATTTAGTAGCTGCCGCATGTTATGTTCATATTGCGACGCTACCCAATTTGTGAGGAAGCTACTAAGTTGTGCTAACTGCTAAGGACAAGAACCACGTGCACAACACGACAAATTTCAAAATCATGCAAAATTTTCTTGTAACCTCAATTTTTATTGGCAACAACATATTTTTAGGTATTGTTTTTTATAGCATTTTTATTTTTATTATTTTATAAGAATTTATACTTTCACTATGTATTGCTACTGCTTTGATGGTAGACACCTTCAAAAACCAAATAGAAATTAAGAGAACTATTCAAAAATAAAAAAAAAATAAAAAATTCCCTCAAAATTTTATAAACCAAATGGAAGTTCAAATATATTTCTATTATAGATTATAGATTAAATAAGTATTTAAAATAATTTATATTTATAATAACTTTAGAATCCCTGAGTTATCAACATCTAATTTTGCTTTAAATGGTGAACAAGTGTTTTAAACACTTTTTACTTCTTCTTTCTATTTTAGAAAAATCTTATTATTTTCCTAACGTTATTATCATCAACACACTATGTTTGTAAGAATTATTGAATCCTAAAAATATAATATCTTTCTCCCCAGGAGCCACCTCACCTACTTAACATTCAACTACTATATATATACTATTGTCTTGAATCTATATGGTTCATGTGGCCGAACCCAATAGCAACATATAACCAAACTTTTGTTTATTGTAATGGATAAAAAGGAAAAAGCCAATAGTCTGGAATAGTTTAAACCATATAAGATTTTATCATTTATCTGAATATTGGTAGTTCTCTCCAATTTGTTTGGAAACAGTCACCCCTTCAACAACCAGCCACACTAAAGGAGAGACTTACCGTTTTACATCCAACTCCCCTAAACCATAAATAAAAGATAATGATTAGACTGTAAGTATGATTATGATTGTGGATTTTGTAACCCCACTTAAAGATGATAAAGTAAAAGTTAATTTTGAACTTCACAATCTAATTTCTTTCGCACTTTTTATTCTTAATAATTTTACTCTTTTCTCTCTATCTATTTATAAAAATCGCAATGCATAATATTCAATTCAATTAAAAATATCGAAAAAGAAATTAATTTCAAAAATTTTCGGTATTTTTTATCGATTGGTAGTGACTAAATTAATTTTTGGTGATTTATCAAAATGCTTTTTAATTAAACATATTGATTATTTTTTCTTGATAATGCTTTACTAATCCAATTTCAGAAAAGACATTAAGCTATTAACTTTTTTTTGGTATTTTAATTGCATATTAAGGACACTTAATTTTAGGTAATTGGATGTTAGGGGTTGGCAAAGCGTGTTAGGTCTGAGAGGTAGACAAACAAATCATGTCGTTGCCAGCTATTTTATCACTTTGCATCATCAAACTCTAACCCTAACCAAAACCCAACACTAAACATTATTAAGGTGTCATTATAACTTTTCCATTAAATTATGCTACCAATCATTCCTCATTGATCTTTGTTTCTAAATAGGAACGAACAAAAATATTACTCCCTCCGTTCTTTATTATCTGTCACTTTTGAATAAAATGCAAATTCTATTTATCTGTCACTTTTACATTTTCAATGCAATTTAATTTTCTCTTTCCAATTTAATTTTCATTTTCAATAAAAATTGACCAATTAGATTCATTTTTTTACATCAAATTACTCAATATACATTGAATTAATCAATTTTTTTCTAAATTTAATACTAATTAATATTTCTTAATTCTAGTGAAAATGATAAAAGTGACAATTAAAAAAGAATGAAGAGAGTAGATCATAAAGATTTTTCTACCATACGTGTCATATCGTGGTTTTTTGAACATATATGATAGAGTTGGGATACGCCCATGACTCTATAAAGGATTGAGTTCCTATCCAGATTAAATTGAGTTATTTAATCTAAATTAAATTACCAAATATTATTTCAGAAAGAGTCTGAGTTAAACTAGAGTTAGGTCTCTAGCCATTAGTACCTCTATAAATAGAGGTGAGGTCCTCATAATTTGGTAACGAGAAAACGTACATGCCGCAAGACTGCTCGTTCCCACTCACAGTTTTCTGTCTTATCTTTCAGGGGCATTTAGATTGCGAACAAGTTGCTTTTATCCCGAGTGGATAAAAGCCAGACCGGTGACCAAAAACAAATGAGATCCTTGTAGACGCTTCCGCAATGAGATTCTGCGCTACAAGAGGTAGGTATCGTTTATTAATGTTACCTCCGCTATTAATTATATATGTATAATTTTTCAATCAATATATATGATATCATTTTAATTAAAGGATATCAGAGATTTCCAGAATAGCCAATATATATATATATTCTCAATCTAGCTATATATTCACATGCACATATTTGTAATTTCGTGTTGTATAGACTTAATATTTCATAATCTTTGGCAATTTTAGTAGTACCAAATTATACTTGTTCATCTTCCGATTTGAGACGAGTTTGGTTCGGATTTAACGGATTTTAATTTTTTTTTTCTTTTGTCCAAGGTTATTCCAAGCCTGCATGAACGAGAGGTGGGGTTGGTACGGATATTATATTACATAAAAATATACTACTATAAAAAATTTAATATATTAATAAATGTATAAATTTTAATATTTATTATAAAATTTTACTTTTTGTATATATTTTGTACATATTTTTAATTATACAATTAATGAAAATGTATACACAAAATACGGACCAGAGTTGTTTCTGTTGGGCTTGCAACCCAAAGTCACACATTGAAAAATTAAGAGAAAAATAACTTAAATATAAGATGTTCACCTAACTCTATTAACATAAGGCATTTTGGGAGGAGCTAAAAAAAAATCCGTGCGGGCTTGGTGTAAAGCAGACAATATCATATTAATGTGAAGTTAAGTGACGTTTGGCAGTTGTAACAAGTAGCATCAGAGGCGTGATTTGGAAACGATCCGGAATAGTGGACTACGTTGTGTGGGAGGCCGCCGGTATGATTTCGCGATTGAAAATTCGTGTTTGGTAATGAATTATCACTCGAGAAATATCTTGAATATAAGTTGTTTACCTAACTCAATTAGAATGAAACATTTTGGGAGGAAACTAAAAATAAATTCGTGCAGATTTGGTTCAAAGCGGACAATATCATATTAATGTAGAGTTAAGTGACGTTTGTCCATGCTAAGAGTTTCGGACTTAATATCAATGAGCCTAGTCCCTCCTACATAAAAGCATGCTTCTGTGCAAATTCCGACTAGACGCACAAATAAATTTTGTTGTCCAAACTTGCAATTTTTGCAAACAGACGACCGGGCAGATACTTACTACCAATTAACTCAAACTTCAATGATAGTTTAGTTCAAATTTTGAATAATCATTAAATGATTAATCCATCTTATTAAAATTTTAAATATTGTAAAATTTAAAAAATCACTGAATTTTATTAGTAACTTTTATTTAAATATTCCACTCTTTCCATTAAATTGTTATTTAAAAAAAATTGTCATATCAAATTGTGACTTTTAAAATAAAATTTAATGCATTATTTTTAATTTTATTCTCGTATAATATCAATAAAACATTTAATATTTTTTGACAGACTTAATAATGCTAATCTAAATTAAAATGTACAGTATAATTTATATAAAAAATAGTAAAAATTAATAATTTATGTAATGAATAATAATTTGGTGAGAGGAAGAACAAGTAATAAAATATATACACTCATACTTGTTTTTGTTTGTCCAATACCAGGTCTCCGGTCCGAGTGAAGCCCGGCTTGATGACCTAAGAGGTTCACTTTTAATGAGAAGAAGACAGCTCTGGAGAGGGACTAGAATGTAGTGCAGTTGATGTCATAGCGGGTCCCACAGTTAAAAGAGTTATTTGCTTACGTGGCTTAATCTCACGCGATTCAAAGACGTGTATGGTTTAGAAAGCAGCTTCCGCCGGACTGACATAGCTTAACAGTATGGACCATAGAATTCCTGGCACTTGTCTTTTGGTAATTGGTTGAGAGTGTTTGCTACGAGTGGCCGTTGGGCATCAGTCTCGTTAAAGCAGTCAATCAATAAGCCACGCACAAGGCAAATGATACTCACCACCTTTAAATATAATTTCCAAACAATTTTACATTTTAATCACGAATTTATAAAAATTAATTATTACTGATTCCGTTTTACAATATTTATTCTTTTTAAGTAAAATTTAAATTTTATTTATTTTTTACTTTTAAATTTTTAATATAATTTAATTTTTTAATAAAAATTAGTTAATTATATTTAAATTTATATATTAAATTACTCAATTTTATTTTAAATTTAAATTTAATTAATATTCTTTCATATTAGTAAAAAAATAAAAATAACTGATATTATGAAACAAATGGATTATATATATACTTTATAGGGAATGTTAGAATTAAAATCTCAATTTCAATTCTTCTTCAGGTTATACAGAAAAGTTGACATGAAAAGCCAACTTCACGTAGGCATAAAAAAAAAAAAGGAATGAAAATAAACTTTACATAGTGATAATACAGTTGTAACCAAGCTAAACTATTTCAACTCGATATGAGTTTGGTATGTTGATTGTTAGACAATTCTTAATGATTAATAGCTCAATTTTTACGAATGTTAGGAGCATTTATGATGGATTTGAATGAGTTTAACAATTTATAAAAGAATTATAGTACGGATACTAATCTCATAAATTTTATTACGATAACTTAACCGTTAGAGGAAAAAGAAAGATTGTCCAATTACAGGAATGGATAGGTTATCCGAATTGTTATTACATATAATTAATTATGCATAAAGTAAAAATATATCAAGCTATTTTATTTCATTCTTGAATATCAAGCTTTTTATTTTGTGTGTGTTATTTTAGGTATTTGGCCCCCTTTTCTTTTTGTCGTATTCATTCTATGAGAAACAATCAATTTTGGCGAGAGAAAATTAAAGTAGGAACACCAAATGCAGTGATAAAAATTTCAAAGACTAAACGAAAAATTATATAAAACACATGGAGTTATATTATTATACTAATATATATTTTACAATTTAAGTTGAATAATTTTATTTTTTTTAAAGGTGTTTCTTAGCCAATGTTTTTAAAATCGGATCAAACATCGACTCGACCTATGAGTCAACTGATTCGACCGAATTGACTCGGAGTTTTTATCTTTTTTTATATATAATTATTTATAAAACAATTAAAATATAGTATATAAAAAATTCATTCAAATAACCTATTAATTATCAAATATCAATATATTAATCTTTCTTTATTTATTTTACTAATTTTTTAGCAATAATAGTAAAAGATTAAAAGATTTCTCTGTTAAATATTTAAATTTATAAGGAAAATATATTTTTTAATTTATAAATTTTTTAATTTAAATTGTAAAATTTATTTTTGTAACGTTACCTAAACATATTATTTTTATAATTATCATGTTTATCTTTATTTTCTTCTTAATATTTCATTACATGTAAATTATATGTAGTTATTCAATATCTAAAAATATGGTATAAATAATTTCATATAATTTTTATCAAGCCTAATATTAAAATGAATTGATTTTATCATCAAATATAAATTTTTGATTGAACAATATACGGTAGCTATTAACTCGAATTATAAAAATATAATTTAGGGTATATTAAGTTTTTTCGGTCCAACCCAATTTTTCACTATTCAAGCAGGTTTTTTTTTGCATATTCTGGTTTTTTATTGGATCAAATCAATTTTTTGCCGATTTGCGATTAAACCGATTCGACCGGCCAATCCAATTTTAAAAACATTGTTCTTAGCATGGAAGGAGATAAATAATTACTTTAAAAACCTTCCAGATATGAAAACAATTGAAATATTTTCAATTAGCATTATCGGGAGTTAAAAAGCTATCATGTCCAATACTTTTCTCTTAAGCATTTTTCATTGACAGTTATAGGTGGCAAACGGGTGGATTGGACGGATTTAGGTTGGGTTATAAATGAATCAAAAATATATGGGTCAATATTCAAATGGATTGGATGGGTTGGGTCGATCCATTTGACCATTTTTTAATGAAAAATAATTATCGATATAATAACGAAATATTAAAAAAATTACTATAAAAATATTTGCACAAATGGGTTAGTTGGCCCAAATGGGTTGGCAGAAATTCAAATGGGTCAGGATGTCAGTTGACTTATAACTGTCTAATTTACTATTTATTTAGTAAAAATTTTCACAATGTAACGACTATATATAATCTACCATTCGTGCAATTCAAACAATGCACAGCCCACACGGAGCACAACAACACAATAAATCCCAAAAAATCAATTTTATAATTCTTAAAAGATATAAATTAGTCTCCCTACAAAATTTCAGCTCAAAAAGAATCCGTTTCTCGATCTGATACACTTAAATCAGTCCGTTTCGATAATTTTTTGTATTACCGAAAAATTAATTTTTTACAGTAAAAAATTTCTAAATATGAATCTAAGTCTATATATACCATTAAAATAATTTTTAGACGTCATTTGCTATTTTTAGAGGCCTGGTCAAATCGGGTAACCTTTAAAACGAGTCAGACTTTATTTTATTTTTGAAACCTATTTGAGCTCTTTTTTCTCCAAATTTTACCCTCGAACTCCTCGTAACTAGTATTTTTCAATGGTTAAATAAAATATTTTTTACCTCCAAGTGTAATTTTTTGTCCCGAGTGCACTATTCGTCGTCAAAAAATACTATTCACGACTAAATCGATAACTCGGCCATTATAAATTTAACCAACAAAATACGCATACACATTACACAATAATAATACAGGGAGACAGGGAGATAGCTCAAGCAAAAAATTTTATATATTAAGACAAAAGTTTTTAATGTTCAAGAAATAATGAAAAAAAAAAAGAAAAGAGCAAACAAATACACATTGAGTTTAGGAAAAATGATCTAAATGGATTGTATTTTATGTGGATAGATTTTAGGTGAATTTAAAGATACCAATTTTTTAGTTGGGTTGGATTTGGATTAATTTTTTTTAGGTAAATTTAGGTAAATTATTGAATTTTGGTCAATTTTGACATGTATACTGACAGTGCATTTATTTAGATATCATAATTGCCAATAATTGTCTTTCTTTAACACAAAAAAGAAAAAGGCAATTAATTAAAGTTGATAAATTGACCTAATTCCTATAACTGGAAATTTTAAAAAATTTTATACTCACTCCTTTTCTTTTTACGTGTCACTTTTAAATAAAAT
Source organism: Excoecaria cochinchinensis (assembly GCA_947683425.1). Lineage (NCBI taxonomy): Eukaryota > Viridiplantae > Streptophyta > Magnoliopsida > Malpighiales > Euphorbiaceae > Excoecaria > Excoecaria cochinchinensis. Next base: position 16,308,675 of record CANTUQ010000058.1, read on the forward strand.
TTAAATTTAATTTATCTATCACTTTTATATTTTTAATGAAATTTAATTTTTTTTAATAAAAATTGATAAATTATATTTAAATTTATACATTAAATCACTCAATTTTTTTTAAATTCAAGTTTAATTAATATTTTTTAATTATACTAAAAATAACAAAAGTGACACATATTAATGAACAAATGGAATAGTAATTAAGTATGCCAAAGAAATTTGATTCCGATTTTCCAATAATTGCCTCCTTTGTTTAAAGAAAATAAAATTTGGGAAAGAAGGAATCAATAGGATTTTTATTTTTATTTTATTTTTATTTTTCTTTGTCTACTACTACATGCTTTTATTTTTTTCTTAGAAAAAAAAAATAAAAAGAAAGTTGTGTTCCACAGATATTTTCCAGTCAATTTTTATTTTGGTTCAAAAGATACTTGGAAAATTGTGTTCCACTAGAAGAAATTCTGTCTTTATAACCTAATTATAAATAATAAATTAATATATCCCAGAGAAAAATGGTAGGCGAGGTTACAAGGAAAATGACAGGGTGGCAATTCCTTAATATGGCAATAAATGGTGTGGCGTTTTAGTCATTTCAGCTACGAAATTACGTGGAAAATCCATGTTATTTAAGAGCTAATTAATTACAGTTCTGCAAATATAAAGAATACAACTCTACTCTAAGGCCATTCGGCTTTTCAATTTTCAAGGCCTTTCTATACAGCTCCAATATCGCTTTCTCTGATTCAGTTATTCTTCAGAATAACTTCCTTCACTTCCTCTTCACAGGTGAATCAAAATTCTTTTTTTTTTTTAATTTTCTTTTGTCATCTTCAAAGTTTGCTAATTTATCTCTTTGAAATTTATCTTTCATGGTTTTAGTTTGTACTGTAATTTGCAGATTCTCTTATTTTGTTAAGTTGTATTGCTTTAAAAACCCATTTTAGGTTGCTTTTCGTATATGTTGTTTTGTGTTGTTCTACCCGTTTCATGGCTTCCTTCTGGTGTTCTCTAGATGCGTGTACGTTTTGTGCGTATATAGTCACATATATGCCTGAAAATTTAATCCTTTTCCTCTTAGGTTTTCTTGTTTACCATTATATGGTTAATCAAGAGTAACTATTGAGCAGACTATGAAAATTCTTTAATTGTTCTAGGTTTTTTCAACTTTTCTTTTCTTGTAGCAAATTAATTAGGCAGTATTATCCCAGAAATTAAGTATTTCTGATTGTTTTCGGTCTTCCAATTTACTACCAATTTCTTATTTGCAAGGTAAAATTGGGATTTCTTTGTAATTCAATTTTCATATTTTGAAAGCTTTAATTTTCACGATGTTCATGCTCTCTGTCTGTGGTTTATGTGCTCAAACATTCTCTTAAGTTTAGCTGTCTGTGTTTTGTGTCTAAGCCGTTGACATATTTTTCATCTGATATCTGGCTTGGAGTCAAAATGTACTTTAATTTGATTAAGGTAGTCATGGGGTTGAATTGTATGTATCTGGACGTACATTTCCTGCTCAACTTTTATGTTTTCCATTCCTATTAATCATGATTATCTTTCTTGCCAGGTGAAACATTTCTTAGATTTGCTGGCAGGTTGGAACTTGAGTACTTTCTGTTCTTTTCACTACGCCAAAAGTTTCAGAAATTGGTCATCTCCATCTTCTTTGGATTCTACTGTTAACCACAAAAACTAGGGAATGCTGAAAGATGTGCTTGAAATTCAGAAGCTCTTCCTCTGAGATTGACGAGGTCTTAGCTCCATGTGGGCTATTCTTTTATATACGCAGTGAGGCTGAACGTGTAGCTCATAGGCCATTTCAGTTCTGTGCTCAAATGCCCAGCCCGGCTACAAACACAGGAGTCCATACTATGTCAAAGCATGATGTGTGTGAAGACGGTTGAGCTCTTTGTCTGTTAAGATCAACTTCATAAATACCTATATATCAGATATAGTGCATTAGCAGATATAGTAGCTTTTTGTTTTGTTTTGAACGTTGTAGCTTGAAATGGAAACCAAAGGGCATGTGTTGATGCAGAAGTATGAGATTGGCAAATTGTTGGGCCAAGGAACCTTTGCCAGGGTCCACCATGCAAGGGATCTTCGAAATGGCATGAGCGTTGCTATCAAGATTATCGACAAGGAGAAGGTGTTGAAGGTTGGGATGATTGAGCAGATTAAGCGAGAAATTTCAGTTATGAGACTGATCAAACATCCAAATGTTGTAGAACTTTATGAGGTGTTGGCCACCAAAACTAAGATTTACTTTGTTATGGAATACGTTAAAGGTGGTGAGCTCTTTAACAAGGTTGCTAAAGGGAGGCTAAAGGAGGATGTGGCCAGAAAATATTTTCAGCAGTTGATCAGCGCAGTCGATTATTGCCACAGTAGAGGAGTCTGCCATCGTGATCTGAAACCCGAAAACCTATTGTTAGATGATAATGGCAACCTAAAGGTTTCAGATTTTGGGTTAAGCGCCCTTGCTGAGTCTAAGCGACAAGATGGGTTGCTTCATACAACCTGTGGAACACCTGCTTACGTTGCTCCTGAGGTTATAATCAGAAAGGGGTATGATGGATCCAAAGCTGATATTTGGTCATGTGGAGTAATCTTATTTGTTCTGCTGGCTGGCTATCTTCCATTCCATGATACGAATCTCATGGAAATGTATAGGAAGATTGGGAAGGCAGAGTTTAAGCTCCCCAATTGGTTTCCTCCTGAAGTACGTAAGCTTCTGTCGAAGATCCTGGATCCAAACCCTAACACAAGGATATCTATGGCCAAGATAATGGAAAATTCTTGGTTCCAAAAGGGGCTGGAACCTCGGCCGCTAATTGCTGAGACGGATGCAAAAGAGTCAGCTTCTCTAGACTGCGATGCTCTATTCAACGTGGATGAAAGTAGCTGCACTGTCTCAGGGTCCAAGCTGGAAGTGACGAAGCCTTGTAACTTGAATGCTTTTGATATAATCTCCTACTCATCTGGCTTTGACCTGTCCGGCTTGTTTGAGGAGAAAGAGAAAAAGAAAGAAGTGAGGTTTACTGCAAACAAGCCCGCTGCAATTGTCATCTCAAAACTTGAAGACCTTGCTAAGCGTCTGAGGCTGAAAACAAAGAAGAAAGGTGGAGGCATAATGAAATTGGAAGGCACAAAGGCTGGGAGGAAAGGAGTACTGGGCATTGATGCAGAGATCTTCGAGATCACACCTTGTTTCCACATGATCGAAATGAAGAAGTCAAGCGGAGATACATTGGAGTATGAAAAGGTATTGAAACAGGAGATTAGACCCGCATTGAAGGACATTGTATGGACATGGCAAGGAGAGCAGCAGCAGCAGGAACCACCACAACCAGCAGAGCCTTCCCATGATAACATCTCAGTCACAGCTTAATTAAATATTATTTGGATTTGCATTTATGATTGTGACTGAGAGAGTAAATATAAGCAGTTTGTATTTTAGTAAATGGATGCTTTAAGATGTGTTATTAAGTTTGTTGGTAGTGGTAATATGTGCAGTGCAGCAATTGTATTCTATGCTTGGGCATAGATCTAGCTCGTCGTCTTCTCTATATATTTAAGTCTAATTCGTATTTAGTTCTAATTTTGTGATTATGAAGATAATATGCCAACTACAATGGTTCTCCTGACCCATGTAGAAAGGAATCATTTAAATTATTATATTAGACAACAAATAACAAAACTTCAAGCGTTAAAGGTAATCGATTAAACATAATAAATTAATATGGAAAAAGTTCTAAAAATGTCTTTCATGTTATTAAAATATCTCTATTATATTTTGGAGCTGACATAACGAAAATTGGTACTCCATCCGTCCCACTTTGAAAGACTATTATCCCTTTTTCACGGTAATTAAGAAAATAATTGAAATACATCAATTTCATAAAAAAATAATATAAAATGACAAGAATGTCCTTATTTATTACATTGGGAAAAGAAAAAGTAAGTGATATATATTTAATAAATTATATAATAAATAGAGATAAATACGTAAATTTTTTTCTTAAATTGCGAAAAAAATATTTAGAATGGGACAAATAAAAAAGGGAAAACAGCATTTTAAAGTGGGACGGATGGAGTAAAAAACAAGTAATTGTCTTAAACTTTTAATTAATGGCATGAAATGTTTTAGTATTTAGAGTAAAAAGAAATTGGAGACCGGAGATTTGTGTTGAATCTTGAAATTGCAGATTGAGATTGTATGATTTCAAATTCTTCAATATGAAAAAGGCAGCCAGCGTTGCTGACTGAAAATATCAAAATCAATCTTAAGGGACACATTATATTTGCATAGAATTTCTGAGAATAAATTTCCGATTTGGTCTCTTAGTAGAGATAGTGGATGCTCTAATAAAATGGTCAAATTATATAACAAGAGGCGAGAATTCCCATTTCCACACGACAGCCTGGCACGGGAATTTATCTGCAGCTTTAGTTTTTTTTTTTAATTTTTTTGTTTTATTTTTTTTTTGTTTTTTTAATTTTTTTTATTTTGAATTTTCTTATTATACAAACGGATTGTTGCGGCAGATATAGTCGAATTAATGGTAATTTAACCTGACCTGACCCAAAATAACCTAAAACTTCTTAATCCAGTCTGTTCAAAAAAATCAATTATTGCAGCGAGTTGGATTAATGGTAATATTTCGACTATTTTGTTAATCCAAATTCAACCGTATTTTTTTGAAAAAAAAAAATGGAGTCGCATAAGAATATTCTAACAACTTCATTTATATGAAATTTATTTTCAAAAAAAACAACTTCATTTATATGAAATTTATATTCCTTCTAAAAAATAATACAATAACCGCCAAACCGTTGGATTCAAGTTAACTCTTATGACTGCTCATGTCAGCCACGCCTTGTTTTGTACTAGAATCCTATTATCAAGTCAGTAGTACTATAATTTGTGGTATCAAGATGATGCTAATTTTCGATTTTCGGAGCATTGGTAGACTAATGCCTGCTGAGGTTAACCCTCAAACAGACAGGTAACTATTGCTGCATCGTTTACCTATCAACATAAAACTGCTACTAAGTGGAAAATGGGCAAATATAACCTCATCGATTCATATTTCAAATTTTCAAATTTAGTGTAACGGAGGAGGGGGAGTCTCCCAGTCATTTTAAAAGTGAGACCTACCACAGGAGATGATGAAAGGTATGATTTTTACATAAAACAGGAGCATTACTCGTTAAGTATCATTTTTCATTGAACATCCATTCTGATGAAGAGATTTGAGTAAATAAGAGAACAAATTTTTCCTCAAAATGGGGACGCCCCCCTCCCCCAGGCAGAACAAAATGTTAATAGTTTTTTTTTTTTCATCAATTGTATGAGACACCTAGCTGTTTGTTACCTGATGCACAAAGTGAATGCATATGCTTCGTGTATTCCTATCCAATGCTAATGTAAGTAAAACCAATCTCCCTTATAAAGAAGAGGAGGCTACAATTCCGTCCAGTATTCTAAACTCTCCTACAAAAGAGGCAGTTTACCTCCCCTTGTGGATAGGAGTCGTTCTTAAGTGTTCCTCATACTGTTAATCCTGTTTTTTCCTTTTCTACTCAAATGACCAAAGCGACTGTACATCTGCTGGAAATAAACTCCCAATATTAGGCCTTGCCACAGACTTCCCAATGCCTTCTCCTGACCCTTGCCCACTTCTATCCGTCCTGCCATTCAAATATTAAAACCAAGGGAATCAGAAATCCTGCCATATTACTAAATTCAAAATAAGAAAGCAATTCAAATATAAGGCCGTCACTTAGAAAGCAAATCATACAGAAACGAAGAGAATAGGAGGGTGTTAGGTTACAAAATGGAGGACTCTTTAATTTCGCAACTCAAAAGTGTGTCAATCACACCTATCCTTGTACTAAAGTAACCTGATCATGCATAAACTTAGAATGACGACTTATACTTGACATCCAAATAATGGGCGAACACTCATCTTAAACATTTAAATCTTTTACAGTTAGAAGATAAGGGCATATCGTCAAATTTAAGGATAATTCCTTTGTGCTTTCTTGAACAACCACTCTTATTTTTATTTTTAAAAGGAGCTATATCAATTATACTGGAAATGTCATGTAAATAGGTCATCCATATAATAAAAGTGCTCAATTCAAGTTCATACAGAACGGGATCTTCCAATAAATTGCACCGAAACTTTATCCTCCATAGATTAAATATGCAGTGAGATTTCCTTAACTTCATCATTAAACCTTAACCTGATCTAAGCCATCATTTATACCTTCATTGATCAAATAGTCAACTACAAGCATTCAGCACTTGTTACTTGCAACTTCTCTCACCATATTCACATTCAAATTTTTGGGTGACACAAGATCAAAGTGCCAATGTAAATCCAAATGATTAGGTGCACATTAAACAAACTGGAATAAAAGAGGCCTTTAATAAAGATTACAGTGGGCAATACTCAATTGATTTTATGTTCCAATAGCAACAGAATTGAAACTTTTATCACGTCATTTGCACTATTTTTACAAACCACAGAAAGAGGGAATAAATGCAGGGTATGAAATAATAGGTAAGCAGAAATCAGTGTCCAAAATGGAAACTTGGCATGGTAAGGGAGACACATAGCACCATCAACAAATCCCAGTATAAAATGAAAATCATGTCAGTCATAATAACCAAAAGGGACTAATATTTGCATGGGCATAAGCATTTCAAGTGATGACCTGCGAAATTCAGTAAAGCCAATCCAGCTTGCACATGCCAAAAACATCAACATGGATCATTAGAAGGACTAGTTCAGTGTAATCAGTTAGGCAAAATGTTCCTCCTCTATAATCAGAAGAACAAAGTCTACAGGAAATATATCCACAACAAAAACATTTTAGGTTTGTTTTAAACTATCCAATAAACTTCAGCAAGTACTAGATATTTGGTATCAGAAAACCGTACTTGCCATGAATAAGTGCAAAAGCATGTACAAACATAGCTGGGAGGGACAGAATGATTGAGAAGACAGGGTAAGCTTAATAACCAGTCAAAAAGAGGGGGAGGTTACATGAATATGTGTTTATCTTTCATAGTGCATTAAAATCTAGTACAAAAAACCCTCCCTGGCAAAAGACTAATGATGCTTTGGGATATCCAACTTCCATCAAATTTTGTAGTGCC